>CM020041.1:18432500-19632500 GCA_009769605.1 Bucorvus abyssinicus | reverse complement strand
GCTGTGTGCGAGGCTGGAACGTCCTCCCTGTGTCACAGTGTGCTGCTCATGTAGTTTTTCCTTTATTTTAGCAACAGCGCAGTGTTTCTAGGCTGACCCTGGTGCAAACAGAGTGTGGATGAACTCCAAGCCTGTGCTGACCTGATACTGCTCGGTGACCCAGATCTCATCGAGGTCAAGGTGAGCTGCACGGAGCGGTTTCATTTTTTCCCATCGGTATTTTAGTTTTTCCTCCCTGATGCCCCCTCCCCACAGTCTTAAACTTACGCGAGTAAATCTCCCAGAGATTTCAGTGATGCCTAAGGAACTTACCTCTTGCTGTTGAAGTCAGGCAGCAGTTTCTGGTATTTTCTGTGTGTGTTTGGAGCAGTCTCTAGTGTTTGGTACAACCAGCTTTGTACCAGCCAGCATCAATTTCTGCTCAACAGCATCATAACCCTCAGGTCTCTTCCGTGTTTCTCATGAAAGCAGAGAACGATATATCGATGCTCCTTCTTTTATGTCAAGCAACATTTTAAACCAAATATTCTGGGGCAAGCTGGTAGTTTGTAGTACTTTTCTTCCCATCCTGGTCTAAAATTCTGCCGGGGGCAAAGGTGACGATGTCTGCCTGACTGATGTGGGATTGGTCAGGCTGTGCACAACAGGGGGAAGCATTACCCTCTGGGCTGGTCAGAGAATCACTGGACTGCTGATGGCAGCTCGCCACCTCTGGGACCGTAAATCACAGCGCTCGCAGAGTTTCCCGAGAGCCCTTGGTGAGCACCTCACTGCTGTGAGAAGACCAAGCCTTGCTGACACTGGGTGAAGCAGCCTCTAATGGTGTTGGCTGGAGTGTGATTTGAGGCGGGGCAGGGAGTGAGCAAGGAATGAGGTGTGTCAGGTAGCAGGTTGACAGAGTGTGGCATGCAGCTTTGGGTCACAGGCAGAAACTTTAATTTAGAGTCTGTAAGAAGTGTTAGCTGTATTTTAACTGAATTGAATCGTGCTGAACTGCCCGATTTAGAAACCGCTAAAACTGCTGGGCCTGTTGAGAGCTCTCCAGAAACTTTCTCTGACTTGCAATGGGTGAAAGATTCCTGTAGGAAAAAAGGTGCTTTTCCCTGCAGCAGCTCAGTGTCTGCGCTGGATTTTGACCTCTGCTACCTGGCTCAGAATTCAGTGTGGTCCAACATTTTAAATTAAGCTTTAAGAAAGATGGTTTAACTGCGTGGGGACTGATTCTAGCACTGAAATCTGTATTTGTCACAGGGACACTTCACCCTTCCGCTTGCCTGCGGTCAAATCTTTCTCTAGACCTGGGCTGTTGAAAAGAATTCCAATTGATAAACAACATGACAAGAGATCTTGTGGCTTGTCTTTTCTGTGTGAGACTTGGGAGTGCCCAGTGAACAAGGGAGAAGAAATGGCTTTAAAAGGTACCCTCGGGGTAGACGTTCAGTCTTGACCTGTGGTATGAGACTGGCTTCCTTGCCGAGCCTTTGTGAAGGACCTTGAGGTCTATGATTGCAGACTCTTAGTTTTGACCTGGGTGGTAGGAAAACCCAGCAGGAGGAGTGCTCCTACAGGGCCCTTCCCACCCGGCACGTCCTGAATCTTACTGCAGCCTGGTAGTACCTTGCAGCATGCGAGGAGGACAGGTATGAGTGTGCACACCAGCGCGGAGTGTGAGGCTGTCGGTGTACCTGTTCCCTGGACTGTTCTGCCGCATGGAGAGACTTTAACGAATAAAATGAATCAGGTATAACAGCCTGGAGCTCAGCTCTCCCAGCGGCTCTTCCCTGGCAAAATCATGCCTTGGACTGCTGGGGAAATAGGTGAGGAAAGAGCTGGTCATAGATGCCCTTCTGGTCCTCTTCCAGCTGGGACAGGCTCCTACCCACAGTGCTGCAGTTGGAAATGTCACCTGTGCACTCCGAGTACTTCCAAGTGCTTCCAGATCTCACCCAGCGAGGACTTTCTCTGAGGAAGGGATGTGTATTGAGCACTTTGCCGTGTTTGCAAACGTATGAACCGAGGCAGAGAGAGGCTGCATGACATCCCCAAAACCACATGGCATGGTAGCAGAGCTGGGATTGAGCCTCGCTCATGTACCTACAACACCAGCCGCAAAGAGGCTCACAGGGGTTGCAGGACATGGAAGGCAGAAGGGTGCACCGGGCACCTGATGGGCACGTGCTCTTGGGTGGATTTTGGTCTTTCCGTGGACTTGATTCTTTCGTCTCAATGCAATTTTTTCTCAGAAACATTCCAGCAGGGGAGTGAAGTTCTGCAGGTGCTGGAGGGCAGAACTGTCTACCAGAGAGCTGATCCTTGTCAGACCACGGTGTCTTCGAGCTAAGGGGCAGAACGTGCTGTGTCTCAGTCTCTTCCTCTGGGAATGATTTAGTGTAGTGCCTATCCTGTGGCCCCAAGAGCAGTCTGCGGTGGGCATGTGGAAAGTCTTTTGTCCTTCCAGTCCCCAGAGCAGTGCTCAGGGACACGGGACACTGAGGTTTAAGCCTTCTCAAAGGGTGCAGCACCTCTCTCCCTTGTTTCTGCTAGTTGCTCTACTTCAGCTGGGAGCGATGGGGAAGGTCTTCCCTTCCCTGGTGACAGCTCTCACTAAAACCTGCAGTACAGCGTTTCACAACCTCATTGTCATCTGTGCATTCAAAGTCCAGAGAACATCTTCTACAGTTTGTTCTTTGTTTCCAGTCTGGTGGAGGGCGAACGATTTTCCAAAGCTCTCCAAACCGAACGGCGAGTCTGACAGCAGCCGAGCCCCGCGAGATAGCAACGAGTACAAGAAAATACACTAATTCCTTTCCAGCTTCAGCAGCAGGAATGAATTGTCTGGGCGCTGCTCCACCTCGCTCACCCGCAGGCTCTGAAATAGTCTCCTTTTTTTTCCATTTAATTGAGCTTTTAAATAGAGCCGTGCTGTCCTGTTACCTTGATTCTGAAGGCAACAAAGCAGGGTTCGTGTACTTGAAGTATGAAGCAGGCCGTTGCGAGAAGCGTTGCTCTCGGTGTCCATTCCCAGCTCTCTGCTGGCACAACCTCTGGGGGTTAAATGGCATCCCCTTTCAAAGTCACAGAGTTTTGTGATGCGTTCCCTGGCGCAGGGGAGTGGCTTGACACTGGGTTGTGTTTAAATAGCCCTGAAGCTGGAGGGGGTGTCTTGCTCACCGATGTCTATATGGGATGTTTGTATGTGAGAGCGAGGGGGTTTTAGCACAGTTGCTTTTCTTCCTTGCCCCGTTGGAGCACCTGTAGTGTTCCAGCAGCACGGTGTTCCGCTGGGGCTCTGCAGAGGGGACGCAGCCCACCCTAAATACAATATTAGCCCCATCCGTGACCTGACTCGTTCCGCATAGTTTCATCTGCCGGTTCCCGCTGAACAGCAGCGTTTCTGAGGAGCGGGGCGTTCGGCTCAGCAGGGAGGTGCAGTGGCTTTCTCCTCTTGCCCTGCTGCCTGTGACTTCCAAACGTGAGGGGACCATGTGGTTTCTCACCTGAAGCGTGGAACCAACTCTTCCCTTTTCTTGGCGAGGAGAGAACGACGTGCTCTGGAGTAGCTGGTGAACAATGGCTTGTGTTGCTGTGGGGTAGTGGGAGAGTCCAGCCAAGTGCCCCCAGGAGAGGCTGCCGCAGGGAGTGTCATTGTAAGGACAGGCTCCTCGCTTGGCTGCCCTCTGAAGTGCCAGTTGATTGCTGGTGGGGGGATGTGCCCCCCGCCCTGCTGGAGACATCCGTGTTGTTGCTGAGCCCGCACTCCGCCCTCACCCTGTGCTCCAAACGGAATTGGTAGGTTATTCCCCTTTGCCTTCAGCTGCGTGCCCTGCAGGCAGCTCGTTTGCATCTGATCATCTTTAATCATCTTTAATCCTGACTTGCAAAGCTCCTGTCCAGCCCCCTACCCGTGAGCTTGGCTTTGTCTTAAAGCGGCATCGCTGGAGCAGGTGCCTCTGCAGGGCTTCCAGAGGCGTCCGAGCTGCGCTGTGGAGCAAACCAGGGCTGAGAATGCTGCAGGGTGCTTCACTGCTTCTGCCTGGGCAGCCACGGGGGGAAGCAAAGAGCCAGGGGCTCTGTCCCTGCGGTGTTCGGCTGCTCTGGAATACAAGGTGAGCAGATCTTCTCAGCAAAGGAGAATAGCAGAAGAGGAGCGGCATCACCCCCCGCCTCAAAGCCTGGGAGTCTGCGGCTGTGCAGGCAGAGTATCCGAAAGCAGAGTGATCACACAGATACAGCCCCACAGCGTTCCAAGTGATGCTTGATACGATCGTCTGGGCGGTCAGTGTTAAGTCCTGCCCCCAGGGAAAACGGGGTTGAGGTGTGTTCAGATCTGCACTTGGACAGAAAATAGTGCCAGCGAGTCACTGGCCTTTAGTCCAGCCCCCGTAGTTGAGGTGGTCACACAGCGTTTGTGACCTGGGCGTTTTCTCCAAAAGACTTGACATTTGTGATTAAAAGTAATTTCTCATGTTCCTTTGAGAATGAAGCATATTGAAGGATCTATTTGGATAGGGCTTAGCATCTTTTTTTTTTTTCCCCAAACCCTAGCGTGAGAGGTTCAAAAGGCAAAGCCCAAGTCCTGCTCAAAGAAAATAAACCGAAAAATATTACAAGATACTGCAAAGACTCTGCCAGAAACTGAGGCTTATGGCAGCGGGGTTTCCTGGATCGATACTGGAGGGAAATGACGTTCATTTACCAGGACTATAGCTGATCCACTGCTGCTCTGGAGAGGCTCACGGGGTGAAGTGGAGAGAGATTGAGATTCTTGCAGGGCTTGTTACTTGTTCTCATTACGTGAGCATTCCGCAGTGGCGGAAGGCTGTGGGACCCTGTTCTCCTGTTTAAGCCAGGAGAAATTAGCCTTTATGTAAACCCCACGTAAAGGAAGAACCAGTTGTGTGGTTATGAAATGCACGTATCAGTTTTATTTATTGCATTAGTCTGTTTTAATGCCATAATGTCACTGAGAGAGCTGTACACAGCTGATTGTTAGATCTAAGATCTAGCACGTGCAACTCCCCTTTTTGCAGTGTTCCCCATTTCTGTTTGAAAAACCAGAGCCTTGTGTTGACACGCAGCCTTTTGCCATTTGTGCTCCATCTTAAACCAAAGGGGCGAAAGGATTTTCATCTGTGGGCGCGTGGAGCGTACTGCAGGGTCATGCTAGTGCACGGCCACAGAAACCCCGGCTGGAGCTTTGGTCGGTGCCGAGCGCTCCCAGAGCGGCCGCGCACACTTGTCCCTTTCCCGGTGGCCGTGTCCCCGCAGCCTCCCTGCGCTGGCAGTAGCTGTAGGGTTGTGCGCGTGCGAGCGAGCGTGGCGAGTGATCGACCTCGCGCACAGGGGTGTTGATGTGGGAGCTGCTGCTGCTGCGGTGGTGGGGGCATCCGCTTGCTCTGGTCCGAGCTGCAGGTGAAATGACCCCCCCCAGGGGAGCCGCCTGCATTCGCTCAAGGGAAGCTTCATCTTGCAGCGTTGGCTGCCTGCCTGAGCAGAGCCTGGCTGCTGCTCGCCGTCCGTTTTAGTTTAAGAAAACATAACAACGAGCCAAAGCCTGCCTGGCTTGTCCTTTGTCCGAGGGCTGTTCATAGCGTGGTGCTGTCTGAGGGCAGCGCTTGGGCACAGCAGAGGGGGGTCAGGGCACTGCACAGAATTTTCTCAAGCCTTCGTGAAATCAGCTTTCCGTCACCTGAAAGCACTTGTCCTGGTGGTTCTTCCACAGCTCCAGAGCAGCAGCCTCGTGCCGAGCTCACGCTGCTGGACAGGCTTTGTGTCCAGCAGAGCTGAGGACGATGTTCTGGGACTGCAGCTCCTGCTCTCGGCGTCGGAGGCTTTGCTACGGAATTAAAATGACCCAGTAAATGCCTGGAAGCAAGGACCAGAGGCAAGTACCTGTCCCAATCTGCTCAGTCTTGTCATATTAAACACTAAAGGTTATTTAAGAGCTTGAAATAATGAGGAAAACGAGCTGTGCTTTAACGAGTCTTTAATTGCATGTGGCAAGAGGCGATTGCCCCCGCCTGTCTAAAAGGCTTTCAGAGCCTTGGTGCTGCTCTGGTCGGCATTTACGTGAAGAGAAGTAGTTAAATCTCCTGTCCGAGTGCCTGCTGTAAAATATATCCAAACAGTGTAAAATTTCCACACATGAAAAAAAACCAACCCCATTGACCAAATAATGTGCTCTCCACTGCGAGCTGTGTAGGCCTTTTTATATCAGACACGAGTCAGGGATGGTCCAGGGGGGCAGGGGCAGCGCTGCAGCACCTCCCCGTCCTCCTGGAGAGCTGCGGGTCAGTGGGCACCCGGGGGTCTGGCTCTGCTGGGTGTACTCAGTCGCCCTGGACTGCCGTGGAAGCTGCCTCCAGGTGGGTCCTGAGCAGCCTCTGCTGAGAGCTGCTCCTTCCCATAGCAGCGTCGGTGGGTGACAGAGGCAGGGACCCACCTTGCTGTTTCTGTGGGTCCAGCTAAAGGGTACAGGATGCTAATATCTGTGTCTGTGGAGCTCAGCCCGACACCAGGGCTTTTCCGTGCTGTGAGAACACAGTAAGGCTCGATAACAAGTTTCATTGCAAACACAGGGGAATAATGAAGTGTTGAGGTTCCAAGTGACCCTGCTCAGTCCCGTCAGAAAGCCGGTCTTTAGCCCAAGGCGGGGCTTTGGAACAAACACTTTTCTGAAACAGAGGAGGAATTGTTGCAGTCCAGCACTGGGCTTGGGTGCAAATGGAGCCTGATGGAAATCCCAGCTCAAAGTGTAAGAGACGAGCAAAGCCTCGGGAAAGAGACTCAGGTCAGGCTCCGCAATGAAGCACTTTGTTTCATGAATGTTCGTGCCAGAGCGGGTGTCCTGACCAGCCGGCACACCCCCTCAGAGCAATACACGGATTTGTATACCCTATTGCCGGCCGCAAAATCCCTCCCTTGTTTCCCCCCCGGCTGGGTGCTCCCAGGTTTACAGACTAACCCGACACGCCTTCTACGTGCTCTAGGACAGATCAGTTCATGCGTCGCATGTCTCATTACCACAAGATCATGCCTCCCCTCGCCGGAGAAGATAATATTCAACAGTCTATTAAGCGAGCGCAGTGCTGCTTCGAGGGACCCCGGTTCATCTTGAGCGACCCTAGCCATCAGAGGTGAAGGTTTTACAACCTCCTGTCTGACACCTCATCCCTTGAATTGTTCTCTGGTTTCTTTCTTACTGTGCAAGACGAGCTCCTGTTTGACAGCTCATCCCCGCTCATTCTCTGGTGTCCTCCTTAGCATGTTCTTATCATGCAGGAACAACATTCTTTGCTTCTTTCTCACAACAGGGATTGTGCTCCTCTATTTGTTGTGTTTCGGTACAGCCTGGTATCCAAAACACGAGGGGAGCCCTGGGCAGGGAAACAGCATTGGGCTTGTGCAGCTCTCAGGTACGACCAAGGGAAGCCATGGAAGATCCAGTGTGTGGAAGCTGGTGGTGTGCAATGGCCCACTGGGGCTGTGCTGAGCTCACCCTCTGCAAGGATGAGTTCCTGCCCGTGGCTCTCGGCGCTCGCTCGCTCGCAGGAGAAGGGCCAGCACTCTGTGCTGTGTTTGGGGAAACTGGAGCAGGGCAGGAGTGGGTTGTAGCAAAGCAGGTCACTGGCTGAAAATTCGCCTCCTGCTTTCCAGTCTAAGTCTGCCTAGTCCTCCCACCTCCCTCTGCGCAGTCGCCCTTTAACAGGCCGTAAGGAGCAGGGGGGCAGCGACTGAACAGGGGCCGTCTCTCAGTGCCTCTGTGGCTCGTGGTGAAGCGCTGGAGCGAAGGGCTGCGGGCAGCACTGCGGGGGTGGGCTTGTACAGGAGGAGTTCCTTGGGCTTTACCGGAGTCGGTGAAGGTTCACGGGCCCCTGCAGCACCCATCCGCCTGTAGCCGTCGGTGCGCTGCAGCTGGGGAGCGGGTGTTAAACACGGGGGCTGTGCTGGTGACTGACCGTTTCCATTGCTGCTTTCCAGACTTCACTGACACAAATAAACCAATCCTCTTCGTGCCATCAACCTGAAAGCGATTATTAACAACATCCGATGAGCCCAAATCCACTCCAGCCAGGAGCAGACGTGCGTGAGAGCCTGTGCTGCTCATTTGGACAGTGCCGATGCTGGGACCATCAGCACTTTCATTGCTGAGAAACAAAGCGCTGTCGTATTTAGTCCCCCAGTGATTGTTTCTTCATTGCCCATGGATTAAAGTCATCGCTGGCTGTCGATCCCCAGCAAGGAGCCAGAGCACAGGGGAAGAAACTCGCTGCTCGTGCTCCTGGCCTCAGCAATAACCATCTTGGCACAGGGCGTTGCTTACATACAGTCGTGCACTCGGCGACTTCACAGCAGCATGGAAATCCAGCGCACGCCCAGCACGGTCGCTCTGGGTTTGTACTGGCGTGACAAAGAGCTGAGATGCTTTTCAAAACGCTTCTGCGTTTCCAGGTACTTGGCTAAAGCTCTGGGGCATGAGTAGGCTGCTGCACTCTGTCTGGGTGCCCGGCAGGGTCCTGCTGGAGCCCAAACCTCCAGGACACTGAGCCTGCTGCTGCTGCTGCCACGACCCCGCCGGCCGTGAGCTGGGCTGGGGCACAAAGCGCTGTGGCCAGAGCCCCGACGGCAATCCCGACCAGGCAGCCGTGAAGCAGCACCAGCAAGCGCCAGGCAGGGATTTGCTTTGCTTTGCCCCAGCAGCGTCCCTGTGGCAGGGGGCTGAGGAGCTGCAGACAGGTGAACAGCCCAGCCCAGCTCACAGGCCGTGGCACGGGCACCCCCAGCCGCTGCTGCTATTGCTGGCAGAAAACCGCTGCCAGGAGTCAAATCCCAACTGATCCCCAGTGCTGTCACAAATGGCCCTTGTCACCCTGCTCCAGCGGTCACAGCAGGGACACGGAGTGAGCTCCACAGCTCCGCAGCCGGCGTCCTGACGGGAAACGAGGACCACAAAGGCAGCTCCAGCCTCCCTGGGCCCTCTGGAAACCTGCCCCACGGCATCTGCGTTTGCAATTTCTTACTGTTAACAGGAATCCTTGATGCGAGTGACAGGCCTGGCAGGGTCCAGTTTCCTTTACTGCCACCCCCACTGCCACCACCGTGGGTAGCCGGCCTCTGGGGCCTGCAGGAGGATGTTCCCCATGAGATGAGGCAATTCCTGACCACCTGGAGCCCCCCGGCACAAGCAGGGTCACCCCCACGCATGCCCATCACCGGGGTCTGGCCGGGGCTGAAGACAGTGCTAAACCTCCAAGCCCCCTCCTTCTGCAGCTGCCCCTGTTTAACCCCTTGATCCACCCAGGAAATAAACAAACCGACCCTCCCAAGCCCAACCTTGTCTCCCATCACCAGCCGGTGCCAGCCTTTACCCTGCCTCAATCTGCATCCTCCTGGGCGGGCACTGCCCAGGGCATCCTGAAACCCCACGCCTGGGAAAGGGCTGCTTCAGCCCTGGGGGGGGGAGCTGGGGGCCTCAGCCTCAGCCCTTCAGGCTTCTTGACCCTCCCAGATGCTCCTGGACTTTTCCCGGGTGCCCGCAGGGACGCCAAGCCCTGCCACGACCCCTCTTTTCTCTGCAGGGTTTACACTGTCTCGCCCCAGCTGCAGGTCAGAACAGGGCGTTTTATTCACCCCGTGGAGGGATGGACAGAGCAGTGGATGGGGCGAGGGCAGGGGAGGGGATGGAGCCTGCTCCAGAACTGAACGAGACATCCAGGTAACTGTGAGATGCAAATGGAGCTCATGGGGAAGGCACTTTCACCGGGAGGTGCTGCTCGACTGCTGCTGCTGCTGGTGCCCCGCAGGAGCTGGGGCTGGGGCCGGGTGGCCAGAGAGCAGCAGTGGCTGTGCAAAAGGCTCTGCAGGCCAGGGTGGGCAGGGGTGGGCAGTGGGCCCAGGTGGCAAGGGCTGTCCTGCAGCCTGGGCTGTGAGAGCAGGGGCACGGGCGGCACCTCAGGCAAGAGCTTCCTCGGAGCTGCCAGTGCCAGGGGAGGCCGTGCCTGGGCCCTGGCCGTGGGCTGGGGCTCTCCGGGTGCAGGCAGACATGGGCACTGTGGAGCGAGGCCAGGGGAGGCCTCGGCTGGTCGGGGGCTGCAGCGCCAGAGGCATGGGCAGAGGGAGCCCAGGGGCTCTCCAGCTCCGCCTGCAGCACCGGCCTTGCCGGACCCACCGTGCCCCGGCACAGCCCAGGCGGCGGTGTTTGTTCTACCCACGCAGTAAAGACTCGCTCTGAATCAGTGGGTCCAGCCCTGAGCGGCGCCTGGCGGAGACTGTGCAGGGGCTGGAGGGACCAGCCACCCTTGCTTGCACTTCTTCTTTCTCCTCATTTGCATAGCTGACGACTGCTAACACGGGTTGAGGTCGCCATGCAAGAGCCAGCATTTAGAAGCAGGAACAGGCTCCGCGTAACCATCTGCTACCAGAGCTGCACCTTTCTGTGCCCAGGCGAGGAGGCAGAGTTAACCTCAGCTTTTTGGGGAACTCTCATGTCAAGCTCCCCATGTTATTGGAGGGAAAACCAGCCACAGACAAATGGTCCAGTCTCTCTAGCCGGGATCTACCTTGCTTCACAAGCTCAAAATAAGTCTTCACAGCAGCCTGCCAGCAGCCCGAAGTGGCACACGTAAGAGGGCATCGAAAGCAAGTCATGGATGGAAGAAAGGGAGTGAAGCTGCTCCAGAAGAAGCCATTACACTCCCTCAGTCCTGAGCTGGACCTGACGAGTGGGGCCCCTCTGAGATCGTGTCACAGAGGGTGCTAGGGGGTGCTTTGCAGCTCTCCCTGCTCACTGCAGGAGGCGAGGCGTTGGACGAGAGGGTCCCTTCCAGAGAACCCAAACCATTCTGTGATTCTAGGAGTCTTGGGTGCAGTCCTTTGCTGGGGGCGCCGGCTGCAGCATGATGAAAGTGGGGAAAGCGCAGAGAGGAGCAATCCTCCTTATTGCCACGCGGGGATGAAGGGCGCAGGGAGCGCTCCAGAAGCGCAAGGGAAGAGAGGGATGCCGCGACTGGGGCCACCTGAGCTGGCAGCCTGGCAGAAAGCAGAGGCTGCCGGCTGGAAGAGTGGAGAGGCGCTCGTCCAGCTGCTCGGCCACGGGCTGCTTGCCGCAAAGCGCACCAAGACCTTTCTTCTGGGGCTCCAAAGAGAGAAACAAGAGTACGGAGGGCAACGCGCAGGAAGCCTCCGAACTTGCTGGCAGGAGTTTGTTAACAAGTGGCGGGGGAATGGTTTGCCTCCTAAGTAAGAAGCCCGGAAGAGCAGGCTGCGGGGAGACCTCTGCGTGGCCTTTCGGTGCTTCAAGGGGCGTGCCAGAAGGATGGGAGGCTTTTTCAGCAGGCCCTGATGGGACAGGCCAAGGGGTGATGGTTGAAACTAAAAGAGGGGACAAATTAGACGGGAGAGAAGGAGGCAATTGTTGACGCTGAGGCTGGTGAGACCCTGGCCCAGGTGCCCCGAGAGCTGGCAGAAGCCCCATCCCTGAAACACGCCCGATCAGGTTGGCCCTTGGGGCTCTGAGCAAACCTGCTCTGGTTGCAGAAGTCCCTGCTCACTGCAGGGCGGGGAGGGGGGGGCGTTGGACTAGATGGTCCCTTCCAAGGAACCCAACCCATTCTGCGATTCTAGGAGTCTTTGTTCCCCCCAGCAACGAGAGGCCCCCGTGCCTAGCACCCAGAACCAGCAACATCTGTGACATCAGTGCTGGGGCCAAGGGCACCGCGCAACGTGCCAGTAGCTGCGGACACAACGTGCACCGCTGCTGCCCTGGTGGGACGAGCTCTCGCTCCGTGCTGGCAGCCATGGCTCTGCTCGTGCTGCTCGTGCTGCTGGCGCTGTGCTGGCCGGCGCTGGGCTCGTGGGAAACCTGCTGGGTAAGTGGCCGGGGCTGCGGGAGGGAACTGGGGCAGCCCGTGACGGGGGCACTGGCAGGTGCCCGCTGGTCCCCGTGGCCATGCCACAGCTCTCCGAAGCCTCCGTGACAGCCTCCGCTCCTTGCCAGCACCCAGGCTGCAACTGGCCCAACTGGAGCGCGGGCTACAGCCGACTGGGGGCCGCCGGGCTTGCCCACCCCACAGGCTTCCCTGGCCCTGCTGCCCGTGGGGAGGGCAGACGGCAACCTGCAGCCTCAGCAGCAGCAGCAGCAGCAGGCGTCGAGCAGGACACTTAAGGCCTTTGTGCTTCCAGAGCGAGCTGCGGGCTCCAGCCGTTGGCGTATTATGGGTCGTCGCCGCCGCGCGTGGTTGGAGGCAAAAACGCCCGGGAAGGGGCCTGGCCCTGGATCGTCAGCATCCAGGTGCCAGGGCTGGAAGGCTCGGGGCACATGTGCGGAGGCTCGCTCATCAGCGCCCAGTGGTGCTCACGGCAGCGCACTGCTTCCCCAAGCCCTGGTAAGGAGGAGCAGGGTCCGGGGCTGTCCCCAGCGCCCTGGCGGCGCCCTGTCCCCGGCAGCCCCTGCTGCTGCCAGCCCCTCTGCTGGCAGCACGGCCCGTGCCCGGGCGCTGCCCGGCCCGGCGCAGAGATGCTGCTTCTCAGCAGCCCCCGGCTCCCCGTGCCGCCTCCGCAGCGCTGCTTTCCTCTGGCCCTGGCGAAGGCGGCGGCCGGCGGCTGCTGGGCTGCCGCAGCACGGGGCTGCGCTGCCCCTGCGCCCTCTCACCCCCGTCTCCTCGCAGGTACGCCGCCACGTGGCGCGTGGTCGTCGGGGCCACCAACTTGTGGCAGCCGGGCCCGGAGACCCAGGTGCGCCACATCAAGCGCTGCTGCTCCACGAGCACTACGACAACGTCACCACCAGCAACGACATGGCGCTGCTGGAGCTGGACCAGCCGGTGCAGTGCGGCTACTACGTGCAGCTGGCCTGCGTGCCCGACGCCTCGCTGAGGGTGGCCGAGCTGACCACCTGCTACGTCAGCGGCTGGGGCCGCCACCACCCCAGAGGTGAGTTCCCGAGACGGGCTCGTGTCCCCAGCGCAAGCTGGCCACGCTGGGCACCCGGGCTGAATCCCTTCCTGTGCTCCCAGCTGCAGCACCCGGCCACATTCTGCAGGAGGCCCAGGTCCACCTCATCGACGTCCACGTCTGCAACAGCAGCACTGGTACGGGGGGCGCATCCGCAGCTACAACCTGTGCGCTGGGTACCCGCAGGGCGGCATCGACAACCTGCCAGGTAGGAGCGGCGGCAGCCGTGGCCCCCCGCGGCACCGGCAGGCCCCCGTCCCCAGCGCCCAAGGTGCCCCGGCGCCACCTCGGCCCAGCCAGCGCCCTCCCAGCAGCGGCTCCCCACCGCTGCTGGCCCTCCCTGCCCTGCCCTGCCCCACCTGCAGCTCCTTGCCCAGCGCCCCCCTCGTCCCAGCGCCCCGCGCCTCTGCCCACAAAGCCCATCCCCTGCTGCGGGCAGCCCAGAGGGCCCCATGCCAGTGCTGGAGCCTCCCGCTCCCCCACAGCCAGGCTCGGTGGGCAGAGGCTGGGAGGGAGCCCCACCTTAGCAGCCCACCACCCCCTCCCAGGCCAGGCTCGGCACGCTCCCGCACCCGAGCAGAGCGGTTCCGTGCCCTGGACACGGCTCTGGCAGCTGCTGGGAGGGAGACGCGGCCGCCGCAGCGCTGCCAGGGGCCAGCCAGCCCCACCGTAACCCTCTGTCCTCCGCTGCAGGGTGACAGCGGGGGTCCCCTCGTCTGCAAGGACAACGCTGCGGACCACTACTGGCTGGTGGGGGTGACGAGCTGGGGGGTTGGCTGTGCCCGCGCAAGAAGGCCCGGCATCTACAGCTCCACCCAGCACTTCCGCGACTGGATCCTGGTGCAGATGGGGTCGCACCCCACAGCCCAGGTCTGGGGCCAGCCTGTCGCCCCAGACTCGAGCCCCGGGCAGGCTCCAGCACCAGCCCCACCCCAGCAGGGCCACAGCAGCTCCTGCCCTTTCCCAGTCGACAAGCTGGTGGCATTCTTCACAGCGGGTGCAGGAGCTGCTGCAGGCGCTGTGGACTCAGAAGCGCTGAGCTTTACAGGATCCAGTCGCGGATCTTGTTCTTAGATTTGTTCTTACTTCTAGTGTTGTTTGTTAGTTCTGCTTGTTCACAGGCATTGAAATAAAGTTGCCATATTCTCATCTCCCGGTGCTTCAGTCCCGCCGGAGTCTGTCCCTGGGCAAGGCAGCACTTCCCTGCCCGGCACCTGCCAGCCGAGGCTGCAGGCCGACGAGTCGGGCAGCGCGGGCAAGCGGGCCCTGCCAAGGGCTCAGCCCGTGCCTGGCCAGAGAGGAGGCTGCTCGGAGCCCCCGGCCGGGCTGCTGCAGCAGCATGTGCCGGGGGGGAGGCGAGAGCGGGCAGCGTTCTGGCCGCCGTGGCCGGAGCCGGAGCCCAGCGGCCTCTTGGGCGGCGCCGGGGCGGTCGTGCCGCTGCGGAGCCGCCTTGGAGTGCGGCTGCGGGTTGTGCGGGGCGCGGGGGCTGCGGCGGCGGCTGCTGCCGGGGCGGGGCTGGGGCCGGAGCTCCTGCCGGCGCCGGGCCGGAGCCGGGCCGGAGCTGCTGCTGGGGCCGGAGCTGCTGCCGTGGGCCGGAGCTGGAGCTGCTGCCGGGCCGGGGCCGGGGCCGTGGGCCGGGGTGGCTGCCGGGGCCGGAGCTCCTGCCGGCGCCGGGGCCGTTGGGCCGGGGCCGGCGGAGGCCGCAGGAGCGGTGCGAGGGGCGGAAAGCCCCGGGCCGAGCGGGGGCTGAGCGGAGCAGAGGCGAGCGGCAGCCGGGAGCAGGCCAGGCTGGCGGCGCCGCCGGCTCGAAGGCGGCCGGGCTGCATGGCGCGGGCTGGCTGGGAGATGCCCTGCCCGGGGTCGTGCCAGGCGCCTGCGGGAAGCCGGGATCTCGCCCCGAGCGGGTTGCACATTGGAGCCGAAAAAGCTCAAGGGCCGCAGTTCGTGGTGAAACCGCTTCGGCCGCCCCAAGGCGGGCCGCTTTGAGCCAGGGGCGAGTTTCCCGCTGCTGGGGCTGGGGGTGTTTGTGCCGGACAAAGGGAGTTGCCGGGAAGAGCAGCTCGGGGCGTCCCTGGGGGAGCCTGGTGCAGAGGAGGCGCCGCAGGGGCTGGTGAGGAGCGTGTGCCGAGAGCAGAGCCGGGAAGCAGCCCTGAAGAAGGCGCTCCCCCCGGGGTGGAGGCACCTCGCAGGGCCAGCGGCTTTGCGGGGGCTCCGGGCCGGCTGCGGGCTCATCCCGTTCCCCAGGCAGAAGAAACCCAGCGCCCTCCTTGACCAGGGCCAGACCCAAGGAGTGCCCGGCCGGTGGCGAGGTGAAGACTGTGACCAGGGCTCCCTTGCACCCCTGAGGACAGAAGCCTCCCGGGGCTTCCTCGTCAGAACCCCTCTGCTGTGTCCAGACTGCCCCGCTGCCACTACACCCCCACCTAGCAAGCGTGCCTGGGACTGAAAAATCAAAGGTGCGGTCTCAGACATTCCACCCCGAGACCCGAGTCACAATTCTGATACCTCATCGTTGGCCAACGTGCCTCAGCATCACCGACTGTTTAAGCAGAGTCAGGCATTCCCCAGTTTTTCAGTGAACCCTCACCCTGAGAGAGCGGTTTTGACAGTAAATCTTTTAACACAACTGACAGCAGCTACAGGCTATGATAATACAAATTATAATAACGATTAATGTTTGCAACAGGTCAGTAATCCATCTGTAAATATCCATCTATTTCACCAGAAATACTTCCCAACCAAGTGCCCTTTACTTGGCCCCTCGGCTCGTGTAATTTCGGCTCTTCTTCATCTTCTGGAGGTTTTCCCAAGAGGCAGTGACTCATTAGGAACTGTAACACAGCATTCCTCTTGTTCGTAGTATGCCTTGGAGTACCCACATACTCTTTGTTCCTTAAGTAGTATCATACCTAACGCGAGTGGGTTTTGACCGCTGTCACGAAGGGGTTAACCACACCCACCGGTTTCCCTGTCACCAGCAGTGGCACAAGTTATACCATCTGTACGGCTCCATAGCAGGGGTTTACACCGAGCTGCGTCAAGAGCCGTTGCTGAGACCGCTGGGGATGGCGATCCTTCCTGCAGACCGTCTCTGCTCACACGCTTGAGACCATAATCAGCAGGTGGCCCTTGCGTCCCGTTGAACCACGTGCGCGAGTTACCAGGCGTTGAAAGGGAACTCGAAGCACCACTGAGCGTTCACCGGTTCCTCACACCTCAGACTAGGTGCTTCCCCAGTGTGGTTTATCCCCATGTGGTGAATCTGCCCAGGGTGTCTGGAGCGTGGCTGCTGGGAAGTTCGGGGTCGTTTGCCTCTGCATCTTGCATTCTTCCTGTCCAGATGAGGCGGGGGCATAGGAACAATTAGATTCCAAACAGGAGTTTGATTTAATTGTTGTTAAGCGGCCACTTCCATTCAAATTCATCCACATGACAGACTTACTGTGATTCCAGTCAGCGTTTTTACCTATATCCTTGGGTGAGAGCTGTGATGGGAATCCCCTGAAGCCGGGGTATGTGGCAGAGGCAGGTAGTGACAGGAGAAAAACTAAGCTGCGAGCAAAACCTGTATCATCGTCTAGATCCCGTCGCCTGGTTCGGAGTGATGTACGATCAGGGAACCTTCGGCATGTTGATCCAAAGCCCAAGGCTGTCTGTTCCGTATCCTCAATTGCCCGCTCGTACCCGTGGTTATTAGAGAGCTACTGGACTATGATGACAAAGGGCCTTACAATCACAGCCCGACACAGCACCTACAGTGAAAACTTCGGTCCACAAACAATTACCCTTATCAAAGCAAACATACAAAAACCAGAAACAAGAACTTCTGGCCCGCGCAAGTTCTGCGCGGCTTGTCACTCCGTTTAGGTACAGCTCATACTTTGGGTCAACGCTTCTCAGGTCTCCACCCATTGTACTCCTCGTCCCTCCTTTGGTTGGGGCTCACCTGTAAATACACAGAAAAAGCTGCTCGACCACGTAGACGACTGACATGGAATCAGTCAGAAAGCCGGTATGACCCATCTACTTGTTCGATGACGGCGATCAGAGAGACCTTTTGCTTTCCGAGCACACAGCCAGTGTCGGGGGTACAACTCCACTTTGAGGTAACCGCACTATTACAGGTTGACTAGAAGGCAGTGGGATGGGGAATGTGCCATTTCTGGGCAGCTCCTCGGGAGCCAGGTCTCCAGTCGGGCAGAACGCTTTTACCTTTGCGTTCCCATTTTCACCCCATCTGTTGCAAACTGCTGTACTGCCTCAGGGAGCCTCAGGTTCCAATCCACAAGTCTTTTAATTAATCCGTTAATGCATTCCACTGGCCCATTGGCCTGAGGGTCATAAGGAGGATGGAAGACCCAGTCAATACCTGCCCCCCTTGCCCAATTCCTGGACGAGGGATGCTGTGAAGTGTAAACCATCATCACTGGACAGAGGAAGGTATGGGCAGGGTCGCTAAACTATTCAACACTCGGACAGTCCATTTCCCAGACGCTGCAGTGGTGGCCGTGGCTTGTGTCAATCCAGACACCACCCTCCACACCTCCCAGAATATTCCTGTGTCGGTTAGACGTTCTGAACGGACCAATAGAATCAATTTGCCAAGTTGGCCAGAGTGTTTCCCTGCTCTTGATCTGTGCGATTAATTTTTAATCATAGGCAACACTGTGGAGAAGACGTTACTCACGGTTATTCACAGTCAGCCGACGCAGCCGCCCTCTGGCTTGTACAGATCAGCTTTCTCAGGGTGGCCACGTCTGTCATGCAACCACTCTTTCCATCTTCCCCATTCCTGTGCATCTGCTTTTGTCCTGCTCTAGCGTACGTCTGTGGGTGAGGTGACCAACCTTGTTATTCCAGAGAGCAGCCTCAGTTCGGATTTTATTGCGTGCCTTTACCCATCCTACTGGTAGTGTCTTTTCCTCGCCTACTTCTAACAACTGTCTCCAGTCCTCTGCGCTCCAGATCGGCACTTGATGGACTTGCCAATCATCAGCTTCCCCACGGCCTGACCATTCTGAGGCTGCTTTAAACACTGCGTAAGAATCAGCGTATATAATTTCAGCTCCGAATCTCAAAGCTAACAGAACAGCTCGCAGTTCCCATTTGTGCGCTGCCTTCTCCTTTCTCAATCTCAGCTCTTCCCGTCTTTATCTCCAGGGCCACAGCTGTGCACTGCCCAATCCAGTTTTCCCATCCTGCAGAGGCATCAGGGAACCACACTCCTGTCGGAGGTGACTGACTGTAAACGAGGGGGTCTCTACAACAGCTGATGGTTCCTTAGGCTGGACTAACAGGAAGGGTCTGCATTAACATCCTTTTGTAATCCAGCTCTTTTTGCTGGCCCTTCAGTACCTGCCAAGCAGGAGCACCACTTCTGGACAGCGGGTTTGGCACAGTTCCCTCAGGGGCAGGAGTCCTTTCCTTACTGATTCCAGCAGCAGAACAGGACCTCTGACAACCAGACCTTGTCTCCTGCAAATCCACTCAGCCTTTTTCGCTGCTCGCACTAGCAATAACGCCCCCTTTTCCCAGTCGGCATATTGCTGCTCAGCATCGTCGAACAAATGAGAATTCCAAAGGTCCACTGGGGCCTTCTGGTCCCCCTTGATATGAGTTACAATGGGAACCATGTGCACCGAATCCCCACTCACTCTGTACAGGGTCTGCATGATGGGTGGGACATACGGTCTGGTATATACGTCATTCTTGAACCAGAAAATTCAAGCCTTCCTCATGCTGAGGGGTCACTGCCACCAGGCATTTTTCTCAATCCCATTGTGCAAGAGTCAAGGAATTAGAGAAAACCGGGGGACGTGTTTCTGCCCATAACCTCAAGCCCCGAGTATCTCTTGTAATTCCTTTTCGTTCCCTGGACGTTACCAGCTTCTGTTTTTCCCAGTGTATCAGCTGGTATAGCCATGGCTCCCCAACCACCACACACCTGAAAATGTCACCTCCTGACTTGGCCCCTGACATTTAGAAGGAGGGAGTTCTGATTCCAACGAAGTCAGCGTGTCCCCAACCTGAGCAGACACTTCTCTGACAGCCCCTTGATTGTCTCCACCTACCGAGATGTCATCGGTGTATTGGGATACACTTACCCCATCGGGCACCTTTATCTCTTTCAGTACTTTGGCTGGTGCACTGTGGGCGATGGTGGGGGAGTGTTTGTATCCCCGTGGGAGCTGGTCAAAGCTACACTGAATGCCCTCCCCTGTAAACACAAATTGGGGTTTATCTTCCTCCTGAAGAGGAATCATAAAAACTACATCCTTAACATCTCCGGTGGACACCCCTGGTGGGGTTTAGCTGGAACTGAGGTGACCAGGTCAGCCAGGTCAGGAACAGTGGCTGTACAAGGCGGCGTGTTACTGTTAAGCCTCCTGTAGTCAACCGTTAGTCGCCACCTACCACCCGGTTTATGTACTGGCCATACTGGGGAATTACAGGGTCACTGTGCTCTACTTAGAACACCACGGTCTTCCAGGTCTTTAATTACTTCCCGATCCCAGTTTTGGCTGCAGCCTGTAGGGAGCTTTGATCAACATTTGTTCCACTGGAAGGAGGCAGTTTAATGGCCATGTCAAGTCCACGGACCTTATATATGTGGCCTCCAAAGCTCCACACTGTCCCATCTGGCAGTCTCCAATCTTTCTTTGATAGCACATCAAATCCCAACATGTTATTACGGTAAGGACCCATGACAACTTTTATCGCGGTCATTCGGTTTTCACCTGGAAGCCAAACACACACCGTACCAATCGGTCTGATTTCAGGTGCTCTGGTCACTCCTATTACATTTATTTTCTTCTGGGGGGGTTAATCCTACCTTTTTTTTTTGGGGTTTTTTTTTTTTTTTGCCATTTTTTCAGTGATAACACGGATTTGAGCTCCTGTATCGGTTAGAAAATCTACAGGTATTCGTCTGGGGGCAGTAGCTAAAATCATATGTGGATCAGTATACTGGTGAGGCCGTTCCAAATTAGGTACTACATGAGTGGGTCAGCCTGGAACGCCCCCTGCATCTTCTAGTTTTTAGATCAATCAGATCCTTCCTTGAGTTTGACTAAGGATTTGCAGGAGCAGAGGGTTTATTCTCCTCTGTGCTGACAGTACTGGTATAGTCTGTAGCTTTGCCAGTGCGCCACGCCACCAGGTTTAGCACTGTAGGAGCAATGTCCGTGGATGCCCATGGGACACGGATCAGGGTGTTCCTAATGGTGATGCCTTTCTCCACAGTTCGTTGCGCTGAGGGTCAAAACAAGGAATGGTTTGTTGAGGAGAAGAATGGGGATTTTTCTTCTTGGCAAACTGTGCCTCTCGGACCTGGTGCCGTGAATTGGGCTGATCAGTGGCTTAGGGAGGGCCAGGCCAACCAGAGCAACAAGGGGAACACCCTGCTCCCCACGTTCGTACACGGCGTGTATACGAGCAGCCTTTTGCAGCGATTCAGCCAGCCCAGATAATCCAGGGGTTTTAATAGTCGCCGGCTCACCTCGCCCTCTAGATAGAGTCCCCCTGCCCAATAGGCAACTCTGAGCATCAAGGGTTGGTCCCCCATGGGACCCCTATCAAGGAACACACCAGGATCCCAATACCCCCAGCTTCCTCCGTGCTCCACAAGACTCGATCTCCGCCAGTCAGTGAAACACGCCATAATACTCAGTCTCACTTTCCCCCAGCTTGTGTGAAATTGCTCTTGCATTTGTGCGAGCTTGGGTCCCCACCACGGGGTGATTCAGGGTAAATGCTCGATTATTTCTATCATTCGACTGCACCTCCATTTTAACAAGGGGTCAAACTTTCCCTTGCCCCATCGGGCTCATCGTCTGCATCCCCCCACATATTCCTGTCCCAAGGATCGGCACAGAACTGGATTCCCGATTGGGGCAGGAGAGGGAGTCAGAGCATTTGACAAGAAGAAGCCTATTTCTTCCTGTGACCTCCGGTTCCTCTGCCTTGCAGCATCTAATTCATTTCTGGAAAACACCCTTTCACGTTCAAATTGTCTACTCTGAGCCCTTAAGGCCTCACTTATCTTCTGTTCTGTCTCTAAGTAGCTTTGCTAACCTCAGCTCCAGTTTGCAATTCAGAGGGGTTTTTATTACACGAAATAATTGTGTAATCAGCAGAATTAGCTCCCTTGGCAGGTTTCCGTGCCTGCTGTTGCGCACGGGTCAGACACACACCAAAATCAGTGCACGGAACACCTTTACCTTTCCCAGGTTTTCCCTTTGGTTCCTTCTGACGCTGCACTCCCCATTCCCACACTGTCTCCCTACTCTTCCACAACCTCTTCGCCTTCTCCCGGTCTGCAGGAGACCCTTGACAACCATGTTTCCATCATAGTTCTTCCACTGCAGGCTGCCGACCACGCCGAATTAATGTGGCGAACAGAGACTAGACTGCAAGGTTCAAGCAAACACAGGCTCTGCCCTGCAGAGCCTCTAATCCCACCTTCCACGAGCCCCCCGAGCCCCAAGCGTTTCCTCCGGCACACAATGAACACATCCGCAGCACGGTCGTGGTGGAATAGGATCCCCAGGACATCACGTACGCGACACAAAGCCGCCGATGGGGTTTTGCTTGGAAATACAGCTAGGGCAAAGGTCTGTTACCTGTGGCTTTTTGCTAAGTGCTGGAGCCAGGTCTTTAGTGAGGCGGGGGCTTCAATTGGGGCAGAGGTCCCAATCTCCCCTGCCGCCTTTGTCTCCCAGTTACTGCAGATCATGCTGACTTCATTCCCCCTGATCTTGCAGGCTTCCTTGTTCGCAGGTATTTTCCTTTACCAGGCCTTGAGGTCCCCGCCAGAAGATTCAGTAGCTCGTTAAACTCCTCTTCATACCAAGATAAACTGGTCATAATGTTCTGTTCTCTTTTTTGGCCCGAGGTTAAGTTTTACGCTGGTACATCTCATACCTGCTCATTTTTCCAGACATCAAAGAGTCTAGAGCACAAGACCGATG
Organism: Bucorvus abyssinicus; assembly: GCA_009769605.1. Lineage (NCBI taxonomy): Eukaryota > Metazoa > Chordata > Aves > Bucerotiformes > Bucorvidae > Bucorvus > Bucorvus abyssinicus. The sequence continues at coordinate 19,610,580 of CM020041.1, read as the reverse complement.
AGGAGCAGCTGAGGGAACCGGGGGTGTTTAGCCTGGAGAAAAGGAGGCTCGGGAGAGATCTCACTCTCAACGACTCCCTGAAAGGAGGTTGGAGTGAGTTGCAGGTCGTTCGGTTCTCCCAAGTAACAAGCGACAGGGTGAGAGGAAACAGCCTCAAGTTGCACCGGGGAAGGTGTAGGTTGGCCCTGAGGAACAATTTCCTGCCCGCTGGGGTTATCCAGGCGTGTCCCAGGCTGCCCCGGGCAGTGGTGGAGTCCCCATCCCTGGAGGGGTTTCCCAGCCGTGTCGAGGTGGTGCTGAATGGTTTAGTGGGGACCTGGCAGCCCTGGGTTAACAGCTGGACTCGATGATCCTGAAGGTCTCTTCCAAGTAAAATGATTCTATGATGGAAAGAAGGAGGCGAGAAGAAGGGAACAAGAAAGGGGAGAGAAAGATGACAACAAGGCGAGCTGAGTAGAAAGAGGATGAGGAGGGGAGGGGAGCTGGAGAGGAACGGGAGGGGAAGGGCAAGGGAAGGGGAAGAGCAGGGGCAGGGGAAGGGCAAGGCAAGGGCGGGCAAGGGCAAGGGCAAGGGCAAGGGCAAGGGCAAGGGCAAGGGCAAGGGCAAGGGCAAGGGGAAAGGAAAGGAAAGGAAAGGAAAGGAAAGGAAGGAAAGGAAAGGAAGGAAAGGAAGGAAAGGAAAGGAAAGGAAAGGAAAGAAAGGAAAGGAAAGGAAAGGAAAGGAAAGGAAAGGAAGGAAAGGAAAGGAAAGGAAAGGAAAAGAAAGGAAAAAAAAGGAAAGGAAAGGAAAGGAAAGGAAAGGAAAGGAAAGGAAAGGAAAGGAAAGGAAAGGAAAGGAAAGGAAAGGAAAGGAAAGGAAAGGAAAGGAAAGGAAAGGAAGGAAAGGAAAGGAAAGGAAAGGAAAGGAAAGGAAAGGAAAGACAAGAAGGGGGGAGGAAGGAAGAAGACAAGGGGGGGAAGGAAGAGGTTGGGGGCTAAGGGGCAGAAGAGGACAAGGGGGAAAGGAAGGCAGGCAAAAAGGTGAGGGGTAATGTAGAAGAGGACAAATAGAAGAAAGAGAACAATGGTGGGTGAGAAGGAAGAGGATGGGGGGTTGAAATAAAGAAGGGTGTTGCAATTAGCGGACGGATCTGAGACTAGGCCACACCAGATGCACGAACAGCCTGTGCTGTAGTTCCAGCTGCTGTGTCAAAGCAGCAAGTCGGGTGCACGAATCGTGCGGTTTATTTACTTGCAACATATACAGATCCTTTTAGGTTGCCAGTGATAGACTGATAAACTGCAGGATAGTGATAGCTCTTCTACTGAAAATATGATTGCAGTCACAAGCGTAATCTCCCGGGGGAAACACTCGGTGTAGCCGAGGTCACAAATCTTACCAAAAGGCTCCCTCCTGGGGAGGGGAGAGAGGACAAATCCGTTGAGCCATCCCTTCAATTGTTTCCCAAGGTCTCGCCACCCAAAATAGGTACAGCACCAGGGTAATATTTATACCCCATTATCCATCATTGCACCAAATGTGTGAGTGGGGGGGTGGGACTGTGGCCAAAATTGTGGCTTGTACAGCAATTGCACAAAGCCTTTTAATTTACACCTCCCGACCATCTGTAACAGCCCGTTTGTCCATGTGGCCTTGGCGGGAGAATGCGGGAATGCGGCTGCCTGGCCTCCAGCTCCTCCCTGTTCCTCCCTGGTACCAAGATAACACAAGTCACCAGACTTTGGTCCAGTGTCGGTGTCTGCTCTGGTTGCCAGCTGTTGTGCGTTTTTTTAGCTTTGCATGTTCACAATATTGAGCTTGCAGGTGTCCAGCTGCTTTGAGCTTCGTGCTTCCGACAGAGGCAAAACCAGATGAGCTGTAACCTGGGCTCCGGCCCAGGCGGCTGGGAAGCTCTTCTTGCTCTTGCCTCAGGGGCGGGACCCTGTGGCTCGTGCTGTGGGTGCCATCATTGCAGCAGGTCACAGACGGTCGTGCTCTGTCACTGCACACACTGCCAGACCCCTCAAAAACGCTGGAAGAGGGAGGACATTCCTCCACATTCCTCCAGTCTCTGTGAGATTGCCTTCTTCCTTACCAGGACTCTATCATTTCTGTGTCAGACAGAGGCTATCCCTAAAGCCACACAGGCGAGTCCCACACGCTGTATCCTGAGGAGGGGGCTGTGGCAAGCACAGGGTGGCACATCCGAGAATATCTGCAGGATAAACCCCTTGAAGGTTTCAGCACAGCGAACTAACCAAAGGCAACTAGTGCACGTGAGATCCTATGAGAGGGTCTACTGACTGCAGCGTGCACCGCCAGCAGCACTGCCTCGGTCTCGCCGTTTGCAAAAAAAACCAGTAAGTGGAGAAGCTGTAGAGGGGAAGGAAAGGAAGAAGCCGGTGGAAAAGACAAACCATAGCTGTTGGAAATGCTTTAAGTCACAGATTCTGGAAGGAAAAGAATAAACCCATCTCCTCCCAGCAGTCCAGCTTCACATCCTTCAGCAGTGAAAAAAAAACCAAAAACCTTTTACGACTCTGCTGTAGGGGACAAAGAAGGAAAAAGAGCTGCGAGTGCTCCCTGACCCTCTCCATGCTTTGTCTCACCTCATGTCTACCCAACACTGGTACCATCTATCGCGCTCCAAACATGCTGCTCGTTCCTGTAGTTCGTAAGGCTATCCCCTGACATCACAAGTACTACCTTTCATCCCTCTTTCTCCTCAGCTCAATTTGATGTACCAGTGTAATTTCAGTCTATACCAATGGCACATCGGCTAATGAAAATACCCCCAACGCTGAGTTAAGTTGCTCAGTGGAATCTTTCTCTCTGCTGTAGCACGAGACTCATTTGAACAAGGGAGTCATTCAAATGATTTGAAGTCTTACACGTTCACGAAAATTATACACATGGTGTAGGAAGAGTAGTAAGAGCACACTGCACCCACAGTAAAAGATGGGGATTTTCACCTGTCATATACACTATTTTTAGTGAATTCTGAGTGTCAGAAAGGGCCAAACATTCAGAAAAGACAGACACTAACTCTGGGCTTGAAGAAACGGAATGAAAAATAACGACCACTGTCGGAATGCTAAGAGCTAAATCCCCCCCGGCAAACAGTCCCGGAGCAGCTGAGGGATAGGCGCGAGTCAAACCGCACTAGGCAGTGGTACAGCAGCCCTTCCCTCAATCCACAGGGCTCACAAGCAGAGGTATTTCACCCGACTCTAGAGCTTTGCTTTCACTGTCACATAGAAACGTCGGGGGATTGGGGGATTGCAAGCTAAAACCAAGGATGCAGGAGGAACCGAAGCTGGCATTTTCCCATGGTGGCAAGGTCAGAGCTGTCACAGAATCTGTTTTCCACAGCCAGGCAGGACACTGCACCAGTCCTCTGGAAAGCTGCTCTCCAGCAGCTACTGCCACAGGATCAGCGGAACCGCAAAGGACCGAGTGCCACCCAGTGGGCTGCTCTACCGGCTCCCTCCTGCCGCGGGGTTCCCTGCCATCTCCCCAGCGCAGAGTCCAACCTGCCTAGACCACCGCCTCGGGCACAGCCAGCACCGCGGCGGCTGGCACAGCAGAAGTATTTCTGTTGTAGGCTGGGTGTAAGTCCTTGCAGAAGAGCTGGCAAGTCGAGAAGCTGCTTGAAGGGGCCCTGAACTGAGGAGTGGTGTGAATGACAGAAGAACTGGCTCCAATGGCGACAGGCTGAGAGAGTCGGGGGGGTTCAGCCTGGGGACCTCGGTGTGGCCTTTCGGTGCTTCAAGGGGCGTGCCAGAAGGATGGGGAGGCTTTTTTAGCGGGCCCTGATGGGACAGGCCAAGGGGTGATGGTTGAAACTAAAAGAGGGGACAAATTAGACGGGAGAGAAGGAGGCAATTGTTGACGCTGAGGCTGGTGAGACCCTGGCCCAGGCTGCCCCAAGAGCTGGCAGAAGCCCCATCCATGGAACCATTGCAGGTCAGGTTGGCCCTTGGGGCTCTGAGCACCCTGCTCTGGTTGCAGAAGTCCTGCTTGTGGCAGGGTGTTGGACTGGATGAGCTTTAAACGTCCCTTCCCACCCAAACCAGTCCATGGTTCTATGACAGGCTGATGAGAAGGGACTGCTCCAGCTACACCATGGCCCAGGCACCAGCCCAGCCCAGAGCAGGTACCCGCAAACCGAAGTGGCTCCCCAAGGGGCTACTGCATGTGGCCTGGGTTGCTGGGGATGAAGACATCAAAACCACTTAGTCAGTGAATATTAGTGACCACTACAGTGCTGGTTATACACCAGTGGGTGAACAGAATAACAGGGAAGCAGCAGCTCAGGTTCTCTGGATTTTGAGATGCTGAAAGGCTGCTCCACCACACTGCAGCTATCTGATCAGTATACATAAATCAAGTTCTGCTGCTAGCTACACTCTCTGTGTATAGAAGCCCACTGTCAAAGGTAAGGCGGCCAAAAATCTAGAGCCAGACAGAGAGACAGACCTTGGAAGAAAAGCCAGAATGAATGTCCATGAAAACCTGAAGCTCAGAGTTAGTGGACATAAGTTATATAAAAGAAAAAACTTGAAAACCTGCCTCTGAAGTTTACCTGGATAAACAGGCAGAGTAAAAAAATTCAATAGAAAAGATTTATTGCTTTAAAAACTGTCTCTGATGACGTGAACGGCTGGTAGGAACTTCCCACTGCATCAGTCTGCCAGCTCGTCTCTCACTGGCACACGGAATCGCTTGCCTCCCTCACAGAGCTGCACGTAGACCACCCGATAGAGCTGTGCTGTGCAGACCTCTAGGTAGTGCTGGGACTCCAGGACAGGCAGCAGTTCCACCATCACGAGCTGGGCAGGAGCAAAAGAGACGGGTCCCTAGAGCCAGCGTGCGCGTTTAGGATTCCATGAAGTGAAGTGGCTGAGTAACAAGCGAAACCGAACCCGAGCAGTATCACTAATAACATGCAAATTGAGAGACAGATTCTTTTTTTAACTAAGGCCGAGTTGTTCCCTCTGCTCATGCAGTAGACCAGCAGCCACCCAGCGCTCCCAGAGCAGCGAGAGATAAACGGCGCTGCTTTTCCTCTGCTGCAGAGAGGGCCCAGCACTGGGGTCAGATCAGCATCCTGCACGCAGCGGAAGCTGATGTTGACTCCACAGCTCTGTAACCACGCCGTGAAGAACTTACTGACCAACAGTAAGTTCAGCCCTTCACTCATGGCTGTTGCTGTCACCTCCCAGTTCGGCCACATTAATCCAAATCATACAGGCGGGTGGCCCAAACCAAACGGAGGTGCACACCTTCCCCTACCCAGCGCTCCGGTTTATTAAGCTCGTGTTCTGAAGCGAAGCCCTGGCCTCTCACAGCGCTGTGAACCAAAGCTCTGGGGTTGTGACTGTGACTGACAGCTCAGGTCAGCTTCCACGGACAAAAGCTAGCTTCAGTGCCTCACTCCTGAATTCATGCTCAGAAAGGTGTTTGTCCAGGATTTATTTTCCTTTCCAGCCAGCATCAGCTAAGGAAGTCGGAGCAGCACACATCAAAACCCAAACAGCTGCTGTCCACAATGCCCTCCCCGGAGGAGAGCGCATGAGGACCGGCATGTGTCAGTCACCTCCCTCGCAGCATTTTTCGGTGGTGGAAACAAAGGAAGACCCAAACAGAATGCCAAGAGTGTTCCCTTTCCTGTTCTCCATAAAAATCTCTGCACAGGGGCGGGGAAACAGGACACAGTTGCTAATCACTGGGAAGAGAAAAGCTGGCACGTGAAGGATGGCTGCACCGCTTCGCTCCCTAAGAGAAAGTCCCTGCTCTTCCCTCTGGCCCGTCCCCTTGAAGAACAGAGGCTGGAGGAAACAGGCTTACACCAAAGACGGGCTAAGAACTCCAGGACTTTCTCTGACTTTTGGCATTCCTCTGTGGAAAGGCAATGGACAGGCTTGGCCCAGAAATACATCCATGCTTTCCCAGGCTGTTGATCTGGTACCACGACCGTTCACTTCACCTGTCCCAAGGGTTCCACCTCTCTCGCACGCTCTGCACAGAGCTGCTTCAGACGCTCAGAGCTCACCCAGCACAAAGCAGCCGTTAGATACACGGGCAGAGGAAATCGAGTCACTTGATGACGCAGGCAGCAGGCTGCAGTCACTCCTTCATTTTGGGCAGGTAAAAATCAAAACCCTCCCAACTCACCGTTCAGGATTACAGCACTCAAGTCCATTTGAAGACAGGCAGCAATCTGTCTTCAGCCAGAGGGAGGAGCGTGGTCAGTTAGGAATAACTCTTCCCTGCCTTACAAAGCATGGCTTTTCCAAAGCCTCTATCGTTCGGTCAGTAGCAAAGGTTACGTCAAAGGAGTTGATGGGATTTCACAGATCTTCTCTGCCCTTTGCTGCGGTTGCTTGAGGAGGACAAATGATCCGTGCAGCAAACAGTCTGCCAGGCTGGTGGAGAGATTGTCAGGCAGTCTCAGAATGGCCAAGTCAAGATGAGCAGCACAGTGGTTTGAGATTTAAAAGGGAAGAAGAGGCAGCAGAGGAGCTCACACGGGAGAGAGTGACAGAGCAGGTGCCCTAACGGGACTGTAAAGGGCTGCCAAAATGGGTCTTCAGGCGTTACCAACAACATCCTCCACTGCCAAACTCCTTCAAGAGTAGCTAAAAAAAAAAAAAAATCTAATCAGGAGAGGGTCAGACACTTAAAGTTGCTCCTCTGGCCTTACCAAAAAAAACCCCAAGTCCATTCATCTTCAAAGTAAGCAAGGCACTGAGGGGACTTGGACACGAGATGTGAACCTAGGAACGCCACTGGGAGAGCTTGCTGTGCTGCGCTCCCCACCGAGACCCCGTACGCCAGCTACTGCCCCACGACTGCCCCATTCGCCCTGCCCCTGGAGCACCAACCTTCGAAAGACTTGCTTTTCGTTAAGGCAATTTCTTGGCGCAGCGCTGACACTCGCAGCTTCAAGGCAAATGGAAACCGGAGTACCAGAGAAGAGGCCCAGCCAGCATGCCCGTGCCGCACAGTCTGTCCCGGGGAGGAGCGCAGGATGCAGAGCAGCTCCCTATGTCCCCAGCGCGGTCCGGGCACAGCCTCAGCTGGGACTCCACGGCTGCCAGGGCGGAAGAGTTGGCGGGAGGTAGAACTGCACAAGTTAAATCGGTGCTTGCAGAACTTGTGAGCTACTCACTGGCCGCGAAATGACTGACTGATGGCATCGTGCGAGTCAGGGTAAGCTGTTCGGGCAGTTGCAGTTCGTGGCTTTTTCAAGTCGTTCTGGAGATGGATGTAGGAACATGGGAAGGGGAAAGAAGGGGAAGGGGAAGGGGAGGGGAAGGGGAAGGGGAAGGGAAGGGGAAGGGGAAGGGGAAGGGGAAGGGGAAGGGGAAGGGGAAAAAAGGGGAAGGGGAAGGGGAAAAAAGGGGAAGGGGAAGGGGAAGGGGAAGGGGAAGGGGAAGGGGAAGGGGAAGGGGAAGGGGAAAAAAAAGGGGAAGGGGAAGGGAAGGGGAAGGGGAAGGGGAAAAAAGGGGAAGGGGAAGGGGAAGGGGAAAAAAGGAGAAGGGGAAGGGGAAGGGGAAGGGAGGACAGGGCTGGGGACCTGCATTTCCATCAGGCGCTCCACGAGCAGGCAGGGCTGCCTTCCAGAATTTACCAGCCTTAGTATACGAAGGGCCATTTTTTTTCCCGTCTACTGGCTGTCAGTGTCTTTTCACCTCTGCCCTCCACTAAATCCACTTCCTTTTGCTTTATTTACCCTGTCAAACCTTGTGTGGCTCATTCCTCTACAGGGAGGATTTATCTTTTGCGGGGCTGGGTTTTCGTGGCTCTGTCTTGCTCTCCTCTCTTTTTATGTGTCTTGATGAAATCCTTGCTCTTGCCCTTCTCTGTACGCGTACGAAACTTCCCACCCGGGGCAGGCTGCCGTGTGTTCAGCCTGCGCTCCCCAGTACATCTAGAACGAATCCTGTAACGTGCGCTGCTGTTTAATTCCTTAATCTTCGACTGCTGACAGCTTCATTGCCTCGGGTCTTTCCGCTTCAATTCAGATTATAATCCCCGCTGAAGATGCTATTGAAGTGATATATAGCCAGGCAGATACGACTGTCCTTGGAGGTTTGACCCTTTTAACTCAGCAATCCTTTGACTTCGGCGAACGCTCGCTGAGCACACAAGCTGAAGGGGCGACTTTCATTCCAGCCACGTCCCTGGCGCGGTTCAGACTGCGGCACGTGGATCTGGCTGAATGGGAGAGAGGAGACGCTCGTGCCTTTGTGCCCTCTGGGGTGCAGAAGGGATGCTGCCGCGGTTTCATCCGCATTAAAAGTTTAGGACGTTTCAAGAGAAGATTCAGCCGCAGCCATTTTATCCAGTCACCAGCTCAGCAGACACCAGACCCTCACTACACCCTGAATTAGGTTTGCGCTTCTGGGGAAGGGGCTGGGGCTGCCGCACACCCTCCCTCATTGCAAGGCTGCAGCCTTGGAGCTGGGGGCCGCTGCCTCAGTTTCCCCACGGAGCATCCCACCTTCCTGTCCAACCCGAGGTGTGAGGTGTGGCATGGGCAGCCCGATAAACCTTCACAGGGAAACAGCTGGAGCCCACCAGGGCTCTCATCCCTGGTTGATGGGGAGGAACTCCTCTGTGGCACAGCGGGGCGGGAGAAGGCTCCTGGTAACGAGATGCCTTTGGGGAAAAAGCCTGGCATACCCAAACCCCACCCGAGGCCATCCGCATCCCCTGGGCCCAAGCCCAGTGCCTTTGCGCTGCCGCCGCTGCCTGCTCTCGGTGGGAGCGCTGGGCTCTTTGTCTCGGTGGCTTGCTGGGAGCAGTGGTGTGTGCAGAGGCAGATACAAGCTCTTGCTGGATTCCCAGCAGCAGCGGGAGCTGCCTCTAGCCAAGGATGAAAAAAGCTGGTTTCATGGGAGGAAATAATATTTAGAGAAGAGACATAATATTCCCTGCACCCGCCGCGTTAACCCTTTGCTCCCACCGCTGCTTAGTGCCTCGGTGGGGTGTTAACCCTTTGCTCACGGCCCCAGGGCTGGAGCAGCGGTTCTCTGAGACTCTTCGTTAGCACTCACCATCTGGTGCTGAGTGGAAAGGCTGGATGTGCCTGTGAGGGTCAGGGCTCGGGGTTTTCACCGAGAAGAGGGGGGTCCCAGCTCTGCCGCTCTCCTTCTGCTTCCCCCACCAACCAGCGTGGCCAGGGTGGTCTGTGCTGCTCATTCCCACTTCGCTTTTGCCAAACGGGGATGCAGCTCTTCACTGGGTAAAACTGGGATCTGGGGGGGTAAGGAGGAGTCTTTCTCATGGGTCCCACACCCAGGCTGGGGTGTCCTGCCTGATCTCACTGTAAAAGTGTTCTGAGCAGTGTTCAGCAGCAGCCAGATCCAGCCCAGCATTCCCCCCATCCCCATCCCAGGGACCTGGAGTGATTCTGGAGAAGGCATCCCACATGTTACCCTGCCTCGGCCAGCTCAATCGTTACTAGCTTCAGTGACTTTATTAGCAAAAAGACCCAGCTTTTTAGCAGTTTACACCAGTTTTACAGCCGCTCTCCCAAAGGAGAGGTTTAAGAGCTCGGCCGGAGCTCCAGTCCTCCCACAGCCCAGGCCATAAGCTACTGCTGCCCTAGTTAGGCAGCAGCTCTTGCTGCTTGCCATCGTTACGCTACATGACACCCACAGGTGCTACCCTGGAACACCCCTCTCCTGCTTCGCTTGGACACAACGCAGCCTTGCCAGGAGGACCTGCCACCAAACCCCTGCTCTGCTGGGGAGGAGCTGCAGGGCCCCCAAGGCCCCTGCGTCACCTACACCACATCAGCCGACCTGCTGCTGCGGCACCCTCCACACAACCCTGGAGCCAGTGTTTCTGCCCACCCCACCCCACCCCCAGCTCCACGGACACCCCATACCCGGTCAGGGCCAGCCCAAAACCTGCCCTGCTTCCCTGCGTGGGAGGACAAGGTGTCCCCGGGGACAGCCTGATTGGTGCAAGGGCAACGGCCCAACCCCTGGCTGCAGCTGGAGCAGGAAGGGATGGGAGACTGGGGTGGGGGAAAGTAGCAACTTGGGGGGGGTCCCTGGGCTGGGAGGTGTTTGCTTACCATCTGGGGCTTGGATGGGGAACGTGGGCACCGTTTTTCGAAAAGGGCCGAGGAGGGAGCAGGGGACACCTCAAAAGCGGTGCTTGGCCTGAAGACTCGGCAGGTTGTGCCACTCTCTGCACACTCAGTATTTGGGGCTGAGCCACGTCGGGCCACGGACGGGGCCAAGAGGGAACAAACGGTGCTCTTGAGTGCTCCGAACTGGGAGGAAGGAGACAGTCCCAGTGGCTCCCTCCATCCCTGTCGGATCTGCCGCCACAGCCAGGTTGGGCTGGAGGGTTGCTGGCAGAATGGATGTTTCTGCTGGGCTCGGTGGTGGGGCTCCTGAGCAAAGGGACGTGTTTCTTTGTCACAAGAAAAGCAAAAAACCATCATGAGCTGGAGAACAAACAGCTCCAGGCTGGAGAAGGATCTGGGAGAGGGTGAGCTGGGGAGGGTGATGGGGAGGAGCGGGGGGGAGCATGGAGACAGGGTGTCCGCAGGAGGTTTTTCAGGGACTTGTGATCTCAGAGCGGATTTCTGCTGCTGGCTGCGCACCAGCGGCACCATTTCCCCAACTCGCGTATGCTCCCGTGGTGCTGAGCATCTGGGGGGGGGGGGTCAGGGCCGCTCTGCGCGGGGCCGCGGGAACGTGGGCCCTGCTTGGAAAGCGTGTGATCTGCCAGGCAGCCAGGGAGCCCGGCGGGCACTGCCAGCCTTTTGTTCCTCCTCCTCTTTCTTTTCCACCTTCAGATTTTTCTCTCCCTCTGCTTCCATCCGCTGTGTACGCAGCATCCCCCCACGTTCCACCCCGCAGTTCCTGTCTTGATGTTCCTTCCCCTCTACAAATACATGTTCCTGAGGCTCCTTCTCCTCCCCACCCTGCTCCCATGTCCGCGTTGCCTCCCTGAACTTCCTCGCTTTTCCTCCCTTGCCCCCTCTCCCCGTTTCCCCCCGCTCCTCTCCCGCTCCCTCCAGCGCTTGGGCTCCCGTTCGCTCACTCTCCGTCTCCCATTCTCTGACAGTTTGGGGGAAATCTGTCTGTGTCAACACATGCATTCCATTATTTATTGGCTGAGCAGAGCGAGGTCCTACACTAGGCTGTAATTGTCTGTAGATCAAAGTGGCTGCTGATGGCAGCAGAACAGCCCCCCCCCAGCCTCACGATCCCATCCTCCCCGGGAGCCGGGTGCGTGCGTGTCGACACCCCGATGACTGATCTCCCAGACAGAGAGGAAAGAAGTAGGACTGGTGGGGGGAGAAAAGGGAGACCTGGAGGATCTGCAAAGCTCCCGGGAGCAGGTGGGGTGTTGGGGGTTGTCTCAGGGGAGGCACACAGTCCCTGCGGGGGTCTAGGGGAGGGTGGAAGGTAGAGGTGGTCCCTATCTGGGGAATGGGGACAGAGAAATGAAGTGAAGGGGGGACAGAGAAATAGGAAAACCCCATAGCTGTCCAGGACTGGCAGAACTGGAATTTCTTCTCCAGAGACACATCCCGGGGGTCCAGGTGGCTCCATGGAAGCACACAGCTAAAACTCAGAAATGGGGAGAAAGAAGAATGTGTCTTTTTCTACCGTTCCTTCCTGAAACCACCAACCTAAGCCAGGGACGTGGGACTTCAAAGTGAATTGCAGGCACTCATTTGCTGTTTGGGCGTTGATAAAAGATGTGTGGGGAGAGGACAAGGAAACATCCACCCAGCTCCCTCCCCTCGGGCTCCTCGTTGGGGTCCCAGCCCCAACATTTCCAGGCTCTTTAGCACATGGAGGGGAGGGGAGGGGAGGGGAAGCCTTTGGCGTTAAGTTTGGGCTTTGGTACAGTTATGGCTCCTTCCCCAGAGCCCTTTGGGATCTGACAAAATACTTCCTTGGGGCTACAGGACCTTCTTCTCATAGGAATAGCAGGGTCACCCATATGGAGGGGAGAGCTGCAGTGGTTCCTCTGCTAGAGGAGGTGAAGTCAGTCGGAACCTCTCTCCCCAGGGCCAGTCTTCCCATTTCATCAAGGTACACTGGGGCTTGATGAACCCACTTCTGCTGTTCCATGTGGATCTGCAGACACGAAGAGACACCGACACCGTCAGCAGTTCTGACAGCTCGATCCCCTCTCACTGCCCAGTGCATGAAGCTGGCTCAACCCATGGGTCTCTGTGCCTTTCACTGTCCTGTCATCCCAGCATTTCCTCCCTGTGACACCTCCCTGGCTCTACCATTAAATCTCTTCGGCTTGTCTTGCACAGAGTTCAGGCAGCTTCACTTACGCTTCTCCCGTAAGGTCTTTTCCAAGCCTAAATCAGTTTTTTAATCTTCTTTCAAAACTCCAGGCGCAGCCACTGCCCACAGATCAGTCACACCGATGCTGGCAGAGGAGAGGTATCACCTCCTCCCTCCCAAAGCCTACTCTTCCCCTGGGCAAGCATCACCCCTTACGCTCCTGCTCACTAACCCCCCCCCCACCTTCCTTGTCAGTCCTTCCCAGAGAGGACACATTCCCACAGGACATTTTAGGGGAGACCCTCTAAGAGGATGCCCAGGGCAGTACGAGTCACAGCTCTCAGGATAATGGGGACACAGCCCTTCTGCTTTGGGCCCAAGGTCTCTTGGAGAGGAACAAGACCATGAAAGCAGCTCCCTTTGCAGGCTTGAACTTGCAGGAAAATCCACCCCTCTGAAGCAGAAGCAGAGACGTCATCTCCCTGAACTGCCAGTGAAGTCTGTCCTACACAGGCTCACGCAGAAGCTGAGCAGGACTGGACCCCACGGTGATGACGGCTACAGAGGGTCTGCTCGGAGGTGAGCCTGTGTCTCAGCCTCCAGCTATCCCAGGCAGAGGGGCTGAGCGATTTGTTCCTATGTGTTGCTGGCCAAGAGAATCCCGTGTGTTCTACCAGTAGTGGCCCTTGGGCTGGTCACCTCAGCTGCATCATCACCTACAAACCACAGGGAACTTTATTGACACCCCCTGGCTCCAAACCTGCCTGCTGGGAAAGGTCTACCTGCCCTGCTGCCAGGGACTACGAGGGTGCTGAGCAGCTCAAGCACTCACAGGACGGAACCATGGGCCAGGACTTCCCGTAGGAATAGAGCCCCAGCATTCCTCCTTGCTCCACACCCCACCTCTGGGCGAGGGGTCTGCGAGAAGAAATGGCTCCTTGACAAACATGGGATCTGCGCTCGCTTGAAACCAGGGCCCTGGGCAGTGGGTTCCCCCTCGCCCTGGTGACCTCTTCACCTCTCTTCAGTGTGTGTTGCTATGGATTGGGGCTTTCCGAGTCACACCATGGTTTAGATCCGTCGGGCCTCTGGAGGTCCCTGGTGCTTTGGGCAAGGATGCTCAGATCAGGTTGCTCGGGAGGATCTCCAAGGGTGGCAATTCCTGCCCTTGCCTGGTCCCTGTGCCAGTGTTTTAGTAGCCCTCACAGTGAAGATTTTTTTCCCTATTAACTAATAAGAATTTCCCTTCTCCAGCTTGTGCTTGTAGCTTCTCCCTGTCCATGTGCACCTCCGAAAGGAGATTGGGCACAGTTCATGTTTCTCATCCCAGCAGCCAAAGGCAGGCAGGGTGCCCCACCAGCCCTGATAAACATGCGGAGATGGCAAGCATCCCTTCCAGGGCACTGATTCTCCCTCCCGAGGGAAGGCAGGGAGCCAAAGCTTGGGAGGGGAAGGAGCGCTGGTCGGGGCATCCTGCTGCATCAAAGCTTTACGGCTTCCAAGACCCGAGCCCCCAGCACCTCCGACTGTACAAGCAACCCCGGGAGCGACTGACCGGCAACAGGGCCAGGGCTGCTCTCAGCTCCAGTCAGGAGCACCCCCCTCCCGCTGTGGTTGCCCTCTTGGGCACTGCAAACTATAACTGCTCTTGCTTCAAGCAAAAAGGGAGCAACAAGCCCACATGCACGGCTGGGCAGGCAGGCGCCGTGGGGAGCTGGGGGAAGGGATGTGTGGTCTGACAGGGAGAGTTTTTCTGCCAGACCCTTCTGCTGCCCCAGAACACAGTGGGCAGGAAAACAGAGTGACGCTGGTAGCTGGGCAAGGGTGGTGCCTGCGGGCAGCTGGGTGACAGACCCCAGTCCCTTGCTCACTGCGTGACTTTTCCAAGGTGGCTCAGCCTGCGGCACTCCCGCTACATCCTACCCTGATCTCTCCGGCTGGACTTGCCAAGGCACATCAGTGCTGACCTGCGGCAACCAGCCACCCACCCGCCTGTGCCAAGACATCTCAAAGACACCCTCTCCCCCCGCTTCTTCCACCTTCCAGCGTCTTCCGAAACAAGCTTCTAGCTGCGTCCTGATTCCTACCCCGAGAGACAGGGCTGGCAGGTGAATGCTCCCCTGCGTCACAAGAGGGGACATCAAATCTACAGGATGTGCAGGGTGTTAGCTGGGGTGTGGGACTGTCCCCATGCCACCTCCTCCATCCTGCTGTTCCCCTTCCTCTGCTTATACACCCCCCACCCCCACCTCCCCCCAACTAGGCTGGTTTGTGGATGCCCAACTCCTCTGCAGCACCCCCAACCAACCCCAGCCTGTGCCAGTTCCCTCAGGAGAGGGATCCTCAGAACAAGCCTGTGCCCCCTTTCAGCCCCTCACTTTTGACCTTGATCCCCTGGAATCGCGGGGCTGGGGGGGACGGTGTGCAAGAAGGACCCAAAGGACCCCAAGATTTGGAGAGGTGAGGAAAAGGAACAGGATGGGGCTGTGTGGCGACCTCCCTTGGGGAGGGGTGGGGAAACGACGAATTCCCCCCAAGGAAACAGCGATGGAGAGCTGCGGGGGGGTGGGTGGCGGTGGCGGGCATCACTAAGCAAAGCCAGGGAAAGGGCAGGCAGGAGCGGGCAGGGGACCGGGGAGGCGGGGGGGAACGGATCTTGCCGGGAGCGGGTTGCACCTAGGAGGGGCGGGGGGTGGCGGTGGGGGGCGGGAGGGGGGCGGTTGCGGAATGAATATTTTTAATGTGTATCAAAACAAAAGGGCGAGAGATCGCTCCGAGGATTCCCGGAACGCGGGAAGGAACTGGGGCGAGAGGGGAAAAAAAACCCCGAAAATCTGTCTCCAGTGTGTGTCCCCAAACCCCTCTGGCCCTGAGCAGCCCTCGGGGGGGTCCCGGAGCAGCCCCCCACCCCACCCCCCAGTTCCCGGGGTCCCAGACCGAACAAGGCTCCGCGGGGATTTTGGGGTCGGGGGCGGATATGTGGATGAGAACCAGAGCGGGGCGGGAGGCGGTGGGTGACAGCAGCGGCGCCGGGGGACACGGTGCGGGGGCCGGGCCGGCCGTGATCGCGTCTCCCCGATGCAGCCGGGGGCTTACTTACCGGGAGCCGTTCCCGATTCCACCCGTGCCGCGGTCCGAGCCCACGCGTGGACCCGACCCGCGCCGCTCCTTCCCCTCGCTGGCCCTGCGGCACCCCCCCGCCCCACCGGCGGCCCCAAGCCACGACACACCTCGCGTGGGACCAAATCCCCTTTTCCCCAGCCGACAGACCCTCCGGCACCTCCGCTTTCTGGTTTCTCCGGTCTCCCGGTCGCGCCTGGATCCCGTCTCCACTCGGGTCCCGTAGGGAGCGGAGCGGTGGGGGGCGGTTGGTGCCAGCGGTTCCCTTCCCACCGGGGACCGGGAGGCAGAGACAAAGGCGGTGGAATATCATTGCACGGCTCTCACGTCGCTCCGAGCCCCGCCGAGCCCTTAACTAGATCGTTTAGGGGATTATCCGCGCCCTAAGCTATCCCGGGGCGGCGGGGGGCGGCCGCCCCGTCCGTTACCACGCGTCCCCGGGAAAGGGCGCCGGGTGGGAGGCGACGCGCGGAGCTGCCCGGGAGCGGCGGCGGCTGGAGGACCGGTCTGCGGGGAAGGACGGATCGGCCAGGCGGAGGGACTGTTGATCGGTACCGGGGCGGGGAGGGAACCGGGAGTTCGCAGTGGGCTCGTCTGTCGCTCACCGGCGACCGGGAGGAGACCAGAGGCTCGGTCCGCGGGGGGCGGAAAGTTTGGGCCCGCGGCGGGGAGCCGCGGGGCGGGGGTGGTGGGCAGATCCACGGGTCCCCGAGAGCCCGAGGGGGCTGACACTGGGGTGCTCGGTGGGGGACCGGGGTTAGAGGAGCAGGGCTGTGGGCAGGCGGGGTGTCGGGGTGGGAGCAGGCAGGGAAGGAGCGGCGGGGAGGGGGGGGTTTCTCCGCGCCTCCGCGCTGATGGGCTCAGCTTATCCAGGGCTGTAATCCCCCCTGCCTCGGTAATTAAAAACTCCGCATTACAAGGAAACGGTGTGCAGGGAATGTAATCAAGTCTGGAGGGGCTTAACCATCTGGTAAAGGTTAGGACCGACACGGCGGGGGGACGCGGCCGGGGGATTTGGCAATCGCCGCCATCCGGGCTCCTCTTAATCTACCGC
This sequence comes from Bucorvus abyssinicus, assembly GCA_009769605.1. NCBI lineage: Eukaryota > Metazoa > Chordata > Aves > Bucerotiformes > Bucorvidae > Bucorvus > Bucorvus abyssinicus. The sequence continues at coordinate 19,594,142 of CM020041.1, read as the reverse complement.
CGGGGACGAGAGCGCAGCATCTGCGGGGTAATACCGGTGCCTCGGGCAACGATCGGTCTCGCTGGAGCTCCCACCGCAAGTCAACAGGACCTCCCCGGGGCCAGCCACCCTCCGCAGGTGCGTCCGGCTCCGGTAGACCGATTCCGGTGTGGCACCGGAGGTCCGGATTGCACCCTCTTCTCGGGACAGCAGGGGAAAGGGTTTTAAAAGGCCTCCGGTGCCCGCGGCTCCCCCCCCGGCCGCCACCCACCCGCTCCGGGCAGGGCTCTCCCCCGCCGCCCCCTAGAAGCCTGAAACTCTTTGGAAGTGCAAGAGGCGAGCAAAGGCGAGAGGGACGCGCTGGGATCGGCGTCCCGGGAGGGCTGCGGGGGCCATGGGGGCCGGAGCAGGCTCCGGGCGGGAGCGGCTCTTCCTTCGCTCCCTCCTCTTTCCTCCTGCTGACCGGGCCCCCGGCACCGCGGCCGGCGGGCGGGCAGCTGCGCTACGCCGTGCCGGAGGAGCTGGAGCACGGAGCCTTCGTGGCCAACCTGGGCGAGGACCTGGGGCTGGATGTGTCCACCTTGTCGGCGCGACGGTTCCGTATCGTGTCGCGGGCCGGGGCCAGGCAGCACCTGGAGGTGAACCTGGAGAACGGGATTCTCTTTGTGAACGAGCGGATTGACCGGGAGGAGGTGTGCGAGGCCGGGGGGACCTGCCTGCTCCACCTGCAGCTCCTCATCGAGAGCCCGCTGGAGCTCTACCGCGTCGAGGTGGAGATCCTGGACGTCAACGACATGCACCTACCTTCCCCTGGCAAGAGTATGTGCTGGAGGTGGCTGAGTCTGCCGCGCTTGGTGCCCGCTTCCCACTGGAGAGCGCCCAGGATCCTGACAGGGTATCAACTCGGTGCACACCTACGGCTCAGCCCCAACAGGTTTTTTTCACTTGAGGTGAAGACGCGCAGCGACGCCAGCAAGTTTGCAGAGCTGGTGCTGGAGCGCGCCCTCGACCGCGAGCAGCAACACATGCACCGGGTGCTGCTCACTGCTCTCGACGGCGGTGTCCCTGAGCGCTCGGGCACAGCTCACATCCTCATCACAGTGCTGGATGCAAATGACAACGTGCCAGTCTTTGACCAGCCCTCGTACGGCGTGAGCCTTCCTGAGGATGCTCCTGCCGGCACTCTGGTCATCCAGCTCAATGCCACTGACCTGGATGAGGGCCCCAATGGGGAGATCGAGTACTCCTTCAGTGGGCACGCACCACCACGTGTCCGGGAGCTCTTCCACATAGAGCCCTGGAGTGGGAAGGTGCTGCTGAAGGGCCCCCTGGACTATGAGCGGGCAAGTCTTCACGAGCTCTACGTGCAAGCCAAGGACCATGGACCCTCGGCTGTGGCTGTGCACTGCCGGGTGCTAGTGCATCTCCTCGATGTGAATGACAACGCTCCAGAGCTGACCCTCACTTCTGTGTCCACGCCTGTGCTGGAGGATGCCCCACCAGGCACTGTCATCGCTGTCATCAGCGTTCTGGACCGGGACTCCGGGGACAACGGGCGCGTGAGCTGTGAGGTTGGCCCCAATGTACCATTTGAGCTCCGCTCCTCCTTCCGCAACTACTACACGCTGGTCACCCACGCAGGCGCTGGACCGGGAGGTTGTGCCAGAGTACAACGTAAGCATCACAGCACAGGACATGGGCTCCCCTGCCCTGCAAACCCGCAGCACCCTCACTGTCCCAGTGTCTGATGTGAACGACAATGCCCCACGTTTCCTCCAGCCCTCCTACAGCGGTCTACGTGATGGAGAACAACGCACCAGGTGCCTCGATCTGCTCCGTCAGTGCATTGGACCCCGACTGCCAACAAAACGCCTACCCTGTCCTACTCCATTGCTGACGGGCACATCCACGGCATGCCTGTGGGCACCTACGTGTCTATCAACTCGGACAGCGGGCACATGTATGCCCTGCGCTCCCTCGATTATGAGCAGATCCGCAGCTTCCAGATCCAGGTGCAGGCACAGGACGGGGTTTCCCCCCGCTCAGCGCCAACGTCACCGTCCACATCTTTGTGCTGGACCAGAACGACAATGCTCCGGTCATCATTTCCCCCTTGCCACACAATGGCTCCATGGCCACAGAGCTGGTCTGCCGCGATCAGCCAGGCCTGGTTACCTCGTGGGCACAGTGTCAGCGGTGGATGCGGATGCGGGGCTGAACTCCCGCCTCTCCTACCAGCTCCTCCAGGCCACCGACTTCACCCTCTTCAGTGTGGCACCAGACACAGGCGAGCTGCGCACCCTCCGCTCCTTTCTGGAGCAGGACGCAACCCGGCAGCATCTGGTGGTGCAGGTGCGGGACAGTGGGCAGCCAGCCCCTCTCTGCCACCATGTCCCTCCTGCTTTCAGTGGTGGAGACCATGCCTCAGACTCTCTCTGACTTCAGCGAGCTTAGCCTCCCCCCTGAGGCCTCCTCAGCCTCCCCACTCACCCTCTACCTCCTTGTCTCCTGGGCTCCATCTCCTTCACCTTCCTCCTTGCCATCCTCATCCTCACAGCCATTCGGTGCCGCACGGAGAGCGGCACTGCAGCCAAGGTGACAGCTGCTCACTGCCTCGCTGCCACTGCTGCCCCAGGTCCAGATCCTCCTCTGATGGCCCCTGAAGACATCCAACCTGATGGCACAGCCCCCCACAGGGACCATGGCTGCCACCTGCCTTGACATGCCCGGGGGCAGACCCCGGGCTACTGCTACAAGGTCTGCCTGGGTCCTGAGTCCGCCCAGAGTGACTTCATGTTCCTCAAACCCTGCAGCCCCCTCCGGAACAACGAGAAGGACCCTGGGAAGCAGTCCCAGCCAGGCCAGCATCTCCAAGTCTCCAAGCAGGGTAACGCTGTGCCCAGTGATGCTACTGGTGCTCCCACAGGTCCCCCTAGCCCCCTCCCTCAGCCTCTGCTGTGAGAGAAACAAGGCACAGCTTTTCCCAGAGAATAACCATCGCCTTTTGATCAGCGCAGGAATTAGGAGCTGTCAGGCAGCGGGAAACTCTTCACAGAGCTTCCTGACGGGTCTAATTTTCAGGGGAGTGTCAGGCTCAGCTGAGGCAAGACGAAATCCCTTCCCACCACCTTTTGCACCCATTCGAGGTTCTGGTGCCCCCGGGGAGGTGGGATGGTGGGGGTGGCATCTCCTTCATGCAGGTGAGCAGTTCACACTGGGACTGCCTGAGCATCTCTGTGGCTCCACTTCCCCCTTGCCGGCGGGGGTCTGCAGTGTCCTGCTCCTGCATCCAGAGCTCGTACTGGCCCGCTGGCCCCGCTCGTGCCCCCGGTTCTGGTGTCCAGGCCTGACCGCTGTGCCGCACCGGTCTGTGCCAGCGGGGAGGGGAGTGGGGTCTTTGGGCAGGATTTTGATGTCAGCATTTGTTAGGTATTGAAATGAGTGATGTCTAATTTTCCCGATGAAAGACTCTTTTCGAAACACGATTACAAGGATGGGGAGTGATGAGGCGTCTAATCCACTTACATTTGACTTTTAATAAAACAACCCTTCCAAGGAGATCCCAAGACTCACTGCCAAGAGGCTCTCCCCACATGCCTCCTTGCACCGCTGGACTCATTTCTCTAATACATTAATGGGATTTTCCCCTATGTGTTTGCAACCCCCCTGGGACATCGGGTTTGCAGCCAATTTCTGCACCTCTCCCCCTTTGGTGCCCGTCTCAGTAACCATTGCACAACAAAGGGGCTTTTTAAAAAAAAACAGAAATAGGAAAAGGTCCTCTCTCTGCCTGGAAGGACAGACCGTGGCAATTAAACTCCCGGGACAGGGAGCAAGCCCCAGACAACCCCAGTGTCTGAGAAGGGTGGGGAAGGCCCAGAAGGGAACAGGCTGGTTCAACACTGCCTCAGTTTCCCTAAAATGGGAATGCGCTGCTCGCTTCTTCACAAAGGGCACAGGGAAAGAGGAGATGGGGTCCTGCATTCCCAGCTACTGGAGCCTTGTGCTGGCAGACCTGGGCTGATTAACAGAGGGTCCCGATAACCAGCTTTGCCCTTCCCTGTGTTTTCCAGATCAAGCAGCCCAACCGGACTGGCTGCCTCCGAGCACGCAGCGACCTGCCCTGAAGAGGTACCAAATCCTGCACTGCGGGAACAGGGGAAGCAGGTGGAAGGTGGGTGTGGGGACGGGGAGATTATCTCCAATGCAGCTTTGAACTGGTCTCTTCTCTTTAGCTCCCAGAGCCTGGAGGACGTGGGGGGAATCCGCAGAGCCCTCCAGAAGGAGCATGAGAGGCTGTGCACACTGGTGACCCCTGTCTCTGGTTAGTACTGGGGCTCTGGGGCTGGGAAAGACCAGACTCTCTTGTGGCTTTGTGAAGGTGCAGTGGGGGGACCCATCCCTGTTTCTAGCAGTGGTAGAGTTTTGTGAGGTGGAAAGGGCTATCCGGGCTCCAGAAGGGTGGTTGGTGACACATGGCCATGGGCTTGCATCCTGGGACGTGGATGGGACTGTCCCACTGAGCTATGGATGTGACCTCCCCTAAGCCGGTCTCACACTCATCTTTCCTCCAGAATTCCAGAAGGCTTCAGCAGGCACCAACAGCATCTGGACACCCCAAGTACAGCCCCTTGTACCCAGGTTACATCCCAGCCCTAGATTATCAGCACAACGTCTACATCCCTGGCACCCCCACTCTGCTTTCCAGCAAAGATGGGCCCCTCTTCCTGGGCCAGGAGAACAAGAACAGCTTCTCCACCTTTGGCAAGAGGAAGAAGATGACAACGTACTGTGACATGCATGACAGTGTGGTTATCAACAACGACCTGAAATAGCGACCAGTGCTGGGCCTGGATGGCCCTGCCCAAGGCCCTGGGAATCACTCACGTTATTTCAACTGCTAGGTCCACCTGCATCACTCAGCTCCATGTACGGACCACTCAGCACTTTGTGGGGCTGCTGGGATAGTGGTTCACCAGAGCGTGGGGAAATGATTTAAGGAGCAAGAGACTGAAAAGTTATGGGGACACACACACACACACACACACACATTTATTTTCGTGTTATCCTGCAGAGCTGTGTTGGCAACAGGTGCTGTTGAGGGTCCACGTGACCAGACTTAAGCAAATCTGCCTTGATTTTATCCATTCCCATGTTCTCTTAGGGACCATCCATATCTATAAACATTGTCAGTTTTTTGTCTTGTCTGGCTGTATGAATGTGCTGAGTTGCATGCCGGTTATTTCTGTCCCAGTAGGCATGGAAAAGGTATGCAGACCAAGCCTGGTTCAATCAAGCCTTACCTTACGATTAGGGCGGTGACCGTTGCTCTGTCCCTGAGATCCAGTGGGATGCGTTACACGTCCGGAGCAGCCATTGGCATCTGCCTTCTCTGGGAAGTGAGGGCAAACCCAGCCATTATGGACACTTCCCTTCAAACCCTGACCCAACACTTGCAGAGCTGGAGACTCGAAGTCCAGGACCCAGCCAAAGTCCAGGGTGCAGCTAGTCTGTGCTCCAGGAGCAGTATGGGCTGGAGCACACACAGATCGGATGGCCAGAAGAGCTGCTAGGTTAAGCGGCTGAGGGATGCACAAGGCAAGTCCCTGCTGGGTAACTCCCTAGCCCAAGGCAACATCATCTGAGTGAAGGACGGTTTCCAGCCATCGGAGGGGCCCCAACAGAGGTGACAGTCCTCCTCGCTCCTCCCCTTGCCCTCACCCAGATCTCTGTTTTATGCGGGGTCCTGGCGCCCTGGAGGAACCCCTGCACTGGGAGCCCTAGCTGCATAGGACAGACATCTCTCACTGTGCCCTACTTCTCTTTGAGGAGAAGCTTTTTCCTTTAGCTGGCTCTCAGGAGACCTCAAGGGCAGGACTCCAGGCCCAGAACAGTCTCCTCCCTGCCCTGCTCCCCCTACACCTGTCCACCCAGTCTGTCTGCTAGCATTGCCAATCACTCCTGTCACGGGACAGTTCATTTCCAATCCATCTGTGCAGAACGTGACAGCTCTTTCTAAACCAAGTTTGTTTCATGATGTCTGATTTGTACCAATAAATTGTATTTTAATAGCTCACCCTGGCTCCTTGCTGTCCCTGAGCTGCACGTGACTGTAGGGATTGCTGCTCAGCTCTTGAGCTCTTGAGTAGCCTGGATGCGTGCCAGGTGTGGGGACCAACCGTTTGGGAATAGGCAAGCCTGTATCTGCCGACGGGATGGTTCTTGACTTGATGGGGGAAGCAGCTCAAGTTGGGATGAAGTCCTGAGATGGCCACGCTGTGGCTGTCCTTCTCTTACCCCCTGCTTGCTCAGTGACTGGCTTGGGGAGGCTGCAATGCGGCTTTTGAGATTAACCCAGAAAAGTCCTTGTCTACAAGTGGGTAATGATGTGCTCTTTAGCGGAAGCAGGGGGCAGGGAACACTCAAAGGGGCCTCACGGGAGCCAGGAACCCAGGAGGACAGTGCTTTGGACATGAAAGGGACCTGGCTGCTTCTGGTGACTTCAGTCCCAGCTCGTTTCTGCCTGACTGAGTGGATGAAATATTCCCTGTCCCAATTAGACGGTAGGATGAAGGATTTTATGCTGCCAAGTGCATTCTTCAATGGTCGCTACAGAGTGTTACGGGTGAAAAAAAGAACCCCAAAGAGCCACTGCTTGAGACCTCTGTAGAGCCTTAGCCTTTCTCACTGCTTCAGAAGAACAAGAGAATTATGTAAAGGGATACAATAAAATTAAAAACAGCCTCAAGAAATAAGAAAAGCATCAAATGGGCCTGACTCCCTGTGAGCCGGCAAGCATCCCCCTCTCCCGGATTAGTTCTGCTAGTATCTTCCCCGACGTTTGCAGGTGGTGCTGGCCAGGCGTGAGGACAGGGCTGCAGTCCGTTTCCAGCGAGCCCACAAGGGCTCAGCCGCAGCCCCTCTGCAGCAGGGCCGAGTCATTAGCCGTGGTTCAGCTCACGCGGCAAGAGCCCCCAGTGCACGTGCTTCGTGGTAGCCAGGATTTGGACTGGAGCTGGCGCTTTGTGTCAGATTCCCAAAGGGAGATTGATCGCACAATTGGTCCCCCAAACCACCGGCATTTGGAAGTGACACTTCACGTTCCTGTCTTTGGAAATTCACGGGTTGAGCAACCAAGCGGCCAGCTCTGGCCACCTCCCTGCGAGTGTCTCACTATCCAGCGTATTTTCTTGGCATTTTTCACCCCTACTATTAAGGTTCAACTATGAAGGCTCAGAAAATTGCTTCCCTTTCCTCTCCGTTCCTCCTGGCCATCCTCAGCCCCGCAGGTGAGATGGATACACGCGGGTCTGCACCTCTTTGCTGATCCCCCGGTTTGGACGTTCAGGTCAGGCCTCTTCCCAAAGGGATTTCAGGGTGCACACAGCACCCAGCCCAGGCCCCAACATCCCACATTCCCCGAGGATCTCCCCTGGCTCAGTTAAAGGAAATTCTGCGCTGAGAGGAGCTCAGTTTCAATCTTTCTTCTTTATCAACATATTGATAAAAAGGACAATAAAAAGGGGAGAGAGCATTTGCTTAAACCTAATTCAACCACGCTGTTATCCCTTCTTCAAGGGCATGCCTGGTCAGAATCGTCCATCCGATAGATGAGATCTCCTTTGAAGATCTCCCACAGGACAAGGCGTCATTAAAAATGCAAGGTCTTTGCCCTACAACCGGTTATTTTAACAACTCCTTCTGTGCTTACGCTCCCGCACAGTTCGTGAGCATTAGCTGCTTTCTCTAGTCGGTAACGCACTGGGCAGCAGAGCCCCTTCAGAGACCTACTCCGCAGCACGCTCTCATTCGTTCCAGCTTTCTCAGAGATCCAGAGGCAAATCTGGCTTTCAGGGGCCTGCCAGCCAGCTTGAGATTTGCTTCCTCAACAGCAGGAAAGCTGCCATGTGGTGCGGTTGGCCGCAAAATGCTGCAAGCCATGCTAGGGAGGCACAGAGTGCTTCTGGGCACCAGCACAAGTGAGGGGTTTTCATGCTCTTGCTATTGCTGAATAGACTCTTTGGATGGAAACATTACTTCTGTCTCTGGAGTGACTTGAAAGCATATAACAGAGAGACAAAGTGAATCCAGGGGTTAGAGAGGAAAGAGGACAGAAAGGACCCAGAGGGGCTGGTGCTCAGCTTTACTCCCGTCTGCCATGCATGGAGTCAAATAGCAGCCAGCGAAGACCCCAGGAAGCCTTAGTGGGGACACAGCATGCGATCAGGTTAGGCTGGGTAGAGCCATAAATACAGGCAGCCTCAGCAACCCAGAGGGGCTGGTATCAGAATGACAGAGCTAAAATCCATGGGGACCAGTGAGAGTACGAGCATTGACCTGGGAGGGTTCTGGATCCAGCCAAGGCTGTGGCACTCGTGGTTAATGACCGTCTCCAAAGATGCTAGGACTTGTTGTCTCTCCTCTCTCCTCTCTGCTCCTCTCTCTCCTCTCCTCTCCTCTCCTCTCCTTCATCTCCTCTCCTCCTCTCCTCCCTCCTCCCTATCTCTCCCCTCTCCCTCTTCCTCTCTGTCTCCTCCCTCTCTCTCCTCCCTCTCTCCTCCTCCCTCTCTCTCCTCTCCTCTCCTCTCTCCTTCCTCTCCTCTCCTTCCTCTCTCCCTTCCTCTCCTCTCCTCTCTCTCCTCTCCTCTCCTCTCCTCCTCTCCTCTCGGTGACGCTGGACTGAATACACCTTAATTTAGGCAAGACGGGGTCAAGGTTCATCCTGCTTTCTTTTCAAATTGCTTCAGCATCTTCAATATCTCCCTGGGATCACCCGACAGAGCAGCCTGCTGTTTGTGGCTGGATCCCCTCCTCCTGCTTCCCTTTTGATCTCTGTAGAGGTTTTACAGAAGTAAATATCCTTTAGCTTTTGTCATAATAATTCAGCTTCTGCCAGACTGAAAAATGGTCTGCATGATTGCCACGTGCTGATTTTCTCTGCTCCTTTGCACCTTTCCTTGTTTTCACCACTCTGAAAACATCAACTGCCGACCCCTCCACAGAGATCAGATGAAGAAACAGGCCTGGGCTAAGAGAGGCTTTTGCCTCCCCAGTTTGCCTATAATGGGTTTTCAGTCTAAGGGGTGGAAATGTCACCGGCTCTGTTTGCAGCATTCACTCGAGTGGAATTAATGCTTTTTGTTAGCGATAATATGCCTTAATCAGCTTAATTATTGCGAGATATAAGTAGACACCTTTGTGTGTTGAATAACTTATGACATACTGGACAAAAAGCACAAACGACGGCTTTGAAAATAAATTAAGTATGACCTCCAGTGCAGTCTGCACTTTGGCTAATGATTCATCTCCCATGAAATGCAATGATTTACAAACCTTACGTTTGAATAAAGAATACGTCTCCAGGATGGTGGATCACCGCCTCCCTAAGATCGTGTTCTATGGTGAACTTGCCACCGGCTGCCGCAAGAGAAGAGCTCCAAAGAGGAGATATAAAGACTCCCTGAAACAACACCTCAGCCTAGGCCATATTGACCACCATCAGTGGTCCACCCTGGCCTCCAATCGGGAGATTTGGAGACACACCATACATAACGCTGCTGTCTCCTTTGAGAGCACGCGTAGAATCAAGCTCGAGGAGAAAAGACAGCGCAGAAAGAACCGTGCCTCGACTATACCACCCAAGGAGACCCTCCGGTGTGCTCTTTGCAACTGGTCTTGCCTATCCCGCATTGGCCTTTTCAGCCATCAACGCGCTTGCAATAAGCGTGGGCAAAGCCCTTCCCAAATCTTCGTCCGCGAAGCCAAGCCATGATGATGGTGATGATGACATCTTTGCATGGAAACAATGGAAGCAATTTTTATTTCACCATTCGGGATTCCAAGTGTTTCTCCAATGCCAGGAAATAGGGCAAACAAGTTCATGTTAAACGGATTGAAAAATAAAACATTTGTGCGGTCTACCATCAGAAATACATCCAGAGGATCTGCAGGCATTTGTGATGAGATGCTTATTTTAATTCATTGCTAGGAATATCTGCAACAACAGGTGAAAAAAATGCATCAGAAGAAATGAAGAGAGCGCGAAGATTCCCGGAAGGGTCACTAAGGTCTTCACATCAAACCCGTTCATTTCAATAATGTTTGCAACAGAAAATATCATTAAATAGCTCCAGAAATGTCTTCGCATACATTTTGCTTGCCCAGAAAATAAATCATACAAAGGAAAGAGAAGCAACCATCAATCAAGAAAATTATGATGAGCGTTAGTAGGATTTCTGATCGGCCGGGATGCAGAGCCTCTGTCCTGCCAGACTGCACGTGAAATAGGAAAATCGGGGTTAAATTGCTGCGCGAACCCAGAGAAAAGATGAGTTGCCCGGATTTTTTCTGTTCTATTGCAAAGAGTCACTGAATTTCTGTATCCAAATCCTGCCCTGAAAAGCTTCAAAGTTCATCAAACGATACGCACATCTCTACACAGGGGCTTTTTCAGCCCAAGTCTATCTGAAATTCAGAGGTTAGTTTAGACTCCAGCATCTCAGGGAAGCCTGGTTGCTTTGATGAGTTTCCTCTTAATTCCATGTCCGTATTTCTTGGTGTTTTATCTAACGCAAAGGGGCTTTTTTTCATCCTGCCAAGGGTGGGGGCTGAGGGCTCTAAGCTTAGTTTTTCTGTCAAAGAGCTGCTGCTTTTTTTTTGCACCCAGTTTACCACTGCTCTTGCTCTGCAGTTGTTCAGTCTGCATTGACTGAATCTCCAAAGCTCCCCTGAGTGCAGATGGAACATATCCTCCCAGGTATCTAAACGTGAGAAGTTTGACCTGAGGCTATAGGATAGCCTATAGGATCCCTCTTGTCTCTGGTCTCCTCCTTGATCTTCCTTTAATATCATTTACCAAAAGCAGAGATAAAACCCTACGTGACCAGCACCTGTCTGTCAGCGGCATTTTATCAGAGACCAGTGGAAGAGATTTTTTTATTTGCTTCAGGTCTTCCCTAGAAGACCAAACTTCAGGACCATAATCCTGAAATCAGTTCCTAAAGCTAAAGCTTAATATTTCTGTTGCCAGGAAATGCAATGTTACATTCCGCTTGCTTACCTAAACCATTTTTCCTTCCTCTCAGTTTCCCCCTGCAAGTAGTTGGTAGTTGCCACAGTATGTAAGGGGATCTACAGCTGGGGTTGACTTCTTCTCCCATGTACCCCGAGTCCTCTTGGCTGGTTGTGCCACATGACATGAGCCATTTGACATCCTCAACGCCTGTCAGATGGTGCTCACCGTGATAGTCATGTTCCTTTGGTATCTGAACAGACCTCAGCATGCTCCTCCCGTCGCTGCAGAGCCCACCCCCACACCCCCTTTTCTGTTTCTCTTTCGGCTCAAGTTTTATATCTGCTAGAGTTTCCTAGGGAGGCCAGATCAAATCTGACCCTGCTTTGAGCAGAGGGCTTACTCAATCACTTCCAGGCATCCTTCTCAGTCTATCATGTGAATCGGTGAAGATCCCATGCTGCAAACTGCCAAAGCCCTGGTGAAATTGTCCCCCATCTGTGTTACCCACGTGATGCGCAACACCACCAGCACTCAACTGGGACCAAACCACGCCATCTGCTGCGCTTGTGTCTACGGAGCCATCTCGTGTGCGGCATGGTGGTGTCTGAAAACCAGGGTGGATCTACACGGGATATCACAGCTGACCAGCAAGACACTTTGAATCTTGCAAGGGAGGAATTAGACGGTATTTCTGCTCCTCCTACCTTAGAGACCAGCAGAGGCAAGTTACAGTTTGTTTTCATGTTTTATCTTCTTTAAAATTATAAAAAATAATTAAAAACTTCAATCTGAGCTACAGGGACAAATCACCGCACAGAGTTTGGGAGCACAATGGGGACCCTCGTGTCATCCCCCGAGCCTTTCTGTGTACTTAAGCACTGTCTGCCTGCTGAAGGAATGGGGCAGGGAGACCACTCTGGGAGCCACTTGTGAAAAGTTTCATCCTGTTGGCACGGTGAAATTTTTTCACAAAGGACCCTCTACACACAAATGGGAAAAGGAGCTGGAGTGGGAAACAATCCCAGCAAAAAATCCTGGAAGTTTTTTGATGCTTGCAAGCGGAATTCAAGTCAAAAAGAGGGGAGAAAAAAAGAAGAAAGAGAAATGAAACAGCCTCCACTCCGCATAGATTGCATTGCTGGAGAAGCTCTGAATCTTGCAAGGCATAACCGTTGTCTGCTCAGAGGTTCCATCCCTGGAGACTTTGTCTGGGATAGTTTCATCCATTTATCCCTGACTCCTGGCATCTGCATAGCATGCTCACAGAGAGAGTTATTAGTTTAATTTTCTTGTGAATTACAACAGAGGCAGAGAGAATTAGAAAAGACTTTTTTTTATTATTATTATCATTCCTTTTTGTTTTCCAGTTGAGAGATTGTAAATGAGGCTATTCATCCTGCTAGCATCAGTAGGGACCCAAACCCAAGCCTTTCTGTGGTAATTGGTTTCTGATGAGCAATCACTTGTAAAACCAATAGCAAAGGCAAGAAGTGGAATATAAATTCTCCCTTTACATGCCGAGCTTTTCATTAGGATTGTATGTCTGGTTTCTTTCTGGGGTTCAGTGAAAAAGCCACAAAGTGGTAAACGAGGCAGTGGACTAAGCCTGACAAGGAGTTTCTATTAGCAAAAAATTGGGAGAACAGCATTGCCCAATATCGTTGGAAACTAAGAAAGCAGCCGCAGAATCCCTCAAGCTACAGCTTTCTAGTGAGAGCCCTTTGGCCAAACAAAGGCCTTGGGCAGGGATCAGAGACAGCAGATCTACCCAGAAGCCTGTTCTCATGTGAGACAGGCCTGAGCGTGCTTCTGCCCGAAAGAGACCGCGAGGTGGAAGAAAGCAAAATAAAACTGTAGACCGGGGACAGGTGTCCATGCTGCAAGTCTAACTAGGGTGGCTGATGGAAATTCACAGTCCCTGGTATCCCACAGTTCGCAAAATATAGTGGACCTTGTTACCTGGATCTGTTACCAGGGCTGAGATTGTCAGTCAGGCTTCAGTTACCTTTTTCCCGCCCCCCCCCCCCCCTCGGTTCTGACTGAGGAGGCAGCTTATCTATGCTAGCTTTTGTTCCCTGATGAACGTCATGGTGCTTAAGGCTTGATTTATTTATTTATTTTGGTAGCAAATTAAGTAGCAATCTACAGGCAGCTTTCGGTGTTGTCTAGGTGGGGGTTGTGGGGCTGTCATTCATTGGCTTAACTGGATTGCCTGCTGCTTTATGGGGGGTTTCTTCAGCAAAATCTTTTGGCACGCATAGAGCTGGCTGTTGTTTTAAAGATGAGAACAGCAGGCTTGACAAAGACAGAGAACCTTTTTAAGCTCCTGTGCACAGAAAGACCTCCAAAACCAGAGCGATGCAGACGTATCTCTTACAAAACAAACCAAGCAAAACTCTTCAAACAAATGCCCTTTTTCCAGCTTCCAAATGCCGAAAGCTGATGCCAAGGAAACCAACATGCAGAGTAAAATCACCGACTGCGCTCAGGCCTGGGCATTCTGCTTTGAGCAGACGGGAGCGGACTAGATGTTTTCCAGAGAACTCTTCCAAACACAACTATTATGGGATTCTGTTAACACCCCTTTTCCTTTTTCCCCGACCCAAAGGAGACAGACATGTTGCTGTGGTCACAGCAAGGAAGGCGACAATTTGGCCATTTCCGTATTTGCATCACATTTGCTTTCAACATACGGCGCAATATTCTGCACAGCTATCACGCAAACCTGTCTCGGTTTCTCTTCTTTGGAGCCAAGCTTTCCAGGAGCCTCGCAAAACTCTGGACTGACCATGCCTTGCTGCCACTTGCCCACCAGCCAGGCTCTGCTGACAGCCTCAGCTTTTTGGCCTCCCACCTCAAACATCAGGCAACCTTGTAATTTTGGTACTGCTCGAGCAGAAGCAAGTGTCTTCCCTTGGCAATCCCCAGGATCATTCATCTGAGCTTCAACATAGGAAGCTTGGGGAATATAAGGCACTGAGAAGAGGTTTTAGCCAAGACTGTGGTGTGACCTAAGAAAAGTGGGAGAAGACCAGCTGGTCCCAACAGTTTTCCAAACTGCACAACCCCGTGTAATCACTGATGATAATTCAACCCTTTCTGCCTGCAAAGTGGGCAGAGGTTTGTGCCAGATTTACACCTTAGAGAAAACCTGTGTGGGCTGAGGTTTGTGCCTGCCTGTCAGACTGTACAAAGGCGATACCTGGGCCCGGACTTGCACCCTTGTCACTACTGGTACAGCTAATCTGTGCCGGTACCTCTAATCTGTCCAGGCAGAAGCGGAGTCGGCAGATAATGAAGTTTTTTCCTACTTTGAATAGCTGCCCCATGAGCCCTGGTTCCCCACCTCTCTTCCTCTCTTCTCCAAACATTTCCACATGCCCTTGCTCTGCGGAGAGCTGAAGTTCCCCAGTGAGTTCTCTTTTGCATGAATATGCTGGCTGATAATCAGAGGACACTTCCATTTCTCCTTTATTGGGTTGTCTGTTCTCCATGTGATGAAGAGGGCAATTGTGACGGAGAAAAAAAAGGGAAAAAATGCAGGAAGCGAATCCTTCTGACCTCCATCTGTTTGTTTCATTACAACGTTCTACTTTGCAACTTCTGTTATTTTGGATTTGCCTTTTCTTTCTGGTTTTTTTTGATTCAGCAGTAAGGAGCGTGGAACTGAAAAATCAGCAAAACATCAACAAATCACATAGCCATATATTCCTTTAAAATGTACCTGATATTCTAAAATATTTACTCATTACGGTAACAGTTTGTCAGAGGCAAAAAGCGGTGAGTGGCTCATAACACTTACCAAGCCAGAAAATATTTTTGTTGCTGTTGCCGCATTTGCTCATTCTCTGTGTTATTCAGTGACCTGGGAAACTCACTGAGGACATAAGTATTTGGGAGGTCTGTGAAGGAAAAAGCGATGGCATTCAGGACCTGCACAGCTGGTGCAGAGGAGAGGGAAAGAAAAAAACTTTGGTGGGAGATTTGTCTAATTTAACAGCCTCTGAGAATTTCTGCCACGGGATGATACTTGTAGTTGTTACAGAAAGAAGGAAGAAAGATGCGCAGAACAATGAGAACTGGATAAAATATCCACTATCCAACCAGGAACTCTCTGCCAGCATTGAAATTTCCCTCCATTCCCTTTCGGGTGGACATTTCAGGGAATCTGTGGTATTTCAGGGGAACATATGGATAGGAAAGAAAATTGCTATGGCAGCGGGGTGCAAGGCGTTATACGGTTTCCACATGAAATCACCAAGAGCTCAGTCTCTGGTAGCCCACAACCTCCCTTCGCTTCATACTCACTGGCCATCCTAACGTAACACCTCCGGCTTTTAGACCCTGATTCTCCTTTCCGTGGCAAGCCTGGCTGGCATCCTTTCATGCAGTTCTGCCCTACTGCTGCAGAGCAAGGAGGAAGGAATTGGTTTTCCTGCCGCTGCCTAATTCCCTCACTTCGTTTACAGAGGGTGAAATGAAGAAAACCCACCCCTGCACTACCTCTGCTGGGCATGGGGAGCACAGTGAAGGCAAGGAGGCGGAATTAGATTGCAGATGTCAGGAGCTATGAAAAATGTAATGGACTTTAATATTCTCCTGCTGTTATTGCTGAGAGCGTCTCTCACCTGCGTCCACAGAAAGTGAAGTGCCTTTTCCCGAACCCAGCTGCCACTGAGCAGAAAAGATTGCCATGCTTCCTATTTTTATTGTAAAACTGCACTATGGTGGGCAACCTAATGATATATGTACTTTCCTTCCAAACTCTCCCTTAATTTAAGCCCTCAGCCTTTATGGTTAACTCCTCCGTCATGCTCCTCTAAACTTTAACCCCAAATGTTGTGCTACTTGTACCTTACAAGTGACTTCTACATTCCGAGTTATAACAACAGCCCCTACCTTCTGTGGTACCTAATGCCAACTGGTGCTGAGCCAACCACTCGGCTGCTGCCCTGAAGATGTAAAACATTAAGCACACATCTCTCCATAGCTCACTTTCCCGTGGGGTTGTGTTTCAAGGTAAGTGGTTTGCATAAGATCCCTCAGAGACCTGCATTTAGTTTATTCAGTAGTATAAACAACCTGCTGCTTTTGTGCTTCTCCCCACAGAGCAAAGAAAAGCCCATTTTATGCATTAAAATTGAACGTAGCCTTGCTGAAAGGTTTGTGATGGCTTTTTCTGGAGCTCGGAGCATTTTACCTAGTTCCGGGAGGGGTCTTGAAGGGCATAAGCAGTTTCTCCCCATACATCTCCCTCCTCCCTTAAGACCTTGTGTCCGGCAGGGAGATGAGGTCATTGGCCTTCAGCTCTGCCTGTCTCGCTGCCTGAACTTCCCAAGGCTGAAGGAACTCGTGACAAGGATGGAATCAGTTTTCTTCAGGGGATTGTTTTAATTTCACCTCGATACAACGATTCCCACAGTTCGGAAAGCAGCTCTGGGAGGTGAACCTGGCTCTCCGCGCCCAAATTAGCATAACCCTGGGAAGCAAAGGGCATAAGTCCTGACTCCTGCTGTTTCAGTAGGAGTCACTATACGTCGCTCCCTGCCAGGCACCAACGAAGCGGGCTGCTACCGGGCACCTTGGCTTCCAGCACCACAGCGGAATGCAGCAGCAGAGGGCCCCGACGGGGAGCCGGAGGAACTCAGCAGCACGCAGCGGTGGTTCTCCCCAGGGCACGGGGGCTGGGAGAGCCAAACCAAGGCTGGCATCAGACCTAGTTTAGTTCCCGGATGATTATACGTGGGATCGGGACAAGGGAGACATGAATTTCACTCTTTCCCTTTGTCGGGTCGGTGCTAGTAAGGCACAAAGAGACGTGGTGGAAGATAAATGAACAGCTCCCCCAGACCAGGATTTGAGCAATCAGGAAATATAATCTGAGCTGGAAAGTGCCCGAACATCTGTTGGGTTATTAATAAATTGTATGCAATCTGTTCGGGATGAACCTCGGGACGGAGGGGAACCATCTGCTCCTGAGTGGTAGCTCTAACGGTGTCTGGGGGATGAACTTACCAAATGACAGGCAATGGGACCGGCCAGCTGGGCTCCTGGGTCTCTGCATGGCTTATCCAGGGTGAGACAACACGGGGGCTGCCCTCCACCCCCACGGGATCCCGCATGGATGAGCAGAGAACTGGGAGTCAGGCTGAGCGTGGGCATCACCTCTCTAGCCTCGCAAACTTGGACAGGCCCCTGGGAACTCTCCCTCTCTTTGGCGATCCTTTCCAGAAATTAAAGGGCAGGGAGATTCCCGCGCCCGGGGGTTGCCTTCTGTCCCTACCCCCGGGCGGGGAAGCAGATCTCTCCCGCCTCTCCTCTCGGTCAGCACTAATTGCTGCCCATAAATACTATTCTCCACGTTTTATCCTCCACCTCTAATGGTGCCTGATGTGTTTTCTGGGAGCTGGTGAGGGTTTCCAGCTCAGCTCCTCCCAACGCTGGGCAGTCGAAGGGGTGGGCTGCCTGCGGAGCTCCGGAGCTAACCTTCAGCCCACCGCCGGGTCTCGGTGCCTGCTATGCCCCAGGAAAGCGGGGACTTGTGGGGTCCTGCGAACACCTAGATGTCAGTTATGTTAATTGAGGAAGGCTGGGGGCGTGGAGGGGTTATCACACTGTTATCCAGATGCAAAGAAGTGGAAGTTTAGTGGGGGGATTGTTGGAATTAGATAAAAGATTCAGTTAGTCAACTACGTACTTATTTTCTGAGAACAGGATGACCCTCCTTGAAACTGTCGTAAATGATTAGTAGAGGAAATCCTCATCGGGAGTTGACTATCCTTGAAGAAAGAACATTCTGGGAGAAACACAAACCATCTGTGTACTTAATCATCGGGTTACGTGTAATTCTGAGTAGTCAGCTAAAGACATAGTTAGCTGTGTCCCTTATGCAAACTATCTTCATTTTAATATTAAAAAACACACCCACAGGGCGAGAGCCCCAGGCTTGGGTGAAGACCCTTGCTCATAGAGCATGCGTAGTAGGAATGAGAATTGCATAATCATATGCAAATTTTTAACAAATCAGTATTGGTGGGAGGTTCTTAGAAACATGTTAACTGAGTGTGTATAAAAGAAACTCTGGAAAGCATCGAGGTGTGCTAGGCTTGCAGGGAATAACCGACTAGCACTTGACACTGCACAATCTCGAGTAAATCTTTCAGTTCTGTGTGTTATGATTGGTCTGTACACACCAGGTGAAAGAACCCAGTTTTAGGGACAACATGAGCTCTCAACGCGTGATGAATAGCCGCAATGTTTATTGCTGAAGGCTGTTGCTCCGGGAAGACCTCGTTATGGCATTTTAATACTTAAAGGGGGCCTATAAGAAAGATGGGGACAGTCTTTTTAGCAGGGCCTGTTGTGACAGGACAAGGGGTGATGGGTTTAAACTAAAAGACTAGATATAAGGAAAAAAATGTTTACGGTCAGTGGAAAGACCCTGGCCCAGGTTGCCCAGAGGGCTGGAAGAAGCCCCATCCTTGGAACCATTCCAGGTCAGGTTGGCCCTTGGGGCTCTGAGCAACCTGCTCTAGTTGCAGATGTCCCTGCTCCCTGCAGGGGGTTGGACTGGGTGAGCTTTAAGGTCCCTTCCAACCCAACCCATTCTGTGATTCTATGATTCTTTGGATTCTCAGCCTGACCACGGTCGGTGGGGTCTGCGTTAGCAGACGTGCTTTCCCTTAGAGGCAGAACCCAGGACCAGACAGCCCGCGGGCACCGTGCCCCTAAAACACTTAACAAGTGAGAACACCCGGGCTCCCTTTAACCCCACTCGGAGGAACCTCAGCCTAGATAAAGGCTGGTTGAGGATGAAACCCAGAGCGACAGGACAGAGATGAGAGGAAAGGCAAGACGCGCAGCTGCTGCCCCGGCGGGGTCGCTGCCTCTGTACAGCCCTGCCCCACCGGTGGCTGAGAGCGGGCAAAGTCACCGCTTCCCCCTTCTAGGAAAACGAGTGAGAGCCCAGACCCGCTCAGGGCAACACCACCGGCTCGCGCGGGGGAACCCGGCCCGGGAGCCGCCGCCCCGGCGGTGGCGGCCGCCGGGCGCCCCCGGGCGGCTGTCAGCCCCCGCACGTCGGTCCCGGCGGGGCGGGCGAGAAGGCTGGAACGTCCTTCCGGCGGAGGGGCGGGGCGGGGCGGGGCGGCATCCTCCTGCTCCGCGGAGCGCTCCGCGCCCTCCCAGCCGCTTGGGAGCGCTTCGCAAGCAGCTGGGTTTTTTTTCGTTCTGTTTTATTATTTAAATGCAGTTTCCGGCCGGAACGGCTGTTCGCTTTCCGCCGATGGCGGCGGGGGAGCCCGGCCGAGCCGGGGGCTGGGCCGCTTTCCGGGCCGGCGGGGCCAGACCGAAGGAGCCGCGCTCGCAGGCGCCTGCGAGACTGGCCGGGGAGAGCTGGGCGGCCCGGGGCCGGCAGCGGGAAAGCTTTTTCGTGACCCTGGGGCGGCTCCGGTCAACGTCCGGGCGACGAGCTGGGGACCAGCAGACGCGGCAATGGGCATCGCTGACAGCTTCCCGAGAAACGCCGGGGGAGGGTGCTCCAGCTCTGCCAGCGTCCTAAAGACAGAGGCGGAAAGGGACGAGTTTGGTGTTCGTTCCCCGCTCTCTGAACCTGCCACCGCTGAATTCGGTGGTTGCTGAAGGTGATGTGCAGAAGCGAGAGCTAAACCCCGCGGCAGTGAGTGCTGCAGCCGCTGAGCTACCAGGTCACCCCCTTCCCCGGCCTCTGCGCTGAGGAGTGGCCCGCTGAAGAACCGATGGGACTCCACCACCTCGGTTATTAGCGCACTCTTGAGTGCTGGGAGAGGCTGTTTTAAACGCTTTCGGTATGAGGAGGGCTTGGAAAGCAGACCTTTGCTTTTCTGTGCCCTGCTCTAACCGCCAAACTGCGTTAAAGAGGCATGAAGGACCCGCTTGGCAGGAAGACAAATCCGACAACATGAGCTGAGGGCTCGCCTGCCCTTCAGGAGGGGGTGGGCTCTTCTTTTTGGATCCCCGTCGATGGAGACAGTTGCCTCGAGCCAGCTGGCCTGGAGCTGCTGTGTGGCATTTTCTGTCTCAGGGATGGTAGAGCTGGAAGTGTCCTGTATCACGTCAGTGATTCTGCTGGAGATGCTGCTTTTCTCCCTCTTGCCGATTCTCGATTTCTTGTTTCAAAGTGCAACTGAAATCATGCTTTTGAAATCAGCAGGCGTCGCACTAGACCTTTTCAAATATCCCTGGAAAAGTCTATCTGTATCTCCCCTGCCTAAACAATGACAGGAGATGAACCCGTCGGCTGCTGTTTGCCACTGGGCAAACTTGCTTTTCTAAGAATCCAGTGTTCAGTCCATGAGCTCTGATGGATGAACCGAACTCAGATTGTTGAAACTCGTGGTTATTTTTTGCAACAGTTTAACTAGGCTTTGACTCCTTCCTGTCTAATGAAGGAGGCTCAGAGTAATGCCCGGGCACTCGGTGGGCTGTCGGGGTGTAAAGGTGAGTAGCTTTTACTGATTTTTCTGTACAGATTCTTTCTTGATGCGGATCACCACTCCTCCCGTCTTGCTGCTTAGTCAGAGGCACAGGGCATACTCCAGTGTGACCAAACTTGAAGTAGCTAAACTAAGCCTTCCACCAACTCCGTTGCTTTTTGCAGGATCACCTCGGCTTCTTCTTACTACATTTGTGGCTTCTCATTATAGATGCAGGTGATATAGAAGGTAACTCAGTTGTACATCTGTGGTAGTAGTGCAACGCTACAATGCTTGAGGGTTTGCCAATACCACCCACTACCGTAGTGCTACTCAGGTAGTAACTGGATTTCATCAGAATGTGAGGCGCTCACATGGACTGGATTCGAGTAAGCAAGAAACAAGTATTCCAACGTGGAGGTTATCCTGGATTCTTTAACTGTTCCTCTGCATATAGAAACACTTTTTACCTATCTAACCTCAGCTCTCCGGCATTGTGGGACCATCTGTTCAGGCTGCTGCTTGGTGGATGTAGAAAAGATGCAGACAAGTGTTCAGACCACAGGAAAGGGAACACTGTGTCCTGTATCCTTGACATCAGTGCTTGTCATCTCATTAACAGCTGTTTTACTAATTTAAAACATCCTACTACATTTTACAGCAAACTTAATTTAGATACTTGAAAATAAAATGGTGCTCTTTTTGCTGACATCGGCATTATGTTTTCATTCCTATGAATATGGCATGAAATATTCCTTCAGAGAAAAATCTACTTACCCCAGGTAAGTGGGTTTATTTAGCAAGTGGATGAGTAGGGGAAACAAAACCAAACCTATGCTGTTTAAACAGCTCTCGTCCTGGATTCACGTGGAGTGAGCGTGATTAATTTGTTGGTGCACAATCTGTCCCAGTATCTCTTCCTATTGACGAGTCAAGACGGTGGTTGGTACCCAAACCTTTATTTCCTCTTGCTACATGAATTAAACTGGCAGAAAACTCTTGGTAGCTCAGAGGTCAGGAATATGTCTCCAGATTAACTTGGCAAAAATAGTACCCTGTAGAATTTTACTCATCGGTCCTCTGTTATCAAAAGATCAGTTCTGTCTCCTGGAAGAAATTAATAAATGCTGTTCAACTCGGTGGGATGGGTTGTCTCTGTCTGTTTACCTGTGGTCTATGGTAGTGACAGCAGGAGACAGCAAAAACTCCTTGTGTAGACCTAAACAATGGAAGCGAATTACAAAACCTGTGTGGGTGTTATGAATGCGATAGGAATGCGCTAATGGGCTTAATAAATCCAAGTCCCCAGCAGCAGCAGTTTCGCTGTTTACCGTGGGCTGCCCCACTCAAGAGCAGTGTTGGAGGGAAAGACCACTCTTCATCTTCAAAGGCTGAACTACCACAAGAATTTGGGATATGAAACATCATCTGTCTGAAGTATTTTCCTCAGGGAGAAAAGCCTGTCACTGGTCAGGATAAGGCAATGCAGGTAAGTTATAAAAGATGCAGTAGAAAGAGTTCATCTCTGCGTTTTGACGGCATAGGCCATACAAAAATGGCATCAGGGACAGACTGGGAATCAAGGCATCAATGCCGTCCACAGAAAGCCTGGCTACCTTCAACTGCAGATTTCCACATGAGCTGCTGACACTGTGGAGATCAGTCGGGCAGTAATACAAAAAGGTGAGTAGGCACAATGGTGTTCAATAATCTTTCGAACCGTGGTCTGTATTCATGAGCTGCAGAGGTAACAACAGAAGTTGGTCTCGTCCTTAGCCCAGATGTGGGAGGCACGGCGGTCATGAGGCCAGTGTGCCAGAGCCAGGCTGCTGCGGGGGCCTGAGGCAGGTAATGATGAATGTGAACGGGGGCACTGGAGACCTGCATGGGCAGGCAGTGGATTTTACCCTGAAGCTTCAAAAGGTGGTCGAAAATCCTCCCACAGCCACGCACCCAGCATTGCTGGGTCTAGGGAGCAAAGGGTGGCAGGATTATTTTTATTGCTGGGTGCTGTTGTGGTGGAGCAGTGTCTGGATACTGTGGCAGCAACCTTCCATGAGGTGTGGAGTAGGGCCTGGGGCATCAGTCACAGGGAGAGTGACCTTGAGTGGGGAAGAGTCTTCCCTGAGGAAATGGAGATGCTGCGTACAACATGGACTGTGTCACTGGAGAAGAACTGGAGAATGGCTGCTTAGCTGGAGAGCTCATTTTCCAGGGCATGGGATATAGGATTTCGGTATATTAGGAAGTCATCTGGTGCACAGGGTGCTTGCCTGGGATCCTCTCAGGACCTCCAGAAGTACTGCACATCCTGGCACCTTGGAAACTGCGTATCCTTCACCTTCCATTTCGGTACAGTGGAATGGGATCCTTTGGCTTTAATCTCTCTGCTCACCAAAAGGATCTTTTTTTTCTCTCACATTGCATACATGTTGGTAACAGTGGATGAGAGGCAGATGGCAGAGTTTTCACAGCTGTCAAGTGCATAAGGGAGCACTGCACCCTGCCCAGTGATTTCAAGGCTTTTGCGGAATGAGGGTCATTTTTTTTCTATCCATCTCCCCCAGAAAACTCTGATAATGTAAATGGGATAATGTCCCACAGAACCAACTCCTCTCCCATGAGAATGTTTCTTTGCTGTCGAAGCAGCCAGTAATGCTAGAGGGAGGTCATTCATGAGTATGAGAGACAGCTGTACTTTTGTTCCTGTCTGGCTGTGGTATCTGTATGTTGGATTGACTGAAAGTTTCCTGGATTGGGAGTTAGACTCGGTGATCCTTATGGGTCCCTTGCAACTTGAGATGTTCTATGATTGGACCAACAAAGCACCACTGTCTGCTCTCCTTTCTTGCTGCTTCCAGGCACTGCATTAGGAGGTGGCAGCAAAGCACAGATGGAGGTGGGACCCTAATGCCTTTCTCGGTGTTGGGAGTCCAGGGGATGTTTTTGGTGAAAATGTGGTGCCGTGACCTTCATGGCTTGTGACAGGTAGCTCATGCTCTGGGTGAAAAGTGTTCTGTGGGAACTAATGCCCCTGTGTGTGGAGGTTCTTGCTCTGTTGTTCTGGCAGAGCATGCCTGCCTGAAAGGAGAAGCAAGAGCTTGACATTAACTGTATATGTGGAAAATGAGGCCAGAAGAATAGCTCTTCACCGAGATGAATGAAGAGTGCTCAGGAGATGTGTTCGCCCTGTGCTTTTTCAGAGTAATTAATCATATAGAAAACATGTTGGTTAAGGAAAGAAAGCAGAGTCAAAGAGAGAACCAAGCTGGGGGGGGAGGGGCGGTGACAGGATAGGGAAGGAATGATGAGGAGAAAGACGAGAATGAAGCAAAGAAGAAAAACCAAGCAGTAGAAAGAAGAGACAGAAAGGAACGAACGATAAACGAGTGTACCAACGTTATCACTGCACGCGGAAGTGTGGTGAGGGAGAGAAAGGAAGGAGGCACAGAACAAAGGAATGAAAGAAAGAAGCTGATAAAGAAGAGAAAAAAGGAAGAAACCATAAAAGAGATGACCAGGGTGCAGTAATGTTCTCTTGAAGAAGAGGAATAGAAGGAAATGGGGAAAGTGGCTTTTACACGAGGCAAGTGAAAAGCAAGAAAGGAAGAAAGAAAGAATGGAAGGGGAGGAAGGAAGAGGCGATAGACAAAATACCAGAACGTCACCTCCAGACGCGGATCTGACTTGGTCCCTAACAGCCTCCTCCTGGGTTAGAGAACCGCCCTCCGGCGCTGATGCCCCGGAATTAGCGCTGATGGCTCCGTCCTTGATGGTCGCCGCCGCGGCGCCGGAGGCGACTGGGGAGCTGCCACCTAGGGGAAAAAAAGGTGAAAAGGATGGAAAGAGAAGGGAAAGGGAAGGAATGACTAGGGGATGTCAGGTCAAGAACGAAGAGGAGAAGGAGAAGAAGAAAGACAAGAAGAGAAGGAAGCAGAGAAGGTAGAAAAAGATGATTAGAAAGTAAAGCAGAGAAAGGGAAACAAAATGTGGAAGGAGGAAAGAAAGGAATAAAAGAAAGCGAACTGCAGCCAAGGAAGGAAAAACAAACGAGGAGGGGAGGAACAAAAGAAGAAAAGAAAGACGCAAAAGAAAGAGGCGAAGGGAAGCAGGAGCCGAGAGAGGAGGAGAGCAGCGCTGGTCTGTGGGTGTCGGGGAGCGTGCGAGGCGGCGGAGCAGCACACGGTGTCGCTGCAGGCTCAGAAACGGCGGCGGAGCGGCGAGGCGGCTCCGCCCCGGTGCGGCGGAGAGCCCGGCTGGCAGCGCGGGGCGGGGGGGCGGAGGGGCGGCGCGGCGCTGCCCTGCCAGGAGAGCCGGAGCGTGCGGGGCGTTGTCGGGGAGCCGTGCGGGTGCCGGCGGCGGTAGGAGCGGCGGCGATGGCTGTGTGTCGGGGTGGCGTGTTGCGGGTGCTGGTGCTGCAGGCGTGCTGGGCGCTGGTGGTGGCTCAGGTGCGCTACTCGTTGGCGGAGGAAGCGAAGTCCGGGACGGTGGTGGGTCGTCTGTGGCAGGAGCTGGGCGTGGAGGCGGCGGATGCGGAGGCGCGGCGTGTGCGCGTGGTGTGGCAGGGCCGGCGTCCGGGCGTGGAGGTGAGCGGGGCGAGCGGGGCGCTGGTGGTGAGCTCGCGTGTGGACCGGGAGGAGCTGTGCGGCAAGGGCGCGCCGTGCGTGCTGCGCCTGGAGGTGCTGCTGGAGCGGCCGCTGCGCGTCTTCCACGTGGAGCTGGAGGTCACCGACATCAACGACAATGCCCCGGTGTTCCCCGCCGCCCGCAAGAACCTCAGCATCGCGGAATTAACCACAGTGCCGGGGTCTCGTTTCCCGCTGGAGGGCGCGTCGGATGCAGATATCGGAGCCAACGCGCAGCTCTCGTACACACTCAGCCCCAGCGAGCACTTTACGCTGGATATTAAAACCTCTGAGGAAAACAGGAAATCCCTGTTTCTGGTTCTCGCTAAACCTCTGGACCGGGAGACGCTGCCTGTGCACCGGTTGGTGGTGACAGCGAGTGACGGGGGCCGGCCGTCTCTGACGGGCACAATGGAGCTGGTGATCTCGGTGCTGGATGCCAACGACAATGCGCCCCAGTTCAACCAGTCGGTGTATAAAGTGCAGCTGCCGGAGAGCGCTGCAGAGGGGACGCTGGTGGTGCGGGTGAACGCCACGGATCCGGACGAGGGTCTCAATAAGGAGTTTTCTTACTTCATCATGAGTTCGTTTCCTGCTGGTAGCAGAGATTTATTCACCATTGACCCTAAGACGGGCGAGATGAGACTGACAGGGGCCCTTGACTTTGAAGACGTTCGTTTACATGAGTTGCAAATCGAAGCGAGAGACAAAGGTTGGCCCCCTCTGTCGGGTCACTGCAGTGTGGAGCTGGAGGTGGTGGACGTGAACGACAACGCGCCGGAGGTGTGGGTGACATCGCTGTCGGTGCCAGTGCCGGAGGACGCGTCGGTGGGGACGGTGGTGGCGCTGCTGAGCGTGTCAGACCGGGACTCGGGGGGGAACGGCCGTGTGCGCTGCACGGTGTGGCCGTCGGGGCCGTTCAGTCTGGTGTCGGCGTTCACGGGCTCGTACTCGCTGGTGCTGCGGGAGGCGCTGGACCGGGAGCATGTGTCGGAGTACGAGGTGGAGGTGCGTGCGGAGGACGGCGGGGTGCCACCGCTGCGTGCCAGCCGCGGGCTGCGGGTGCCAGTGTCAGACGTGAACGACAACGCGCCGTCGTTCACGCAGGCCGTGTACACGGTGCTGGTGCGGGAGAACAACGCAGCGGGTGCGGAGCTGGCGCAGCTGTGGGCGCGGGACCCGGACGAGGCGAGCAATGGTCGCGTGAGCTACTCGGTGGCGGAGGGCGGTGTCGGGTCCGCAGTGTCGGGCGGCGGGTGGCGCCCAGCATCGAGCTACGTGTCGGTGGACGCGGAGAGCGGTCGGCTGTGGGCGCTGCAGCCCTTGGACTACGAGGAGCTGCAGGTGCTGCAGTTCGAGGTGCGTGCGGTGGATGCGGGGGAGCCGCCGCTGTGCGGCAACGCCACGGTGCAGCTTTTTGTGGTGGACGAGAACGACAACGCGCCAGCGCTGCTTCCAGCAGCCGGCAACAATCCGGGACAGGATCCCGGTGCCGGTGCTGTTCCTGGTACGTCGGTCTCGGAGGTGTCGTGGGCGTGGGCGGCGTGGGGTTCACCAGCGGGTCAGGTGGTGGCCAAGATCCGCGCAGTGGATGCGGACTCGGGCTACAACGCGTGGCTGCGCTACGAGCTGTGGGAGCCGCGGGGGCAGGGCCCGTTCCGTGTGGGTCTGTACAGCGGCGAGGTGAGCACGGCGCGGGCGCTGGAGGAGGGGGACGGCCCGCGGCAGCGGCTGGTGATCGTGGTGCGGGACCACGGGGAGCCGTCGCGCTCGACCACGGCCACGCTGAGCGTGTCGCTGGTGGAGGGCTCCGAGGCGGCGCTGACGGCCGCGGGCTCGGCCTCGGGACTGCGGCCGGTGGCGGGCGTGGAGCGGGGTACGGCGGTTGTGGGAGCGTCATCGTCAACGAACGTGTGGCTGGTGGTGGCCATCTGCACGGTATCGAGCGTGTTCCTGCTGGCAGTGGTGCTGTACGGGGCGTCGCGGTGGGCGCCGCGGTCGGGCGTGCTGTCGGGTGCCGGTCCGGCGACGCTGGTGTGCGCCAGCGAAGTGGGGAGCTGGTCGTACTCGCAGCGCCAGAGCCGGAGCCTGTGCGTGGCAGAGGGCGCGGGCAAGAGCGACCTGATGGTTTTCAGCCCCATTGTGCCACCTCCACCTGCGGGCCCCGGGGCGAAGGAGACGCAGCCGGAGCCGCCCTCTCTCCTGGACACGGTCAGTGGCCCTCCCTTTCTCGCCTCTCGCTCATTCCGTCTGTCATTCCGACGCCCCCCTTTCCCGACTCCCCTCCCTTCCCCTTTCTCGCTCTTCTCGCGTTCCCTTGGGCAGGCGCTGGTGGGTTGCGGGCTGGGCCTGCGGGCAGTGGGTGCTTGGCGGGTGCTTAAGGATGTTAATGGGACCTTTTCATCTGCCTTCACGCCCTTTCCGGACCCCTGGACTCTCGCTTGGCGGGGTGACGCGGCGAGGGGGTGAGCAAGATAAAGGCATTGCTCCAGCCCGCAGCGTTCACCGTCCGCAGCTGAAGTTTGCTGCTGTGGGTGTACATGGTTGTTCTCCCCCAGAATGAAATCAACGCGCTTGCTCATCGCGTATCGCATTTCCACCCGAGCTTGCTGAAGGAGTGCAAGACGTGCAGGCTGTGGTGGTGATAATCCCTCGGGCGCTAGTTACTTCTTTATTACTTTTGCTCGCTGGTGTGTTATCAAATTTGGTTTTCCTCATCTTTATTGATTCTCCTCTACAAGAAACATGATGCCCGGTGACAATTACGTCTTCAGGGTTTTCTCTCCCCGTGGTGTATTTTCTCCATTTTTATTCTCCCACCAGAGTCATTATGAAATCAGGGAAGGCAATGCGACTTTTTTTTTTTTCCACCCAAGTTATGTGGTAACTCTGTTTAGTCTCCTAATGTGTTCAGGCAGAGGAGTGTTCCCCAAGGTGGGTGTTGGAAACGGGAATTTTTCTACCTTGCTCCCACCATCTCCTAGGTTGTGGACTTGCATTCCTGCTAGGGAAGTGGTGGGATGTATCCTGCCCTGATACCATGTTCTTTCAAGATTTGCATCAGCAGCCACAAAACCCCTGGAAATCCTTTCAACCAACCAATCTCCAAAACGCTTCATGCCAAGAACCCAGCAAAAAATTCTTCTACACAGCAGATATCATTGGTGACACGGGTATGTTCATTAACGTTTGGGTTGTTCCATCGCAGCATGAATTCGGTGCCTGTTGCCATTAGAGTTGTTCTGTCATCACCTCGATAAATAGTATTGCTCCCGGGTGTGTAAGGTTTCCATCTGGGATTGCTGAAGGCACAGGAGAATGAGGTGAATGTGCAGAGGCACTGGGTAGGACCTGGCCATTTCCTGATGTGAAGGGTGACTTTGAGCGGTGGCAAGACTTGTCTGCAGGAACTGGAAATCTTTGGGAAGACCATGGGCCGTGTCGTAAGAAGTCAAGAATGGGAGATGATGTTCTTGTCTTGAGAACCTGTGTCCCAGAGCGGGGAATGGAGGCTGCCTAGAGGCAAGCATGAGGCAGGATGGGCACTGCGTGTTCCTGCCTGGGATCCTTTCCGAGCCTCCGGGCATCTGGAGTTGGAGGCCTTCTGCATCTTGAGATAGTGTGTGGTATTGAAATGCCCACAATGTCTTTTGAGGTTATCGGTATCTCACACCAGAGAAAGTCCCTTGTGCTGCTGCCTGCCCAATGTAGGGAATGTTACCAACGTTGGGAAGAGGAGGTGAGGCGCAGACTGCTGAATTCTGTCTAATGCACTTTTTTGCTTGTATTGGGAAAAGTGTTGTGGGAGCACAGTGCTTCAATCTACTGTCTTTATATTGTGGTGGACATCTACAGGAGGTTCCACAGGTATTGGTGTTGCCCTAATGGTTCATTGTTCCTTCTCAGGCAGGGTTTGTAAGGGCATGCGAGAAGGTGGGTGTAATCCTTGTCTGCTCAATTTCCCTCATTTGTGTACTTACAGAGTTGCTCTCAGTAGAGATGGTGTGTCCTGTTATCACACTTGGCTTGTTCAGATGTCTGGGACACACACGCTAAATCCTCCAGAGCAGCCCAGCTCTGGTTTTCTATGGTACAAAGTCTTCCACCCAGGAGACATCACGATATCCCTGCACTTCAGCATTTGGTGTGTTTCTGTCCAAGAATAAGATCTGTGTGGACTGGGATCAGAGCTCTCATAGCTCTGATGACCAAAACTTTAAGAACTCAGTTTCTAGATGTAATTGGTAGAAAGGGACAAAACATCCAGGCAGCTTCAATCTGCTCCCCTTGTCTAGTGGTGATCATCTACAGGAGATTCCAGAGCCGTTGCTATAGCCATCGTGGTTCCTTGATCCTCCTCAGGCAGGATTTATAAAGGAAAGTAAGCAGGAAGGTGTGTCTTTTTGGCCTTCGACTTCCCTTACTTGTGCCCTTGCATAGGTGGGCTCGCTAGAACTGAGATGTCAATACCCTTGTCAGTATTAAGTCATTCTGATATGTGCACTTAAATGCCTAGCCCCGTACAGCAGCCCAAGTCTGGTGTTCTGTTGTAGAAATGCTATGGAAATGTTGGGAAACACCGTGGGCCATGTCACAAGACAAAAAGAATGGGAGAAGATATCCTTGTCTTGGTAACTCATGTCCCAGACTAGGGAATAAAGGGATACCTAGAAGGAAGTATGTAGTGGGATAGACAGAGAGTGTTCCTGCCCAGGATCCTTTCCCAGGCTCCAAGGGCCTGGAGTTGGAGGCCTTCTGGATCTTGAGATAGTGTGTGGTACTGAAATGCCCACCGTATCTCTTGAGGTTATGACTATCTCTCACCAGAGACAGTCCCTCGTGCTTCTGCCTGATTGAGATAGGAAATGTGTTGGATAAGAGTTGGTGAGATGCCGACTGCTGGATCCTGTCTGATGAACCTTTTCCCCGTTGTTTTGGGAAAGGTGTTGTGGGAGGGTGGCCCTTCAACCTGCTGTCCTTGTGTATGGTTCCTTTCTCCTCCTCGGGCAGAATTTGTAAGGGGATGTAAGGAGGTGAGTGTCATCTTCAGTGCTTGTTGACAGAATATCCTTAGCTTTCAGGTCTCGCTCCAACTTCCCTCTGACAGAAGTGCGTAAATGAGCGCTATGCACTGTCCAGGGATTCAAGGCTTTTTCTGTTCAGCTTCCCTAGGAATGTCTCATAATGTTAATTGAAAATATCCCTTAAAACCATTTCTGCTGTCCTGAAAATTATTTTGATTTTGAAGAAGCAACCAGAGTTTCTACAGGTAAGTTGCTTGTAGCTGAAGAGGATAAGTTTGAGAGACAGATGTACTTTTTTTCCTGTTCAGTCATGGTGTCTTCATGTTGGATCAAGAGAATGTTGCCTGGATTGAAGCAGTAGAACACCACTGCCCGCTCCCGTTCCTTTCCTACTGCTTCTGGCCACAGTGTGAGCAGGTGGCAACAAGCACGTATGGAGGAGGGACCACAATGATAACCTCTGACAACCTCCGAGGGGATGTATTGGGTGTTGATGGGATGTTCTCAGTAACCCTGCCATGGTGTGACCCTCGTGGCATTTTTTGGGCTGTGCCATGGGTGGATCATGTTATTCCGAGGCTAGTACCACCCCTGAGTACCAAGGTTCTTGTTGTGTTGTTCTGGCAGAGCATGCCTGCCTGAAAGGGAAGGCAAGAGCTTGACTTTGAGCATGCAGGTGGAAAATGAGGCTGGAAGAATCAAGGTATATGAAGAGTACTCGGGAGCCGTGTTTGCCCTGTGCCTTTCCAGTCTTCCTGGAGGGTTGTCATGCTGGGCTGTGACGAGTTTGAGTTCCCAAACGAGAGGCTCACCTGCATTATTTGGACTTTACATAGCCCGTTTGCACAGGCATCCAAGTACCTGGGGCTTGGCATTGTGTTTCTGAGGGTGGTGGATGCTCTTCTGATGTAGCAAAGCTGTTCCTTGCCATATGATTGCCTTGCTGTGTTATTTGCTTGGTCCTTGAGAGCAGTGCAGGCTAAAGAGTATGGCCTTCATCCAGAAGGGAGAGGAAGCTGCAGGTGCATGGACTGTAGGAAAGCAGGAAGGTTGTTCCCTGTGCAGGGGGAAGGACCGTGGTAGGGAAGAGGAATGAGAGGTCTTGGAAAAGGGCATGTCGGTGCTTCATGATGAGCATGGTGTAGCTATTTTTACAAGATTTAGGTGAAGGGAAGTATGAACGAAAGGCAGAAGGATGGAAGCAGAAGAGAAGGGGCTGTGAAGATAGGGCACAGCAGGGCAAGAAGGGAAATGGAAGAGAGGAAGGAAGACAGAAAGGAAGAAGGAAAGAAAAAGGAGGAGAAAAGAAAGGAAAGGAAGGACTTGTTGCAATGAAGAAAGAAAGAATGAAGAGATGATTGAGGAGATTACCATCATTGTTATCTCGAGATGCTGAACAGAGGGGAGGACTCATCATTCTCGATGCTCAGGGACACTCGGCAAGGCTTAAATGAAGAGCAGTGAGGAAGAGGAATGCGGGCTCTTGCCAAAGGGCATGTCCGCCCTTCACTGGGAGTATAGAGATAGAGGGGGAAAAGAACAGAGAAGGCAAGAGTGGAAACAGAAGAAGAGGGGAGGCAAAGATAGGATAGGAAAGAGGAGAGGGCAGATCTAAGGAAAGAAAATAAGGAAAAAGAAGGGAAAGAGAGGAAAAAAATAAGAGGAAAAGTGAGAGGCAGAAGGAAAGGAAAAAGAAAGGAAAGACTCTGCAAGTAAAAAAAAAAAAAATGTCAGGAATCAAAAAGAGAAAGGAATGAAAGAGACGAGATAGGAGGTGACCATCCCGTTACGACTTTAACTCCAGACGCGGATCTGACTTGGTGCCTAATAGCTTCCCCCTTGGTTAGGGAACCGCGCTCCGGCCCTGATGCCCCGGAATTAGCGCTGATGGCTCCGTCCTTGATGGGCTCCGCCGCGGCGCCGCAGGCGATGGGGAGCTGCCAGCGAGGGTGAAGAAGTGAAAAGGGTGGAAAAAGCAGAGAAAGAGGAGGAAAGATGAAGGGACGGTCGGACAAGAAAGAAAAGAAAGAGGAGATGAAAGAAGATGGGGAAAGAGAAGAAAGCAGAGAGAGAAGGAACACAAGAAAGTAGAAAAAGAAAAGTAAGAAAAAGGAAAACATAATAAGGAAGAAGGAAAAGAAGGAAAGAAAGGAATCTAAGCAAGCAAACAGCAAACAATCAACAAGGAAAAAAATATGGAGGGGGAAAAAAGAATGAAAAGAAAAAGGAAGACGCGAAGGGAAGGAGGAACCGAAAGCGGTGATAAGCAGAGCAGGGTAGTTGGTGTCGGGAGCGTGCGAGGCGGCGGAGCAGCACACGGTGTCGCTGCAGGCTCAGAAACGGCGGCGGAGCGGCGAGGCGGCTCCGCCCCGGTGCGGCGGAGAGCCCGGCTGGCAGCGCGGGGCGGGGGGGCGGAGGGGCGGCGCGGCGCTGCCCTGCCAGGAGAGCCGGAGCGTGCGGGGCGTTGTCGGGGAGCCGTGCGGGAGCCGTGCGGGTGCCGGCGGCGGTAGGAGCGGCGGCGATGGCTGCGTGTCGGGGTGGCGTGTTGCGGGTGCTGGTGCTGCAGGCGTGCTGGGCGCTGGTGGTGGCTCAGGTGCGCTACTCGGTGGCGGAGGAAGCGAAGGCCGGGACGGTGGTGGGTCGTCTGTGGCAGGAGCTGGGCGTGGAGGCGGCGGATGCGGAGGCGCGGCGTGTGCGCGTGGTGTGGCAGGGCCGTCGTTCGGGCGTGGAGGTGAGCGGGGCGAGCGGGGCGCTGGTGGTGAGCTCGCGTGTGGACCGGGAGGAGCTGTGCGGCAAGGGCGCGCCGTGCGTGCTGCGCCTGGAGGTGCTGCTGGAGCGGCCGCTGCGCGTCTTCCACGTGGAGCTGGAGGTCACCGACATCAACGACAATGCCCCGGTGTTCCCCGCCGCCCGCAAGAACCTCAGCATCGCGGAATTAACCACAGTGCCGGGGTCTCGTTTCCCGCTGGAGGGTGCGTCAGATGCGGATATCGGAGCCAATGCGCAGCTCTCCTACACCCTCAGCCCCAGCGAGCACTTCTCTCTGGATTTACAAAAAGCTGAGGATGACGGGGAGTCCTTATTCTTGGTGCTAAGGAAACCGCTGGACCGGGAGACGCTGCCTGTGCACCGGTTGGTGGTGACAGCGAGTGACGGGGGCCGGCCGTCTTTGACGGGCACAATGGAGCTGGTGATCTCGGTGCTGGACGCCAACGACAACGCGCCCCAGTTCAACCAGTCGGTGTATAAAGTGCAGCTGCCAGAAAATTCAGGACATGGTGTTTTGGTGGTCAGACTAAACGCCACGGATTTGGATGAGGGGATGAACAGGAATATCTTGTATTCTCTGCAGCAGCTGTTCCCTCGGGATGGCAGCGACGTTTTCGAGATCGATAGAAGAGGCGGAGAAATCCGTGTTAGGGGTGACTTGGACTTCGAGGACGTTGGTCTCTATCGACTGCAAGTGGATGCAGTGGATCAGGGAAACCCTCCATTATCGGGTCACTGTAAGGTGTTGGTGGAAGTGGTGGATATGAACGACAACGCGCCAGAGGTGTGGGTGACGTCACTGTCGGTGCCAGTGCCGGAGGATGCATCGGTGGGGACTGTGGTGGCGCTGCTGAGTGTGTCGGACCGGGACTCGGGGGCGAACGGCCGTGTGCACTTCACGGTGTGGCCGTCGGGGCCATTCAGTCTGGTGTCGGGATTCGCGGGCTCGTACTCGCTGGTGCTGCGGGAGGCGCTGGACCGGGAGCGTGTGTCGGAGTACGAGGTGGAGGTGCGTGCGGAGGACGGCGGGGTGCCACCACTGCGTGCCAGCCGCGGTCTGCGGGTGCCGGTGTCAGACGTGAATGACAACGCGCCAGTGTTCTCACAGGCCGTGTACACGGTGCTGGTGCGGGAGAACAATGTGGCAGGCGCAGAGCTGGCACGGCTATGGGCGCGGGACCCGGATGAGGCGAGCAATGGTCGCGTGAGCTACTCGGTGGCAGAGGGCGGTGTCGGGGCTGGGGTGTCGGGCGGCGGGTGGCGCCCAGCATCGAGCTACGTGTCGGTGGACGCGGAGAGCGGTCGCTTGTGGGCGCTGCAGCCCTTGGACTACGAGGAGCTGCAGGTGCTGGAGTTCGAGGTGCGTGCGGTGGATGCGGGGGAGCCGCCGCTGTGCGGCAACGCCACGGTGCAGCTTTTTGTGTTGGATGAGAATGACAACGCGCCAGCACTGCTGCCTCTGTCTGGTGGTGGTCCAGGGCCAGATTTCAGTCCTGGTGCCATTCCCGGGGTGTCGGGCTTGGCATCGTCAGGTGCGGTCTCGGATGTGTTGTGGGCGTGGGCGGTGTGGGGTTCGCCGGCGGGTCAGGTGGTGGCCAAGATCCGCGCAGTGGACTCGGACTCGGGCTACAACGCGTGGTTGCGCTACGAGCTGTGGGAGCCGCGGGGGCAGGGCCCGTTCCGTGTGGGTCTGTACAGCGGCGAGGTGAGCACGGCGCGGGCGCTGGAGGAGGGGGACGGTCCGCGGCAGCGGCTGGTGATCGTGGTGCGGGACCACGGGGAGCCGTCGCTGTCAGCAACAGCCACGTTGAGCGTGTCGCTGGTGGAAGGCTCCGAGGCGGCGCTGGCGGCCGCGGGCTCGTCGTTGTCGTTGGGGAAGGGACCGCGGCCGGTGGGTGCGTCAGCTGTGGCAGCGTCATCGTCGACGAACGTGTGGCTGGTGGTGGCCATCTGCGCGGTGTCGAGCGTGTTCCTGCTGGCGGTGGTGCTGTACGGGGCGTCGCGGTGGGCGCCGCGGTCGGGCGTGCTGTCGGGTGCCGGTCCGGCGACGCTGGTGTGCGCCAGCGAAGTGGGGAGCTGGTCGTACTCGCAGCGCCAGAGCCGGAGCCTGTGCGTGGCAGAGGGCGCGGGCAAGAGCGACCTGATGGTTTTCAGCCCCATCGTCCCGCCTCCGCCTGGGGGCCCCGGGGCGAAGGAGACGCAGCCGGAGCCGCCCTCTCTCCTGGACACGGTCAGTGGCCCTCCCTTTCTCGCCTTTCGTCCCTGCTTTTCTTCCTTGCCCGTTCTGTCCCCCGCGGCCGCCCCTCCCTTCCCTGCTCTTGCCTTCCTGCGTTTCTGCGATCGTGGTCTGTTGGGAGCCTGTCTCAGCCCTCGGGGCCTGCGGGCGGTGGGTGCTTAAGGGTGTTAATGGGACCCTTTAATCTCCTCTTGCATCCTTGAGGTCTAGTCAGCTGTTGCTTTAACGAGGGAAGGGGAAGACACCTCTATGGCCGCACTCCACGGTGTTTACCGCCCGCAGCTGAGGTTTGCTGTTGTGGCTGTGAGTTGTTGTTCTCCTGTAGAATGAAATCCATGTTCTTACTTGGTGGTCTGTAGCATTTGCACCCGAGCTTGCTGAAGGACTGGAAGACGCGCAGGCTGTGGTGGCGACAGTCCACCAGGCACTCTTCAGTGTTGCTGACTGCTGGCTGTGCTGGTACCAGATGTGGTTTCTTGTGGAGAACTTTGTCTTCCTCCTGTTTGATGCTCCCCTGCAAGAGACCCGATGGCATAATATCTGCATTTTGTGTGGCTCAACGGAGTCATTGTGAAAGCAGGGGAGGCAATAGGGACCTTTGTTGTGTTGTGTTTCTGAGTATTTTTTAGCAGTAGTTAGTTGTATGAAGTCGTCAGGCAGACGAGAGCAATACAAATAGGTGTTTGAATCGGGAACTTTCATTTTCTTTTCTTGCTGCCCCGTCCCCCATGTTGTGGACTCACATTCCTGGCCAGAGAAATGGCCTGATGTACAATGCCCTGTTTTGATGTTCTGTCGATATTTGCATGAGCGGCCAGACAGTTACAAAATATCTAGAAACCTTCTTTTCCTGATGAGAAAGAAAACAAACAAAAACAAAGAGCCCCCCTCCTCAGATGAAAAAAAACCAAACCAAACCAACCCCAAACCCAACTTCTGCACAGTCGATAATATCTGTTACAGCGCTGTGCTCGTCACTGATTGGCTTGTTCTGCCTCAGCATGAAATCAGTGCCATTGCCATTTAGATTTCTCTCGACATCATCTCTAGGAAGAGCAGAAAGTCCACTGGACACCGTGTATATGATCTCCTGTGAATGCTTTTTCATGCTGCTCTCATTGACGGAAGGGTCTGCAAAGGCGAGATTGAGCTGTGACTTGGCGAAGGAAACTGTGGTGTGTTCATGGAGGTGAATGTGCCAGGGGCAGTGAGAAGGATCTGGCCTTTTGCTGATGTGAAGGGTGACCTTAAGCAGTGGGAGGATTTTTCCAAGGGAATTGGAAATCCTTGGGAAGACCATGGGCCATGTCGTAAGAAGTCAAGTATGGTCAATGATGTGTTTCTCTTGGGGAATGCTTGTGGCACAGTGAGGAATGGAGAATGCCTAGAGGGAAGCATGAAGCAGGATGGGCACAGTTTTCTGCTGCCTGGCATCCTTTTCCAGGCTCCCAGAGGTCTGGAGTTGGAGTCCGTTAGGATCTGGAAATAGTTATATGGTATTGAAATGTCTACAATGTCCTTTGAGGTATTGAGTATCTCCCACCAAAGACAGTGCCTTGTGCTGCACTTCTGGGGCCTGATTAACGTAGCAGATGTGGGGTTAAGAGGGCATGAGATACAAACAGCTGAATGCTGTGTGATGAACCATCTCCCGCTTGTTTTGCGAAAGGGGTTGTGGGAGGGTAGCCATTCAACCTGCGGTTCTTATGTAGTAGTGGGCATCCATAGCAGCTTCCACAATTGTTGATGTTGCCGTTGATGTTGCCATTGATGTTCCTTGCCCCTGCACAGGTAGCATTTGTAAGCGGATGTGGTGAGGAGGTGCAGTCTGTGTGTGCTTGATTTCCCCTGCTTGTGCTCTTGCACAGTCGACCTCGGTGAAGGTGGTGTGTCCCCTTGTCATGCCTAACTCAGATACGTGCACGTGGAGGTCAAAGGCTGCACAGCAGTCCAGCTCTGGTGTTCTGTTGTAGAAATTCTCCCACCCAGTTGATACTGAGGGTGCACTTGTGCTTCAGCATTTGGTGTGGCGCTCTCAGAGAATAAAATCTGTGTGGACTGAGATCTGAGCTGTCACAGCTCTAATCACAGAATCTTGAAGAACTCTAATGTGTAGCTCTGTGCTGTTTCCATCAGAGGTTGCTGCAAAGGCAGAAAATATTTATGGAGATGTTCACACAGCTGTGAAGAGTCTGCCAGACTCTGGGTGGCTTTGCAGTCATCCATATGTTCTTTGTGCTTAGTGTGAGGGAAGGGGAGCGTGTGCGAAGGCCTGGGTCATGCTTAGAGTGGGTTTTACTGCTGGGTCATGCTCTTGTTGCTCTTGTGGTGGAGCAATGCCTGGGTAATGTGGCAGCGATGCTCCAAGTGGCACGGAGTAGGGCCTGGGCATGTGTCATGTGAAGTGTGATCTTGAGTGGGGAAGAGCCTTCCCTGAGGAAATGGCGATGCTGTGTAGAACATGGCTTGTGTCACTGGGGAAGGACTGGAGAATGTCTGCGTTGCTTTCCCAGGATCCTCTCAGGACCTCCAGAAGTACTGCACGTCCTCGCGCCTTGGTATTCTCCATGCTCTTTGTACCAGATGTGAAGATATCTGCCATACATAATTTTGATCACTTGTTTTGGATGGGGAAAGGGATTGGTGAAACAGGAGCTTTCTGAAATTTCAATAAATCTGGGCAGCCCTCTCTGAACCTGTCCTTGGTCATAGTCTTGCTGGTGAGTGGAGGCAGTGATCCCTGTATTCAAGAAGTTGGCAATCCTTGTGTTGCAGTGCCATGGAATGAGAGCCTTGGGGTTTATTCTCTCCTCTCAGCAAACACGCCATGTGTTTTGGTTTTTTTTTTTTTCCCTCTCACTTTGGCAGAGTTTTGGTAACAGAGGATGAGAGGCAGATGGCAGAATTTTGGGAGCTGTCGGGTGGCAGAGTTTCAGGCAGTTGGCCGTCAGTGTAGGGGATGGCTCTTCCAGTGTCCTGAGCTGAGGTTGAAGTTGAGAGAATGTCCTTAGCTTTGAGGTGATCCTCCTGCCTCCCCTATGATTAAAGTGCATAAGGGATCACTGTGCCCTGTCCAGTGATTTCGAGGCTTTTACAGAATGTGGGTGACTGTTTTCCTATCCATTTCCCCAGGAATCTGTGATAAAGTTATAGGTAAATTTCTCATAGAACCAACTCCTCTCCCATGAGAATGTTTCTTTGCTGAAGAAGCAGCCAGTGATGCTAGAGGGAAGTCACGCATGACTGTGAGAGACAGCTGTACTTTTGTTCCTGTTTGTCATGGTGTCTTACTTACAGATGGACTGCGTGTTGCTGGATTGGGAGTTGGACGTGACGTTCCGTATGGGTCCGTCCAACTTGAGATATTCTGTGACTGGACCATCAAAGCACCACTGTCTGGTTTCATTCCTTTGCTGCTTCCAGGCGCAGTGTGAGCAGGTGGCAGCAAAGCACGGATGGAGGAGGGACCCTAATGCCTTTCTCAGTGTTGGGAGTCGACGGGATATTTTCAGTGAAAGTGCGGGGTGGTGTGACCTTCATGGCTTGTGACAGGTGGCTCATGCTATGTATGAGAACTGTTCTGCGGGGACTAATCCCCCTGTGTATGAAGGTGCTTGCTGTGTTATTCTGGCAGAGCATGCCTGCCTGAAACGGAAGGGGGGAGTTTGACA
This sequence comes from Bucorvus abyssinicus, assembly GCA_009769605.1. Taxonomy (NCBI): domain Eukaryota; kingdom Metazoa; phylum Chordata; class Aves; order Bucerotiformes; family Bucorvidae; genus Bucorvus; species Bucorvus abyssinicus. Next base: position 19,555,372 of record CM020041.1, on the reverse strand, counting down.
TTCATCATGCTGGTTGAAAAAGAGGCTGGAAAAACTGCTTTTCATTGAAGTGCATGAAGAGTGCTCGGGAGCCGTGGTTGCCCTGTGCTTTTTCAGCTTGTTGGAGGATTGGTGTTCTTGGCTTTCATGGGTTTAGTTTGCAAAGGAAAGACTCCTCTGGGTTGTTTGGGCTCATTGGAGCCAGTTTGCTCAGATGTCCAAGTACCTGGGACTTGTGCTTGTGTTTCAGAGGGTGTTGGATTCCTTTCCTTGAGGGTATTGGGGCTGACGAGTTTTGTCGTCTTCCAGAAGGGGAGGGAAGGAGAGGTGCGGGGGCAGTCTCTCTGTCTTGCACAGACAGGATGAAGACAGGAAGGTTGTACCTCATCTGGAGAGATGGAAGACGCCAGGGAAGAGGAATGAGAGGTCTTGCCAAAGGGCACGTCCATGTTTCATGGCGAGAGTTATGTAACCATATAGGAAACATGTAGGTTAGGGCAAGAAAGTAGAGTCAAAAACAGAAGAGGAAGGGGTTGTGGGTGCAGGACAGGGAAGATAAGAGGAGGCAAATGTAAGGAAGAAGAGGGAGAAAAGGAAGGAAGGAACAATGAAGAGAAAGAAAAGCCAAGAAGGAAGCCTGCAAGAGACAGAAGCAGAGAGAGAAAGGAAGAAATTATAAACAAGTTTACTAGCGTGCTCCAGTGCCATCACTGTACACAGGAAAGTGGTGGGGGGAGAAAGGAAGGATGCATGGAAGAAAGGAAGGAAAGAAGCAAGAGGAAAAAGGAAGAAACCGTGAAGGAGATAACCAGGGTGCAGCAACGTTATCTTGAAGAATTGCAAAAGGAAAGGGAAAAGGTGCCTTTTTCACGATGCAAGTGAAAAGCAGGACAGAAAGAAAGAAAGAAGGGGAGGAAAGAAGAGGAGGTAGTCAAGATTATCAGAAGTTAACGACGTCACCTTCGGAAGCGGAATGGACTTGGTCCCGAACAGCCTCCCCCTTGGTTCGAGAACCGGTCTCTGGCGCTAATGCCTCGTAATTAGCGCTGATGGATCCGTCTTTGCTGGTCTCGGTCGCTGCGCCGGAGGCGACTGAGTTGCTGCCCACCGGTTTAAAGAACAGAGAAAGATGGCAGGACAACACAGGAAAGCAGAAATAAGATAAAAAAGAGAAGAAGGGAAGAGAAGAAGGCAGAGACAGAATAATGAAGACAAAAAAGAAGAAAAATAAGATTAAACATTAGAAAAGAGAAGGGAAGACAGAATAAGGAGGAAGGAAAGAAGGGAATCTAAGGAAGCAGACTGGAAGCAAGCAAGGCAAAAAATGAGGGTGGAAAAAACGAGTAAAAGAGGCGAAGGGAAGCAGGAGGGGACAGCAGAGATGATCAGCGCGGTCGGTCAGTGTCGGGGAGCGTGCGAGGCGGCGGAGCAGCACACGGTGTCGCTGCAGGCTCAGAAACGGCGGCGGAGCGGCGAGGCGGCTCCGCCCCGGTGCGGCGGAGAGCCCGGCTGGCAGCGCGGGGCGGGGGGGCGGAGGGGCGGCGCGGCGCTGCCCTGCCAGGAGAGCCGGAGCGTGCGGGGCGTTGTCGGGCAGCCGTGCGGGTGCCGTGCGGGTGCCGGCGGCGGTAGGAGCGGCGGCGATGGCTGTGTGTCGGGGTGTCGTGTTGCGGGTGCTGGTGCTGCAGGCGTGCTGGGCGCTGGTGGTGGCTCAGGTGCGCTACTCGGTGGCGGAGGAAGCGAAGGCCGGGACGGTGGTGGGTCGTCTGTGGCAGGAGCTGGGCGTGGAGGCGGCGGATGCGGAGGCGCGGCGTGTGCGCGTGGTGTGGCAGGGCCGTCGTTCGGGCGTGGAGGTGAGCGGGGCGAGCGGGGCGCTGGTGGTGAGCTCGCGTGTGGACCGGGAGGAGCTGTGCGGCAAGGGCGCGCCGTGCGTGCTGCGCCTGGAGGTGCTGCTGGAGCGGCCGCTGCGCGTCTTCCACGTGGAGCTGGAGGTCACCGACATCAACGACAATGCCCCGGTGTTCCCCGCCGCCCGCAAGAACCTCAGCATCGCGGAACTGTCGCTGCCGGGGTCTCGTTTCCCGCTGGAGGGTGCATCGGATGCAGATATCGGAGCCAACGCGCAGCTCTCCTACACCCTCAGCCCCAGCGAGCATTTCCGTCTGGATTTAGAAAAATCGGACGAGCGAAACACTGCCCCCGACCTTGTTTTAACGAAACCACTGGACCGGGAGACGCTGCCTGTGCACCGGTTGGTGGTGACAGCGAGTGACGGGGGCCGGCCGTCTCTGACGGGCACGATGGAGCTGGTGATCTCGGTGCTGGACGCCAATGACAATGCGCCCCAGTTCAACCAGTCGGTGTATAAAGTGCAGCTGCCAGAGAGCGCTGCAGAGGGGACGCTTGTGTTGCTGGTGAATGCCACGGATCCGGATGAGGGAACGAACAGTGAGGTGACCTACACAGCGAGCAGCTTCATGCCCCTGAGTGGAAGAGATGTGATTGGCGTGAATCCAAAAACAGGGGAGATCCGTCTCACAGGTGCCCTGGACTTTGAAGAAGTTAGTAAATTTGATTTTCGTATTGTAGCGAGAGACAGTGGGACACCTCCATTGTCAGGACACTGCAAGGTGTTGGTGGAGGTGGTAGATGTGAACGACAACGCGCCAGAGGTGTGGGTGACATCGCTGTCGGTGCCGGTACCAGAGGACGCGTTGGTGGGGACGGTGGTGGCAGTGCTGAGCGTGTCAGACCGGGACTCGGGGGCGAACGGCCGTGTGCACTGCACGGTGTGGCCGTCGGGGCCGTTCGGTCTGGTGTCGGCGTTCACGGGCTCGTACTCGCTGGTGCTGCGGGAGGCGCTGGACCGGGAGCGTGTGTCGGAGTACGAGGTGGAGGTGCGTGCGGAGGACGGCGGGGTGCCACCGCTGCGTGCCAGCCGCGGGCTGCAGGTGCCGGTTTTGGATGTGAACGACAACACGCCAGTGTTCTCACAGGCCGTGTACACGGTGCTGGTGCGGGAGAACAACGCGGCGGGTGCGGAGCTGGCGCAGCTGTGGGCGCGGGACCCAGACGAGGCGAGCAATGGTCGTGTGACCTACTCGGTGGCAGAGGGTGGTGTTGGGGCCACGGTGTCAGGTGGAGGCTGGCGCCCAGCATCGAGCTACGTGTCGGTGGACGCGGAGAGCGGTCGCTTGTGGGCGCTGCAGCCCTTGGACTACGAGGAGCTGCAGGTGCTGGAGTTCGAGGTGCGTGCGGTGGATGCGGGGGAGCCGCAGCTGTGTGGCAACGCCACGGTGCAGCTTTTTGTGTTGGACGAGAATGACAACGCGCCAGCACTGCTGCCACTGGCCGGTGGTGGTCCAGGGCCAGATTTCAGTCCTGGTACCGTTCCTGGGATCTCAGGCTCGGTGTTGTCAGGTACAGTCTCGGAGGTGTTGTGGGCGCGGGTGGTGTGGGGTTCGCCGGCGGGTCAGGTTGTGGCCAAGATCCGTGCGGTGGATGCAGACTCGGGCTACAACGCGTGGTTGCGCTATGAGCTGTGGGAGCCGCAGGGCAAGGGCCCGTTCCGTGTGGGTCTGTACAGCGGCGAGGTGAGCACAGCGCAGGTGCTGGAGGAGGGGGACGGCCCGCGGCAGCGGCTGGTGATCGTGGTGCGGGACCACGGGGAGCCGTCGCTGTCGGCAACAGCCACGTTGAGCGTGTCACTGGTGGAGGGCTCCGAGGCGGCTCTGGCAGCCGTGGGCTCATCATCAGGGTTGCGGCCGGTGGCAGGCGTGGAGCGGGGCACAGCTGTTATGGCAGCGTTGTCGTCGACGAACGTATGGCTGGTGGTGGCCATCTGCGCGGTGTCGAGCGTGTTCCTGCTGGCGGTGGTGCTGTACGGGGCGTCGCGGTGGGCGCCGCGGTCGGGCGTGCTGTCGGGTGCCGGTCCGGCGACGCTGGTGTGCGCCAGCGAAGTGGGGAGCTGGTCGTACTCGCAGCGCCAGAGCCGGAGCCTGTGCGTGGCAGAGGGCGCGGGCAAGAGCGACCTGATGGTTTTCAGCCCCATTGTGCCACCTCCGCCTGCGGGCCCCGGGGCGAAGGAGATGCAGCCGGAGCCGCCCTCTCTCCTGGACACGGTCAGTGGCCCTCCCTTTCTCACCTTTTGCCCCTGCTTTTCTTCCTTGCCCGTTCTTTCCCCCGCGGCCGCCCTTCCTTTCCCTGCTCTTGCCTTCCTGCGTTTCTCTGATCATGCTCTGTTGGGAGCCTGTCTCTACTCTTGGGGCCTGCGGGCAGTGGGTGCTTGCCGGATGCTTGAGGATGTTAACGGGACCTTTTCATCTGCCTTCCCCGACTTGGCCGGAGCTTCTCGGCTCTTGGTATGGGGAAATAAATATGGTGAAAGTACATGTGTTGCAGCACCCCGCAGCAGTTACCGCCAGCAGCCGAGGTTTGCTGTTGTGGGTGTGAGTTGTTCTCCCCAAGTATGAAATCACTGCTGGCTGCGATGAGAGGTGCCACTGCATCGGCTTTGTAGAGGCTCTTGCTTGCTGGTGTGTAGCATTTCCACCCGAGCTTGCTGAAGGAGTGCAAGGCATAGGGGCTGCTGTGGACCCCAGGCCGTATTTAGAGTTGTATTACCTTTGCTGGTGGGTTACTGTGTTGTTATCATCTGTGATTTAGTCACTGTCCTCCTCTTCTTTCATTCTTGTCTGTAAGAGACTTCTGGAACAATTGAGCCTTGCCTTGTCATGGATTTTGTCTCAGCATGGTGTACTTTTTCTGATTTGCTTGGGTGGATGGAGTCATTATGGAAGTTGGGAAGTCGTTGTGAACTTCTCCAGTGTTATTTTCCAAGTAATTTGTAACCATAATTAGTGGTATGAAGAGTCCAGGGAGAGAAGTTGACCCAAGACAGATGTTAGAAACGGGTATTTTGCTTTCCTTCTCCCACTGCCCTCTCCATGTTGAGAACTTGCGTTCCTGGCTGGACAGGTGCCTTGATGTACACTAACCTGTTCTGATATTCTTTCAAGATCTGCATTAGCAGCAACACCCTTAAAAAATTCCCTGGACCTTCTCTTTTCAACATCAGGAAACAACACCCCCAACCAAATTCTCCTGCGCGGCAGGTATCATCCACTCTGCTGGGGTGCTTGTCAAGATGTGGTTAGTCTCTCTCAGCGTGAACTCAATGCCCGTTTTCATTGGAGTTGCCTCGACGTGTCTTCTACAAGGAGTAGTGGTCTCAGGCCTCTATTATTTTCTTCTGAAGTTGCTGAAGCATTGCCAGACCAGAAAGGTGAGCTGTAGAGTTTTTGCCGGCCACGGTGTATGTGATATGATCTGCATGGTCTTTATGGTACTCTCGTTGATGGGGGAGGGGTCTGCAAAAGTTGGATTGAGCCTTGAGGTGGGAGACTGTGGCACGGCAAAGCATGAGGCAGGATGGGTGCAGTGTGTTCCTGCCCAGGATCCTGTCCAGGCTCCAAGGGTCTGGAGCAGGAGGCCTTCCCAGTGCTGAGATTGTATGTGGTATTGAAATGGCCACCATATGTTTTGAGGTTATGAAGATCTCCCACCAGAGACAGTCCCTTGTGCTGCTGCCGCCTGATGTAGGAAAGGTGTTGTATAAGAGTTGTTGACATGCAGACTGCTGACTAGTGTCTGATGAACCTTTTTGCTCTTGTTTTGGAAAACATTCTGTGGGAGAGCAGCTCTTCAACGTGCCGTCCTTGTGTGGTGGTGGGCATCTGTAGCAGATTCCACAGCCGTTGATGTTACCGTGATGGCTCCTTTCTCCTGCTCAGGCAGGATTTTTAGGGGCACGTGATGAGATGGGTGTAATCTTTGTGCTCTCGATTCCCCTTATTTGTGTACTTGCACAGTCGGCCTCGGTAGAGGTGTGTTTCCTGTTACGACACATGGCTTATTCTGATGACTGGGTGGACGTGCCAAACGTCCAGAGCAGCCCAGCTCAGGTTTTCTGTGGTACAAATTCTCCCACCCAGTTGCCATTGGGAGTGCAATTGCATTTCATTATTTGTTGGTGTCTTCTTGAAGAATAAGATCTGTGTGGACTGGGATCGGGGCTGCGACAACTGTAATCGTAGCATTCTAATCACAGAACCTTTAAGAACTCAATCAGTATTTGAAATTGCTGAAAAGGCCCAAAGCATCCAGGCAGCTGGGAAAAGTTGAAGTGTCATAGCGTGGCTTTGCGGTACTCCACAGCCAGGTGCGGATGTGCAAAAGTACATGCTCAGAGAGGGTTTTAGCACTGGGGCCTGTTCTTGTGGTGGAGCAATGTCTGCGTATTGTGACAGTGATGGCTCTGAGTGGCACTGAGTAGGGCCTGGGCATGCGTCCCAGGGCGTGTGAGCTTGAGCGGGGAATTGTTGTCTGAGGGCAATGGAGATGCTGTGTAGGACATGGTGTGTGTCATTGGGGAAGGACTGGAAAACATCTGCCTAGCTGATATTTCCTGTGGCCAAAAATAGACGATGCCAGCAGAAAACCTCCAGGAGAGTCCCGATGCACGGTGCTACTTGCCGAGATTACTCTCAGGACCTCCAGAAGTTCTGCATATCCTCTCACCGCTGTGTTTGTGGCATTCTTGGCAGATGTGATGGCAACTGCCATGTTGGCCTTTAATTTTTTTTTAATCTGGAATGTTGTTGGTCAAACAGAAGCTTTTTGAAATTCGGATCCTTCTGGCAGCCTTCTGTGAGGCTGTCCTTGGTCATCTCCCTGCTCATCTCCCTTGCTAGGAAGGGAGGAAGTGCTCTCTGTATTTGAGATGTTGGCAAACCTTGGGTTTCACTAGAGCAGAATTGGGACCCTTTGGTTTTCATCTCTCCTCTTACCAAAACGTTCCCCCCCTTTTGGTTTTTCATCTCTCACATTGGCAATGTGTTGGTAACAGTGGATGAGATGCTAACCATGGAGTTTTGGCAGCTGTCGGAGGTCCGAAGATTGGGTGGTTGGCCATCAGTTGTGGGGAATGTATTTTTCCACTACAGCAAGCTGAGAATGACATTGTGAGAACATCATTAGCCCTCAGGTGTCCCACCTGCTTCCCCTGTATTGGAAGTGCATAAGGAAGCATGAGACACTGTACAATAATGTCAAAGCTTTTGGAGAACATGAGTAATTATTTTCTATCCAGCTTCCCCAGAAATCTCTGAAAACAAGGGAAAATGTCCCCTAGAAGGAACTCTCCTGTCCCCTAGAAGGAACTCTCCTGTCCCCTAGAAGGAACTCTCCTGTCCCCTAGAAGGAACTCTCCTGTCCCCTAGAAGGAACTCTCCTGTCCCCTAGAAGGAACTCTCCTGTCCCCTAGAAGGAACTCTCCTGTCCCCTAGAAGGAACTCTCCTGTCCCCAAAAACTTTCTTTTTTTTAAGAAGGAACCAGTGATGCTACAGGTAAGTCGCTCCCACCTGAAGACACTGTGTTTGAGAGACAGTTGTACTTTTGTTCCTGTTTAGTTGAGATATCTTTACGTTGGGTTGACCAAATGCTGCCTGTGTTGGACCAGCAAAGCACCACTGCTTGTTCTTATTCCTTTTGTGCTGCTTCCAGGCACAGTTAGAATAGGTGGCAGGAAAGACGGGTAGAGAAAGGACTCCCTTGACCTGCTGGTCACACTTTTTTTTTGATGCAGCCCAGGATGCAATTGGCTTTCTGGGCTGCGAGCACACTTTGCAGGCTCATGGCCAATTTGTCATCCACAAGTGCTACCAAATCTTTTCCATAGTGTTGCTCTCAATCCGTTCACCCTCAGGCTGTATTGATACCAGGGGTTGCCCCAATCCAGGTGCAGGACCTTGCACTCGGCCTTGTTGAACCTCATGAATTTTGCATGGGCCCACTTCTCCAGCTTGTCCAGGTCCCTCTGAAGGGCATCCCATCCTTCATGCAAGTCAACTGCACCACTCAGCTTGGTTTTGTTCTCCAATTTGCTGAGAGCGTACTCAATCCCACTGTCTACATCACTAATGAAGATACTAAACAGTACTGGTTTGCATTAATGAAGATATTAAAGAGTACTAGTGTGGACCCTACAGGGCTGTGAGGGACACTACTTCTCAGTGATCACCATCTGGACTTGGAGCCATTGACCACTACCTTCTGGATGTGACCATCCAGCCGATTCCTCATCCCCCAAACAGTCCATCCATCTAACCTGTATCTCTCCAGTTTAGAGAGAAGGGTATTGTGAGAGGCAGTGTCAAAGGCCTTCCAGAGAACTGACTTCTGTAGCTCTTTCCTTGTCCACTGATGTAGTCACTCCTTCATAGAATGCCACTAGGTTGGTCAGGCAGGACTTGTCCTCTGTGAAGCCATGCTGGGTGTCTCAAATCACTTCCCTGTGTTCCATGTGCCTTAGCAGAGCTTCTAAGAGGATCTATTCCATGACCTTCCTAGGCACAGAGGCGAAGCTGACAGCTCAGTAGTTCCCAGAGTGCTCCTTTCTCGTCTTTTCAAAACCGCTGGGGACTTCATCTGACTGCCAGGACTTTTCACTTATCATGGAGAGGGGTTTGGCACAGCATCAGCCAAGGAGTCTTGGAATGCTCTTAGTGAAAAATGCTGAGGTGTTACCTTTGTGGCTTTTGTTTGGCTGTGTGATGGTGGCCCCATGCCACCCAGCGAAGGCGAGGTTATTCACGGGGATTAACGCTGCTAGGGTCCATAGGTTCTTGCCATGTTTTTCTGTCAGTGCGTGCCTGCCTTGAAAGGAAAGGCCATTCACCATGCAGTGGAAAATGAGGCAGGAAGAATAGTTCTTCACTGAGGTACAGGAAGGCTCTGAATCTTCATTTGGCTTTAAAGAACCCTTAAAAAACCAAAGAAAGACAAGCAGAAACAAAATTGTCCTACACAGTAGATACCATCCCTTACAATGCTGTGCTCATCAAAATTGAAATCATTGCAGTTAGAGCTGTCCTGACATCTCTGTCTCTGTGATACCATCTGTACTTTTTTCTGTGGTGCTCTTGTTGATGGGAAGGATCTACAAAAGGCTGAGTCAGCCCTGAGGCACTAAAGGCAACTGTGGCATGCCACAGCGGTGAATGTGGCAGTGGCAGTGAGTGGGGCCTGGCCATTTTCTGATGTGAAGGGTGATCTTGAGCAGTGGAAAGACTTGTCTGAGGGAACGGGAAATCCATGGGAAGACCATGGGCCGTGTCATAAAAAGACAGTAATGGGAGAAGAACTGCTTGTTTTGAGAAAGCATCTTGCAGAGTGGGGAAAGGTGGATGCCTAGAGGACAGCATGAGGCAGGATGGGCGCAGAGTCTTTTTGCCCAGGTTCCATTCCAAGGCTCTAAGTGTCTGGAGATGGGGGCCTTCCTGATGGTGAGTGTGAGGTACTGAAATGCCCACAATGTCCTTTGAGGTGATAAAGATTTCCAACCAGAGGCAGTTCCTTGTGCTGTGGCCTGATTGCTGTAGGAAATGTTGTAGTAAGAGGAGATGAGATGCAGGGTGCTGAATAGTATCTCATGAACGTCTGTTTTGGACAATATGTTGTAAGAGGGTACGCTTCAATCTGCTGTCCTTGTGTAGTGGTGGTCTTCCATAGTAGCTTCCACGGCTGTTGATGTTGCCTTGATGGTTTATTGCTCCTCCTCTGGCAGGATTTTTAAGAGCACATGAGGAAGTGGGTGTAATCTTTGTGCTCCTGACTTCCCCTACTTGTGCCCTTGCACAGTCGGCCTCAGTAGAGATTCCGTGTCCTGTTGTCACACATGGCTCCTGATTTGTGCGCCTACCTGCCACAGTCTGCACAGCAGCCCAGCTCTGGCTTTCTGTGGTACGAATTCTCCCGCCCAGTTGACATCAGGAATGCGGTTACACTTCAGCATTTGGTGTGGTTCTTTTGAAGGAGAAAATCTGTGGCTTCATTTTGTCTCTGAGCCGAGTCAATCGTGCTAATGAGTGTGAGAGGTATCCCGTGGGGACTAATGCGCCTGGGTATAGAGATTCTTGGTGTGCTGTTCTTGCCTGCCTGGAAGGGAAGGCAAGAGCTTGACTTTCAGCGTGCAGGTGGAAAAGGAGGCCAAAAGAATAGCTCTTCATCGAGCTACGTGAAGACTGCTCAGGAGCTGTTTGCCCCGAGCTTTTTTTAGTCTTCCTGGAGGGTTGGCCTGCTGGGTTGTGGTGAGTTTGAGTTCCTGAATGAGAGACTCACCTGCATGGAATGGACTCTGTAGAGCTTTTTTAAATAAGACATGCAAGTACTGGGTCTTGGTCTTGTGTTTCTGAGCGTGGTGGATTCTGTTCTGGTGTCATAGAGCTGTTCATTGGCACGTGTTTGCCTTGCTCTTTTATTTGCTGGGTCTTTGAGATGACTGGAGGCTGAGGAGTATGGCCTTCATCCTGAAGGGAAGAGGCCACAGGGAAGCTAGAAGGTTGTTCCTTTTCTAGAGGGATGGAAGTTGGTGGGGAAGTGGAATGAGAGCTCTTACCAAAGGGCATGTCCGTCCTTCATAGCTGCTTCATGTAGCTATATTTAAAACATTCCAGAAAAAGATGAACAGAAGATACAAAGATGGAAGCAGAAGAGAAGGGGAAACAAAAAGAAGGCAGCGTGGGGCAAGAAAGATAAAAGAAGAGAGGAAGGAAGAGAGGAGAGAAAGAAATAAGGAAAGAAAAAGGAAGGAATAGAAAAACAAAAACAAAAAACAAAAAACAAAAAAAAAAAGGAAAGGAAGGAATGGTTGTAAAGAAGACAGAAAGAAGGAAGGAAGAGATGATTACCAGCATGCACCGATACTGTCTCAAGAAGGTGAATGGAGTGAGGACCTCAGCATCCTTGGTATTCCGGGACACTTGGCAAGGTTTGATGACGAGAGGTGAGGAAGAGGAATGAGGGCCTCTTGCCAAAGGTCACGTCTGTCCTTCACTGTGAGTATGGCGTAGACATTTTAAAAACATTTTGGTAAAGGAAAAAGCAACCAGAGAAGACAAGGGTGAAAACAGAATAGGAGAGTAGGCAAAAATTGGACAGGGAAGAGAAGGAAAGAGAAGGACTAAGGAAAGAGAAGGGAAAGAGAGAAAGGAGAAGGAGAATGGCAGAAGGAACAGAAAGGAAGTAAGGGTTAATGAAAAGGGAGCAAGAAAGAAAAAGGAAGGAAAGAGGAAAGAATAAAGGAGGTGACCAGCACGCAGCGAAATTACCCCTAGTCGCCCAATGCAGGTTGGTCCCTAAGAGCCTCTGCTTTGGTTAGAGAACCGTGCTCCGGTGCAGATGTCCCGTAGTTAGCGTGAGAAAGGAAAGGGGAGGAAAGAACAGGGAGCTGGCAGGGAAAGAAAGAAAGAAAGGGAAAAAAAAAAAAGAAGACAGATAAGAAGGAAACGGAACAAAAGGAAGACGGAAAGAGGCGGGGAAAAGAGGAGATAGTAGAAAGAGAGCAAAGACAAGAGAAAGGAATGGAGAAGGGATGGAAAAGAATTGAAAGAAGCAAGACAAAGGACGAAAGTGAGTCGAAGAAAGAGGACGAAGGCAAGAAAGGAAAGTATAAAAGCAAAGAGCAATCAATAACCGAAAACTAAAGCGAAAACCAAAAAGAGGCGAAGGGGATCAGGAGGGGAGAGCGGCGATGATGAGCGCGGGTCGGCGGTGCAGTCGGTGTCGGGGAGCGTGCGAGGCGGCGGAGCAGCACACGGTGTCGCTGCAGGGCTCAGAAACGGCGGCGGAGCGGCGAGGCGGCTCCGCCCGGTGCGGCGGAGAGCCCGGCTGGCAGCGCGGGGCGGGGGGCGGAGGGGCGGCGCGGCGCTGCACTGCCAGGAGAGCCGGAGCGTGCGGGGCGTTGTCGGGCAGCCGTGCGGGTGCCGTGCGGGTGCCGGCGGCGGTAGGAGCGGCGGCGATGGCTGCGTGTCGGGGTGGCGTGTTGCGGGTGCTGGTGCTGCAGGCGTGCTGGGCGCTGGTGGTGGTCAGGTGCGCTACTCGTGGGCGGAGGAAGCGAAGGCCGGGACGGTGGTGGGTCGTCTGTGTGGCAGGAGCTGGGCGTGGAGGCGGCGGATGCGGAGGCGCGGCGTGTGCGCGTGGTGTGGCAGGGCCGTCGTTCGGGCGTGGAGGTGAGCGGGGCGAGCGGGGCGCTGGTGGTGAGCTCGCGTGTGGACCGGGAGGAGCTGTGCGGCAAGGGCGCGCCGTGCGTGCTGCGCCTGGAGGTGCTGGCTGGAGCGGCCGCTGCGCGTCTTCCACGTGGAGCTGGAGGTCACCGACATCAACGACAATGCCCCGGTGTTCCCCACCGCCCGCAAGAACCTCAGCATCGCGGAAACTGTCGCTGCCGGGGTCTCGTTCCCGCTGGAGGTGCATCGGATGCAGATATCGGAGCCAATGCGCAGCTCTCCTACACCCTCAGCCCCAGCGAGCACTTCTCTCTGGATTTACAAAAAGCTGAGGATGACGGGGAAGTCCTTATTCTTGGTGCTAAGGAAACCTCTGGACCGGGGAGACGCTGCCTGTGCACCGGTGGTGGTGACAGCGAGTGACGGGGGCCGGCCGTCTCTGACGGGCACGATGGAGCTGGTGATCTCGGTGCTGGACGTGAACGACAACGCGCCCCAGTTCAACCAGTCGGTGTATAAAGTGCAGCTGCCAGAAAATTCAGGACATGGTGTTTTGGTGGTCAGACTAAACGCCACGGATTTGGATGAAGGGATGAACAGGAATATCTCGTATTCTCTGCAGCAGCTGTTCCCTCAGGATGGCAGAGACGTTTTTGAGATCAATAGAAGAGGCGGAGAAATCCGTCTTAGAGGTGACTTGGACTTCGAGGACGTTGGTCTCTATCGACTGCAAGTGGATGCAGTGGATCAGGGAAATCCTCCATTATCGGGTCACTGTAAGGTGTTGGTGGAAGTGGTGGATGTGAACGACAACGCGCCAGAGGTGTGGGTGACATCGCTGTCGGTGCCAGTGCCGGAGGATGCATCGGTGGGCACAGTGGTGGCGCTGCTGAGTGTGTCAGACCGGGACTCAGGGGCGAACGGCCGGGTGCACTGCACGGTGTGGCCGTCGGGACCGTTTGGTCTGGTGTCGGCATTCGCGGGCTCGTACTCGCTGGTGCTGCGGGAGGCGCTGGACCGGGAGCGTGTGTCGGAGTACGAGGTGGAGGTGCGTGCGGAGGACGGCGGGGCGCCACCGCTGCGTGCCAGCCGCGGTCTCGGGTTGCAGTGTCAGACGTGAACGACAACGCACCGTCATTCACGCAGGCCGTGTACACGGTGCTGGTGAGGGAGAACAATGCGGCGGGCGCAGAGCTGGCGCAGCTGTGGGCGCGGGACCCAGACGAGGCGAGCAACGGTCACGTGAGCTACTCGGTGGCGGAGGGCGGTGTCGGGTCCGCGATGTCTGGCGGTGACTGGCGCCCAGCATCGAGCTACGTGTCGGTGGACGCGGAGAGCGGTCGGCTGTGGGCGCTGCAGCCCTTGGACTACGAGGAGCTGCAGGTGCTGGAGTTCGAGGTGCGTGCAGTGGATGCGGGGGAGCCGCCGCTGTGCGGCAACGCCACGGTGCAGCTTTTTGTGGTGGACGAGAATGACAACGCGCCTGCGCTGCTGCCATCGGCCGGCAGCAATCCGAGGTCGGATCCCAGTGCTGTTCCCGGTGCCGTTTCCGGTATGCCAGTCTCGGTCTCGGAAGTGTTGTGGGTGCGGGTGACGTGGGGTTCACCGGCAGGTCAGGTGGTGGCCAAGATCCGCGCAGTGGATGCGGACTCGGGCTACAACGCGTGGCTGCGCTACGAACTGTGGGAGCCGCGGGGTAAGGGCCCGTTCCGTGTGGGTCTGTACAGCGGCGAGGTGAGCACGGTGCGGGCGCTGGAGGAGGCGGACGGCCCGCGGCAGCGGCTGGTGATCGTGGTGCGGGACCATGGGCAGCCGTCACTGTCGGCAACAGCCACGCTGAGCGTGTCGCTGGTGGAGGGCTCTGAGGCGGTGCTGGCGGCCGCAGGCTCAGCGTCGTTGGGATGGGGACTGCGGCCAGCATCAGGCATGGAGGGAAACGCTGTGGTGGCGTCGTCATCGATGAACGTGTGGCTGGTGGTGGCCATCTGTGCGGTGTCGAGCGTGTTCCTGCTGGCGGTGGTGCTGTACGGGGCGTCGCGGTGGGCGCCGCGGTCGGGCGTGCTGTCGGGTGCCGGTCCGGCAACGCTGGTGTGTGCCAGCGAAGTGGGGAGCTGGTCGTACTCTCAGCGCCAGAGCCGGAGCCTGTGCGTGGCAGAGGGCGCGGGCAAGAGCGACCTGATGGTTTTCAGCCCCATCGTCCCGCCTCCGCCTGGGGGCCCCGGGGCGAAGGAGACACAGCCGGAGCCGCCCTCTCTCCTGGACACGGTCAGTGGCCCTCCCTTTCTCGCCTTTCACCCCTGACTTCATTACTTACCTGCCCCACAGCAGACTCCCTTCCCTGCTCTTGCCCTTCTCGCGCTTACTTGGGAGGCGCTGATGGCTGCTGGTCTCAGTCCTTGGGTCCTGTGGGGAGTGGGTGTTCATGGGACCTTGTCATCTGCCTTCAGATCCTTGCTAAAGCCAGGTGGCTGTTGCTTTAATGGGGAGAGCGAGGAAATAAACATATTGCGGCACCCTGCAGCAGTTACCGCCCTCAGCCGAGGTTTGCTGTTGTGGGTGTGAGTTGTTCTCCTCGAGTATGAAATCACTGCCGATTGTGATGAGAGGTGCCATGACATCAACTTTGGATAGGCTCTTGCTTGCTGGTGTGTAGAATTGCCACCCGAGCTTCCTGAAAAAATGCAGGAACCGTAGACTGTGATGGTGACCGTCTCCAACGTGCTATTTATTTCTTTATTGCCGTTGCTGACTGCTGACTATGCTGGTATCAGTTATGGTTTCTTGTGGAAAACTCTGTCCTCCTCCTCTTTGATTCTCTGCTGCCTTAGACCTGATATCTCCAGTTTTTGGTCCATGGTTTTGAAAGCAGGAAAGGCAATATGGTCTTTTCCTATGTTCTTTTGCTGAGAGTGTTGCAATGGTAGTTTGTTGTAGAAGAGGAGTTTTAAGCAGAGGAGTGTGATACTACATAGATGTTAGAAACAGGAGTTCTTCTTTTCCTGCTCACACTCTGCCCAGGCTGTGCACTCGCATTCCTGAACAGAGAAGTGGCATGACCTACGCTTGCCTGTTTCCATGTTCTTTCAGTATTTGCATCAGCAGCCACACAGTTACAAAAGATCTGGAAATCTTTTCCTGTTAGTAAGCAAACAAACAGTACCAGACAAAGGACACCCTATCCAATAAAATAAAAAAACCCAAAACCAAACCAAAACTGAACAAGAACCAAACCTACACAGTTGATAGAATCTGTTACAGTGTTGTGGTCATCAGCATTTGGATCATTCTTCCACAGCATTAAGTCAGTGCTATTGCCATTTAGAGTAGAGAGTCCGCTGGACACCACTTCTGTGATATGATTCTTGTGTTTTTTTTTCATGGTGTTCTCATTGGTGGAAGGGGCTGGAAAAGCTCGATGAACCTTGAGGTGGGAAAGGAAAGTTTGTCATTTTTTCAGAGGGAATGAGGCAGTGGCACTGAGTAGGGCCTGGCCATTTCCTGAAGTGAAGGGTTTCCTGATGTCTGTGGCAACTGGAAATGATGGGAAGACGATGGGCTGTGTTATAAGCCAAAACTGGGAGCTGATCTGCTTGTCTTGAGAGCGTGCATCTCAGAGTGTGTAATGGAGGATGTGCAGAGTAAGGTATGAGGCCGGATGAGCATGACGTGTTCCTGCCCAGGATTTTTCTGGGCTCTGCGGAGTTGGGTGGTGGAGACCTTCTGGATGTTGAGATCGTTACATGGTACTGAAATGCCCACAATGTTCTTGAGGCTCTGTGAAGATCTCCAACCAAAGACAGTCCTTTTGTGCTGCTGCCCGCCTGGTTTAGGAACGTGTCATTGAGAGGTGGTGAGATGCAAACTGCTGAATGTGGTCTGATGAACCTTTTTGCTCCTGTTTTTTGGAAGGGTGTTTTGGGAGGGTAGCATTTCAATCTGCTGTCCTTGTGTGGTGGTGGCTGTCTATAGTGCTTTCCATAGCTGTTGATGTTGCCATGATGGTTCCTGTTTCTCCTCAGGGAGGATTTGTAAGGGGATGTAAGGAGGTGGGTGTAATCTGCAGTGTTCAACTCCCTCGTCCTGTTTCCTTGCACCGTCGGCCTCGGTAGAGATGACCTGTACTGTTTTGTGCTTAACTCATCCAGATATGTGCACGTATACACCGAACGCTGCACAGCATCCCAGCTCTGGTTTTCTGTGGTATGAATTCCGCCACCCATCTGACATCGTGAGTGTGCTGCTTCCATATTTCGTGTGCTTCTCTTAAAACAGAAAATCTGTGTGGTCAAGAATCAGAGCTGTCAAGTTCTAGTCACAGAGTCTTTAAGTTGTAATGCATAACACTGTGGTGTTTCCAGCTGAAATTGTCTAAAAACCACAAAACATTGTGGAAAAAGTTCAGGCAGTTGGGAAGCGCCTGTCGGATGCTATGTGGCTTTGTAGCCCTCCATTTGTTTTTGTGCCATTTGTGAGGGAAGGCAAGGGCATGTGAAGGCCTTGGGTCGTGCTCGGACTGAGGTTTCTTGCTGGGGCATGTTGTTGGGCTGGAGCAGTACCCAGGCACTGTGGAAGCAACCCTGCAAGTGGCTGAACTGAGGCCTGGGCAGGCGTCGTGGGGAGTGTGACCTTGAGTGGGGAGAAGTCTTGCCTGAGGGAGGTGGAGATGCTGGGTGGAATGCAGTCTGTGTCATTGGGGAAGAACTGGGAAATGTTATTTTAGCTGGAGATGCCATTTCCTCGTGTGTGGGATAGGGGATGCCAGTAGAAGAATGAAGAAGAGGCTCTGCAGACCATGCTGCTTGCACGGGATCCTTTCCGGGCCTCCAGAATTTCTTTCTATCCTTGTGTCTTGTTCTTCTGTTCTTGCATTTCCATAGGGTGGAATGGGATCCTTTGGTTTTCTTCCCTTCTGTTACCAAAACCTCCCCTCCCTTTAAGTTTGTCTTCTTTCACATTGGCAGTGTGTTTGTACCAGTGGATGAGGTGCAGATGGTGGAATTCTGGCAGCAGTCAGGTTGCAGACATTTGGGTGGTCTGTCATCAGCGTGGGGGATGGCTTTTCTACTCTCTTGAGCTGAGCTTGATGTTGAGAGAACGTCCTTAACTTTCTGATCTCCCTCCTACATTCCTTGTGGTACAAGTGCATAAATGAGCACTGTGCACTGTCCAGTGATTGCAAGATTTTCAGAGAACCTGAGAATTTTTTTCTGTCCAGCTTCAGTAGGAATCTCTCGTAATGTGAATTGAAAATGTCCCTTAAAACCCTTTCTGCTGTCCTGAAAATGTGTTTGTTTTGAAGCAATAACCAGTGATGCGATAGGTTAGTTGTTCATCCCCGAAGAGGATGAGTTTGAGACACAGCTGTTCTTTTGTTCCTGTTCAGTTGAGGCATCTTCATGCTGGACTGACCAAATGATGCTTGTAGCCTGTAGCTTTGGAGCTGCAAACCACCACTGCCTGCTCCCATTCCGTTCCTGCTACTTGCAGCCACAGTGTGAGCAGGAGGCAGCAAGTATGTATGGAGGAGGAAGCGCAGTGCTTTCCTCTGAGTGGATGTGTTGGGTGTTGATGGATGTTCTCAGTAACAATGGTGTGTTGTTACCCTCGCGGCGGATTTTCCGCTGTGATGAGCGGATCATGCTACTCTGAGGGGAGTAATGCCACTGAGTATGGAGGTTCTTGGTGTGTTGTTCTGGCGGAACAACCTTTCACATACCTTTCAGTGTGCAGGTGAAAAATAAGGCTGGAAGAATCGATGGACAAGAAGAGTGCTCGGGAGCTGTTTGCCCTGTGCTTTTTCAGTTGGTGTTGTCGTGCTGGGCTGTGGTGGGTTTGAGTTCTCAAATGAAAAACGTTCCTGGGATGTTCGGACTTGTCGGAGAGTGTTTGCACAGATGTCCAAGTACCTGGGGCTTGATATTGTGTTTCCAAGGGTGGTGAATTCTGTTCTGATGTAGCAGAGCTGTTCTTTGCCCCGTGATTGCCTTGCTGTGTTATTTCCTGGATCCTTGAAATGGCTGGTATGCCGAGGAGTGTGGTGCTCTTCCAGGAGATAAGGGGAGGTGCAGTTTCACAGAGTGGAAGAAAGCAGGAAGGTTTTTATCTCTCTGGAAAGATGGGAGGTGATAGGGAGGAAGAATGAGAGCTCTTGCTTCATGGTGAGCGCAGTGTAGGCATTTTATAGACTTGGTAACAGAAAAATGAACAGAAGATACGACGATGGAATTGGTAAAGAATGAGAGGTAAGGATAGGGCAGGAGAAAAAAAAAAAAGGAAGATGAAACAGAGGAATAGCAAAAGGAAGAAGGAAACTAGGTTATCAGTGCAGGTAAGAAGCAAGCAAGGAAGAAAGAAAATGAGAAAAAACAACAGAAAAAGGAAGAACGAAGGAAAAGACACGAGAGAAGATTACCAGCATGCACCGATGTGATACAGAAACGATGAATGGAGCCGAAGAAAGGAGAAAAAGTAATGAAGCCCGAATGTTTTTGTAGAAAGAAAAAAGATGAGGCAAGGAGGATGCAAAGATGAGTCAGCGAAGGGAGAGAAGGCAAGAGAGAAGGAAGGACTGAAGGAAAGAGAAGACAGAAAAAAGAAGCAGTGGGAGAAAAGGGAGAAGAGGAAAACACGGGAGAAAGAGAGAAAGAAAAAGAACGGCAGCAGGGAAGGAAGGCGAAAGGAAGGAAATAATGGAAGTAAAAAGCAAGGAAGAAAAAGAGAAAAAGAGGAAAGAAGAGACTATAGAGGAGATGACCTGAGCACGACGTGACCACTAGTCGCCGAACGGAATTGGTCCCTAAGAGCCGCCCTCTCAGTTGGATAATCATGTTTCCGTGCTAATGCCCCGTAATTAGTGGTGATGCCCCGTAATTAGCGCTGATGGCTTCGACTTTGGTCGCCGCCGCGGCGCCGGATGCGACTGGGAAGCTGCCAGCGGGGGTAAAGAAGAGAAGGAAGAAAAGAGAAAGGGGAATAAAACTAGGAAACGGCAGGACAAGAACGACAAGGAGAAGGTAGAGAAAAGAAGAAAGAGAAGGAGGAAAGAGGAAAAAGCAGAGAGCAAGAGGAAGACAAGAACGTAGCAAAGGAACAGAAAAAATAGGCATATAAAATATGCAAGCAAAAAAATAACACAAGCAAAAAAATAACACAAGCAAGGAAAAAGAAATAAGAGAGGCGTGGAGAGGAGGAAAAGAAAGAGGTGAAGGGAAAGAGGAGACGAGAGTGGCGATGATCAGCGCGGGTCCGGCGGTGCAGTCGGTGTCGGGGAGCGTGCGAGGCGGCGGAGCAGCACACGGTGTCGCTGCAGGCTCAGAAACGGCGGCGGAGCGGCGAGGCGGCTCCGCCCCGGTGCGGCGGGGAGCCCGGCTGGCAGCGCGGGGCGGGGGGGCGGAGGGGCGGCGCGGCGCTGCACTGCCGGGAGAGCCGGAGCGTGCGGGGCGTTGTCGGGGAGCCGTGCGGGTGCCGGCGGCGGTAGGAGCGGCGGCGATGGCTGTGTGTCGCGGTGGCGTGTTGCGGGTGCTGGTGCTGCAGGCGTGCTGGGCGCTGGTGGTGGCTCAGGTGCGCTACTCGTTGGCGGAGGAAGCGAAGGCCGGGACGGTGGTGGGTCGTCTGTGGCAGGAGCTGGGCGTGGAGGCGGCGGATGCGGAGGCGCGGCGTGTGCGCGTGGTGTGGCAGGGCCGTCGTTCGGGCGTGGAGGTGAGCGGGGCGAGCGGGGCGCTGGTGGTGAGCTCGCGTGTGGACCGGGAGGAGCTGTGCGGCAAGGGCGCGCCGTGCGTGCTGCGCCTGGAGGTGCTGCTGGAGCGGCCGCTGCGCGTCTTCCACGTGGAGCTGGAGGTCACCGACATCAACGACAATGCCCCGGTGTTCCCCGCCGCCCGCAAGAACCTCAGCATCGCGGAGTCTTCGCTGCCGGGGTCTCGTTTCCCGCTGGAGGGCGCGTCGGATGCAGATATCGGAGCCAACGCGCAGCTCTCCTACACCCTCAGCCCCAGCGAGCATTTTCGAATAGAGGAAGAAAACAGCAACTCGCGCAGTAAATCCCTGTTTCTGGTTCTCGCTAAACCTCTGGACCGGGAGACGCTGCCTGTGCACCGGTTGGTGGTGACAGCGAGTGACGGGGGCCGGCCGTCTCTGACGGGCACGATGGAGCTGGTGATCTCGGTGCTGGATGCCAACGACAATGCGCCTCAGTTCAACCAGTCAGTGTACAATGTACTTTTGCCCGAAGATGCCTTCGAGGGGACGTTGGTGTTGAGAGTCAATGCTAAGGATCCTGACATGGGAAGCAATCAGGATGTGATATATGAAATTGATACTGTTGTTCCTCCCTCAGCTTCCGATGTATTCAGCATTGATGAGAAAAGCGGGGAGATCCGACTGATGGGCCCCCTGGACTTTGAGACGGTTACTTTCTACGAACTACAAATAAGAGCAAAAGATAAGGGGACACCTCCATTATCAGGTCACTGTAAGGTGGTGGTGGAAGTGGTGGACGTGAATGACAACGCGCCAGAGGTGTGGGTGACATCGCTGTCGGTGCCAGTGCTGGAGGATGCGTTGGTGGGGACGGTGGTGGCGCTGCTGAGTGTGTCGGACCGGGACTCGGGGGCGAACGGCCGTGTGCGCTGCACGGTGTGGCCATCGGGGCCATTCGGTCTGGTGCCGGCATTCACGGGCTCGTACTCGCTCGTGCTGCGGGAGGCGCTGGACCGGGAGCGTGTGTCGGAGTACGAGGTGGAGGTGCGTGCGGAGGACGGTGGGGCACCGCCACTGCGTGCCAGCCGCGGGCTGCGGGTGCCGGTGTCGGACGTGAACGACAACGCGCCGGCATTCACGCAGGCCGTGTACACGGTGCTGGTGCAGGAGAACAACGCAGCGGGTGCGGAGCTGGCGCAGCTGTGGGCGCGGGACCCAGACGAAGCGGGCAACGGTCACGTGAGCTACTCGGTGGCAGAGGGTGGTGTCGGGTCCGTGGTGTCAGGCGGCGGGTGGCGCCCAGCATCGAGCTACGTGTCGGTGGATGGGGAGAGCGGTCGGCTGTGGGCGCTGCAGCCCTTGGACTATGAGGAGCTGCAGGTGCTGCAGTTTGAGGTGCGTGCGGTGGATGCGGGGGAGCCGCCGCTGTGCGGCAACGCCACGGTGCAGCTTTTTGTGGTGGACGAGAACGACAATGCACCGGCGCTGCTGCCGCTCACTGGTAGCGGTCCGGGGCTGGATCCCGGTGCCATTCCTGGGATGTCAGGCTCAGCATCGTTGGGTGTGGTCTCGGAGGTGTTGTGGGCGCAGGCAGCATGGGGTTCACCAGTGGGTCAGGTGGTGGCCAAGATCCGCGCGGTGGATGCAGACTCGGGCTACAACGCGTGGCTGCGCTACGAGCTGTGGGAGCCACGGGGACAGGGCCCGTTCCGTGTGGGTCTCTACAGCGGTGAGGTGAGCACGGCACGGGCGCTGGAGGAGGGGGACGGCCCGCGGCAGCGGCTGGTGATTGTGGTGTGGGACCATGGGGAGCCACCGCTGTCAGCAACGGCCACGCTGAGCGTGTCGCTTGTGGAGTTCGCCAAAGCGGCGCCGGCGGCGGGGCCAGGGCTACAGCCAGCAGCGAGCGCGGAGGGTGTCGCGTCGTCGTCGACGAACGTGTGGCTGGTGGTGGCCATCTGTGTGGTGTCGAGCGTGTTCCTGCTGGCGCTGGTGCTGTACGGGGCGTCGCGGTGGGTGCCGCGGTCGGGCGTGCTGTCGGGTGCCGGTCCGGCGACGCTGGTGTGCGCCAGCGAAGTGGGGAGCTGGTCGTACTCTCAGCGCCAGAGCCGGAGCCTGTGCGTGGCAGAGGGCGCGGGCAAGAGCGACCTGATGGTTTTCAGCCCCATTGTGCCACCTCCACCTGTGGGCCCCGCGGCAAAGGAGACTCAGCCCTCTCTCCTGGACACGGTCCGTGGCCCTCCCTTTCTTGCCTCAGGCCCCTGCCTTCTTTCCTCCCGCTCCCACCGCCCCTCCCTTCAGCACCCTCGCCCTTCTTGCCTTCTTCTTGGCAGGCTCTGGTGCAAGGCGGTCTCATCCTCAGGGCTGCAGGCGGTGGGTGTTTGGCAGGTGCTTAAGGATGTTGTGCAATCTTCGCATCTGCCTTCGTGTGCTTGCTGGAGCCCCTTGGCTTTCACTAGGCGGGTTGTCGTGGGGGTGGGAAGATAAAGGTATTGCCTCACTGCCCATTGCAGTAGTTACTGTCCACAGATGAGGTTTGTTGCTTTGGGTGTGCCTAATGGTTCTCCCCTAGAATGAAATCATTTTTCTTGCTTGCTGGTGTGTAGCATTTCCACCCGAGCTTACTGAAGGAGGGGAAGACACGCAGGTTGTGGTGCTGATGATCTCTCAGGTGCTGATTACTTCTGTGTTACTTTTCTTGACTTGTCTGGTGTCCGAATTGTTTTCCTGTTGTAAATCCTATCCTCTTCTTCGTTTGTTCTCCTCTGCGAGAAACGCGATGCCAGGTGACAAGTGGGACTTCAGGGTTTTTTCTCCCTATGCTGTATTTTCTCCATTTTTCTTAGCTCACCAGAGTCGTCATGAAAGCAGGTAAGGCAATACCGAGGTTTTTTTTTTTTTCTTTTTTCCCTGCTGTGTATTTGGTAACTGTTTAGTCACATAATGTGTTCAGGCAGAGGAGTGACCCCCAAGGGAGGTATTGGTAAAGGAAATTTTTCTGCTCTTGCTCCTCTGTCTCCCAGGTTGTGGACTTGCATTCCTGCCAGGGAAGTGGTGTGATGTATGCTGCCCTGATACCATGTTCTTTCAAGATTTGCCTCAGCAGCCACATCATTACAGACCCCTAGAAATCCTCTTTCTCTGTAAAAAACCTAAACAATCCCCAAAATGCTTCACACCAAGAACCCAATACTAAATTCTTCTACAGGTTAGATACGATCAGTGACACTGCTCAACATTTGGGTTGTTCCATCACAGCACGAATTCGGTGCCTGTTGCCATTAGAGTTGTTCTGTCATCACCTCGATAAATAGTATTGCTCCCGGGTGTGTAAGGTTTCCATCTGGGATTGCTGAAAGCACAGGGGAGCGTGGGGTGAAGGTACTGGGTAAGGCCTGGTCATTTCCTGGGTGACCTTGAGCAGGGGGAATGGTTTGTTAGAGGAAACTGGAAATCCTTGGGAAGACCGTGGGCCATGTCTTAACAGAGTAATGGGAGATGTCTTGAGAATGCTTGTTGGAGGCTGAGTAATGGAGGATGCCTAGAGGAGAGCATGAGGCAGGATGAGCACAGTGTTCCTACCCAGGATCCTTTTCCAGGCTCCAAAGATCTGGACTTGGAGGCCTCAGATCTTGAGAGAGTGTGTTATTGAAATGCCCGCAATATCTTTTGAGGTTCTTAGAATCCCCCACAGGGGTCAGTAGGTTCTGCTGCTGCCTGCCTGATTGTTCTGGTTTGAGCTAGAACAGAACCATTTCTGTGGATCTTACTTTTCAGCTCAATCACTTCTAAGTAACTGCACTTTCTGAAGTTAACGGCATGTTTTTGGTGACAGTGTCTTCTTCTAGGAGAGAGAACGCTTGATGTTTACAGTTACTGTCAGGGGTTGACATGCAAAAAGGCGCGTGAGCAGCTGGGTGTAATCTTTCTACACTTGACTTCCGCTGCTTGTGCCCTTGCACAGGTGGCCCCAGTAGAGATAGTGTGTCCTCTTGTCGTTGTTAACTCGTTCAGATATGTGCACGTACATGCTAAACACTGCACAGCAGCACAGTTCCCTTGTTCTCATGTAGAAATTCTCTGGCCTAGTTGCGATCAGGAGATGGTTTGCGCTTCAGCATTTGGTGTGGTTTTCTGAAAGCATAAAATCCCTGTGGACTGGGATCAGAGCTGTCACAGCTCCAGTCACAGAAACTTGAAGGACTCCGGTGTGCAGCTCTGCGGAGTTTCCATCTGAGATTGCTGAAGAGGCAGAAGCATTGAGGGTGACAGTCACGCAGCTGGGAAGAATGTGCCCGACAGCGAGTGACTTTGCATCCATCGGTATGTTCTCTGTGGCAATCACGAAGTAAGCTGAGGATGTGCAAAGGCCTGGGTTATGCTCGGAGTGGGTTTTAAAGCTGGGGCATGTTATTGTGGTGGAGCAATGTCTGAGTGTTATAGCCATGATTCTGCCAAGTGCGAGCAAGTAGGGCCTGGGCATGCGTCACTGGGAGGGTGACCTTGAATGAGAGACAATCTTATCACCCAGGGTGTGGTCTTGTGTTCCTGGCCAGAGAAGCAGCATGAAATATAGTGGCCTGTTTTGATATCCTTCAAAAATCGGTATCAAAAGCCACACTGATTCAAAAGCCCTGGAAATTTTATTTTCTGAAAGCTAGAAACCAAACAAGGAAAAAGGAAACCAGAAAAACGTCCCTCCCCAACAAAACCCAGCTCAGTATCTCTTGCATGGTGGATATCGTCCGTAAAGGGTGGGGTGCTCATCAACACTTGAGTTTTTCTCTCAGAGCATGAAATCAATGCCATTGCCATTTAGAGCTGTCCCGACATCACCTTTAGAAAGAGTATCACTCCCAGGTCTGCCCCATTTCCATCTGAGACAGCAGAAGCGTTGCAAAACGTGAAGGGTGAGCTGCAGAGAGTCTGTGGACATTGTGTGTGTGATACCACCTGTGTGTATTTTACGGTGCTGTCATTGATGGAAGGGCCTGCAGAAGTTGGGATGAGCCTTGAGGAGGTAAAGGAAATGGTGGCATGTTGCGAAGGTGATTGTGGCAGTGTCACTGAGTAGGTCCTGGGCATCTCCTGATGTGAAGGATGAACTTGAGCAGTGGGAAGACTTGTCTGTGGGAATTGGAAATCCTTGGGACAGCCATGGGCCATGACGTAACAAGTCAAGAACAGGAGATGATGTGTTTCTCTTAAGAACACATATTGTGGGGAGGCAGAGGTTGCCTGGAGGAAAGCATGAGGCAGGATGGGCACGGAGTGTTCTTGTCCAGTATCCTTTCACAGATTTCCAAGGCTCTGGAGTTGGAGGCCTTCCTGATGTTGAGATAGTGTGTGGTAGGGAAATGCCCACAATGTCTTTTGAGGTTACGAATATCTCCCATGAGAGACAGTTGCTTGTGCTGCTGCTGGCCTGATGCAGGCAATGTGTTGGTAAGAGGAGAGAGAGGCTGTCTTCTGAATACTGTCTGATGGACCTTTTCCCTCTTGTTTTGGGCAAGTGTCGCGGGAGGATAAAGGTTCAATCTGCTGTGCTTGTGTAGTGGTGGGCATCCATAGTAGCTTCCACAGCAACAACGGAATGATTCCACCTGCAGTTGCTGAGAAGGCACAAAGTATTTAGGGTGAAGTTCAGGCATCTGGGAAGAGTCTACCAAAAAATGAGTGTCTGTGCATCTAGCCATATGTTCTTTGCGCCAGTCTCAAGGTAAAGTGAGCATGTGCAAAGGCCTGGTTGATTCTTGGAGTTGGGTTTGGAGCTGGGCCATGTTCTTGTGGTGAACGATGTCTGGGTGTTGTGGCAGTGATGCTCCTCCTGGCACGGAGTAGGGCCTGGGCATTCATCATGGGGAGGGCGACTTTGGGTGTGGAAGAGTCCTGCCTGAGGGAAATGAAGAATGCGTGTAGAACATGGGCCGTGTCATTGGGGAGGGACTGGAGAATGTCTTCTTAGCTGGAGATCTCATTTCCTGTGACATGTCATAGAGGATGCCGGTAAAAAACCTTGAGGAGAGGCCTGATGCACAGAGCTGCTTGCTTGAGATCCCCTCAGGACCTCCAGAATTTCTGCTCTTCCTTGCACGCTTTTGTCGTCCGTGGTATTCCTGCATGATGTGAAGACATCTAACATGGACTCCATTAATAATTTGGTCCTGCACGTGGTACCTTGTTGGTCAAAGAGAAGGTTTTTTTTGAAATTTGGATCCCTTTGTCTGCCTTCTCTAGTGCTGTCCTTCACCATTGCTCTATTCATCTCCCTTGCTAGGCAGAGGAAGAAGCGCTCTCCATATCCCAGCTGTTCGCAAACCCTGTGGTTCAATACAGTGGAATGGGTTCCCTTGGTTTTCTTCTGACAGCAAAAATTCCCACCCCTTACTGGTTTGTCTTCTCTCCCATGGGCAGTGTGTTGGTAACAGTGCATGAGATGCGGACGGCAGAACTTTGGCAGCTGTTGCGTTGCAGAGATTTGGGCGATTTGCTGTGTGTTGGGCTGGCTTTTCCACTCTCCTGAGCTCGGGTTGACATGAAGAGAATGTCCTGAGCTTTCAGGTCTCCCTTCTGCTTGCCCTGTGGTAGGAGTGCATAAGGGAGCACTGTGCCCTGTCTGGTGATTTTGAGGCACTGCTGTACGTGAATAATTTCTTTCTGTTCAGGTTTCCCATAAATCTCTGATGAAGTTGAAAGAAGGTGTTCTTAAAACAAATTCTCCTGTCCTGACAAGCTGGTGAAGGATCTGGAGATCAAGTCTTAGGAAGAGCGGCTGACGGAAGTGTGGTTGTTTATCCTGGAGAAGAGGGGGCTCAGGGGAGACCTTATTGGTCTCTACAACTACCTGAAAGGGGACTGCAGTGAGGTGAGGGTTGGACTCTTACCCCATGAGACAAGTGACAGGACTAGAGGAAACAGCCTCAAGTTGCACCAGGGGAGATTTCGGTTGGATATTAGGAAGAATTTCTTAACAGAAAGGGTTGTGAAGCATTGGAACAGGCTGCCCAGGGAAGAGGTGGAGTCCCCATCCCTGGATGTATTTAAAAGATGTGTAGATGTGGCACTGAGGGACTAGATTTAGGGACCCTGACAGTGCAGAGTGTATGGTTGGACTTGATATCTTAAAGTCTTTTCCAACAAGATGATTCTGTGATTCTGTGACAATGTTTTTTATTCTGAAGAAGCCACCAATGATGCTACAAGTAAGTCAATGATAGTTAAAGAAGATGCGTTTCAGAGACAGCTGTACTTCTGTTCCTGTTCAGTTCTGGTATCTTTATGTTGGATTGACTGAATATTGCCTGGACTGTAATGCCTGTAGGCTTGGAGCAGCAAAGCACCTCTGCCTGCTCCCGTTCCTTTCCTGCTGCTCGCAGGCACAGCGTGAGCTGGCAGCAGCAAGGACAGATGGAGAAGGGACCCCAGCGTTGATGACTTCGGAGTTGAGGAAATGTTCTCATTGAAAATACCATGGTTACCCTCGAGGCTTCTGTTTGGCTGGGTGACAGGTGTCTCACGCTGATGAAGGAGAGGTATTCTGTGCTGCTGGTTGCGGAGGTTCTGGCTGTGTTGTTCTGGCAGAGCATGCCTGCCTGAAAGGGAAAGAGCAAGCTTGCGTTTCATCATGCAGCTGGAAAAATGAGGCCAGAAGAACAGTTCTTCATCGAGACACAGGAAGAGTGCCCGGGATCTGCGGTTGCCCCATGCTTTTTGAGCTTGTTGGAGGATTGGTGTGCTGGTCTGTGATGGGTTTGAGTTCTGGAATGAGAGAGTCCCCTGCATTGTTTGGACTCATTGGAGCCTGTTTGCACGTATGCCCAAGTACGTGGGCCTTTGGCCTGTGTTTCCGAGGGTGGAGGATTTTGTTCTGACGTAGCAGAGCTGTTCCTTACCGTCGGATTGCCTTGTGGTGTTATTTGCTTGGTCCCTGTGAGGAGTTGGAGGCTCAAGACTGTGGTCTTCTTCCAGAAAGGAAGGGAAGAAGAGGTGAAAGGTCAGTCTGTCTCTCTTGCATATACTGGAAGAAAGCAGGAAGTTCATTTGCCATCCGGAGGCAGGGAAGATGAACGAGAGCTCTTGCCAAAGGGCCTTGTGATGTTTCATGGCACGTGTGGTGCAGTCATGTGGAAAATGACTCGTTAAATGGGAAAAGAGGCAAGGATGGAAGCAGAAGAGAATGGGAAGCAAGGATAGGGCAGGACAGGCCAGAGAAGGAAAAGAGGAGGAAAGAGAAAAGGGAAAATCAAGAGGAAGAGAGGGCCAAAGGGAAAAGTCTAGAAAGGAATCAGGAAAGGAAGGAATCTAAGCCAGGTAACAGGAAGCAAAAGAGAAAGAAAGGAGGAACAGAAAAGAGGAATGGAAAGGAATGCAGAAAAGAATAGACAGTAGAGGATATTACCAGAAAGCACTGAGATTCTTTCTGGGTGGTTAGTGGAGTTGAGATCCTCGTCATTGTTGGTACTCCGAGACCCTGTTGAAGGCCTGAAGGAAAGTGGTGAGGAAGAGGAAAGAGCTCTTGCCTGAGGACAGGTCCGTGCTCTGTGGAGAGGGTGATGTCATACAGAAAACACGTTGGTCAAGGGAATAAGAAAAGGTGTACAGGGATACAGAAGAGAAGGATGGAGGGAGTAATAGAAAGCAAAGGAAACAAATATGAAGCGAGCAATAGAGCTAAAGAAGATAAAGAAAGGCAGAAACGATAAAGGAGTTTCCTGTCCTGCACCGACGATATCACAGTACAGAGAAATGTGGTGAGGGAGAGAAAGAAAGAAGGAATAAGAAAGAAAAAAGCAAGCAAGAAAGGAAGTAATGAAGCAAGTAATTAATAGAGGGAGGAAGATGAGAAAGAAGAGAAAGGAAGGAAGAAATCATAAAGGAGATTACCAGGGTGCCGGGATGTTTTCTCTAAAGGCTGAACGGAATGTCCTTAACTGACTCCCGCGTGGTTAGAGAACGGCGCTTCGGCGCTGATGCCCCGTAATTAACGCTGATGGCTCCGTCTTTGATGGTCCCTGCTGCAGCGCCTGAGGCGGCTGGTGATCTTCCAGCAGGGTTAAAGAAGAGGGAAGGATCGAAAGAGAAGGAGATTAAAGAAATAGGGATGGCATGACAAGAACGAAAAATAGAAGGAAAATACGAAAGAAGAAAGAGAAGGAGGAAAGGCAGTAAAGGAGAGAGAGAAGGAGGAAAAGAAGGTAGAAAAAGATTAAAAAATTGGACAGACGAAGAAAGAAAAAGGAAGAAGGAAAGAAAGGAATATGTGGAAGGAAATAGCACACAAGGAAGGAAGAAGAAGTATGGAGGCGGGGTGTAGGGTGGGGGAAGGTGCGGGAGAGAAAAAGGCGAAGGGAAGGAAGAAACCAGAGTGGAGATTCTAAGCCTGGTCGGTGAAGTGGAGCGTGCGAGGCGGCGGAGCAGCACACGGTGTCGCTGCAGGCTCAGAAACGGCGGCGGAGCGGAGAAGCGGCTCCGCCCCGGTGCGGCGGAGAGCCCGGCTGCCAGCGCGGGGCGGAGGGGCGGCGCGGCGCTGCCCTGCCAGGAGAGCCGGAGCGTGCGGGGCGTTGTCGGGGAGCCGTGCGGGTGCCGTGCGGGTGCCGGCGGCGGTAGGAGCGGCGGCGATGGCTGTGTGTCGGGGTGGCGTGTTGCGGGTGCTGGTGCTGCAGGCGTGCTGGGCGCTGGTGGTGGCTCAGGTGCGCTACTCGGTGGCGGAGGAAGCGAAGGCCGGGACGGTGGTGGGTCGTCTGTGGCAGGAGCTGGGCGTGGAGGCGGTGGATGCGGAGGCGCGGCGTGTGCGCGTGGTATGGCAGGGCCGTCGTTCGGGCGTGGAGGTGAGCGGGGCGAGCGGGGCGCTGGTGGTGAGCTCGCGTGTGGACCGGGAGGAGCTGTGCGGCAAGGGCGCGCCGTGCGTGCTGCGCCTGGAGGTGCTGCTGGAGCGGCCGCTGCGCGTCTTCCACGTGGAGCTGGAGGTCACCGACATCAACGACAATGCCCCGGTGTTCCCCGCCGCCCGCAAGAACCTCAGCATCGCGGAGTCTTCGCTGCCGGGGTCTCGTTTCCCGCTGGAGGGTGCATCGGATGCAGATATCGGAGCCAACGCGCAGCTCTCCTACACCCTCAGCCCCAGCGAGCACTTTGCCCTCCATTTTAAATCCCCTGATGAAAATCGGAAATCTCTGTTCCTGGTGCTCGCTAAACCACTGGACCGGGAGACGCTGCCTGTGCACCGGTTGGTGGTGACAGCGAGTGACGGGGGCCGGCCGTCTCTGACAGGCACGATGGAGCTGGTGATCTCGGTGCTGGACGTGAACGACAACGCGCCGCAATTCAACCAGTCGGTGTATAAAGTGCAGCTGCTGGAGAGCGCTGCAGAGGGGACGCTGGTGGTGAGGGTGAATGCCACGGATCCTGACTTGGGAATATATGGCGAAGTGATTTACGAAATTGATACTATTGTTCCTCCCTCGGCCTCTGATGTATTCAGCATCAATGTGAAAAGTGGGGAGATCCGACTGACGGGCTCCCTGGACTTTGAGACGGTTACTTTCTGCGAGGTACACATTAAGGCAATAGACAAGGGAACACCCCCTCTGTTGGGTCACTGCACCGTGGAGCTGGAGGTGGTGGACGTGAACGACAACGCGCCGGAGGTGTGGGTGACGTCACTGTCGGTGCCGGTACCAGAGGACTCATCGGTGGGCACAGTGGTGGCACTGCTGAGCGTGTCGGACCGGGACTCGGGGGCGAACGGCCGGGTGCACTGCACGGTGTGGCCGTCGGGGCCGTTCAGTCTGGTGTCGGCGTTCACGGGCTCGTACTCGCTGGTGCTGCGGGAGGCGCTGGACCGGGAGCGTGTGTCGGAGTACGAGGTGGAGGTGCGTGCGGAGGATGGCGGGGTGCCACCGCTGCGTGTCAGCCACAGGCTGCGGGTGCCAGTGTCAGACGTGAACGACAACGCACCAACGTTCACGCAGGCCGTGTACACGGTGCTGGTGCGGGAGAACAATGCGGCAGGTGCAGAGTTGGCACGGCTGTGGGCACGGGACCCGGACGAGGCGAGCAACGGTCGCGTGAGCTACTCGGTGGCAGAGGGTGGTGTCGGGGCAGTGGTGTTGGGCGGTGACTGGCGCCCAGCATCGAGCTACGTGTCGGTGGACGTGGAGAGCGGTCGCCTGTGGGCGCTGCAGCCCTTGGACTACGAGGAGCTGCAGGTGCTGCATTTCGAGGTGCGTGCGGTGGATGCGGGGGAGCCGCCGCTGTGCGGCAACGCCACGGTGCAGCTTTTTGTGGTGGATGAGAATGACAACGCGCCAGCACTGCTGCCACATGCTGGTGGTGGTCTGGATGTCAGTGTCGTTCCCGGGGCATCGGGATCGGCGTCTTTGGATGTGGTCTCGGAGGTTTCGTGGGCGCGGGTGGCGTGGGGTTCGCCGGCAGGTCAGGTGGTGGCCAAGATCCGTGCAGTGGATGCTGACTCGGGTTACAACGGGTGGCTGCGCTACGAGCTGTGGGAGCCACAAGGCAAGGGTCCGTTCCGTGTGGGTCTGTACAGCGGCGAGGTGAGCACGGTGCGGGCACTGGAGGAGGGGGATGGCCCGCGGCAGCGGCTGGTGATCGTGGTGCGGGACCACGGGGAGCCGTCGCTGTCGGCAACAGCCACGCTGAGCGTGTCGCTGGTGGAGGGCTCCGAGGCGGCGCTGGCGGCTGCAGCGTGGCCAAGGCTACAGCCCGCAGCGAGTGCGGAGGGTGGCGCATTGTCTTCGACAAACGTGTGGCTGGTGGTGGCCATCTGTGCGGTGTCGAGCGTGTTCCTGCTGGCAGTGGTGCTGTACGGGGCGTCACGGTGGGTGCCACAGTTCGGTGTGCTGTCGGGTGCCGGTCCGGCGACGCTGGTGTGCGCCAGCGAAGTGGGGAGCTGGTCGTACTCTCAGCGCCAGAGCCGGAGCCTGTGCGTGGCGGAGGGCGCGGGCAAGAGCGACCTGATGGTTTTCAGCCCCAACTTTCCCGTGCCGCCACTACCTGCAGGCCCTACAGCGAAGGAGACTCAGCCCTCTCTCCTGGACACGGTCAGTGGCCCTCCCTTTCTTGCCTCTCGCCCCTGCTTTCTTTCCTCCCTCCCCCGCCGCCCCCTTCAGCACCCTCACCCTTCCTGCCTTCCCCTGGGCAAACTCTGGTGCAAGGCGGTCTCATCCTCAGGGCTGCAGTGAGTGGGTGTTTGACGGGTGCTTAGGGATGTTAATGCGACTTTCATATCTGCCTGCACATCCTCACGGGATTTAATGTGCTCTTGGTCGTGTGAGTGGAAGATTAATGTTTAGCAGCAGTTAGAGTTTGCAGCTGAGGTTTGCTTTTGTAGGTGTTAGTTGTCCTCCCCCAGAATTAAATCAGTGGTGATTGTGAAGACAGGGGGCATGACATCAGCTTTATGGTCGCTCATGCTTGCTGGTGTGTAGCAGCGTTTCCACCTGAGCTTCCTAAAGGAGTGCAAGATACACAGGCTGTGGTGGTGACCATCCCCAATGTACTATTTATTGTCTTATTACCCTTGCTGACTCGTGACCATGCTGGTATCCAGTGTGGTTTCTTGTGGAAACTCTGTCCTGCTGCTCTTTGATTCTTCTCTGCAAGAGACGTGACACCAGGTGACAATTTGGACTTGACTGTTTTCTCTAGCTGTGATGTATTTTCTCCATTTTTATTCGTCCAACAGAGTCATTATGAAAGCAGGGAAGGCAACACAGACCGTATTTTGGTGTAACTGTATTTACACGGTATTCAGGTAATGAGTGTCCCCCAAGGTATGTGTTGGAAAGGGGAATTTTTCCGTTCTTGCCCCACCCCCAGTCTCCCTGGTTGTGGACTTGCATCCCTGGCCAGAGATGTGGTGTGCTGTATGCTTACCTGATATGCGGTTACTTCAAGATGTGCATCAGTAGCCATATCTTTGCGAAACGCCTAGAAATGCTTTTTTTGGAAAAAAAAGAAGTCCCAAACAAAAAAACAAACCCAAAAGAGCCCCAAACACTTCACCCCAAGTGCCCAACACCAAATTCTTGTACATAGTAGTTGCCATCAGTGATGCTGGTGTGTTTGTCAACATTTTCCTTGTTTTCTCACAGCATGAATTCGGTGCCCGTTGCCATTAGAGTTGTCCTGACAGCACCTCGATAAATGGCGTTGCTCCCAGGTGTGTAACGTTTCCATCTGGGATTGTTCAAGCTACAGGAGAGTGAGGTGGATGTGGTAGAGGCACTGAGTAGGACCTGGCCATTTCCCGATGTTAAGGGTGATCTTGAGCAGTGGGAAGTCTTGTCAGCAGGAACTGGAAGGCCTTGGAAATACCATGGTCCTGTAATAAGACTGGGAGATGATGTGCTTGTCTTAAGAACACGTCCCAGAGTGGGGAATGGAGGATGCGTAGAGGAAAGCATGAGGCACAATGGGCACAGAGTGGTCCTGCCCGGGATTCTTCCCAGGGCTCCCAACAGTCTGGAGTTCGAGGTCTTCTGGATCTTGTTTGAAATGCCCACAATGACTTTCAAAGTTGTGAGAATCTCCCACAGGGTCACTAGGTTCTGCTGCTGCCTGCCTGATGTAGGGAATGTGTTTGTAAAGAGCGAGTAAGATGCAGACTGATGAATACTGTTTGATTAACCTTTTCCCTCGTGTGTCGGGAAATATTTTGTGGGAGGGTAGAGCTTAAACCTGCTGTCCTTATGTAGTGTCGGGCATTCATAGTAGTAATGTGAGGTGCCGTGACATGAGATTTCTAGCGGCTCTTGTCCCTGGGGTATAGCATTTCCACCTGAGCTTGCTGAAGGAGTGCAAGACATAGAGGCTGGCAACAGTCCACCAGGCACTATTTAATGCCTTGTTACATTTGCTGGTGGCTAATTGTGCTGTTATCAGATGTGGTTTCTTGCCAAAATCTCTGTCCTCCTCCTCCTCCTCCTCCTCCTCTTTGATTCTGCTTTACAAGAGACATGATGCAAGGTGACAATTGGGACTTCAGGGATTTCTCTTCCTATGGTGTAATTTCTCCTTTTTGATTCACCCACCAGAGTCACTATGAAAGTAGGGATGACATGGTGGACTTTTCCTATGTTCTTTTTCCAAGTATGTTCTAACTGTAATTGGGGTAGTAGAAAGTGTTCAGGGAGAGGAGTGTCGTGCAAGAAGGTAGGTGTTAGATTTTTTTTTTTACTATTATTATTTTCCTGTTCTCACCAACTCCCAGGTTTTGGTCTCTCATTCGTGACCAGAGAAGTGCTGTCAGGTGCGCCGTGTTGATATTCGTCTAATATGTGAATCAGCAGCCACATGCTTACAGAACCCCTGGAAATCTTTTTGGAAAAAGCAGAAAACAAGCAAAATAAAACTGAACAAAAAAATCCCACCCAAACAAATTCTCCTCCACAGCTGGTATCATTCATTGCAGTGGGGTGCTCATCACTGGTTGGGTTGTTCTCTCACAGCAGGTAATGAATGCTATTGGCATTTAGAGGTGTCCCAACATCGCCTTTAGAATGAGTGTTGTTCCTTGGTCTGCAATATTTCCTTCTCAGATAGCTGAAGCATTGCCAAACGTGATGTGTCAGCTGCAGAGAGTCTCCTGGACACTGTGTATATAACATACCATCTGTATGGGTTTTTTTTATGGTGCTCCCAGTGATGGAAGGGTCTACAAATCTGGATTGAGCCTTGACGTGGGAAAGGAAATGGTGCCGTGTCGCAGAGGTGGACATGGCAGTGGCACTGAGTATCTCCTGGCATCTCCTGATGTGAAGGGTGATCTTGAGCAGTGGGAAGACTTATCTGAGGGAACTGGGAATCCTTGAGAGGATGATGGGCCATGTCATCAGACAGGAATGGGAGATGATGTGCTTGTCTTAAGAACACGTCTCAGAGTGGGGAATGGAAGATGTCTAGAGGAAAGCATGAGGCAGAATGGGCACAGAATGTTCCGGCACAGGATTCTTCCCAGGGCTCCCAACAGTGTGGCGTTCAAAGTTTTCTGGATCAAGAGATAGTTACATGGTACTGAACTGGACACAATGTCTTTTGAGGTTATGAAAAACTTACACTAGAGACAGGCCCTTGTGATGCTGCCTGATTGAGATAGGCAATGTATTGCGTAAGAGTTGCTGAGATGCAGACTGATAATACTGTCTGATGAACATTTTCCCTTCTGTTTTGGGAAATATTTTGTGGGAGGGTAGTACTTCAATGCACTGTCCTTGTGCAGTGGTGGGCATCTATAGCAGATTTCACAGCCATTGATGTTACCATGACAGGTCCTTTCTCCTTCTCATGCAGGATTTTTAGGGGTACATGAAGATGTGTGTGTAATCTTTGCATACTCGATTTCTCTCACTTGTGCACTTGCACAGTTTGCCTCCATACTGATGATGTGTCCTACGATACTTGCCTCATTCTGGTACGTGCACGTACGTGCCAGATCCTGCACAGCTCTGGTTTTCTGTGGTACAGATTCTCCCACTCAGGTGTTATGAGTGGGCTTCTGCTTCAGCATTGGTGTGGTTTTCTTGACCATTCATGTGGTCTGGGTTCAGAGCTGTGACAGCTCTAATCTCAGGTTCTTTAAGAACTCTAATGTACAGTTCTGTAGAGTTTCTACCTGCAATTGTGGAAAAGGCACAAAGTATTTAGGGTGAAGATCAGGCATCTGGGAAGAGTCTACCTGAAAATGAGTGTCTGTGCATCTGTCCGTATGTTCTTTGTGCTAGTCACAGGTAAGGTGAGGATGTGCAAAGGCCTGGGTGATTCTTGGAGCAGGGGCATGTTCTTGTGGTGAACAATGTCTGAGTGTTGTGGCAGTGATGCTCCTAGTGGCATGGAGTAGGCCCTGGGCATGCAACACTGGGAGGACGACTTTGGGCGTGGAAGAGTCCTGCCTGAGGGAAACGGAGGTGCTGTGCAGAACATGGGCCATGTCACTGGGGAAGGACTGGAGAATGTCTTCTTAGCTGGAGATCTCATTTCCTGTGACGTGTCGTAGAGGATGCCAGTAGAAAACCTTGAGGAGAGGCCTGATGCACAGAGCTGCTTGCTTGAAATGCTCTCAGGACCTGTGGAAGTTCCGCACATTATCACATACTATTGTCGTCCGTGGTATTCCTGCATGATGTGAAGACATCTGCCATATGCTCCTTTAATAATTTGCTCCTGCATGTGGTACATTTTTGGTCAAAGAGAAGGTTTTTTTGGGAATTTGGATCCCTTTGTCTGCCTCTAATGCTGTCCTTCATCATCGCTCTGCTCATCTCCCTTGCTAGGCAGAGAAAGAAGCGCTCTTCATATCCAAGGTGTTGGCAAACCCTGTGGTTCAATACAGTGGAATGGGTTCCCTTGGTTTTCTTCTGACAGCAAAAATTCCCACCCCTTACTGGTTTGTCTTCTCTCCCATGGGCAGTGTGTTGGTAACAGTGCAAGAGATGCGGACGGCAGAACTTTGGCAGCTGTTGAGCCTTTTTCCGTCAGTGTTGGGGTGGCTTTTCCACTCTCTTGAGCTGAGCTTCATGTTGAGAAAACATCCTTAGCTTTCAGGTCTCCCCCAAACTTTCCTTGTGATAGAACTGTGGAAGTGAGCACTGTGCCCTGTCTAGCATTTTCAACACCTGTGCAGAACATGAGACATTTTTTTGCCATCCAGTTTCCTTATGAAGTCTCATAACATGACTTGAACATGTCCCTTAAAACCATTTCTGCTGTTCTGAAAATGCATTTTATTTTGAAGAACCAATCACTGATGCTACAGGTAAGTCGATGAAACCTATGAAAGATGTGTTTGAGACACATGTACTTTTGTTCCGGTTTTATTGTGCTATCTTCATTTTGAATCAACTGCATATTGCCTGGACTGTAATGCCTGTAGGCTTGGAGCAGCAAAGCACCACTGCCTGCTCCTGTTCCTCTCCTGCTGCTGCCAGCCACACTGAGCAGGTGGCAGCAAGTACGTGTGGAAGAGGTACTCCAATGCATTTTGCAGAGTGCATGTGTTGGATGTCAAGGGGATGTTCTCATTGAAAATGCTGTGGTGTGACCTTAATAGCGTTTGACTGGGTGACAGGTGGCTCATGCTTTTGAAGGAGAGGTATTCCGTAAGAACTAATACCCCTGGGTACTGAGGTTCTTGGTGTGTTGTTCTGGCAGAGCATGCCTGCCTGAAAGGCAAAGCAAGAGTTTGACATTAATCATGCAGGTCGAAAATGAGGCCAGAAGACTAGTTCTTCATTGAGGTACGAGAAGAGTGCTCGGGAGCTGTGGTTGCCCCGTGCTTTTTCAGCTTGGTGGAGGACTGATGTGCTGGCCTGTGATGGGTTTGAGTTCCTCAGTGAAAGATGCCTCTAGGTCGTTTGGACTCGTTTGGGCCTGTTTGCGCAAGTGTTCAAGTACCTGGGGCTTGGTCTTGTGTTTCCGAGCGTGGAGGATTTGGTTCTGATGTAGCAGAACTGTTCTTTGCCATGTGATTGTCTTGCTGTGTTATTTGCTGGGTCCTTGAGAGGACTTGAGAGGCTGAAGAGTGTGGTCTTCTGCCAGAAGAGAAGGTGCAGGGTCAGTCTCTCTAGCATAGACTGGAGGAGAGCAGGTAGTCTTGCTTCCCATCTGGAGAGATGAAAGTTGGCAGGGAAGAGGAATGAGAGCTCTTGCCAAAGGACATTTCTGTGCTTTGTGGTGAGTGTCCTCTAGGCATGTGGAAAATATTTTGGTAAATGTGAAAAAGAAGAGACAAGGGTGGAAGCAGAAGAGAACTGGAGGCAAGGATAGGATAGGACAGATCAGGAAAGGAAAAGAAGAGGGGAAAAAAAGGAGGAGGAAAGAGAAAAGGAAGAAAGAGGAAGAGAGGGTGGAAGAGAAAGGAAGAGAGGACCAAAGGGAAAGGAAGCAGGAAAGAATGAAAAAGGAAGTAGGAAAGGAGGGAATGTATGGAAGGGAAAAGAAAGTAAGGGAGAAAGAAAGAAGGAAGGGAATGGAAGGAAGGAAGAGATGATATAGGAGATTACCGGGATGCACCAACGTTATCTCTGCATGATTAACGGGGCTCAGGACCTCGGCTTCCTGGTACTCCGGGACCCTGTTCAAAGCCTGCTAAAAAGCGATGAGGAAGCAGAAAGAGCTCTTGCCTGAGGGCGTGTCTGTGTTCCGTGGTGGATGTGATGTAGTCATACAGAAAACAAGTTGGTAAAGGAGAGAACTGCGCTTTGGCGCTGATGCCCCGTAATTAGCGCTGCTGCCTCGTACTTACCACCTATCGCGTCGACGTTGATGGTCTCGGCCGCGGCGCCGGAGGCGACTGGGGAGGTGTCAGCGGCGGCGAAGGGAGGAAATGAAAGGAAAAGGGAAGTAAAGACCAGGGCAGTGGAGGATAGGATCGAAAAGAAGAAGAAAGAGAAGAAGAAGACGGAAGAAAAGAAAGATGAAAGAGGAGATAGTAGAAAGAGAATAAAACAATACTTTGTTTTTAAACCGTGAAAGACAGAACATTAAAGGAGGAGAGAAGATGAATGATAAAGGCAGAAAGAAAGAGGAAGAAGGAAAGAAAGGAAGCTATGCAAGAGGAAGAAAACAACGAAGGAAGAAGAAATAGAGAAAGAAGGAAAAGTAAGAAGGGAAAGTGAGGAGGAGTCGAGAGCAAAATTATTAGCGGTCGGTGTCGGGGAGCGTGCGAGGCGGCGGAGCAGCACACGGTGTCGCTGCAGGCTCAGAAACGGCGGCGGAGCGGCGAGGCGGCTCCGCCCCGGTGCGGCGGAGAGCCCGGCTGGCAGCGCGGGGCGGGGGGGCGGAGGGGCGGCGCGGCGCTGCACTGCCAGGAGAGCCGGAGCGTGCGGGGCGTTGTCGGGGAGCCGTGCGGGTGCCGGCGGCGGTAGGAGCGGCGGCGATGGCTGTGTGTCGGGGTGGCGTGTTGCGGGTGCTGGTGCTGCAGGCGTGCTGGGCGCTGGTGGTGGCTCAGGTGCGCTACTCGTTGGCGGAGGAAGCGAAGGCCGGGACGGTGGTGGGTCGTCTGTGGCAGGAGCTGGGCGTGGAGGCGGCGGATGCGGAGGCGCGGCGTGTGCGCGTGGTGTGGCAGGGCCGTCGTTCGGGCGTGGAGGTGAGCGGGGCGAGCGGGGCGCTGGTGGTGAGCTCGCGTGTGGACCGGGAGGAGCTGTGCGGCAAGGGCGCGCCGTGCGTGCTGCGCCTGGAGGTGCTGCTGGAGCGGCCGCTGCGCGTCTTCCACGTGGAGCTGGAGGTCACCGACATCAACGACAATGCCCCGGTGTTCCCCGCTGCCCGCAAGAACCTCAGCATCGCAGAGTCTTTGGTGCCGGGGTCTCGTTTCCTGCTGGAGGGCGCGTCGGATGCAGATATCGGAGCCAACGCGCAGCTCTCCTACACTCTCAGCCCCATTGACCATTTTGATTTGGATTTTCAGCGGAGTGAAGAATACCGAGAATCCCTGTTTCTGGTACTCGCTAAACCACTGGACCGGGAGACACTGCCTGTGCACCAGTTGGTGGTGACAGCGAGTGACGGGGGCCGGCCGTCTCTGACAGGCACGATGGAGCTGGTGATCTCGGTGCTGGATGTGAACGACAACGCGCCCCAGTTCAACCAGTCAGTGTATAAAGTGCAGCTGCTGGAGAGCGCTGCAGAGGGGACACTGGTGGTGCTAGTGAACGCCACGGATCCTGACTTGGGAATATATGGAGAAGTGATATATGAAATTGATACTATTGTTCCTCCCTCAGCTTCAGATATATTCAGTATCGATATGAAAAGTGGGGAGATCCGACTGACGGGCTCCCTGGACTTTGAGACGGTTACTATCTACGAGCTACATATTAAGGGAAAAGATAAGGGGATGCCCCCTCTGTCGGGTCACTGCAAGGTGTTGGTGGAGGTGGTGGACGTGAACGACAACGCGCCGGAGGTGTGGGTGACATCGCTGTCGGTGCCAGTGCCGGAGGACGCATCGGTGGGGATGGTGCTGGCGCTGCTGAGCGTGTCAGACCGGGACTCGGGGGCGAACGGCCGGGTGCACTGCACAGTGTGGCCGTCGGGGCCATTCGGTCTGGTGTCAGCTTTCGCAGGCTCGTACTCGCTGGTGCTGCGGGAGGCGCTGGACCGGGAGCGTGTGTCGGAGTACGAGGTGGAGGTGCGTGCGGAGGACGGTGGGGCACCACCGCTGCGTGCCAGCCACGGTCTGCGGGTGCCAGTGTCGGACGTGAACGACAACGCGCCGGCGTTCACGCAGGCCGTGTACACGGTGCTGGTGCGGGAGAACAATGTGGCAGGCGCAGAGCTGGCACGGCTATGGGCGCGGGACCCGGACGAGGCGAGCAACGGTCGCGTGAGCTACTCGGTGGCAGAGGGCAGTGTCGGGGCTGGGGTGTCGGGCGGCGGGTGGCGCCCAGCATCGAGCTACGTGTCGGTGGACGCGGAGAGCGGTCGGCTGTGGGCGCTGCAGCCCTTGGACTACGAGGAGCTGCAGGTGCTGCAGTTTGAGGTGCGTGCGGTGGATGCGGGGGAGCCGCCGCTGTGCGGCAATGCCACGGTGCAGCTTTTTGTGGTGGACGAGAATGACAATGCTCCAGTGCTGCTTCCAGTAGCCAGTGGCAATCTGGGGCCGGATTCCAGTCCCGGTGCTGTTCCCGGGTCATCAGGTGTGGTCTCGGAGGTTTTGTGGGCACGAGCTGCGTGGGGTTCGCCGGCGGGTCAGGTGGTGGCCAAGATCCGTGCAATGGATGCAGACTCCGGCTACAACGCATGGCTTCGTTACGAGCTGTGGGAGCCGCAGGGTAAGGGCCCGTTCCGCGTGGGTCTGTACAGCGGCGAGGTGAGCACGGTGCGGGCACTAGAGGAGGGGGACGGGCCACGGCAGCGGCTGGTGATCGTGGTGCGGGACCACGGGGAGCCGTCGCTGTCAGCGACGGCCACGCTGAGTGTGTCACTGGTGGAGGGTGCCGAGGTGATGCTGGCAGCGTCGGGATCATCATCGGGTCTGCAGCCAGCGGTGGGCATGGAGCGGGACGCTGTGGCTGCATTGTCATCAACGAACGTGTGGCTGGTGGTGGCCATCTGCGCGGTGTCGAGCGTGTTCCTCCTGGCGGTGGTGCTGTATGGGGCGTCACGGTGGGCGCCGCAGTCGGGCGTGCTGTCGGGTGCCGGTCCGGCGACGCTGGTGTGCGCCAGCGAAGTGGGGAGCTGGTCGTACTCGCAGCGCCAGAGCCGGAGCCTGTGCATGGCGGAGGGCGCGGGCAAGAGCGACCTGATGGTTTTCAGCCCCATCGTGCCACCTCCGCTGTCCGGCCCCGTGGTGAAGGAGACACAGCCGGAACCCTCTCTCCTGGATACAGTCAGTGGCTCTCTCTTTTTCACCCCTTGCCCCTGCCTTCTTTTCTCCCACCCCTGCTGCCCCTCCTTTCCCTGCTCTCAGCCTTCATGTGTGCCCCTGGGCAGGCACCCATGGGTGCCAGGCTCCACCTGTCTTGCTGCAGGCAGTGCTTGGCGGGTGTTTACTGTCTGACTGTTGACTGCGGTCTTGCTTGTATTTTGTCTGTAAGCTATTTCACTGTTCAAGTTTTTTTAATATCAGTTTCTTATCTTCTTTGGGATTGGAATTGCTTGGACCCATCTACAACTATTTTCCTTAGCGTCATAACGTCTACGCTGATATCTTCACATCCTCGTTTACTCCTTTATTTTTAGCCAAGGTGTCATAGGGTGGGCAGCTGTTTTCTGTAACACTTTGTGTCGTTTTATAGAGGACCGTAAGTTAGGATATAATGATGTGTGGAAATGTCGTGTTCTAATCTCTCCTGAAAGGTGGACATCTTGAAATTGGATGGGTTTTTCTTATGGTGTTGTCTAATCTAGTTTTTCATGGTTTTGCTCCCTGTCATTATTTGTGGTACTTCTGCTTTGACGACCTTTGTCATATTCTCTGTCAGTCTTTTATATTTTTAACATGAGGAAATTTTCCTCAAACAGAATCTGCTCTAAATCTTTGGTCATCCTGCTGGCTGTCTCTGAAACTCTTCCTGGTCTCCCCTCTTTTTCTAACCGTATTAAGAAGGGGAGGATCTCCACAAAATAATTCAAGTATTGGTGAATCTTATATTTAGACAACGTTTGATAAAGCACAATTTTCTTATATCTCATAAGTCTTACGCATTTGATTTGCACTGAAAACGGAGATGATACAACCATGTCACTGTCTTCCCTGTGCCATAGATGTCATTTCAGAGCTTTAAATGAACCTGGTTCATAGTCAGTCACAGGCTCTGTTGAATCCATGTTATTTTCTTCATCTGCTCAGCTTTGAGATGTCCTGCATGGAAAATGTTTTGCCTTTTTCCAACCTAGGTCCTTGGCGTCATCAACTCTTTCTGTATTTCTCTCAGTAGACTTGTATTTTAACTCTGCTCCATTGGGTGATGTAATCTGTGACCTTCGTTGCATTATTTTTGATGACTTTTCGAGATCCTTTGATGAGCTATTGAATGGCACGGTTCCTGAAAAAGGTCTCTGTCTGACTGCAGTGTTGACATTATCTTGCTTAAGTGTCCAGGTTTGGTTTTCCTGCCATCTGTGTAGTTCATCACAGCTCCAATTGCCTCTTCAATCTTCTTTCGTTTTGTAATGAGTGTCTTCATCTGAGTACATTTTCCAGTCTCGCAGGTAGGCAGTTTTGATGAACTCTTTGCTTTTGTCTGCTGCAGCGTGCTAATTCCAGTCTTTCCTTAATTCGAAATCAGTCCTCCCTTGTGGGGACATCATGCAAGGTGACCACAGCTGGTTCTTCTCTGTTCAGCTTTCATGGCATATATTAGTTTGTGAAGTGCTACAGAATTACCATGGGCATGGAAAGGTCAGTAGAAGCATTTCATGTTGCTCTTTTCCAAGTATGATGTAAGTGTGCTTTCTACGACAAAGTACATACGGCAGAAAACCATGAACAAAGATAGGTGTGAGAAACGTGCAGCTATAGTGCTACAAGATGTATTGCTAAGAGGACTTGCTTTTGGTGGGTGAATGTATTTATAGAAGCACCTCAGCTATAGCTCCTAACTCTGCTAGTTCCATGTACCCGGCATTGGTAGGCTTTGTATTTCCTTTCTTTTTTTGTTTCCTTCCTGAGAATACTTTTTAAAATAAACTGTTATTTTGTGTGCGTGCTTTATGATGATCTTGTGAATATGAACAGGGTTGACACTAGAAATTTCTGATTCCCCCAGAGACAGCGTGGCTTGGCTTGCCTTTCTCAGGAGATGTGTCAGTGATTGTGAGCCATGCTGCTAAGTAACGTTGACTGATTTCAGAACTGATGCCCCTTGCCATCGCTGTCATTCACTGTCTTGTAGTTTCTTAAGATGAGGTTTACCTCAAGAGAATGCTGTGAGGCTTCAGGTTTAATTTCTGTTTCCACCTTCATAGAATTGGATACAGAAATGCTGGAAATACAGGAGGGATTTGAGAGGCTGGAAAGAATCTGTTTCCTTTTCCAGCTCTGCTTCCCTGAAATCATGAACAGTGATCCTTGAACTTGGCCCTGACAATGGAGACCTGGAAATAAATCTAGACAACTGTTAGAATAATAAGATGACGTATGAGCAGACTTACCTGGATTTTTTTTAGCATTTGATATCTTCAGTTTGTTTTAACCTCCTGTTGCATCGTTGATGCTTCTGTGGTAGAACTAGCAGCTCAGTACTGGGTGAAATTACCCGTTCCGTGTTGCCGTCTGGCATGCATGGTGGGGCAGCAGCAAGTGTCTGAGGTTGTATAGAGAAAGGGCCCTGATGTGTTTATGTCAGTGGATGAGGTGGGAGCCTTGGAGCATGTCGTAAGCAAACTATACCTTGCCAGAGCAGTGGTGCAACCCACTTGTGTTGTCCTGTTATGTCATGGGTGGATGACTGTACTAGATCCTGAAGCAGCTCATCTCCGTCAGCAATGGGTACATTGTTTTGCTGTACTGAGAGTGCCTGCTTGCCTAAAAGGTAGGAAAGAACTTGACAATCATTGCACAGCTACAAGTGGGGAATAAAACTTAAAGAAAATGCTTTACTGAGGCACATAAAGACTACTAGAGAGCCCAGGTTCCCTGAGCTATTTCACCCTTCCAGGAGGTTCTGTGCTATGTGGGTTTAGACATACGGAGTTAGGGAGTCACTGATGTACTTGAAAGTCTTTGGAATTCTATGCATTTCTGGTTTCTTAGGTTGGACCTATACATCAAAAGGCAGACCCGTTCTCTTATGGACAGACACAGATATGCTTTGTAACATGATGTCCTTCCTCAGTTATTTACCGTATGAAAACCAAGGAGGGTGCATGGGATTGGTCAGCTACATCACTGTCGCAAAGCCATGGAAAAGTAAGCAGTTTATGGGTTTGGGGCTTTTTTTTTCCTTGAGCGTTGCTGCGCTAGAAACATACATTCCATATGACTCTATGCCTTCTAGAGACCACAGATCAGGGATACAATCATCTTCTGTAAAGGAATCAGCCGTACGCTCTTTGCCAAGAAAAATAAATTAGGAAGCTGGGTTATGCCTTCTCAGCAACAGGTAGGGAGGGAAGACAAAGCCAGGAGATCAGAACTGGGGTAGGCTCTGTTCAACGACCAGGACAGATGTGATTCCTGGATTAATGTAGGCATTTAGGAAATATTTTGGGAA
Organism: Bucorvus abyssinicus; assembly: GCA_009769605.1. Lineage (NCBI taxonomy): Eukaryota > Metazoa > Chordata > Aves > Bucerotiformes > Bucorvidae > Bucorvus > Bucorvus abyssinicus. The sequence continues at coordinate 19,510,955 of CM020041.1, read as the reverse complement.
GTATGTATCAATTAAAGTGCCAGAGAAGAGAAAAGAGAAAGGAGACGATAAAAAAGAAAGACGAGAAAGGAGAAGAGAAAAGAGAAAGAAGAGAAAGGAGGCGAGAAAAGAGAAAGAAGAGAAAGGAGGCGAGAAAAGAGAAAGAAGAGAAAGGAGGCGAGAAAAGAGAAAGAAGAGAAAGGAGGCGAGAAAAGAGAAAGAAGAGAAAGGAGGCGAGAAAAAAGAAAGAAGAGAAAGGAGGCGAGAAAAAAGAAAGAAGAGAAAGGAGGCGAGAAAAAAGAAGAGAAAGGAGAAAGGAGAAAAGAGAAAGGAGAATACAAGAGAAGACAGAAAGACGGCGAGAACGGCAGCGAGAAAGGAGAAAGAGAAATCACCTACTATCGTTTTTGACGAAGGGAAATGATCAAAAAGGAAATCGCAGAGCTTGGCAGCCGAGTGAGCAGAGCCGTGGCCCCTCCGTACGGGGCGGACGTCGCGGCAGCAGGAGGCTGCTCGCGGGAGGAGCCGCGGCCGGACACCAGGTGCCGCTGTTGACCATTTAATGCGCTGTGAACTCGCGGAGCGGCGAGGCAGCTCCGCCCCGAGCCGCTGTCGCGGCGGCGTCTTGCGGAGTGCTGGGCCGGGCGGAGCGGCAGAGCGCAGGGGAGCGGCGGCCCGCGGCTGATGGGGAGCACTTAAGGAGGGCGACCGGGTGGCTGCGATGGCTGTGTGTCGGGGTGGCGTGTTGCGGGTGCTGGTGCTGCAGGCGTGCTGGGCGCTGGTGGTGGCTCAGGTGCGCTACTCGGTGGCGGAGGAAGCGAAGGCCGGGACGGTGGTGGGTCGTCTGTGGCAGGAGCTGGGCGTGGAGGCGGTGGATGCGGAGGCGCGGCGTGTGCGCGTGGTGTGGCAGGGCCGTCGTTCGGGCGTGGAGGTGAGCGGGGCGAGCGGGGCGCTGGTGGTGAGCTCGCGTGTGGACCGGGAGGAGCTGTGCGGCAAGGGCGCGCCGTGCGTGCTGCGCCTGGAGGTGCTGCTGGAGCGGCCGCTGCGCGTCTTCCACGTGGAGCTGGAGGTCACCGACATCAACGACAATGCCCCGGTGTTCCCCGTGAAGGAAGAAGCCCTTACAATCGCGGAGTCTTCGCTGCCTGGGTCTCGTTTCCCGCTGGAGGGCGCGTCGGATGCAGATATCGGAACCAACGCGCAGCTCTCCTATGCTCTCAGCCCCAGCGAGCACTTCACTCTCGATCATCAGGGGAATAATGATGAGAGCGCATCACTGGCCCTTGCGCTAACAAAACCTCTGGACCGGGAGACGCTGCCTGTGCACCGGTTGGTGGTGACAGCGAGTGACGGGGGCCGGCCGTCTCTGACGGGCACAATGGAGCTGGTGATCTCGGTGCTGGATGCCAATGACAATGCGCCCCAGTTCAACCAGTCGGTGTATAAAGTCAAAGTATTAGAGGATTCCGAGATCGGGACTCTGTTAATCAAGCTGAACGCCACGGATTTGGACGAAGGGATCAATAGTGATATTATATACTTGTTTAGTAGGCGTGTCACTGCACAAATAAAAGAATTATTCACCATTGACGAAAACAAAGGAGAAATCAGACTTCAAGGGAAATTAGACTACGAAGAAATGGATAGTTTCGAGATTACAATAGAAGCGAGAGACAAAGGCTTTCCTCCGTTATCGGGTCACTGTAAGGTGTTGGTGGAGGTGGTGGACGTGAACGACAACGCGCCAGAGGTGTGGGTGACATCGCTGTCGGTGCCAGTGCCGGAGGACGCATCGGTGGGGACTGTGGTGGCGCTGCTGAGCGTGTCAGACCGGGACTCGGGGGCGAACGGCCGGGTGCGCTGCACGGTGTGGCCGTCGGGGCCGTTCGGTCTGGTGTCAGCGTTCACGGGCTCGTACTCGCTGGTGCTGCGGGAGGCGCTGGACCGGGAGCGCGTATCGGAGTACGAGGTGGAGGTGCGTGCGGAGGACGGCGGGGTGCCACCGCTGCGTGCCAGCCGCGGGCTGCAGGTGCCAGTGTCGGACGTGAACGACAACGCGCCGGCGTTCACGCAGGCCGTGTACACGGTGCTGGTGAGGGAGAACAACGCGGCGGGTGCGGAGCTGGCGCAGCTGTGGGCGCGGGACCCGGACGAGGCGAGCAATGGTCGCGTGAGCTACTCGGTGGCGGAGGGCGGTGTCGGGTCCGCAGTGTCGGGCGGCGGGTGGCGCCCGGCATCGAGCTACGTGTCGGTGGACGCGGAGAGCGGTCGCTTGTGGGCACTGCAGCCCTTGGACTACGAGGAGCTGCAGGTGCTGCAGTTCGAGGTGCGTGCGGTGGATGCGGGGGAGCCGCCGCTGTGCGGCAACGCCACGGTGCAGCTTTTTGTGGTGGACGAGAATGACAACGCGCCGGCGCTGCTCCCGCCGGCCGGCAGCAATCCGGGGCCCGATCCTGGTGCTATTCCCGGGTCATCGGGTGTGGTCTCAGAGGTGTTGTGGGCACGGGCGGTGTGGGGTTCACCGGCGGGTCAGGTGGTGGCCAAGATCCGTGCGGTGGATGCGGACTCGGGCTACAACGCGTGGCTGCGCTACGAGCTGTGGGAGCCGCGGGGGCAGGGCCCGTTCCGTGTGGGTCTGTACAGCGGCGAGGTGAGCACGGCGCGGGCGCTGGAGGAGGGGGACGGCCCGCGGCAGCGGCTGGTGATCGTGGTGCGGGACCACGGGGAGCCACCGCTGTCGGCAACAGCCACGCTGAGCGTGTCGCTGGTGGAAGGCTCCGAGGCGGCGCTGGCGGCTGCGGTGGGGCCGGGGATAGAGCCGGCAGCGAGCGCGGAGAGTGGCGCATCATCGTCGACGAACGTATGGCTGGTGGTGGCCATCTGCGCGGTGTCGAGCGTGTTCCTGCTGGCGCTGGTGCTGTACGGGGCGTCGCGGTGGGCGCCGCGGTCGGGCGTGCTGTCGGGTGCTGGTCCGGCGACGCTGGTGTGCGCCAGCGAAGTGGGGAGCTGGTCGTACTCGCAGCGCCAGAGCCGGAGCCTGTGCGTGGCGGAGGGCGCGGGCAAGAGCGACCTGATGGTTTTCACCCCCAATTTTCCACTGCCGGCGCCGGCCGGCCCCGCGGTAGAAAACGGTTGTGCTGTCAATGTGCCGTCTCTCTCCCCGCTTGGTTCAGCCGTGGTAAGTGTATTCGCGTTTTTTTTTTTCTTTCTTTCTTCCGTAGTTCTATTGATCTGCTGCTCTTCGTGGATTATCCTTATACTAAAACACTTTTTCTGTGGTAACACTTTTACAACGCGAGTTTTAGCCTTGCTTTGGATGTAGCCGTAGTTCTGCACGGTAGGCATGTGTGTTCGCTTTTCGAAATTTTATCGGTGTGGAGGGGGGGTTTATTATTTTTATCTGAATGCTGCTGCTTTTTTTTTTTTTTTCCCCTTACTTTATATGTTTTTGTTAAACGTATGTTTAATGTTGTATGATTTCTTTTCCCGGCTACTTGGCATCGAGTGGTAGTGGTAGGTGTTGCCAGATCTTTTATTTCTCTTTTGCAGTGGTTTTTAACGTGTGAAAGCAGCCGGGAGGTGATTAGGAGCTTAGTAGTTCCCTTTGGATGACTGCAGTTAGGGTACTTGTTATCTTTGAAGCCGGGTGTGGTTAAGCTTGCTTTGAAGAATAGTTCGTTCATGTGCGCTAAGGCTTGCTCGGGTTTGTATTCCTTCAGAAGTTTGTTGATTGTTGGGTTTCGCCCATTCTAAGAAGCTGAAATACAAGAAGTGACACTTACGGGGTGTAGTGTGAGTCTGAAACATTGGTGGAGCTTGTGAGTACTGTTTTGCCTCTGGAAGCCCGGGGGACAGTGGAGTGAGAATCAGGATGCTTCTTGGAAAAGGGGGGAACTATGCGAGGCAGGGAGCGCCCCCTGCACCTCTCCTCACGACCTCACCCCGCTCTTTTTGTGGTGTTGCAGTGTCTTTTCCACCACGTTCATCTCGGAAACATGCTGTGGAAACTAGCTTTTGGTTCTCCCCGAAGTTGAGCAGCAGAAGCAGGGAAAGGCAGATTTATCTAGAAATAAGTTCTCGGGACTGGTTTCCACATTGTTTTTCCTGTGTGGGCGGTGATTGCTTAATTATGGGTGTGTTTTAACACCGCTATTGGAGCAGCTGATTCTGGCCGTGCACCGGCCGCACTGACTCGACTCCGTTCTCATCGAGACCAGCTCCACTCTTCGAGATGAGATGTTGGGGGCATGCTAATGTTCTTCGTTCGGTGTTAGACACTGGGTGTAACTTCGACAGGGAAAATCCACGATGTCTTGTATCTGATTTAATTTTCGTTATAGCGTAAAAATGAAGTCTCTAGGGCTGCCGGGGTGGTAAAAGCAACCGGTACTGTTATATGTGATTTTTTGTGTGTGTTGCGCATTCAGTTCAGTAAAGATACCGATTTGGATCACTACCATAGTTTTATGTCAAAGTGATGACTGTAACACAGCGTATTTCTTTTGAGAACATACGTTTTGTTGGGTTTTGTACTAAGAGAAGCGTACTTACTACTTTGACGAAACACGTGGAGAAAAAAGAAGGAATGCAGATCGCTATTTCGAAAGTGCCAAGAATGGTACTTACAGGTGTACCGAAAAGCAGTGAAGAAAGTTGACAACTTTTAAAAAAAAAAAAAAAAATCGCATGAGTGGGTTATCTCCCCGTGATCCGTAGAAAAAAATGCGAGCGTGTCGCACGAATTTCTCTTTCCTTCCAGCATCTATTTTAGCTCACTTAGGGTAAGAGCTTTACGTTTGAGTTCTTTGTGTATTTGCTGGGGATTGTGTTTCTACCCTCCTTTGATCATGTCCCGTAGCTGATGTGCTTAAGGAGAGTTGGTCGTCACCTCTTAAGTATGCGTGAACTACCTTCACTTGTGAGTAGCAAGGCTTATCGCAGAGCTGTAGAGCTGTCGCTTTGTTTTCTTCATTCACATGAATGTGATAAAAGTAGGAACAGCAAACCGTGATCTCCTAAAGATGACTCTTCTACTTCTTCATTTAACTAAATCTGTGGAAGAGGGTGGGAAAACAGATGTGGGAAGCAACTCGTTTCCTTGGGCTGTGGAGTCTCAGTGCTGATCGTTTTGGGCATGGGAGGCTTTGGCTTGTGGTATGGTAAAGCAATCAGAGCTCGTGGATGCTTTCACTTCGCGGCATAGACTGGGCAGGGTACCAGAAGGCGCTAGAATATTCAGTCAGTGTCTTCAATAAAAGATAATTTCGTGCAGGGCTGTCAGTCGCGGCAAGCGCAGGCTCTCATTCCCGACGCGTGTCGTTTTGAAGAACGATGCTGATGAAGAGCAGTGGTTCACGGGCACAGTGAATCGTGTCGGCTGAAGCCGGGCTCGCCGCCGGGTGCGCTGTGGAGCGCTGCCGCGGGAAGCTCTGGGAGCGGGGCGGGCGAGCGGAGGAGCAGCGGCTTCAGCGCCTGCACCGCCGTGGTGGCCGAAGGCTGTTTTGCAGCCTCAAAAGGGGATTTCACAGTCAGGGAAATGCCCGGCGCGGCTGCCGGAGGACTTGCGTGAGACGCCGAGTGTTCGGCTCGGAGCTGCTCTGCCGCACGAGCGGGACTGATCCCCAGTACCCGCGATGGCTGGGAGGGTCCCTTCGGCAGCTTCTGCCAAGCCCGGGGGGCTCCGAGAGGTAAATAGACCAATCTGTGCCCTCGCGTTCAAGAGACGAGTTCTTGTCTACGATGTATTGAACAGCACGTTGTGAGTCCGTGTTTCTGTGGCTTGATGTGGGTAACGAGAATTTTCGTGGGGTTCTCTGAAATCTGGAAATCCTCTGGGTACGCGAGTGTTCTCCCGGGCTCTTTTTAGTCATCTCCGCTCCCGCTGTCCCCACGTAGCGGCTGCGAGCTCCTGTGGCTTGTTCAAGGGCATGCTGACATCGTTGCCCGTCCTGCCAGCAGGCAGAGTCTGCCTCCGCGGAGGCGGGGGGGTCGGATCAACCCGGAGCTGCTCTGCCCGCTCCTTCCGCCGGGGTGCGGGGGACGGCTCCCACGGGGGACAGCGCGGGCTGCCTGCTACCCCAGGTCCCGAGCGGGAGGAGCCCAGTGTTTCGGGTCGCTGGGGGTACCTCCGTCCTTGCGCTCCCCTCTCCCCGCAGGAGCCCAGACGTGATGGGCGAGAGCGGGGTGCCTATACCGCCGTCGGCGGCTCCCCCCGGGCACTGGGCTATTTGGGCACTGTCCGGGAAGGAGCTCCGGTCTTCCTTAGTCCGAAGGCAGATCTTATATAGTGTCCGGTTGCCGCCGGTGTACGAGCTTTTCACGTGTTCCTCTCCGGGTGGAGATGAGGTCTGGGTCTGCCAGTCGCTCCGGGAACAGCTGCCGCCGCGGAGAGCTCATCGGTTCTCCTCGGAGGAGAAACCTCAGGGCTGTCGCTCTGTCTGCTCCGCCGAGCAGGTTCAAGCCCTTCTGGTCTCTCCCGCTGGGTTCTGGTTGGCGCCCCTGGCATTTTTCCGAGCCTCAGGACCGAAGGCAACCGCTCCGCGTCTGCGCTGCCGCCGCTGATGCATTGTCCGTGGAAGCGGCGCCTTAGATCGCTGGCGTAGGTGATAACGTTCAAACACGAATGGCCCTTCGTGTGGTGCAGCCGTACGCTCCACTTCCCCGAGGTAGCCCGGTTTTACTCGTCACCTTTATTTTGTTGCCTTTGCTCTCCAGACAGTTCTTCTGGCCGCTCCCGTTGTTGCGAGAGCAACGTGCACGGCTGGACTAATGACATCTTATTGCCAGAAGAGGGTATGATTGGCTGAAAATATAAGACTGGGCGGGAGAAAGAGTACGTAAGGGATGCTTGGGGCTCTGAGGCGGTGAAAATGCACCACTGCATCCGCCTGTCGGTGGAAGAGATGTGGAAAAAGCGCTCTGTGAGCACGTCGGGGAGCGAGATTGCAGAGGTTCCGGACAGTGCCCTTGGGATTGCAAAAAAGTTGAGTTCCTGGGCAGCTCTGGTCAAACCGGCTCTAAGAATAGGTAAAGCCAAGGGAAGGGCGTAGAGAACAGTTTGGCGTTGACAAATTGAAGGCAAACGTGAGATCAAGGATGAGGGTTTTTAAACAGTGGTTACATTATGCACTGTGATGCCAAGGGAAGGGTCTACATTAAAGGTATTTAATATGACTGAGGTGCAAATAACGTAACTGGGGTAAGCGACTTGAGGTGGAGAGGAGACCTTTGAGACTGGAGACCCTGAAAAGAGGGGTTAGGTGGGAGGGTGACCAAACAGGAGTAAGAGTGGAGAAACGGAGTATAAAGGCACCCTCGAGATCCCCGGGGCAGCTGGATGTGGAGAGGCAGAGCACGAGCAGATGGGGAAGAACGGGACTGGGACTCCGCCGAGGAGAGCAGTGGCTTCGCACGCATGGCAAGGCTGGATTCTGCCCCCGCCCCACGGCACAGCGGGTGTTGCTCCTTTCGCGGCAGGGGTGGCTGTGGTGGAACTGGCCCTGGGTATTTAATATTTCTAAGCGCTGTGTTTTGGCCGTGTCCCAGAGCTGTCTATGTGAGCAGCGTGTGGATGAGGCACTCATCCAGGCTGGACTGGGAAAGCAACATGGTAGGAGCTGGCTGTTGGGATGGTGCCGGCAATACGTGTGTTTCAGTGAGCGGAGTTGCCTGACTTCTAGGGACGTCACGGTCCACAGCAGAGTGTGGGGAAGGACAATAGGACAAGAGATGCCAAAATACTGAACCAAGGTTGTAAAGTTTAAAAATGTTGTTAAAAAGAAAGAGCATCAAAGGCAGATACCCTCAGAGCCCAGTGAAAAAGCATTAGGCTACAAAATTTAAGAGATGTAGCGGAAAGCTGAAGAAGTTATTTCGATAGTAAATGAGTAGTAATAAGTGAATTAAAGACAAAATCAGTATAGGCTGCCAGATACTTCTCAAAAGGTGAGTACATCTTGGAAAGAGGCAAAGGTACAATTACTTTGATTTTTGGCCGTTACTCGTTAATCGCTTTCTGCAAGCGCTGCTGGTATTTCAGGCACCGGTGTGCATAAGCACAGCTTGTTATTCCAATATTAAGATTTTTTTTTTTTAAATCTGCCTTTGAGTGAGTTTGTCTGTTCAACAGAAGGATCTCGGTCCCAAAATTTTTGCGTTTTTTCGTTGCAAACCCAGTCACGGGTGAGTAGGGTCTGTGTGTGGACCTCGGACACCAGCACCTGCTGCCTTTCCCAGATGGATGGATCTTTGCCGCAATATTACGGGAAATTTATTGTCTTTCCTGTGACTTTAATAGGTGTTATTGCAGTGGCTCACGGATTTTGTCATGACTGTGCATCACTACAGGGCAGTACAACTAGCACCTTTTTCATATTTTATAGATGATAGATCTCGGCAGGAGTCTAGGCCAAATTTGGGGCGGCGGGAGTCTGGATGACCATTTTATAGTGACTAGGTGGGAATTAGGGATTTCTGCAGTTGGCAATCAAGGGAAACAAAAAAGGCAAACAGCATACCGTAAATACTGACATTGTTTACTGTGTGCAATGGCCCATTGAACAAATTTCCGTCGTGTGTGAGTTAAGGTGGATGCACACCAGCTCCTCAGCTCCTGCAATGAGCCCCCGCCCCCGCAGCTCTAGTGGATGCTGTAGTATCAACGGAGTAGAAGTAAAATGCAACATTCAGGTAATGCCAGGGGCCCCTGGAGTTAAAAAATCAATATCCGCCGTTAGGCGCGCAGGGGCTGACCAAGGCTTGCTCTGGTGTGGATGGAATTGAAACCTGACTGGGAGGTTTTGCTGAGAAGATGCAAACAGATGTATTGATTTTTTTATTTAATGTACAACTTTTGGCTGTGCTCCCGATTTCCTCCTATTTCGAAGGGCCCTGATACGATGTATAATTGAAATGTTCTTCAAGAAGGGTTAAGATCTCTCCTTGTTGCACATTTATAGCTTCTTGCTTTGGACAGGTCAGGTTTTCAGGGTAAGAAGCTCTCACAGAAGGAAGCTGGAAATGGAGGAGCCTGGAGGGGTTGCCAGGGCTTGATGCCCCTCTGTGTGAATTGCAGCTGAAGGTCATTCCAGGATGGTGTTCTGAAATTATTTCTGCCCTCTTGCACCTTGCTTAGGGGATAGTTGCTAACTGTACCTTTGATGCAGAAAGCTGGGGGAACAGAGAGCTTTGATTTTTTTTCTCTTTTTTCACTCATGATCTGCTATCTCTGTCTGGTGTCAGCTTGTCTCTCCCCACAATTCCTGGGCCTGTCCTAAATGCAAGATCTCTCTGGTGCCGATATTTATTTCTTTACAAATAATTCGACTGCTGCAACCTTCCGCTTTCTCCCTCCCACCCGAGCCATCCCCATCCTGCTTTGGCGGGCTGGATGGGAGCTCGTCTGTGGCTGCGGGTGATCCGACTGGGGGCTGTCAGAGGAGAGATCCTTCTCTCCAATAATCCCTGTTGATTTACTTTGTCCAGAAGGTGAGGCGGGAAAGAGGTTTTTTTTCTTATTTTTTCCCCTCTTTTTAAATTTTTTTCCTCCCCCCCCCTTTTTTTTTTCTTAAAATTTTTTTTTTTTTTTAAGTTCAACAGGGGTAGAGTTGACTGCCTCCTTTAATTGTGCTCTTAAAAGCCCGCTGGGAGATGTGCTCAGCTGGGCTGTGCTGACCTATGTTTAGCTGATGCCTGTCACTTCTCATAGGCGTTTCTCTTGCACCGCGGTACCCTGGCAGCGCGTCCTCCCCTTGCCTCTCCTGCAAGGAGCGGAGGGAAGGGGGCGAGGGGGGGGGGGTCTGCTCCGCATCTCTCTTCACGGAAACACAACCGTGCCGCCGACTTGGGGGCCCGGAGCCCCGCTCCCCGTTCCCGGATCTTCGTCGGGGCGTTAAAAAAAAAAAAAAAAAAAAAAAAATAGGCAGGGGAGAGAAGGAGCGGCAGCCGTCGGCCAGCGAGGCGGCGGGGGGAGCGCAGCCCCCTCCCCCGACGGCGCAGGTGCCGCGGCGGCCTCTAGGGGGCGCCGCCGCCGAGCGCGGTGCCCGGCGCGGCGGCTCCGCGCGCCTCAGACCCCCGCGCCGGGCACAGCGATCGGCGGCGGCGGCGGCGGGGGAGCCTCCGCGGAGCCGGGGCGCCTCCCGCGCCTGCAGCGAACTTGTGGCCCTGCCGCCCCGGTGCGCCCCGGTTGCCCATTGGCTTCGTGCTGGGAACTTGGTGGGGTTCGGGGAGATTGTGGATTATGGTCCTGCTGAGCCGGTCTGCGGGAAGCTGAGCCAGGGGAGGAAGAATGCGGGTCTATTTGATGGTTTGCTGCCTTATTTGCTGCACCGCGAACGGACAAGTAGTGTATTCCATCGCCGAGGAGACGGAGCGCGGGGCGTCTGTGGGGAACATAGCGAAGGATTTACGAATAGAAGCGGCTACACTTTCAGCTCGGAAATTTCGCATGATCACCGGCTCAAGTAAGCAATATTTTAATATAAATGCAACCACGGGGGCTTTGTCTGTTAACGAGCCCATAGACAGAGAGCAGCTCTGTGAATTAAAGTCTGCCTGTCTTCTGAATTATGAACTCGTGTTAGAAAACCCTCTAGAGCTTTATAGAATGGAATTTAAAGTCTTGGACATAAATGACAACTCCCCCAGCTTTCCCTTAAGCGAATATCATATAAACGTGCCTGAGTTCCTGTCACCCGGGGCACGGTTTACACTCCCGAACGCCCAAGATCTTGATGAAGGTACTAACAGTGTCCAGAATTATACTCTGAGCCCTGATGAACATTTCCATTTGGAAATGCAGACACGCGGGGATGGGAGTAAATATCCTGAACTGGTGCTGAAGAAAGCCTTAGACAGGGAGCAGCAAGCCACTCACCGACTTGTCCTTACAGCCAAAGATGGTGGGGATCCTCCAAAGTCTGGTGATGTCCCGGTCATTGTGACTGTGCTGGATACCAATGACAATGCACCAGAATTTGAGCACTCAGTCTACAGGGCGAGTATCTTGGAAAATTCCCCCAGTGGCACTTTGGTAGTGCAAGTGCACGCCACGGACTTGGATGAAGGTCCAAATGGAGAGGTCAGGTATTCATTTAGCAATACTACTTCTGCTGATCTGCAGCGAATGTTCTTAATTCACCCGCACACTGGGGAGGTGACAGTCAATGGCGTTTTAGCTGTTCAGAGACCTCTCCTTGAGATGCTTATTGAGGCAAGGGATAACGGGGCATTTGGCATGTCCAGCACGGCTAAGCTGCTGGTGGAAATCACTGATGTGAACAATCATGGCCCAGAGATAACAATTACATCCCTTTCCAGTCCCATTCCGGAGGATGCTCTTCCTGGCACAGTGATAGCTCTGCTGAGTATTTTGGATAAGGACCCTGGGGAGAACGGAAAAGTAACCTGCCAGATCCCTGAAAACCTTCCCTTCCAGTTAAAGCCTTCCCTTGAAAACTACTACAGCCTGGTCACCAGTGGGCTTCTGGACCGAGAGCTGATCAGTGGATACAACATCACCATTACTGCCACAGACTTGGGTTCTCCGCCCATCGCCACTCAGAAGACCCTTTGGGTGCAGATTTCTGACGTGAATGATAATCCCCCTGTCTTCACTGCTGACACCTTTGACGTGTTTGTGGAGGAGAACAATCCACTTGGTGCTTTTCTCTACCAGGTCTCAGCATCTGACCCTGATATGGGGGAGAATGGTCGGGTCTCTTACATGCTCAGGAATTCCACAGTTGCAGGCAATGCTCTGGCCAGCTTTTTGTCTGTGAGCTTGGCCAATGGGAGCATCTATGCAAAACGTGCCTTTGACTTTGAGCAGCTTAGGAGCTTCTATTTCCAAGTGGAAGCCAAGGACAATGGGTCACCAGCCTTGAGTGCTGCTATAACTGTGAATGTTTACATCTTAGACCAGAATGATAATGCCCCAGCCATCCTGTACCCCACCAGCCAGAATGGCTCGGTAGCTGTGGAAGTTGTGCCCCGCCTGGCTGATGAGGACTACCTGGTGACCAAAGTGGTGGCAGATGACGAGGATAATGCAGAGAACGCCTGGCTTTCCTATCACCTTGCCCACTCCTCCGACTCCACCCTGTTCCGCTTGTCACCGCACTCTGGTGAGCTGCGCACCACGCGCTCCATGCGTTCCACTGACTTCCTCAAGCACAAGGTGGTTGTGGTGGTGCAGGACCACGGGGATCCACCACTCTCTTCTACTGTGACAGTGGGCATCCTGCTGGCTGACACCCTGCCCCAGGCACTGCCTGACTTTGATGACAGCGGGGAGCCACCACCACTGCTCAATGCTACAAACGTTTACCTGATTGTTTCCCTGGCCTGTGTCTCCTTCATCTTTGCGGTGTTCCTCCTCTTTCTTGCCATTGCGCGGCTGTGCCACTGCCAGACTTGCTGCTGCAGTGGCTGCTGCTGCCCAGCTGAGGAGTATGAAAAGTATTGCTATAGCGTGCACATGCTTCCCGGCTCCCACCTCCCACCGGATATGCTGGAGGTCACTGGTGTGGGTAAACTGACTCATACCTACTTGTACAGGGCATCTGTAGGTCTTGGGCCTAGCAACAGCAACATCCCAAATGGTGATGCTGGGAACATTCCCAGCAGCTCCAGGTTACAAGTGCCAGGACCCTGCATCCAAGTGCAGCAGGTCCAAAGTGATCGGTTGAGTGCTGTCCTCGTGGTAAGTACTTCTTCCTTGCACTTTTTTTCTGGCAGGCACGTGCCCTCGTGTCTACACTGGGGTGCTGTCAGTGCAGAAGAAGGTATTGAGGGTATTTGCAGGAGAGCAGGCATCGTTCCATGGCACCTGGAGGAAACTTCTGTTCCTTTTATATCTTTCCTAAAACCAAGATCTCTTTGGGTGAAATGGGGATTGGTCAATCTTTGGCCGTGGGATGACAAAAGAGATTTTTTTTTTTTCCCCCAAAAAAAACATTTAGGACCTTCAGACATAACTGAAGGTAAAGAACATGTAAGTGAAAACTAAATACTTTGCAAGTTTAGCCGTTGTCTTCAGATAGCTAAATATTTATCTGTTGGCACGGTGAAATAGGATTGGGGTTTTTTTCCTCCTTTTGCTCTTTTCTGAACACCCTTTCCAGATAAATCCTACCGACAAAGGTCTTTTCTCAAATATTTGTTATTTGATGTACTTGTGATTGTTTACCCAGTATTTAATCAAAGTCACGGTCAGTTTTAAATTCTGTTCTCTGTAGTGGCACAGGTTCGCACGTGTCAGGAGTCTCTCACTAGGCAAAGCGGGGCCGTGGAGTAAATCTTGCAGAAGCGTCAGTGTCTTTCAGTAAGAAGTTGTAGAGTCCAGGAAAATCGCAGTTGATGTTATGTGAAGAATTTGTGCCTAATGCTTTGGGGGTACTTTGGGAATATCATTGATTATTTTGAGGATGTGAAAAAAAGGCTCAGTTAGAACCTTTGTGATAGTCACCTCAGAACCTTTTTGGCAGTCGCTTAACTCAGAAGGTGTCTGCAAGAACTCTGATAGTGCCTGGGGGGTGTATCCTTGGCTGGAGAGAAGTTCATAATTGCAAAACTTCTGTAACAATGGCCATACAAAAACAAAAAACCAAAACCAAACGAAAAACCCCCCAAAAACCCTGGTACAGCTAATTTCCATGTTCCTATTGAGCAAGATCTTGAAACGCAGGTTACCAACACGTTAATGGACTGAATAATAACAAAAATGAAAAAGTACCTCTAATCTCTGTAATGAGAACAACTACAATGTGTCTCATTACATCTCACCGTATTTCAGTCATTCAGGTGAGTTTTTAAACTTGAAATATGGAACGTCTTTTTAGGAGCTTTTGATAGTGGGCAAAATAAATCCCAGCCGACACCTTCGGCAATTTTATTTTCTTAGCTGCTAATCCGCAGAATTGGGAACCGTAGATGCGACCTGCTTGGGAAGTCCAGAGGCTGTGCGTTAACTGAGCAGGTGAGCGGTCAGAGAACATGAAAACTTACCTACCCCTAGAAACAAAAGGATTTTCGTTGTTATTAATTCAGTGCTGATGCTTCCAGTGGCTGGTATACTGGAGAAACAACAATACAATTCTCACAAAAATGTATTTCTCACAAAATTCGCAAGCTACTAAAACGGCATTTGCATTCAAATAATCAGCAGTGGGCAGAAGCTGCAATTTCTGTACTTTCATGTCTGTTCCTGCTTTAGATTCACCGAGATTTAAAATGAAGTATAATTATGTTAAAGAGATGCTTGGAAAATAGTTGCCGGTCACCTGAGGTGCGAAAGAGAAGTGTCGTTCTTGACAACCGTTCCCCAGTCCAAATTCCTTTGGACTTAAATAGGATTTCTATGCAGAAGGATCACAGCCACTTTATTAGTGAGGAATATTTTTACTCATTTTATATTAAAATGGGAGGATTATATTTGTTCAGTGTTTACCAATATAATTTTCGGTAAAAAATAAATCTTGACTGTTGACTAGATTTTTGTCTTTAAGTGCTTTCAGACCAACTCGTTTGGAGTTAAAAATGTAAACGTAAGTGATGCTTTGACCTTCTGGGGAGGGATCGTTTTACTGCTCCCTGAGAATATACACATAACAAAAAAGGAAGCATTAAATATTGAAAAGGCACTGGGAGCAACTCCATAGTTACAATTCAGAGCACTGGAAGTGAGTCCAAAATTACAGTTTTGGCAGAACTTAAATATACCTGATTTTTTTTTTTTTTAAGTAAGGGGGAGATTACCGTTTTTTAGTATGTGGAAGATAGAAGAGAGTCTACATATATCAACAGTTATTTGAAATTCCTGAAATTAAATATATTTTCAAAATTTAAGTCAACTTCTTTATTCTCGGTCTTCTCTTGTGACTGAAGTAAATGATGGGCTTGAGTGATTTTTACATACGCAGACACCTGAGACCTCTTTGCGCTTTTACGTCTTCTGTTTAGGTTAGAGCTAAACCCAGAACTACGTCTGGCCGTAACAGCAGTAGCGTAAACTGGAATTGTGTCTCTTCAGTATTTTGCTGTGGTTTGCTGCAGTGTAGCGTAAGGGACAGCTGAGTGGAAGGCGTGTTACACTCCCCTGCCTCTGTGTTGTATTCGAGACAAAGGCACTAGCGGGGTTACTAAAGTAAGCAGTAGTTCACCGAGTATTTCCGGGATCGCGACGTGGTTATGGATTGTTACAGTTCTTTTGTTTGCTTGTGGGGTCCTTTGTGCTACGCAAACGGCCTGTAAGATATTTCTCCGTTCAGACTTCAGTGACCTCGCTGTGACTTGACATTCAATATTTAGGTTACACCCCAAAATAGGCACAAACCTAGCAATGGAGAATATTTCGTGCTGAACTGGAATGGGAGTGGAATAATTTTGTGCAACGTGGCATGCATTTCCAGTGAGACAAATGGATGCACTTAGGTCGAGACAGTGGCGTGCAGTCTAGGCTGAACTGCTGCAGGCTAAGCGTCAGTGGCTTACTCGCACAAGGAAAGACCAGCTCTGTGAATAAGCCCCACCCCGTATCTTGTCCCGATAGGAGCGTGCCCCATAATGTAGCCAAACAGAAGGGTGAAGCACCTTCCCCGTTTTGTCTGTCTGTGCTGATAACCACCTGCTGCCTAGAGCCAGCAGTCTTACGTCCCCGTTGTAAGAATTTGGTTATATGGGCAAATTTCTTGGCTACAGAAGTTACTCTTGGGGTCAGGCCAAGAAAACCCTAGAAAAAAGCGATGATCAAAGAAAGTTCAGCAAGGCGAATTGCTGTAGATTATCCTCTTTCGGATCGCTCCTTTCACAAAGAAGGATGCAGCTCCAATGTTCCACAAAAGAGTGGTGTCCAGGAAAGGCTACAAATGTCTGGGCTGAAACTTTACGGGTCTGATGTCTGCCTTGGAGTGTTCTTTTTAGAGGTGGTGGAAGGGGGAGTGACAGGAGGAGTAGCTTGAAACAAAGGGGACGTGGGGAGTAATGTGTCTGTATTTGAAGATGCATAAGGAAAAGGCAACGGTGGGCAAGGAAGGATGAGATCGGCTGGCGACCTGGGCTACGGGAGGGTAGATATGAGTCGTAATTCTTGTATGAAACCATAGAACAAGAAAACACAATTTGGATCAGGTTCAGGCTTTCCTGTATCAGCCACCATTTAGCCTTCAAACTCAAAGATTTAAATTTTAATTTTTAAAAATGCTCAGTTGCAAAGTCCGCTGGGCTGTGCGCATTATGTCTGTGGGTAACTTACTCCTCTAAGGCTTTAAACCCCTCTTCTGACATCCTGTCAACAGTTATTCGCTATGAGTTTGTAGACATCTGTTCTGGTGCCAGCAATGTCCTTTTTATGTAAGCAGTTCTTTTTCCTCTTTGGGTCTTGCTTTCCTCGTAGCCACGGCTTTTCTTAGGCTTTGTTTGACTAAGCTGAACAAGTCCATCTCTTCCAGTCTGTTTTTCTGTGGTCACCTCTGCACTTGTCTGATCATGCTCGTATCCCTTCTCTGCAGCTGTTCTTCCGTTGTGGATACGTATTTCTTGCAAACGCGTTACCAGAATTATATATAATATTTCAGACAAAGGGCCTTGTCCGCAGTGACAGGAGTACTTCCCAGTCCAGGGGATACAGAATACGTCATCCGATACTTCTTGAGATTGCAGTTACCTTCTCCGTAGTTGTAATGTGTTGATCGATCAGTTGGGTAGGTATTATTACACTACTTCTTTGGGGCGGAGGTGGATGGCGGAAGGTTGGTTCGCAAGATGGTGGTTCTTCTGCCTAACTTCATCCATCTAAATTCTTGATATTTGAACCTTAGGTGTTAAAAAGTCATAGCCACCTGCTGAGAGCAAGTCATCCTCCTCATCTTAGACATGAGTTTAGACATAGTCTAGAAACAGTGCTGAAACTAGATGCCCAAGTTTTAAATAACTGCAACTAGTTGATGTAAGTCGTACCTTACGGTAGTCTGCACTTTGGGTTTTTAGATGACATCCATTTCTGCGACAGGTGTCAAGTTGCGCCTGCAGCGGATGGTGCCTTAGGTTCTTAGGTTCCACAACTGTTGATAAAGTAGCCCAACTTCTTGTGCCACTGTTAAACTTTTCAATTGAATTGAAATTGAATGTTTTACTGAAATCAGAAGAGATGAATTTAAGTTTGTATTTTCGTTGAATAGAATTGAAGACCAGTCTAGCAAGCAGTTGTCTTTGGTAAATCTCTGAGATTTTCCCTTCCTTTCCAGTGTGCCTTTGTTTCTCATTTATTCCTTCCTCCAGATTTTTGTCCAAACAGGCGGGATAGTGGGCTTGTGGTCACATAGGCTGGATTTTACCATTCTAAATTAGTTGCTTTTCTCCAGTCTGATTATTCTACTCCAGACTTGACAGGCTTATCTTAAATGTAACACCCCAAACCAAAACAAACCCTCCTCAATCCCACACTTTTATTTGTCAGTTCTTTCAGAAATCTGTGATGGAGATCAGGTACTGGTGATTTGAGGATGCTGAACTCCCGACATTTTAATTCTTGGTGACAGCAATTTCTGATCCCTCAGAGTAATTCGTCACATAGTCAACATCCCACTCAAGGTCCTGAACATAGAGGAAAGTACAGATTTATTGTCGTAAGATGGGATGGTGTCTGAAGGGGATGATTGGTCCACGTATGTAGTGTTTTTATACTCCTGGCCTGTGTATCCTCGTATCTTGATGGAGGCTGCTGGACTTTTAGTGTGGCCCGATGTAACTGTACTCACGCTATGTATTTTTGGGATTAGAGTTTAGTTTGTTTCAGTATAACGAAAGGAGTTTCGTTATGAGTGTGCCTTGCTGAGGACTGATTAAAAGCACAATTGATCAAAAGAATAGCAACAAAATCCCACACCAGAACTGAAAAGGGAGGCAAGCAGGCACATGGGAATTAAGATATTCAGTTGAGCTTTGTAAGACAAAGAAAAGGGCAGAGCAGCAGCTTAAAGATTTGATGCTATCAGAGGAATTTGGAAAATAAAAGCAAATTTGGCAAATAGAGCAGGTGGAAATATCAGAGAAAGAAGGTACGTTAAGAAATAAAGAAGAGGTTTGTAGTCTCTAGTCTTTGAGCAGTCTCTCTAAGGAAAAAGACGACATTTTTGTTCTTCGGACTCTTTCTTCTCCAAAGGAATGTTTTTTATATTTTGATCTCTTTCGTTTTTTCTATCTCCCCCTGGGCTTGTCCCAGCCTGATGAGTGTTGACACTTCATTTAGTGGCTTTTAATTTCTTTCTTATTCTGCAAAAGCTTCCTTCTCAAAGTCAAACATCTTTGCATGATTGGTCTGCAAAATCAAAGTTTATGATGTTTGTTCACGAAACCTGAGGCTGTTGGTTCCAAAAAGTTCTGTGCTCTTGTTCCTCAATTCCAATTCCTTTGTAGGGGGCAGAACCTGAACAAGGAGGTTTTACAGCTGAATGGGCTCTTCATCTTTTGAGCTACATAGCTGTTTCCGATGTGTCTTGGGAATGTAGATAGTTACTAGGCTCTACTTTCTAGCCAGTAGTTGCGTGGAGATTTATGAGACTCCATGAACCCCAGTACGAGAGAGATATGGAGCTACTGGAGACAGTCCAGTGAAGCGATGCTAAGGTAACTAACAGACTGGAGCACCTCGTGTATGAGGAAGGGCTGAGAGAGCTGGGACTATCTGTCCCAGAGAAAAGAAGTCTCGGCAAGAGGGAGAACTCATTGATGTATATATATATACATGAAGAGTTGTAACGAAGACGGAGCCAGGCTCTTATAGGTGGTGCCCAGTGAGAGGAAAAGAGGATGTTCAGTCTAAGCATCAGGAAAGATTTGTCTATTTATTTATTTTCCTGCAAGGATATCTGAGCACTGGCACAGATTGTCCAGGTTGATCGTGGAGTCTCCATCCTTGCGGATACTCAAAAGCCATTGCGACATAGACCCAGCCAATCTGCTTTAGCGGGTCTCCGGATGTCCCTTCCAACCTCAACCAGCCTGTGATTCTGCGTTGTCCTTAGTGGAGGAGTACTGGGTGTGCCCTGCCTTGCAGAGCTGTGTGATGATGATGGAGAAAAGGTGAGACTTCTGGGATGCGAAGTATATCCTCTAGTAGTTTTTCATTGGATGAAACACTCTTGAGCAGTTCCTGGGTGAGAAGGTGGTGCTGGACTACAAATGTGAGATAGATGTTGCTAAAGTGTGAGTAAATTCTTGAGGATTGCAGGGAGGTTTTTTTTTTTACTTAACAAAGTCAAGCTTTTGATTTATCATGATTGATACATAATAACAACTAAATTAGACCGTCTTAAAGTTACGGGATTTAGCAAAACTGTTGGATTTCATGTTTGTACCTACAACATGGACCGAGTGTGCTGGTCTATAAAAAGCAGCGTTACTGGACACGTAACGCTCAGTCAAATTCAGCGCAGTGGGGATTGGGGGAGGGAGGGAGAATGGGTTCATGTAACAGAAATTTTTAACCACTCTGTGCTCTGCGGGAGGATGATCCCTCCATAGGATCTGTGGTGCCAGGGAATCATTAATATGTGATATTGTAAATGTATTTCCTGTTGACGCAGTTTTCTTTGTAGAAGTCCTCGTCTCATGGAGGGTGGCCTATATCAATTCTGTTGTCTATATGTATTCCTTCGAGTGAACCCTTCTCTTCTTTGGGTTCTTTTTTCCTCGCTGCGAGTGTTTTGGTTTTGTTGTGGGGTTTGGTTGATTTTTTTTGTTGTTTTTTCTGTTGGCCGATCATGAATACCCTAGAGATAATCAAATTCTCAAGTTATTTGTTTTCAATATAATATTGGCAGGAAGGAAATCTGGTGCAAAACCAAAGTGATTTGTTTTTTGTTTTTTGGTTTTTTTCCCTTCTAGACAGAGGAGATATAACTGTATCACCCTTTTTGGGCTGGTGAAGTAAAATCACCCTAACAAATGTCTTGTCTAATCTGAGTTGCCGGCTGGAATACCTTCAAAGGGGTTTGGGTTGTTGGTTTAGGACTGCTATTTGCACTTTCATCTTTGTTTTAATCTTATTATATATTTGTCTAGGGATTAGAATTAGCGAGTTTCTGTCTCCTCTTTTACAACATCATGCTTCTCTACAAGGCATTCAATCTCTTTAATGCATATCACCTTATTTGAAAAGCTACAAGAAAAAAATAACCCAAGCTAATGCAGAACATGGAATGATGCCAGTTTGATCATGGTCAGAGCACGGCTGTAGAATACAAATCTACACCGAAGAATATTGCCATTTTGGAGCTCTTACTCTGGTGAGGCCCTTTACTATTGTGATGTTACATTTAATGAAAAAGCTTTTCTTCACTCAAGCTGCTCAAAGAGGACCCAGATGTTTTTGGATAAAATCTGACTTGAACCGTTGAGCCCTGGCACTGTAAGTCACTGTGGTATGAATTAATAGTTCATCACCAAGCGGTTCTTTTCTGCATTGTTTATATTACCATCTAGGGTACGGGGCCGATGTTCTTTAATGTCGGTAGTTTAGGTTCTTGGAAAATAGCCTATACTGGAGTTAAACTTGATTGGGGAAACAAACAGACAAACAAAACCCAATCTTCCCCCCAATCTTCCCACCCACACAAAACAAACAAAAAAATAACAGGAAGAAAATAACCAGGGAAATTAACGGTACTTTTCCACTACCTAATGGGTATTGCCGTGGCAGACAGAGGGGAAATGGTTACCAGTTGCATCAAGGGAGTTCTTGCTGGACACGAGGGAAAAAATCTTCCTTGTGAGTGTTGCAACCCAGGGACAGGACCCAGAGAGGTGTTGGGATGTCCATCCTTGGAATACTCAAAGCTTGACTGGACAGAGGTCCTGAGCAATCTCACGTACTTGTCAGATAATCCCTCTTTCCTTTGAGTAGGAGGTTGAAGTAGAGGTCTTGAGGTCCTTTCCAACCTATTTTTTCTTTCCTGTGAGTCTTTGAATTGTGGCAATATATTTAAACATTTAAAATTTGTTACAGCACTTCCAAAAATGATGCTTCGTTCCGTTTTCCAAAGCTGTGCTGAGGTGTTTGCAGGGGTGCTGGACTACTGTGTATTTCCCAATAGATGCTCGAGTCCCCCTGTGAAAGATGTAGAAATCATGTCCAAACCTCTGAATTCCTTCCCCGTCAGATGCACAGCTGGTGGCAAGCCCTGTTGGGGATCCTCATGCTGGGTTGTACCCAGCTGTCTCCAGCTGCCACTGCAGTGGTGATCGTACTCGAGTAACACAGGTTTAGGATGCTCTGCTTTGCCACGCAAGCATGAGATCAAAACCAACGCACCAAGCTTCGGGGAAAGTTTTGGTATCTAAACCAGGCAAATTTACTTTTCATTGCCATCTTGAGTTCTCCTCTGAAAGAATCTTTTTGTGCAGTAGAATAGCTTTTTTCCTTTTCCAGAAAGCATTTATGCTCATAAAACAGCTGCCACAGGACGCTTAGATCTTACCTTTATCCTCAGCTACATATAATGGGTGTAAGTGAGAAGATTTGATTTTTCTTCTCTCCCTCTCTCCCCTTACAAAGTGGGGGTTCCTTAGATAAAACAGGACTATAGAAACGCTGAGCCTGGTGACAGCGTGGAAACAGCTGTTGATCTTGTGCTCCCAGGTTTCTAGGATAACTGCAAACCGGGAAGAGGAGAGATACTCCAGTGTGTCGCATCCTGATTCCACGTGGAAACGGCTTCGCTGTAGCTGTTAGCTTGTGGTGTACCAGGGAAGAATCTGTAACTCGTGTATTTCCTTTCGCGAGGAGATCCTACTCTTCTGTTTTCTGCTGCAGAATTCACGGGTTCTGTTACTCTGTCTTTAACCTGTTGGTGACTTCAGCACATGAGCAGAGCTGATGAGGAGGGTTTGTACGCAGTCCTTGTAGTCTGGGTCACTGTTCAGAGCAATGGTAAACGTCGTCAGGAGGTTGTTTAAAGGAAACAGCAGTTTTCATATGTGGCATTGAAGAATTTAATGGTCTGCATATGGGCTCGTTTGAAAGGATACGTGGTGGTAATGTTTTTTGCTCCTCCAGAATGACATTTTGAGAACTGTGCGAAGCAGCGCTAAGGAGGCAGAAAAATTAATAGGGTAGAGATACCCGCCGGATTAGAAATGCCAGTAAGACAAAAGAATGAAAGAGGAATTGTTGGGTCTTTTTCCAGTGCATTTAGATTAAGTATCATTCTGATTTAATGAAAAAAATCCAGTTTATTGGAAATCATTGTTAATACTTCAAAATTAACCTGAACCTCCCTACGCCTGCACTCTGTCATTGATGCTAGCTGGGAGCTATCTGTGATGGCAGCTGCATCGATCCCTCCAAACTGAAGTCCTGCAAGGATTTTTAAATTCCTTTTCCCTTCTTGCAGAGAGCAAGGAGATTTTTTGGAATAATACATAAATCTCTCATTTAAAACATGAAATGGTAATGCTATCCATGAATTTCCTTTGTAATGCCCTTTTGAATGCTTATTTATCTACTCGCGCTCAAGATTCTAATTAATTTTATCAGAATTTATTAATTCATTGTGCTTTTAAAAATCTTGTGGTCAGTAGGACAAAGTGTATATGGGGGGAGTAAAGAAATATTTGAGTGCTTGCAACCATGTTTCACCTCACTTCACAGACTTATCCCTGCCTTCCTACCCCCTCCATCCCCCTGGGGATTCTTATCTGCGATTTCTCCATGAGTCTTACAATAGTGTAGTTTAACTTTTACGCTGAACCTAGTATTCAAGATTAGACAGCTTGTAGATTTTCAGGACTATCACTGATGCCATTCTGTCACTAGAGAAGGGACCTGATGTCCAGTAAGACAGAACTTGGCTCTAAACAAATCACAGTCTTGGCATAAATGTTCTTTGTGTACACTCTGGAAAATCTCCATAATTTGTGGCCATTTAAAAGTCATTAAAAATCCTAAACAAATGTATATTACATGATCTCGTAATATATTTCATCTCTATACCAAGGGCTTCCAGCCACCTCCACAGAAGTAGCAGAAATCCCCTTTTGATATCAGCCATGGTGCTGTACAATTAGACTATTCCAAGTGTACGTTTGGCTGCTGCTGCTGCTCAAGCCTGGTTTGCTTCCAATAAAGCTGGGAGAATGTTATATATAAAAATGTTCTGCCTGAAAGACACTTTAGTTACTATTACAAGTCGTGTTGAGTCACTTAATATCGTGCATGTTTAATGTAATATTAATTCTTCCAAAAGGAATGTTTTTGTGGAAGGAATTTGCTTCTAGTAGCAAACCTGTATTATTTATATGGGGGATATTTTGCTCAAAGCAAAGGATAGGTTAATGTGCCATCTGAAGAGAACTCTGTCACCTCAGTAACAGGTGGAAGGAAATTCAGCAGTGTTGAGCAACTTTCCAATGACTCTTTGTTTGTTTAATGAAAGCGGTCGCGGTTGGTTGTCTTGGAGCTATGGACTTCTGTATGACCAGCTCTGTCTGGTACTGAATGAATGCAAAACTGCTGCTGTTTCAGGCTGTGTTCATACTTACTATAAAACTGGTCTGGTGCTATTCATTAGAAAACCCCTCTAGTCTCCCAGGGAGATGAACCAGGGATTGCCCCTTAGGCAGGTTTGACCGAACAGTTTGATCATTCCTCAGACTAAGGGAGGCGAGAAAATATTCATTTTGCTTATAATAAAAATGTGTCTGATCTTTCCTTTAAAGGTCTGGCTGACGTCTCCGTTGGGAAAAGGCCTTGATATTTGTTATGAAGTGGCCTCTGGGTCATATTTGATAGCAATTAGGATCTGCTAAGGTTGGCTGACTTACAAACTTTGGAGAAATTCCTGTTCACTGTACTTGGTAGATACTTGCAAGAGCTGGAAAGCTCGTTTTCCGCTGAGTCCTGCCAGCACAGAGCCCTGCTTCAGCCAAGAGCTGGCAGGACCTCCCTATAATTGCAGTTGTGGCCTAGACCAGGGTTGGGGCTGGGGCTGGAGCCGAGAACAGGAAGACTGGGAGCAAAATCCCACCAGTGCCCAGTCCAAGACCAGAGTGCAGGGATGGGGAGGGTCCCTAATTTCAGTGCAGAAGGTGTAGAAATGCATTGCATAGGAGGAGACCAAGTGATCCCTTAAGCAGAGCAGCGAACTGGGTTGTGGGAGACAGACAGGATCTGTTCTTGGTTTTCCTGCGTGGTCTTGACATGTCCTTCTGCCATTGTGAGTCATTTTCTCACTGATTTATTGTGTCAGTTGTGCTGACTTTGTGAAGTACTTCAAGATGTTCCAAAGTGAAGTACCAAATACAAGCCGAGTGTTGGTGAATATTAGGCATTTCAGGGAAGTCAGATGAGAACTGGCAGGAGGAGGAGAGAAAGCTGGGAGGTGACTTGGAGGTGCTAACAAAGAAACTGCTGAAGGGCTGAAGTAAGGAAAGATAGATGTGGAACAGGTGGCAAAAAAAAAAAAAATTGACACATGAGAATCCAAATCCAATAGCAAGTTATGTTAAGAGTTTCATCAAACCAAGAGTAGTGTGTGTATTTGGAGAGGTGTTTTATATATATATATATTGTCTTCCTATGGAGCGGAGGTTTTGTGAAGATTTCCTTGACTGGAGTGGTGTGAGTAGTGCGTAGATCTTTAGAAGAAGGGCCGTTTCTTTGGACATCAGTGAAGAGCTTTGTCAAGTGCCACATGGGAAACTATTGGAGAAGCTAGAACTGATGGTGATAGACAGAGAAATAAAGAACTGACTTTGAATTTCAGAGACTTGTAATAGAGGGGAAACTATCCAGAAGGATTTTTCTGAAGTAGATCTTTATGGAAGTTCACTTCAGAAGAACTAAAAGTACGGTTTGTTCAATACAGATATATAAAAGATACTGTTGCTATAGAAGGCTGGCGTGTCATACAGGAAGGGGTACGGAGTCTGGAGGATTCGAGTGAAGTGCGGAAGGGTATGTGAAAGGAGAGTGTCTGCTCCTCAAAGGTATCTGGTCAAAAGAACCCTAAACAAGAACGTATACAGACAAACCTGACGGACAAATGATAAGGGAGGTAGTGATAAGAACAAATCTGATCAGTCACGCTAATTGGTAAGGATATGTGGAGTGGAAGAATGATTGTTTTTTCCAGTAAGATTACATGACTAAGGCCATTGTCGGATTGGACTGGTAAGGAACGGGTGGGAGGCAAACACATGGAGGCATAAAACCTGATCAATAAGCATAACAAGGACAGGAACAGAAACAAATCCAGTCAGTCCCATTAACTGATGGATCATCAAGAAACTGTAAGCAAACTGGGTCTTTGCTGCTGATAAGGATGTAAATGTGAGCTCCTGGCATCCGTGGGTTGAGGGGCCATGGCCCTCTAGATCTTGGTGGGTCCTACGGACTTTGTACCTGGAATGCTGCCTAATGGTGGGACCAGCATGTGTGGATCGGGTGCCAGTTACTAGAGTCAGAGGGGGGCTGTAGGTGCCCCTGGCCTGCAGTGTCAACATCTGGAGTGAGTGGGGTAGGAATGGTGTGTGTCCCAGGAACCAGGTTACTGAGAGATGGGCATGAGGTGCTCAGCACCAGTGGTTGGAGTGGGACATTCACGTGACAGCCCGTGTGCCTGGTGCTGGCTGCTGGGAGGTGAGTATCTTGTATCTTTCCCAAATGGGGTGTGCATGTGTCTTCACCAGCAAACTTCAAGCTGGGCAGTACAGGAGGCCTGGACCAGCCAGAGTAGGGGACCCAGTGGGGTGGGTCAGAGGGCCAGGAATTGGACAGGGGTACTGAGCAGCAGAGGGGCTACGCCAGTACTTTGAGGGATCCATGAGTGTGCAATCCCAGAAGGCTGTGAGTCCAGAGAACGGGAGGGTCTATGTGTGCGGGCTTTCACTAATGACCTCCTGTCTCTGCTAGCCAAAGAGGAGAAGGGGACTTGGCTGTCTGTGCTTGTGTCCTATCCTGTGTGTTGGTGATGTTGAAGGCAGCACCTTAGCTGTAGCAGTCTGTGTGACTGGCCGTGTCAGTGGTGTATGGGTCTGGGTTACATGCTCAGCTTTACTACTGGTTGAACCTGCAAATAGGCGGGAGAGCAGCAGCTGCCTCTCTCAGCCTGGGCAGAGATGCCGTTGCCCTGGGGCATTGGGCTGGGTGCCAGCAGCCAAGCAGTAGAGGTCCTGCTATCCCTTAACAAAATGCAATAACACTTTGGCATAGAATTAGAATAGTTTATTTGAATACAAGCGGGGTTTCATGAATGGACTGTGGCTGAGAAGGAAAACACGTGGATTACAGCATGACCCGTAAGCTGCGCAGAAGATGTCTACATCAGTAAGAAAATATATCGGAGGATACATTAGTCAAGGTACTTGTAGTGATTCTGGGGGAGTATTGACATCACGGTACAAGGAATAGCAAGTTCTGATTTTTTCTGTCTATGTTCAAAAAGGACAGCCAGAAATAGTAAGAGATGTGTGACAGGAAAGAAGAGTCTGTCAAATGAGAGTGTGGTGGAAGGGCTTAGGATGTTCAGCAAGTACCATTTTATGCTCTAGGAGAAACTCCTTTAGCCGCTTACGCTAAAAGGCAGTGCTTCTCAACTACAAATGGGCATAAACCAGCCTTGATACCTGTAGACTGAGAAGAGAAGAAAGATCCCAGTAGTTAGGAAGAGCCTTCCACTGGGGTCCAGCACCTACCAGCTTTTAAGACTGTGTTCAGAAGGAAAGATGTCGTGCAAAGTGGTACCTGGTATCTCAGGAGATGTTGTCGAATGACCAACCTCTCCCTCCAGTCTTACGTTCCCATTGCGTGTAGAAGAGAGTTGAGCTCAGATGGTAAAATAGTCCTTGATCCCGAGATTGTTCTGTTCTCCACCTTTGCAGAGCTTGGCATTGTTACTTTCAAAGATTTGTTTGCTGTGTGGGTTTCGTGGTTTTTTGTTTTTTGTTTTTTTTTTTTTGACGAGTTACTTTCACGAGGTACAAAAATATATTAGAAATACATGTTTGGGTCATGCAGTGCTTGAATTTTTGATCAATTGCTGAGCACAAATCCAGTTCTTAGGAATAGACAAATAGAAGACAGTGTTGTGACAAATACTTAATTAGATTAACTGAATATTTACTACACCATTGACCTCCATTTGTGTCTTCCAGTGACTGGATGTGTATTTTGGCTGAACAAGGACAGTTATTTCTTTATTTATTTTAACCTGTCTTAGTAGGAAGTTTGACTCAAAACTTTAGAGTCATGTAAGTCTTGAGGGTCTGTTACCACGCAGTGGAGATTCATCAGTAGAAGACGAGATATTACTTCTTGACTAGGCAGTATGAAGCATCATGTGGGAGGTTAGTTTTACAGTGTCACTAAAAGCACATTAGAGTGTAAGAAACTAAGAACAGAGAAGGGACCAAATCAGAAGTGTCAAAGATGAGCATGAATAAACAGAGCTTAACTAAGTCATTGCATGATGCAACAGTATAGTAATTAAACAGAAGTATCGTGGTGGAAGAAAATAGATAAAATATTTGATAGCTCTGAAATTTAATAGCTTCTTTCTTTTAATACTTTTACCTGGAGTGAAGATGCTTTGTTTCAGAGAGATTCTAGCAAGACTGAAAAGCGTAACGGCTTTTGTATTGCAGCAGTATTAAAAAAAAAAAAAAAGAAAATAATTCAACAGTATTAACGTTTGGCAGAGTTCCCGTTGTGGGTGGTTTTATGTGCCAGAATTCTTGAACGAAGGACTGAAGAACCGGAAGTCTTTGGTGAAAATACAATATCAGGATTGCTCCCAGTGTATGTAGAGCAGGAGTATAACTGTGGTGTTCCTGGTGGCAGAACTAAGTACACAAAGGATAGGAGTACTGGTTGTGGTGTTCCTCCCTGGCTTTCCAAACCTCTTTTTGGCTCTTTCTGCTTCCATTTTATCCGCCCCCATGCTCATCCCTCTTGCCTCACCTTCTCCTGAGATCTAGTTCCTACGCCCAGAAATGTTTTCAGATTGTACTCTCATTTGAAATCTATAACGCCCTGAGAGAGGGACGAGGCCCAATCTCCTCCTCCTACTGTGTCCTTCCTAGGACACAGAACCAGGCTGCCTTTTTTGATCTCACGAGCCTTGACTTTGTTGGCTGGAGGCTGCCTCTATTTCCACACAAATGCCTCCTCTGACCGCTGAGGTAATGGTTTGGGTGAATATGGCCACATTCTGAGTGGACTGGACTTGAAGACCTCTAAACTTTCAATCTCCAACCACTGCCTAGTGTGATAAAGAAACCCAGGAGGAGCACTGGTGGTGCTGCTGGGTATTATTTTATTTTTTTCCCTAACCATGTAATAGTATTCCAAATGCTCCATTCTGAAATCTGTCTCCAAACAGGACAGTTTAAAAGAATATTAGAGGAGAAGAATCATGCTGAGACATTGCAGGTCTGTCTGGTTGTTGAGGACAATGTTTTGATTGGTACAAGGAGGGAGGATTGATTTCCGTGAGTATGTTTGATAGCATCATCACTGCTTATCACTCAGAGTCTCACATGTCCTGCTGTGGTTTCTCTGTTCAAGGCTGGAAGAAATACACTGAGCTCAGCTGAGTTGTTAAAAGCTGAAAGTCTAGTGTCGTTTGAGGTGTACCAGGGCTGACAGATGTATCCCTGGAAGGCTGGCAGATACGACCTGTGGGAGATCCGTGCCCTTCTGGAAGAACAGTTGAGGTCCAGGCAGGATACCCTGCCCTCTGCATCGCAGAACCGTTGCCTGCGGTTGGAGGAAGAGGTACCTACCATGTGGGTCTCCCTCAGTACCAAAGAATGAGGTTGCCGCGTGTATGATCCACGTGAAATGCATAAGGTAAATCTGCATTAATTCTGTAGTCCTGAATAGCGCTAAGCACCGGATATAGTCTAGCTTTTAAAAGAATATTGTGTTTGGTCAACCACTCTGACCTGTTCAGGAAGAACTCTTGTGCTCAAGGAAGGAAATACTGAACTCTTATTAAATTCAAAAGATAATTACTTCTTGTCACTGAGGTTTTAAGAAGAGAAGGTTGTGAACAGATTTGCTTCACATATACTTAAAAACGCCGTACAGTTCTGTCCCTTCAGCACCCATTGCAAATAATAAATTACACATACATATAGGTACCTTTTTCCTTGAGAATATCCGAGTATCCTTTACAGTAGTGCTTTAACCTTACAGTGGCCACCTGAGCCCAGATATTGCTGACAGCTTGGGAACCAATGAAGGTACTTGCTAAAAATGGCGAAGCCCTTGATCTAACGGTGACTTCCTGCTTTTATGGCATGATCAACTGCTTCTGTCACTCTCTCACTTTTGTCTCATCCTAGTTTCAAAAGCCCCGACTTAGCTCCAGGGAACATTTTTTTTTCCTTTCATGTTACTGCAGGGCAGTCACTGCTGCTCAGTCCTTCCTCTGGGCTTCTGGTCGTAACCTACCCAACACGTACAGTGCGTCTCACCTTTTCTTTGCTTCCCCTTCCAGGTACTCTCAGAGACTCTTACGTGCTGTAAATCAGAGGTGAGCTTGTCGCACTGGTGAATCTGAGCAGAGCTATTTCACCAGTGCTGAAGCTGGGCATACAGCCTGTGCTTAGTGGCTTTCTGTCATCTCTTAATAACTTGACCACTGTTTCACCCAGATGTGTACCCGTCAGCCTGTGCAACACAGGATTATTTTCATGCCCTGCTGCCAAATTCTTTTTTAACACTGCGTGCGATGTTTCAGTTCTTGTCTTTTCTAAGGTCTGTTCATCACTGCCTCATTCTCTGCTTCTCATTCTCACACCATCCAAGTAGTGAGTTGAAAGATGCTGTTGACTGCTCCGATCTCACCTCTCTCCTGCTCTGCTCCTCGCAACCTCTCCAGCTACCTGGAGCTAGTCCTGTTCTCCAGCTGCAATAGCAGCAGTGAATGCTGAAGGCAGCTGCAGGAGCTGGTGCTGATGTCTCTATGTAGGTGGGGAAGTGGACCTGGAGCAGAAAATTAATACAGCTTTGCCCTCAACCCTTGCTTGAAGTCTTTCTGGGTTGCAGAAGTTATCATTCCTTGTTCTTCTATGAGCCCTTCCACACACTGTTTTTGTTTTTTCTTGGTTCCTCACAGCATCCTCTGGCTATTGCTATGTCTCAAGTGCACTCTCAGTCAGTTTGCAGCAACACCAAGTGAGCTGGGAGTATTGATCTGCTGGAGAGTAGGTAGACTTTACAGAGGGATCTGGACAGGCTGGATTGGTGGGCAAAGGCCAGTCGTATGAGGTTCGGCAAGGCCAGGTGCTGGGTCCTGCACTTGGTTCACAACAACCCTCTGCGATGCTACAGGCTTGGGGAAGGGTGGCTGGAAACTGCCTGGTGGAAAAGGACCGGGGGATGTTGGTCGACAGCAGCTGAAGATGAGCCAGCAGCGTGCCCAGGTGGCCAAGAAGGCCAATGGCATCCTGGCTTGTATCAGCAGGACCAGGGCAGTAATGGTCCCCCTGTGCTCAGCACTGGTGAGGCTGCACCTTGAGTTACTGGGTTCAGTTTTGGGTCCCTCTCTACAAGAAGGACATTGAGATATGGGAGTGTCCAGAGGAGGGGAGTGAAGCTTATGAATGGTTTAGAGAACAAGTCTTACAAGGAGTAGCTGAGGGAAGTGGAGTTTAGCCTGGAGAAAAGGAGGCTCAGGGGAGACATTACAGCTCTCACAACTACCTGAAAGGAAGTTATAGTGGGGCGGGGGTGAGCCAGTTGTCCCAAGTAATAAGCGATAGGACAAGAGAAAATGGCCTCAAGTTGTGCCAGGGGAGGTTTAGGTTGGATATTAGGAAAAATTTCTTTACAGAAGGGTTGTGAGACATTGGAACAGGCTGCCCAGGGCAGTGGTGGAGTCCCCATCCCTGGAGGTATTTAAAAGTTGTGTTGATGTGGTGCCGAGGGACATGGTTTAGTGGTGACTTGGCAGGGCTGGGTTAACCATTGCCCTTGATCTTGAAGGTCTCTTCCAACCAAAACAATTCTGTGATTTTGATTCTGTGATTCTGTCTCATCTTTTCCAACTGAACCCCTGTCCTCTCAGGATCTGACCTCGTGTATAAATACTGCCTCACACAGAAGAATCTGAATTGTTATGTAGGAAATTAATATAACAGAACTGAATGCAAGATCTTATGGAAAGAAAAAGCTATTTTTCTTCTGCAAAATCTCTAAAGTTTCCCACTCTCACTCATTCTCTTATACATTTTGCTCACCCACACCCACCTACTCACAAGCATCAGCTCGTGTGCCTGGTGGTCGCTGGTGACCCACTTGTGTGCAGTGCAGAAGACAAGGGACACTGGCTATCATGCCTCATAGGGTCTCACTCATTGCTGATAATAGACTGATGTGGGTCTTGCCATTGATTCCCTTTAGGAACAGGTGCTGTTTGCAATCGTTTGCATCACTGTTTTCTCTCACCTCTTTATAAGTCTTAAGTAAAATCCTTATTTTGTATTTTCTTGGTGTGCTTTCACATGTGCATACACTTATACTTCCTTCCACTAATCTTAATATATTTTTTAAAATCTCTACATGTAAAGGTAAAGATAATAAATGGGTACAGGAAAAATTCCATGGATTACAGAAAGGAAAAACTCCGATTAGTTACGGGTGAACTCAGACTATTGATGAAGTATTCACAAGAAGTGAGAAAGCAAAATTGCTGCTGTGTTTCTGCATAGAATTATTGGCAGACAATCTTTTGGCGCGTTATCAGGTACTACTTGTAAGTGCACAGTTAGAATCCAATTCTCTGTGCTGTTCTGATAACCTTATTAAAGGGAAAATATGACCGAGATTGTAGAAGTACAGTAAAGGGCATGAAATGGCTGGAACATAGGTTACAAGTCAAAAGAGGAAAAAAGAACAAACTTTTACACATCTGTTTAGGAGAGAGACGGGGGCCAAGCAGGGTGTGGGATCCCACTGTGTGCCAGGACCCTGAAGAGAAACACAAATATGAACCAAAAGCATTGGCAGAGAGTGTCAGTCAGGGTCACATGCTGCTCCTGGTTCTGCTGCGTAAGAAAATCAATGGCACTTGTCCTGAGGTCACATAATAGCAGCAGAATCTGCAGTATTAACATTTTGCCCAGCGTATATGTGGTTATCGGTTAAAAATAGTCCGAGCACAGCTCAGTTTGGGCAGCTGGAGTTTTTAATAGGATTAGAGGTAAAAATCTGCTAAGCTCAGAAATGCCTGCTGAGAATTAGGAGACCAAAAGAAATATTTTCCTGCCCTACTTTCCCTGCTCAGCCGTTCCTGTGCAGACACATGAAACAGAGAACTGTGGAGCAGCATCCTGGTCTCATAAAAAAATCCTCACAGGCTCGATACGTTCTAAGGGGTCGGTGCTGTAATCCACTCCTCTCTCCTTTATGGCTCTCAGCTGCTCTTTAAAAGGGTTGGAGGGTTTTCATTTTCCGTCTGTGTACTCGAGGTCACGGTACACGTGTCAGAACTTAGGCAAAAGCTTGCAGCTAAAACCACAGTCGTGACGGCTGCGCTGACTACAGCCTGCACCAAAGCGGGGTGTGTGGTGGCGAGCTCTGGAAGCCGGGAGCCACGCCTTCACTGGGGCTTTGGTTGCTCATCCGTTCTGCAGCAAGGACCTTCCATGATACCGAGACAGTTCTGCCTGCTCTGGCTTGGAGACAGTACCACAGTGGTGGCTGAGCGTGGGGTTTGGGTCCGGGTGCAACCGCCAGAGGTAGAGGGGGTGATGTGCCTCTCTTCTCTGTTTTAAAAAGCATAGCTCTAATGATTTAATTTCCTTGCCCATTTGACATTGACTTTTTGCAACACTGAGAAAACAGCAATTAAGCAGTTAATCCTAAAATGTAACCTTGAAAAGTAATCTCTACCCTTTTAACTGTCCTTCAATATAATTTATTCCATTAATTTGAGACATTGCTGAAATTCAGGGCAGCTCTGTACAACTCAGTGCAGTAGCGTTTTGGGTCTGGTTTTAGCTTGAGAAAATCTGTCGTCCTTCATTATTTCTGTGCTGCTTTGCGTATTTAGCTTTAGAAGCAAACTGTAGCTTACTGCTGCGTAAGAGTAACGGGGCGGTTTGGAGCAGACAGTTGTAACTCCCGTCTAGCTTTGGAGTGGAGATGTGCCGGGGAGGAAGGAAGGACAGAACCATAACCCTCATCTGCTCCAAGAAATTTAAAGCAACCTGAAGAGTGCTTTGTAGTAACCGTTGGATGATCCATCCATCTTCACTCTACTCGTGTCTGGGCTGTCTGGAGGGGCTGCAGGCACTGCAGGCGTGTTGAGTATATACTGTAGTGCATTGCTGTGGAGGAAATAAAGTCAGAACACTTAAGTCACGTGTAAGATGTCACATGGGACTGAAGTTGCATGTAGGGCTGCTTTGCTGAGAAAATGCGCTCGGTGTTAGCCCAGCCCAATACATGCTTCAGCAAGGGAACTCTGATGAGAAAGGAGATCTTCACAATGTCTTTTAGTGCAGTTTTGTGACTCTGAATTAAATATGATTGCCCAGATACAGGGCTCAATAAATTAAGCATTGAAATTGAAGCTTAAGATACACTTTTCTGCCTTGAATTTATCATCTTCTAACTTGGTGTACTTTCATGGATTAGGAGAATTCATGGAGATGCTCTTAGGAAATGCGGCAAACCTGGGAAAGTCATTAGGTGAGCAGTAGAGCAAGAAAAAAAAAGTGCCAATGGAGGAGGAGAAAGCACCGACCTTCCAAAAAGCAAAATCTGATCTAGCACAAAATGTACCGGTTTTAGTTAGGGCATCGACAGTCAATACTTCTAACATTCTCGAAGGCAACCTTAGGTCATCATTAAAGCAGCGTAATAACAAAGCTGGGTGATTGCCAGCTCCTCTTCAGATCCAAACTAGGCAGTTTCAGACTTGGGTTCACTTCCAAGAGACACTCTAGGAGTAAGCCGAGAACAGAAATAGAGGTGTAACTCCGGATGTGTTTCAAGACAGGTACTGGGGTACTTGTATAGTCTCTTATAATGCACACGTGACCTCTTCTGCATATTAAAGAGAGGCACTGACAGGCTCTCAAGCAAATGCTGTCAGTCTTTCTCAGCAGTGAAGAAGGTGACTGTTCCTCATATTACTCCTTGCCTGTCCTTTTGATTCTCGCTGTCTATTTTTATACTCAGGTCTCCATTTCCATTGGTTCTGTGCCACTGTTCGGTGCTTAGCTTCCTGCTTCATCTGTGTTGTGTAGACAAAAATGAAGGCAAAAGGAGACATCAGCATCCCTTACCAGCAGCATTTTGGAACACAGTAAATTTCTTGTGTATCCAGGAGGACAAATGCACAAGTCCTAGCACGTTGAGGGGAAAGAAATATGGAGAATCAACATAAACTGTCAAAGCGAGTGGGTGATCCAGGCCAAAGTGAAAGAGGTGGGAGGGCTGCCTGAAAATGGAGTAGAAAATAACTGAATGGACTAGAGGTAGAAGATGGAAAGGAAAGAGGAGAACATTCAGTGGAAATAGACAAGAAGGAAAGTGTAGAAACCAAAATGAAAAAGGGGAGGATAGCATAAATAAAAGCGAGAAAGTTGAAGTTGAGCTGTGGATAGTAATAAGGGAAAAAAGAAAAAAAAAACCAAACCAACCCACATATGGAACAAATATTTAAGAAGGAGAATAGATAAACAGGAGAAGAAGAAAAGGTGTTAGCTTTAAGAGACAGGCTGTGAATAAGAAGACGACACTGGCAGGTTTAGAGCTGCCAGTCCACCTGAACGGACTCAGGAGCCATTAGTAGAGACTTGAACCGGTAGGACCATCCAAGTCTAATAGAAGATCTTGTTTGACAGGATAAATAAAGCCATCTTTTAAATAACTTTGTGCCAGATTGTACCTATTCCTCACAAATATGACTTAGTGGCGCATATACGCATAACATTGGGCAAGTTAGGAAATCTCCCAGGAGAAGATCTCTCTGGTTGCAAGAGGAAGAGATGGAAAATAGGCTCTTTGGATTTGAGATCTCCTCATAGGAAGTGCAAAGTTAGCAAAATACCAGGATGTCTGAACATGAGAGTGAGGTGCTTCATGTACAGGTATGAATGGGGCTCTGCAAAAAACAGGTCAAGGACTATCTGACAAATAATTAAATTTTGTGCATAGGGTAGGGAAAAGGTGACATGAGTAAAATTAAATGAAAACCGTAGAGCTCAAAGTATATGTGTTTTTAAAAGTATTAAAAACACAACGAAGGATAAAAGGTGCTCTTGCAGGTGTAATGATACTGGCTATGCATTGTCTATGACACCGTGTCATCAGGTTCTGGTACGATGAGCATGAGCTGGGAGGCCTCACGCTGTGGAAGGAGTTTATCAGCACGAACAAACACAGGTGTGTGTGTAACAAGTAACACCAAAGTTATAAAACGTTAGAACTAGTTCTCTGTGAATTATATCCCAAGGTGGTTTAAGTATAAAGTTACTAAGATTTCTTGGAGCACAAACAGGTTTCTACCATCTCCTCGTCCTTTCCAAACGCGTACCTCAGGTAATAGGGTGCAGGTCGATAGCTCTTACATTGCTGTTCTCTTTGACCTAGAATGCCATAAGTTTTGGCCTTGTTTCAGTAAGGAGGTGTAGGACATCCTGTGGATTGGGTTGAAGGCACTTTCTAGGGAGGTGAGGACAGAAGTCTGAACTCCTTAAAGCAGAACAGAAGATTGAGCGTTCAGTTTCTGGGCAACTGCTCTGACACAAGAGTGGGACAGCTGCCTCGTAACTTGAAACCGCGTCTCTAACTCTGCGGAGGGGTACGCAGCACGCGTGAGTACAAGCGTGGGGTGAGGCAGTAGCCAGAGCTCGGGGAACAAACGAAGTTCTAATAATCTGGCAGATATTTGGGTAGACTGTGTCTCACAACACGTTCACTGAGCTGACGTTTTGGGGTGGTGGCTTGAGCTGAAGAATCCCAGCCTGCATAGAAGAGCGATAAGGACTGTGGCTTTGAAGAGAGACAGTAGCAATAAAGGAAAACCCACAACCCAAAACCTTCTAGAAGACATTTGGCAGCAGAAGTAGCGCTTACAGGCTTTGTGGCAACTTTGGAAAGGTCTGAGCTGTAATGTCCTTCCGCTTAGAATGGTGCAATATGTGACGTGGTCAATAAATTACTGAAAGTATTTTTAAGTCAGCAGAGAAATATAGCAGAAGACAAACGGAGTGAGTCAGAGAGAGGTCCTTCCTTAAATTTTAAACTAGAAGTGAGAAATTGATTGTACACTGGCAACTAGGAGAAGAAAATAAATGCATTTTCTATGTATCTCTGTTATACGTGGTTTGTCTGAATTCATATTTACGACGCAGATCTCTCTCCACACCCCAACCCACCACCTGTTTTTCTTTACATGCTGTTTTCTGGAATAACAGCAAGTACACCAGCGCCAAGAAATTGTGACCTAAATACAAACAGGATTTTTCCGGCTCTTTAGCCGCCTTGGCTCTTACAACACCAATGTCTTAAACAGCCTGCCTTCAGAAGTTTGTGATTTCAAAAAAATTCTCACTGGTTAGATTCATACCAAGGTGAAAAATGGATTTAAGGAAAGATGTGAAAGAACAGAGCCAATCCAACAGAGGCGTTTTGCAGGAGTTTTGGGAGCAGGTTGAATCCTACGTCCCTAGAAAAATCCTTTACAGAGAATGCAGACCATATATTGAAAGAGGTCTGGTTCAACCGCAGGGCTCTGTTCGAGGGGTTGCTCAGTGGCTCTGTTCTGACTGCAGAACCTGCTCTCTCCTATTTTGTGATCTCTGAACTCAGAGTGCTAATGCGAGACTGATGGAGGCTCGTCAGGCAGGGAGCCAGTGTAGGGTAGGAATCCTTTTCACTCCTGCCTTTACTTTGCCTTATCTGTAGGTAGTACCTTCTGATCAGATAGCGCTTAAGGCATGAGAAGTCACCAGAAACAATCCTGTACGTATTCTCCCTCAGAGAATAGTGGAGAGGGGTGGCATGACTGAAGTGAGTAGGGTACAGAAGGATGCAGGAATCCCAAGAGAGAAGTGAAAGTTGGGGTTGGACTGAAGAAGCAGTGTGAGTATGCCCTGAAATTAAATGGGTTTTTCCCATAGGTGTCATGAGTGTTCATGGGCTAGAAGATGGTGCTACAGTCTACCATCTCACTGGAAAAAACTCTATAAGAAACTCCACAGATTGAGTCATTCCCTTACAGTTTACAGGCATTGTTTTCCACTGTGGCTAATGTAATCTGGCCTGTGACCAACGGATGTTCCTTTCCTCTGGACTTGACTTCATTTGAAGTAAGGCATATACATTGTAAGCACCACGTGCAAGCAGGCACCTAGAGAATATGTAGGATTTTCCAGAGAATAATACCGCTTACCTGCTTGTTCATGGTTAAACTATTGTCTCCATATTTTTTTGCACATTTTTATCTGTGGGCAGCAATTTTGAGTGTCTTTATATGGAATGCAAGCAATCTCGTTGTTGCTAAAAACTAACACGCTGACAAGGCTATGTGCAAAAATCTAGAGAGTGACCCTTTGGAGCTGGTGACTTCCCACCAGTTCAGAAAGGAGCCACGTCATGACGCTGAGTCGTTGGATACCGTGTTTAAGGGATGTGCGTTGCTGCAGGTGAAATTATTTACAAAGAAGCAAAATGTCTTTTCAGATGTCAAAACACCTTGGAGTTCTGCAGTTACCATGTTGTATTTTCACATCTTCCTGTTTTCTCCCATGCCCTTCTCTTTCCTTGCGCTGTGTGAGGCTCTGAAATAGTCGGGAGAAGGACTCTGCGTAGCGTTCTGCAGTGAAGCAAATTGAACACAAGTTTATAGCTGCTCAAGCAGATCTAAGTGATTCTAGTTACAATGTTATATAAAAATATTCCTTGTAGGGGTGTAGTTTGAAATGGATGAACTTTCCAGGAGCCTAAATACCTACAGAATTGTATCTATGTGTAATTGTACCACTCCCGAGAGAAATATCTGCGCACAAAGTTCTAGAATGTCTCGGTTAAGCGTACGTGTGTTATCTCCGGGTTTTACGTTCTGTGGTGTTTTGCAGAGCTTTGGATGAGCACAGCCTTAGCTGCGAGGAAAGATGAACCTAGGTAGTGTGTAAATAGTCAGGTAGGCCAGGACTTGAGTGTTCGGCAGCCCTCCCTTGCTGGAGGACCCAGCTGAAATATGCTAGAGCAGAGCTTGAATGTCTATCAGAAGTAACGCGTTGAGGTCTAGGAACAGCGTGAAAGATTCCCCCGGTATTAAAACCTCCTGGATGTGTGATTGGTGTGTTTCGTTCACACACTGTAAGTAAAATCAGCTTGTGGCTAAAAAGACATTGCCTACAGAGCTGGGTTTTGTTTTTCCATCACCTCCTATCAGGAGCATCGTCCATTTCCAGGAGAGCCTCTACTGACCCGTTCCTTAAGGGAGGGCCTTAGATGTTGCCAGTGTTGCTGTGGCTTTTGCCCTTTTTGTGGTGTGCTGTATGTTTGATGGAGGACTTCGTGGCTGTACGCGTGGGAGGTGTGGGGCGGAGATGATCCGTGGACTGTCGGGATGAAACCACTGGTTGATTGTCCGGAAAACGGAGGCTGTGTCCCTTCAGGCTTCTGTTTCACATGATGACTGCAAGTTGTTTTCACACATGGCCGCATAGTCCATGTATGTGCTGCTATAGCTCTTTTTTTTTTTTTTTTTAAATAGTTTTTAGCAGGGTGTTGTTTTGGGAGGGCTGGGGGTTTTTTGATTGTTGGTTTTTGTTTTTTGGGGTTTTTGTGAGGCTTTTGGGGCATTTTGTTCTGAATCTGCAAATACTGTGATCTTCAAGATGGGTAGCCAGCCAAAAATTTGAAACTTTTTTTTTTCTTAAGTGTTTGGCTCATGTTTATACAACTAGATGAAATGGGCAGTTTTCCAGATGTTCTAGGCACTTGGCATCTCTATCTGCCCTTCTTGGTCTGCACAGACCTACATTTATCCCACTTAGAAAGTTAAGCAGGGCTGGGTGGTTCCACAGCAGTATTTGCAGACACTGGGGTACTGGACACAGTAGAATAAAAACGAGGGCAAATATTTGGGCTACAAAAGTGGGCTGAGAAGGAAATAAACCCATCAGCCAAATCATAAACGGTGTAATCCTGCTCTTAATGTTGTCTCTTCGGATGATGGCGGCCACAGGCAAAAGCTGAGAGACCAGTATCTGTTGTTGGCAGGGTGAGGGAAGATTAGGACAATTGTTCCCTGGTGTTTGTGCGTCAGGTACGTTATAGTAAAAACTTTTGGGATTTATAGTGTAAGGTTGTGCTCTCAGAAGTCATCCCACATGGTGAGGGGTGCCCAGGCCCACCAAGGTTTTACCTGAATGTCGGGGTCACCCCCTCCCCTTGATCGACCAGCCCAATCCAGAGAGGATTTATTGGACATTCCCAAAGACTTTGTAGGGGAGGCAAGGTAAAAAGCAATGGAGAGAAATAGTAGCAGAGAAGCAGTTTCTGCACTGGGTAGTAGGTACAACATAGAGGCACCCCTGGAGGACTATGTCCTGTGGTTTGTCTCGTTAAATATGTCAGCTTAATGACTTGGATGTTGTGTGAATGGGTGTTGAAGTTTATTGTCTTTGCTGGGATTTGTGGCATTGGGATAAAATTCCCTGCAGCTGCAGTACACTCACCCCCACTGCTGAGTTTGTTCAATTTCATGGCCCTATTATTTGTCAGTCCTCCATCACAGGGGTAGAGGAGGAATAAACTGTAACTGGAAAACAGATTGTCTTGCACTTCTCCATCTTCTCTCCAGCTGCACTTGGTCGCCTTGAGCCTGTGTATTGCATTGGATGAGAAACTGAAGCCCACCTTCCTAAGTGTTGGCTGTGACTTGCAGAATTCTAGCAGCCGAGCTGCTGTCGGGGCACGGTGGCTGCAGCAAGGGCAAGAGGGAGGAAGGGGGAAGTGGGGCAAGGGAGCCCGCAGAGGTAGGGCAGGGGGCCGGTGCTGCAGCAAGGATGAAGCTCCGAGGGAGCAGAGGGGCAGGTCTCCAAGAAAGAGGTCGTCAAACATACTGCAGCAACACACGGACGGCACCAGACCTGGCTGGAGGCCCGGTTTTTTTTT
Source organism: Bucorvus abyssinicus (assembly GCA_009769605.1). Lineage (NCBI taxonomy): Eukaryota > Metazoa > Chordata > Aves > Bucerotiformes > Bucorvidae > Bucorvus > Bucorvus abyssinicus. The sequence continues at coordinate 19,470,835 of CM020041.1, read as the reverse complement.
TTTTTCGGAGCCCTGCGCTGATTTAACCCTCCCAAGCGGATGTACTTTAGCACTGCAGCAGCAGGTCCCGAAGTGCCGGCGGTTTGCGGCCCTCCGCCTCCTCCCTTCCCCACCCCCGCGCCCCCGAGGCTTCAGCAGCCAAGCTGGGGCGGAGACGAGGGGCGGCGGCGCGGGAGCCGCCCCCCTCCCCGGCTCGGCAGCGAGGGGGCCCGGCTCACCGAGGGGCCGCAACACGTGGGTGAGGCCGGTGCGGCGGGGCCGGCGGCGGGGTCCCGCGGGCGGCGGGCGCGGGGGCGGCTCCCGCCGGCAGCCGCGTCGCTGTTCCCTGCCGAGGTGCTGAAGCGGAGCCAGCCGCGGCTTAAGCGTCCTCCCCCGCCTCCTCCCGCGCAGCAGCTGGAGCAGGAGAAAGCGGATCCGCCGAGTCCCGGTCCCTCCTCCTTCCTCCTCCTTTCTCCTCCTCCTCCTCCTCGGAGCCGCTGGAGGCAGAGAGAGGTGGGAGCCGCCCTCTCGGGCAGCCGGCGAGCATGGAGTGGGCAGCGGTGGGGCCGGAGGCGGCCGGCGGCTGCTTCTCGCCGCTTGCATGAGGTGGCCGGGCGGCGGCGGGGAGTGAGGCCGGGCCAGGGCCGGGCGAGGCGGCTCCGGGCTCCGGCAGCTCGCCACCCCCCTCCCCCGCACCGGCCATGGCGGCGGCTGCTCGGCGGAGCCGCGGCGGGGCGGTGGTGCTGGGCCTGCTGCTGCTGCTGGGGCTCGGCGCCGGGCGGGCGGCGGGCGGGCAGCTCCGCTACTCGGTAAGGGAGGAGCTGCCGCACGGCGCCTTCGTGGGCAGCGTGGCGAGCGACCTGGGCGTGGATCCGCGGCGGCTGGCGGCGAGAGGAGCGCGGCTCACCTCGGGCAGTGGCCGGCAGTACCTGGAGCTGGAGCTGGACCGCGGGGCGCTGCTGGTGCGGGAGCGCATGGACCGCGAGTCGCTGTGTGAGCTGAGCCCCACCTGCTTCCTCAGCCTGGAGTTGGTTATCGAGCAGCCCATTGAGGTGCACAACGTGGAGGTGGAGGTGCTGGACATCAACGACAACGCGCCGCGTTTCCCCCGCCAGGATTACCGGCTGGAGATCAGTGAGTCTGCCGTGCCCGGGGCCCGCTTCCACATTGAGAGTGCCCAGGACCCTGACGTGGGCACAAACTCTGTGCAGAGCTACCAGCTCAGCCCCAACCGTCACTTTGCCCTGGACCTTAAAGGCTTCCAGAGTGGCAGCAAGCTCCTGGAGCTGGTGCTGCAGCAGCCGCTGGACCGGGAGCAGAGTGCCTTGCAGCAGCTGGTGCTCACTGCTGTGGATGGTGGGGACCCCCCCAAGTCCGGTACAGCCCAGATCTCTGTGCGAGTTATGGATACCAATGACAACCCACCTACCTTTGACCGCTCCATCTACACCGTGAGCCTTCTAGAGAATGCCCCACCTGGCACGCTAGTGGTCAGACTCAATGCCTCAGACCCCGATGAGGGCTCCAATGGGGATGTGATCTACTCTTTTGGCAGCTACACCCCACAAAAGGTGAGGCAGCTCTTTAGTGTGGACCCACACTCAGGGGAGGTGCGGGTTAATGGTACTTTGGACTATGAAGAGGCATCTTTCTATGAGATCTATGTGCAAGCCACTGACCAGGGCCCTGTCTCTATGGCTGGGCACTGCAAGGTGCTGGTCAACATTGTGGATGCCAATGATAATGTTCCTGAGGTGGTCCTAACCTCCCTGTACAGCCCAGTGCCAGAGGATGCGAGGGCAGGTACTGTGGTGGCCCTGATGAGTGTCACTGACCAGGACTCAGGGCTGAACAAGCAGGTGAGTCTGCGCATTCCCCCTGGCCTCCCCTTCACGCTCAACTCTTTCAAGAACTCCTACACGTTGATCACCCAGGGCAAACTGGACCACGAGAAGGCAGCAGCCTACAACATCACAGTTACGGCTACCGACTCTGGGAGTCCCCCCCTCTCCTCCCAGAAGGTGATCCGTGTGGAGATCTCTGACATCAACGACAATCCTCCAGGCTTTGAGGAACCTGTGTACTCGGTTTACATCCCTGAGAACAATCCCATTGGAGCCTTGCTGTGCACCATCAAAGCCACTGACCCAGATGCTGCCGAAAATGCCTATGTGTCCTATTCTCTGCTAGATGGGGAGATTGAAGGGCTACCTGTCAGCTCCTATGTTTCTATGAAATCCGATAGTGGCAACATGTATGCTGTCAGGTCCTTTGACTATGAGACACTAAGGGAGTTCCAGGTGGTTGTCCAGGCTCAGGATGCTGGGATCCCACCACTGAGCAGCACTGTCACTGTCTACATTTACGTGGTGGACGAGAATGACCATGCTCCACAGATTCTGTATCCTACCTCAACCAACAGTTCAGCAGCCCTGGAGATGATCCCACGCACGGCATATGCTGGATATTTGGTCACCAAAATTATAGCCATTGATGGAGATTCAGGACAAAATGCCTGGTTGTTCTTTCACCTGGTTCAAACCTCAGATCCGGGTTTGTTCAGCATAGAGCTCCATACCGGGGAGATTAGGACTACTCGCAAACTGGGGGAGGACAGCACAAGTACTTTCAACCTGACGGTGGAGGTGAGAGACAATGGAGAGCCACCCATGTCTTCATCAGTAGCCATCACTATTGCCGTGGTGGACAGAGTTTCCAAAATCATCCCTGATAGAAGGCGACACATTAGAAGTCCAAGCAATTATTCAGAGATCACTCTTTATCTCATTATTGCTTTGAGCGCCATCTCCTTCGTTTTCCTTTTCACCATCATCGGGCTTGTTGTTATCAAGTGCTACAGATACAGTCTGTATGGGGACTCCTGCTGTGCAGGGTTCTGTGGGGTCAGAGAACGGTGCCCTGCTGAATTATACAAGCAGGCCAACAACAACATTGATGCTAGGTTGCCCCACGGTTTAAAAGTACAGCCCCATTTCATTGAAGTGAGAGGCAACGGGTCTCTCACTAAGACCTACTGCTATAAGGCCTGCCTAACTGCGGGATCAGGAAGCGACACTTTTATGTTTTACAATACCTGTGGCCCAACAGGAACTACTGGTCCCTCTGCAGTGATGACTGAGAGGCATCTGACAGGACAGAGTGGGCAGAGTGCACAAAACCTCATCGTACTTAAAAATGACTCCATTACTCCTGTTGAGGTGAGGCTCCATTGCTACCTGGGCAGCCCAGTGCTCTGGGAAAACCTGTGCTTGCGAAGAGGTTCCAACTGGAAAACGCGGATGAAGCGTGTTCCCTTTTGGGCTCGCTGACAGGCAGCTGTGAAATGTGGTTCTGCTGAATCTAACCTGTGCGATGCGTTTTGTTTCTAGGTGAATAACGGGACTTTCAGGGCCCGTTTGGTAAGTTCAGTATGTGCGTCTGTGGTTTGAGCTTCACTTCGGTTTTGCAGCGTATGCTGCATGGAGTACGGCCTCCTTCCCTTCCCCCTTACAGATCTAAAACTGCCGGCTGCCGCAGAGTGCTGGGGAACGACACGTGGTCTTAAAGTTTTAATGTTAAAACGAGTATTGCAGGGAAAAATTTAAAAAAGTGATTAGCTCGGGGATCAATAGGGGACTTCATGGCCGTTACAGCTGTTTGCTGCTTCATTGCTTTCACACCTTGGTAAAGCTGTTGAATTTAGAGCGTTGCGATCGTACATTTTGCTTGCTAACGCGGGCATGTTTTAGCTGTCTGAAAACTGCCGTCCCTCCGTTTGTTGTACCTAACGCTGCGTTTCTTGCTTTCTGGACAGTGACGATCCACCGACTTGCCCGCAGAGAATTGCAGCAAGTTACCTTTGCTACGTTACAGCGCGACAACTTCTGCTGGGTTGCTGTTGAAAGTTGTTTAATAGCTACGGTTTGACCAGCGGCGCATGAACCTTTTCAAGGTTTTCCCACAGTGAGGAGTTAATGGTTGCTTTATGCCAGCATAAGGCAGTCTGCGGTTAGTGTGTGGGTCGCCTGCTCTGTACGGTTCCCTTTCTACATACGTCGTAACCAAACCCAGAAGCCCTCACAGGAGAGGCTAATTCTGGTTCACGAAAGGGAAATTTCGCAGTTACTGTGTGTTGCTTGTGCCCTACAACTGTGGCAGGAGTGAGGTCAGTTCGTGCATTCCTGTGTGCTCTGCCTCCAGATGTGGGGGAGCTAGGGCAGTCGCTGTGGTGGGGTAGAAAGCAGCCCGACTTGTGTATTCTTGCCAGAGAAATACAATTTATTTCTTTATTTCTTTATCCTATTCACAAGCGAAGATGTCAGCATCTTTTGCAAGTGTTGTTTAATTACACAAAGACGCACAAATCTTAAGGACTAGCAAGTCTTCCGTAAAAATGCTTTTAGAGAGTAGCTCATCCATTCAAAACTAATCCACTTAAAATGAATGCAGTGATTGTCTATGAATCGCAGTCACAGGGTATGGGGGAGTATTTTTTCTTTTCCTATGGTTTTTGTACCTTAAAACCTTTCTGAGTATGATCAAATGCCTGGAAACTGTTTGATACGGGAGGGAACATGAGACACACTCTGTACGCATGTATGCTGAAAAATCAGAGTGTAAAATAGACACCTTAAATCTGATTAGTTTGGTTTTTTTTTGGGGGAGGGGGGCAAAAGGAGCCATAATTGAAAACGGCTTCGTTTTGGATGCAAGAGTGGTAGGAAATTAGTTGAAGAGACAGTTTCCTATCACGGTTTAGGGACTCCCTCAATTGCCTGCGATGAATTCGCAAGTATTGATCACTGGTGCCGATCAGGCAGTGGCAGCAAAGCCAGCCCAGATTCGGAGTGCGGAAGTAGAGAGATGCACAGAACAAACTAATGAATGCCTGCGTGGAGTTAGAATCCAAGAGCTGAATCAATGATTCAAATAGCTCTGTATGATTTAAGCAAGTTCTACTCATCGCTACAAGTTCTTTTTTCGGTCTCTGCTGCTTAAACTGGCCTGGGGAAGTTCCTACTCTGAGGATGTACGATGCCAGGTGTTCGTGAGAAAATGGGTGGCTGTACCGGCGTCACTAATTACTAGTTCCTAGCTAACTGCATACTATAAAATCATGCCTTTCCCGTGTTTCAGGCTCAGCATAGGCACTGACGATGGCATCCATTGCTTAGCAACACTGAATTCTACTTTTTAAGGATAATGATCTTTTTATTCCGAGATTTTTCAGAGGCTTGTGTTTCTCTTTCCTAGTTAGAGTGAACTTTTCCTCAGTCTGTTAAAGCCCACACCTCCAGCTGTGCAGCCTAGCAACAGGCATCATTGTCCTTGCACTGATTTACAAAGTTAGTCTCTGATGGGTGTGTTACTTTTGGATAATGTGAACAGGTCCTTTTTTTTTTTTTCCCCCCATTTTTTGGAAATCGATCTGCTGTTAGTTGTTCAGTGATGAGGACGGGACCAGGCGAATGGGCTTTCAGTGCGTGCGTGTAGTACATAGGGTTTCACAGAGGCTACTATTTTGCAAGCGTTGTTTACGCAGTAAGAGAAGCAAGAAGTAAGAGGAAGACTATTTCAACGTTTTTGGGGATTAGTGGCAGCAACAGTCACTGCAACATCATCATCATCATCATTTGCATGCTTACCGTTAAGGTCAAAGATGTTAATAATTGCTTTACACTGAGTTGTAACTGTCTTCATTGGGCCACTAGAAGGATGCAGTGGAAGGGAAACCCCAGCATACTGAGGTTGAGGAGGGAACTCCTCGTATCTCCGTTGGAGTGCTGATTTCTGTGTGACAGTTCTGACTTGTGCTGCTAGTGGTGTGATGATGGAACCGGAGCTTCTTTCTGCAAGACAGCCCGTGCTTCCGCGTTCGCCCTGCTTGCCTGTGTGGTCCTGAATAGGTTTATGAGAACAGCTCAGAGAAAGTGTGTTCTGTAAAAGAAGAGATTTGCTAACGCTCAGAGCTGCACTGAAAACCTTCGCGGCTGGGCAGCCCGCCTTCCTGCCTTTCGAAGGGGAGGGCCAGACAGGTGGCAAGGGGCGGCGTGGAGACGCGGTTTTGTTCCTGGGCGCTGCTGCAGCGATGATCCGTCGTTTTCAGGAAAGGTTTCGGTGCTTTAGTCTGAAGTCCCTTTCCTCCTACGCCTGTGAAGATGCCGAGGGATGTCTGGGTAGCGTCTGGTCCTTGGTTTGTCTTGTCGTCTCTCCCCTCTCGCTCTTATGTTCAGTACAGTTAAGCGCGTTCGTTCCTTATGTCTTGTGTCTCCTGATAACCTTTTCCCCTCAACGTAGGGAATAACAATCAAACCAACCGAGGCAGAGCCACCGACGTGTTTTATCTGGAGTTCTCTGTCCCACAAGGCAGCCTGGCACGTGCTGAGTGGGCATCTGGATGCTTGATACAACTAGATACCAGCTCTTCTGGTTATCTGTTTCCTTGTACCCTTTTCTGTGTGGTGACAAGCGTGGCTGACAAAATATGATGTTTCATGTGATGTTCAGAAAAAATTTTGCGTGATTGCTGTACGGACACTTCCAGAAAGTGGACCAAAAGCTGTATGTCAGTGATGATAAGACCCAGGCGTTCGTTGGAGTTTTGTGGCTCTGCTGCTGGCTCTTTCTCTGTGTTTTGCACTTCAAAACCAGCTTGCTAAACACACAGGAAAAAAACCCAGCCAAACACCTGAGTTGAAGACGTCTTGGTGCGGCTTTAAAATGCCAGCACGGCTTGAAGCATCTAAAGCTCGTAAACCCAGAGCATTGTCTGGAGCAGTCTTTCCAAGAGATTTCTCACAGAGGCTTTCAAGGTGTTAGGGGTGGAGTACCTTACAATCTCAGCTCCAGAACTTAAGCCTTTCCGAAAATCTCCGGCCCCACTGATATTGTAAAGGTGAACTGTAACCGCTTGTTCTTTTCTGTAGTGGCGGTGTCTGAGCCTGTTCTGCTACGCAGGGACAATGCCCTGTGCCTCAGGGCAGGCAGTCTCGTGGTTTGATGCTTACTGCTGTGCCAGCAGAAATTGCCATCCGCTATCAAGCAGAGGAGTTTTTCTTCTCTTAGAACTCCTTAAAAGTCCTTTCCAGAAGCACTTGCCTGTTCCCTTCACCTTCGGGGTCTCCGAGTTAGGAATGCCAATGAGCGCTGCCAGGACGAAAGTCTTTGGGCTTCTGAATTATACCCCCTTCCAGTTTTCGTTCTGATTTCTTGTTTGACAAACACGTGTTCAGCCTATAAATAGTTTGCTCTCCACGTTGAATTTATTCTACATATTTACAGAAGGAATTCGGGGAGAGAAGCCTCTGTTTCCTCCCACCTGTCAGCGTGGTCTCTCTGGAAAATGCTCCGAGCTGTACGTGCTCAGGAGTTCTAAAAGGCCTTTTATTATTGCTCCAAAGCGGATCTATTTGAGAAATACACCTTATGTCGTTCTGTTGTGCATTTGCGTGGAAGTAGGAGCGCGGTGCCATGGTTTTAGCAGTCTCATAATTGTTTGTAAACATGTGATTCGCACTTCTCTACCTCAGCAGGCTGTGGTCTGACACCCGCTGACGTGAACGGGAGCCTTTGCACTGATTTGCACGAATACGGGATCGGGATAACAAAGAATTTTAGAAATTCCTCCTATCCCAAGGGTGGATCCTTCCTGTGTTAAAGTATTTTAGCTAAAAAAGAGAGCTGAGCAAAATGGTTGGAACGCTGCGTTTTCAACGAAATTCGTTCTCCATGAACCAATGAAGCGATTCTTACATTAACCCACGCTGTGCAGGTTGAAAACAACTGTGAAATTTCGAAGGAACATTTTTGCTGTTAAGGCGGCTCCGTTTTGTGTGATACATCCACTTTGTTTATCAGACTTTCCAGCAAGGTTGATTGTTTATGACGGGCTGCATTAATGCTTGCGGTTATGTGGCGGACGGAACGTAACCCTGGTACCTGGAAGAACCAGCAGGAGAAAACTTGACGTAAAGTGTTCCCCTGGTGCGGTGACAACCGCTTCTGGAGTCACCTGCACAGCCTTTGACTTAAGTCACGGCTGTGATGGTGTGTGCTGTTACTAAACCAGGTGATGGGAGAAACGGGGAATGGCTGATCACTTCTGTGCTGGATCCTGGGCTTTTTCTCGCCTCCGCTGATGAGTGGTAAGGACAGGGCCGCTGGACTTGCTGCGTGACCTCCAAAAGTCTGAGGGAAATGGCAGGCTGATATTAACCTTAAAGTCTGTAGAATGTTCTGGCATGTGACAAACAGGGTCTTGTAATGAGTTGGGACCTGGGGGGGTAAAAGGAGCAGCAATACCTGCGTCAGCGTTGTGTGACATAGCGAGAGTACGGGGATATACAACTGGGGAAGCATCTGGACCACTTCAGAGTCTGCGTTCCTCTTTGTGCTTCCTCTCTGAACTCACGCTTCCTGGCCAGCTGGGCCTGGTCCTGGCGTGGTTGATTTATGACACAGCTACACTTGTCCCAGCAAAGCCTGCGACAGGGCTTTGCGGAGGAGCCCACTGACAGCCCCTGTGCGGGCTTCTGTCGCCTGGGACTGTGCTGAAAACGCTGCCCTGCTTTGAGAGGGGCCACATCGTGTCCTGACACAGCGACTGCGTGCTGTGTGACAGCACACGCCGTTGTGGCAGGTTTCAGTGGATGGTCTGGCAAAGGCGGACTGTTCATAGGCAGGCAAATCAGCCAAGTCATGCCGGTAGACTGATGGATCTGCAAGGAGCAGCACTGCTGCATCTGAGCTGGGGAAAGGTACTACTGAACAGGTTTGCTTCTTCTGTCACTTCTATTCTTCCTACTTTTCTACTGTGCTGTCACCACTTTTCTTTTATGACCAGAAGATCTTAATGTGTTACAGTCTGTAGCACAACAAAAGGAGAAGGCAGTTACGCTGACAAAAGTAGAATTTCGGCAGTTTTGCCAGGTGCAGGACATTGGCCTGTGATAACACAAGCGTGTGAAAAACACGCAGCTGTCGCTGAGGTCTCAAAGTTCCCGGTCAAGCAGTGCGCACGTGGTAAAAATGGGCAGGAGTAGGTCTGGACAAAGGCAGACTGCTGCCCAACTGCCTGCTCCTCCTGTTCTTCCAGTGAAGACTTCAAAAAGTAGAGAAGTCCCAGACACTGATTTTTTTTTTTTTTGCAGTTAAAAACAAACCAAAGAACCCAGCCCCTGAAAGCATCTGAAAGCCAACAGTGGCAATAGATCTTCCCATCCCCAGAGTACATTTTTCTGATCCTGTCCTCCTCTTCCTTCTTCTGTCCCTCTCGGAGCAGCACTACAGCCCTGCCTAAAGAGTAGCACGTAAATAGAGAGTAGTTTGGGAGTAGCCAGAAGATGCCGCAGCTTCTGGATGGTAACCTTTGAAAAGAGCACTGTCTCCTGTTTGCTGATGTTTCTGTTATATTGGTATGGTGAACGTGGGTCCATGCACTTGGAGCGACTGAATGGTGAATTTCTACCTGATGACTTTCTCCTGCCGTCATCACCCGTTTATGAGCTGGTATCTGAAAGTTCCTACTGCAACAGAACATAGATTTTTGTCTTCTAGCCAGGAACTGGAAAGCTCTCAGCTGAAAAACAAAAACCTATGTACTGTGAGCGAGTGGCCGTTTTCCTCTTTTCTCACTCCTACCCAACTCGTGTCAGAGTTCTCCAGCTCTTTGATGTAGTCTCACTTCATCTGTGTTTTGCCTGGGACTGTGGTAACATTCCTCCTCCTCCTCCTCCTCACGCTCTCTATAAGCCTGTACAAATTAGTAACCTGCACCTCTCAAACTGCAAAGAAGAGCAAAGGGGCTTTGCTCCACTCCCAGCCCAGCGGTTCCCCTGCTGTAAGAAAATCCCCAGCAGTGGCAAAGCCTCATCTTCTTGGAGTCAGCACCCTTCATACATCAAGAAGGGCAGACTCCAGAGAGGATCTGATCAGTGTGTATTATTTTCTATCCTCTTTCATTGACTATTACTACATGGTTGACTTTAGAGTTGCTTTGACGTGCCTGGGGCTGGGGCCAAAATGGAATGAATCAGAAAATACTGGAACCTCGCATAATGGGCTCCTTGTCAAGCCACCGAGCCACTTTCTGCTAAACTCAGCAGAACGTGGGCATGTCAGAAAACTGGGGGCTAAATGGGAAGGAAATTGCTAGCACAGATGTTTAATGTGTGGTTGCAAGGAGCAGCCTCCTCCCTTCTGTGTAACTCAGGCCATAAAGAATACAGGGGTGTGCATCATCCAGGAGCATCTCGCTCTTGAGTGATGCTGGACCCGGGAAATATGGTGATAGAGTGATAGTGTAAATGGTAATTGCTCCATTTTTATTTGAATAAAACCTATTGATCCAGGGAAAAGCATCTCCTAAAGCTCAAGAGGAAAGGCAGAGTTGGCTTTAAATAATTCAGAGCATTCAACACTTGCTTTTTCTCTTTCAAGTAATGGGACAAAATTCATTTCTGAACTGCCTCCAGTGGCTTGAAGAGGATTAAACCATTACTGTCATGTATTATTTGTGTGTTTGGCACTGTACAAGACAGATCAGGAACGAGGGTAGTCCGTTAGGTTTCTGGACATAAGTTCTCTTTTTGAATTCAGGTGCCTGAAGTTAAGCACTGGCTGCGATATCACCTGCAGAATAATGTCTTGAGAATCCGGAGAAATAACCTTGTTATGTGCTTAGGGCTTAATTTTAAAGGACCTGCGCTTACGTTCATTTGTTGAAAATTATTGTGATGGTCCCTTGACAATGCAGAAGATGTTTTCTGGAGCAGTTTTGGGATCAGCAGAGGGTTTCTTAATTATCTCTTTATTTAGCAAGCCATTCTGCAGCAGGTCAGCATATGCTGAGGTCTGTTGGTCAAAGGGTATTGCTGACTCTTTTCCTCTTCCACCTCTTCTGCCCGCTCATGAATATGGAGAATGTAGTCATCCCTGGTATTCTGAAGGAGCACGTCTGCCTTTGATAAAAGACTCGCTGCAGTCTGCAGATCTGACACGGTCGAGTGCAGTCCTCTGCAGTGTGCCAAACGCCAGCAGAAACCTCACGGCCGGCTACCCCGCGTGTCCCCTTCACAGGGGGCTCTGTTCATATGACTCGGGCAAGTGCTGTTCGGTGCAGCAGCTCAAGGTTCCTCAGCTTACCAGGTAAAGAAACAACGTGTTTTGTGGATTTGTGATTTTTTTCCCTATGCCCAGAATGTTGCTGAATATACGAAATAACTGCCCACCCGTTTCCAGCATTAAAGGTCGGTCCGCAGACATCACCTCTAGCCCAAGGACTTGGCATGCGACCAAATTTCTCTGTTGCAGCGGCATTCTCTGTGCGTCCATCTGAAAGTTTCTTTAGGTTCGGAGGAAAATCTGGCGGTTCTGAACGTTCACAAAAAATGGAGTAGCCCCACGTGGACTCCTCTGGCAAACTTAGCCGGATGCGCCCGGGTTTTCGCGCGTTTAACATGCAGTAACAACGTTATCCCTGCCTTTTGTTTCCACAGCCGAAACACCCCAATCCCGACTGGCGCTACTCCGCATCCCTAAGGGCAGGAATGCAAAGGTACGTACGGCGGTTCTCCGCGCGCGCGCGCGGGGCAGTTGGGTCTTTGCCCTCGGTGAAAAGGACAAAGCTGTCTGACTCGGCTGCCCTGCACTGAGGGTGTCTGTACCCCGCGAGGGAAAGCACCCGAGCTCCGCTGCTGTCACTTCAATCTCCCAGGGTTACACGCTCGGTGGCACCGCGTCTTGTGCTTTTATTATACTACTATAGATCCCTGCTTCTTTTTGTGTGTGTTTACCTCCTGCCTTGGTCTACGTTGGCTGTCAAACGTAACTGCTCCAACTATTATTTACCTGTGATCGTACACTCTCTGTTTGCTCTAAAGCTCCCTGCAATCATCAGTGCTGATGTGTTTCCATAGACCGTCTGCAGCGTTTTCCATCTCGTTGTCTCTCGTTACCGTAAAAGTCCGCGGCTCCTGCAGTTGGATTCTTAGCCGCGTGGTGCAATCAAGATGATTAATACAGTTTAAAGGACGTTTTGGAGATGTGAGGTGGATTTTCAAAGAAGGAAAAAGGAGGCTGTATCCAAATCTGTTTAAACATCTTGGAAAGTCCTCTGGCTGGCGACCCGAGCGGTCTCTGCTGTAATTTGCTACTCAGTACACCAGGAGAAAGAGAATTACCGTGAACTTGGGGGTTTATCTGTACAGCCTAAATAGAATAATATTTTTGCTCTCCCTTCCTGAACAGATCAGAAAACTGCTTTTATATTCAGGTGTAATCTGGCATGATTAATAAGACTACCTTGCAGGTCTAGGTGCGGTTACAAGGCTGGGCTGCAGGAGTGCCCGCGGCACTACGAAGCGGGACGACAGGCTTTTCCCAGCGCTGTAGGGACAGTGGGACTGCAGTCATCACCCTTTATCCATTATCCTCAGGGCTGAAGTCTTAGTAAGGTTGAAGCCCAAAACTGGGGTTCGGACTGTCCATCCCTGAGACGGTGCTTCGTGTAGGCGGGGGCGCAGTGTTCCCCTCCCGCGGACGTTGGGCTGCTGTGTAAGAAGGAACTTAAACCTCAGAAGGAGAGGAAGTAAGAGCAAGCTTGACTCTGTGGCCTCTTGGGCAAACTGGTTGGTTTCTTTTATGTTCCTGCCACCTTTTTTTTTTTTTTTTAAAAAAATCCCTGACCGCTTACTGCGAAATGAATAAGCAGTCCAGGGAGCAGGATCCTGAAGCAGGGATTGTCCTGCCTACCTGAACATCTTACCTACTGGCCCTCAGAGTCCGGCTGCTCTTGTGTTTTCCCAGCGTGACCCTGCGGATCCACATTCCTTCCTATACAGCGTTCCAGATCTTGCCCGAAGTGAACAATTAATGGAAAGTCAGAGCTCATTTAAAGCAGTTCACCCCACAAGCAGGGGAGCTAACGAAGCCGTCCGGGGAAATTGGACGTGTTCCTCTGCTCTCCCGCCTCAGCAGCCCCTGTTCTTGCCTGAAATCTCAGGTTCTGAGGCTGTGTGACCTGCCCAGCTGATGGTTTTCATAAAATGCTGCTTTGCCATAAAACTTGTCGAAATTTGGTATCCATAGGACCCTTGATTGACATCTGCCCCATTTGGTTGAAACTGCCCATGAAGTTCAGCTGGGGAGTGTGGAAGGGAGCTGAGAAGCGGGTGAGCAGAGACAGGGCCAGAGTCGCAGAATCCTGTTTCTCTAAGGAACCGCGCACAAAACGGAGCTCAGTTTTGCATTAAAAGTAGCAGATTTTTTCCTTTCCCTCCCGCGTAAGGTACTGGCTAATGTCCAAACTGGGGCTTTCAAGGGCAAGTGCTCACAGTGCGGCACCGTAAAATCTGCGGTGATAGTTTCTACGTTTGAGAAAATGTATTTCTCTTTCTGGATTGCTCGTGGAGTAACCCAGAGAGGTGGGATCTGTTAAAGCAGCGTAATGAGAAAAGCTCAGAACTAACTCCACCAACTTTTTATCATTTGCTTTAATGTTGGTACGTCATAAGAGCAAGGAAGGTGCGTAACTTCCTTGTTAGTGACTCCCAGTCGAGGAAAGCAGAGCGTCCTGCGGGTATGTTTGATTATAAATTCTGCCACCGGTGTGCTTTAGTAAAGAATCCAAGATGATTTTTGCAAGTCAGACGAGCGGCTTCTCTAAGGCTCCAGCAGAATTTGTCAGCGTCGTGCAATACTGCAGCAGCAGTTGCGCAGCGACAAACAGTTGTGACCTTTGGAAGCAGCAAGAAAGGGAAATGCTATAAAGCCCGGGGAGAGGGGAACCGTCTCATCTAACTACGACCTCTGCTTCTGCAGTGCTGTGCATGTGGAGGAGGCGGGAGTCCTGCGGGGAGGACCAGGAGGGCCTGATCAGCAGTGGCCAACGGTCTCCAGTGCTACTCCAGGTAAGGGTGTGAAAACCCAGGATGTGTGTCAGGGTCTGGTGTTAACTGAGCTAGACCTCCGAATGCTCCTGTCTTAGTTGATCTTCTGTTCTGTGGTCTTCGAGTGAAGTTTTGTAGATTAACTTGTGGAATCTAAATAGCGTGGAATCAAAAAGCATAAAGTACATCTTTCTCCTCACTCAGTCTCAGGTGAGCGCTGGAGATGAGAGTCCTCGGTCCCAGCTTTCACCCTGCCTTTGGAAGCTATCGATCTGTGCCGTGGAATACTGGAGGGACTTAAGATGGGTGTATTCAGGTTCAAAATGCTTGCGTCTAGCGCTGATTTCAAAAGAACGGCGAAACGGGGGTAGGAGCTTATTAGTCCTCCCGTTGTTATTTTTACGAACCCAGGACGTCTCTTTGGATGTCTCTTCTCATTTTCTGTGGTCACATCAGACCTGGTGTCTTTGCTAGCTGTTTTCATTCGCTGGTACCCGGTGACGGAAACTAATCTATTATTTGCTCGTCAAAACAAATGACCAAAGCCACGTTTGAGAGTGGGGCTGAATTTACTCAGTCACTGACTGATGACTTCACAGCGCTCCGTAAGGACTGGCAAAAGGTCCTCACTGAGTCAAGAATAAAAACATCGCCTGTATCATTTGCAGTGCAGGCAATAAAATATTCTCACTTTTTATGTTGGAGCAGGGATAATATAGAGATGTAGCGGAGCAGCCAGTCGCTGGTGTGATCAGCGGTGGCAGTCACGTCTGATGCTTTGTGTAGGGTCGTGAGCCCTGTTTGACAACTCTGCCAACACTGCGAGTCCTCCAGAAATTCAAATGGGGAGTGACGCTCGTGCCACAGAGGCAGGTGGAAGGCTGAGAAGTGGGGACTCCGGGAGAAAAGATGTGAGAGCTGCTTTATTTAATACTTTTTGGTACAAAGTTTTCCCTTGACTAAATGGGAATTTTTACCTGGACAAAGGGCTGAGGAGCAGCTTCAGGTTTTGTGGTCACAGTTATAACATATCCACGAATTAATGGTGCCCAGCAAGACCTGCACTGCTGTGGCAGAACGGTTGTCTGCAGGAACAACTTTGGAAATCACGAGTCGTATAATGTGTAATGCGCCCCTAGGTCGTAATTACCTGGTTTTCGTGTGCTCTTCCTTCTGTTGCAGGCTTTGCAGGAAGACAGAGCTTGTGGATGTTATGAAGGGTGCGTAACTGTGGAGCTTGCCTTTGAAAATGTCACCTCAAGTACACTCTAACCTTTACAAAGGTTTCCTCAGGCTTTCAGCCGCACTTACCATCCTGGACTGAGCGCTCGGTGTGTTACCTTCTAGCAAGTTCAGTATGGATGCAAATACTCACCCAGATGTTTGCTTGCTGGCAGCACAGATTTCTAAGTACATTAATGTAAATGCAAAGGTGAAATGGTCTTGTCTTCTGAGGAAGTCATTGGAAGTTGTGTCCCAGAGCCCTCTTCCACTATCTGGACTCCTCCTTTCTGTTCTTTTTGAGTCTTATGATTTTAAACTCGCTTTGGGAACCCGAACATGGGGTTGTTTGAGGAGCGGCGCTAACCCTTGGCTCTTACTGCTCTTCCCCTCCGTGATCACGCGATGAGGCACTTGTGCGGTGACTGCATCCCTGTCACACGCGCTGCTCCGTATGGTGGTGGCCGTGTAGGGTGGAGAAAACCGCAAGGCGTAGTTAGAGGAGAAGCTGGCGAGAAGTCCTGTGGAAGTGGTCAGCTGGAGAGGTGACAGTCCAAGGGCCAAGGCTGTTTACTCTGGCGCTTGCACTGACCGTTGTAGATCAGTTTCTCTGTATTTTTTATCTCTAGGTGAGGGATTCAAACCAGTTGTAAGAAATACCTTCAGCAACAGGATTTTTTTTGCCATAGAGGAAAATGTGACTCATTAAGATCCCATTATAGACTATCCATGATAGTTACAGCTACCTTTAAATGCAGGTTTTGCGACTCAGGTTCCTTGTAAATGGATGTTTTTCCCTGAGCAATGACGACTCATTTGTTTTGTCTTTGACCACTCCCGACGGATTAGTGATCCTGGCGTAACATAAACTAGCCCTTTTTTTTAGTGGGTTTCAGGTAATATTCTTCACTCTTTGTAAGCAAAAGCTACAGATATCCCTGGTCCTTAATAGCAAACCGGCAATTCAGAGGGAAATCCCAGGAGTAATGGTTGTGTTTATTTTCATAGCTTACGTACATCGCCGTGCGTCACATTTTCAGCAGTTTACTACCACGGTTTTAGAATCCTAGCTGCAGTTTCCCACAGATTTCTCTTTCAGCGCTTCTTTCTTTACCTGGCTTAGGTTCAAGACCCGTAATATTTTTCATCAGGTTAACATACACGACTGATGCTTTTCAGAAGAGCTTCAACTCGTTATGGGCAATTGCAGTGAACGGAGTCACCAAGTGTATTTGCTCCTGACATATCATTTGGATATGAATGGAGTGCACCTGGGTCCAGGTAAACTCCTAGATAAGGAGTTATCTCTGTTATCATCAGGTCTCCTCTTCTGATTACTAGAAACTGCTTCCAAGCCTGTTCTGTTGTGTTAGCAGTTGTTCCAGTCAATTGATCAATCCCAATCAGTTCGTCACTAAACCATTCGTTTAATCTAACAATCTACAAAAGCCATGGATAAAAAGCCTCACAGAGACAGGTTCAGAGAGTTAATGAATGAGAGCATTCGAAGATGAGGTTATAGGAACACTTTGAGAAGGATGAACAAGTGAAATCAGTAAATCCTTCATTCCTGATGTGTAGCTGTACTCAAACATCACACGATGTTTCAGCAAATACGCGTTGGCCAAGCAGAACCTGGTCCTCGTTTGACTGACAGCGCTCCTGCTGACTTTATTGCCTCGTTCACCCATGCAGGGGACAGTGACTCTGGATTAATTTTTTAATTGTCTTTGCATTTTCTTACGCACCAGTCCGATAGTTTGTCGGTTTGTAGTCGGGATACTGTCGAGTGAGGTGGGACAACAAGGTTCAAGCTCCCTCTGAGCAGAGAATAGCACTGGGTTTAGCTCGCTGGGGCGTTTCATTCGCCCCCCACATGCTATATAGTAAGTTCAGGAAATGCAGACAGAGTTCTGGTGTCTGCTCTGTGTCCTGCGATAGTTTTGGTAGTTATATTGAATTTTCTACAGGTGACCGCTAACCTGAGTGGACTTTATTTTCCAGATGCCTAACTTGGAATTAACGGAGCTTGGTTTGCAGAAATGGTGGGAGCTTGTAACAGAGACTAAGATGAACAGAAACTTTGATCCAAACATCCCACGGTGAAGATTTCTGAAGAAATCAGCCCTATGCATAATTCAGGACTTAGAAATAGTGGCCATTAGACAGATCTGTATTTTTCTGTGATCCTGCTTCCAATCTACAAGACAGAACTGGTAGTGCAAGTCTAAAACAGTCTGAAGATGCTTTCGTAGCACAGGGAAGACTCAGGAGAACGAGAAGGTTTTGCGATGAAAAAACAGCCGGGAGGAATTTGCAATCCTGTATTCATGGTAGGCTTTAGATGTGCGCGGCAAATAAGGTACTGGGTCACATCTCGCGTGTATAGAGGGGAAAAAAAAATACTTCCATTCAGGCAGCTCTGTGAACAAAAGAGGAAAGCACCTCATGGAAAAACCCTGCACCTGAAATTTGTAAGCGTGTAGGAGTAAGACAGACTGTGGGTGACATCCTGGCATCTCTGAAGTCCATGGCAAGTAGCCCACCGCCTTCAAGGAGGCGAGGATTTCGGTGTCTAGCCTTGCAAACGTGCACGAGAGACTGAATTAAGGGTGCCTAGGCAAATCTCATTCTAAAATACGCTCATTTAATGCTTCTGATTTTATGGTGGTAATATTCTTCTACTGGTCGTTTTGCTGTCCTTTTCCCAGGTAATTAGCTAGGGAAGAGAGGTGGTAGCCTTGGGGTTTGTTTTTTTTTTTAAAGCGCTCTTATGTCTTTTGTGAGAATCTACTGACCTCAGCATGGGCAGTCCTTCACGCTTGGCGTTCATGGTGCATGTGTTTATCCCTTGAACTGGCCAAGTAAACGGCGGTGTTAACATTGGCTGCTATTCCTTAAGGGAAATAAGCAGGAGAGACGGGTTAGCTGTGGATTTCAATAGCTCACGCGAAGGCAGGAGAAAATCATAACCGAGAAACCCAGAGTTCGGCTTCAGATCTGAAGAGGACTGTATGCGCATATATATCTATATATGTATGTATATATATATACAAACATATATAAAATATATGAAATCTTTATACAAAGATGTATAGCTCCTTGTGTCCCAGCACCCCAAGCCGGACTCTTCCAACATCTGTCCTCTGAAGTTTGTATCTGTCACAGCTTTCCTCTCTTCAGTTTTTCCTGCTGTTCCTTACCTCCTGCCCACCTGTGACCTTTCTCCACGTGCCGCGGTATTACACGCCCATATACTCTCACACTGTCCTAAAAGACTATACGGACTGTTAGGTTTTATGCTGGAAAGTGCAGTTGCTCTGGAATTTATGTTGCTCTCAGAGGATGGTTCCTGCTGCAGTCAGCTGGAATGCAGAAGAGGTCCATTGATGGGGCACAGGGTGTAGAATAAGTGATAATACCGAAAATTAAATAGCAGAAGCAACTGTAAATATGGCAAACAAGAAAAGTTAACTGAAAAGTAAAGTCAGTCCTCCTAGTAAGTTCTGTACAGCTGGTTTGGAGTAGAGTGTTGTGAACGGCATGACTGTGGGAAAGCTGTGAAGAAGGGAAGGGGGAATGATTGTGCGGATTTGAATAAAAGTGTCCAAGAATGCCTTGATAGGCGAAGAAATTATTATGATTATCTAGTGAAAGTTGTGGTATACACAGTTCTGTGTTTCACAGACTAATTCGTGTGTCAAGCAAGTAAATCTTACTTGAATAAGAACATTCTGTCAGAAAGCGGTGTTCTCTTCCAACGGAACAGTGCGAGATAAGGCATTGGTGTAAGTGGGAGAGACCTGAGAGAAATCTAAGGACATGAAGGGGGGACACCAAGAAAAATCTCAGAATAGGAAGACGAGCACAGAGCATCGGGTAGAGGGAAACGATTGGAAAAGGATGCTAGAAGGTCTGCAGGAGGCGTATAAGTTTGGGAATGTCACAGTGCAGACTCATAAGTGACTGCTGAGGACAGGTCGCTGGAAAGAAGATTGGCACCCTGAGGCTGGGTGATGGGTTGTGATGAAGGGGACAGAAAGGCGCGTTGCGGTTAGTTGTTCTTTTCATGGGATAATCATTTGATCCGTCGGCATCTTCGAGTCCATTTAATATCATCAGCGTAGAAGGAATGAATGATTTTTGTCCCCTCAGGTTGACTCCTGGACTGTTGCAACAGCCACTGTTCTTGAAATTCAGCGGGCTTAACTCTTTGGCGAAAGCTCACAGGGAGCCACAGGACTGTCACAAGGCTCTTGGCCTCTCAAGTAATTTTCTAAATAGTCAGTTTAAAGAGCAAGAGCCTAACAAATAAGTTTGAGAGTATGAGAGCTGAGGTGTAACGTATTTCACGCGATATAGCTTTACACTGCGGTTGTGAATGGAGAACAGTTCCTTCCCAAATGTCAGCCAGGCTCTATTCACCTCCTTCAAGTGACCTTTCTTACCTACAGAAAAAGGGTCTAATTAAGAGTCGTCAAGCAGTCACTGCGAAGGATGAGCAGGGGCTGAAAGTGCTGCTTCTTGGAGACCGTTAGAGGTTAATTTACAAATAACAGCAGAGAACACTGGTCGGGCTTAGCTTAGCAGTTCATTGATTAAAGCTGTAAAAGATAATAACTCGTCAGCAGCCCAGAATACAAAACTGGGACCTTGGTTTGTGGCAGAGCGCTGCGGCCGTTGCGAGTGAAAGGAGGTAGAAAATGCAGCTGCGCACATCTCTAGCCTCTATTTTTGTTGTAATTAATAACTCATTTTCTATGTAATTCCGTAATTCCAACTTTCAAAACCAGAATTACCCACATACCCAAATAAGAGCTCTAAGAACCGTATCCTGAGTGGTCTAAGAAACACTGTGATAATATGTGTAATATTTTTAAAGGAGAAAAACAGGGAAAATACAGCACAGCAAAGTTACTCATGTTTCTCATGAAAATTAGTCTTCAAATGAATGATTCAATAAACCCCCCAAATGAAGCTCCTGAGCGGTTTAACTAGTTCCTAAGCCTACAAAGTATCGTGTAGTTTCGGTTCACAGCTTCTTGTAATCAGGGAAAAATCATCTCCATAAGGCACACTGAAATGGTTATTGAAAGCTGCCGCATCTGTTCCAGCTCGGTAGAGTCAGGAGGAGGAAATCCTGCCAGCTTTCTCATGTGGGTGCAGAGCAATGACACGAGACTGAAGTAGAAAGAGTCTGCAAGGACCGTGTAAGGCTAAATCCCTTTCTTTTCTCTCGTGTGTTGACCTGGGTCATTGATTTCTCAAGGTAATTCCTCCCAGTGGCTGAGGCACGGGATGCGCAGTCCTCGGTTTTGCCCCTCGTCTCAGTGCACCGTTCCCCGGGTACTCCCTGTGTTCTTCCAGCTCTTCGGCTTTCCACTTCTCTTTCCCCCATTTTCGCTCTTTTCCTGGTACCTATCGGCTTTGTGAAGGATGCGCCTCTCCCTTCCCTATTTTCTCTTCAATACTTGTGTATTCCTTGCGTGCAGCCACTGGAGTCTCTTCCTGCCGCTCCGTCTGCTCTGTCCCCCCTCTGTATTGTTGTTCCCGGAGTGCTGAAATGAAGATCCCTGGCTTGGCCGCCCGTCACCCTTTCGCTATGTCATACCGAACCAAGAACTTTCGGTGATAAATGCTGCTTGTTTCTGACAGCCTGATGGAAGCTAGAGAGGACTGAGAATTCCAGATGCTGCTTAGGCTGAATAAAAGCGTTTTGAAATCGGAACAAAGAACGTGTCCAAAAAAAAGAGATCTTTTTATGGCAGATGCCGTTTGACGTGCTGATTAGTATTTTTTAAAAGCTGATGGCTGTTCTGACCAGGAACTCGTCTGCTTCACCACGTGCAAACTGTAGTTGAACCAGCAGTCTGGGCTTTCAGTGTTTGCAGCCAGGACTAGGTGAGTGAATAGGTCAGTCTAGATTTCTGTTCAGCTGAGTGGGCAAAGCAAGGAGGGGAAGGGGGATCTTAAGCAGAAGCTGCGGTCAAGGCTCGGCTAACGTTAAATTGACTTCGTTATTTTGTTATTTTGCTCTTAGCTGCAGAAAGCCCATGGCTGACCTGAAACAGCCTTTGTGATCTTTATCACAGGGTCCGTTACTTTGCAGTGGAGTGTACCAACTAAATTAGATGACACGGATGAGGGATTTAATAGCGCGTGATACCGTAGTCCGTGAAGACTTGGGGTGAGGGATAAAAAAGGACTCGCCAGAATTGGACAAAGACTATTGCTGGAAACTTCCAAGTTGTGTGGTCTCTTTGCCTTGATGTATTTGAATAAGACTTTGTTTGTGTTTTGACTGTGAAAGAGAATGGTCTGGAAAGAGTTTATACCTTCGTGTGCTGTGGAGGATTCTTGGTTCCTCCTGATGCAAAGATCTGTGAGAGGAATTAACCTTTCTCATTAGCCTCGGGCGATGCACCGTGCATTTGTGCACCGTGTCGTTTAGTCAAGTCCCTGTGCTTGTGTAGCCCTTCCGCTTCGATTAGGGCCACGCTTGTCCCTGACTGTAGCCAGTTGTTGAATTTGCCAAAGCGGAGCCGATGTCGTCCAACTTCTCGCCTCCTCAGGGGGTGATTATTCCCGTGCGGATTTCTTGAACGTTCCGGTAAGACTGCTAGCTCCCGCTGAGACACTAATAACCCAAGAAACCTAGAAAATTTCCAAAACCAGGAATAAAATGAGAGTAATGGGGGCACAAGGCTAGTGGGTGTCTGTGCCTGAGTAACATGAAGCAGGTCTTCCCAAATCGTGGGCAAAAGCTGCTGCAGCTCAAGGCTTTGTCGTTTTAAGGAGTGATAAAGGACGAGATCTCACACAAGGAGTCTAGCTGGCTGGCAGGCTCTCATTTCTGTATTTAGGTGCTCGGAGGAAGTTTAATGACAATAACTCCTTGCCTGCTTAATTCGTCCTTTGCCGTAATTAGCTCTTTGCTTCCTCAAAATGGAAGTTACAGATGCACCTCAAAAATGGTTCTCATTTGATAGCTGTAAATGACTCTACTCTTTAAGAGCGAAGTAGCAGCTCTTGAAAAGTACCTGACTTTGATTATGTTTCATTTTGTCAGGTCTGCAATGGCCGGTAGTCTGCTAACTCGTTTGAATCAAGTAACTAAAAACCCCGGCCACTTTCTCAGGTTTCCGCCCCTGATTAAGCTGCTCTCTAGAAGTTAGACGTACCCCAAAAGATGCCGTAACTGAGCAAAAGACCGGGGTGGGGGGACACAAAAAAAAATAGATGAGACAGATGATGTGATCGATTCCTACACATCTAGTCGGAAATTATTTTGTCAGTAAAATGAAGTCTGATTTTCAAATTTTAGCAGGTTTTTCACTTGTCCGTTGCTCTAGGCATGTGCCGCTTTGTGAGCTCGGTAGAAATATCAGTGAGCTTGTCTTGCATGGCTTCTGGTGACATTCTGTAGCTACATGGAAGACATGGCTTTTGATTCCCAGCTCTATTGTTTTCTCGGAGTTTTCAATAAATAAAGAGAAAAAAACCACTCCCTTGCAGCTGTACGACCTTGCGCTGTGATCTTGTCGGGCTTTCTAAGCCAAACAATTGTTTATCTGGTCAGTTCTTCAGGGAACTGATGGTAATCAAATTGTTTCCACATGAGGCTGCAGCTGCTTTGTTTTCTCCCCGCTGTGCCTCCCTTCTGTGTGCCGGGTTTGTTTTTTCTTTTCTCTTTTTCTTTCTCTATGGTTATGGGCTGCACTTTATTCGCTTTAGATTATTTTTGAAAGAAAATATACTCACGTAAACGTTAAACCATTACGATATTCATGATGCCATAGGAATGTCAACCCTGCGATGTCTTCCAATATACTGTTCACTACCTGATAGAAAAGAGGTGGGTGAAATAAGGAAGGTTCGAAGCGATTCTAAGAAATTGCGATGTGGAATGTATTTCTATTGCCAGCGAGAGAAGGCGAGAAGAGGTTGAGGGAGTACAGCCCCTCTGTGGCGTTACCTCTTCCCCTAATGGCTGTCTGCCTGCGTGCAGCACTTTGCTGCAGACGAGGGTCATGAATGTATTTTTCATGCGTTTATTTTTGTAACGGGGCGTCGCTTCAGTGTCTGTTATTAATGGTGTAGCGCGGCGGTGCCTCTCGGGTCAGACAGCGCTGCGCAAAGCCCGACTTTGCCTTAGGGAAGTGACCGCTTACATGAGCGGGGCGGACAAAGTCTGGGAACGCGAGGGCAAGGACGCGAGCAGTAGCTTGGTTTAAAAAGGGAAAAACCAAGCTGCGGAAAAATTCAAACTATTCCTGTCACCGAGCGCTCTGTGGCGATGCTGAGGAACCGGGTCAGCATCCCCCTGGCCCCAAACGCTCTCGCCACAGCGGGAGCGAGCCGAGAGCGGCAGAGCTGTGAGCCCGTTCCGGGGCTGTCCTTCCCTGCGCCCCGCCAGCCCGCTGAGCCAGAGAGAGTCCGTTAGGTCAGGGCTTCCTGAGCAGTCTGAGATGACTGTTTCAGCCTCCGCGTTCACTGCTGTGCTTCTGGCAGTTTGCCTGCCATGTCAGACCTTCAGCAGCACGCAAGCCCTGCTCTTAAAGAGGCCGGCGGGTGCTGCTTCCCGTTCCTCCCGGCCGTTATGTCTCTCTCTTTTGCAGCCCCTGATCTCTTTGTCGTAGCCTCGCTTTGCTGGGGCTGCCAGAACGGAACTGGGCTGCGCGAAGCAGAGAAAGCGATCCTGTGAATGTTTTTCCAGCACACCTTCTGGCTATTTATGTAACGTTGACCTAGAGATGCTGGATTTACTCGGAGAGCTAAATGCGGAGCTCATTCAGTCGTTACTTGTGTGCACTCAAGAGGGTGCAGTGAGAGATGTAAAACAGCGATAGCAGCACGCAAAGGCATCCCCTGCATTATGGGGATTTAATTCTCAGGAAATCAAGGCTCTGGCTGTGCAGGGAATGAATATGAATGCAGCTTCTCTGCTCCTGTCTTCTATGATTACGGTCACCCATCCCTAAAAGCATCCCCTCTTAGCATGCACACAGCCAGCAAAATCAGCGGGTTTGTTAGGAAGGAAAAAACCCCCCACAAACCCTTTGCAGTCTTGGGGAAATTGTTCCGATGTGTTTACGCTGAGAAAAATAGCGCGCTGCATCTCCTGGGGCAGGCAGGTAGGACAGGTTCAGAGAAGGCAGGGGAGACGATGCAGCCGCTGGGACCTTGCGTGGAGCCCGCGCATGTGGTGCGGGACCAGATACCAAGAGGCAACCACAGAAAACTGGTTAACAGCGGCAGCTCATCCCCTAAACGAACCTTATCAAGGAGGCTGGAGCTAGGACAGGATTCATGGGTAGTGCTTTGAATATGAAGACATTAAATTGCTTATATTTTGCTTGAGTTTGTTGTTAGGAACAGAGCAAGTGCTTCCTTGGCCCCGTTAGTGGCGCAGCTCTGTCTTGCCTCCCGTTCCTTGTTTTCTGACTGTTAAGAAAAGGAGCAGTTGAAAAAGCAAGCAAGAGTTGTTGACTGGCAGCTAAACCCTGTGCCGAGGGGTTCCCAGGTTCTTTGGGGCTGGGTGTGCTCTCCTGTCGCAGAGTGGGGTTTGAGGGGCTGCAAAGGGAGGTGGGTCTGTGGGTAAAGGTCAGACCTCAGGCGTCTCCTGCTGAAGCACACACGAGACAGGCTGCTGCCTGCGCGGGGAGTGGCCCTGATTAAATACCTAATTGTGCAGCTAATCTCCTTAGGCTCACCGAGACAATTAAGGGCAAGAGGGGTCTTCTGCCCTCCCCTCTCTGCATTTGCCCCGGTGGTTACTGCAGCTGGCCGAGGGATTTTGCCTTAGGTTATACCTTCTAATCTTGTATCCTTGCCCTAGTGCCTGGTCCTGTGGATTGCTTCTTCTAACTAGGTTATTCAGACCTTGGAAAATAAATACCTAGTTATGTCCAAGAGGGGAGCGCTGCTCTTCAAGTGATTTCCGCTGGTTATTCAAGTTCAGATTTTTAATACATTGTGCGGCGCTTGGAAATTAAGAAAACATAGACCGAGCTCAAAAACAATCAGGAGGGTCCTGAACCTTCTTTAGTTCTCTTGATTCCATTTTCTGATATTTTTGTTGCACGTAATGACTTGAACATGGTAGCCGAGCTTAAAGGAAGAGCAGAGTTAGAATAAAATCAGACGGGTTTTGTACAAAGGCAGTGAGTGAAAAATGGCAAAACCTGTATTAAAAATATTATCATAATACTGAAAAATTCAGAAGGAACAATCCCTCCCCCAGTTTTCCTTCAGACTCTGCCTGCAGACCTTACAGCGTTGCCTTCAAGACACAAAATCCAAACTGGATCTTTCATCATCAAGGTCCGTTACACATTCAACACATCTCAGGGTCTGCAGTTGCCAGTCAGGTTCTCCTCCCTCCTACTTAATTTTTCACTATCTCCTCCTTATGAATCTTCTGTGATCCCGATTACTCCCAGGAGCAAGAGGCTGTCGTTTTAGTGGTAAATCAACTTGCACGCCTATAGTTGCGTTTAAGTGGTCAGAGTTAACAACTCCGGTAACTGAATGCTTTGTCTGCGGTATTCCCCGTTCCGTTTCAGGCTGCTCCCTTTGTCACCTCAGACGTATAAGCAGGCAGAGTGGTAGGCAGTGGCCGTTCCACATGCCTGCAGTCACATGTGTTCAGTCACGTACAGAGGATGAGCTGATCCAAAGCGGTAACCTGCAACCGCGGCGTGCGTCGACTGAGCAGAAGCAGCGGTTAGCCCCACACTACTCATTAGGTTTCCAAGGGATTCGTTCCCTCTAGTTATCATGTATAAAGTTGTCTCTTCGTGGCAAAAATTACCTGTTCTTGGTAGATTATTATCTCGCGGCAACTGTAGGCTAGGTAGGTAGCAGAGTCTTCCCCGTGCTGCTGGAAACAGGAGAATTAAAATAAATGAATAACATTAGCGTCAGTTCATCTGCCTCAGTTATTCCCAGACTTCAGTCCAGTGGGGAGAAGTAAAGCACCCTGACGACCATCACCTTCCGCCTTTAACTGACCTTATTTCCTGTGGGGCAAGAAAGGGCGCGTGCTGTGGTCACGCCGGATCCCCGTCTTTGCCCCTCGCAAGAGCGCGGGTGCGGTTACACAGTAAAACTGTTTTCCTCAGGAGGGTCTGGAGACAGAGCAAAGGACGGTTCTGTTGTGCCACACTGTAAACCAGGATCTCCATCGCGGCGTACAGACGTTCAAACTGCAGCTAAACCGATCTAGAAGACCCGTTAATGGGAAAGAGAACTACCTACTTCTGGGCCAACAGGCAGAACGGTTTGGTGATCCTAACCCAGGTCCTCGCTGGCGATTTGCCGCGTTAGAGGGAAGACTGTCACCACTGGAAGTAATTGGCAGCCCGAGCAGGGAGGCCAGTGGGTCACGCCGACTAAATCCGTGCAGGTCGACTTCAGATCTTGTCTGAGGCATGTTGGCTAGACAGCACGATGGGAAGCTTGGGGCATCTTTTCCAGCTTTGCAGCTGTTCTCCGTGGAAAATATATTTCCCAGCCATGAAAACTGATGCTGTGATTGTTTATTTCTTCGTGCATTTTTATGAATCAAATTATAGGTCAAATATAATTTTAAAAGCTTAATCCCCATCAAAGTTTACAATTGTTCTTGCCTACTATTTCTCTTCTTATCATTCCTACATGGCAAGTGTTTGTAACAGACGCTGTTGAAACTGCGTCTGGGTCCTTCATCGCTACGACGTGAGGTCAGCCCTGGCTGGAGATCTTTGATGATAACTTCTCTCTAATCTGCAGATTCTCCTTTCCATTCGTTCGTTTCCCCTCATTAATTTGAACTAAATACTAATTTAAGAGCTCTTCACAGTTCCTTCACGTGGAGCAAAAGATCGTCAGCACATGGAATGTGAGTAAAAGCAAAATGTAGGTATTTCGTCCGGCCTCATACTGATCTTCCAGGCAGCCTTAGAGTGCACTGGCTTGTGCATGAGAGAGAAAGTGGCTGTTTAAGAGTCCGAAGTATCTCTTGGAGATGAGCTGCGACAACCCTATGTTAACTAGCGCTCGGTACAAAATCTCTGCCAAGCTGGCCTGCAGAGTTGCTAGGAAACCAAAAGAAAAATCCCTGCTTTGTAAAGCGCAGCGATAGCACGAGCGTGACAGATTTTTACTGCTATTCCTCTTTTTTTTTTTTTTTTTCCCTTTGGTGATGGTTAAGGGAGGTTGTGGAGGATGAAGGGAAGGGAGAATCTGCTCAAAGCAGAGTTGAGAGGAAGCACTAGGAGGCTGATGTCTGTCCTGATGTGTGTAGTCCCGCCTGTGTTGCCGGCTTACTGCAAGGAATTTTAAGAAAAGGGTTAGTTCTCAGCTGTAGGTCAATGGGATGCTTCCCTGCTCTTACCCAGCCGGTATTCCAAGAAACATGGAGGCAGCTGGCAGGGAAGATAGTGAGGCTTGTAGCACGGAAGAGCTTGCGTGCGTTTCAGGGAGGCTACGTGGACTAAATGGATGGACTTGGTGTAGTTCCATATCAGCTTATACCAGCCTAAGTCTGGGATTTTTGGTTGCGCTTTTTCTTTTCGTTCTTGCCATACATTCTAGTCCCCTCTCAAATCAGCATCGTTTCTCCTCTGACTGTAGAATTAGCTGCTTCAGGGAGCTGATCTGCCTGAAAAGGCTTGTGTAGACTAAAGTTTCAACTCAATTAGGTGCTGCTGAGAACTAATAGCAGCACAAAAAAGGGGTAGAGATACCACAGGCTGAGCGCCTGGGACTGCATCTTCAGAGAACATGGTGGCAAAAAGAGGAAGCAGGAACTGATCGTGTTGTAGAGCTGGTCATAAAAAATAATGAAAACTCCATTATCTGAGTAAGAAGAACACAAACAATGAAAGAGGGACTGTGTCCAAGAATAATGAAGTGTTAGAGAAAGGCTCAGGTAAGTATAGTAATCCCCTGACAGAATTACTTCTTCTAAAATAGGGGGATTTTGTTCAAGCTTATTTATGAAGTAGAACATTGAATAGACATCTGCACGAAGAACATAGAACTCCAGCTCTGGAGACATTGATTTCTGAAATGAGAGATGAGGCGCAGAAGCGTTACAGCTACGCTCTAACAACAACTTAGGCTCTGCTCCGTGTGCGTGGCTCCTTGGTATTGCAGTGACTTTGCGAAACCGCTGCGCGTTTCTCCCAGTGCTCCCTGGTTTGCTAACGCGGAGCCTCAGTTGTGGATAAGCACTGCATCAGTCAGTGAACCTGGCTTTGGGACCGCTCAGAAAAGGAAAAAAAATCAGAAAGAACCCCCAGATACAACATTAGAGGAATGCTCAGGTCTGTAGGAGGCAGGTCAACATCTGGCTGCTGAGAACACGGGACAAGCGTGACAGGGCAACGTGTAAGAAACTAAGAATCAGGAAAAAACCCGGGGGTTGGTTTTTGGCTTAACTTTAGTCAGCTGTGGCGTAAACGATAGCGTCTCAGCTGGTCACACAAACTCGTGAGCTCAAGCGAATTCTGGTGGAGAGAAATGGCACGTTACATTTAGTTTGTCACTTCCTAGAGCAGGGAGCTAAAACAGACCAGCTGAACGGTGCTCACCAAGTGCCTTTTTCACTATTATTTGAGTAGCCTATCACGGCCATCGGAACTGCTGACGTCTCTGTTGTAGACGGAGGCCAAAATACACCGGGTCATGACTTCTGTGTTCTTCGTTAACCTTTGCCCTGTGTGCTGGGAAGACGAGCAGTGACGCTGGGCGTGGAAACATATACTCTGAAGTCCGAATACTGTAGTTACCCAGCCCAAGAGAAGCTGGGTGCAAGGATCCACCTAGTGACGTGGAAGGTTACAATGGAGCTGAGCCCTGTGTTAGGATTTTAGCAGCCCCCGGCGTTCTCAGTAGATGCACCAGTCAGAAGGAGTTGCCGAGCATTCCGCAGCTGTACGTGCAGCCGGTCTGTCTGATCAATGGGCAACTCCACTTGAGACAGATTGAGATGCATTTGAGTGCTGCCAGCTGCAGTACAACCAGCGGTGCCGACCAGCGGCGATGTTGGATTGAAGGCTGTGACGACATGCTTGTGTCGTGTTAAGAAAACTGTTTAATGGCTGGTGGGAAATTTCAGGCTGTTGTGAAGAAACCCGCTAACCATGCGACACTATTGCTTGGAATTCTTATCAGGCAGAGTGAGCCTTGCACGTGGTTGCGGTGTTGCGTGAGCATATTCACAAGAGAGGAGGGAGGAGTCATCGTGGCTTCTTCCTGTCCTTCCCATGCCCTGCTAAGAGCAAGCTGAAGTGAAGACAGAATCCGCTGTGAAGCGCGTGAGAATACTGGAATGCAGATGGCCATCAGCTGTAGTGATACCGCTGTAGAAAGAAGAGAGTCTGTGAACAAACGAAATTGTTGTATCCACTAATATTAGAAAAGCAGATCCACAGCCAAATAATTATTTAAAAATTTGCAGGTAAACCGAGAATCAGCATTGAAAAATCAGTGAAAAAAAAATAACCGGCTCTTTCCACCATCTGCGGACGAACTGATCTGCCCAAGGCAGTCTTTCCCGATTGTGGTACAGGGACTAGTGTTGATATATGCAGGCAGTAGAGGAGCCCCAGGACGCCTGAGTGGCAGCCGTTTAGAGAACTGGCGCTGAATTACCATTTTAGTGGAAAAGAAAGCAAGCCTTGAGAAAAATCCCCAAATCGTTCTCTAGAAATGCGTCTAGAACTGAGCGTAGGAGGGAGGCAGCCCGCTATCTCCCTTCCATTGCAGACTCAGCTTTACTGGGTCTCTGAGATGAAACCTGCCCCGGGACAGGAAAATTTGGCCAGGGAGACAAACGGAAGATGAAGGCGGCAGAAGAAGAAATCCGACATGGAATAATGAGTACTCCCGTAGTCCGCAGGAGCCCGAGAGCCTGAATGGACAAGTCCAGACCAAAGGACAGGAAGGGAGTAAGCAGTTTACAGCGTCACCGGCTGCCTTTCTGCATTCTGTACTTTCCTGTCGGTATCCAGGAAGCCCTTCAGGATGCTGACTTGCCATATTTCAACAAGAGCAGGTTCCTGGAAGAGTTTCAAATCCAAAAACCACCGGTCAGAGTTCCTGCCTATTTCCACTGTCCTTCCTACGCTGTTAAGCCCGTTAGCTACAGGTTTTTCAGATGATCTCTGTGTGTAGAGGAGATCCCTGTGTATTGAGTCTTCACTTCTGGTGAATTCTCCATCCACACGGTCATCGTTCTTTTTCTGTGATCTCCATATGTGTAATACCTTGCCCTAGTTTCCTCTGACTTTCCTCCATCCTGTTAAAGTGACAGTGCTATTTTCACGCGCTTGTAGCTCCCTTGTAGGTAATCAGCATTATTTTCAGGCCCTTAGCTATGGCTTTTGGCGTCCTTGCAATTTACTTGAAAGAAGGGGCCAGAAGGGCTGAGTGGGGAGCAGAAAACATGGTGTTTCTATTTTGTTCTCTTTGAATCACAGCTCGTGCTGCCGGTCCTCCCCAAGCCATAGTGGCCTTGTTGCCCTTGAGGATTTCTTTCCGAGGACAGGAACTTTCCTTCCCCTGGAGAGATGAATAGCTACGCTCGTGGCTAGGAGTTTCAGCCTTGCATTGGCATGACTTTCCCCGTGACGTCTTTGAACCATTGCGGTTCACGCAACACGTCGACTATTGCTGCATCTCATGCTCTAGGAGCAGTCCTAGACAAAAAGCAGCGAGACCTGGACTTCCGTGAAATCTCATTGTTCTCTGTTCGGGCTGTGATTACGAGGTTATCCAGTTACTGTTGCGGGAGACCCCCGGGTTTTCTTCTGGATCCTGGAAATGAGGGGAAAGCTGACGCGTGTGTTCAGCCTGTGCTGTCCGTTGAAAGTGGGGCTCTGTGCTGCTCTCCTGACACGTGCTGCCTGGTCATCTCCCCACCGCTACCTGCTCCTGGTGAAGAACTGAAATGCTGAGCTCGTGGTGAGGAGCATCCTCAGTGCAGACTCCTAATTATCTGTATCTTTCAAAATTTGGGGTTTAGCTCATTTGTGGAATGTGGATCGCCCAGTCTAGTCGAGGTCTTCCCTTAATGATACGCAGGGTCTGGGAGGCCAAACCGGTTTTTTTTCCCGAGCGTTTCAACTGTCTTTGATACGACAGCCTGGGATGTGGGTGATGTGCTGACGGGTTCTGGTGAAAGCAGACAAGATCACACTGCACTGGTTGTGCTTTTGAGATACGGGCTGGGAGTTGGAGAAAATGGCAATGAAATATTTGCTCTATTTTGGCTTCACAGCAAAAATCTTTCCTTTGGGTTGTGCAGAACATTATACTTGAGAAGCTACTCGAAAGCTAATTATTACCGGTCCCACGTACAGAGCTCAGCAGCCAAACAGCCAAAGATCATCTGATTTTAAAAAATTACGGTTCTTGTTTGGTTTTTCTACGTCAGCAGAACTATGGTTCTTTTTTTATTCCTCTTTCCCCCACCCCCGGCTTTTGCCAAAGCCGTAGGGATTATAGATTGGATTTTGTTTAATTCTGAGATGATATAGTGCCGTAGCAGCATCTGAGCCTTCCAACAGTCCCGCAGCCATCAGGTAGCATGCACAAAATGAGGGAACCGTTTTGCCCTTCAGAGGAATTACTGCTAAAATGTGGAGCTATATTAATTCCATGGTATTTAGTTCTGTGAGCGTATAAATACAATTTTCTACAACAGTTTCGGCACGCTGGTCAAGCCGGTGTTCCCTCTGCAGTGCTGCAGACTAGCTGTGACTTTGTAGGTATCCCTGGTCCTGACTTCGGAACGCACAACTGCTCACTTCGTGTGTTGGGTTAATAGTTAAGGTCAGCTCAGAAGCTGAGGGTTTTTCCTCTTGAAATCGGTGAGTAGTTACTGCTGTGGAGCCGAGCGAGCTTCCTGCTCTGCCAGACAGTGAGTTTTTTTACCTTCTGGGTTGTATGCAAAGTCCTACCTTCCCAGGGCGCTGAGGAGACACGGGAGGATTGTTTGTGTTCTGAATGGCCTTGGTTCACTCTGAGAAGAGGCGATTGTTGCGGGGGTTTTTTAATACAGTACGTGCGGGCTGAGACCGAGCAACTCTGGTGGTAAATATGAAAAATACAGAACACAGGTGAAGGTAAGGGGGGTATTTTGTTGTTGAGATAAATTTAGTATTTGCGAAAGGGAGCAACAACCTTGTTGCACCTGGCAGTGGGGTCTCCGGGGTGGAAATTTCTACCTCCTGTGAAGACCTTCTTATGTTTCTTCTTTGACCTGGAAGAGTCAAGGCTAGTAGCCACTGGTTATTTCTTTTTTATGTGTTAATCGTTCTTTTATTTCTCTGCTGAGGTTGGCAGTTAAGGAAAAAGATGTGGTTGTTATCTGTGGTGTGGTTTGTCCCTCCCACCACTTGACAGGGACCCGTCGGTTCCTAACAAGTTGCAGCAGATCCTGGAATCTGCAGGTGAAAGCTTCCGAATCATCCTCGTCGCTGAAGTTTTTGAGATACAGACAGTACATTCTCTCAGCGGTTCCATGTTTTCAGAATAACTCGGGTACACCTTTACGCTGAGACAACAGTTGCGACGTACCAAAAAAAAAAAAAAAAAGTTTCCAGCTGAGAATGTCGCCGTCTAATCGGGAGAAACGTATTCAGGTCAAGTGCCAGATAGAGTTATGCGGGATAACAGTGGGCCACACAACCTTTGGGGAAGCAGCAGAATACTGGAGTGGAGGAAAAGAGCCCAGAAACCGGTGCACAGCTTCGAGGGAAGCTATTTTTCTGTCTCGCAGACCATGATTATTGATTACTCGGTTCTGTGGTTCGCAGACATGAGCTCTTCATTGAGTGGAATGAAATTTGTGAAGGCAGTTGCTTTCTCCGCAGCACTAACACGTGCCTGGATGTTCTCTTTGCCACAGATGCCTGGGTAAGGGAGAGCACCTGTTAGTAAATGCATGATGGTGAAGGAAATAGGAGGGATAAACAGACCATGAAATTGCATTGGGTCGCTTCTGTGCTGCTAATCCTGAGCGCTCAAACCTTAAGCTTCAAGAAGAGGTTGTTTTAAAAATTATGGGGGTCTTTTCTTATTTGCTTTCTGGTGCATTAGCAGCCAAAAGTAACTTTTTTTCCCCCACTGCAAAACATGAAATTCTCGTAAAATTGCGAAACTACTGCTATTTAAGTAAAGTGACAAACATCCTGAGAATTGGGATGAAATGGGCATGACCTAATCCCCCCCAAAGATCCCACCCGGGTAGAAAAAGCTCCCTAAGAGCAAAGCAGCAATTACCAGATGATTTTTAGTATTGAGAAACAGCTGTTTTGTTGTTGGCTTCCCCTCTCACCTCTTTTTTTGAGCGGTGTCTGTATCTCTAAAACATATTTATGTGCTAAAGGGAAAGTTCTGGCTCCTGCGGGAAAAAAAACCACCCAAGAAAACCACGCATAAAGCCATCGTGATTAATCTCTGCTATTTCTTTCTCTCAGGCACGGCTGTACAGCTCATGTCAGTCTTTGCTGTTGAGCCTAAATATTTGTCCGCTCTCCAGATATCGTCCCCTCCTGAAGACTGACACATCAGCTCTAAGCAGCCGGCCATTTGCTCAGCCGCAGAGATACGAGTCCGTTGGCCTGTTCGCGGAGCTGTTTCACTGGAGACGCAAAGAGGCTAACTGCCGATGCCGAAGCTGTCGGTAGCTGCTTGTCCAAGGCGTGCGTGTATGATCATACTGGTTTTACAGGAAGAGTTATTAAATACTCGCGCTGGTTTCAGTAAACAGGCACACACGGTTTGGACTATAAATTCAGAATTGTGTGCCTCTGGTGACTAGAACGAAGTAGGTGAGGCACAGCATTTTAAAGCATCCTGCGGCTGTCTTTTCTCCTCGGTACTCGGTGTCTGTGCTTTGCCTGCACTTCCTCCAGTCTCGAAGCCACCGCAGCAGTTCCAGCCGCTGAGCAGCTGCGTGGATGCTTGAATGAAGCCTGCGCTGTTCCCTGCGTCAGCAGGGGGAGGTATAAATAGAGCCCTTTTCTCCTTGCTCTCATGAACTATGTTTCTGCTGGGTACCCCAAGCTCTTTCTTCTTCCAGTCTGGTGGAAAGGGAATACGTTTAAGTTAGGTTCAGTGCTGCAGTTGTGGATCGTAAAGAGAATATGAAGCAATTTGAGGATTGCAGCCGTTTACACCCAGTGCTTAGTGGGACAAGGCACAGCACAATGAGTGAGCGGCTGCTCTTGCTGCTGTCCAGGCAACTGGCATTTTGCCGCAAAAATTGCCTTTTTTTTTTTTTTTTCCAGTGAGGAAATATATTGGAATAGCTGACCAAAATTCCCCTTTATGGAACTGTCACGTTTCACAGTGTGAGGCTGAAGCTCTTTTGGCTTTGTGTTGCCCTGTTGACACGTGCTGGTCCCGCACCTTTGCAATGAGGAATTGCTGCTGTTGCCCCACTCATCCACCAGATGCAGCCGAGCTGCTGGGTGAGTTGGTTCTGGGGATCCCTAAGAGGGAGAACAGTGTTCCCTGGTGTAGCAGGAATATGCGTTTATCGTCATGTGATCTGACATACGTGAGCTGCACCACCCATCAGCACTCTGTGAACTCGAGTGGTCTGGGTGGATTAAAAGGGACCGGGACATGACACTCTTTAAAGCTACTCTTGCAGATAGGGAGTTGATAATTTAACGAGCCCTTTCCTCCGTAACCCGACCTGGTAGTGGTGAGACTGAAGAAAGATGCTGGGAAAGTAACATCTGAAATGGGGTGTTCTTTGAAGGGGGAGAGGTGCTTCGTGCTTCCATCCCAGGAAGCACAACGGCTGCTTCGGGACGCCCCGGTTGCATAAGGCTTTGATGGAATTGCAAATACTGTGGTCTCCCCTCACTTTTCCAACTCAAAACAATCTTTAAGGTAGTCCTGAGGTATAAGCGTCTGACTTGGCCTATAGTTCCCGAGAGAAACACTGTCTTTGCGTTACCTATGTCCATCTCCATGCAAGGGCTACTGGGGGTGTTAACAGACCACAAGGTATGCAAAGGATGTATCAATGCACGCGCCTCCGTCACCGGGCTCCTTTCTGCCCAAGAGGTGCCTTGCACAGCCCCTCATCTGCTGCAGTGCGGAGAAGTTGTCCACGTCATGGTCTGGCTGCTTCCCGTTCCTATCAGGAGTTGCTCTGCATCGCTCTGATGCACTTACACGTACAGGGGATACGTGATACTGCAGAAGCCGGACACCTCCTCCACAATCACAGAAATTCAAAACAAATGAACCAATTGTATAGTAACGTGCTCGTGTGTGCACACAATTACAATGGGAAAGCAGAAGTTTGAAGTTTACACCAGTGCTAGAAGATTTTTAAAGTATTCTACATGTAGATCCCACCAGATGGTCATTTAGAATTCCCTTTGAAGCGAAGCATTGAAGAAGCAGTAACGTCGCCTTTTAGCCTTTCTAACCACTCAGATCTTTTAAACGTCTCCGTTCGTTGACAGCTTGTCCCAGTTACCTGGGCGTGTGACACATTTCCTGGAAGGAAAATAACTGTGCTATCCATCCAGATGCGGTCTGCCCTCGATTTTCTCCTGCCTTTTCATTTAAAGGAATCACAGCTATAAGAAACGTGAATTTGCTGAAATTTAATCGGGGTAGGATTTTTTTTTTTTTTAAAGTCAGCCTCCATTAAGCGATAATGTAGAAATGGAGTTAATTTTCCTTCCTTTGCTCTCAGACATCAATTTTACATCCATTACACTTTATGTGTAAGAATTCATCGCCCAGGTTTGATCTTCATTTCAAGCCCATCCTTCCATTTTAAGTTCTTTTGTATTTCCTCCAGAGAAGTGAAGCGGCAGGCGTGTTATACAAATAACTCGCGGCTCTGTTCCTACAACTGTTGGAGCAATGCCTTTCTCGAAAGAGAGCGCGTTAGCAAACGTGCGGTTCCTGAGTATAAGGTAAAGCATCGTTTCCCGTGAAAGTACGAGCCTGAGCCATTTCTCCAATTGTTGCGTTGAGGGAACAATTCTTGGCTTACAGCATGACTGGGGCGATAAAATTAAAATCAAAATAATTGAAATATAAAGGAGGTGATTTACTCTTCAATCGGGATTATGAGAGCTGTGTTCTGGGAAGGTTACGGTGATTGAAAATTCACAGAGATTGCTCTATGCACTTCTCGTATAAGTGTTAAGCCTCCAAGACTTAATACTGACCATCTGGTGAATATCTAAGGCAGTGTGGTCCTGGAGACAAGACACAAAAGGCGTCTGCAACTCTGTTAAAATGGCTGTTGCAATGTGGTGCCATCCTTTTCAAGCAACTGCCAACAGAGCTCGTCCTTCAATAACCATACCTTAATATTCCATAACTGTGTCTTACCCCCCCGAGCACTATGTGGTCTTTACAGCACGTGACCTAGCGGCCTGGGATTTCCACGTACGTGGCCAAGTGGAATAGAGCGCTGAATAAGTTAGGGGGTTCATAACCACGTTTCAGTCGGTGTTTAACAGCCAGCCAGAGCGGAACCGTAACTTAATGTAAACTTTTCATCTTAGCCATCAAGCAGGTGCTGTCCTCTCAGTTGAGAGGACACCTTTAGCTGCCGGGAAGAAGGCTTGGAGCCGTCATGCAGAAGGTCCAGACTTCCAGGGCAGTCAGTCTGGTTTGTCTCTTCAGTAGCCAAATAATCTGCTTTAAAGGGTTACGGATCCAGGTGACTGTAAATGATCATAATATCTGGATTTACCTACAACCTAAGAAGACTTCCAAGTGTGGACTTTGCAAGCGCTTGAAAGAGAAAAGCTAATTCTGCAGTAGGAGAATGGATGTGGGGAGTCTTCACAAGCTCATTTCCATTTTCTCCTGGGAGAATGTTTAAAGGATGCTGAAAAACAGAGAAACTGGGTTGCGTGTTTATCCAGGGGGCTTATCATATTGTATTAGCAGTTACTCGTCACGTTTAATTAAGAGTCCTTTTTAGCTGATGTGAAATATTAGCTCCGTTCACCCCACATCAGAAAAAAGGAATGATAATGGGATGTGATCCTAACAGGAGCTGATGGAAAGCTGCTAACGTGACATACATCTGGTGGAAGGGGAAGAGGGCTTTGGCTGCCGGAGTCTGTTTTGAGGCTTGTGCTGTCATCAGTTTTATAGCCCCTTCCTGTGGAAGGTATCAGAGTAACACACCTCTTATAGGGCAAGTACTCGGCTTGCTAACAGAGTCCAAAGAGGCACGGGTTAGTATTTAGTTAATTGGCTTCTCAGGAGAAGAAGGTTGTAGAATAAGTCAGCGACAGGATTATGTAGGTCTAAATTGATTTTATGTGCCTGAACGGAATAGTTTACTTTGAAAATGAAGAAATCCCTTGAGGATAGCCAAACCGAACTGAACTAAGCGGTAACAGTATCCCGTGTTCCCCTTTATGGTCCAGACAGAGAAAAGACCAGTTTCAGCTTTCATCCATAAAATCCCAGTGAAATTCTCTCTTTATTCATGATCAGAGCCAGAAGGAGCCAGGGAGCCAGGTTCCAGCTCTGAGGGTCAGAGTGTGGAGACACCTTCAACCTCTGCGAGACAAGGCACCGCAATTTCCACTCTCTGAAGCTTTGGGTGTCCTTTGAAAGGAAGAGCCGAGCAGAAAGCTCCGCACCGTAGTCGTCTGGCTTGGAGATTACGATGGTTTGGGATGCTG
This sequence comes from Bucorvus abyssinicus, assembly GCA_009769605.1. Lineage (NCBI taxonomy): Eukaryota > Metazoa > Chordata > Aves > Bucerotiformes > Bucorvidae > Bucorvus > Bucorvus abyssinicus. The sequence goes on along the minus strand of CM020041.1, from coordinate 19,433,067 downwards.
GGGTGGAGACCCTATGCACGAGGAATGGTTGAAGCCTGTGAGCTAAACACAGGTGATGAAGAAAGGAAGACATTAAGACATTTCGTAGGTGTCCCTGATCCCTTACGATGCTACCCTTTCTAAGGGGTGAAGCTCGCGCCTTCGTTCGTGTTTAAAATAGATGCCTCTAAAAGCCCTGAAATAAATGTGTCTCTTTCTCTTTCACTACCACGTCGAGCTTCCAATTAGTTGGTTAAAATTAGGTTCTGCTTTGAAAGGCTAAAACTGATGCTTCAAGTTTCCATAGTTACTGTCTTTCTATTAACGGTGCTCAGTTAAAAAGCGGGGCTTCTCTTTTGCCTGCCAGCACTGGGTTTTGGCAGCCCCGCTGGGCTCGTTGCTCTTTATGTTCCAGCAGGGACTGTGCTCAGGTACGTTTACCTGCAGCAGGTTTGCCCAGCGGAGGAGACTGGTACTTGGTAAGCGGTTCAGTTCAGGGTGAGCAAAAGGGACTGAATTCAATGGAATTCTCTTAGGAGTGTTCGCTCTCCGGAGTGGACACCAGTAAAAACGAGCTAATCTTGGCCAGGAGATCCGAGCCTAGGAGAACATCTCTCTAATCCTGCCTTCTGCATTCCCTTCAGGTAACCTGAAATCCCCCATCTGAAATTTTCCATCTTTGGTGGCCGTAGGGGCTGGCGACCGGAGGCCAAGCTGCTGCTGCTGCCATCACCCCATAGAAGCAGAGTGGCCTCCAGTGGCCGGAGCCGGCCGGATTGTCCCAGTTCCATAGCTCCTCCAGCAGAGAGCGAAGGGCGGAGCGGGGAGGGGGCAGTGGGGATAGCGGGGCGGGGGGGGGCTGCGCTGGGCGTGCTGGCTGGCTGCAGAGCACTGCTACAGCAGCAGCAGCCAGGAAATGCTTCCTCGCTTCCTCCTTTTCACCTTCACAGCAGGATTTATGACGCTCTGTGAGCCCGCTGTCTCTCACACAAAAGTGCTTGTATGAAAGAATTGAATTACTTGTTATTTACGTTTGCCAGGGCACAGTCACCGGAACGGGCTCTCCGTAACGCAGAGTGACCTGTTCTGTCCTCCCGACGTTCGGAGCTTTGTCTTCTGCAATGGCTTTGCCTCCCTCGGCAGTATTTCACGTCTCTATATAACAGAGGCAGCACCCGCCCGCAGCACCAGTCCGCTGAGGGCAGTCAGAATGCCACCTCCCTCCTGGGCGAGCCGCGAATCAGACATCCCGGTTTTCAAAGATTTGTCTCAAAGTCCGTGTATTTGGCACGTGTCGCCTGGCAATCCCCAAATCAGGCTCAGCAGGGGCCTGGGTCGGTGTTCACCGCTCCGGTCGATTCAGTCGAGGGCGTTTACGGAGGCTTCCTAGCGCCTGCGTTTTCACGAAGGCAAAGCTGTTTGGGGGTTTTGGGGGTTGTTTGGTTGGGTTTTTTTGTTGTTTTTTTTTTTTGGCTGTTTTCAACTATGAACTCTTAAAAGTAGCCACTGTGGACCTGCAGACGAGGTGAAATGACCACATAAAAAATCCATCCACCTTACATTGCAGGAGTCTCTCCCTAACAACCTCGGCTTGCGACACAAACAGCCATACGCTGCATTGCCCGGAGTCCAGTGTCCGAGTAGCGCTGGGAAGATGCTCTGGAGCATCCTGGATGCGTATGCATGCTGTCCGGGTGACGCGGCAGGTTGGTCCTCAGTTTGGGGAGGAAAAGGTTAAAGCTTGTGCCGAGCCAGTACTAGCAGGTGCTTTCCAGGAGCAATTCTATGTGTGGGAAAGGACTAGGCACAAGTGCAGCGCTAGGAGGATGTTACCGGAGAAGGCTGATAATTTCTGGTGATTTTTCTGTGGGAGGAAAAGCCTCTTTTAGTGAAAAGAGAGGGGGAGGAACTGCAGACACCGTGGTTTCTTTGCTGCCTCAGCAGTTTCCAGAAGCCGTTTAGGCTGTGTTGTGCTCTGACTGGGGTAGCAAGCAAAGCAATTTTTGCTTTCACGTATCTCAGAATATGCTGCAGAGCTATTTGGTAGCTGAGACATTTGCTGCAATACACAGCCACGTAAGGTTGTTTTCTTACAATGGGATAAATAATCTCTTTTTAAACCCAATTTCAAGGTCAGCGTGACCAGTAACCTGAGACCGAGCTGGAAGTGACCTCCGTGCCCACCCCCTGCTTTGTATCTGGATGTTGGAGCAGTGGGGGGTTACGGATCTCCCACAACATATGTTCCGTAATTACCCTGTTTAATGTTACTGACTTTCAATCCAAGCCTTGGGTTAAAGCTATGGGCTCCTTGGTGGAGAGGAGTTCTCCTTTTGTTCATTCCTCCCGTCTCTGACTCGTTCACGCAGAACGGGTCAAACAAATGGAGGGGCAGAGAGTGAAAATCATTTATTTGGGTTTTCTTTAAGGCTCCAAATTGACATAACCCGTAGAGGTGGCCGGGACTGTTTGGCAAACCGGGAGCAAAAATGGTTCAACTCTGTTCTGACTAAATTTCTCAGTCTTTCTGTTCAGTATCTGACATTTTATCGTGCTGATGGTGGATTTTTATTTGATGTCTTTGTTGTGCTGTTGGTTGTGGTTTGGGGTTTGGGTTTTGTTTTGTTTTGTTTTTCAGAAACAAGATTAAACGGGCATTTTAATCCCAAAAAGGCTTAGGGATGATCAGTGAGGCCAGAATGTCCTCAGAGATCCTCCAAACGGCACAGAGAGGGTTTTTCAGTGCGCGCTGCCGGCGTTTGTTGTGCTGTTCCAGAATCGGTGCGGAACATCAGACTCTATTACAGTGAATATTCATTAAGCCTGCCAGAGGCAGAAGCTGCAGTCAGTACAGCATCAGTGGAGGAGGCAGGGAAGAGAGAAATCAGGTTAATGACTGGCTTTCTCCGCAATTTGCTTCCTGCTTATTGCGTGACCTCGGTTTTAAATAAATTCATTTAATTAATGTGTTTTGCTGCTCTGACCTGGGGACAGAAGGGTCTGTGATTAATGATGGAGTATTCCTAGTCTCACGGTGGCTTTGGTCGGAATGTTCTCTTGCCTAGGAAAAAAAAAGATTTCAAAAGATTTCCTTTAAATGTAACGATAATAGATGGTTTGGTTGAAAGCTTTTGCCGCAATGATCTCTTAAGTCCCTGAGCCACCAAATTTTTAAAGACAGAGAGAAAGCGGTGAGTGGGGAGGGGTGAGACGGAGCGCAAGCAAGCTGCTGTCTTGGCTGAGCATGTCACACGGTCAAAAACGTCTCTGCAGGGAGACAGAGCTGCGCAGAAATGCTTTCCTCTTTTCCCCCTCGAGCAGGGGCACATCTGTTCTAACACGAGTTAGCCTTCTTCTGACAAAGGATCTGTAAGAAAGCAGCAGAGGCATAGGAGTAGAGACGACGTCCGTGACACTTGGAATATACGGCCAGCTCGCGTTACGGGAAGCGAGCACCACCTGTTCCTAGCAAACACCAGATTGGAGCTGTGGGGCTATCCAGGGACAGGGGAAAAACACGCGGCTTCCCCAAAAGAGAGGGAAATGTCAGCGAGCTGGAAAGGGCAGCCTTAGCCCAGACCTGGTGGGATATCGATGTGTGGGCTGAGCGATGACATGTTCTGAGAGCAGCAGTTTGCCCCGAATTTAGAAGACATCTCCGTTTCAAGTTGTTCGTACCCATCACTCACCGTCTCCAGTTTGTTCCACTTACGTGTCAGCTCGCACAGGGTTACCAGCTGGTGAAAGCCAAGCCTTCGACCGAGTGGATTTGCCACTGCCGCATCTGAAAAGAGAGCGCTGGAAATGTCCGTGAGAGACCCGGGCTTGGGAGGTTCGCAGCAGAGGATCACTCAAGGCCTCAACTGTACCGCCGTTACTGCTGCCGTAACTAACACGTGGCTTTTTAAGGGGTGGGAGTGGTGCGGCCGTAACAAGAGGGCTGAGTTTTCTCAGGTATTTCTGAACAGAAGATGCCACTGCCCGCCTACATGAAAATCCCGTTAAGGGATCAGGGCTGAGAAAGTGGCCTCATCTTGCAAAGAATTGCAAAGGATTTTTGTGGCTGTGCCGGTTAAAGAGATTAGGTTCAAACTTCTGGGGTTTTTAGATACTCTGGCATGGTCATTAGTACAGCATCCCCCAAGCCATGATGCTGCTTATCTTGCTCCCGAGGGTGGAATGCAGCTCCTATTGCGCTAGCCACCCAAAAGTTAGCTGTCCGGTTTAAATTGGCTGTCTGGGCTTTAGCTGAAGTTAAAGGCACGAGGGAAATACAACTCCTGAGTGAGAGGGGAGCAACAAAGAAAATTCAGTGCGTATAAAATCAGGCGTTTAAGCTAGGTGGGTTGAACTTCCTTCTGAGGGTGCCTGTCTCTATAGACTGCGGCAAGAACTAAATTAGTTTAGATTGGATGAGTTCTTTCGTGGTGACTGAATTTAGAATAGGGATACTCTGTGGATGACATCCAAGAAAAACGATGTAGGTGCCTACAACTGCTACAAGGTAAATGCGAGGGACTCTGTGCCTTGTAGTAGGTGCCTGGGCTCCCTGCACAGAGCACGGGGAGAGAGGTACCTCCGAAAAACCCGTGTGCTGAGGTCAGCACTGCCTGGAACACGTGGGCGAGAAGCTCTGCGCTCAGTGAGGTAGCACAGCTCACCCGCAACCCGGCCCCTTTTTGGGCTCTTGGAGCCCGTGACACTTTCTGTGTGACGACATGCAGGAAATCGGGTGCTTTCAGAGCACTCAGGACGTTTTGAACAAGTGCCTGTTGAGTGAGATTTGTATGTGTTTCAAGACCTGTGAGAGGACCCATCTGACCCGTAAATACCTCTGGAAGAGAAGAAAGTAGCTAGGCACTGCACCCTGCAGCTTCAGCAGTCCTTTCCTCCCAACTAAACACGTGACCTACTTGACTGCAGAGTCTGCTGCTCTAGGTTCCATTTAAAGTCTACTGAGACGCTTGTATGTTGGTGGCGGTACAAGGACATGGAAGGGGTGAAAAGTTCACCTCCCGTTTTAGCAACGCAGACACGCAGACGAAGCAGCATCAGGAGCTGCAGGTGCAGCCCAGATTTTGGGTTCTGCTGCGTGCATGCTTTTTCAAAAGAAATCGTTTGGTCATTGAACGTGAAGACTGGCGTGTTCCTTGAGAGTCAAGTGAAGGGGCAGTCTCCAACGTAACCCTTTGAGTTACACCAGGAAATGGCCAGACTCTGTGCTTTTTTTGGAGGAACTATGGAAAAAACTTGTGTGGCTGTAGGAAGGGAAGCGTAATGGTTTAAATTAAGTGTTATAAATATAGCTGGCAGATTTGCTTTCTTTAGATTTTCCTCTAAGTCAAATAAACAAATTTAAAGCATTGAGTAAGACACAGAAAATATGCAAGAGAAGTACAACTAATCCTCTTAAATGTAAAATAGCATCTAAGTGGAAAACTCGTGTTGTTAAATTCCTGCTGCTAAGAAAAAGAAGAGCGGTTTAAGGAAGCTTTGGAAACCAGGCGGTAAGTGACATTTATCCTTGATCCGAAATGCCCAAACATACGACATTGTTAGTACAGCCGAACTGTGACCTTCCAGCCTGCCAATACGGATAAACACACGCGTTATCAGGTAACTCACGCAGAAGGGAGGTTTCCTGAGGAGACCGCTGAAGCCCGCTCCTAGGAAATGATGGCTCTCGACTCGTTAGGTTCTGTCCTTTTGTATGTGAGCTCCCCACGCAGCTATAAGGATAATTAGTTTCCTTTGGTTTAGTGAGGGTTAAGGAGTATTAAAATGCTTGGTTCATGCGGACAGCAAACATATTAAGGGGCTGGGAAAATGTACAGAGGGTAAGCAAGACCCCTTAGGCTTTAAGTTGACAGAATCCTGATTATAGGGTAGGTACGATGGCTTTGTTGTGTTTGGATGCGTTGTGTCAGATGGCTTTGTGATAAACGGTACTGACTTCATCTGGTGAGTGGATTTGTCTAGGCAGAACCAGATTAAAGGCTCAGTATCCTGTTCTGAATCAGATTTCAATAACGCAGACGTGCACGTTCACCCTGTTAGACTGGCAAGAGTTTTCATGCAAGAGCTACTGTAGCTTAAGGATACCCTCTGTTCTTGCACATCACTGTATTTGTGCGGTAAAATGGATAGTATGAAGTCACTGTCGTCGTCTCGTGTCCTGTCTTCAGCCTCATATGCTCGCGGCAAAATGGCATGACCACCCAGCACGTTGCTTCAGCTGTGCCGTGGTGGCCCTGTGGTCCACAGAGTGTTGTAACCCTGTGCGCTTCAAAGCAGTTTCAAAGCAGGTTTTCGGAATATTGACTGCTGCCCCTGTGGCTGCTCTCCCCAACCAGCGCAATGATGGTTCAAAAATTTTATGAGGTCACCTTCAGCTGCTTTTTTCCTGACGGGATCAGGAAAAGAGCATTGGGTCTGGGCCAATGTCGTTCGGAATGAATGTTGCATGGGCTTACTCAGAAGGAGAAGGGATTTATTTGCCAAATAGGGCTTAATTTATGATGTACAATATGAAAGCTCACATTTTTGTATTGCTGGAGAAAGACAATTGAGTAATAATTTGGAAGAAGTCCAGGACACAAAACATTCACCTTTGTAATTTATCAACTCGAAGAAACAAAAGCGATATAAAAGGTACCTGGCCAGAGTACTTTATTGAGCAGAAAGGAAAGCTGGTTCAGATTAATGCATTTAGTATGAAAAGGTTTGCTAGGACACTGTCATTAACAGCTACAAGCATAAACAACCTGAAGTTGATAATTAAGACTGTAGGAAATTCAGAGAAAAGCTACGACTGATAAAGTAGAGGAACTTCAACATTAATAACAACTTCAAAGAGGTATTTGAGACTAGAGAGGTGAAGGTCACTAAAACAACTTCAGCAGTTCCGGGAAAGAACATAAAGTCAAAGTCAAATCTTCATCATTAGATACAGTCTTCGGGAAAGAAGAGGTGTCCAGGCTCGTCTAATTCTCGATCGAACAGCGCATTGTAAAAGCAGCCACATCACCTCCTCTCCAAAGATTCCGTGTGCCAAACCTATTTCACGAGTGGTCTCCGAGACAGTTCTGATGTCTTCTTTAGCTCTGTAACATGGACGTACTGCGTAGGTATGGGAAACTTCCGGAACAGTCGCGCTTTCCAGTGGTGTTTATTCTGCTGACAGGCAACAGAAAGATTGTCAAGCGGCAGAATGCGTTCTTCAGCTTTTGAACCGGGAAAGCCTTATGTTTTCACACACAACATACATTTTATTTCATAAAGTAGCAAACTGTATGAAGACCCTTACAGAAAGCGAAGAATCATAAAGGAATAAGAAGTACAGGTGATGCTCTTAATTTCACGAACTGAAAAGTAGCTGTGGCGTTCCTCATTCCTGGTGCAGGTGCACAGGGCGGTCGGTAGCTGAGGTTTACTGAAGAGCATCTTCTGCTCTTGCGAAACCTTGGAGATCCCGCTCTAGATTGTCTGCTTTGTTTTCTCTTCCTGCCCACTTTCACCAGGGGAAAATCCAGAGCTTCTCTGTTTCTTCTCCTCCTTTCTGTGCCCGTGCCTCCTCTTCCAAGGGATATGAAGTCCATCTCAGCTGGTTTTCCAACCCTTCCCTGTAGTGACGTAGATCCCACCTCCTTTTTACCCCAAACATTCACCTAGTCAACTGGACAGCTCTGCTGCAGAATGCATGATGCTGAGTCTTAATAAGATCGGGGGTATTGGCATTGTTGGAGTGGTATTGCCAGAAGTTTCGTGTGGCTAGGAGTGCTACAAGTGTGACGGGTCCTCTGTTTGTGGCACTGCACTTTTAGATGAGAACATCTTCATCAGATTTGAGGGCTGTAGCGTCAAAGCATAAGCGTCGAGCTTTCCCCTGATCACAATCCTTTAAACGCTTAAAATGAAAGACTAGAATGTTCCTATTCAAAATCGGGAGTTATGTAAATTATGTAAATTCCTAAAGTTTAAGAAAAAAGAACACAGCCAGGCTTTAAGACTTCATCTCATAGAAGAACCCAATCCGTGTCGCATTTCTTTTTGCTAGAAAATTGTCCTTGTCAGGGCAATGTACATAAACGTTTCCATCTGATGAGCTCAATATTGTCAAAATCGTGAAAATAAAATTAGAACTTGATTCATACTGGAAGCCTAATGCTGGGGACAGAACTTCACTTTATAGTTGCCTGTGTTAAATACTGTGACCTACCATTCTACCACATCGATTCAAAGAATCAAGAGTTAGTCACCAGTCCGGTGGTTTTTGGTCTTTATGTTGGGATATTACAATAAGGGGGAAAAAAAAGCATAATAGCGAGGACTCTCTTGGTTTGAGAACTCGCTGCAGAGTTATTTACTTCTGAACCATTCTTGACAGCTTCCCACAAGTTTGGCACCAGCCCTTTCGGAGTTCCCATTTTGCTTATAAGTTCATAGTTTAGAAAAACTTTGTAACTGTCTTAGGAGAGTCACCCCGTTTCCTGGCAAAAGGAAACAGGTTGTTCGAGCCTCACTTTGGAGAAGACTGAATACTTTTGGGACCGGATTCTTCACTCTGTTTGCAAGAGGCCTGCAGTATCTCTGCCCAGGCAATTCAGTTCACTCCTGGTTTTGCTCTAGGGCCGTATCTGCTGATCAGACACGTTGCATCCATACGTCCATAAATGCATACACGCTAGTTGGCTCTCACGTTCCTCTCTAGGACGCACCAACTCATTCTGTCCGCGAGGAATCCTGGACACACGGCTGACAGGATGGTTTGCTAAGATATCCAGCATGGGTGTGCATACTGCCAAGGCTGACTCCCCCTACCCTGGATGCTCCTCTAACCCTGTCCCAAAAGATTTGACACCCCTCAAACGTACCCTTGTGCCACGCTATGCACATGCTTGTGTTTCATGCTATAAAACACTACAGTGGGCTGCGTCACAGGGATCTCTTATTCCATGCACTTCAGATTCAAAAGAAAAATAGAGAGCAACTGTATTTCAAGGCACAACATGGGATCCAGAGCATGTTGGGCCAAGCAGTATGTGAAGTGAGCTCAACTGACGTTGAGCAGCCTGGACAAGAACCAATCAACAACACCCAGATGAGCAACCAGGCGTCGATGTAGCGTCCGGCTAAAGCCATAGCTTTCAAACAGAAAGCTGGTAACTCACCAAGTGCTTGTATTTAATGATGCTTTAAGCTTTTCTTGCTGTTTTGACTTTTTCAGAACCTGAGGCGGGAGAGGTGTCCCCCCCAGTGGGAGCTGGTGTGAACAGCAACAGCTGGACCTTTAAATTTGGACCGGGCAATCCCAAACAAGGTGGTCCTGGTGAGTTGCCAGACAAATTCATTATCCCAGGATCTCCTGCAATCATCTCCATCCGGCAGGAGCCACCAAACAGCCAAATTGACAAAAGTGACTTCATAACCTTTGGCAAGAAGGAAGAGACCAAGAAAAAGAAGAAAAAGAAGAAGGGAAACAAGACTCAGGAGAAAAAAGAAAAGGGCAACAGCACCACTGAGAACAGTGACCAGTGAGGGGTTTATACTGAAAGAACCCACTTAGCCAGTTTTTGTAATAATGGCAGATTTCTCCTATGTAGCAACTCCTAACTTCTTCCTACTGCTAACAGATTTCCTGTATGTACAGACTTGAGAAACTCGGCAGGAAAGTCACAGTGTCTGTCTAAAATGCTTAACAGGTTTTGTCTTAAAAGCTTTATTAAGTCTGGTGTTAACTCTTTTTCTCCACTCTGGCTTGTTTTCAGACTCTAAAAAGCAGACACAAGTTTCCTTTCTCCTACGCCGAAAAGGAGAATCTTCCCAGTACAGCCAGTGAGAGGTTGGACTCTGCACTGTGGTTCCTGTGCTCCTGTCTTGATGACACTTACAGGACAGGTTTTAACGTTTTAATGTCGTGCACCCTCTATCTGATTGGAAGTATTTGTGTGCAGATGTCAGCTAGGTGATAACGAGATCAGAGTATAACGTGCAAGAAGAGCTGGTAAAGATGCCACAGAGGAAACACCTGATGAACACAAATGTTCAAAGATGTTCAGGCTGGGGAGGAAATGTCTGAAAGGAGACGACCAGACTTTTCAAATCTCGAGAAGTCACTGTGTGGAAATACCGAGTCCTATACATGACGTATTGTACACAGGCCTGAGAAAAGCCCCTCACATTTACAGCTCTTTAGGACACCATAAATTTTATCTCTTCCCAAGCGAGCCATGGGGAAAATGGTCCCTTAAAGCCCTGCGTTGCCCTGGCAAGGCTAGCCCTCAGCGTGTGAGGAGGGCTGGGCTGGCATCCCAGGAATGTCACTGACTGTGATGCTCTGTGTCCCTATTTCCACTCTTAACATTATTTTGCACATGATGTCTCTGAAAAGGTCAGAGTTTTTCCACGACACTTATGCAAAAGAGAGAAAAAAGAAACATTAACTATGCTATTTGTTATTTGAGATATTTATTTATAAAGAAATATAGCTGTAAATGTTAAAGAAATATGATGCCCTTTAACCCAAACAGAAGTCAATCTAGAGCCATTATAAATTACAATTGCTGCTATTAAAGTGCTTTAGAAAAATTGCCTGAAACATCTGTATTATATCGGCCACTTGCCAATAACAGCTTTATTCTGTCGGGTGACTTGGGGGCTGCCTCTTGCATGTATTAATAAATACAAGAATATCTTCTCTATTTTTTTTTTTTTTTGCATTAATCTGCACTTTGAATACACCTTTGTAACAAACCGCCCTGACATGAAGCAGCAGAAGCAAACTCCTCACACAAACGGATTTCCTCACCTGCTAGCTCTGTGCAGTCCCTTGGTGTTACCTCCCACACGGCCTTTTCTGATTTTAGTTTTACTTTTCTATGAGATGATGGATTTCCGACCCTACTAACGCTCGTTATGTAAAATTCAAGTACTGTATGTATGCTGTATGCTCTTATAACAATCCTGAAATATTTATTCTGTGCTCGTGTATGTGAATGTCAATGCAACTATTATTAGAGTGGACTTTAAGCTTTACCGTTGAATGTAAATGCATTATTTCTTTTTTGTACACTTGTGGAAAAAGTGGAGTAGTGTTAATTTTTTAAGCCACTGTTGAGTATCTTTTTTTTTTTTTTGGTGTATGAAACACAAGTAAAATATCTTTCTTAAATCAAGCCATGCATGCATTTTGGGATTTATTGGTAAGAATCTGTGCGGCTAAAGCTCTGTGAATTACTAAACCTAAGGGTATAAATGGAGTATTAAATGTGGTTGGGGATGTTGCTATAAAACCGATACATGTCTTTTTATAGAGAATATAGCTGATGAGGGGATTCCGAGAAGTTTTCTACGTTATTGTATGTTCGCAGAATAAAGCTCAAGCGTCGTATTAATTGGAGCGGCGTACGAAACTACATAGCTCTAAAACATCTAACAGGCCCTTTAATCTAGGATCAAAGAGAGCAGCTGCATTTCTTGAGACATGTCCTGGATGTTTCAAGTTTCCAGACTGCTGACGGATCAGAATATGACAGTTCCTATTCATTTTTACGAACCTGCAGCCAGTCTTAAAACATCACAGGAGGTAAAGCTCTAATAAAAGAATTCTTACCTGGAAGCGTGAGCCACCAATGGCCTCGTGTGGTCTATTTAAAGTTGCTTTTTGCTACCAGTCTTGTTTTCCTGGCAATAAAAGAGATGCGACTTGAGAAAGAGAATCCTCGACTCAGTTTTAAAGGCCAGCCAAGAGGGGAAAACAAGATTTGGGGACGGAGCGGTTTGTTCATGCAAGTGTTCTATGCAAGTACATTTAGAGTTATTTTTTCATTTGGTCACTTAATCCAACAGTTCCCAACTGTGGAGGGCCACAAAAATGATCAGAGGGCTGGAACACTCATTAAAGACGTTAACTAATCTAGTTAACGCATCTAGTTAAAGGTGTCCCTGCTCACTGCAGGGGGGCGTTGGGCTAGGTGACCTTTAGAGTTTAGAGGTCCGCTCCAACCCAAACCAGCCTGTGATTCTGCAATGTTCGTGAACCGGAGTTACGGCGGTCACTTAAACGCCTGTACGGATACTGTTCTTTTGTACTCATCATAAAGTAGTTCTCCTCAATGCCTCTGGCAAAAATCCAGCACAAAGATTTAATCCTTGCACAAATCTTTAACATTTGGTTATTTTTAGATTTTTTTAATTGACTTTTTTTTTTTTTCCTTTTGAGCGCTTGCATTTTCCTCGACGCAGGCCAATCCGATTCATTAATTTTTCATCAGAGATCATGCACAGCCATTTTTCCAAGGCTTGCTTCTGTGAGGGTGAAATAAGAGCTGCAGTATGTCCCTGATTTGCCTGTTTTAACACAAATTACATTTGCTAATGGTGGCTTTGTTGCAGGTGCTTCCTGCAGGAAGGCTTGGTAGACAAAAGCGGAAGGACTGAAGATGAGCATTCCAGAATGAATAACTGATAGAACGCAGAAAGAACTCTCAGAGGAGAGCAGAGAGGAGATGCTCTTGCTGGGATTGTTTAAAAAGAGGCTAGATTGCACTGGTAGAACATCCATTACGCAGATTCGCTGTGTTTTCGGAAGACTGAATCCGGCACCTCACCATATTTGTAAAAGATTTTTCTGTGTCTGAACACTCTAATACAACTGGAATGCCTGAGATGTCTTAAGTGGAATTTGGCTATTTCAACGAGTATGCAAATTGTACCATTGTCATCCTTGATATTGGCTGTCCAGGAGGAGGAGAGACCCTTGGCATGAAGTATTTTTGGAGGAGCAGGGCTGGGAGGGGAGGGGCAGAATTTACACGTTCTGCCACAGTTATGGGGGTTACTGTTTAAATACCACATAACGGGACTTGAGAATCAGAGGTGGCCAAGACCGAGAAGAATCACGCAACACAAGTTTGGTTTATCCTCTTGCTGATAATGAAGTGAGCAAGACGGAATACACCGCGGAATTGGTTAACGAGGAAATGACAATTTTGGGACTTTTTGCCACTTGAACGATTTATTTCTCTCATAGTCCGTATATTTTCTGTGAGCATATTATCTCTGGGATTCTGGGTTTTATGCCTAAAAAAATCAGTGGCCAAAACCATTGGGCTTTTCTAACAATCAAGCCTGAGTTACGTTGTATATTAATTACATCCTGTCATTAAAAAGAGATCTCATTTTACATTAGGCTTCTAAGACTTACTCTTGTGCAGCTTCTTTCTGCGCAGTATTTGGGTCATTGCACATCGCAGGAGGGTGGATCCGCTTCAAGTTTTCCACTGATCTTACGTAAGGAGAAGAACACGGAATCCAAAATGCGTTTCCCAAATGTGGTTTAACCCCAGCTAGCAACTAAGCAGCCATTCACTCACTCACTCAATAAAATAAAGAAGTACCACTCGTGGGTTGGGGTGAGAACAGTTTAATAACTGAAATAAAATATAATAACAATAATAGTAGTGAAAAGGAATATAACAAAAAAAGAGAGAAATACAAGCCAAGACAAGCGATGCATGATGGAATTGCTCACCACCTGCTGACCCATGCTCGAGCAGTCACGTGCCCCTCCCAGCCAGTTCCTCCCAGTTTATATACTGAGCGTGATGTTCTACGGTATGGAATATCCCTCTGGCTAGTGCGGGTCAGCTGGCCTGGCCATGCTCCTTCCCAGCTTCTTGGGCACCCGCTCGCTGGCAGAGCCCGGGAAGCAGAGAAATCCTTAACTTAGCGTAAGTGCTGCTTAACAACGCCTGAAACATCAGCGTGTGATCAACGTTATTGTCACCCTACATCCAAAACACAGCGCTGCACCAGCTACTAGGAGGAAAACTAACTCTGTCCCAGGCAAAACCAAGACAACAAATTTCATATTTGAAAATCCATTATGGAATTCACTGCAGCCAGCTTTGATCTATTTTAGGATCATCTTTCATTTCCCCTTCTTCACTCCTTTGGTGTGTTTCAAGACCCGCTTCCGTTTTTGGAGAAGGCCATTGCACGGGTAATTGACTTTCTCCGCAGGAGAAATGTGAGCAGGCTGCCTTTATAGCACGGCGCTTATTAGCACATGGTACCTGACTACCATTTCTACAGGACACATGGTTCACGTTGGCTGGTCAGACACTTAGACCTGCCCATTCTGGGGCTTAACGGTTTCGAGGTTCCAATAAATAGCGCTTCCTCCAGGAAACTTCCTTTTATTAGCTCCCTAAGTTATATGGAACATATTTAGGTACCAAATGAGTCCACTGTTCTTCCCGCTTCATGCCACCAAATGCTTGAGCTAGAGCTTTCGGTGTTTCCGAAACCACCTGTTCTCAACCGGTGATGACATTCTTAAGATGGAAAGTCAGTTACTGCCTTTTTTTCTCACCAGTTGGCCTCCCTTTTACATTCATCACGTTATAGCCAAGATTGTGTCAACAACTGGGTAAAATAAACCACCTTGTTCTCCCCTAGCAACAGTTCAGTGGATCTCGTGTGAGACAAGCATAGAGGAAGGAGCTGAGCCGGGATCCTCATTTGGGTCAAAGAATGAGCAGGTTGCTCGGGTTTGCTATTTAATTGTTTGGAACCTACCGGCTGTTCCTTGACACAGACATGTTTTTAAGACGGTGATGAGTCCCATGTTCTGTTAAAGCTCCTGTAAATACGCAGAAGTATCGCTTTGATCAGAAGTTTGGCTTTGGTGAGTAAGTGTACACTGAAGTCCTTTGGTTTCTTCCTTCACAGGTCTCTGAAGGAGAAATGAGTGAGCAGCTGAAGGTTTTGATGTCACCACACACAGTTTAATCTGCATGAAGCAAAGGTGTGCCCTGGAAAGTATAGGGCAGGCTGAGGACTCCAAGCCATGCGATAATAGGGTGTGTATATGAAGGGCTTGATGTGGCGTCTGGTATATATTAGGCCCCATATGATGCTCACACACGCCTGAGTGGCTGCCTTTGCTCCGTGCTCACACAATTGGACACACCGAGTGTATAGAACGGTTATAATGAAAGAAATGCTTTATCACATTTTAATGACCTTGTGCAGCTTAAACCAGCATACTAGAAAATCAATACTGCCAGCGTATCGATTTTCCATTAGCTCTTGGTATGGGGATGCCGTACTCCCTACTTTTCCGAGATCTTCCTCCTTTGCATGGCCTCCGTCCCTCACTAGAAGCTCCAGTGACGCTACTCTTCACTTGCAGATGGGGGGTGTGTGTGTATATGTATATGCAAGCATTTATATAGAAATATATAAAAATCTGGGAGCTAATGATGTCGTCATACGGAATACTGCTACACCCACTGTCAGTGGTAATCATGGCTTGGCTTCGCGGACGAAGATTTGGGAAGGGCTTTAAACGTGAGTACACCCTTCAAGCCTGCGCGGTGGATTTTTTAGGTGAGGCGCAGCGTGCGCGAGACTGGCCCCACCCTTTACACCTGAGGTTCATCTGCCAGGGCCTAGCGAGCTTGGACGGTGACAGCGAAGTCCTCAGGTCGTAGGTTTGGTTAGAGTATCCTTCTCTTAGATGGATGGCCTTACAGGGCTAAACGAGCTCCATCTGCCCAGGTTTGGAGTTAGAGTTGTCCTTCTCCTAGGATGGTTGCCCGAAGGCTAGTGAGCCCATCCTGCCCGTGGACACACTTTGTCTGACCCTTCAGTTGAGACCTGTCTGGCTTGGGAGACCCTACCGGAGGCATATGCCACCACCAGCATAGCTCTCAACTTCACAAGGGCACGCAAGCTCTTTCCCCACGGCAAGGGGGTGCCCATGAAAGAGTGTCAGTGGTAATACTGCTTAGGTAAAGCCTATTATGCAAATCTATCTGATTTTTCAGGGTGGCACTACTGTGGTGGCTTTATGCACCTGCTTCTAGAAGACGTCTGGTTCAGGTGCCTTTGGCTGACTTAGAGAACTAATGAAAGGAATCTGTCAGCAGGAAGTACCACAGAATTGCTTCTGCCACGTGGTGAGAAGAGCGTATCTTACGGTGCGCTGTGAATTCCCTTTCATAGCCCAGGACTGACTCCATGCAATGACACAGGTTTTAGCACCACAAGGTGCCAGAGATGTAGTGAAGTACTCATCTCTCAGAAGCCACGTAGCTTGGCAAGTAGTAAAAATGTTCGCCTTCCTCTGGGGCCCAGAGCTATGTAACTGTTGTCTGAAAAAAGATGGCAAGTAAGTCATCCACTAGTAAGAGCTGATGTCTGGAGCATTTTACAAAACAGACACGCTAGGCTCGAAAACTCGATTTTAAAACCAGGACCCTGACAAAGAGTTGGAGAAATTAAGCTGGCCTTCACACCAAGTAGAACAGCCATAAGGCCGTTGTCACTCCCATCACTCCACTCACTTGTTCCTCAACATAGTGAGCTCCATTGGAGTGGCGGGGAGTGGGACATGTGATGAAGAGGTAAACCCATGTGTGGTGTTAGGTGGGAAATGTTACGCTGTATTGCAATAAGGTACATAGGTCAGGTGTTGGTCAAACCTATGGGGCTTCAGGTGAGGTGAAGGCTGAAAGCCCACGTCACCAGTGCACCGTCCCAGCATGACTAAGATCCGAAGCTCCTACCGAACTCGAGACCCTGAAGGGCTGCCCTACGGGCTCAGCAGTGGGTATTGCATCAGTGCTGGGGCATTACGCCTCATTTCAGACTTCAGCACAGAGAAGGGATGACATTAGAGCTGGCCCTGGCAGGCCTGTTCCAGCTTCTTTGGGGATATTTTATGGATGCTTCAAGCATCTTGGCACCACTTTTGCAGCACCGAGGAGAATTAGAAAGTCCTTGCCCATGAATTACAGAAACGGCGCCGCACAAGAAGCCTGACAAGACGTAGCGATTGTTAAAACACATCAGTCACAGCCACCTTAGACTTTTAATCCTACAATAGTTTTCCTGTTAGATAAATCATTCAGCTTTTCTGGGACTCAAATTCTACTCAGTACAGCCTCAGTGGGAAAAATGTGTGTAATTCTGAGGGAAGCTAGACTGAACCGGCAGGCACAAGTAACCCCCGCTGTTCTCAGGGAGTAAATGGCACAAAAAGGTGAAACCGGTTTTATTTTATCCTCAGGCTTCTGTCACACACAAAAGAGAAGGTTTCAGCTGGACACATAGGGTCAGATTGTGGCCAGCAGCACGGGAAAGGAGACATTTATTAGCCAGAAAGTAGTGAGAATGTTATGTGGGTGAATTTTTCCACCACATTAAAAGATAGCAGAGATTCAAAGTGGGACAGGTCAACCCAGGGCACTAAATGCACTTATTTTCAGTCAGAGGGAGGGGCTATTCCTCCTATAGATCTTGCTAATGGCCCCCTGGGTCAAGCAAGCCTTTCGCAAACGGACAGCCCCTATCAACCGCAAAGCTGTCAAATAAGCTGTTTGCCTGACGGCAGGAACTGCTGACCTGTAAGTTATATTGCTCCAGTTGTTCGTACGTGAGAAAAAATTTCAATTCCTGTCAAGTAACTTTGCTTAGGTCCTTATCGTGCATTGCTGGGCTCTCCCTGCGAACCTGCCACGGCACGTAGGTGCTGGCATGCGTTAGCGTGCACACAGGCTAATGCAAAGCAACCTGGAAGTACCAGGCTATTGCAGTGCTAGAACACCAAAGCCTTCACGGCCTGATCGATATCGACGGTGCGGTTAGTTCTGCGTTGATTAACTTACAAACTGAAACCCCTCCAGCAAGTGAGGTTTGTGGTGAAGCCCTTGCTGCCGTAGCGTCTACCAGAACGGTGCAGCTGTATAAAATAATAAGTAGGTCACAGGCAAACTGCAGGTATAAGCACGTGCAATGAATGCTTACGGGACGGCTGCACACCCTGCAGGTCAGACTCTGGAAAAATTGATGGTAAGTGTTGTCCCTTCCCAACACAGAGCTATGTACTAAAAACTCTCAGCCTCAGAGGCACTTGTCCATGCTGCCTGACCTCACACTGCAAGGTCATGTGTATGCTCCCCCGTAGGTATCTATACTGCTGACTGTAGATGCCACTGGGCTTCTGGCTGCTGGTACCTGCTCTGTGTAAGGGCGCAGAGCTGGCTACAAAATCCATACATGCTGCCAATCAGTGGTGGGATTACAGTGGCAAATGGGCCAGATGTCCTGATGCTCACCCACCCCTATGGCAAATAGTGATTTTTGAGCCCGTTCTGAAAGCTTCCAAGGTCTCTTCATGTCTGTGCAGCTGGGTGAGGGCAGGGCTGTTGTTTCCCTCCTCTGATAAATTGGCTCAACCACAAATCCTATGTCCTCTTTTAAATGCAAGGAGGAGATTACATCTTTCTGTCTTATCTATACACTATTAAAACACGGTGAAAACCACGCACTACCTCCTCCCGCTCTTCTAGCCTCCTCCAAAATCTTTTATCAAGATGTAGGAGTGCGCAAATTTGGCAAGACTGGATTTGTGCCCGTGTCCAGACACACCTTCGAAGTGAAGAGGCTGTCCAAATGCTTCTCGTCTAAACCTATCGTGTTGAATTCTCTTCTGCTCTCCTAGCCCCCCACCTACCCCAAGCTCTATTTCAGAAACCATTTAAAATGTTTTGAAAAGCCATGCACCTTCCTTCCTGGCAACTGATGGCTTTTAACCATGTGTAAAGTTGAGTGGCCACAGGCAAAGGTGGCAAACATCCCCAACCGCCATCGACCAGTGTCCCGACCCTTCTCTGGCACGCGAGGGCAACACTTAGACATCCAGGGACACATTGAGCATAATTCCCCAGTGAAACTGGTTCGCTGGCTGGTCCGAAGCCCTTTTCGATACACGGCTGTTATGGGTAGGATTCCTCTAGTCAGACACATGACCTACATTCTTGATCATATAAGATAATGCCTTTGGATGTGATAGAGTATATGTGTCTCAGTTGCTCTCCACCTTCCGAACCAATTCAGGTTAGGCTCTATAACTGACCTAAGTGTCCCATTTTCCATTCTAATAGTATGGGCCATCTGTATGCTTGTCCTTAAAAAATTTTATCTCTTCTTCTACATTTTTAATTTAGCAGCTTTTGATGAAGAGGAAATCCCCTGGAGATGCAACAGAAGATCCCAGAGAAAGTTTTACGCTTACTTGCTGCATTCTATCTGTTGTAAGATATTTAGTAGCCGGTTTACAGCTTTATTGTATATAACGACGGTTTTGCAATGATACGCAAATTCATCTTTTTTGTTGTTGTTGTTGGCATGGTTTTCCCTATAAATCAGGCCAATGACCCATTAAAAATCCATATTGCATTGATTTGGCAAGACACGTTTTTCATAAAACCAAGGTTTTATTCTTTACTGTTTTCACACCATACCAGTCTTCCTTAATTTTCGCTGGCACAGATTTCTGGCCCGTTGCCCTATAATTTTCTAGCTTTTGCCATTTGGCTTCTTCCACTGGTCTCTCTCCGGAGTTCTAAGAGGCGTTTAAATAATCAATCGCTGAAGGGATCTTGTCTCGTTCTTGAATGAAGATACCTGCCTCACCTTCCATCAGCTCCGGGTTCACTTACACAGCCCAAAATGTAAACACATGTGAACAGAGGCTCACTTGTTGCGCTTTGTAGTATTTTATCTGGTTTGACTGTCGTTTCATCATGGCAGAGGTTCGTTTTATTCTTAGCCTTGTAAAACAATTCCGGGTGAAGCTTCTGGTCGGATACTTTAATAAAACAGACAATAGCTAGTGAAAATCCGGGCACATCAGCACCTGTCTAGAAATGGTCTCATTTCTTGCAGTCGTTCTTGGCAGATACGTGTCTAGCAATTCCTCATCCCTTTGCAGGCTCTGTAGAAAGAAGCCCTTGCAGCCTCTCAGGACTTGTTTCTTATCTCATAAATAATTACACTTCTATTGACAGTGGGCGTACTGAAGCTAGGAGTCTAATGAAATGTTTCACTCGGGCCACAGGGAAGCCTGATATTCAATATGATGCCTCTGCCAAACGCAGTTTCGTGGCGGTAGGGCCGTGTCACAAATCCAATTGTCAATGTGCTGCTGCAAACTGAGTCTTAAATCCTGCTCTCAAGTACCTCATCCCCCAGTCCCTAGTGCAAAATACTAGGAATTTTGCAGTGCTTTCATTTTCAGTTGCTCCCATAGTCAGCACGGCTCTTCTGAACTGTTTGCTTTAATATTAAATGACACACACGACACGCTTTGCCTTTTTTCTCAAGAGCCCTGCTTGTCCTATTCTCAGAAAACAGTCTCAGAGAAAGCGTCAAAAATTATTAGAGAGGAACTGGAGCTTTTGACACATGGAAAGGTGTGGGAGGGAGTTGTGGGTAAGGGAGCTTCCCTGTAAACATGGAGAAAAAATAAAAAGACATTGATTTTTGAACGATGAATGTTTCATGTCGCCATTTGCAGCTCTTTGAGATGTGGCAGTTCACATTTCTCTAGCTGACTGGTGACTTAGGACAACCCCCTCAAAGAGTAGACGTGCTGTCAAGATCGTCTTCTGTATGACAGGGACAGTCGTGAAATAACAGAAATAAAATAGGGATTTTGATCACGCAGTGGGCAAACGGCACGAGCTCTTTCCTCAGCCTCTAGCTTTTAACAGTAATGAAATGTAACATGCCACGGTAAAAGCTGGGGGCACGTTTGCCTGCGCCGGCATGTTTTGAAAACATTTTTGCATAGACTGCTTTCCCCAGTCAATACGAGACATTTTCTGCCACGACCGCGTAGACGGGCTTCTTCCTCAGTTATCTCCAGCAAGGTCACGATGCTCATGTCACTGATTTTTTTTTTTTTCCCCTGCTAATATATGATCATTGTGACTCACTGTGAAGATGGCTTAGAAAAGGAACACGTAGACCCGGGGCGTTAACAGGAGCTATTTCTTCTCCACCCGAACAACATTAATGACAAAGTGTCTGTTCTTTGTGTGTTTCTCCTTCGGGCAATGACCACGTACTGCCGTATGAAAAATGGTCCAGAACTGGCAATTTTAGGTAGCTGCCTGCTTAAGAAGTCCAGCACTGCTGCAAAATCTCTCGTAGTCCCACCGAGCGTACGCTGCCAGGGTATTGTGTGGGAGATCCCACCCTGAACAATGAAACACAATTTTATACACATTTGATGGTTTTTTTTTTTTTTGATCCAAAACAGCTGATCTTGAAATCAAATACCATTGGGAACAAAAGAATCGTTCAGCTGGTCTTAATTTTTGATCCAGGTTTAAAATCTTAGATATCTTACTAACCTAGTTTCTTCATTCTGTGACTTCAAAATGCGAACCTTTAACGCTTTTTCCAATGCACTTCTCACTCCTGTGGTGTTTTTTTGAGATAACACATTATTTTACAAGACTTTGACATTTAATGGGCAGCTGAGCTTCTTTCGATGCACGTGTTAATGTATTTCAGATGAGGTAAGAAGATTATTCTTTGTGGGAAAAAAAATGTTTTTAACAAAACTGCCAAAGAACAATTTGGTCACAGAAAAAAAGAGAGAAGGAAACACCTCCTGCATGGTGTTCGGAGGTTCCACATCTGAAGTACCTAATAGCCCAAATTTTATTGTTTCCGCGTAGACTAGCAATAGTTTTGGCTGTGAATTTGAAGCTACTTTGTCAGATTTTTTTGGAGCATGATTTTTCAAGCTTGCGAAGATCTACTTCTAATGCTTAAAAATGGAAAGATGAGCGGACAGGTGAGATATCCTCTCATGAGGAACACTGTCTGCTCCACAAAATACCTCTTTGTAGTTCTCCTTAGCAGGATATTGAACTTCAAACATCCCCCAAGGTTGGCAAGGGTAGCAAAGATTTGCTCACAGTGCTTTCACCTCTCTGCTGTGAGCTTCCTGATCTTTGCAGTTATGCTACCTTTCCTTTGTAGCCTCTGGGAGGGGGCTTTCGACTCTGCACCCCAAGTCCTCTAACCCTCAGAGCCTTGCGCTAGCGCACTCCAAATACCTGTTGGGTCTGATAGGTTGATTTGGGCTGGGACAGATGGGTTGATTGGCTTTCCTTTTCCACCTCCCACTTTGCAGCTTTAATCTAAAACTACAAGGGACCACATTGTTCGGTAGATAACAATAGGAGACAACGGTCATTTAAACAATTAATAAACATTACTCAGTGACAGGAGCACAAATGAGCAATTAGGGCTGCAATGTCTGCACCTCCTCGAAGCCTCCTCCAATCAATGCCATTAGCCTGAACAGTGGCAATGGGGAGACCTGAGTGGGGCCTGATGGAACCCTATTGTCCCAGCTGGAGGAGTATCTGGGGTTTCCTTGTTGCCCTGAAGGAGATGTTCGCTCAGTTGCTAGGAGAACCTGCCTGCCGCCTTTCTTGCTACAAGGCTAAACTAACTTCTGGAGGCGGGGGAAAGGGGGGTGTTGCTGTAGTATTAAATGTTAGGAAGATTCTTAAATATCTTTCTTTGCTCACCCCCTTTCTGGTAAATAAATGAGTCACATTAATTTGTTTGCTCCTTTTATAAGACACAAGTGCTAGTAATCATTTAGGTTCTGAAATAACTGTTGGGAAGAGAAAGGAGGAAGAAAATAAAATTTATCCCGTGATACTCAACTCTCTAGTTATCATTCTGGACCGGCAGTGTCAGAGAAGGACATGATTTCAGGAAGGGTTCGGTCTGAATGGGTCTCTTCGGCCACTCTCAGAACTATTGACCTTGGGATCTCAGTCCAAAACGGGCTGTGCATGTCAAGCTGTGCAACAATAAGTGAGCTGGAGGCGTATCTCCACCTTTGCTCTTGCTTTTTGGCAAGTAGCAACTCTTGGCTGCAACAAAGTAGTATTTTTGCATTTGAAATCTGTATTTTGTCTAGGGGGAAAAAAAAAAAAATTCAAAAGAAGAAGAAAGTGCTTTCACCTAAATTAAAGAATCTTAGATTTAAAGAAAAGGAATCATTCAATTTTGCTTATTGTCCTTAAGTCTGGTAGCAATATTGCAGAAAAAACCCCACGTCACGTGCAAATCCCCATGGGCTGGGAGGATACCTGCAGGGACAGTGGGGTAAACAGCTGAGCACCATGGGCTGTGAATCGATACCAATTAGCTAAAATAAGCTAAGAAACAGCTGGCTTGTTTCAGCCCATGCAAGACACAGAATTGCTTGTTCCCTTCCCTAAGTGGCCTACGGAAGTCTGAGGTGGGAGAGGAAACGAGAGAAACCTCGCTTTAAGAATAACAAAGCCACCAAGCTGTCGGTGGTTTTCACGGGCTCTTTCAAAGAAGAGGCGCAAGTTTTGGTTTTGTGTGATCGCAAACTGTTGCTTGAGAACCTGGTGGCGCTTCTCCAAAAGAGACTAAGGGCAGGTAAGCAGTTACAACCAATCTGGTGGTTCCTGGGGTTAAAAATAACTCTGGAGGTACGACTTTGGGCAAGCCTGGCTTTCTAGTTTCCAGTGGCAGACATCTGTCCCGGGTTCGGCGAGGCTAGGGTTAATGTCCATGGCTAGGCTAGCCGGACTGAACGAGCCAATGGGCTATGTGATACCATTTTTCGAACAGCACCTTGGCGCAGCGGTAAGTGTGTTGCAATTACTTGCTTTGTTATTGTTATCACTATTGATCCCTTTCTCTGTGTTGTTCAGGTAAACTCTCCTTACCTTAAACCACTTGGCTTTACTTTTACTTTTTTTTTCTTCCCACCCCGAGGGTAGGAAGGGTGGGCGAGGGGCTGCGGGGTGCTTAGTTGCCATCCGGCTTCAAACCTCGACAACATCTTGAAGTGGAAGAGTTACTCACGGCTGCTTTTTGTTTAAAATGCCACAAGTTTGTTCAAAGCCACTTGACCGCTCTGCCTCTACAGTCCACGAAGAGCAGCATTGCTGGAGGGCAGCTCCTCGAAGGGCTTTTAGAAGTGAGTTATCACTTGGAGAAGTCATTCTTCTCTTTTAAAGGATTAAAGTCCTTTTCGCTTTTCGGAAGGGAGGGCGCCTGTGGAGGGTTAATTCAGATGAAGTAGCCAACTACTCAGATCGCTGAAGTAATGCAAGAAATATCTCGAGAAATTGCTAGAATTCTGACTGGGGTTCCTTGGTTACAGATTATGTTATGGTCACCTACGCTTTGACAAATTTGCTGAAGATACCAAAAAGGGCAGACAGCCACAGGTCAAGGTTTCTTCCGATAGCTTTTGCTGTTTTAAAAATGGTACCCGGCTCCAAGGCAGCGATAATAAGATCTGAATTTAACAAAACATATTTTGAAATGCATTTTAAAGGAGAAGCACTGAGGAATTATGTGAAGTCACAAGACGAAGTAGGTAATTCAGTGTTGCGTTAGGAACAGGAGATGGTTACCAACAGAGAACCAGCTCTGCACTGCGGAAAGAAGTTTCAAGTAGTAGTTGGTGTTGGTTACGGTCCTCTTTATTACTATTTCACTCAAGATATCAGTTGTTTTCTCTCACTGTGAAAAATTTTAGGAGGGTCTTTCTAAGGTAGGACCTTACCTAGCTGGTCATTGGTCTAAAGTCTGAACACTGCCTTTCGAGCTCTTTTTTCTGACCAGCACCAGGTAAGAAATCTTGGCCATTTCCGAATACTTGCTCTAAAGGAAACCCCTTGTTTTCCAATATGTGAAATGTTATGCTTGCTTACTCAGTTCCCAGTTGCAAATGGCTCTAAATAACTTTACCCTAAACCGTGGGGATTATGCCGTTGAAGACTGATATATTGGCAGGTAACTGTTCTCAGGCTTTCCAGATGAGTCTCTTCTTTTCTGTAAGATTTTAAAATCACTGCTTAAGTTTTCTTGCCTGAAAAAGTAAACCTAGAAGTCTCGCTGAAAAACAAATAGAGTAAGCCACTAATTTAAACAGAGCAGCTTGTAGGATGATGTCATGGCAATTGTGAATAAAGCTGCTGTTTCTTCATTAGTGTAATGCGTACGCTGCAGTGCGGAAGTTAATGGCTAAAAACTGAAACACTTATAAAAGGAGAAAACATGGAATTTAGGGCTTGTAAGGAAAGGATTTCCCCCTCTGGTTCCAGCTTCCCCTTTCTCAAAAGCGATCACCTTCACCTCGTGGACTGAGATCATCAAGGTCGGGAGCCCTTGGCCCTGACTATATGGCACTGTCATGGTATTGTACGCTTACAGCTAATTTAGAGTAGGACAGTTAAAATAACTTCTTTGGATAGGTGGTTATGGTTATTAATAATAAGTGCCAACAAACATTAGCTATGTGTATGATGAATATCAGACAAGGCAAGTGGGGTTGATTTTTTCGAGTTTAAAGCTGCCCGTGTTTACCTGTCTTCTAAATGCTCCCGTGACAGCAGTCTCTATTTACCGAATCAGCGCAGTTGTGCTCCGGTGCAGCATGGTGAGAGCTCTGCTAAGGAATTTTATTCTCAGTAGTGAAGGAACCGAATATCTAATATGAAACACGATATCGAGTATTTATGTATTTGGTGTTATATAGGACAAATGTGATGTGCGTAGGCAAGATTTAGAAAACCTAGTGGCACTCCTCTCGCCTAATCTGAGAAGTCTGCAGCGTAGATATCTGCATCTGATCCAATCTCTGAGTCTCCTTTCATATTCACTGGAGGGAAATAAACTCTTCTGAAATTCTAGTCATTTGTCCTATCTTTGCGTGAGACGAGGTGACCCTTGAAAGGCCTATTTCTGACTTTGTAAAGAGAGCCCAGACAACGAGCGCCACGGTGACAGACTGCACCACGAAGAGCTCCCTTCTGACAGGGGAATCTTGCTCCTTGGCTAGTGGAGAGGTCTGCTCCTGGGAGCTCATCTAGCCAGGAGTTTCTCTTCTGTCTCTTCTCAGGGGAAGTAACTAAAATTTTGTTGTCCACAGAGTAAGAAAGGCCAGCACAATTACTCCTATTTTTGGAGGTCAAGGAGATATTAATTAGTTATGAATAAGTCCAGAGTAAATGTTATGCACTTTTTAAATTTCTGCTTGAATTGGAGTTTCCAGTCCCCCTCCTCCTGAAGCCCCTCCACCTAAACTCCCCCGCCCCGATTGGATGCCATCAGAGTATTGTTTGAGCGCAGAAGGAATGTGGGTGAAAAGGTGAAGAGGTTGTTATTCCGGAGAGCAAGGTATGGTGGCAATGCAATTTATACTGGGCCAAAGGAGAAGACGGCTAATGGAATGAAATCCATGCTCTTCTAGAGGTCGCTAGCTCATAACACAGGACAACTAGTCACAGAGAGAGACAGCGCGGGAGAAGTGCTTGTAGGGGTAATTATCTGCCGTGCGAGGGGAGGCAGGAAACTACAATGTGTTCAGGGAGCAAAGGGGAAAGCCAGAAATGAGGCACTGAGACTCTTCAGGTTTTCTCAGGGTTGAAAAGCTATTGCTGACCAAACAGGTTGGAGCTCGAGAGTTGCAGATGTGAAAGACTGCAGTGCATGAGACCTGCAAGAGGTCTGATCTCTAGCACAGGACCTTGTGCTGCTCCTCCCGCAGGATCGTTTGCCTGTTGTGAGCCCAGTACCGCCTTAAGCTCTACTAAGCTGCTGTGGCCGATGCTTTTACGCCATAGGGGACGATTTGGGAAGCGGTGGGAAAAAGGAACACCGCAACAGGCCATGGATTAACAACAACAAAAAAATACACTAAAAGGAAAAATATTTGCTGCCAGTGTCTACCCCGTTGGAAGAAGGTGATACACATAGGTCGGAGCGTACCTGTCATGCAGGCTGCTCTTAGGAGCCTCGCTCGGAAGACTTTGTGCTTGCATTTGCACTAAAATAGCTTCCAGACAGGGGAAGAAATAAATGTAAAGTGACAGCTGCTAGACTGCAAGGACTAGGAAAGACTCTAGGGATGTATTCTTCAGCAAATTGCAGACAGATTAAAGGCATGGAGTAAACACAGGCGATTTACACCAGATGTGTGTTGCTGACTCAATTAAAAAAGTTACGCTCCTTTTGCATATATTCCAGCTCCAGCACTATCTCCGTAACCTGTTGTACAACGTGGGGACATGATGCAACGCGTCTCTTTTAGCCTAAAATCTAAGTTACGGTAAACATCACGTGAAGGTGCAGCTAAGGAAAGACTACCAATGCTGTCAGAATGTTTTCTGCCCCCTTCTCTTCCCCTTGCTGCTAGCAGTGCGCCTTTGGGTTGTTGGAACAATTCCAGCTCCTGAAGTCTAGCGTCCCAGCCCGCCCTTCCCACGAGGTAGAGCTACCGGGGCCCCTACGGCCCTTAGCGTGTACTTTTTGTCCTATCATACAAACACAATGGCACTCACTCCTATCACTATGGAAGCGAGTAAAGGGCACCCATCCCAGCCTGTTACCGTTATTCCTGAGTGGCTGTTGGTTTTTCTTGGGACGAATAACTTCAGAGATGAAAACTTTTGGATTGGAACAAAGTAGTTGTTCCTTGATGTAATAAAGGGACGGTTAACTGGCTAGCCCAGCGTTTAAAGTCCGATCCAGACCCAGAGCAAAGCACTGACACGCCTAAAACTGGTTAAAATCAGCTTGTACTTGCTGGTGGCCTCTGTGCAGTCAGGGGGTTTTGTTACTGTGCTAGGGAAATACTTTGCTCCTACTGGGTACCTTTGAGAGCACCCCAAGGAATAGACTTCACAAGCTTGAAACAATGGAGTCCAATGTATGAAATTCTGAGCTCCTCAGTCGTTAGTTACTGCAGCAATTGAGCTGGCTTGTGTTCGGACCAGCCTGCCGTTCTGGGCTGCCTTATGCACCTTCTGTTCAGACTGCTTGGCTTTGTAATCCTTGGGATTTGGGATTTTTTTTAACAGATCTGTCTTATGACGAGTAGCTATTTAAGTCAGCATGGACAATCTTGCATCTCTGTCCTGTTGCAATAATATTTGACAGACATTATTTCATGCCTGCTACCTCCCAACTTGCGTCTTGTGGTTGCAACGCCACGTGTTAGTTGGAAGCAGTTCTCTCACCCTGCTGCGTGCGTCACTGGTTGCTTGTTAAAATAAGGGAGCTGCAATGCCCAAGGTGAGAACTGGGGTTTTGAAAGGAGTTATTGAAACAGTTACTAATCCTTGAAAGAAACCTTGTAATATATTTTTAAAATTCTGACAACTCTGCTTGCTATTGGCAGGACACAATTCAAGTCCTACAAATGTATATGAAAAGTCAAGAAGACAACATCATTATCACAGATCAGTGTAAGAGATTATTCATCTGTTTGTTTAAATTTAATTGAATTGAAACACTTGCCTCGGACCACTAGATACTTTCATAAATTTTTTGAAACATAAAATCCAGCAGACTTGGTGGCCTTATAATCTACAAAATTCTTCGTTGCTCTGCAAAGTTTAAACCCCCTGAGCTCAGTGTAACAAACCCCCCTAACCACATTACGTGTTGAGAGACTAACGTCGTGTCTCGTCCTGTCTGGGAAGGAGGTGAATTCAAGTGCAGGTCTCCAAAAGCAGACATCAGGCTAACGGTTTCCTCCCATTTGAAAAGGTCCTTATGTGTCAAAGCGGCTCAGTAGCTAAGAATTCACTTAGTGTCACACGGGGAGAAAGAAGATCTCTGAGGTAAACAAGGCGCAAACAACTGAGCTTTATAGATAGAAATAAACAGGTTGGAATTCACAAGCGTGAAAACATTGCCCTTCGAAATGTTGCTATGATGTACTCTATGGGTATTATGTGACACACAAGAACTTCAGAAATCAGAGAAGTCCAGTGTCAAAAATACTGTAGCAGCTCGTTGACAAAGATAAGGACTACGCTAGCAGGATCTGCCCATAATAATTTACTTCCAT
Source organism: Bucorvus abyssinicus (assembly GCA_009769605.1). Taxonomy (NCBI): domain Eukaryota; kingdom Metazoa; phylum Chordata; class Aves; order Bucerotiformes; family Bucorvidae; genus Bucorvus; species Bucorvus abyssinicus. The sequence goes on along the minus strand of CM020041.1, from coordinate 19,404,359 downwards.
ATTCTTTTCTGGTTCATAATGAAACGCTGTCATCAAATACTGCTACTAATGGTCCTTGTCAGCATGTGTGTAAACAGCCACTTACATCGAAGACGGCTGGAATATACTCAATGATATAATTTATCAAACACTTCAGCAAGCCTCTCACAGGAATTCCTGCGAACTCTGCAGTCAAGATGCTCCTCAGTGTGAGGTCAGATGCACAGCCTGCTCCAGTATCGTTACACACAGAGCGTGCACAGAGGCAGTGGTAAAGTTACATCAAAGATGCAAGAGATGACTAAATGATCTTCCACCTCACTTGAAACATTAAATACACGCAGCTCCTATCCCTGACACATCAGCCAAAATTATTCTTTAAACTTCTTATTGAAGGGATCCTACTACCTCTCCAGGTAGCCTGTTCCAGAGCTCAACTGTCCTTATAGTAGCAAGTTTTTTTCTAGTGTGTATCCTAAATAAATCCTCTTTGCTGTAAATTAAGCAGGTTACTTCTTGCCCTCCTCCAGAGGACACGGAGAACAATTGATCGCTGTCTTCGTTGTAATAAGTAAGCTGGAAGACTCTTCTCCCCTGCCCTCAACCTCCTTTTTTATCATTTAAATGAAAGATAATCTTTTAAAGATCGTGGGTTTTTAAAAACCCTGATTTTCTCTCTCTCGGGATATTCTCTGTGGTCATGCTTCTTGAAATGCTGTGCCCAAAGCAGGAACCAAGCTCTCACTAGGAACAAGTAGAGCAGAATAATTACCTCCCTTGTCTTACGTACTTCTGATAACATACCCCAGAATGAGATTTTTCTGTTTTTTAGAAAGTGGCATCTCACAGATAACCCCAGATACTTTCTGCAGCACTGCTCGCTCATTCATTTCTCCATTTTGCTCGGTTGCATTTGCTCTGACCTTCCTGCCTGTACCTTTTTGAATGTGTCATCAAGAAATTTTGTCTTATTTCAGGCTCTCCCTCCCAAATTGTCAGGTTTTTTTGAATTCCCAAAAGCTTCCCTTTCCCCCTGTCCCATCTGGCATCAGCAAAGGTTTTGGGTGCGTTACAGTAGCATATAAGGTGCAAGTAAAACGGTTTTGTAGAGTCGCGTGCGTGACAAACTCCCGTAGGAGTACACGTGAAATGCCATCGCAGAGCGACATTAAACCATAGTTCAAACACTGAATTTCTTCAGAGTTGATTACTCATGAACCGTATGGTGATTTAATCCAAAACCTTTCTAGGGTGTAACCAAGTTGCTTTTTGAAGATTATGTGCTTGAGTTTGCAGATAAAATTGTCAGCCTGAAAGCTGGAGGGGGAGGAAGGAAGAGGTTAGATTTGGAGTAATGGATCGTTAAAAAGTGACGGTGATCTACATGACATCAGGAGAAGGAAGCGCACTGGAGAAAAAGATGATGATGGCAGGCAGGAAGATTCACAAAGATTTTCTGGAGGAAGAGGAACGGAGGAATATGAGCAGTGGTTAACAGAGACGTACTATGTGTTGGGAAGGAAGTGTGAGGAGAGATGCGGGTTTTTTTAGTCAGGAATGGGCCAGATTTGAAAGACAAAATTCGTTTGGAAAGTAGAAAGATCCTGTTACCAAAAGACTTCTTGCAGAATTGCGAAACATAATGAGCAAAAGCAGTAGAAGTGGTTTTGGGGAAACAGACCCCAACTCTTGCTTATGGAAACAACTCCCTTTTGGACAAAAGGGCAAAAAACCGTGTAAGAACAGCAAAAACGGGCCAGAAACCTCAGTGCTATGACAAGGATTTGTAATAGGCGATGGAAATGTGGACGACAAATAAACAACCAGATAAAGGGAAAGAGCAGTAAGAAGTAATAGGTCCTTGACTATCTTCTCCAAAAAAGATGTAACGCACCACAGCAAACATGGAAATTGAGATGGATTACGGACAGTGAAACTTAAGCTCACGTAGACATTTTCAAAGCTGGCATGCTAAACCAGAAGGGTTTTAAGGAATTTAACCCTTGAAGAAACTCTAATAGATTTTCCATTTTTGTCCGCTAACTGTCAACGTCAAGAGCCCAGTCAGGTTTATTGCCAGCAGAAGAGGTGCAAATGACAGAAAACTTATTGGGTAACCACTTTCCGTCATGCAAGTCCCTCCTTTATGTGCTATCTTTGCGTCAAAGCAGGCTGGGCTTTCCCCGTATGGTTACTATCGCTTAAGTTCCCTGTGATCAAGGGTGACAGCACGGTGGGGTAAGCCAAGCCCACTGCTGCCCACGTCATTGGATGTTCCTGCGCACAATACGCACCTCTTGCTTCATGGTTCACAATGCCTTTCATGTGTGAATCGTTCTGCGCTGTTCGTGCTTCCTTCACTCTGCTTTGTTTCGTTGCTCAAGGGCAATTTGGTTCTTACTTAAGCAAGCCTACGTCTTCTTTCCTTTTGATGCTTCACTGTCGTTTATGTTTAAGAGCTGAAAGAGTTTAATCTTAATTTCAACTCACTGAAGCCTAGCTTTAAGTTGTCCTTATCTGCTTTCTGGGGCACCAGTCAGCACAAGCTCAGTCTCCACGTATTAAGCGACTAGCTCTAAGAAAGGTCAATGCTTTTCAGTCACATACACAAAGGCACACGGGCTGCTTTAAGTAAAGCAAAATAAGGAGGTGAATTTATAAATAAATTTATAGATATTGTAAGTAAATCAAGACACTTTTGACAAGTAGAAAGGTTTTCCTGCTTTTATTCTGGGCACGGCCTGGGGTAGAGATCAGTACGACGGGTATCAGGTAGGTGATATCTGAGGAAAAAGAGGGGCTACGCAAGGAGGGATGGTGTGGTCGGAGACCAAAACATGTTTTTTCACATTTACATTTTGGCTTGATGGCACATGTCACAACACAGATGTCGTGGAGATCAGTAATGGTGAGGACCCAGACAGTGAGGTTCTGAGGAGCTGTATAAATTGTACAGCTTTGGGAGGGGCAGTGCTGACTCGTGATGCTCCTGAAGATAAGCCTGTGGTAGGTCCCCCCGGGAGCCCTGGCCTGGCTTGGCAAAACTATTCCAGTGCTATCTGTGCTGAGTCCATGCTCCAGAAAGTTCTGAGAGCAATGAGATACTGAGTGGGGCACGTTTACACAGCTTTTACAGTGCTCAGAGATGCTGATACATCAGCAGAACTGAAAGGTGCTACAATATTCAGGTACAAGATGAAGTTTTAAGAATTAGCCTGGGGGCGTGAAAAAAGAATCTAGTTGCCTTATACTCACAGCCTACGTCCCATACATCCCTCTCCCAGTTCCTTTCAGAGCTCAGTGCTCAGGTTTGGTCAGCCTGTGCAATTAGAAAGCTGTGACTGACTCCGCCGACCGTTTGGGTGATATGGTCCCTAGTAGCCATAAAGGAGAACAGGTCCAGTTTGCTATCGTCGGTCATGGTTCAGTTTTGGTATCAATCAGCTGTGGATTTGCTTTTTGCCCTTCGCTCAGTACTGAACAATCCCCTCTTCAGGTCTGCGGAGCAATAGCTATACCTCTATCCATAGAAGTGGTCGAGGACTAGTCATCAGCTGGAGACATCTGAGGTTTAGAAGTGCACCACAACGCTGTGGCATGGACACATTCTTTCTCTGGCTTCCTCCCTCCATTCACACATCACTCCAGAAAGGGAGGTTGTGCATCTTCTTCCCTGAGGAAGAATACTGGCACATGATGCAGCTTCCATACCTGTACCCTACAGAGTACAGAATTAAATGCCACACTAGCGTGTGGGGCTTTAAAATAGTTCACAGTGCATATGAAACTACAGGACTAAACTTTCCAAGTACAACTTAATGTTATTACTTGTATTTCTTAACATCGTTATTACATTGTCTTAGCAAGGAACACACTATCTTCATCTGGTCTATGAAATGACCACAGTGTCCACCCGACAGAGACGAATGTGTTGTTTTCTTGCTGCCAAACGGAGAGATCTGAGAGTCTGCAGACTGAACTCAACGTTATTACACAGAGTCAGTATGTGTGGCCCCAGCTCTGATCTTCAGAACAGATAACTGTCAAAGCCTGCCTTTAATTTCCTTCCAAATATTAGACTGTTCTTAAAATTATCTTTGTAACAGATTACGTTGCTGTAAACATTACTGTTGGTAAAATAGAAGAGTAATTCTTTCACATCCTTTGTTATATGGTTGATATTATCTAGAGTGACCGCCTTGAACCTTAAACTTTTATCTAGAAACATTTTGGACTTAGACAAATAACTTCGGCGTTAACTGAAGTACAGTGTTGGGGCCAAAGTCACCAAACTTTGTTTCTCTGAAACCAAGTAGGGAGAGGAGTTTTAGAGCTGAGGAGAATTCACTAAAGAAGTTTTTTCAACCCAGAGTTCCTCTAGAACTACTTCCTGGGTAGCACAACAGCCTCGGCTGATATAATCCACCAGAGGCTTGTATGAGGAAGTTACCATTCCTTGAGGTTATAATTAAGTCCTTGCATTCAGCTGAACATAGAGTGGGCTCCCTCCTGTTAAGCCCTGGCGCATTAACTGTCCTAAAAATTAAATGGAAGCTGCTGACTAAATTTCTCTCTGTGCCACACAGCAGCACTGTAAAGATAAAGCGGTAGAAAGGCTTCTTTGTTAGCTGGAGGTTTACTGAAGAAATAGTATCTTCTTGATTACCTACTAGTGTATTTGCAGTGTAGTTATGCTCCGTTATGTGTCCTTTCCCCCTGGCTGAGGCAGTTACCCCTCCTGACTACAGCATAAGGGAAAACGGCCAGAAAAAGTTCACAGATTTTTCAGTCTTATCCACTCTGATATGTGCCGGAAGGGCAAAAGAGTTTCTGGGGTGCATTGATGGTAACTTCCTGATACAGGTGAGTGAGGAATAAAGTAGAGGAAGTTCTTTGCTAGACCTGATACTTACAAACAGGAAACAACTGGTCTGGGGTGTGAAGGTTGGGGCAACCTTTGTTTTAGGGACCGGGCAACGGTGAAGTTAAGGATTCTGGGAGAAGGGAGCTGGGCAGATAGCAGCCTCTCAACCCTAGTTTTCAGCAGAGTAGGCTTTAAGTCTGTTTAAGGACCTGCTACTAAGAATCCCATAGAAGATGGTCATGGAGAGGAGTTCAGGATATTTCAAAGTTTTATCTTCTCTGGGCTCCAGAACCATCCACTTCAGCGTGTAGAAAATCAGATTAAGGTGGCAGAAAGCCTGCATGGATGATCAAGGAGCTCCTGGCACAACACAAACGTAAAAAGAAGCATACAAAAGGTGAAAGAAGAGACAAGTGACCCCACAGGAATATAGAGAAGCTGTCTAAGATGGATGCAAGGATGGAATAGGAAAGCCGAAGGGCCACATGGAATTGAATGTGGCGAAGGATGGGAAAGGCAACAGGCTTTTACAGGTACATCAACAGCAAAGGAAAGTGTAGTAAAATGTGGGCCCACTGTTGAATGACATGAAGGAGATGGTGACAAAGAGCAAGGAGGCACTTGATGCCGCCATTACCTTGGCCTTTATGAGTAAGATTGGCATTCAGGAATCCCAGGTCTCTGACAGCAGCGGTAAAGGATGGAGCAGTGAAGACTTACCCTTAGCAGAGGAGAATTAGGCTAGAGCAAACTGGGTATACCTAAGTCCGTGGAATCCGATAGGGTGCGTCTGGAAGTGCTGAGTGACCTGGCTGATGTCACTGCAAGGCCACTCAGTCTTCGAAAAGCCATGATGTTTGAGGAAGCTTCCTGAGAACTGGAAGGTGGCAAATGTCACTAGTGTTGTCAATGCTGGGAAGGAGGATCTACAGAACTATAGCCCATCAGATTCCGCAGAAGGTGGTCAGCAAGGAATCCTGGAAACCATTTTGAAACATATGAAGGACGAGAAGGTGACTTGGAGTAGTAAGGATGGATTTATGAAACCCTCTTTGATTAATCTGAAATCTCTCTACAATGAGATGACTAGATCACTGGATGAGAGAAGAGCAGTGGATATTGTTTAACCTTGACTTTAATAAGGCTCTCAATGTTGTCTTCTGCAATATTCCTGCAGACAAACTCATAAAGCATGGCCTAAATAAGTGGGCACTGAAGTGGACTGAAAACTGGCTAAACCACCAGGCTCAAAGGATTGTGACTAGAGGAAGTTCAACTGAAGACTAGTTAGTATTATGAGGAGATGCTCAGAATGCTGGTAGAGCTCACCCTTGAGAAGAGAAGATCAGGAGGGCTTTTATTGACCAAACCCCTGATGGAAGGAGTAAAGGAGACAGAGACAGGCAATATGACAGGACAATGGGCAGCAATGGAAAGACACGAAATTCAGTTCTAAACATAAGGAAAAAATGTTCGTACTCGAACAGGTCACTCAGAGAGGTTTTGGAGCCTCCATTCCTGGAGGTATTCAAAACCCAGTTGGATGAGAGCCTGAGCAAACCGCTCTAACTTACTCAGCCTGGGGTAGGGTGTGAACTAGATGTCCTCCAGAGGGTACATTCCAACCTCAGCTGTTCTGTGACTCTGTGAATTACTGGAAAACCGGTTCCTGCTAAAGCGGGCTGACAGTGAGCTCCCAAGAAGGAAAAACACGAACGGAATCAAAGAAAGAATTGGTCACATCTAGATAAGGTACAATTTATGCACTTCTAGGTAGAAAATGGGAAGACACGTTTTGCTGAAATCGGTGTATTATGCCTCTACGGTGAGCTGACCAAAAGGTGTTAGGAGCAGGCAGATATATTTAATTTGATGAGACTGAGTAAATTAAAATTTGGTCTACACTTCAGATTTCATATATTCCATTTCAAGGCCAGCTTTTTCCTTTCGCAAGCTTTTCCTGCTGTACACACCCGAATCATGAACCTTCTAATTTAACAACGCGCAGTCCAGTGTCAAACCATGTTTATGTCTGCAGTTGCCCCTCTGTGATAGTTGTTACCACTGTGAAAAACTCTGTCGGATTTGATAGGAGCAACCTCCCATGTGTGAATCCCACTGGGTCAAACTCTCCTTAATTAAATCATAACAGGCCAGCTGGCTGCTCCGCGTCGGCTTAACGGCGTCCTCCGTTACCCTCCTGCATTTTTTTTTTTTTTATGTTTATGTTTCCCTTAGTATAAAAGGCAGGTGTTACACTCGCATTGTTCCAAACGCCTCCTGCTTCCAGAAGCACGTTGAATACATATGCTAATATTGGCCCAGTTCTTTCGGAGCTTGCCTCAGGATTCTGCGGAGGAGGCTTTCTCATTTTGCACAGTTGTTTAATCTTCGAATGCTCTAATTTTTTTTTCGTTCATTTCCCTTTCTTTCTTTTTAAGCACCAGTTCTGGCAACATTCCAGTTCCCTTCAGCGGGCTTTGTTTGCTAAATCAATAACATCTGCTCCTGGGAAAAGGATCTTGCTTTCATGATGATACGTTCTTCAGCAATTCCCATGGGTGTTCTTGTTTCTCACGTGGCTGAAATACTGTTGTCAGTTATGCTGAACAGCCAGGCCATGGGCTCGGTCAAAAACATACGTGTTCGGTCAAAACCACATTTGTTCAAGAACACTATATACTTGCCAGGGGCAAAAATAAACTTCTCTGCATTACGATGAGTATTTAACAAGCGAGGCGTATATATAATACAAGGTGTAACTGTAAGGCAGAGATAAAACTGCATCATTTTTACTCATACCTTGCCTTATCTTGGTACAGCTGGATAAATTCAAAGCTGAGATTAAACTCGGAATTTTTATTTTAGGAATGCTAATTTGTTCCGGTAATTACAGCACCTCCTCTTAAATTCAGGGACTTCCCTGTAAACTTAGTCTTTTTCTAATACAATTTGCAGCTGGAGAAAAGATATTAGAAGGCAAATGATCAAGTAGGTCAAGAAGACTGATAGTTCTTTTTCATGGTCTTTCTTTCTCAGTTTCCCCCCAGAATATTCACCAAAAATCTGCTGTAATTGATTTTAGACTGTGCTTTTATATGGAGATTATGTTTGGACTTGCAGGGATCTATATGTAAATAACCCCCAACGATTCCTTCGCATTCATTTACAGCTTCCCCCAAGTCATTTTGCGCACGTGCTTAGTTTTGTACCGCTGCGCTTCTGCTATTGCTTGCTTCATTGTTGACACACTTTTGATTTTTGTCGACTTGTTTCTCACCTCTTCATCTACTTCTCCTTAAACTATATATTTTTAGCTCTCTTTCCTCACATTTAATTTCCTTCAAGCCCTTTATCGGTTGATTATATTTCTTTGGGTTGGATAAGTTTATGAGCTTGAGCTATCCTGTGTGATGTGGCCAAACGGATATTATAGAAAGAGAGAATATGAATCAGTCAGTTACACGTGAACCTGGTAACTGTAGTTAATTAAAAATATTACAAAAGCTGCATGTCTGCTGTTTAGAAAATAGGAAGCTTACTGGAAGTTTATTGTACTAACAGAGCACAGAGATGCAGAGGTGTATTTGAACTTCTTGTCTTTTTAATGTACAGCAGACGATATCAAGAACTATGGAACAAAGAAGCAAGTAATGAAGTAGGAAATTGCCAAAATACACAGGTGACTTGCAGGGTACATTGCCTTTTACTTTACTTTACACCAGCTAAACCTGTGGTACCAGCCCAGGTGATCTGCTGCTTTTCAGGGTATCTCAGAAGTGCTTCACACAATCAACATTTACAGATCTGACTCAATAAATAAGGGTGTTGCCTAAACTAGAAATAACTGTAATATTGGTTTTATATTGCTGTGAAAAACGGTTTATGAATTTGCATTTACTTTGGACTGGGCAAACTGGTAATTATTAGCAGAAGTAGCTATGGTATGGGAGAATTTACCCAGAAAGCCTGTTCTGGGGCCAACACCACATAGACCCAGGTAGGTACGGACTAAACATGACTGGCCAAACAGCTGAAGTGAGGTACAGAGAGCTGAATTGGTTTGGTATGAACACACACAATGAGTGGCTAGGATCTGGAGACAGTAGGTTCCTTGGGGGGGAACAGACCAAGTATCGTTAGAAGGGGGAAAAAATGACATTTTAATAACGGCAGGAAATTTCCGTGGAGATCCCTTTGATAGTCATCAAAACTAACAAGTGTTCGTGGATTGTTGTTGCTCAGTTTCCCCTCAAGTGAAAAATGCCTCTCTGGCCCAGGTGCCCAAACAGTTCAGTATTATCTTGTGGTCGGTGGTATTAACGACTGATGATACGTGCAAAAAAACCCTAAGAATGTTCTTTGTCAGTGGTCAGAAGATCATCAAAAGGAGAAGGTCGTTTGACAACTGAAAGGTTCCAGTACGAGATTACCTGTAGGAAAATATGGCCCGCAGTTAGGAGGAGAGGCTGGTAAAGGGTCTGTTTTACTGCTCTGGGGAGGGTACCGAAAAGGAACCACCGCTATGAGGGCGTCTCTGCAAAGCATAAGGTTGAGTTAAGCTTCCAGTTGCCCCTAGTAAGGAATACTAAAAGAGAGAGACTGCTGCACTCTGCCAATCCCAAACTTATACTCTGGTGCCTTAAAAACTTCTACCAGCTGGCAGAAAACAGCAGATCTTTGAAAGATTTCTGATTTTCCTTAGAAAGTGAACTTGGTCTTCTGAGTGCTGAGGAAGGAGAGGAGTTGTTATATCCTCGTGCTTTCTCACTATATTGGACCTACAGCAGAGAATATATACAGCCCGTGCCTCAGGCTCGTCCCCCCAGATTTTTTTGGCCGCATGTTTTTTCTCATTCCTTTTAGGTTTCGTCATTCCTCAGAACTTTTCACCTGAATTTCTCAAAATACACTGTACTGTCTCTGAGAATTTATTCCTTATTTTGCACAAAATCACTGTCTCACACCAGTTGCTTCTTGCACTTTATCTGCGATTGTTCTTCATCACGTTCCTCCATCAGGATGGGCTGGGTTAGTACTCGACGTGCAAATGTTGTTGCCTTCTCTAAGGAGTAGCTCAGGGAGTGAATCTTGAACTCTAAGGAGAAGAGGGGATAACCAGCCCTGCAACTGCTATTTTCTGAAATTGCTATCAAGTTGTTTGCCACTGGAATAGATTTCTAATTGCAAAAGAAGCGCCAAGGGTTCGGTTTTATGCAGAGACATGAGGCATCACAGCAAAGCACCCAGGGCTTTCAGACACCAGCTGCAGATTTGTCTTGCTCTTAGAAGGGATTGGCAAGTCTATGTTGCTTAACTTCAAATGCGCTTCATTATTCTGAACGTGACGGTGTGATCTGAATGTATCAGGGTGAGCTGGTGCCCCGTTTAGGAAGGAATGTTAGAAAAGAACAGAGAGAAAAGTTGGACGTAAGCAAAGAAAATATGTAGAAACTTGGAAGAGTGAAGGGCTAAAAAATAATGTGCAAGGAAACAGAAGTATGAAACAACTTCTGCTGTATTTATTTTGTATATGTAGTTCCCCCTTTAGGTAAGCTGAGCTCCCTGCAACCTCTCTTCCTTCAGTGCAACGTGCAGTTTGCTGGAGTCTGCTGGTTAAAATGCATGGAGGGTTTTTTTTTTTTATGTAGAAGGTATGAAAAGGCACAAAATCAAACTATAGGGAAAAGTTTCATGTACCAGGACAAGTTGTAGGGTGCCACAAACCAATTGGAGCATTCAAAGCATCCTCACTTTGATTCATTCAAACTATGGGGAGGATTCCCTCTGCTTCTGTCGTAGCTTGTCATAATGTTGACGTAACGGTGTCATTAAATGGCAAGAACTCCTTTTCCCGTTTGCCCATGGGGCTCCCCCTACATTTTTGAGCAAGGGGTTTTGTGCTCTGGTGGTGCGCAGAGGTTTTCTGCCTTTATCCTGCTCTCCTTTATCTGCTCCTTCAGTTCTTTCTGTATGTAAAAGAGAGAGGTAGGTCGCTCAGGTTAATCACCGCTGCAGAGCCACGCTGAAATAAATGCCAGAGCTAACAGCTGGGCTACCTGGTCTATTGATGAATAAGAGACTGAGTAAGGGAAGGAAAGCGAAGGCCGGATGCTGCTATGTCATAGTTCTTCTGGCAATGTGAGTGAGCAAAGTGTCCAGCTGATAAGTAACCAGGAGCTATCAAATACCCAAATAGTTTTTGATTAATAACTTATTAGTGCCAATATAAACAGTTTTGGCTTTAAGAGTTGTGGCTGGAGATGATTTTTTTTTTTTTTAAGTAGAGATTACTTTTCCATCTGTGTACTTTGCTACAAAGTATCTCCCAGGACTTTCCTCAAAATTGTCTATCATGAAGACAAAAGACAGAAGAGGTGAGAGGCAAATGATCAGGACATAGGAAATAGCGGTGCTGGAAGCGAACAATCTCTTGGGGAAATAGGTTAGTGCAGTCACTAATAAAGGACACAGGGAGTAATATCTGGTGACTGAAGATGTCCTGTTTGCTTCTAGAAGGACCTTCGTGCTTTAGCTACAGAACAGGAATTAAACAGGAATGCGGATGGTGATGTTGTAAGCAGAATAATCCTTTCTGGCTACTTCGTAGGAGTCAGAGCGGTACACAGTACCCTTGAGGAAACTCAGGAAATGAAATCTTTCATCTTGCCTGGGTAACACATGAAATCTTTCCTCCGGTTTCCTTTCGGTAGTATTTTTGTGTTTGTGACTGCAGAGCCCTTCAAAGGAGCAAACGTTAATCTGTTGCATTAGCACTCTACATCCCAGCTGGTTTTACCCACATCACATTCCCTGGAAACTCTTGGCCAACTTACTACTGCAGTGAAGGGCAAGGGACCCAGGGCTGACCGCTGGTGTTCAAGGACAGCCTCCTCAAAACTCCGAGTGCCGTTCCAACAGCCTGGAAGTCAAGCAGGCGTGGCAGAAACCAACAGGAGCAAGCAGCAACCTCCTGACTGAGCTCAGATGCAAAAAGGAGTTCAGCGGTGAAAGTGGACACAGACTGCTCGAAAGGACCTTGCTGAGGTCAAGCAGCTGAAGCTGAGCTCGAGCGGAAACCGATGAGTGATATCACAGCAACAAGAAAGCTCCTAGAAGTACGCTGATAGCAAAAAAAAAAAAACCACCAAACCAAAGGGGCCCACTGCTCAGTGGGGCAGGCAGTGGGGGGACAGAGGACATGTCAAAGGCTTTCTTATGCCGGTTAAACTCATAGTTCACTTAAACCAAAGGTGGTGAAAATGCAGGATTTAAGGATCCCACGTTTGCTCTCCGAGTGAACACATCATTCCTAATACCAGCAAGAAGTAGTAGCTTTTCTACTGTCGGGAAACACCATGCCCGGTTAAAGTCAGACCGTTTGCACTGTCTGGTGGATGGGTGCAATAGGAAACGTGCTCCCTAACAAATCACATTGACTTTTATCCTCTGAAAGCTCATAATTCCAGAATATACAACGGCAGACAGGGAAGAGGCTGGGTACAGCTGTTACTAAGTGCAGCATCTGGCCCTGGAGACGCGTCTTCATTATCACTTCAGTTCATATTTGTGATACTGAACAGGCAGAACAGAGCTGGCTCTACAGACCTCAAGGGGAAAAAAAAAAAAATAGCAGAACCAAATATATCTCGGGGATCAGCAGGGTGTCTGCTCGGCAGAAGGCGACTGGAATCGACAAGCAGCATTTCCAAAATGAAAAGATAAAAAACTCCACACCAACTTTTTTCTCCTGAACACATGTGCGTGCAGTCCCTGAGGGGTAGCACGGAGATCAGCCTGTCATCGGAAAGGATCCTGCGGGAAATGGACTCACCGGAAGCAACACGTGGTGCTCACAGATGTCCTGACCAGAAGGAAAGGGACTCGTGTGTGTTTCCAAAGGTTTTAACTTTGTTCTGTCTTTGCGGTTTCAGCAACTTCTGTGAAAATATCTAGTTCTCTTTCTCTCTGCTAGGGCCACAAAGCAGAGGAAAACCTGAATTTGGTTCATTCTGTTGTTTAAAAATATAATTCCTGGGGAATCTGAGAGTTCATTAAAATATCTGGAAATCAAATGCGGAGAGGCTAAATACAGAAGACACGATTCATGACCTGGAGCCCGTTAGAAACCAACAGATACGTTCCTCAGACGCAAGATGAACTTGGTGATTGTCTCATCCGCTCTGTCCACGGCACACACCGCGTATCCGGGGCCACCGCTCCCTGCAACAAGACCGCTGACTCGTGACAGGATTACAAACTGTATTTAGAAAGACCCCACCTATTGCCTTGAAGGTATCAAGCGATAATTAACACACCACGTGCCCTGGCCGAGTCCTCTTGGTGTTGGAAGTTGTGCTTTACACCCTGTTTTCGTTTCCAAACTGCCGGCTCGTAACGTGGACCTGTCAGATGTCCGTGCGAGGTTGAAAAGCCATCGAATAGAGAGCTGTTCGTCAGAGTCTGACCCAACCACCTGTCACTTCACGGGGGGAAGCTGGAGGCTGGAGCTCTTTCGGTCTCCGTCTCTGCGTCCTGTTCTCTAGACCAGTTGCTCACTCTCACCGTTCCTACTTCTCTGGTAGGGTTTGTCTGTAGGTAAGGTAGTGAGCGCCGTGGGAATGGACAGTGGTTTGCCTTCATCCTCTTTCAGAGGTTTTCCTGCGTTCTCTCTTAACTCCTCCATTAATTCAGGTCACAAAAGAAAGAAGCAAATAAGAAAACAGAGAAACAAAGTCCTAAGCAGCTCAAAGTTTCTAAGAGTTTATAAAATGACTATCTCATTTTAAAACATCATCTGCGTTTTCCCTGTAAAGCAAATACATTTTCCGTTCTGGTGATAGCGCATGTGGATCAATACACGTAAGCACGTTCACGGTGTTAATTCAGAAAGCTTCAGAACGGTCTTAGGATTTCGTTCCCACGGCCCGAGAAACCAGTACCTGCAGTCCTCTGAAACGTCCTCAGGGTCTTTCACTGCTTCGGTAACTGACAGAAGAATCGCTTTCCAAGCTCCATCTTATTCTTCACTGTGTATAAGCTCACACATTTTTATTTCAGAGGCAAGGGCAATACGTATCAAGTCTTTTGAGTATGACAGTGGATTGGCGGTTATACCAGCTCGGCTGTTGCTTGGGGGTTGGGGTTTGTCTTTTTTTTCTTTTCTTTGTTTAGGGCTTTTTTTGGGGGAATAAGGTTTTCTGATTTCTCCATTTGCTGTCCGCTCACAACAGTTTATTCCCAGGGTTTTGATCGGTTCAGCCATGCTAACACAGTTACATTTCCTTCTTATTTCCCTCGAGGACCCATTGCTTGTTATCTGCCTGGCATTTCTAATTGTCTTCTCTTTGCCAGGCAACATTTCATTAAACCTCTTAGTCATCATCTTAGTAGAAAGCAAAGCTCTCTTTAAAGCTTTAGAAGCTTTAGAAACATCCTACAAGGCCTGCGGAAGAATGCATTATGTGATGCCGCTTCTGTTCAGGGATTCTTTAAGCAGACTGTACTTACTGGTATTAACCTTTGTGAAGAGGTCATCATAGTTCATGTATCTCTGACTAAAATTTATGGCCAGCATCACGCTAACTGCTCCCATATGTGATAGCCAGTATGTACATTGGGGGTAGGTTACAGCTTATTTCGAACTCTTGCCAAATTGACAGCAGAGGGATGGAGTCTGTGTGACAGCAGAAAGCAGTAATAGGTTTCAGAATCTGATAGCTTTTTCCTAAAATAATTGTCTATTCCTAAAGTCAGAAGTTACCTACAGAGGCTGCCAGTATTAATTGATCTGTATGGTGATTTTGTGTTCCTCAGAATTTCTTACTTTCCCCCTCAACTACCAACAAGTCTATTTTTTTTTTTTTTTGGTAGTTTTAAAGATAATAATTTAGTTTCCCAGTTTTATCACATAGCTGCTGCTCTAACCCAGAGCTGCTCTCTTTACTTTTGGTACCAGCCTCACTGTTTTTCTCCTTTGCAACACCCTGGAACACATGGGCTATTTCCTTGTGGCAGCTGTATTTTCAGCCAGCTGGGTCTCACTGTTCTGAACTTGGAGAGCAATTGAGCCATCACTGAGGTAAGGAGGAGAGCGAGCAAATCAAAAAGCTCAGATTCGCTGAGGCAACATCAGTTAGCTTGTCCGAATTCTGCGTAATTTAAAAGGTCATTATCATATGTGCTTTTTTTTTTTTCCCCCTGTAGTTCACCTTTAGGCAACACTGCCTTGAAGAAAACTTTTGCTGTATCCTAGTGATGCTGGAACTCAATTATCTGTGCAATTCAACATCTGTCTTGATTTTTCTGTTCTCTCACGAGGCACGTGCATAAATGAGGTTATGCGCAAAGCAAGAATCACTATGCAGGTTTATTCTGTTCAACTTAAAAGGTTTTGATGCCTCTTTTGCTTTGCGCATTTAGCAGGAAGTGTCAATAAACAAAGAGACTGGATAGCTGGGAGTCTCCTGGTTTAGCATTTTTATGTTGAAGTAACTCATACTCCATCTACTGCACGACAATGTAACGAGCACTTATCTGCTCCTGTCACTGTATCCGATGCCCCATTTCTATCCCCGGAACGGCAGATAATTCTGTATTGGGCACAGAGCTGTTTTTTTCCATATGGTCAGAAAGATACACATTTAAATTTGGGGTTGGGATTAAAAAGTTCAACTTAAGGGACATGCTGCTTATTCATGCAGGCGGCCTGTATTGATTCTGAACCTCTCGGAGTCACCCATGACTTTGTACTTGGTTTTGGGATTGGGTTTTTTTAAGCTTTTGTTTCTTTAGCTGTCTTGATTAATATATCGAGAAACAGGATTAAATAGAAGAAAGAAATAAAATGAGGAAGCAAAGAGATACTGATTTACTACCACCTGCTGATGACTATGATGTATGTTTTGAGAGGAAGGCTAAAAGTCACTCCAGTTCCATGATGAAGTTCCCTGTCATCCAATATCCAGAGGTGAGTTTGAACCCTTTTAGGCAGAGTTTAACTCTGAAACCTTAAACATAGGCTGGTATGAGAGCAAAAGGAGATCATGCAATATTCTTCCCCATTTTAGAGTTTTAAAAGAATGCACCTCACTTTGCATAGCGGCACTGCCTTTTGCATAGGCTCTGCACGAATTCTGACCTTTAAATGCAGGGTGGACTCGATACTTCTTGAAGACAGATATGGGATCACAAACTTCTGGACAGCACCTGGGCACTTAAAGGAAAAACCGAGTTGCTTGGTAATGACGGGACACACCTACACGTGCCGAAGCAGAATTTTGTGGGCTTACAGGACTCTACAGTTAAAGAGCTAATGCTCTGCAGCAGCGTATCTTCAAGTTAAGTTGCCACGGAGCTGGGCTTTCAGGATTACACTTCAAGAAATAGGTCCTTGATTTCCAGTGAAGACAAATTTTAAGTAGTGTGTAATCCTCTGGGCCTTTAGAGTTAGTCCCAACTGCACACGTGATGACTGGTGAAGTTAAGAGACACATTTTCTATATGTGTAATTTGCTTCAACGGTGGAAATATTTTGTACTTGCCTAATTTCAAGTATACAAATTCATTTTCCTCTAACACAACACAGAACACACTGCCCATTTACATTTCTGATATCTTTGCCTAACTAGACTTGCATTTGCAAGTCTAAAGAACTAGGTGCCTAAACTGTATAGCCCAAGGACTAGAGGATTAAAGCTGTACAGTCCAAGTAAAATGAAATAATAAACTGATCTTCGGCAGAAATTACGTAATACTGTGAAACGCAGGCACAAAAAAGTTCTGCGTTTTTAGCAGAAAAGAAAAAGATATACAAAACTTATTTTTCTTGTACCTTAAGAATCGAAATGGGACACATACAGTAGTGCATGGAATGCTTGCTTCTTGAAAATCAGATTTGCTTACTGTGCCTTGCCTGAAATTTCTTGATATCGAATGCTTCCGCAGCACTAATCTTATTTTAAAACCTTGGCTTAAACTTTTAAAGATGTGTTTTCTTTAAGGTATTTTATATAAATAAATCAGTCATGGGCAAACCTGTGTCTGATTTGGAATTTTATATATATATATAATATATATACATGAATTCCTGACAGTCGTCTCTCTCTGTAAACAGATATCTGCATCCCCTCCCTTTGCCTTCTGTAAAGATTAAAACAGATGACAAGCACGTAGCACTGCGTGAACACAATCCTTTTGGCGTATTTAAAACGATATAAATATTTTCTGCATTAGACAGAAAGAGATAGTCACTGTCTAGTTAATCTCTAGTTAAGAAAGTAATCTCTCGTTAAGAGATTCGTCAGCCCTGGTGTCTCCTCCAGCAATCCGATTCCCGGGGTTGAGCCTGGCTGCTGTCCTCACTCGCCCTGCAGTCTCGGTGCTCAGTGCTCCTGCAATGCGGCTCTGGGCTGGGGCACGGAGACAAAGGGAGCCGGCGTGACCCAGGGGCTAGAACTAGCCCCACGGTTACTCCGTGACCTTTATCCTCTCCCAAATCGAGCTCCGTCCAGCGGGCCGGGTCCCCCCCTCACAATCACATCACCAAGGACCTCTTAAGTCCGCTTTCTCTCCAGCCTCCTGCTCTGAGGCTGAAATTCTCCCCGCCTGAGCTCGTTTCCCTGGATGCGAGTGCGTGCTCCCTTCCCCCAGGCACCGAGCAGCCCAGCAGGAGCCAGCTCCCGCGGACGAGCTGCAGCTAGATAAAAACGAGCCCTGTCTGCCGGGGGACTCTGTCCCTTGCCCCAGCTGAACGCGGGGTGCTGCCGACCCGGCTCGCTTCCCCGCCGCTCCTGCCTCTCCTCTCCGGCACCCGCAGACTGGCCGCTCGCTCTTTCCCTGGCGGCTGCTGCCCTCTGGCGGCGCCGGCTGGCATTGCAGGAGCCGGGCACAGCGGCAGCCGCGTCCGATCCCGCTGCCCCTGCTCCTCCCTGGGCAGAGCTGCGGGCAGGGGCCGGCTTGCTGGGGGACAAAAAGTGATCCCTAGGTGTGCCCAAGCCTCACTACCTTTTTGGTTGGGCTTGAGGCGATTATATTTTTGTATGTGAGGGTGCTCATGGACTACAAGGTGTTTCCTATTAAACCCTCTCCATCATTGATGGACTCCGGTAACTTTACCATCAAAATATATTACTTTTTTTTTTTTTTCAGATTTATGAACCCAACAGTAGAAGAATCTTAACATCAGAGGTGTGCTGCACTGGTCCAGGTACGAACTCTCTGTAAATTACCTGTCACGCACCTTCAGCAGCACCTGCTAAATGCACTGTTTTCACATGTGCCCTATAATTATTCACTAGGAATTCTGTGTGTGCTTCTGTCTTTAAACTGACGTTCAGTTTTTTCATTGCCAGTGCATATCTACTAACTCTGTTATTTACTAACTCTGTTTACTTACTCTGTTAGTAAATATGATATCGATATCGATATTGAGTATATGTCTGTTGCCTAAACAGTGGGTAAGCCCTTTATGGATTTCTCCCCACAGGATGGACATTTTCTGAAGTCTCCTTTCTTTCGGAGTATTTACACATAGTTGTTTGGCATTACAGAGTATGTCAAAATATCATCTGACAGAAAGATGGCTTTTCACAGCTCAGCTTTGACACGACACAACAAGTATAAAAAAAAAAATTAGTCAAGTTACAAGAGTCCGTTAGGATACTGAGAACCTAAACTTCACTGCTTCGTGTAAAAGATGTCCCGGGAAGGCCACTGGTCACCCTGTATTACTGGGAATGGTTTAGTTGTGTCAGAGACACAAGGGTCATCCTGTGATCTCGGAGGGTGCCTGGTCTGCAGTTGCTGCTGGAACCGTAATGTGAAAGGAAGGGTCCTGCAGATGAAAGCAGAGGATATTAAACAGCATAAAAATCCTTTGTTTTCCCGTGTATCATCCCAGAACAGGAAGTCTCTGCTACTTCTGTAAAGCATAGGCCAGCTTCTTACGCTGGGGTTATATTGCCCTTATAATTTAGCTGGATTTGTTTTATGAACAGTGCTGGGTACTTAGTGAACCACGGGGCTGGTCACTGTATCTTCAGAAGCATTAGACATGATGTGGGGGATGGTCCCCTCGTGGTGACCTATTTCTCTGTTCACCTGTGGCATGAGTAAACATGACAATTCCCTTGAGCTCTCAGTCTCCTTTGAAAGCCTCAGTTCAGAGGGTCTGTTTTGCCTCCAGGCAGTGACCACACTGTCCATGAAGCTGTGCTTGAATCAATTCTCCATTGACTTCCCTTTCAGGTGGTACTGGGCTTACTTCTCAGTATGTTCATGCCATGCAAGGGTTACAGGACTGGGGACTTGGCTTGAAGATGGGCCCATCCCGTCATCAGGAGACAGGAAGTTGGTGACTGATGCTTTCTCTGGGCAATTCATCCTGTTAAACTGGCTGAGATACTAGGGATCCCTTTGGCTTCTGCTACCTTTTGAAAATTTTCATGTTCCCCAAGTGGAAAAACAGGCATTCTAAGGGAGAAAGATGGAAAAGAGGAAATCTGGATCCTAAGCCAGACACTAAGGATGAGTAAAGACCATGCACAAGCCCAAAGGACTGTATCTTCACCTTTCTCTCCCCTACATTCCTCTCCTGCCTAACTGTTTCATTTCTTCCTTCTTTATGTCCATTTTGGTTCCTTTCTGATCAATGCCGCTACTTTAACTTCTAACTGCATCTGCTATCCTTGTTGCTTTTGTCCAGAATTCCCCATACACTTTCACTTTGACTGACTGGACCCCACTTTCCCTTCACTAATATCCATTCTGATTCTTTTCTTACAGGTGCTACACTGACAAACTCTTCCTAAGTTGCCTTCAGGATGGGTCCTACATGCATTTCTCTCTCCTTACCCTCTATGATCAGCCTTGTCAATCAAAGAGAGTCATGCTTGTGCTCTCTTGGTCCCTCTTGCATAGCATCTTTTCCTCCTCCAACCATTGCTATCCCTCCTTTTGGTCTCCCTTCCCCTCCTACACATCCAAATCTGCTTCTCAGATGAATCTGTTTCTCTCCTCAGATGACCAGCTAGACTTTCTGAATTAGCCTGTCCAAGGCCAGCCTCTCACCTATCCTTTCCTTTCTGCCCTCACTGTTAAAGAGAAAATGAGTTATTTCTGTGCCCAGAACAACAAGGAGTCTGGTTATTTCTCACTTTCTTATCGTATCAGTGAACTTTCTTCCTTCAACCACTTCTAGTACTCTCTTCATGTAGACAATTTTACAAGCATTTCTTCACAAGCTGGAAGGTTCTTGCCCTTGTTCATGAAATGCCTGCGTAGCACTTCTGTCCCTGAAGGCTCTTCTGCAAAGCTATCCAAAATGTCACCACGAAATTCATCTTACTCTGGTTCTTCATGAAAAGCACAAGGAAAGCCAAGATTATTCACACATGGACGTGAACTGCCTGCTAACCTTGTGCTGCTGGACTGTTCATCATGGGACTTTCCATGTGTATCCATCTCCTCCTCGTCCACTGCAACAGCCACTGCAGGAAACTGGACACAAGAAGATGGAAAAAAATCTCAGTAGATGACATTTCCCCCCACAAAACACATCAGCTTAGAGCTAGAAATGAAAATATTATCTGTGGGCACTTTGAGACCTCAGGATGCAAGAAAGCACGTGGTTCTAAGGATTGACTAAGAAAATTGCTGTATATTTTTCCTAGGAGGGAGGTGGAGGGTCAAAAATTTGGATCCCACTAAGCCCAAAGTTTACAAAGATGAAAATAATGACACCGCTGGCTCCGAAAGGCATTTATAACAGCAAAGTATTGTAGCTGACAGACTTTATATTCAACTGCGAAGTACTGAGACTGCCATGGCTAGAGAGGAGAGAGCAAGAATTTGTTGCCTTCAAAAGATGTAAGATCTGGGTAGACTTTTGGCAGGTATGTTCTGTGCAGCATTATCTTTGGAGACTGGAGACTGGAGAGAGCAGAATGTCTCTGAGAAGGTTTGTGAACTCGAGACTTTTGAAGCAGAAAGGTATACAAGGGAGATTATGGAGCAGATCACCTCAGAAACTGATGTTAGTACTGTTACCAAGGAGGAAAAGTGGCTCCAATTGTCGCCAAGCAGAACCAGCAGCATTTCTCCCTAAATAAATAAAAACAAACAAACAAGTATAAACCAACCAAACAAACAAACCGGAAGAATTTGCTGAACCAAGAGGAGATCTGTGATCTATTAGCAGAGTGATACCTGCACTCTTGTCTTCAAAATAATCTTTGAAAATGCATTGCAACCGATCTGAGGGTGGGTGGAGATTTGTGCTGCTATTAATGCTGAAATGGCTCTTAACTTCTGATTTCTTTAGCAGAGAACATACATCAGTTGGAGCTCTCCTTGTGAAACAGAAAATATTCAGCAGTTTGAGCCTCCTGCAGCCAGCCTGTGCTTGAAAAAGTCTCGATTGTCTCTCTGACGTGTGGAAGATGGAGTGCACAACACATGCGCCGTGCTTGCTGTGCTTGCCTGTAGCTTGCACCTTTGTTAAGCATGTTTGGCAGGAGGTTTGTATAGAACGCCTTCCAGACGTTCCCTACTGGCCTGATTACTGGTGCCAAACCAAATGTCTCCATGAGTACCAAGAAAATGTCTGTCTTTGCCAAACGTTTCAGGTGGGAAGCGTGTTTCATAATTTGCCGAAGCAATAGCCAGAACCCAACGAAGGAGGGGAGATGCGTGCTGAGACTTGGAGGTGTGGGCGGTGGTGGGCGCCCATGTGCAGTTCCTGCGTTGGACGCCCAGCGCCGCTGTTGGCCAGCGCTGTGCGTGTGTTGCAGCTGGGCGGAGAGCTGCCGAGCCGGGGAGAGCCCCGTGAGCCCCAGTCAGATGCTGCGTGGCTGACATCAGCAGCCAACATGTCCCGGTTGTGCCGGAACACGCCCCAGTCCAAAGCCTTTCCAAGGCATGCGCTGGGAATTGCCGCATCGAGAACCGCCTGGAAACGACAGGAGCACAAAACAGAACCGGGGATGTGAAAGAGGGGGATGCTCTCCCAGCTCCATCCCTGGGCGATTTGGGTGGATTTCACCGCAGGTGACTCAGGCAGAGCCCGTGGGTTGGTAAGCACCGACTTGATGCCGCGAGCGAGAAATGCTTACGTTGAACAGAGTGGTGGGGAAAGCGTTTGAGTGGCCTGAATGCAGACACAGAGAGAGGAGGCCGGTTTATCTCCCGGAAAATGAACCACAAACAGGGCGTGGACCGGTGGTACTTCCAGCGTAACGGCCAGGCGGAAGCTCGGGAACGATTCTCCCGGCTTTCCTCGCCTTTTACTCCAGCGGAGGGCTCAGGGCAGCAGTTCTGGGCTGGGAATTCAGGCACTGCCTGAGCGCTGAGGCGAGAGAAAAGATCTGTCCTGGGAGCTGGCTGGGAAAGAGAGGATGGGAACGCTGCTCCCTCTTTGCACTCGGGCGTGGAATCCACAGCGACTCGGGGAAGTATCTGAGCTTTTGATCCGCAGGCAGCTGCTCCTCCCAAGCCACGCTGCCCTCAGGGTGTGCTGGAGGCGGACGGGCAGTGGCTCCACGGGTGAGGTGTGAGAGACATCCAAACCCCGCATGGGGGCGTCCATTTCACCCGCGGATCTGAATTCCCAGCTGCAAGACAAGGAAGGGCATTTTGGAAACTGAAATTGCTCAGGCTGCCTCGGGTTTGCCGGCACCGGCAGACAGGGAAAAAAAAAAAAAAAAAAGCCGTGCGAGCTGCCGGGGAAGGGCGGCGGGTCCCGCAGTCGGGGTGTTCGGGGGCTTTCCGATCCCCCTACCACGGAATTCCTGAGGATCCCCCCTCTGTCTCAGACGCTGCTTATAAATGCTGGGAAGGGCGGAGGATGTCTTTTCTGGAGAGAAAAGCGTCTTCTTCTAGGAACAACTGTGTTCCGAAACACCGAGACGTCCCAGGAACGAGGCAGAGTACCCTGCTGTAGCTCTTTTCCACCGTTAAGATGGAAATCTCAGAGTAAAGCAGAGAGCGGGTTTTTGGTCTTTTTACCCTCTTAGGATGAAGACGTCATCACTAAATAAATAAAGATAATAAAAAAAAGAAAATAATAATTAAAAAAACCCCAACCAAAACGAGGAATCCTGCAACATCCCTATGTCCTCAAGGAGATAAGTGATTTCTCTGTTGCATTTATGCTAATTACACTCTTATTGTGGCTACAGTTCTTCAACAGAGTTTGCTTTTGCCTGGCAGCCTACATAGTTCTTTTTCCCACTCACACACATCCATTTCCTTGTTGTGCCCCAAGGGAAAACAGGAGCAGCAGCCGCCCAGTGGTGCACGGTAAGTGACCCTCTTATTTTCGCGTTTCTCTAATATCGGAAAGAATATGAGCTTCACTGTAAGAGCAGCATCTTCTGGTGTGGAAAGATACTATGATAGCAAAGAGCTCCGTTGAGGATCCCTGTTCCTTCTACACCCGAAGCTGAAGGAAACCATTTCCCTTCTGAAATGAGGGAAGTAACAATTACCGGATTACTGCAGTCAGGGTGGGAAGAGACTGTGGAAGCTTTTCTCAGCTTCTCTCTGTTGCCTACCAAGCAGTGGTGCCAAGGATTAGGTTCATCATGGCTTGGCTTCGCGGACGAAGATCTGGGAAGGGCTTTGCCCACGCTTATTGCAAGCGCGTTGATGGCTGAAAAGGCCAATGAGGGATAGGCAAGACCGGTTGCAAAGAGCACACCGGAGGGTCTCCTTGGGTGGTATAGTCGAGGCACGGTTCTTTCTGCGCTGTCTTTTCTCCTCGAGCTTGATTCTACGCGTGCTCTCAAAGGAGACAGCAGCGTTATGTATGGTGTGTCTCCAAATCTCCCGATTGGAGGCCAGGGTGGACCACTGATGGTGGTCAATATGGCCTAGGCTGAGGTGTTGTTTCAGGGAGTCCTTATATCTCCTCTTTGGAGCTCTTCTCTTGCGGCAGCCGGTGGCAAGTTCACCATAGAACACGATCTTAGGGAGGCGGTGATCCGCCATCCTGGAGACGTGCCCTGCCCAACGCAGCTGCGTTTTCAGCAACATGGCCTCAATACTGGTGACGTCTGCCTGTTCAAGGACAGCAACATTAGTCACGTAGTCAGTCCAGTGGATGTTTAGGATTGTGCGGAGGCAGCGCTGATGGAAGCGTTCGAGGAGTCGCAGATGGTGGCGGTAGATGACCCATGATTCAGACCCGTACAGAAGAGTAGGCAGTACCATGGCTCTGTAGACACTGATCTTTGTACTTTTCTTCAGGTGTTTATTGCACCAGACTCTTTTATGGAGTTTTCCGAAAGCTCCGTTTGCCTTTGCTATTCTGTTGTCTATCTCTTTGTCGATCGTGGCATCTGAGGAGATGATGCTACCCAGATAGCTGAACTGCTGGACTGACTGAAGCTCTGACTCGCCAATGGTGATGTGGGGATGATGGTAATCATTTTGTGGTGCTGGTTGGTAGAGAACTACTGTCTTCTTCAAGCTGACTTCCAGCCCAAAAAGCTCAGCCGCCTCTGCAAAGCAGGATGTTAAGCGCTGCAGAGCTGCTTCTGTGTGGGCAACAAGGGCGGCATCGTCAGCAAAAAGCAGCTCGCAGACGAGGTGATTCAGGGTCTTGGTGTGGACCTTCAGTCGCCTTAGGTTGAAAAGGCTCCCATCGGTACGATATCGGACATAAATGCCGTCTTGTTCGTCAAAGTCTGCCATGGCTCTTTGGAGCATCATGCTGAAGAAAACTGTGAATAAAGTTGGGGCGAGAACGCAACCTTGTTTCACACCATTGGCTATTGGGAAGGGCTCAGAGAGTGCATCGCCATATCTGACTTGGCCGCGCTGCCCCTCATGTAACAGGATATACACCCTTCAAGTCTGCGCAGTGGATTTTTTAGGTGAGGCGCAGCGTGCGCGAGACTGGCCCCACCCTTTACACCTGAGGTTCATCTGCCAGGGCCTAGCGAGCTTGGACGGTGACAGCGAAGTCCTCAGGTCGTAGGTTTGGTTAGAGTATCCTTCTCTTAGATGGATGGCCTTACAGGGCTAAACGAGCTCCATCTGCCCGGGTTTGGAGTTAGAGTTGTCCTTCTCCTAGGATGGTTGCCCGAAGGCTAGTGAGCCCATCCTGCCCGTGGACACACTTTGTCTGACCCTTCAGTTGAGACCTGTCTGGCTTGGGAGATCCTACCGGAGGCATATGCCACCACCAGCATAGCTCTCAACTTCACAAGGGCACGCAAGCTCTTTCCCCACGGCAAGGGGGTGCCCGTGAAAGAGCAAGGATTAGGTTACGTAGAAGCAAATACACCTTCCTTTCCTGGAGATGCCAAGAGCTGAGCAGGAGCACTGGCAAGGGCACAAAGCAAACGGATTCCAGGTGTCACTTCTATTTTTGCATGATAGGAATGAGGAGAGAAGCCACATTCCCAGCGTATCTCCTTCTTACTTGGCCTATACCTGGGTTTGCATCAAGCTTCTACCTTGGTGATAATGAAAGAAACTCGAGAGATGGACACGTCCGTGGCAGAGAAGGAAGAAAGATCTGAGCTGGCCTTTGATGGAAGTTAGCCTTTTCGATTCCATCTCGCTTCCGAGTCAAAAGGCGGTACGAGGAAATCACCGTAACTGGCTGCACCCATGCGAAGTCCTCTAGTAGCTACAACTCTGTGGAATCCTAAACTCAACCCTGGTTCTTACATTCTGCGATTGATACGCACACAAAGTTTTTATTTTAAAACAAATGACGGCACCGGCAAATTTCTGGGACTTTACCCGAGTATTGTTTGAGAGAGTCAGCTCGATCAGCAAACAAAAATAAGGGGAAAGCCACAAGCAAATTAAAGGAGGTTAGGCTTGCATTTAAAAAAAAAAAAAAAGGCACAGTTCCTTTTATAGTAAAAGCTGAATTAAAATTGCTTGAACCAAAAATCAGTACTGCAACCTGTATTCTCCGCCCTTTTTTTTTAACTTTGAATTTTTTATTCTATTAGAGGGAAACGGGTGTTGGAAGCAGCTGTGTGCATCTCCTGTACGTTGCGTGTGCATTTGGCAGAGCTCGCTGTTGGCTCCGCAGGAGCAGTCGCGGTCTAAGTCGATCCTCAGGACCGGCGAAGCATGCCTGACCCAGGGGATTTTATCTGGTCTCCCGCACGGATAAAATGTGAGACATGGCACTACTAGCCCGTGCTCTGGATCACTCCCTCTCCCCTCCCACCACCGTTTCCGCACGGTTTTTGTCCTCAGCTCTCTTCTTGACCAGTTCTCCCATTTTATCGAGTTAGATCCTACCTCTAATCATCCCATAATAAGATTCGCGTGTTCCTAGAAGCCCCTTCAAACATCTCCTAATTAATCACTTTCTTATCAGACCCTTCCTAATAATATATCATTTTCCCACCTAATCCTTACAAAGATTCTGTTGAACCTCTTGGCGCTTCGTTCACACTCGAACGGTTCCTTGAACGGCCCCTCGAGCGGTGCCCTCAGATCCCTGGTCTTTGCCTTTGTCTCCGTTAGCTCCTGCTCGTTAGCGCTTGTGGAGCTGCGGGTTGAAGGTACGAGCCCTCCTGCTTGTTTCCTTGCCTTGTGTAGGAAGGAGCTGTCGGCCCTCTGTCCTGCCACAGGTACAGGCGTTCGGGTTTGGCCGCTGCTTTCAGGGATAAGCGAAGCATTGCTGAGCCCGGGGACACCTTTCACGAAGGTGTTACACGGTGACACGCGTTATGACCACGGGTGCGAGGGTCAGCCGGCGGCAGGGGAGGACACTGCTGTCAATTAAGGAGGAAAAAACCCCACTTCACCCGGAAAAGCGTTGAGGTTGCGTGTGCTTTGGGCGAGGTGGGATAGACAACGAGAAGAAAAGCGCATTGGGATAGTGTGTCCTCGAGGAGCGTTTTCGTTCTAGTGCGATGGTGAGCTGGGGTGATGGGGAAGCCTTTGCTTTCGCCAGGGCCCTTTCGCTGGCCCCAGCTCTCGCTCTGTCCAGCGGGGCTTCTCTGACCCGCCCCACTTGCCAACTGTCCTCTGCCGATGAGCAGGTGGAGAAGAGAAGGGCAATCCCGCATCGCCTGCTGAGCAGCGCTGTGGCTGCGGGCGGGGAGGCTGCTTCCAAGCGAGGAGAGCAGCTGCTCTGCGCCCTTTGGCTCCGGTCTGGCTCGGAGAGTGGCGGTCCGAGCAGCGACCTGCAAAGCAGCAGCGCTGTCCCGGCTGAGAGGAAAGATTCCCGCTTGCGACGCTGGGTGGGGCTGTTGGCCACGGAGCGGCAGGTTCCTCCGCCCGCCCCGCGTTTGCCGGCACCGGCAGACAGGAAAAAAAAAACCACAACGGAAAACCAGCCGTGCGAGCTGCCGGGAAGGGCGGCGGGTCCCGCAGTCGGGGTGCTCGGGGGCTTTCCGACCGCCCTACCACGGAATTCCTGAGGATCCCCGCTCTGCGCCGGACGCTGCTTGCAAATGCTGGGAAGCGCGGAGGACGGTGGCTGGCTTTTGTGGAGAGGGATGGCGTGCGGGAGCCGCAGCGGAGGCGGCAAGAGGCAAGTGCTGTTGTTTCTTCTGTGCGTTTGCGTGTGTCCGAGCGGGGCCGAAAGCCTCCGCTACTCTCTGGCGGAGGAAATGGAGAGGGACGCCTTTGTGGCCAATATCGCACAGGACGTGGGGGTCGCTCCGAGCCAGCTCGCCGCTCGCAAGGCCCGCGTGGTGTCCGAGGGGAACGAGCAGCTTTTCCGCCTCCACCCAAGCACCGGCGTGCTGACGGTCAAGGAGTCGCTGGACCGCGAGCAGATCTGTGCGCAGAGCGATACGTGCACGCTCTTCTTTAAGGTATTGCTTGAAAACCCGTTGCAGCTGATCCGCGGGGAGGTGGAGGTTCGGGACGTGAACGACAACTCCCCCGTGTTCCCGGAGAAGGAGATGGTTTTGGAGATTCTGGAAACGACATCTCCTGGCTCCCGTTTCCCTTTGGACAGTGCTCGGGATGAGGACGTGGGCAGCAACGGTTTGCAGAACTACAGCCTCGCGTCCAACTCGCATTTCTCCCTCGCTCTCAGAACAAGGAAAGATGGAGCAAAATACGCGGAGCTCGTCCTCGAGCAGCAGCTGGACCGCGAAGAGCAGCCGGAGCTGAATTTACTCCTGATGGCCACGGACGGGGGCTCGCCACCCAGATCGGGCACGGCTCAGGTCCGGATCGTGGTGCTGGATGCCAACGACAACACCCCGGTCTGTGATCGGGAGGTCTACGAGGTGCGCCTGGCCGAGAACAGCCCCCCGCAGCAGCTGGTGGTCAGAGTGGTGGCCACGGATCCCGACGGAGGGTCCAACGGGAAAGTGCGCTACGCCTTCACCCAGATATCGAAGGGGTCCCGGCAGCTCTTCGAGCTGAACCCTGACACTGGGGAGATACGGGTGGCGGGCAACCTGGACTTCGAGGAAGCGAAAAGCCACGAGATGATGGTGAAAGCCAGCGACGGCGGGGGTCTGTCTGCTCATTGCAAAGTGCAGGTGGAGGTCGTGGACGTGAACGACAACGCCCCCGAGATAGCGCTCAGCTCCCGGAGCGCCTCCGTTGCCGAGGACGCGCCGCCCCGCACCGTGGTGGCCCTGTTCAGCGTGCGCGACCGGGACTCCGGCGACAACGGCAGGACGGAGTGCGCCATCGACGGGGACCTGCCCTTCAGCGTCACGCCCACTTTTGATAATTACTACGAGCTGAGAACAAACGCGGCGCTGGACAGGGAGAGCAGGGCCGAGTATAACGTCACCATCACGGCCACGGACTGGGGCACGAGGCGTCGGAGCTCTGGCCAAAGCATCGTCGTGCAGGTGCGGGACGTGAACGACAATGGTCCCGAGTTCACGCAGGAGCTTTACACGCTGTGGGTCACGGAGAACAACAGCCCCATGCTGCGCATCGGCAGCGTGAGCGCCACGGACGCGGGCAAAAACGCGCGCGTCACGTACGCGCTGGTGCGCCAGGAGGGCAAGGAGCAGCCCGACGTGTCGGTGCACTCTGAAACCGGGGCTGTTCACGTCGTCCGCCCGCTGGACTACGAGGAGGTGCGCGCCTTGGAGGTGGTGGTGCGCGCGGCCGACGGCGGCTCGCCGCCGCTCAGCGCGCAGGCGCTGCTGCGCGTGCTGGTGCGGGACGAGAACGACAACGCGCCCGTGGTGCTGCACCCGGCCGCCGAGAGCGGCGCGGCCGCGGCGGGCGAGCTGGTGCCGCGCTGGGCGCGGGCGGGCTACCTGGTGGCCAAGGTGGTGGCGGTGGACGCGGACGCGGGTCAGAACGCGTGGCTGTCGTACGAGCTGGCCAAGGCGACGGAGCCGGGGCTCTTCCGCGTGGGGCTGCACAGCGGCGAGGTGCGCACGGCGCGGGCCGTGGCGGAGCGCGACGCGGCCCGGCAGCGGCTCGTCGTGCTGGTGCGAGACCGCGGGCAGCCGCCGCGCTCCGCCAGCGCCAGCCTCGCCATCGCCCTGGTGGACGGCTTCTCCGACGCGCATTTGCGGGCGAGCGACGAGGCGCCGCCGGCCGCCGAGCCCGACGGGCCGCTCACGCTCTACCTCGTCGCCTGCCTGGCCGCCGTGTCGGCGCTCTTCCTGGCCACCGCCGCCGCCGCCCTGGTGCTGAGGGTGCGGCGGGCCAGGCGGCGCGAGGCGGAGCCCTTGCCCACCTTCCCGACGGCCGCCACGGAGAGCAACGCGGGCTCCCTGCCCCGCAGCTACGTCTACGACGTCTGCTTGGCCGCCGGCACCGTCAACAGCGACTTTCGCTTCCTGCGGCCCCTGCTGCCCTGCTTCCCCGCCGCGCTGCCCGCCGGCGCGGGCCAACAGCGGAGCTCGGTGTGCTCGCAAGAGGCGGCCAACCCCGGCGCAGAAGCCGACTGGGCTGCGCAGGTGAGACAGACCTGGCCGGCTCGGGGCGGTGCGGGGAGCGGGAGGAGGGAGCAGCAGTTCGGGGCGTGGGGCGGGAAGGGGGCGTTCCCGCCTGGGAGTAAGGACTGTGGTTGTTGCGGAGCTGCTGAAGGAGGAGCCACTTGGGCGGGAGGAGGGCTTAGAGAGGGTCTCAGAGCCTCTGGCCTCCCCGGAGGACCTAACACGGCTCAGCTGCTCCCCACGTGCTGCCCAACCGCGACCCTCTGCATCCAGATCCCCGAGTATTGGCGTTAGATCAAGCCTTCGGTGTCACCACAAAGGGCATCTCTTGGAATGTGAGGAGAAGTCGGGCTACGGTTGTGTGAGCCAGGCAGTGGGTGTAAGACAGGTCCTCTAAGCTTCTCGCTGGTGCCTGCTGACCTTCGATGCCCAAATGACAAGCTCTACTCTCTGTCCTTTGCAGGGCAGAGCTCCCCTCTCCCAAGACACGGCTCCCAGAGCTGTGGAAGCAGCTTGCACTGCAGACAGCGGGATGGAGTTCACTGTTGCTTCTGATCAAACCCCTTGGCTCACCCATCAGTAAGTGAGGAGAAGACAAGCCTTTCTGTCATCGCCGGCTGACGTCCTCTGAAGAAAATGGAACTAAATGGACTCGTGAGCAGTACTTTATTGGTGTAGGTATTCTGTAGTTGTGATATGGATGGAGGAGGAGGAGGAGGACTCTGTTGCATGTTGATTACACCGAGACGATGTATAAGGACTGCTTCTGACTCTTAAGGGAAAATGGAAGCAGGTCTTCAAGATAATTTCTTCCCTACGTCACCTTTTGCGCGGTGGTTTTTGTTGTGTTGTTTTCCTTAAGGAGAGGGCTCTCTAATAACCTCTTCCTTTTCGGCAGGCTGTTCACCACCAGGCCAAGCAGCTATTCAGCACAATTAAGTGGTGCTTGCAAAGGAATTCCCGAATACGAGGCAGAAGCTGATTCCAGTAGAAACGGCTGGTATTGGCACATATTGGTCCAGGAGTTTACAGGTTCTCCAGACTGTGAACAGCTTGAGTAATATAGTATCTCTTTTTTTTTTAATGTAAAGATGAAATGAAGATGTAGAGGATTTTGAAGGTAAGATCATAGAGAATTAGAAGTAGTGTTTGTAGTTTTGCGGTAAAATAGGCCAAACCGTTTACACTATACTTAAGGCACAGTAGAATAGAGCACATTAAGAAGCTTTCAGTTTTCTTTTTCGTTAATTGCTGATGAGTTCTAAAGTAATATCATGTTTCCTGTCGCTGACACATATTTAAGAGTCAAATGCCTGATGCCGTGCAACAATAAAAGCTGCTTGGAACTCCCTCGGGTGAGTGTGCTGTCTCAAAGAGCACCTGTCACAGTCATTGCCACGAGAATCCACATCCCAAGAGTATGATTTTGGGAATAGATCTGACCTTTGGAGTGGACTTTATGAAAGAGAGATCAAAACAACCTGCGCTGTTGTCAGATGCGAGAGCAAGGTTGAAGGGGATTTTCTGAGCCAAGCCCCTTCGTGAGAGCTCCCAGCTTGAGAGCTCGTGAATCACAGGAGCAATCTTGGTCCATTCCAGAAACCGAACCGAGACTTAATGCGGGGATCTGCATGGCCATCGCTGCCGTGGTTCATGGACCAGCCCACTGGGGATGCTGGACGCCTGGAACCAAAGACAGCTTTTGAGTTCAAGAGCCTGAAACTAGTCTCTTCATGGTACATAAAGAGTTGAAGGTGGTGTAGGGAGGGACATTAGGAAAAAAGCTGCTTTAACTAAATCTCGTGCTCAGGTAAAAGGTAAAGAGAAGCCCTGCTTCTCCAAGTGGTGGCCACCCCTTGAACAGGGCCGTACGGGCCGTTATATCGGTGTGTCCCGAGCTGGGCACAGAGCAAGAGAGCGGCTCCTGCGTGTTCTGCAGCCTTTGCTCCGGGAAAGGTGCGCGTCCTTCTGCAGGTCGGCCGCCTGGTGCCGCTGCTGACTGAAAGGAGCCGCGGCGGCACGGCGCAGCCGGCAGCTCCACCGCCCCCGCGGCTGCGGGGCTGCTCCATGGCGGGCTGCTCTGCTCGGGGCTCGGCAGGCTGCATTCAGGGACCCTGGCGGTGCGGGGTGAGCGGTTGGACTCGATGACCTTAAAAGTGTCTCCCATCCGTGTGCTTCTATGATTCTATGATCGGCAGCTGCATCCAGCTGAGCAGGGGAGGAGGTCGGTTCGCTGCTGCGGCGCGCCGCTTCCCGCGGAGGACAGCGCGGGCCATCGGCCAGACGGAGCCTGTCCGCGCCGCCCCGCCATGGCGCTCGCAAGGCAAGTGCTTTTTCTCTCGGCTTTCCTCTGCCTGGCGCACGCTGACTCCCAGCCCATCCGCTACTCCGTGGCCGAGGAGGGCGAGAGCGGCTCCGTGCTGGGCAACGTGGCGGAGGACGCGGGGCTGGCCCCGGCGCAGCTCTCGGCTCGCCGCGCCCGCCTGGCCTCGGAGGACGGCCGGCAGCTCTTTCGCTTAGACGGCGGCACGGGCCGCCTGGTCGTGGCCGAGAGGCTGGACCGGGAGGAGCTGTGTGGCCAGTCCGCGACGTGCACGCTCCCCTTCGAGCTCCTGCTGGCAACCCCGCTGCAGTTCTTTCGGGTCGAGGTGCTCGTGGAGGACATCAATGACCATTCGCCCGTTTTCCCGGAGGAGCGAGTCACGTTTAAGATCCCAGAAAGGAGTGACCCGGGCTCGCGTTTCCCCCTGGAGGGGGCTCAGGACCTGGATGTTGGCAGCAACAGCATCCAGGCTTACAGCATTGCTCCCGAGAACGACTACTTTCGTGTCTCCTTTGGGAGTGAGAGTGAGGACAACAAATATGTGGAACTGGTCTTGGAAAAGCCTCTAGACAGAGAGGAGCAGGCAGAGGTGAGTTTCAGTCTCATTGCCGTGGATGGGGGCTCTCCACCCAGGAGTGGGACCACTCAAATCCGCATTGTCGTTCTTGATGTAAATGACAATGCTCCGGCCTTCACACAGAAACTGTACATGGGGCAGGTTTTGGAAAATGCCCCGGAGGGCTCTGTGGTTCTCCGCGTGGTGGCAACGGATCGGGATGCTGGACCTAATGGGGACATCTCCTATCAGTTCAGCCAAGTGGTGGGTCAGAGCCACTCAGCGTTCTCAATTGACCCCACAAGCGGTGAAATTAAAGTCACAGAGCCTATGGACTTTGAGGTGGCAGAGACCCATGAGCTCAGTGTGCGGGCCACAGATGGTGGTGGGCTCTCAGCAATGTGCAAGGTGTTGGTGGAGGTGGTGGATGTGAATGACAATGCACCGGAGCTGGTGGTCAGTTCCTTCAGCAGTCCCCTCCCTGAGAATGCATTACCTGGGACGGTGGTTGCCCTCTTTACTGTCAGGGACCGGGATGCTGGTGCCAACGGGAAGATCTCCTGTGCTCTTGAGGACCAACTGTCATTCTCCCTGCGGTCGGCCTATAAGAATTATTACGAGCTGGTAACAGTGAGTGCGTTGGACCGGGAGGAGATGGCACGTTACATCCTCACTGTCACAGCAGCAGACGCAGGGTCACCTCCTCTTACAAGCACCCAGACCTTCACGGTGGACATCTCCGATGTCAACGACAATGCACCGGTCTTCAACCAGACATCGTACACCATGTATGTGCATGAGAACAATGTCCCCAAGGTGCTCGTTGGAGCTGTCAGTGCCTCTGATGCAGACGTGGGGTTCAATGCCAAGGTGACCTATTCCCTGGCACCAGCGCAACGCACAGAGCATCCTGCCTGCTCCTGCATCTCTGTGAACTCTGAGAACGGGCACGTCTTTGTGCTGCGGCCCCTGGACTATGAGCAGGTGAAGCAGATTGAGATCTTAGTAAGTGCTTTTGATGCAGGGTCACCATCTCTTAGTGCCAATGTCAGCGTCCGCCTTGTTGTGGTGGATGAGAATGACAATGCCCCGCTGGTGCTGTACCCGTCACAGGACAGCAACCCGTCATCCAGTGAGCTGGTGCCCATGTCGGCTGAGGCGGGCTACCTCATCTCCAAAGTGGTGGCTGTTGATGCTGACTCAGGGCAGAACTCATGGCTTTCATACCACCTGCTGAGGGCCACTGACCCAGGGCTGTTTGTGGTGGGTGCCCAAAGCGGGGAGGTGCGGCTGAGGAGGCCAGTGACAGAGAGAGATGCCACGAAGCAGAAGCTTGTTGTCCTAGTTCGAGACAACGGGCGACCACCACTGTCGGCCACTGCGGCCCTAACTGCTCTCGTGCTGACTGACTTCTCAGAGGTGCGCCTACCACACAGCAGCCTGGCCATGGAGGATGAGAGTGGCTCCCTCACAACCTATTTAATCATTTCATTGGTCTTTGTCTCACTCCTCTTCCTCGTCTCCACAGCAGTCTTCATTGCTCGCAAGGTGTGCAAGAGAAAGGAGCTGAAGGGTGGGCATGTGCTTTACGGCACTGGCAACTTGCAGAGAGACCTGGCTGATGCGGCTGCTGCAGGGACCCTGCCCCACGCCTATTGCTACGAGATCAGCCTCACAACGGGCTCGGGCAACAGTGAGTTCAAGTTCCTGAAGCCCATCCTCCCCAGCCTGCCACCACAGCACTGTGCCATTGGTGGGGGCACTGATGATGAACAAGATTTCCCCTGTGGCCCCATCGCTGCAGAGGACATGGCACCAGACAATGCAGGAACGCTCTCTGCAGAACCATTCAATGGTGTTCCCTTTAAGTAGCATGGAGTCAGCACAGCCGGAGGCTTCGTCCCTCTGGATAGGAAGAGATACAGACTACAGCGTGTGGCAATGGTTCCTCTGGAGTAAATCTGCATATGCAACTGGTGTCACTGATTTCCTGAAAATTCTAAGCAAGAAGAAAGGTTGACTCCCTCTCCAAAAAACTCAACAAACTGAAACAAACTAAAGGCTCCCTCAGTTAAGCAAGAATACTTTTCAGTCTGTTCCAGCGTTTTCTGAAATGCTTTGAGAGTGGGGTTAGTTCCAGGGCCCCCGGCTAAGTTCTTGTCTCACTTGCTCTCTGGCCAGATCATGGGCCTTTTATTCTGTGCTGTAACGCAACGGCAAGGTCACACGGACAAATCCCATGCTCGCTGCACTGCACACAGCCCTCGTCCCGGGTCAGAAAAGCAAAGGTGTTGTGAGTACTGTGTTACAATGTGGTGGGACTACGGGTTCAACTCTGGGTTCTGGATGTCTGTGTCTGAGGTGTGTGTGCATTGTGGTCAGTGTGTCTGTCCATACATCTGTGGTGTGTCTGCATGTGCTGCACAGAGGCTGTCCAGTACAGCTGGGAGTTGCGCACATCCAGCCGTTGTGATGCACATAATTCCAGCTCAGCAGGGAAAAAGGGTATTTTGTCCCTTTGAGCACAGCAGTGTCATCTTCTCTAGGGGAGAGCAGCAAAACACACAAGGTCTCCCTTTGGCCCATAAAGGGTTGGTGGTTGTCAGGGTTCTGTCTCCTTGGGATTGCCTTGGAAATATAACAGCACTAACAGACTAGGCTGGACTAGACTAGACTGGACTAGACTAGACTAGACGAGAACAGAAGAATTTCAATTGGTAGAGACCTACAATGGTCATCTAGCCTGAGTGCCTGAGCACTTCAGGGCTGGACAAACGTTAATGCATATTAGGGAGGGTATTCTCCCAATGCCTCTGAAACTCTGGCAGGCATAGGACATGGACCCGTGTTCTGTAAAGCCTGTTCCAGTGTTTGGCCACCCTCTCTGTAAAGAAATTCTCCCTAATATCCAGGCTAAAACCTCCCATAGTGCAGCTTTGAACCGTTCCCATGTCTCCTGTCACAGGATAGGAGGGGGAAAAGATCAGCACCTCCATAGCCTCTTGGCTGCCAGAGCACACTGCTGACAAGCGTGGGGCCTGCTGCCAACCTGCACCCCCTGAGCCCTTTCTGCAGGGCTGCTCTCCAGCCACTCCTCTCCCAATGTATCCTTGTGCCTGGCATTAACTCCATCCCAGGTGCAGAACCCGGCCTTTGTACTTGTTAGAGTTCAGGCCAGTGATGATGGCCCAGTGCTGCAGGCTATGGAGATCCCTCTGCAAGCCCTCTTGTCCCTCCAGAGAGAAAACAGCACCTCCCAGTGTGGTATCATCAGCCAAGTTACTAATGATGCATTGTCCTGGTGTTGTTGGGACAGAGTTCCAGGCCTGCCATGGTCTGGAGGCCAACAGCAGTTTTGAGCCAGCCAGGGCAGCTGACCTGAGTTGCCTCACAGGCGTATCCCATAGCAGAAACATCATGCTCAGTATAGAGGGGGAGTTTGGTTGAGGAGAGGGGAGGTTTTCCTGCTTGGCCTTCTGTTCTTGCTTAGCATTCTTCTGATCCTGCTCCTCTTCCTTCTCCTGAGGACTGCTGTCCTGTTTGTTGTGACCGCTGTACGTGTGCTGGGCTGAGTATAGCTTTGTGTACTTTATATTGGCATTGGTGTTAGTTGGGCTGTTTCATGAAATCTGCTTTCATTCTGTGTACGCTGGAAGAATGTTGATTGGCTGGCTTCCAGTCAGCAGGGAGCTCCCCGCACTCTCAAGGGCTTTGGTAGTTGATGGAGAGGGGTCCTGCTGTAACGTGTGCAAATTCTCTAGAGTGTTCTGAGATGGTTCCCATCAATCCCCATGGACTCGTGAACTTTCAGCTGGTACAGCTGGTTCCATACAATTTCAGTGTCTGCAAATGGAACGTCGCTGTTGCCACACTCATGGTCCTCTGACTCAGTGGACCTGGCAGCACAAGGTCTATTAGTCTTAGGCAAGAGTGAAGCAAAAAAAGCATTGAATGCCTCCACTTCTGGCCTGACCTTGCTTCCAGAGATCATCCAATTTCTTTTCTTCCTTGAGCTCCGTAATGAGTTCCAGGTTCAGGCAAGCTGGTCATTGTCCACCTTGCTTGACTTTTGGCAAGTGAAATTGCCTGTTAATAGACTGTAACTGTACAGATTTGTGAAAATGTGTTCGTTGTCTTTGGGTGGATTGTAAGGAAACTCCACACGTCACTTCAAAGGGCTTTGAAGGTAGAATTGAGAGGAACTTGTGAAGGGCCCTTGAGTTTGCTTTCATCATTGATCCTGAATTCAGAGGCTTTTTGATGTGCCCTTTCTCATTCTCCTCTGTGAACTGTTTGAGCCTTGTCTTACCTCTTCCTCTTAAGCAAGACTATCACCCCATGTGTGATAATGGATTGTTTGAATGAAGGCAGAGTGCCACGGAATATTTGGAAACCCTTCTGTGTTGTGCTGCGGTTATAGAATGTACCACTGTAAACCAGGATATCTTGTGTGTGTAGAATTGAAATAAAGAGAACACCTGAAGGCCTTGTGTGGAGACAACAGTCTTTGTAGCGGTGTTCTTCCTGGGAAAGCCCTGTGAGAGTTTTCAAAAGGGTGGGAGTTTTCTCTCCTTTTGTCCCTTGGCTGAGGAAAGGGTGAGCAGGTCCGTTTCTTCTGTTCAGAGATGTGGATGATGATGCGCTCAGGAAAATTGTGGGCATGTGGGAATTGCTGGCAGGCCTCTCTGAGTGTTCTGACCACTGAGCTTCTGGCTGATGCAGGGTGCAGTTCTAGCAAAGTGAGGGGGAAGTGTCCTCTAGTGTAAAAGGGCTTCTGGGTGTGCAAAGGCCTCTGCAGAGCAATGGGGGGGGGGGGGGGGTGGTATTTCTTCTGCATCCGGATGTACGGTGATCATAGGTTGTTTTGTCCACTATTCCACATACTCTTTGTAGTTGATAGAGGGCACCATGATGGAGCATCTTTCTTACCAGAGTAAGATTTGTTCCAATGGAGGTAGGTAATAAATCTGTACTCTGGGTGTAATTGGACTACAGTGACTAGTAGGAAGTAGCGGGATCTGAATAATTATAATTGTAGCCTACAATGTAAATAAAGTCCCAGACACAATATTTGTGTGGTTAGTTGTATCTATGAAAATAGTGTCTATCTACAGTAATTGTAGCCATGACTATAGAACCGCAAAGGATTCTTATACAAACACATCCTTTTCCCTTGTATCCAAGAAGAGTTTCAGGGTCTTCACTGGGCTGCATCACAAAATGACAGATATTCTGTTCAGCGTCAAGGCAAATGTCTTGAGCTCCGATGGTGTTACTCTTGTTCTTGCACAACACGTGTCTATGTCAATTGTTTGGAATTTATCCCCTTTTTGATTGGCCCACACTCTGTGTTGTATTGGCTAAAGTATGTTTTTTCATGATTTAACCCTAATGCAATGATGGGATCTGTAGTGAGTACAGATGCTTTTGATATTGTTAATAGGAGAGTGGAAAAGCAACTGGAATGTACTGAGCTTTGTCTAGGGCTGGGTGGAGCCCCAGTTGAGAGCTTATGGGAAAGAACTAAGGGGCAGGCTAGTATGGGAGACACGGTGGTGAGTGTTTACTACAGGCCACCTGATCAGGAAGAGGAAGTCAATGAGAACTTCTATAGAGAGCTGAAATTAACCTTATGATCACAGGCCCTGGTTCTCTTTGGGGACTTCAGTCACCCCGATATTTGCTGGAAAAACTACACCGCCAAGCACACACAGTCCAGGAGCTTCCAGCAGAGCTTTGAGGTGCTCTCCTGGATCTTCTACTAAGGAAGAAAGAGGGTGTGGTTGGGGATGTGAAGGTTGGGGGTAGCCTTGGCTGCACTGACCGTGGCATGGTAGAGTTCACGATTGTGTCTGGAAGACACAGAGCAACAAGGAGCCTTATAACCCTGGTGTTCAGGAGAGCTAAGTTTGTCCTCTGCCAGGAGCTATCTGCAGAAATCCAATGGGTTGGGGCTCTAGAAGGGAGGGGGCTCCAGGAGACCTGCTTAATAATATTCAAGCACCACTTCCTCCAAGCTCAAGATTGCTGTCTCCCAAAGAGTAACAAGTCAAGCAAAGAGAGACAGGAGACTGCATGGATAAGCAAGGAGCTACTGGGAAAACTGAAATGGAAGAAGGGAGTTTACAGAATGTGGCAAAAGGGACTGTCCACTTGGGAGGACTACAAGAACGTTGTCAGAGTATGCAGGGATGCAATGAGGAAAGCTAAGGCCCCCTTGGAATGAAATCTGGCAAGGGATGTCCAAGGCAACAGGAAGGGCTTCTTCAAGTCCATCAGTAGCAAACGGAAGACTAGAGAAAACGTGGGCCTGCTGCTGAATGAGGTGGGTGTGCTGGAGACAGAGGATACAGAGAACGTGGAGTTAGTGAATACCGCCTTTGTTTCAGTCTTTACTGCTATGGCCAGCTGTCATGAGTCTGAGACCTTGGAGGTAGGGGAGGCTGCCCAGTTGCCAGTTCAAGAAAGACAAGGAACCACTGGAGAGAGTGCAGCGTAGGGCAATGAAGATGCTGAGGGGACTGGAGCAGCTCTGGTATGAGGAAAGTCTGAGGGACCTGGATGTGTTTAGGCTGGAGCAGAGCAGGCCAAGAGGGAATCTGATCAGTGCTTGCTATTATCTAAAGGGTGGTTGTCTGGAGGATGGGGCCAGACTCTTCTCAGTGGTGCCCAGTAACAGGACAAGGTGCGACAGGCACAAACTGGAAGACAGGAAGCTCCATCTAAACATGAGGAGAAAGTTCCCGTCCTTGAGGGTGGTAGAGCCCTGGCACAGGCTGCCCAGAGAGATTGGAGAGTCTCTGTGCCTGAAGAGATTCCAAACATGCCTGGATGTGATCCTGTGCATCATGCTCTGGGAGAACTTGCTTTAGCTGAGAGGAGGTTGGACTGGATGATCTCCAGATGTCCCTTCCAATGTCTACCCTTTTATGATGCTGCGGTTTTGTGACAGCCACAGGTTTGGTTTTGTTTTATGCTAAAAAGCACCACAATTTTGACTTTATTTACATGATGCCAAAGGGCTTTTCAGATCTCGGTGGTTAAAATGCCTTCCTCACCTTCTCTTATTGTTGCTGTGTCACTGTAGATTTCATCCCAAACTGTGCCTGTATACAGCCATGAGCTAATGAGAGATTCTTTTGGAATTTTTGAGTGCATGTATAATCCAGTACTCACCTTTTTTTTGCTAATTTTCCTCCTTTGAGGCATCAGGTCAGACATGAGCCATGGATTAGTCCCTAGTGCTAACAGTGAGGAACTTACAGCTTGTTCCATGCCATGCAGCTTGCTAAATGTTGTCCTGGGTTTGTTTGCAAGTCTCTCAGCATCTATACCATCAAGTATTCCAAGTCCCGTTCCTAACCTAGAGAGGCTACTAGCCATCCTTCTTTTCATTGGTTTGGCAGGGGACAGAGTTCATCCATGTAGCCAAAGTAGCCACCCCACAGAGGATGTGCCTGTGTGAGTTAATGGTGCATGGGTTGGCTGAACGGGAGCAACATTTACCTGCATCAGGAGCTCTACTCGTTTTCATGACCAGGAAGGATGAAAGAACACTTGTTGCTGACCCACAATTTTCAAGAGCTTATGGGCCAATTTTGGATACTTGTGGGGTCAGCTTCTCTCTTTTCAAGGCACCTGTAGCTGGTATCATTGTAGTTGAAGAGACAGTGATCATTGCCAGTGTAGTTGAAGAGAGAGTTATCATTACTGGTGTCACAATCTCACAAAGCTACACTGGTCACTACCCGCTTAACCATTCCTCTAGGAAATGTCTGTTCACCACATCTCGAACCTAGTATTCTAGAGGAATAGATGTTTTATCAAAACATGGTGATTTTTCTCTACTAGGTTCTTCTACTGGAAGTAAATCCTGAGCCGTAGTGCTTTCACAGCAGCAAGCAAGAGTTTCTCTTTTGGGTTCCCTAGGGATTGGACCAGCTTTTCCCTCCTAACCTGTGTAGATTAGCTCCACAAGCTGGAAGGCTCTTGCTGTTGTTCATGAAATGCCTGCTTAGTACTTCTGTCCCTGAAGGCTCTTCTGCAAGGCTATCCAAAATGTCACCAAGAATTTCATCTTATTCTCTGATGCTTCATAAAATGCACACAAAAAGACAAGATTATCAACACAGTGGACTTGAACAGCCTGCCAACTTTGTGCTGCTGGACTGTTCATCATGGAACTTTCCATGTGTATCCATCTCCTCCTCGTCCACTGCAACAGCCACTGCAGGAAACTGTGGAAGGCGTCATACAGAAACTGGACACAAGAAGATGGAAAAAAATCTCAGTAGATGATATTTGCCCCCACAAAACACATCAGCTTAGAGCTAGAACTTAAAATATTATCTGTGGGCCCTTTGAGACCTCAGGATGCAAGAAAGCACGTGGTTCTAGCGATCGATGAAGAAAATTGCTGCATGTTTGTCCTAGGAGTGAGGTGGAGGGTTGAAATAGTGGATCCCTCTAAGCACAAAGTTTACAAACATGAAAATAATAATTTAGTTGGCTCCAGAAGGCATTTGTAGTAGCAAAGCGTTGGAGCTGACAGGCTTTATATCCAACTGCGAAGGACTGAGACTGCCATGGCTAGAGAGGAGAGAGCAAGAATTTGTTGCCTTCAGAAGACGTAGGATGGAAAAGGTCTGAGTAGACATCTGGCAGGTGTCTTCTGTGCAGCAGCATCTTCAGAGACTGGCGAGTGCAGAATGCCTCTGAGGAGGTTTGTGAGCTCAGACTTTTGAAGCAGAGAATTTCCCTTTATTCTTTGAAGCAGAATGCTAAGCAGGGGAGAATATAGGGCAGATCATCTCTCGAACAGATGTTAGTAGAAAGCAAGTACTTATACCAAGGAAGAAATCTGTCCCACATTGTGCCCGAGGAGAACCAGCAACATTTCTCCCTCAATCAAAAAAAAAAAAAAAACAAACCCCACAACAAAACAACCCCCCCCAAACCAAACCAACAAACAAAACCAAAAAAACCCAGAGGATTTGCTGGACCAGAGGAGATCTGAGTTCTGTCTGCAGAGTGATACCTGCACTCTCTTTTTTAAGATATTCTTTGAAAATTAGTTGCAGATGGAGGGCACAAACGTGTGCACAAACGTGGGCAAACGGTTGTTACTTTCTCCTACTGATTCAGGCACCAAGTTATTTTAAACCAAGTGAAGGCATCATCGAATTTCTAGGTCTTTGCCTTGTGAGTGTTGTTTGACGGTGTCAGGTCGATTAGCGAAGAAAAATAAGGTGAAATCCTCTCGGAAGTTAAAGGGAATGTACCGTAACCAGGGAGATTAGGAT
Source organism: Bucorvus abyssinicus (assembly GCA_009769605.1). NCBI lineage: Eukaryota > Metazoa > Chordata > Aves > Bucerotiformes > Bucorvidae > Bucorvus > Bucorvus abyssinicus. Next base: position 19,362,487 of record CM020041.1, on the reverse strand, counting down.
TGTTTCTCGGGTGGAAAAAAAAGAAAAAAAGGAAAAAGTTTTGTTCCTTTTATAGTAAAAGCTAAATTAAAACAACTTGAACCAAAATAAACAGTGCAAACTGTATTTTTTGTCCTCCTCAATTTTTTTCTTTTCTTTTTTTTTAGTTTTTGAATTCTGATATAGGAAAACTGGTCTTGGAGGCAGCTGTGTGCATCTCCTGTACACTGTGTGTGCATTTGACGGAGCTCGCTGTTGGCTCCGCGGGACCAGTCACGGTGTAAGATGATCCTCAGGGCCGCTGAAGAATGCCTGACCCAGGGGATTTTATCCGGTCTCGGACAAGGATCCTGGTTCTCACTACGAGCCTGTGCTCTGGACCACTCGCTCTCCCCTCCCACCTCCGTTTCCGCACGGTTTTTCATCCTAGCATTCCTCTTGACCTCTCTCTTTCACCGAGTTACATCCTGCCTCTAATCATCCCATAATAAGCTTTGCGTGTTCCTAGAAGCCCATTCTAACATCTCCTAATCACTTTCTTATCAGACCCTTCCTGATAATCCATTATATTATTTTTTCCCCTTGTCCTTTACAAAGATTCTGTTGAACCTCTTGGCGCTTCGTTCACACTCGAACGGTTCCTTTAACGGCCCCTCGAGCGGTGCCCTCAGATCCCTGGTCTTTGCCTTTGTCTCCGTTAGCTCCTGCTCGTTAGCGCTTGTGGAGCTGCGGGTTGAAGGTACGAGCCCTCCTGCTTGTTTCCTTGCCTTGTGTAGGAAGGAGCTGTCGGCCCTCTGTCCTGCCACAGGTACAGGCGTTCGGGTTTGGCCGCTGCTTTCAGGGATAAGCGAAGCATTGCTGAGCCCGGGGACACCTTTCACGAAGGTGTTACACGGTGACACGCGTTATGACCACGGGTGCGAGGGTCAGCCGGCGGCAGGGGAGGACACTGCTGTCAATTAAGGAGGAAAATACCCCACTTCACCCGGAAAAGCGTTGAGGTTGCGTGTGCTTTGGGCGAGGTGGGATAGACGACGAGAAGAAAAGCGCATTGGGATGGTGTGTCCTCGAAGAGCACTTTCGTTCTAGTGCGGTGGTGAGCTGGGGTGATGGGGAAGCCTTTGCTTTCGCCAGGGCCCTTTCGCTGGCCCCAGCTCTCGTTCTGTCCAGCGGGGCTTCTGTGACCCGCCCCACTTGGCAACTGTCCTCTGCCGATGAGCAGGTGGAGAAGAGAAGGGCAATCCCGCATCGCCTGCTGAGCAGCGCTGTGGCTGCGGGCGGGGAGGCTGCTTCCAAGCGAGGAGAGCAGCTGCTCTGCGCCCTTTGGCTCCGGTCTGGCTCGGAGAGTGGCGGTCCGAGCAGCGACCTGCAAAGCAGCAGCGCTGTCCCGGCTGAGAGGAAAGATTCCCGCTTGCGACGCTGGGTGGGGCTGTTGGCCACGGAGCGGCAGGTTCCTCCGCCCGCCCCGCGTTTGCCGGCACCGGCAGACAGGGAAAAAAAAACCACAACGGAAAACCAGCCGTGCGAGCTGGCGGGAAGGGCGGCGGGTCCCGCAGTCGGGGTGCTCGGGGACTTTCCGACCGCCCTACCACGGAATTCCTGAGGATCCCCGCTCTGCGCCGGACGCTGCTTGCAAATGCTGGGGAGCGCGGAGGACGGTGGCTGGCTTTTGTGGAGAGGGATGGCGTGCGGGAGCCGCAGCGGAGGCGGCAAGAGGCAAGTGCTGTTGTTTCTTCTGTGCGTTTGCGTGTGTCCGAGCGGGGCCGAAAGCCTCCGCTACTCTCTGGCGGAGGAAATGGAGAGGGACGCCTTTGTGGCCAATATCGCACAGGACGTGGGGGTCGCTCCGAGCCAGCTCGCCGCTCGCAAGGCCCGCGTGGTGTCCGAGGGGAACGAGCAGCTTTTCCGCCTCAACCCAAGCACCGGCGTGCTGACGGTCAAGGAGTCGCTGGACCGCGAGCAGATCTGTGCGCAGAGCGATACGTGCACGCTCTTCTTTAAGGTATTGCTTGAAAACCCGTTGCAGCTGATCCGCGGGGAGGTGGAGGTTCGGGACGTGAACGACAACTCCCCCGTGTTCCCGGAGAAGGAGATGGTTTTAGAAATTCTGGAAACTGTGCCTGCCGGCTCCCGTTTCCTTTTGGAAAGCGCTCGGGACCGTGACGTGGGCAGCAACGGTTTGCAGAACTACAGCCTCGCGTCCAACTCGCATTTCTCCCTCGCTGTTGGAACAAGGAAAGGCGGAGCAAAATACGCGGAGCTCGTCCTCGAGCAGCAGCTGGACCGCGAAGAGCAGCCGGAGCTGAATTTACTCCTGATGGCCGCGGACGGGGGCTCGCCACCCAGATCGGGCACGGCTCAGGTCCGGATCGTGGTGCTGGATGCCAATGACAACACCCCGGTCTGTGATCGGGAGGTCTACGAGGTGCGCCTGGCCGAGAACAGCCCCCCGCAGCAGCTGGTGGTCAGAGTGGTGGCCACGGATCCCGACGAAGGATCCAACGGGAAAGTACGTTACGCCTTCACCGAGACATCCGAGGGGTCCCGGCAGCTCTTCGAGCTGAACCCTGACACTGGGGAGATACGGGTGGCGGGCAACCTGGACTTCGAGGAAGCGAAAAGCCACGAGATGATGGTGAAAGCCAGCGACGGCGGGGGTCTGTCTGCTCATTGCAAAGTGCAGGTGGAGGTCGTAGACGTGAACGACAACGCCCCCGAGATAGCGCTCAGCTCCCGGAGCGCCTCCGTTGCCGAGGACGCGCCGCCCCGCACCGTGGTGGCCCTGTTCAGCGTGCGCGACCGGGACTCTGGCGACAACGGCAGGACGGAGTGCGCCATCGACGGGGACCTGCCCTTCAGCGTCACGCCCACTTTTGATAATTACTACGAGCTGAGAACAAACGCGGCGCTGGACAGGGAGAGCAGGGCCGAGTATAACGTCACCATCACGGCCACGGACTGGGGCACGAGGCGTCGGAGCTCTGGCCAAAGCATCGTCGTGCAGGTGCGGGACGTGAACGACAATGGTCCCGAGTTCACGCAGGAGCTTTACACGCTGTGGGTCACGGAGAACAACAGCCCCATGCTGCGCATCGGCAGCGTGAGCGCCACGGACGCGGACGCGGGCAAAAACGCGCGCGTCACGTACGCGCTGGTGCGCCAGGAGGGCAAGGAGCAGCCCGACGTGTCGGTGCACTCTGAAACCGGGGCTGTTTACGTCGTCCGCCCGCTGGACTACGAGGAGGTGCGCGCCTTGGAGGTGGTGGTGCGCGCGGCCGACGGCGGCTCGCCGCCGCTCAGCGCGCAGGCGGTGCTGCGCGTGCTGGTGCGGGACGAGAACGACAACGCGCCCGTGGTGCTGCACCCGGCCGCCGAGAGCGGCGCGGCCGCGGCGGGCGAGCTGGTGCCGCGCTGGGCGCGGGCGGGCTACCTGGTGGCCAAGGTGGTGGCGGTGGACGCGGACGCGGGTCAGAACGCGTGGCTGTCGTACGAGCTGGCCAAGGCGACGGAGCCGGGGCTCTTCCGCGTGGGGCTGCACAGCGGCGAGGTGCGCACGGCGCGGGCCGTGGCGGAGCGCGACGCGGCCCGGCAGCGGCTCGTCGTGCTGGTGCGAGACCGCGGGCAGCCGCCGCGCTCCGCCAGCGCCAGCCTCGCCATCGCCCTGGTGGACGGCTTCTCCGACGCGCATTTGCGGGCGAGCGACGAGGCGCCGCCGGCCGCCGAGCCCGACGGGCCGCTCACGCTCTACCTCGTCGCCTGCCTGGCCGCCGTGTCGGCGCTCTTCCTGGCCACCGCCGCCGCCGCCCTGGTGCTGAGGGTGCGGCGGGCCAGGCGGCGCGAGGCGGAGCCCTTGCCCACCTTCCCGACGGCCGCCACGGAGAGCAACGCGGGCTCCCTGCCCCGCAGCTACGTCTACGACGTCTGCTTGGCCGCCGGCACCGTCAACAGCGACTTTCGCTTCCTGCGGCCCCTGCTGCCCTGCTTCCCCGCCGCGCTGCCCGCCGGCGCGGGCCAACAGCGGAGCTCGGTGTGCTCGCAAGAGGCGGCCAACCCCGGCGCAGAAGCCGACTGGGCTGCGCAGGTGAGACAGACCTGGCCGGCTCGGGGCGGTGCGGGGAGCGGGAGGAGGGAGCAGCAGTTCGGGGCGTGGGGCGGGAAGGGGGCGTTCACGCCTGGGAGTAAGGACTGTGGTTGTTGCGGAGCTGCTGAAGGAGGAGCCACTTGGGCGGGAGGAGGGCTTAGAGAGGGTCTCAGAGCCTCTGGCCTCCCCGGAGGACCTAACACGGCTCAGCTGCTCCCCAAGTGCTGCCCAACCGCGACCCTCTGCATCCAGATCCCCGAGTATTGGCGTTAGATCAAGCCTTCGGTGTCACCACAAAGGGCATCTCTTGGAATGTGAGGAGAAGTCGGGCTACGGTTGTGTGAGCCAGGCAGTGGGTGTAAGACAGGTCCTCTAAGCTTCTCGCTGGTGCCTGCTGACCTTCGATGCCCAAATGACAAGCTCTACTCTCTGTCCTTTGCAGGGCAGAGCTCCCCTCTCCCAAGACACGGCTCCCAGAGCTGCGGAAGCAGCTTGCACTGCAGACAGCGGGATGGAGTTCACTGTTGCTTCTGATCAAACCCCTTGGCTCACCCATCAGTAAGTGAGGAGAAGACAAGCCTTTCTGTCCTCACCAGCTGACGTCCTCTGAAGGAAACGGAACTAAATGGACTCGTGAGCAGTACTTTATTGGTGTAGGTATTCTGTAGTTGTGATATGGATGGAGGAGAAGGAGGAGGACTCTGTTGCATGTCGATTACACCGAGACGATGTATAAGGACTGCTGCTGACTCTTAAGGGAAAATGGAAGCAGGTCTTCAAGAGAATTTCTTCCCTACGTCACCTTTTGCGCGGTGGTTTTTGTTGTGTTGTTTTCCTTAAGGAGAGGGCTCTCTAATAACCTCTTCCTTTTCGGCAGGCTGTTCACCACCAGGCCAAGCAGCTATTCAGCACAATTAAGTGGTGCTTGCAAAGGAATTCCCGAATACGAGGCAGAAGCTGATTCCAGTAGAAACGGCTGGTATTGGCACATATTGGTCCAGGAGTTTACAGGTTCTCCAGACTGTGAACAGCTTGAATAATATAGTATCTCTTTTTTTTTTAATGTAAAGATGAAATGAAGATGTAGAGGATTTTCAAGGTAAGACCGTAGAGAATTAGAAGTACTGTTTGTAGTTTTGCGGTAAAATAGGCCAAACCGTTTACACTATACTTAAGGCACAGTAGAATAGAGCACATTAAGAAGCTTTCCGTTTTCTTTTTCGTTAATTGCTGATGAGTTCTAAAGTAATATCATGTTTCCTGTCGCTGACACATATTTAAGAGCCAAATGCCTGATGCCGGACAACAATAAAAGCTGCTTGGAACTCCCTCGGGTGAGTGTGCTGTCTCAAAGAGCACCTGTCACAGTCATTGCCATGAGAATCCACATCCCAAGAGTATGATTTTGGGAATAAATCCAGACCTTTGGAGTGGACTTTATGAAAGAGAGATCAAAACAACCTGCGCTGTTGTCAGATGCGAGAGCAAGGTTGAAGGGGATTTTCTGAGCCAAGCCCCTTCGTGAGAGCTCCCAGCTTGAGAGCTCGTGAATCACAGGAGCAATCTTGGTCCATTCCAGAAACCGAACCGAGACTTAATGCGGGGATCTGCATGGCCATCGCTGCCGTGGTTCATGGACCAGCCCACTGTGGATGCTGGACGCCTGGAACCAAAGACAGCTTTTGAGTTAAAGAGCCTGAAACTAGTCTCTTCATGGTACATAAAGAGTTGAAGGTGGTGTAGGGAGGGACATTAGGAAAAAAGCTGCCTTAACTAAATCTCGTGCTCAGATAAAAGGTAAAGAGAAGCCCTGCTTCTCCAAGTGGTGGCCACCCCTTGAACAGGGCCGTACGGGCCGTTATATCGGTGTGTCCCGAGCTGGGCACAGAGCAAGAGAGCGGCTTCTGCGCGTTCTGCAGCCTTTGCTCCGGGAAAGGTGCGCGTCCTTCTGCAGGTCGGCCGCCTGGTGCCGCTGCTGAGCGAAAGGAGCCGCGGCGGCACGGCGCAGCCGGCAGCTCCACCGCCCCCGCGGCTGCGGGGCTGCTCCATGGCGGGCTGCTCTGCTCGGGGCTCGGCAGGCTGCATTCAGGGACCCTGGCGGTGCGGGGTGAGCGGTTGGACTCGATGACCTTAAAAGTGTCTCCCATCCGTGTGCTTCTATGATTCTATGATCGGCAGCTGCATCCAGCTGAGCAGGGGAGGAGGTCGGTTCGCTGCTGCGGCGCGCCGCTTCCCGCGGAGGAGAGCGCGGGCCATCGGCCAGACGGAGCCTGTCCGCGCCGCCCCGCCATGGCGCTCGCAAGGCAAGTGCTTTTTCTCTCGGCTTTCCTCTGCCTGGCGCACGCTGACTCCCAGCCCATCCGCTACTCCGTGGCCGAGGAGGGCGAGAGCGGCTCCGTGCTGGGCAACGTGGCGGAGGACGCGGGGCTGGCCCCGGCGCAGCTCTCGGCTCGCCGCGCCCGCCTGGCCTCGGAGGACGGCCGGCAGCTCTTTCGCTTAGACGGCGGCACGGGCCGCCTGGTCGTGGCCGAGAGGCTGGACCGGGAGGAGCTGTGTGGCCAGTCCGCGACGTGCACGCTCCCCTTCGAGCTCCTGCTGGCAACCCCGCTGCAGTTCTTTCGGGTCGAGGTGCTCGTGGAGGACATCAATGACCATTCGCCCGTTTTCCCGGAGGAGCAAGTCACGTTTAAGATCCTAGAGAGGAGTGACCCGGGCTCGCGTTTCCCCCTGGAGGGGGCTCAGGACCTGGATGTTGGCAGCAACAGCATCCAGGCTTACAGCATTGCTCCCGAGAATGACTACTTTCGTGTCTCCTTTGGGAGTGAGAGTGAGGACAACAAATATGTGGAACTGGTCTTGGAAAAGCCTCTAGACAGAGAGGAGCAGGCAGAGGTGAGTTTCAGTCTCATTGCCGTGGATGGGGGCTCTCCACCCAGGAGTGGGACCACTCAAATCCGCATTGTCGTTCTTGATGTAAATGACAATGCTCCGGCCTTCACACAGAAACTGTACATGGGGCAGGTTTTGGAAAATGCCCCGGAGGGCTCTGTGGTTCTCCGCGTGGTGGCAACGGATCGGGATGCTGGACCTAATGGGGACATCTCCTATCAGTTCAGCCAAGTGGTGGGTCAGAGCCACTCGGCGTTCTCAATTGACCCCACAAGCGGTGAAATTAAAGTCACAGAGCCTGTGGACTTTGAGGTGGCAGAGACCCATGAGCTCAGTGTGCGGGCCACAGATGGTGGTGGGCTCTCAGCAATGTGCAAGGTGTTGGTGGAGGTGGTGGATGTGAATGACAATGCACCGGAGCTGGTGGTCAGTTCCTTCAGCAGTCCCCTCCCTGAGAATGCATTACCTGGCACGGTGGTTGCCCTCTTTACTGTCAGGGACCGGGATGCTGGTGCCAACGGGAAGATCTCCTGTGCTCTTGAGGACCAACTGTCATTCTCCCTGCGGTCGGCCTATAAGAATTATTACGAGCTGGTAACAGTGAGTGCGTTGGACCGGGAGGAGATGGCACGTTACATCCTCACTGTCACAGCAGCAGACGCAGGGTCACCTCCTCTTACAAGCACCCAGACCTTCACGGTGGACATCTCCGATGTCAATGACAATGCACCGGTCTTCAACCAGACATCGTACACCATGTATGTGCATGAGAACAATGTCCCCAAGGTGCTCGTTGGAGCTGTCAGTGCCTCTGATGCAGACGTGGGGTCCAATGCCAAGGTGACCTATTCCCTGGCACCAGCGCAACGCACAGAGCATCCTGCCTGCTCCTGCATCTCTGTGAACTCTGAGAACGGGCACGTCTTTGTGCTGCGGCCCCTGGACTATGAGCAGGTGAAGCAGATTGAGATCTTAGTAAGTGCTGTTGATGCAGGGTCACCATCTCTTAGTGCCAATGTCAGCGTCCGCCTTGTTGTGGTGGATGAGAATGACAATGCCCCGCTGGTGCTGTACCCGTCACAGGACAGCAACCCGTCATCCAGTGAGCTGGTGCCCATGTCGGCTGAGGCGGGCTACCTCATCTCCAAGGTGGTGGCTGTTGATGCTGACTCAGGGCAGAACTCATGGCTTTCATACCACCTGCTGAGGGCCACTGACCGAGGGCTGTTTGTGGTGGGTGCCCAAAGCGGGGAGGTGCGGCTGAGGAGGCCAGTGACAGAGAGAGATGCCACGAAGCAGAAGCTTGTTGTCCTAGTTCGAGACAACGGGCGACCACCACTGTCGGCCACTGCGGCCCTAACTGCTCTCGTGCTGACTGACTTCTCAGACGTGCGCCTACCACACAGCAGCCTGGCCACGGAGGATGAGAGTGGCTCCCTCACAACCTATTTAATCATTTCATTGGTCTTTGTCTCACTCCTCTTCCTCGTCTCCACAGCAGTCTTCATTGCTCGCAAGGTGTGCAAGAGAAAGGAGCTGAAGGGTGGTCATGTGCTTTACGGCACTGGCAACTTGCAGAGAGACCTGGCTGATGCGGCTGCTGCAGGGACCCTGCCCCACGCCTATTGCTACGAGATCAGCCTCACAACAGGCTCGGGCAACAGCGAGTTCAAGTTCCTGAAGCCCATCCTCCCCAGCCTGCCACCACAGCACTGTGCCATTGGTGGGGGCACTGATGATGAACAAGATTTCCCCTGTGGCCCCATCGCTGCAGAGGACATGGCACCAGACAATGCAGGAACGCTCTCTGCAGAACCATTCAATGGTGTTCCCTTTAAGTAGCATGGAGTCAGCACAGCCAGAGGCTTCGTCCCTCTGGATAGGAAGAGATACAGACTACAACGTGTGGCAATGGTTCTTCTGGAGTAAATCTGCATATGCAACTGGTGTCACTGATTTCCTGAAAATTCTAAGCGAGAAGAAAGGTTGACTCCCTCTCCAAAAAACTCAACAAACTGAAACAAACTAAAGGCTCCCTCAGTTAAGCAAGAATACTTTTCAGTCTGTTCCAGCGTTTTCTGAAATGCTTTGAGAGTGGGGTTAGTTCCAGGGCCCCCGGCTAGGTTCTTGTCTCACTTGCTCTCTGGCCAGATCATGGGCCTTTTTATTCTGTGCTGTAACGCAACAGCAAGGTCACACGGACAAATCCCATGCTCGCTGCACTGCACACAGCCCTCGTCCCGGGTCAGAAAAGCAAAGGTGTTGTGAGTACTGTGTTACAATGTGGTGGGACTACGGGTGCAACTCTGGGTTCTGGATGTCTGTGTCTGAGGTGTGTGGGCATTGTGGTCAGTGTGTCTGTCCATACAGCTGTGGTGTGTCTGCATGTGCTGCACAAAGGCTGTCCAGTACAGCTGATTGTTGCGCACATCCAGCCGTTGTGATGCACATAATTCCAGCTCAGCAGGGAAGAAGGGTATTTTGTCCCTTTGAGCACAGCAGTGTCATCTTCTCTAGGGGAGAGCAGCAAAACACACAAGGTCTCCCTTTGGCCCATAAAGGGTTGGTGGTTGTCAGGGTTCCGTCTCCTTGGGATTGCCTTGGAAATATAACAGCACTAACAGACTAGGCTGGACTAGACCAGACTGGACTAGACTAGACTAGAGGAGAACAGAAGAATTTCAATTGGTAGAGACCTACAATGGTCATCTAGCCTGAGTGCCTGAGCACTTCAGGGCTGGACAAACATTAATGCATATTAGGGAGGGTATTCTCCCAATGCCTCTGAAACTCTGGCAGGCATGGGACATGGACCCGTGTTCTGTAAAGCCTGTTCCAGTGTTTGGCCACCCTCTCTGTAAAGAAATTCTCCCTAATATCCAGGCTAAAACCTCCCATAGTGCAGCTTTGAACCGTTCCCATGTCTCCTATCACTGGATAGGAGGGGGAAAAGATCAGCACCTGCATAGCCTCTTGGCTGCCAGAGCACACTGCTGACAAGCGTGGGGCCTGCTGTCAACCTGCACCCCCTGAGCCCTTTCTGCAGGGCTGCTCTCCAGCCACTCCTCTCCCAATGTATCCTTGTGCCTGGCACTAACTCCATCCCAGGTGCAGAACCCGGCCTTTGTACTGGTTAGAGTTCAGGCCAGTGATGATGGCCCAGTGCTGCAGGCTATGGAGATCCCTCTGCAAGCCCTCTTGTCCCTCCAGAGAGAAAACAGCACCTCCCAGTGTGGTATCATCAGCCAAGTTGCTAATGATGCATTGTCCTGGTGTTGCTGGGACAGAGTTCCAGGCCTGCCATGGTCTGGAGGCCAACAGCAGTTTTGAGCCAGCCAGGGCAGCTGACCTGAGTTGCTTCACAGGCGTATCCCATAGCAGAAACATCATGCTCAGTATAGAGGGGGAGGTTGGTTGAGGAGAGGGGAGGTTTTCCTGCTTGGCCTTCTGTTCTTGCTTAGCCTTCTTCTGATCCTGCTCCTCTTCCTTCTCCTGAGGACTGCTGTCCTGTTTGTTGTGACCGCTGTACGTGTGCTGGGCTGAGTGTAGCTTTGTGTACTTTATATTGGCATTGGTGTTAGTTGGGCTATTTCATGAAATCTGCTTTCATTCTGTGTACGCTGGAAGAATGTTGATTGGCTGGCTTCCAGTCAGCAGGGAGCTCCCCGCACTCTCAAGGGCTTTGGTAGTTGATGGAGAGGGGTCCTGCTGTAACGTGTGCAAATTCTCTCGAGTGTTCTGAGATGGTTCCCATCAATCCCCATGGACTCGTGAACTTTCAGCTGGTACAGCTGGTTCCATACAATTTCAGTGTCTGCAAATGGAACGTCGCTGTTGCCACACTCATGGTCCTCTGACTCAGTGGACCTGGCAGCACAAGGTCTATTAGTCTTAGGCAAGAGTGAAACAAAAAAAAGCATTGAATGCCTCCACTTCTGGCCTGACCTTGCTTCCAGAGATCATCCAATTTCTTTTCTTCCTTGAGCTCCGTAATGAGTTCCATGTTCAGGCAAGCTGGTTATTGTCCACCTTGCTTGACTTTTGGCCAAGTGAAATTGCCTGTTAATAGACTGTAACTGTACAGATTTGTGAAAATGTGTTCGTTGTCTTTGGGTGGATTGTAAGGAAACTCCACACGTCACTTCAAAGGGCTTTGAAGGTAGAATTGAGAGGAACTTGTGAAGGGCCCTTGAGTTTGCTTTCATCGTTGATCCTGAATTCAGAGGCTTTTTGATGTGCCCTTTCTCATTCTCCTCTGTGAACTGTTTGAGCCTTGTCTTACCTCTTCCTCTTAAGCAAGACTATCACCCCATGTGTGATAATGGATTGTTTGAATGAAGGCAGAGTGCCACGGAATATTTGGAAACCCTTCTGTGTTGTGCTGCGGTTATAGAATGTACCACTGTAAACCAGGATATCTTGTGTGTGTAGAATTGAAATAAAGAGAACACCTGAAGGCCTTGTGTGGAGACAACAGTCTTTGTAGCGGTGTTCTTCCTGGGAAAGCCCTGTGAGAGTTTTCAAAAGGGTGGGAGTTTTCTCTTCTTTTGTCCCTTGGCTGAGGAAAGGGTGAGCAGGTCCGTTTCTTCTGTTCAGAGATGTGGATGATGGTGCGCTCAGGAAAATTGTGGGCATGTGGGAATTGCTGGCAGGCCTCTGTGAGTGTTCTGACCACTGAGCTTCTGGCTGATGCAGGGTGCAGTTCTAGCAAAGTGAGGGGGAAGTGTCCTCTAGTGTAAAAGGGCTTCTGGGTGTGCAAAGGCCTCTGCAGAGCAATGAGGTGGGGGGGGGTGGTATTTCTTCTGCATCCGGATGTACGGTGATCATAGGTTGTTTTGTCCACTGTTCCACATACTCTTTGTAGTTGATAGAGGGCACCATGATGGAGCATCTTTCTTACCAGAGTAAGATTTGTTCCAATGGAGGTAGGTAATAAATCTGTACTCTGGGTGTAATTGGACTACAGTGACTAGTAGGAAGTAGCGGGATCTGAATAATTATAATTGTAGCCTACAATGTAAATAAAGTCACAGACACAATATTTGTGTGGTTAGTTGTATCTATGAAAATAGTGTCTATCTACAGTAATTGTAGCCATGACTATAGAACCGCAAAGGATTCTTATACAAACACATCCTTTTCCCTTGTATCCAAGAAGAGTTTCAGGGTCTTCACTGGGCTGCATCACAAAATGACAGATATTCTGTTCAGTGTCAAGACAAATGTCTTGAGTTCCGATGGTGTTACTCTTGTTCTTGCACAACACGTGTCTATGTCAATTGTTTGGAATTTATCCCCTTTTTGATTGGCCCACACTCTGTGTTGTATTGGCTAAAGTATGTTTTTTCATGATTTAACCCTAATGCAATGATGGGATCTGTAGTGAGTACAGATGCTTTTGATATTGTTAATAGGAGAGTGGAAAAGCAACTGGAATGTACTGAGCTTTGTCTAGGGCTGGGTGGAGCCCCAGTTGAGAGCTTATGGGAAAGAACTAAGGGGCAGGCTAGTATGGGAGACACAGTGGTGAGTGTTTACTACAGGCCACCTGATCAGGAAGAGGAAGTCAATGAGAACTTCTATAGAGAGCTGAAATTAACCTTATGATCACAGGCCCTGGTTCTCTTTGGGGACTTCAGTCACCCCGATATTTGCTGGAAAAACTACACCGCCAAGCACACACAGTCCAGGAGCTTCCAGCAGAGCTTTGAGGTGCTCTCCTGGATCTTCTACTAAGGAAGAAAGACGGTGTGGTTGGGGATGTGAAGGTTGGGGGTAGCCTTGGCTGCACTGACCATGGCATGGTAGAGTTCACGATTGTGTCTGGAAGACACAGAGCAACAAGGAGGCTTATAAACCTGGTGTTCAGGAGAGCTAAGTTTGTCCTCTGCCAGGAGCTATCCGCAGAAATCCCATGGGTTAGGGCTTTAGAAGGGAGGGGGCTCCAGGAGACCTGCTTTATAATATTCAAGCACCACTTCCTCCAAGCTCGAGATTGCTGTCTCCCAAAGAGTAACAAGTCAAGCAAAGAGAGACAGGAGACCTGCATGGATAAGCAAGGAGCTACTGGGAAAACTGAAATGGAAGAAGGGAGTTTACAGAATGTGGCTAAAAGGACTGTCCACTTGGGAGGACTACAAGAACGTTGTCAGAGTATGCAGGGATGCAATGAGGAAAGCTAAGGCCCCCTTGGAATGAAATCTGGCAAGGGATGTCCAAGGCAACAGGAAGGGCTTCTTCAAGTCCATCAGTAGCAAACGGAAGACTAGAGAAAACGTGGGCCCGCTGCTGAATGAGGTGGGTGTGCTGGAGACAGAGGATACAGAGAACGTGGAGTTAGTGAATGCCGCCTTTGTTTCAGTCTTTACTGCTATGGCCAGCTATCATGAGTCTGAGACCTTGGAGGTAGGGGAGGCTGCCCAGTTGCCAGTTCAAGAAAGACAAGGAACCACTGGAGAGAGTGCAGCGTAGGGCAATGAAGATGCTGAGGGGACTGGAGCAGCTCTGGTATGAGGAAAGTCTGAGGGACCTGGATGTGTTTAGGCTGGAGCAGAGCAGGCCGAGAGGGAATCTGATCAGTGCTTGCTATTATCTAAAGGGTGGTTGTCTGGAGGATGGGGCCAGACTCTTCTCAGTGGTGCCCAGTAACAGGACAAGGTGCGACAGGCACAAACTGGAAGACAGGAAGCTCCATCTAAACATGAGGAGAAAGTTCCCGTCCTTGAGGGTGGTAGAGCCCTGGCACAGGCTGCCCAGAGAGGTTGGAGAGTCTCTGTGCCTGAAGAGATTCCAAACACGCCTGGATGTGATCCTGTGCATCATGCTCTGGGAGAACTTGCTTTAGCTGAGAGGAGGTTGGACTGGATGATCTCCAGATGTCCCTTCCAATGTCTACCCTTTTATGATGCTGCGGTTTTGTGACAGCCACAGGTTTGGTTTTGTTTTTTAGTAAAAAGCACCACAATTTTGACTTTATTTACATGATGCCAAAGGGCTTTTCAGATCTCGGTGGTTAAAATGCCTTCCTCACCTTCTCTTATTGTTGCTGTGTCACTGTAGATTTCATCCCAAACTGTGCCTGTATACAGCCATGAGCTAATGAGAGATTCTTTTGGAATTTTTGAGTGCATGTATAATCCAGTACTCACCTTTTGTTTGCTAATTTTCCTCCTTTGAGGCATCAGGTCAGACGTGAGCCATGGATTAGTCTCTACTGCTAACAGTGAGGAACTTACAGCTTGTTCCATGCCATACAGCTTGCTAAATGTTGTCCTGGGTTTGTTTGCAAGTCTCTCAGCATCTATACCATCAAGTATTCCAAGTCCCTTCCTAATCTAGAGAGGCTACTAGCCATCCTTCTTTTCATTGGTTTGGCAGGGGACAGAGTTCATCCATGTAGCCAAAGTAGCCACCCCACAGAGGATGTGCCTGTGTGAGTTAATGGTGCATGGGTTGGCTGAACGGGAGCAACATTTACCTGCATCAGGAGCTCTACTCGTTTTCATGACCAGGAAGGATGAAAGAACACTTGTTGCTGACCCACAATTTTCAAGAGCTTATGGGCCAATTTTGGATACTTGTGGGGTCAGCTTCTCTCTTTTCAAGGCACCTGTAGCTGGTATCATTGTAGTTGAAGAGACAGTGATCATTGCCAGTGTAGTTGGAGAGAGAGTATTCATTACTGGTGTCAGAATCTCACAAAGCTACACTGCTAACTACCCTCTTAACCATTCCTCTAGGAAATGTCTGTTCACCACATCTCGAACCTAGTATTCTAGAGGAATAGATGTTTTATCGAAACATGGTGATTTTTCTCCACTAGGTTTCTTCTACTGGAAGTAAATCCTGAGCCGTAGTGCTTTCACAGCAGCAAGCAAGAGTTTCTCTTTTGGGTTCCCTAGGGATTGGACCAGCTTTTCCCTCCTAACCTGTGTAGATTAGCTCCACAAGCTGGAAGGCTCTTGCTGTTGTTCATGAAATGCCTGCTTAGCACTTCTGTCCCTGAAGGCTCTTCTGCAAGGCTATACAAAATGTCACCAAGAATTTCATCTTATTCTCTGATGCTTCATAAAATACACAAAAAAAAGACAAGATTATCAACACAGTGGACTTGAACAGCCTGCCAACTTTGTGCTGCTGGACTGTTCATCATGGAACTTTCCATGTGTATCCATCTCCTCCTCGTCCACTGCAACAGCCACTGCAGGAAACTGTGGAAGGCGTCATACAGAAACTGGAGACGAGAAGATGGATAAAAGTCCCAGTAGATGACATTTCCCCCCACAAAACACATCACCTTAGAGCTAGAACTTAAAATATTATCTGTGGGCCCTTTGAGACCTCAGGATGCAAGAAGGGTTCTAGGGATTGATGAAGAAAATAGCTGCGTATTTGTCCTAGGAGTGAGGTGGAGGGTTGAAATAGTGGATCCCTCTAAGCACAAAGTTTACAAACATGAAAATAATAATTTAGTTGGCTCCAGAAGGCATTTGTAGTAGCAACGCGTTGGAGCTGACAGGCTTTATATTCAACTGCGAAGGACTGAGACTGCCATGGCTAGAGAGGAGAGAGCAAGAATTTGTTGCCTTCAAAACACGTAGGATGGAAAGGTCTGAGCAGATATCTTGTAGGTATCTTGTGTCCAGCATTATCTTTGGAAAGTGCAGAATGTGTCTGAGGCGGTTTGTGAGCTCAGACTTCTGAAGCAGGGAATTGCCCTTTATTCCTCGAAGTTGGACAGTATGCAGGGGCGATTATAGAGCAGATCATCTCACAATCTGGTGTTAGTAGAAAGGAAGTACTGCTGGAAGAAGGAAATGATCCCCCATTGTGTCCGAGGAGAACAAGCAGCATTTTTTCCCTCAATCAGTGAATCAATGAAAAACAACACCAAAAAACCAAACAAACAAAAAACGCCCCAACAAACCACCAAACCCTCAAAAAACAAGACAAAAAAAAAAAAAGAGTGCCTGACACAGTGCATTTTTATCCGGTCTCGACACGGATTCTGCTCGCACTAAAAACGCGTGCTCTGGACCATTCGCTTTCCCCTCCCACCTTCATCTCCCCACAGTAGCTCCTTCCAGGTCCAGTCCTGACCTCTCCCTTTTGCCGAGTTACCTCCTGCCTCTAATCATCCCATAATAAGCTTTGCGTGTTCCTAGAAGCCCCTTCAAACATCTCCTAATCACTTATCAGACCCTTCCTGATAATCCATTACATTATTCGTTCCCCTTATGCTTTACAAAGATTCTGTTGAACCCCTTGGCGCTTCGTTCACACTCGAACGGTTCCTTTAACGGCCCCTCGAGCGGTGCCCTCAGATCCCTGGTCTTTGCCTTTGTCTCCGTTAGCTCCTGCTCGTTAGCGCTTGTGGAGCTGCGGGTTGAAGGTACGAGCCCTCCTGCTTGTTTCCTTGCCTTGTGTAGGAAGGAGCTGTCGGCCCTCTGTCCTGCCACAGGTACAGGCGTTCGGGTTTGGCCGCTGCTTTCAGGGATAAGCGAAGCATTGCTGAGCCCGGGGACACCTTTCACGAAGGTGTTACACAGTGACACGCGTTATGACCCCGGGTGTGGGGGTCAATTAAGGAGGAAAATACCCCACTTCACCCGGAAAAGCGTTGAGGTTGCGTGTGCTTTGGGCGAGGTGGGATAGACGACGAGAAGAAAAGCTCATTGGGATGGTGTGTCCTCGAAGAGCACTTTCGTTCTAGTGCGGTGGTGAGCTGGGGTGATGGGGAAGCCTTTGCTTTCGCCAGGGCCCTTTCGCTGGCCCCAGCTCTCGTTCTGCCCAGCGGGGCTTCTCTGACCCGCCCCACTTGCCAACTGTCCTCTGCCGATTAGCAGGTGGAGAAGAGAAGGGCAATCCCGCATCGCCTGCTGAGCAGCGCTGTGGCTGCGGGCGGGGAGGCTGCTTCCAAGCGAGGAGAGCAGCTGCTCTGCGCCCTTTGGCTCCGGTCTGGCTCGGAGAGTGGCGGTCCGAGCAGCGACCTGCAAAGCAGCAGCGCTGTCCCGGCTGAGAGGAAAGATTCCCGCTTGCGACGCTGGGTGGGGCTGTTGGCCACGGAGCGGCAGGTTCCTCCGCCCGCCCCGCGTTTGCCAGCACCGGCAGACAGGGAAAAAAAAACCACAACGGAAAACCAGCCGTGCGAGCTGCCGGGAAGGGCGGCGGGTCCCGCAGTCGGGGTGCTCGGGGGCTTTCCGACCGCCCTACCACGGAATTCCTGAGGATCCCCGCTCTGCGCCGGACGCTGCTTGCAAATGCTGGGAAGCGCGGAGGACGGTGGCTGGCTTTTGTGGAGAGGGATGGCGTGCGGGAGCCGCAGCGGAGGCGGCAAGAGGCAAGTGCTGTTGTTTCTTCTGTGCGTTTGCGTGTGTCCGAGCGGGGCCGAAAGCCTCCGCTACTCTCTGGCGGAGGAAATGGAGAGGGACGCCTTTGTGGCCAATATCGCACAGGACGTGGGGGTCGCTCCGAGCCAGCTCGCCGCTCGCAAGGCCCGCGTGGTGTCCGAGGGGAACGAGCAGCTTTTCCGCCTCCACCCAAGCACCGGCGTGCTGACGGTCAAGGAGTCGCTGGACCGCGAGCAGATCTGTCCGCAGAGCGATACGTGCACGCTCTTCTTTAAGGTATTGCTTGAAAACCCGTTGCAGCTGATCCGCGGGGAGGTGGAGGTTCGGGACGTGAACGACAACTCCCCCGTGTTCCCGGAGAAGGAGATGGTTTTGGAGATTCTGGAAACTGTACCTGCCGGCTCCCGTTTCCCTTTGGAAAGCGCTCGGGACAAGGACGTGGGCAGCAACGGCTTGCAGAACTACAGCCTCGCGTCCAACTCGCATTTCTCCCTCGCTCTCAAAACGGGAAAAGATGGAGAAAAAACCGCGGAGCTCGTCCTCGAGCAGCAGCTGGACCGCGAAGAGCAGCCGGAGCTGAATTTACTCCTGATGGCCACGGACGGGGGCTCGCCCCCCAGATCGGGCACGGCTCAGGTCCGGATCGTGGTGCTGGATGCCAATGACAACACCCCGGTCTGTGATCGGGAGGTCTACGAGGTGCGCCTGGCCGAGAACAGCCCCCCGCAGCAGCTGGTGGTCAGAGTGGTGGCCACGGATCCCGATGAAGGCTCCAACGGGAAAGTGCGCTACACTTTCACCCAGACATCCGAGGGGTCCCGGCAGCTCTTCGAGCTGAACCCTGACACTGGGGAGATACGGGTGGCGGGCAACCTGGACTTCGAGGAAGCGAAAAGCCACAAGATGGTGGTGAAAGCCAGCGACGGCGGGGGTCTGTCTGCGCATTGCAAAGTGCAGGTGGAGGTCGTAGACGTGAATGACAACGCCCCCGAGATAGCGCTCAGCTCCCGGAGCGCCTCCATTGCCGAGGACGCGCCGCCCCGCACCGTGGTGGCTCTGTTCAGCGTGCGCGACCGGGACTCCGGGGACAACGGCAGGACGGAGTGCACCATCGACGGGGACCTGCCCTTCAGCGTCACGCCCACTTTTGATAATTACTACGAGCTGAGAACAAACGCGGCGCTGGACAGGGAGAGCAGGGCCGAGTATAACGTCACCATCACGGCCACGGACTGGGGCACGAGGCGTCGGAGCTCTGGCCAAAGCATCGTCGTGCAGGTGCGCGACGTGAACGACAATGGTCCCGAGTTCACGCAGGAGCTTTACACGCTGTGGGTCACGGAGAACAACAGCCCCATGCTGCGCATCGGCAGCGTGAGCGCCACGGACGCGGACGCGGGCAAAAACGCGCGCGTCACGTACGCGCTGGTGCGCCAGGAGGGCAAGGAGCAGCCCGACGTGTCGGTGCACTCTGAAACCGGGGCTGTTTACGTCGTCCGCCCGCTGGACTACGAGGAGGTGCGCGCCTTGGAGGTGGTGGTGCGCGCGGCCGACGGCGGCTCGCCGCCGCTCAGCGCGCAGGCGCTGCTGCGCGTGCTGGTGCGGGATGAGAACGACAACGCGCCCGTGGTGCTGCACCCGGCCGCCGAGAGCGGCGCGGCCGCGGCGGGCGAGCTGGTGCCGCGCTGGGCGCGGGCGGGCTACCTGGTGGCCAAGGTGGTGGCGGTGGACGCGGACGCGGGTCAGAACGCGTGGCTGTCGTACGAGCTGGCCAAGGCGACGGAGCCGGGGCTCTTCCGCGTGGGGCTGCACAGCGGCGAGGTGCGCACGGCGCGGGCCGTGGCGGAGCGCGACGCGGCCCGGCAGCGGCTCGTCGTGCTGGTGCGAGACCGCGGGCAGCCGCCGCGCTCCGCCAGCGCCAGCCTCGCCATCGCCCTGGTGGACGGCTTCTCCGACGCGCATTTGCGGGCGAGCGACGAGGCGCCGCCGGCCGCCGAGCCCGACGGGCCGCTCACGCTCTACCTCGTCGCCTGCCTGGCCGCCGTGTCGGCGCTCTTCCTGGCCACCGCCGCCGCCGCCCTGGTGCTGAGGGTGCGGCGGGCCAGGCGGCGCGAGGCGGAGCCCTTGCCCACCTTCCCGACGGCCGCCACGGAGAGCAACGCGGGCTCCCTGCCCCGCAGCTACGTCTACGACGTCTGCTTGGCCGCCGGCACCGTCAACAGCGACTTTCGCTTCCTGCGGCCCCTGCTGCCCTGCTTCCCCGCCGCGCTGCCCGCCGGCGCGGGCCAACAGCGGAGCTCGGTGTGCTCGCAAGAGGCGGCCAACCCCGGCGCAGAAGCCGACTGGGCTGCGCAGGTGAGACAGACCTGGCCGGCTCGGGGCGGTGCGGGGAGCGGGAGGAGGGAGCAGCAGTTCGGGGCGTGGGGCGGGAAGGGGGCGTTCCCGCCTGGGAGTAAGGACTGTGGTTGTTGCGGAGCTGCTGAAGGAGGAGCCACTTGGGCGGGAGGAGGGCTTAGAGAGGGTCTCAGAGCCTCTGGCCTCCCCGGAGGACCTAACACGGCTCAGCTGCTCCCCAAGTGCTGCCCAACCGCGACCCTCTGCATCCAGATCCCCGAGTATTGGCGTTAGATCAAGCCTTCGGTGTCACCACAAAGGGCATCTCTTGGAATGTGAGGAGAAGTCGGGCTACGGTTGTGTGAGCCAGGCAGTGGGTGTAAGACAGGTCCTCTAAGCTTCTCGCTGGTGCCTGCTGACCTTCGATGCCCAAATGACAAGCTCTACTCTCTGTCCTTTGCAGGGCAGAGCTCCCCTCTCCCAAGACACGGCTCCCAGAGCTGCGGAAGCAGCTTGCACTGCAGACAGTGGGATGGAGTTCACTGTTGCTTCTGATCAAACCCCTTGGCTCACCCATCAGTAAGTGAGGAGAAGACAAGCCTTTCTGTCCTCGCCGGCTAACGTCCTCTGAAGGAAACGGAACTAAATGGACTCGTGAGCAGTACTTTATTGGTGTAGGTATTCTGTAGTTGTGATATGGATGGAGGAGGAGGAGGAGGACTCTGTTGCATGTCGATTACACCGAGACGATGTATAAGGACTGCTTCTGACTCTTAAGGGAAAATGGAAGCAGGTCTTCAAGATAATTTCTTCCCTACCTCACCTTTTGTGCGGTGGTTTTTGTTGTGTTGTTTTCCTTAAGGAGAGGGCTCTCTAATAACCTCTTCCTTCTCGGCAGGCTGTTCACCACCAGGCCAAGCAGCTATTCAGCACAATTAAGTGGTGCTTGCAAAGGAATTCCCGAATACGAGGCAGAAGCTGATTCCAGTAGAAACGGCTGGTATTGGCACATATTGGTCCAGGAGTTTACAGGTTCTCCAGACTGTGAACAGCTTGAGTAATATAGTATCTCTTTTTTTTTTAATGTAAAGATGAAATGAAGATGTAGAGGATTTTGAATGTAAGATCGTAGAGAATTAGAAGTACTGTTTGTAGTTTTGCGGTAAAATAGGCCAAACCGTTTACACTATACTTAAGGCACAGTAGAACAGAGCGCATTAAGAAGCTTTCAGTTTTCTTTTTCGTTAATTGCTGATGAGTTCTAAAGTAATATCATGTTTCCTGTCGCTGACACATATTTAAGAGTCAAATGCCTGATGCCGTGCAACAATAAAAGCTGCTTGGAACTCCCTCGGGTGAGTGTGCTGTCTCAAAGAGCACCTGTCACAGTCATTGCCACGAGAATCCACATCCCAAGAGTATGATTTTGGGAATAGATCCGAGCTTTGGAGTGGACTTTATGAAAGAGAGATCAAAACAACCTGCGCTGTTGTCAGATGCCGGAGCAAGGTTGAAGGGGATTTTCTGAGCCAAGCCCCTTCGTGAGAGCTCCCAGCTTGAGAGCTCATGAATCACAGGAGCAATCTTGGTCCATTCCAGAAACCGAACCGAGACTTAATGCGGGGATCTGCAT
Organism: Bucorvus abyssinicus; assembly: GCA_009769605.1. Taxonomy (NCBI): domain Eukaryota; kingdom Metazoa; phylum Chordata; class Aves; order Bucerotiformes; family Bucorvidae; genus Bucorvus; species Bucorvus abyssinicus. The sequence goes on along the minus strand of CM020041.1, from coordinate 19,341,222 downwards.
GGCCATCGCTGCCGTGGTTCATGGACCAGCCCACTGTGGATGCTGGACGCCTGGAACCAAAGATAGCTTTTGAGTTAAAGAGCCTGAAACTAGTCTCTTCATGGTACATAAAGAGTTGAAGGTGGTGTAGGGAGGGACATTAGGAAAAAAGCCGCTTTAACTAAATCTCGTGCTCAGATCAAAGGTAAAGAGAAGCCCTGCTTCTCCAAGTGGTGGCCACCCCTTGAACAGGGCCGTACGGGCCGTTATATCGGTGTGTCCCGAGCTGGGCACAGAGCAAGAGAGCGGCTTCTGCGTGTTCTGCAGCCTTTGCTCCGGGAAAGGTGCGCGTCCTTCTGCAGGTCGGCCGCCTGGTGCCGCTGCTGACCGAAAGGAGCCGCGGCGGCACGGCGCAGCTGGCAGCTCCGCCGCTCCCGCGGCTGCGGGGCTGCTCCATGGCGGGCTGCTCTGCTCGGGGCTCGGCAGGCTGCATTCAGGGACCCTGGCGGTGCGGGGTGAGCGGTTGGACTCGATGACCTTAAAAGTGTCTCCCATCCGTGTGCTTCTATGATTCTATGATCGGCAGCTGCATCCAGCTGAGCAGGGGAGGAGGTCGGTTCGCTGCTGCGGCGCGCCGCTTCCCGCGGAGGAGAGCGTGGGCCATCGGCCAGACGGAGCCTGTCCGCGCCGCCCCGCCATGGCGCTCGCAAGGCAAGTGCTTTTTCTCTCGGCTTTCCTCTCCCTGGCGCACGCTGACTCCCAGCCCATCCGCTACTCCGTGGCCGAGGAGGGCGAGAGCGGCTCCGTGCTGGGCAACGTGGCGGAGGACGCGGGGCTGGCCCCGGCGCAGCTCTCGGCTCGCCGCGCCCGCCTGGCCTCGGAGGACGGCCGGCAGCTCTTTCGCTTAGACGGCGGCACGGGCCGCCTGGTCGTGGCCGAGAGGCTGGACCGGGAGGAGCTGTGTGGCCAGTCCGCGACGTGCACGCTCCCCTTCGAGCTCCTGCTGGCAACCCCGCTGCAGTTCTTTCGGGTCGAGGTGCTCGTGGAGGACATCAATGACCATTCGCCCGTTTTCCCGGAGGAGCGAGTGACGTTTAAGATCCTAGAGAGGAGTGACCCGGGCTCGCGTTTCCCCCTGGAGGGGGCTCAGGACCTGGATGTTGGCAGCAACAGCATCCAGGCTTACAGCATTGCTCCCGAGAACGACTACTTTCGTGTCTCCTTTGGGAGTCGGATTAAGGACAAGAAGTCAGTAGAACTGGTCTTGGAAAAGCCTCTAGACAGAGAGGAGCAGGCAGAGGTGAGTTTCAGTCTCATTGCCGTGGATGGGGGCTCTCCACCCAGGAGTGGGACCACTCAAATCCGCATTGTCGTTCTTGATGTAAATGACAATGCTCCGGTCTTCACACAGGATCTGTACATGGGGCAGGTTTTGGAAAATGCCCCGGAGGGCTCTGTGGTTCTCCGCGTGGTGGCAACGGATCGGGATGCTGGACCTAATGGGGACATCTCCTATCAGTTCAGCCAAGTGGTGGGTCAGAGCCACTCGGCGTTCTCAATTGACCCCACAAGTGGTGAAATTAAACTCACAGAGCCTGTGGACTTTGAGGTGGCAGAGACCCGTGAGCTCAGTGTGCGGGCCACAGATGGTGGTGGGCTCTCAGCAATGTGCAAGGTGTTGGTGGAGGTGGTGGATGTGAATGACAATGCACCGGAGCTGGTGGTCAGTTCCTTCAGCAGTCCCCTCCCTGAGAATGCATTACCTGGCACGGTGGTTGCCCTCTTTACTGTCAGGGACCGGGATGCTGGTGCCAACGGGAAGACCTCCTGTGCTCTTGAGGACCAACTGTCATTCTCCCTGTGGTCGGCCTATAAGAATTATTACGAGCTGGTAACAGTGAGTGCGTTGGACCGGGAGGAGATGGCACGTTACATCCTCACTGTCACAGCAGCAGATGCAGGGTCACCTCCTCTTACAAGCACCCAGACCTTCACGGTGGACATCTCCGATGTCAACGACAATGCACCGGTCTTCAACCAGACATCGTACACCATGTATGTGCATGAGAACAATGTCCCCAAGGTGCTCGTTGGAGCTGTCAGTGCCTCTGATGCTGACGTGGGGTCCAATGCCAAGGTGACCTATTCCCTGGCACCAGCGCAATGCACAGAGCATCCTGCCTGCTCCTGCATCTCTGTGAACTCTGAGAACGGGCATGTCTTTGTGCTGCGGCCCCTGGACTATGAGCAGGTGAAGCAGATTGAGATCTTAGTAAGTGCTTTTGATGCAGGGTCACCATCTCTTAGTGCCAATGTCAGCGTCCGCCTTGTTGTGGTGGATGAGAATGACAATGCCCCGCTGGTGCTGTACCCGTCACAGGACAGCAACCCGTCATCCAGTGAGCTGGTGCCCATGTCGGCTGAGGCGGGCTACCTCATCTCCAAGGTGGTGGCTGTTGATGCTGACTCAGGGCAGAACTCATGGCTTTCATACCACCTGCTGAGGGCCACTGACCCAGGGCTGTTTGTGGTGGGTGCCCAAAGCGGGGAGGTGCGGCTGAGGAGGCCAGTGACAGAGAGAGATGCCACGAAGCAGAAGCTTGTTGTCCTAGTTCGAGACAACGGGCGACCACCACTGTCGGCCACTGCGGCCCTAACTGCCCTCGTGCTGACTGACTTCTCAGAGGTGCGCCTACCACACAGCAGCCTGGCCATGGAGGATGAGAGTGGCTCCCTCACAACCTATTTAATCATTTCATTGGTCTTTGTCTCACTCCTCTTCCTCGTCTCCACAGCAGTCTTCATTGCTCGCAAGGTGTGCAAGAGAAAGGAGCTGCAGGGTGGGCATGTGCTTTACGGCACTGGCAACTTGCAGAGAGACCTGGCTGATGCGGCTGCTGCAGGGACCCTGCCCCACGCCTATTGCTACGAGATCAGCCTCACAACGGGCTCGGGCAACAGCGAGTTCAAGTTCCTGAAGCCCATCCTCCCCAGCCTGCCACCACAGCACTGTGCCATTGGTGGGGGCACTGATGATGAACAAGATTTCCCCTGTGGCCCCATCGCTGCAGAGGACATGGCACCAGACAATGCAGGAACGCTCTCTGCAGAACCATTCAATGGTGTTCCCTTTAAGTAGCATGGAGTCAGCACAGCCAGAGGCTTCGTCCCTCTGGATAGGAAGAGATACAGACTACAGCGTGTGGCAATGGTTCCTCTGGAGTAAATCTGCATATGCAACTGGTGTCACTGATTTCCTGAAAATTCTAAGCAAGAAGAAAGGTTGACTCCCTCTCCAAAAAACTCAACAAACTGAAACAAACTAAAGGCTCCCTCAGTTAAGCAAGAATACTTTTCAGTCTGTTCCAGCCTTTTCTGAAATGCTTTGAGAGTGGGGTTAGTTCCAGGGCCCCCGGCTAGGTTCTTGTCTCACTTGCTCTCTGGCCAGATCATGGGCCTTTTTATTCTGTGCTGTAACGCAACGGCAAGGTCACACGGACAAATCCCATGCTCGCTGCACTGCACACAGCCCTCGTCCCGGGTCAGAAAAGCAAAGGTGTTGTGAGTACTGTGTTACAATGTGGTGGGACTACGGGTGCAACTCTGGGTTCTGGATGTCTGTGTCTGAGGTGTGTGGGCATTGTGGTCAGTGTGTCTGTCCATACAGCTGTGGTGTGTCTGCATGTGCTGCACAAAGGCTGTCCAGTACAGCTGGGAGTTGCGCACATCCAGCCGTTGTGATGCACATAATTCCAGCTCATCAGGGAAGAAGGGTATTTTGTCCCTTTGAGCACAGCAGTGTCATCTTCTCTAGGGGAGAGCAGCAAAACACACAAGGTCTCCCTTTGGCCCATAAAGGGTTGGTGGTTGTCAGGGTTCCGTCTCCTTGGGATTGCCTTGGAAATATAACAGCACTAACAGACTAGGCTGGACTAGACCAGACTGGACTAGACTAGACTAGACGAGAACAGAAGAATTTCAATTGGTAGAGACCTACAACGGTCCTCTAGCCTGAGTGCCTGAGCACTTCAGGGCTGGACAAACATTAATGCATATTAGGGAGGGTATTCTCCCAATGCCTCTGAAACTCTGGCAGGCATGGGACATGGACCCGTGTTCTGTAAAGCCTGTTCCAGTGTTTGGCCACCCTCTCTGTAAAGAAATTCTCCCTAATATCCAGGCTAAAACCTCCCATAGTGCAGCTTTGAACCGTTCCCATGTCTCCTGTCACAGGATAGGAGGGGGAAAAGATCAGCACCTCCATAGCCTCTTGGCTGCCAGAGCACACTGCTGACAAGCGTGGGGCCTGCTGCCAACCTGCACCCCCTGAGCCCTTTCTGCAGGGCTGCTCTCCAGCCACTCCTCTCCCAATGTATCCTTGTGCCTGGCATTAACTCCATCCCAGGTGCAGAACCCGGCCTTTGTACTTGTTAGAGTTCAGGCCAGTGATGATTGCCCAGTGCTGCAGGCTATAGAGAGTCAACAGCACCTCCCAGTGTGGTATCATCAGCCAAGTTGCTAGTGATGCATTGTCCTGGTGTTGTTGGGACAGAGTTCCAGGCCTGCCATGGTCTGGAGGCCAACAGCAGTTTTGAGCCAGCCAGGGCAGCTGATGCGAGTTCGCTCACAGGTGTGTCCCATAGCAGAAACATCATGCTCAGTATAGAGGGGGAGGTTGGATGAAGAGAGGTTTTCCTGCTTGTTTTCCTTCTCTTGCTTGGGATCTCCTGCTCCTCTTCCTTCTCCTGAGGACTGCTGTCCTGTTTGTTGTGACCGCTGTACGTGTGCTGGGCTGAGTATAGCTTTGTGTACTTTATATTGGCATTGGTGTTAGTTGGGCTGTTTCATGAAATCTGCTTTCATTCTGTGTACGCTGGAAGAATGTTGATTGGCTGGCTTCCAGTCAGCAGGGAGCTCCCCGCACTCTCAAGGGCTTTGGTAGTTGATGGAGAGGGGTCCTGCTGTAACGTGTGCAAATTCTCTAGAGTGTTCTGAGATGGTTCCCATCAATCCCCATGGACTCATGAACTTTCAGCTGGTACAGCTGGTTCCATACAATTTCAGTGTCTGCAAATGGAACGTCGCTGTTCCCACACTCATGGTCCTCTGACTCAGTGGACCTGGCAGCACAAGGTCTATTAGTCTTAGGCAAGAGTGAAACAAAAAAAGCATTGAATGCCTCCACTTCTGGCCTGACCTTGCTTCCAGAGATCATCCAATTTCTTTTCTTCCTTGAGCTCCGTAATGAGTTCCATGTTCAGGCAAGCTGGTCATTGTCCACCTTGCTTGACTTTTGGCCAAGTGAAATTGCCTGTTAATAGACTGTAACTGTACAGATTTGTGAAAATATGTTCGTTGTCTTTGGGTGGATTGTAAGGAAACTCCACACGTCACTTCAAAGGGCTTTGAAGGTAGAATTGAGAGGAACTTGTGAAGGGCCCTTGAGTTTGCTTTCATCGTTGATCCTGAATTCAGAGGCTTTTTGATGTGCCCTTTCTCATTCTCCTCTGTGAACTGTTTGAGCCTTGTCTTACCTCTTCCTCTTAAGCAAGACTATCACCCCATGTGTGATAATGGATTGTTTGAATGAAGGCAGAGTGCCACGGAATATTTGGAAACCCTTCTGTGTTGTGCTGCGGTTATAGAATGTACCACTGTAAACCAGGATATCTTGTGTGTGTAGAATTGAAATAAAGAGAACACCTGAAGGCCTTGTGTGGAGACAACAGTCTTTGTAGCGGTGTTCTTCCTGGGAAAGCCCTGTGAGAGTTTTCAAAAGGGTGGGAGTTTTCTCTCCTTTTGTCCCTTGGCTGAGGAAGGGTGAGCAGGTCCGTTTCTTCTGTTCAGAGATGTGGATGATGGTGCACTCAGGAAAATTGTGGGCATGTGGGAATTGCTGGCAGGCCTCTGTGAGTGTTCTGACCACTGAGCTTCTGGCTGATGCAGGGTGCAGTTCTAGCAAAGTGAGGGGCAAGTGTCCTCTAGTGTAAAAGGGCTTCTGGGTGTGCAAAGGCCTCTGCAGAGCAATGAGGTGTGGGGGGGTGGTATTTCTTCTGCATCCGGATGTACGGTGATCATAGGTTGTTTTGTCCGCTATTCCACATACTCTTTGTAGTTGATAGAGGGCACCATGATGGAGCATCTTTCTTACCAGAGTAAGATTTGTTCCAATGGAGGTAGGTAATAAATCTGTACTCTGGGTGTAATTGGACTACAGTGACTAGTAGGAAGTAGCGGGATCTGAATAATTATAATTGTAGCCTACAATGTAAATAAAGTCCCAGACACAATATTTGTGTGGTTAGTTGTATCTATGAAAATAGTGTCTATCTACAGTAATTGTAGCCATGGCTATAGAACCGCAAAGGATTCTTATACAAACACATCCTTTTCCCTTGTATCCAAGAAGAGTTTCAGGGTCTTCACTGGGCTGCATCACAAAATGACAGATATTCTGTTCAGCGTCAAGGCAAATGTCTTGAGTTCCGATGGTGTTACTCTTGTTCTTGCACAACACGTGTCTATGTCAATTGTTTGGAATTTATCCCCTTTTTGATTGGCCCACACTCTGTGTTGTATTGGCTAAAGTATGTTTTTTCATGATTTAACCCTAATGCAATGATGGGATCTGTAGTGAGTACAGATGCTTTTGATATTGTTAATAGGAGAGTGGAAAAGCAACTGGAATGTACTGAGCTTTGTCTAGGGCTGGGTGGAGCCCCAGTTGAGAGCTTATGGGAAAGAACTAAGGGGCAGGCTAGTATGGGAGACACGGTGGTGAGTGTTTACTACAGGCCACCTGATCAGGAAGAGGAAGTCAATGAGAACTTCTATAGAGAGCTGAAATTAACCTTATGATCACAGGCCCTGGTTCTCTTTGGGGACTTCAGTCACCCCGATATTTGCTGGAAAAACTACACCGCCAAGCACACACAGTCCAGGAGCTTCCAGCAGAGCTTTGAGGTGCTCTCCTGGATCTTCTACTAAGGAAGAAAGACGGTGTGGTTGGGGATGTGAAGGTTGGGGGTAGCCTTGGCTGCACTGACCGTGGCATGGTAGAGTTCACGATTGCGTCTGGAAGACACAGAGCAACAAGGAGGCTTATAACCCTGGTGTTCAGGAGAGCTAAGTTTGTCCTCTGCCAGGAGCTATCCACAGAAATCCGATGGGTTGGGGCTCTAGAAGGGAGGGGTCTCCAGGAGACCTGCTTAATAATATTCAAGCACCACTTCCTCCAAGCTCGAGATTGCTGTCTCCCAAAGAGTAAGCAGTCAAGCAAAGAGAGACAGGAGACCTGCATGGATAAGCAAGGAGCTACTGGGAAAACTGAAACGGAAGAAGGGAGTTTACAGAATGTGGCTAAAAGGACTGTCCACTTGGGAGGACTACAAGAACGTTGTCAGAGTATGCAGGGATGCAATGAGGAAAGCTAAGGCCCCCTTGGAATGAAATCTGGCAAGGGATGTCCAAGGCAACAGGAAGGGCTTCTTCAAGCCCATCAGTAGCAAACGGAAGACTAGAGAAAACGTGGGCCCGCTGCTGAATGAGGTAGGTGTGCTGGAGACAGAGGATACAGAGAACGTGGAGTTAGTGAATGCCGCCTTTGTTTCAGTCTTTACTGCTATGGCCAGCTATCATGAGTCTGAGACCTTGGAGGTAGGGGAGGCTGCCCAGTTGCCAGTTCAAGAAAGACAAGGAACTACTGGAGAGAGTGCAGCGTAGGGCAGTGAAGATGCTGAGGGGACTGGAGCAGCTCTGGTATGAGGAAAGTCTGAGGGACCTGGATGTGTTTAGGCTGGAGCAGAGCAGGCCGAGAGGGAATCTGATCAGTGCTTGCTCTTATCTAAAGGGTGGTTGTCTGGAGGATGGGGCCAGACTCTTCTCAGTGGTGCCCAGTAACAGGACAAAGGGCGACAGGCACAAACTGGAAGACAGAAATCTCCATTTAAACATGAGGAGGAAGTTCCTGTCCTTGAGGGACAAGGAAGACCAGAGAGATTGGAGAGTCTCTGTGCCTGAAGAGATTCCAAACACGCCTGGATGTGATCCTGTGCATCATGCTCTGGGAGAACTTGCTTTATCTGAGAGGGGGTTGGACTGGATGATTTGCAGAGGTCCCTTCCAATGTCTACCCTTTTATAATGCTGCAGTTCTGTGACAGCCACAGGTTTTGTTTTGTTTTTTAGTAAAAAGCACCACAATTTTGACTTTATTTACATGATGCCAAAGGGCTTTTCAGATCTTGGTGGTTAAAATGCCTTCCTCACCTTCTCTTATTGTTGCTGTGTCACTGTAGATTTCATCCCAAACTGTGCCTGTATACAGCCATGAGCTAATGAGAGATTCTTTTGGAATTTTTGAGTGCATGTATAATCCAGTACTCACCTTTTGTTTGCTAATTTTCCTCCTTTGAGGCATCAGGTCAGACGTGAGCCATGGATTAGTCTCTACTGCTAACAGTGAGGAACTTACAGCTTGTTCCATGCCATGCAGCTTGCTAAATATTGTCCTGGGTTTGTTTGCAAGTCTCTCAGCATCTATACCATCAAGTATTCCAAGTCCCGTTCCTAATCTAGAGAGGCTACTAGCCATCCTTCTTTTCATTGGTTTGGCAGGGGACAGAGTTCATCCATGTAGCCAAAGTAGCCACCCCACAGAGGATGTGCCTGTGTGAGTTAATGGTGCATGGGTTGGCTGAACGGGAGCAACATTTACCTGCATCAGGAGCTCTACTCGTTTTCATGACCAGGAAGGATGAAAGAACACTTGTTGCTGACCCACAATTTTCAAGAGCTTATGGGCCAATTTTGGATACTTGTGGGGTCAGCTTCTCTCTTTTCAAGGCACCTGTAGCTGGTATCATTGTAGTTGAAGAGACAGTGATCATTGCCAGCGTAGTTGGAGAGAGAGTTATCATTACTGGTGTCAGAATCTCACAAAGCTACACTGGTCACTACCCTCTTAACCATTCCTCTAGGAAATGTCTGTTCACCACATCTCGAACCTAGTATTCTAGAGGAACAGATGTTTTATCAAAACATGGTGATTTTTCTCCACTAGGTTCTTCTACTGGAAGTAAATCCTGAGCCGTAGTGCTTTCACAGCAGCAAGCAAGAGTTTCTCTTTTGGGTTCCCTAGGGATTGGACCAGCTTTTCCCTCCTAACCTGTGTAGATTAGCTCCACAAGCTGGAAGGCTCTTGCCCTTGTTCATGAAATGCCTGTGTAGTACTTCTGTCCCTGAAGGCTCTTCTGCAAGGCTATCCAAAATGTCACCAAGAATTTAATCTTATTCTCTGATGCTTCATAAAATGCACACAAAAAGACAAGATTATCAACACAGTGGACTTGAACAGCCTGCCAACTTTGTGCTGCTGGACTGTTCATCATGGAACTTTCCATGTGTATCCATCTCCTCCTCGTCCACTGCAACAGCCACTGCAGGAAACTGTGGAAGGCGTCATACAGAAACTGGAGACGAGAAGATGGATAAAAGTCCCAGTAGATGACATTTCCCCCCACAAAACACATCAGCTTAGAGCTAGAAATGAAAATATTATCTGTGGGCCCTCTGAGACCTCAGGATGCAAGAAGGGTTCTAGGGATTGATGAAGAAAATAGCTGCATATTTGTCCTAGGAGTGAGGTGGAGGGTTGAAATAGTGGATCCCTCTAAGCACAAAGTTTACAAACATGAAAATAATAATTTAGTTGGCTCCAGAAGGCATTTGTAGTAGCAAAGCGTTGAAGCTGACAGGCTTTATATTCAACTGAGAAGGACTGAGACTGCCATGGCTAGAGAGGAGAGAGCAAGAATTTGTTGCCTTCAAAACATGTAGGATGGAAAGTTCTGAGCAGATATCTTGTAGGTATCTTGTGTTCAGCATTATCTTTGGAAAGTGCAGAATGTGTCTGAGGAGGTTTGTGAGCTCAGACTTCTGAAGCAGGGAATTGCCCTTTATTCCTCGAAGTTGGACAGTATGCAGGGGCGATTATAGAGCAGATCATCTCACAATCTGGTGTTAGTAGAAAGGAAGTACTGCTGGAAGAAGGAAATGATCCCCCATTGTGTCCGAGGAGAACAAGCAGCATTTTCTCCCTCAATCAGTGAATCAATGAAAAACAACACCAAAAAACCAAACAAACAAAAAACGCCCCAACAAACCACCAAAACCTCAAAAAACAAGACAAAAAAAAAAAAAGAGTGCCTGACACAGTGCATTTTTATCCGGTCTCGACACGGATTCTGCTCGCACTAAAAACGCGTGCTCTGGACCATTCGCTTTCCCCTCCCACCTTCATCTCCCCACGGTAGCTCCTTCCAGGTCCAGTCCTGACCTCTCCCTTTTGCCAAGTTACGTCCTGCCTCTAATCATCCCATAATAGGCTTTGCGTGTTCCTAGAAGCCCCTTCAAACATCTCCTAATCAGACCCTTCCTGATAATTCATTACATTATTCGTTCCCCTTATGCTTTACAAAGACTCTGTTGAACCTCTTGGCGCTTCGTTCACACTCGAACGGTTCCTTGAACGGCCCCTCGAGCGGTGCCCTCAGATCCCTGGTCTTTGCCTTTGTCTCCGTTAGCTCCTGCTCGTTAGCGCTTGTGGAGCTGCGGGTTGAAGGTACGAGCCCTCCTGCTTGTTTCCTTGCCTTGTGTAGGAAGGAGCTGTCGGCCCTCTGTCCTGCCACAGGTACAGGCGTTCGGGTTTGGCCGCTGCTTTCAGGGATAAGCGAAGCATTGCTGAGCCCGGGGACACCTTTCACGAAGGTGTTACACGGTGACACGCGTTATGACCACGGGTGCGAGGGTCAGCCGGCGGCAGGGGAGGACACTGCTGTCAATTAAGGAGGAAAAATCCCACTTCACCCGGAAAAGCGTTGAGGTTGCGTGTGCTTTGGGCGAGGTGGGCTAGACAACGAGAAGAAAAGCGCATTGGGATGGTGTGTCCTCGAGGAGCGTTTTCGTTCTAGTGCGGTGGTGAGCTGGGGTGATGGGGAAGCCTTTGCTTTCGCCAGGGCCCTTTCGCTGGCCCCAGCTCTCGTTCTGTCCAGCGGGGCTTCTCTGATCCGCCCCACTTGCCAACTGTCCTCTGCCGATGAGCAGGTGGAGAAGAGAAGGGCAATCCCGCATCGCCTGCTGAGCAGCGCTGTGGCTGCGGGCGGGGAGGCTGCTTCCAAGCGAGGAGAGCAGCTGCTCTGCGCCCTTTGGCTCCGGTCTGGCTCGGAGAGTGGCGGTCCGAGCAGCGACCTGCAAAGCAGCAGCGCTGTCCCGGCTGAGAGGAAAGATTCCCGCTTGCGACGCTGGGTGGGGCTGTTGGCCACGGAGCGGCAGGTTCCTCCGCCCGCCCCGCGTTTGCCGGCACCGGCAGACAGGGAAAAAAAACCACAACGGAAAACCAGCCGTGCGAGCTGCCGGGAAGGGCGGCGGGTCCCGCAGTCGGGGTGCTCGGGGGCTTTCCGACCGCCCTACCACGGAATTCCTGAGGATCCCCGCTCTGCCCCGGACGCTGCTTGCAAATGCGGGGAAGCGCGGAGGACGGTGGCTGGCTTTTGTGGAGAGGGATGGCGTGCGGGAGCCGCAGCGGAGGCGGCAAGAGGCAAGTGCTGTTGTTTCTTCTGTGCGTTTGCGTGTGTCCGAGCGGGGCCGAAAGCCTCCGCTACTCTCTGGCGGAGGAAATGGAGAGGGACGCCTTTGTGGCCAATATCGCACAGGACGTGGGGGTCGCTCCGAGCCAGCTCGCCGCTCGCAAGGCCCGCGTGGTGTCCGAGGGGAACGAGCAGCTTTTCCGCCTCAACCCAAGCACCGGCGTGCTGACGGTCAAGGAGTCGCTGGACCGCGAGCAGATCTGTGCGCAGAGCGATACGTGCACGCTCTTCTTTAAGGTATTGCTTGAAAACCCGTTGCAGCTGATCCGCGGGGAGGTGGAGGTTCGGGACGTGAACGACAACTCCCCCGTGTTCCCGGAGAAGGAGATGGTTTTGGAGATTCTGGAAACGACATCTCCTGGCTCCCGTTTCCCTTTGGACAGTGCTCGGGATGAGGACGTGGGCAGCAACGGTTTGCAGAACTACAGCCTCGCGTCCAACTCGCATTTCTCCCTCGCTCTCAGAACAAGGAAAGATGGAGCAAAATACGCGGAGCTCGTCCTCGAGCAGCAGCTGGACCGCGAAGAGCAGCCGGAGCTGAATTTACTCCTGATGGCCACGGACGGGGGCTCGCCCCCCAGATCGGGCACGGCTCAGGTCCGGATCGTGGTGCTGGATGCCAACGACAACACCCCGGTCTGTGATCGGGAGGTCTACGAGGTGCGCCTGGCCGAGAACAGTCCCCCGCAGCAGCTGGTGGTCAGAGTGGTGGCCACGGATCCCGACGGAGGGTCCAACGGGAAAGTGCGCTACGCCTTCACCCAGATATCGAAGGGGTCCAAGAACCTCTTCGAGCTGAACCCTGACACTGGGGAGATACGGGTGACGGTCAACCTGGACTTCGAGGAAGCGAAAAGCCACGAGATGATGGTGAAAGCCAGCGACGGCGGGGGTCTGTCTGCTCATTGCAAAGTGCAGGTGGAGGTCGTGGACGTGAACGACAACGCCCCCGAGATAGCGCTCAGCTCCCGGAGCGCCTCCATTGCCGAGGACGCGCCGCCCCGCACCGTGGTGGCCCTGTTCAGCGTGCGCGACCGGGACTCCGGCGACAACGGCAGGACGGAGTGCGCCATCGACGGGGACCTGCCCTTCAGCGTCACGCCCACTTTTGATAATTACTATGAGCTGAGAACAAACGCGGCGCTGGACAGGGAGAGCAGGGCCGAGTATAACGTCACCATCACGGCCACGGACTGGGGCACGAGGCGTCGGAGCTCTGGCCAAAGCATCGTCGTGCAGGTGCGGGACGTGAACGACAATGGTCCCGAGTTCACGCAGGAGCTTTACACGCTGTGGGTCACGGAGAACAACAGCCCCATGCTGCGCATCGGCAGCGTGAGCGCCACGGACGCGGACGCGGGCAAAAACGCGCGCGTCACGTACGCGCTGGTGCGCCAGGAGGGCAAGGAGCAGCCCGACGTGTCGGTGCACTCTGAAACCGGGGCTGTTTACGTCGTCCGCCCGCTGGACTACGAGGAGGTGCGCGCCTTGGAGGTGGTGGTGCGCGCGGCCGACGGCGGCTCGCCGCCGCTCAGCGCGCAGGCGGTGCTGCGCGTGCTGGTGCGGGACGAGAACGACAACGCGCCCGTGGTGCTGCACCCGGCCGCCGAGAGCGGCGCGGCCGCGGCGGGCGAGCTGGTGCCGCGCTGGGCGCGGGCGGGCTACCTGGTGGCCAAGGTGGTGGCGGTGGACGCGGACGCGGGTCAGAACGCGTGGCTGTCGTACGAGCTGGCCAAGGCGACGGAGCCGGGGCTCTTCCGCGTGGGGCTGCACAGCGGCGAGGTGCGCACGGCGCGGGCCGTGGCGGAGCGCGACGCGGCCCGGCAGCGGCTCGTCGTGCTGGTGCGAGACCGCGGGCAGCCGCCGCGCTCCGCCAGCGCCAGCCTCGCCATCGCCCTGGTGGACGGCTTCTCCGACGCGCATTTGCGGGCGAGCGACGAGGCGCCGCCGGCCGCCGAGCCCGACGGGCCGCTCACGCTCTACCTCGTCGCCTGCCTGGCCGCCGTGTCGGCGCTCTTCCTGGCCACCGCCGCCGCCGCCCTGGTGCTGAGGGTGCGGCGGGCCAGGCGGCGCGAGGCGGAGCCCTTGCCCACCTTCCCGACGGCCGCCACGGAGAGCAACGCGGGCTCCCTGCCCCGCAGCTACGTCTACGACGTCTGCTTGGCCGCCGGCACCGTCAACAGCGACTTTCGCTTCCTGCGGCCCCTGCTGCCCTGCTTCCCCGCCGCGCTGCCCGCCGGCGCGGGCCAACAGCGGAGCTCGGTGTGCTCGCAAGAGGCGGCCAACCCCGGCGCAGAAGCCGACTGGGCTGCGCAGGTGAGACAGACCTGGCCGGCTCGGGGCGGTGCGGGGAGCGGGAGGAGGGAGCAGAGTTCGGGGCGTGGGGCGGGAAGGGGGCGTTCCCGCCTGGGCGTAAGGACTGTGGTTGTTGCGGAGCTGCTGAAGGAGGAGCCACTTGGGCGGGAGGAGGGCTTAGAGAGGGTCTCAGAGCCTCTGGCCTCCCCGGAGGACCTAACACGGCTCAGCTGCTCCCCAAGTGCTGCCCAACCGCGACCCTCTGCATCCAGATCCCCGAGTACTGGCGTTAGATCATGCCTTCGGTGTCACCACAAAGGGCATCTCTTGGAATGTGAGGAGAAGTCGGGCTACGGTTGTGTGAGCCAGGCAGTGGGTGTAAGACAGGTCCTCTAAGCTTCTCGCTGGTGCCTGCTGACCTTCGATGCCCAAATGACAAGCTCTACTCTCTGTCCTTTGCAGGGCAGAGCTCCCCTCTCCCAAGACACGGCTCCCAGAGCTGCGGAAGCAGCTTGCACTGCAGACAGTGTGATGGAGTTCACTGTTGCTTCTGATCAAACCCCTTGGCTCACCCATCAGTAAGTGAGGAGAAGACAAGCCTTTCTGTCCTCGCCGGCTGACGTCCTCTGAAGGAAACGGAACTAAATGGACTCGTGAGCAGTACTTTATTGGTGTAGGTATTCTGTAGTTGTGATATGGATGGAGGAGGAGGAGGAGGACTCTGTTGCATGTCGATTACACCGAGACGATGTATAAGGACTGCTGCTGACTCTTAAGGGAAAATGGAAGCAGGTCTTCAAGAGAATTCCTTCCCTACGTCACCTTTTGCGCGGTGGTTTTTGTTGTGTTGTTTTCCTTAAGGAGAGGGCTCTCTAATAACCTCTTCCTTTTCGGCAGGCTGTTCACCACCAGGCCAAGCAGCTATTCAGCACAATTAAGTGGTGCTTGCAAAGGAATTCCCGAATACGAGGCAGAAGCTGATTCCAGTAGAAACGGCTGGTATTGGCACATATTGGTCCAGGAGTTTACAGGTTCTCCAGACTGTGAACAGCTTGAGTAATATAGTATCTCTTTTTTTTTTAATGTAAAGATGAAATGAAGATGTAGAGGATTTTGAATGTAAGATCGTAGAGAATTAGAAGTACTGTTTGTAGTTTTGCGGTAAAATAGGCCAAACCGTTTACACTATACTTAAGGCACAGTAGAATAGAGCACATTAAGAAGCTTTCAGTTTTCTTTTTCGTTAATTGCTGATGAGTTCTAAAGTAATATCATGTTTCCTGTCGCTGACACATATTTAAGAGCCAAATGCCTGATGCCAGACAACAATAAAAGCTGCTTGGAACTCCCTCGGGTGAGTGTGCTGTCTCAAAGAGCACCTGTCACAGTCATTGCCACGAGAATCCACATCCCAAGAGTATGATTTTGGGAATAAATCCAGACCTTTGGAGTGGACTTTATGAAAGAGAGATCAAAACAACCTGCGCTGTTGTCAGATGCGAGAGCAAGGTTGAAGGGGATTTTCTGAGCCAAGCCCCTTCGTGAGAGTTCCCAGCTTGAGAGCTCGTGAATCACAGGAGCAATCTTGGTCCATTCCAGAAACCGAACCGAGACTTAATGCGGGAATCTGCATGGCCATCGCTGCCGTGGTTCATGGACCAGCCCACTGTGGATGCTGGACGCCTGGAACCAAAGACAGCTTTTGAGTTAAAGAGCCTGAAACTAGTCTCTTCATGGTACATAAAGAGTTGAAGGTGGTGTAGGGAGGGACATTAGGAAAAAAGCTGCTTTAACTAAATCTCGTGCTCAGATCAAAGGTAAAGAGAAGCCCTGCTTCTCCAAGTGGTGGCCACCCCTTGAACAGGGCCGTACGGGCCGTTATATCGGTGTGTCCCGAGCTGGGCACAGAGCAAGAGAGCGGCTTCTGCGTGTTCTGCAGCCTTTGCTCCGGGAAAGGTGCGCGTCCTTCTGCAGGTCGGCCGCCTGGTGCCGCTGCTGACCGAAAGGAGCCGCGGCGGCACGGCGCAGCTGGCAGCTCCACCGCCCCCGCGGCTGCGGGGCTGCTCCATCGCGGGCTGCTCTGCTCGGGGCTCGGCAGGCTGCATTCAGGGACCCTGGCGGTGCGGGGTGAGCGGTTGGACTCGATGACCTTAAAAGTGTCTCCCATCCGTGTGCTTCTATGATTCTATGATCGGCAGCTGCATCCAGCTGAGCAGGGGAGGAGGTCGGTTCGCTGCTGCGGCGCGCCGCTTCCCGCGGAGGAGAGCGCGGGCCATCGGCCAGACGGAGCCTGTCCGCGCCGCCCCGCCCCGCCATGGCGCTCGCAAGGCAAGTGCTTTTTCTCTCGGCTTTCCTCTGCCTGGCGCACGCTGACTCCCAGCCCATCCGCTACTCCGTGGCCGAGGAGGGCGAGAGCGGCTCCGTGCTGGGCAACGTGGCGGAGGACGCGGGGCTGGCCCCGGCGCAGCTCTCGGCTCGCCGCGCCCGCCTCGCCTCGGAGGACGGCCGGCAGCTCTTTCGCTTAGACGGCGGCACGGGCCGCCTGGTCGTGGCCGAGAGGCTGGACCGGGAGGAGCTGTGTGGCCAGTCCGCGACGTGCACGCTCCCCTTCGAGCTCCTGCTGGCAACCCCGCTGCAGTTCTTTCGGGTCGAGGTGCTCGTGGAGGACATCAATGACCATTCGCCCGTTTTCCCGGAGGAGCAAGTCACGTTTAAGATCCTAGAGAGGAGTGACCCGGGCTCGCGTTTCCCCCTGGAGGGGGCTCAGGACCTGGATGTTGGCAGCAACAGCATCCAGGCTTACAGCATTGCTCCCGAGAACGACTACTTTCGTGTCTCCTTTGGGAGTCGGATTAAGGACAAGAAGTCAGTAGAACTGGTCTTGGAAAAGCCTCTAGACAGAGAGGAGCAGGCAGAGGTGAGTTTCAGTCTCATTGCCGTGGATGGGGGCTCTCCACCCAGGAGTGGGACCACTCAAATCCGCATTGTCGTTCTTGATGTAAATGACAATGCTCCGGTCTTCACACAGGATCTGTACATGGGGCAGGTTTTGGAAAATGCCCCGGAGGGCTCTGTGGTTCTCCGCGTGGTGGCAACGGATCGGGATGCTGGACCTAATGGGGACATCTCCTATCAGTTCAGCCAAGTGGTGGGTCAGAGCCACTCGGCGTTCTCAATTGACCCCACAAGTGGTGAAATTAAACTCACAGAGCCTGTGGACTTTGAGGTGGCAGAGACCCGTGAGCTCAGTGTGCGGGCCACAGATGGTGGTGGGCTCTCAGCAATGTGCAAGGTGTTGGTGGAGGTGGTGGATGTGAATGACAATGCACCGGAGCTGGTGGTCAGTTCCTTCAGCAGTCCCCTCCCTGAGAATGCATTACCTGGCACGGTGGTTGCCCTCTTTACTGTCAGGGACCGGGATGCTGGTGCCAACGGGAAGATCTCCTGTGCTCTTGAGGACCAACTGTCATTCTCCCTGCGGTCGGCCTATAAGAATTATTACGAGCTGGTAACAGTGAGTGCGTTGGACCGGGAGGAGATGGCACGTTACATCCTCACTGTCACAGCAGCAGACGCAGGGTCACCTCCTCTTACAAGCACCCAGACCTTCACGGTGGACATCTCCGATGTCAATGACAATGCACCGGTCTTCAACCAGACATCGTACACCATGTATGTGCATGAGAACAATGTCCCCAAGGTGCTCGTTGGAGCTGTCAGTGCCTCTGATGCAGACGTGGGGTCCAATGCCAAGGTGACCTATTCCCTGGCACCAGCGCAACGCACAGAGCATCCTGCCTGCTCCTGCATCTCTGTGAACTCTGAGAACGGGCACGTCTTTGTGCTGCGGCCCCTGGACTATGAGCAGGTGAAGCAGATTGAGATCTTAGTAAGTGCTGTTGATGCAGGGTCACCATCTCTTAGTGCCAATGTCAGCGTCCGCCTTGTTGTGGTGGATGAGAATGACAATGCCCCGCTGGTGCTGTACCCGTCACAGGACAGCAACCCGTCATCCAGTGAGCTGGTGC
Organism: Bucorvus abyssinicus; assembly: GCA_009769605.1. Classification (NCBI taxonomy): domain Eukaryota; kingdom Metazoa; phylum Chordata; class Aves; order Bucerotiformes; family Bucorvidae; genus Bucorvus; species Bucorvus abyssinicus. The sequence goes on along the minus strand of CM020041.1, from coordinate 19,323,276 downwards.
CCATGTCGGCTGAGGCGGGCTACCTCATCTCCAAGGTGGTGGCTGTTGATGCTGACTCAGGGCAGAACTCATGGCTTTCATACCACCTGCTGAGGGCCACTGACCCAGGGCTGTTTGTGGTGGGTGCCCAAAGCGGAGAGGTGCGGCTGAGGAGGCCAGTGACAGAGAGAGATGCCATGAAGCAGAAGCTTGTTGTCCTAGTTCGAGACAACGGGCGACCACCACTGTCGGCCACTGCGGCCCTAACTGCCCTCGTGCTGACTGACTTCTCAGAGGTGCGCCTACCACACAGCAGCCTGGCCATGGAGGATGAGAGTGGCTCCCTCACAACCTATTTAATCATTTCATTGGTCTTTGTCTCACTCCTCTTCCTCGTCTCCACAGCAGTCTTCATTGCTCACAAGGTGTGCAAGAGAAAGGAGCTGAAGGGTGGTCATGTGCTTTACGGCACTGGCAACTTGCAGAGAGACCTGGCTGATGCGGCTGCTGCAGGGACCCTGCCCCACGCCTATTGCTACGAGATCAGCCTCACAACGGGCTCGGGCAACAGCGAGTTCAAGTTCCTGAAGCCCATCCTCCCCAGCCTGCCACCACAGCACTGTGCCATTGGTGGGGGCACTGATGATGAACAAGATTTCCCCTGTGGCCCCATCGCTGCAGAGGACATGGCACCAGACAATGCAGGAACGCTCTCTGCAGAACCATTCAATGGTGTTCCCTTTAAGTAGCATGGAGTCAGCACAGCCAGAGGCTTCGTCCCTCTGGATAGGAAGAGATACAGACTACAGCATGTGGCAATGGTTCCTCTGGAGTAAATCTGCATATGCAACTGGTGTCACTGATTTCCTGAAAATTCTAAGCAAGAAGAAGGGTTGACTCCCTCTCCAAAAAACTCAACAAACTGAAACAAACTAAAGGCTCCCTCAGTTAAGCAAGAATACTTTTCAGTCTGTTCCAGCCTTTTCTGAAATGCTTTGAGAGTGGGGTTAGTTCCAGGGCCCCCGGCTAAGTTCTTGTCTCACTTGCTCTCCTGCCAGATCATGGGCCTTTTATTCTGTGCTGTAACGCAACGGCAAGGTCACACGGACAAATCCCATGCTCGCTGCACTGCACACAGCCCTCGTCCCGGGTCAGAAAAGCAAAGGTGTTGTGAGTACTGTGTTACAATGTGGTGGGACTACGGGTTCAACTCTGGGTTCTGAATGTCTGTGTCTGAGGTGTGTGTGCATTGTGGTCAGTGTGTCTGTCCATACATCTGTGGTGTGTCTGCATGTGCTGCACAGAGGCTGTCCAGTACAGCTGGGAGTTGCGCACATCCAGCCGTTGTGATGCACATAATTCCAGCTCAGCAGGGAAGAAGGGTATTTTGTCCCTTTGAGCACAGCAGTGTCATCTTCTCTAGGGGAGAGCAGCAAAACACACAAGGTCTCCCTTTGGCCCATAAAGGGTTGGTGGTTGTCAGGGTTCCGTCTCCTTGGGATTGCCTTGGAAATATAACAGCACTAACAGACTAGGCTGGACTAGACTAGACTGGACTAGACTAGACTAGAGGAGAACAGAAGAATTTCAATTGGTAGAGACCTACAATGGTCATCTAGCCTGAGTGCCTGAGCACTTCAGGGCTGGACAAACATTAATGCATATTAGGGAGGGTATTCTCCCAATGCCTCTGAAACTCTGGCAGGCATGGGACATGGACCCGTGTTCTGTAAAGCCTGTTCCAGTGTTTGGCCACCCTCTCTGTAAAGAAATTCTCCCTAATATCTGGGCTAAAACCTCCCATAGTGCAGCTTTGAACCGTTCCCATGTCTCATATCACAGGATAGGAGGGGGAAAAGATCAGCACCTGCATAGCCTCTTGGCTGCCAGAGCACACTGCTGACAAGCGTGGGGCCTGCTGTCAACCTGCACCCCCTGAGCCCTTTCTGCAGGGCTGCTCTCCAGCCACTCCTCTCCCAATGTATCCTTGTGCCTGGCATTAACTCCATCCCAGGTGCAGAACCCGGCCTTTGTACTTGTTAGAGTTCAGGCCAGTGATGATGGCCCAGTGCTGCAGGCTATGGAGAGTCAACAGCACCTCCCAGTGTGGTATCATCAGCCAAGTTACTAATGATGCATTGTCCTGGTGTTGTTGGGACAGAGTTCCAGGCCTGCCATGGTCTGGAGGCCAACAGCAGTTTTGAGCCAGCCAGGGCAGCTGCTGCGAGTTAGCTCACAGGTGTGTCCCATAGCAGAAACATCATGCTCAGTATAGAGGGGGAGGTTGGATGAAGAGAGGTTTTCCTGCTTGTTTTCTTTCTCTTGCTTGGGATCTCCTGCTCCTCTTCCTTCTCCTGAGGACTGCTGTCCTGTTTGTTGTGACCGCTGTACGTGTGCTGGGCTGAGTATAGCTTTGTGTACTTTATATTGGCGTTGGTGTTAGTTGGGCTGTTTCATGAAATCTGCTTTCATTCTGTGTACGCTGGAAGAATGTTGATTGGCTGGCTTCCAGTCAGCAGGGAGCTCCCCGCACTCTCAAGGGCTTTGGTAGTTGATGGAGAGGGGTCCTGCTGTAACGTGTGCAAATTCTCTAGAGTGTTCTGAGATGGTTCCCATCAATCCCCATGGACTCATGAACTTTCAGCTGGTACAGCTGGTTCCGTACAATTTCAGTGTCCACAAATGGAACGTCGCTGTTGCCACACTCATGGTCCTCTGACTCAGTGGACCTGGCAGCACAAGGTCTATTAGTCTTAGGCAAGAGTGAAACAAAAAAAGCATTGAATACATCCACTTCGGGCATGACTTTGTTTCCCTGTTGCCTGCTAATAGACTGTAACTGTACAGAGTTGTGAAAACATGTTAATTTTCTTTGGGTGGATTGTAAGGAAATTCCACAAGTCACTTCAAAGGACTTTGACAGTAGAATCAAGATGAACTTGGAAATTATGAGTCATTGTTTTTGCTGATTTCAGGAGCTTCTTGATGAGAGTGGAAAGCTGTGCTAATGATTTTCTGGGTTTGTGTTAGATTATTTGCATTCTCCATTTTGCCCTTTCTCCTTCTGTGTGAACTGTGTTTGAGCACTGTCTCAGCCATTCCATTTAAGCAAGATTGTCACCACATATATATCAGTGGATTGTTTGAATGAGGGCAGTGTGGCACAGAATATTTGGAAACCTTTGTACTGTGTTGTACTGCAGTTATAAAGTGTACCATTGTAAACTGGGATACCTTGTGTGTAGAAGTGAAATAAAGAGAACACCTGAATGCCTTGTGTGGAGACAACAGTCTTTGTAGAGATGTTCTTTCTGGGGAAACCCTGTGAGAATCTTAAAAGGGTGGGAGTTTTTTCTCCTTTTGTCCCTTGGCTGAGGTAAGGGTGAGTGGGTCCGTTTCTTCTGTTCAGAGATGTGGATGATGGTGTACTCAGGAAAATTGTGGGGATGAGGAAATTGCTGGCAGGCCTCTGGATCTTCTGAGCACTGAGCTACTGGCTTGCAACAGGGCCTAGTTCGATCATGGTCAGGGGAAATTAGTTCCTACCCTAAGAGTGGCCCTGGGTGTGCAAAGGCCTCTGCAGAGCAGTAAGGTGGGGAGAGTGACCTTTCCAACTCTCCTGACAGCTACAGCTTTGGATGACAAATGTTTGGCATTTGAGCACAAAGTATTTTGATTCTAAATGTTTTGGGGATGGGTGGCACAAAAATATTATGCATGTATTTTGGGGCAAGTGTCTGGGGGAGCCCCAGGAGGTGTGCATTTGCTGGCTGAAAAATACTACCAGGAAGAGAATTCATTCTCAGGAAATGCAGAGGACTACAGCCATCCCTTTTACAAGACTCCGATAAAAATCCCTGACAAATCCGAAGTAAAGGCTGGTGTAGTGATGCTGACCAGAAGACTGTTGTACATCAAGTATTGAGTGATCCACTATTTAGTCTGGGAAGGAACAAGCCTGTGCTCTGCTGTCCTGTCTTGTGTTGCATAAATGCCTGGTTATCAGAATAAACTCAGCCTGTTCATTGTAATCGAGGAGCCTTCCAGCAGCCCCCTCTTGCTGCTGGTGAGAAAGTTACCTGGGATCAAGAAGTCAGCATGCAAAATTTCTTTTACTGTGACTCTGCAACTGAAGAATAGAATTGCTTGCTTGCAGGAAGGTCCTAAAATGGCTTGAATAGCCGAAACAGGGACACTGTTTCTTTTCTATGACCAGGGTCTGCATGATGTGCTGTGTGTGTCTGGCGTCCTATGTGAAGCTACTCTGCTCAGGGTTCTCTGCATCTAAAGGGATGTAAAGTTACCTATACTAATCTCTCCCAATAACCTGGGCTATAATAAACAGAGTTGTGAGTGACATCTTAGAGAGCTGATGTGTCTCTCTCTCAGAGATGATGAGAAATCAGCACCTCTAGGTGCAAAACTGCTGCTTCTCAGGTTGTGCCAACTCAAGGGTCGAGGTGTCTGATGCAGTTCATAACTAGATGGACTGCAGTGTTTACCCTGTGAGAAAGGGAGGCTGTTTCCTGTGTTGGAGGGCGTGAACACACTGCTGAACTTTCCTGAGGGGCTCATCAGAGGTGCTGTTAAGGAAGAATAACTTCTTAGGCCAGGTAATAGACAGCCCTATATGAGGGCATGTATTCCCCTACCTGTTGGTCACGGACACAAGTGAGCTAACCAGAGATGTCGAGATTGGAGGCAGCCTGGGCTGCAGAGATCTTGCGCTGGTGGAGTTCACAGTCCTGAGGGATATGGGTCATTTTTAGGAAAGCCTCTAGCTGTTCAAGTAGTTGGATAATAGGACCCCCTGGGAAAATGCCCTCAGCGACAAGGGAGCAGAGCAGGGCTGACAGATCATTAAGGATGCTTTGCACAGAGAGTAAGATCTTTCAATCCCCACATGTAAGAAATCAGGAAAGGAAGGCAAGGGATTGGCATGGCTGAGTAAAGACCTGCTGGTCAATCTAAGGCAAGAAGGAATTGCACAGGTAGTGGAAGCAGGGACAGGTACCCTGGGAAGTGTATAGCAACCTGGTCTGGTTGTGTAGGGAAGGGGTCAGGAAGTCCAAGGTATGATTGGAGCAGAACTTGGCAAGGAATGCAAAGAATAATAAGGTCTTCTACAGGTATGACAGCCAGAAAAGTAAGGTGAAACAAAATGCACACTGTCCAATGAACACAACAGGCAAATTGGTAACAACAGATGAGGAGAAGGCTGAGGTATGCAACAACTTTTTGCCTCTGTCTACAATGGCAATCTCTCTTTCCACACCTCTCGAGTGGATGGACCTGAAGGCAGGGACTGGGGGAGCAATGACCCTCCCACCGTAAGGGAAAATGTTGTTTGAGACCACCTTATGAACATTCATAAGCCTATGGGACCCGATGAGATGCATCCTAGAGTTCTGAGGGAATTTCAAATGATACTTGAAAACTTCCCATGATATTTGAAAAGTCTTGGCAGTCAGAGGAAGTCTCTGGTGACTGGAAAGAGGGAAATATTTCACACATTTTTAAGAAGGATGGAAAGGAGCACCATGGAAACTGCCAACCAGTCAGCCTCACATCTGTCCCTGGGAATATACTGGAACAGATCATCCTAGAAGCTACGTTAAGGCAGTTGAGGGACAGGGATGTGATTTGAGGCAACAAGGATGACTTCACCAAGGGCAAGTCTTGCCTGACCCACCTGAAGGCTTTCTATGATGGAGTGATTACATCAGTGGACATGGGAATGTCATCTATCTGCACTTCTATAAGACCTTTGACATGGTACCCCACACACCCTTCTCTCTAAATTTGAGACAGATGGATCCGATGGGTGGACTGTTCAGCGAGTAAGTAATTGGCTGGATGGTAGTACCTAGAGGATAGTGGTCAACATCTCAATGTCAGGACCAGTGAGAAATGGTGTCCCTCAGGGGATCCACGTGGAAACCAGTACTGTTTAATGTCCTCATCAATGATCTAGAGAGTGGGATTGAGTGCATCCTCAGCACATTTGCAGATGACACCAAGATGAGTAGTGTGGTTGACACAATTGAGGGACAGGATGCCATTCAGTGGGACCTGGACAAGCTGGAGAAGTGAGCCCATGGGAACATCATGAGGCTCAACAAGGCCAAGTGCAAGGTCCTACACCTGGGTTGGGGCAATCCCTGGTATCAGGCTGGGGAGTGTGATTGAGAGCACCCCTGTGGAGAAGGACTTGGGGGCCTTAGTGGGTGAAAAGCTGAATGTGAGTCAGCAATGGGCCCTCTCAGCCCAGAAAGCCAGTCATATCCCAGGATGCATAACAAGTAGCATGGGCAGCACGTCGAGGAACATGATTCTGTCCCTCTGCTCTGAATTTCTGAGACCCCATGTGGAGTACTGTGTCCAGCTCTGGAGTCCTCTAATATAAGAAAGACCCATGGAATGGGTCCTGAGGAGGGTGACAAAAATGATCAGAGGGAACAGCTCTCCTATGAGGCACTTCAATGAAAGGGTCTATAAGAAAGATGAGGACAATCTTTCTAGCAGGGCCTGTTGTGACAGGATAAGGGGTGATGGGTTTAAACTAAAAGAGGGAAGATTCAGATGAGATATAAGGAAGAAATTCCTTAAAATGAGGATGGTGAGACACTGGCCCAGGTTGCCCCATCCCTGGAAAAGATCAGGTTAGATGGGGCTCTGTGCAATCTGCTCTAGTTAAAGACATCCCTGCTCACTGCAGGGGAGTTGGACTAGATGAGCTTTGAAGGTCTCTTCCAACCCAAACCTTTCTATGATGCTATCCTATCACTCTATGGTTCTATGAAGCAACGCGGTGGGCACGACTTGTTGGAGAGGCCCTCCTGAAGGCACGCGTGACCCATGAATATGTAGCGCTGTTAGCAGGGTCGATCGCAAGCGCGGAGCGGCAGCGAGGGGCTGGAGGGTGAGCACGGGTGGAAAGCCGGCGCACGACCGCTTTCCAGTGCCAGAGAGCTGCAGTTGCTGTTTGCGGCTCAGAGTGTCGCTGTCGGATCACGATGGGCTGACAGGCGGGCCGTGGCCGCCAGAGAATCGGAGTGCGAGCCGCGGGGCTGTCAGGTACGAGCAGCGCAGTGACAGCGAGCCGAGCCGTGCTGCTCGGGGGAAGGCACGGAGGGAGTAGCACAGCGGCAGCGCTGACACTCGAACTGGCGCCGGTGGACGGACGGGCGACCGGGCAGCTGCTGCCGCACTTTGCAATGGCGGAGGGAAGAGAGGGCTGGGGCCGTCGGGAGCGAGCGCTGCTCTGGTGCGTGCTGGTGTCGGCGTGGGAGGCGGCGTGGGGGCAGCTGCGCTACTCGGTGCCCGAGGAGCTGCCGAAGGGCTCGTTCGTGGGCGATGTGGCCAAGGACCTGGGGCTGCAGCTGCCGGCGCTCCGCGAACGCGATCTCAGCATCTCGGACAAAGGTAGGACACAGTATTTCTCTCTGCACGGGAAGACGGGCCATTTGTTGACGGCGGAGAGAATAGACAGAGAGCAGTTGTGCGAAAGCATGCATCAATGTGTGCTGCGCTGTGAGCTGGTCGTGGAGGGGGAAATAAAGATTTACAGAATAGAAGTGGAAATCACGGACATTAACGACAACGCCCCCAGATTCCGAGAGACAGAAACGCAACTGAAAATAAGCGAAATGACAGCCCCAGGGTCGCGGTTTCCCCTGGCCGAGGCTCACGACCCGGACTGGGGACGGAACTCCGTGCAGAGCTACGAGCTGAGCGGCGACGAGCACTTCTCGCTGGCCGTGCAGGCGGGCCCCGGCGGCGATCGGCGTCCCGAGCTGGTGCTGGCCAAGGCGCTGGACCGGGAGGTGACAGCATTTCACGAGCTGGTGCTGAGGGCGAGCGACGGCGGTGAGCCGTCGCGCACAGGCACGGTGCGCATCCGCGTGTCCGTGCTGGATGCGAATGACAACGCACCCGTGTTCAGCCCGGCGGAGTACTCGGTGCGTGTGCCAGAGGACGTGCCCGTGGGCTCTGTCCTTGTCACTGTCACGGCCGCCGATGCTGATGAGGGAATGAACGGGAACGTGAAATACAATTTTCATAAGATTTCAGACCGGGCGTCAGAAATTTTCCAGCTGGACCCTGAGACGGCAGCGATCACCCTGATGCAGAGCCTGGACTTCGAGGAAGGCGATTCATACGAAATGGAGGTGCAGGCACGGGACGGTGGGGGCCTCTCCGACACGGCAAAAGTCACATTCACGGTGATAGACGTTAACGACAAGGCGCCCGAGATTTCGATCCGGTCAGCGCTGAGCACGATCTCTGAAGATGCCCCTTTGGGCACCGTGGTGGCCCTTTTGCACGTGCAAGACAGGGACTCGGGGGCCAACGGCGAGGTGCGGTGCAGCATTGAAGACAGTCTCCCCTTCCAGCTGGAGAAGTCTTTTGATAATTACTACAGCGTGGTGACTGCCGAGGAGCTGGACCGGGAGGCGGTGTCGGAGTACAACGTGACGGTGCGGGCGGTGGACGGCGGGTCGCCGGCGCTGTGGAGCAGCGCGGTGCTGTCGCTGCGCGTGCTGGACGTGAACGACAACGCGCCGGTGTTCTCAGAAGAGCGCTACAGCGCGCGCCTGGCCGAGAACAACGCGGCGGGCGCGCTGGTGCTGACGGTGCGGGCGACGGACGCGGACTGGGGTCAGAACGCGCGCGTGCGCTACCGTGTTTTGGAGGGTCGGGTGCGGGGCGCGCCGCTGTCTTCGTACGTGTCGGTGCAGGCGGAGACGGGCGCGCTGTACGCGCTGCGCTCCTTCGACTACGAGGAGGTGCGCGAGCTGGCGCTGTGGGTGCGGGCGGAGGACGGCGGCGCGCCGGCGCTGAGCAGCAACGTGTCGGTGCGGCTCGTGATCGTGGACGAGAACGACAACGCGCCGCAGGTGCTGTACCCGCCGCCAGCGGCACAGCCGGCAAAAGGGCTGGGTGCGGGAGCGGGTGCGTTGGCGGTGTGGTCGGGCGTGGAGCTGTCTCCGCGCTGGGCGGCGCCCGGGTCGCTGGTGGCCAAGGTGGTGGCGGTGGACGCCGACGCGGGTCAGAACGCGTGGCTGTCGTACGAGCTGGCCAAGGCGACGGAGCCGGGGCTGTTCCGCGTGGGGCTGCACAGCGGCGAGGTGCGCACGGCGCGCTCGGCGCTGGCCCGCGACGCGTCGCGGCAGAGCCTGGTGGTGGTGGTGAAGGACCACGGGCGGCCGGCGCTGTCGGCCACGGCCACGCTGACGGTGGTGCTGGCCGAGAGCGTGGCCGAGCTGCTGGCGGAGCTGGGCAGCGCGGCAGCGGGGGCGGGGGCGGGGGCGGTGCCGGGCGAGGCGTCGGTGAGCCTGACGCGGTGGCTGGTGGTGGCGGTGGCGGCCGTGTCCTGCCTCTTCGTCGCCTTCCTGCTGCTGCTGCTGGCGCTGCGCGTGCGGCGCTGGCGGCGCTCGCAGCTGCTGGCGGCGTCCAGCGGCGCCTTGCGCGGCGTGCCAGCCACGCACTTCGTGGGCATCGACGGCGTCCGCGCCTTCCTGCACTCCTACTCGCACGAGGTGTCGCTCACGGCCGACTCGCGCAAGAGCCAGCTCCGCTTGTCGGGTGGCAGCTGCTGCGACACCCTCCCGGCCCGACCGCTGCCCGACGAGCCCGCGCCGCTGCTCAGGGAGGACCCCGACGCTCCCTCGGTAAGTGCCTCGCAACACACTTGCTTCGCCACGCTTCCTTCTGCCCCTCTTCAGCCCTTTTTTATCTCTCCTTCAGTGTTCTCGGTCCTGCGGAGGGAGTTTCTGTTACAGGGAAGCCAAAACTTGGTTCAGCAATCCGCCGTGTGTTGGTGCCTCTTGCTCCCAGGAGGTGAACGTGGGATTTTATCTCAGCCTTAGAGTTGGTGTGTGAGTCTTGTATTTCGTTTGGTTGAATTTTGTTAGGGTGGATCTATGGCGAGTTTGGCCCTGCGCAGTTGTTCATTGATCCGATCTTTTCTGCAGGACAGCTCCTCATTTACTTCTAGATCCTTGAAGTGTCTTCCCAGAAGCCTAGTGAGCAGACAAATGTATGTTCCTTCTTCCTACGGAAATGTAGAGGTATCTATGTGAAGTCTGTGGGGTGATGATGGTGCATGTTTGACACAAATGGTCTGAGCAACTGTCCCTGTAGTGCTTGAAATTTATGATGGTCAAAGAACAGCATGCAGGTTGTGAAAGGCTGGAGATGGGAGAGCTGGGAGTGAGGAGATGTTGGAAAGGCACAAGCAAAAGTTTTGCTCTTTTCCCTGCTCAGTGCCCAGCTGTAGTATCATGCAGGCTGAGTTTCATCTTCCCAAATAATTTTTGCCAGAAGATCTGTTGTTTCAACTGTACAGGGACCCCGAGGAAGTTCTTCCTGTATATTTGCAGATTGTCATCCATTCTTAACAGCTTAATGATGTACTTATGACAAGCTCCACAATGGGAGAGTTGGGTTTGGGTTTTGTTTGGGGGTTTTTTTTCCCCCGAGCAAGCTGTGTATTCACTACCTACTAAATACTTGGCACACTCTAAGTGCTATAATCTAGATGAATATATTCTGCTCCCTTCCTTTCTTCAGTGTTCCCTTCTTGCCTTGCTCGTTGTGATCATCTGAAGGTGGGCCATTTTCTCTGATAGCGTGTGAATGATCAGATCAGTTACATTTGTCTGACTGACCCGTATGTGCCTTTCATGTTTACAACTGTGAAGAGAAAGACTTTCATAGACGTGTTTCCTTAAAGTGTTACTGGCAGCCATGCTCTTATTAGCCCCATACACATGGGGAGAAGTCAAACATTATCCATGGTCAGGAGAAGTTGCCTGAGTTGGTTTTCTTTCGATGGAGGCTGTCTGCAAATTATGAAGATTAATGACAATCGTGTGAGCTGTGGAAAGTTTGAGGAGAGTCTTGTGGGTGCTGTGTGTGAGGAGTCATTGGTGGAGCCAAGGCATGTGTTTTGTTAATTCCCAGGGTTCATTACTGGACTACATGATTCTGAATGTGTCTTTATTTTGGATATTCCCTTGCTCAGACTCAAATTTGCCAAACTAAGGCTTCAGGTGATCTTGTCCCTATGGGAGATCACCTTGCCAAGAATGATGGCCAGATTTCCTTTCAGGTACATTAATTCTTTTAACTTTGTTTTGCGTATGTGGTGCTAAAGTTTCTTAGGGTAGCCACAGACATTTCGAAGTGCACCATTTGCAGTCTTGGAAATCATGTTTTAAGATGGTCACCAGTTTGTGAATGTCGCCTCTTGAACATGTGCTGCATCTGCTGTGTGTGTTCATGTGCCATATTCTCTGTGGCTGGGCAGGGTTCATCGCATCTAGGTGGCTCTAAGGCTGGAAGGTTCTGTTACATGTGCAACTGCACAAGGAAATGTCAATCTCTGGTGTCTATGACACTTCCTTGAAATTGTTTAATTATTTCCTAGTACCCAGTCCTTGCTATCTCCCTTATTAGCTCTCAAATGTTGGTAGAATTGCACAACCAGCCAATGTCTCTGAAGTCCCAGTTTACTTGTAAATTGCCTTCAACAAATCAATCCCACTTAAGGACACTCAAAATTCTATGAAATTATACATATTACGTGGTAAAAAATTCCTTTGCTATCCCATTGATTTTTTCCCCGCTGTTGGGCTTCACCTTTAGATTCAATACAAACATAGTTGTCTATAATGTACAGGCATTGATGTTGAAATTGGGTATGTTTACTGGAACACAGATAGAAAATACTTTAAAACAAAGTTCGATTCATCACAGTCTATGTATCGTGATCTGCTTTCAGAATGCAAGTTAAGCTGAGAATATAAAATATTTTACTCCTTGGTTTCCTTATAATATTAAAACATTTTTTCCTGCCAAACACGCCATTCTGTTCTGAAAGCATATTTACCAAGCAGCAGCCTGTCTTATGTCCTCCACTACTGATCTGTCATCCTGGACTGAACAGGCTTTTAGGACTTCAGGAATACAATTAATGTATTACGTTGCTCTATTGTTTGTTATTCCACTATTTAAGCTGATGATACGCTGTATCATTGCATTTCAAACAAAATAAACTAGTGGCACATAAAAATGACTGCTTTCAAGTTGAGAGAAAATCATACTGTAAGATTCCTGGTGAAGGGCCACAGAGATTTTTTGTTCTGATCCTAGGCCTTGCAAAATATTATGATTTTGTAGAGGTGTTTTTCTGTGTGGTGGGAACGTAAGCTGAGACATAACCTTATGCTTCACGTGAAATAACTTTGTGGTCATTACCCCTGTCTGCTGCCATCCATCAGACGCCAACTCACATCGATATGCCTGTGGGAAGAAAATGTTTCCCTCTCTGGTACAGGATCTTAGCTGCATTCTCCTGGGACTTAACTGTGCTGTGTCTCTCGGGTACAAGGGGGAAGAGAAAATCCTGGAACTAGGAGACATCAATCTCCGCTTGAAAACAGTGATTGAGAGGGTGTGAAGATAAATGAAATTGTGTGTCTGGGTTGTGGTAGGCAATTCTCACCATATAGGAGGCAGTAACAGGGTTCATCAGAGCCCCTCCATCCCTATATAAATATCCACATCATTCTTTCGACCTCATATAGACATGTTCACATGCTTGCTACCACTTGACTCCTGAAGCACTACAAATTCAAGCCGATTGTTCGGTTATTACTTTGTTACCATGAGTTGTGTATAGGTGCAGCTGAAGAAAAAGAAATTCTCCTCCACTGGATGAATGGCCAGAGTTAGCAAGAAAACATATTTTCTGACATCTTACTGAGAAGGGGAGGAGGTCGTCACATTGACAGGTACGGAGACTCATTGGTGGTGTATTTGTAAGAACTACTCCACCGGGTAGGAGAGTTTTCTAACCTTTCCTTGTCTTCTGCATAAGGGGCTATGGTGATACAGATTTCTTTAAGGTCGTCTTTTATTTTTTTTTCCTTCACCGTAAGAGAAAAGAGGTTTTACTGTACAGGTAAGATACAATGACTTTTCGTGAGGAATATGCCTGTTTTCTCTTGGCTTGTTCAAGCAATGGTAACAGTTGAGACCCTCTGCAGTAACAAACAGCTTCAGAGATGAGGATGTGATTTGTTAGAGACACAGACAGAAGAAATTCATGTTTAGGTTGTATGACACTGATACGATGATGCTGGCTTTCAGTAATGAAAGAGACGGGATTCGGTAGGTCTGGTGTGACCACTGTGGTTTTCTTAGTAGCTGGGATTCCTGGCTTTACTCGACCATCAGTGATCACTGTTCAAAGTGGGAAAGCCAACTCCCAGCTCGGTATCTCCTAAATGTACAAAATAAAACCACTATTTACAAGCAGTGCTTCAGCGTTCATCCTGTCCTGCCGTTTCTCCCACGGTGGTGAGGAGATGGCAGCGTGTGCACACCAGCGCCTCACCACAGAGACCAATAAGACCACTGTGGGGCAGAGACCCAGCTCCACAGCCTCCGAGCAATGGAAGAGGATTTGTCCTGTAGAATACTTGCAAGTATTTAGACAATGAGAATTCCTAGATGCACCGTTTCAGTACAGATGCAAGTTTTCTGTTCCGCGCTACTGACATCTGTATTTTCCAATCCGCGTGTGAGTGCGGGTTAAGGACAAGCATAGCAGCATCTTCGGGCTGTCCTCTTCGTCCCAGACGCTGCGGTTCTCGGGAATGGACTCAGGGTGTCACTGTTGGCCAAGGCGGAGAAGCGGGTCCGCCGTCGGCCCCTCCCCTGCCCCGGAGCCCACGTAGTGCCGCTCCGCATTGAGCAGAGCGGAGAGGAGAGCAGGAACTGCCCGGTTCAGCCCGTCCTCCCACCAGCAACGGGGACTTCATATCTCAGGTACGGATTCAGATGATCGGGAAACCTAATTCAAAATTAACTGCAGAATACGGTACAGCAAAGCAGAGAATGGCGGTCCGGCTGGCAGCGCAGAGCCGGGCTGCCGCCGGGCGGGTCGTGCTGCTGGCCGTGCTGCTGCCGGTGTGCTGCCGGGCCGCGCCGGAGCGGATCCGCTACGTTATCCCCGAGGAGCTGGGCAGAGGCTCGCTGGTGGGGCCGCTGGCGCGGGACGTGGGGCTGAGCCCGGCCGACCTGCATGCACGCAAACTGCGGATAGTCTCTGGTGACGAAAAGCAATTCTTCACTCTCGGGGAAGATAATACAAGTCTGAGGGTAAACGAGAGGATAGACCGAGAGAGAATCTGCGGGGCCGTGTCACCCTGTGTCCTCAGTTTGGAAGCAGTCGTGGAAAACCCTTTCAGTATATTTCATGTGATCGTTATTATCCAGGATATCAATGACAATGCACCGCAGTTTGACAGAGAATTTGTTGCCATAGACATTATCGAGTCCACGCCTCCTGGAGCCAAGTTCCCACTGGGCAGTGGCAGAGACCCCGACATTGGGACGAACTCGTTAAAAAACTACGAATTTACCCCCAATCCATTTTTCTCCCTTGTGGTGAGGGAGAGTCCTGATGGAACGAAGCAGCCAGAATTAGTGCTGGAGAAAACCTTAGATCGAGAAGACCAGAGATATCATAATTTGATACTGACGGCGGTGGATGGGGGGGATCCAGTACGATCTGGAACCGCCCAGATTAAGATTACCGTAATTGACGCAAATGACAACCCGCCGATATTCACCAAGGAGATCTATAAGGTTCGAGTGCTCGAGAACGTGCCGGAGGGCTCCTTAGCTTTTCAGGTGAAAGCTACTGACGACGACGAAGGTACAAATGCAGAAATTACCTATTCTTTCAGTGACATCGCAAAGAGTGCACGCCATCTCTTCACTCTGGACTCCAGGACAGGGGACATTAAGGTTGCAGGCCCCTTAGATTATGAAGAAGTGAAACATTATGAAGTGACAGTTGAAGGCAAGGACGGGGGCGGGCTGAGTGCACACGCCAAAGTGCACATAGACATTCTAGACGTGAACGATAATGCGCCAACCCTTTCCATCCTGCCTATCTTGAACCCTATTCCTGAAGACTCGGTCCCGAGCACAGTTGTAGCTGTGATCAATGTCCGTGACAGAGACTCGGGGGACAACGGAGAAGTGAGCTGCAACATCGATGGGGATATGCCTTTCAGACTAGAACCTTCATCAGAGAACACCTATAAACTAATAACAGCCAGTGACCTGGACAGGGAAAAGGTCTCCGCTTACAATATCACGATCACTGCCAGGGACGGGGGCATGCCGGCGCTGTCGAGCAGCGCGGCGCTGGTGCTGGAGGTGTCGGACGTGAACGACAACGCGCCCGTGTTCGAGGAGGCCGCCTACAGCGCCTACGTGTCGGAGAACAACGCGGCAGGCGCGCTGGTGGTGCGCGTGCGGGCGCGGGACGCGGACGCGGGCGCCAACGGGCGCGTGAGCTACTGGCTGGCGGGCGGCAGCGCGGGCGCGTCGGCGTACGTGTCGGTGGAGGCGCGGAG
This sequence comes from Bucorvus abyssinicus, assembly GCA_009769605.1. Classification (NCBI taxonomy): domain Eukaryota; kingdom Metazoa; phylum Chordata; class Aves; order Bucerotiformes; family Bucorvidae; genus Bucorvus; species Bucorvus abyssinicus. The sequence goes on along the minus strand of CM020041.1, from coordinate 19,307,857 downwards.
CGGCGCGGTGTACGCGCAGCGCTCGTTCGACTACGAGCAGTGCCGCGAGTTCGCGGTGTCGGTGCGGGCGCAGGACGGCGGGTCTCCGGCGCGGAGCTCGACGGCGACGGTGCGCGTTTTCGTGCTGGACCAAAACGACAACGCGCCGCGGGTGCTGTGGCCGACGTCGGGCGCGGGCGCGGGGGGAGCGGGGCTGGAAGCGGCGGGGGGGTCGGCCCCCGCTTCGGTGCCTTTCGAGGTGTTGCCGCGCTCGGCCGAGGCCGGGTACCTGGTGGCGAAGGTGGTGGCGGTGGACGCGGACGCGGGTCGCAACGCGTGGCTGTCGTACGAGCTGTTGGGTTGGTCGGAGGCGGCGCTGTTCCGCGTGGGGCTGCACAGCGGCGAGGTGCGCACGGCGCGGGCCGTGTCGGAGAGGGACGCGGCGAAGCAGCGTGTGATGGCCGTGGTGAAGGACCACGGTCAGCCGTCGCTGTCGGCCACGGCCACGCTGCACGTGGTGCTGGCCGAGAGCTTGCAGGAGGCGCTGCCGGAGCTGAGCGAGCGGGCGGCGGTCGCCGACGCGCCGGCCGAGCTGCAGTTCTACCTGGTGCTGGCGCTGGCGCTGCTGTCGGCGCTCTTGGTGCTGAGCGTGGCGCTGGCCGTGCTGGCGCGGCTGCGGCGGGCCGGGCCGCCCGCCGTGCTGCGCTGCCTGGGCGCGCAGCGGTTCTCGGTGGCCGGCGCCGCCTTCCCGGCCGACTTCTGCGAGGGCACCTTGCCCTACTCCTACAACCTGTGCGTGGCGCCGGGGCGCACCGTGGCCGAGGCCGCTTGGCCGCAGCCGCCGCCGCTGGTGGGGCCGAGCGTGACGGCGGAGGATCTTCTCGTTGGGGAGCCGTGCGGGGAGCGGAGCCCGATCAGCAGCGCCGTGACGGGAGAGTCGCCCTTGGACCGTGACGCACCGCAGGTCGGTAAGCCTGAGCTCTCTTTCTACTTTTCTTGAGGTTTTCTGAACTCTCTTTTCTCTTTTCCGCTGATTTTTATGGATGGGGAGAGATGGTCCGTGTCTCCCTGAAGAGAGGAATTAAATAAAGAACAGGATATCTCTTTTCGATTCAGAGCTGGCAGGTAGCGTCGGCACTTTTGTGTTCACCGACGGTCACAGGTCCTGGTTCAGTTGAGAAGTCATGAGTGTAACTCTCGTTTGCGTTATTAACGCTGAACGCAAGAAAGTAATGATTCTGCATGACTGAAACTGGAAAGCGTGGTGAACGCTTGTTGTTTGCGATTTTTCTTGCTGATGGTTTGTTACCCCAAGCAACATACCTGCCCCTAGTTGATAGCTGGATGCAGACGAGCTTGTTTTCTCCATGAAAGGACAAAGAAAGGATGATGAAGGAGCAGACTGTCGTCCCAGCTGGGGCGGGTTACTTTGTTTCTCTGTACTGTTATTTCTCTCTCTCTTTCCGCCCTCCCCTCCCCTCATTCCGCCCTGGGTTGTATTTCCGTCTGTTTTTTTGTTTTTGTTTTTTTTTTACCGTCCCTGATTTGTCTTTCACACACAGGTGAGGGTGTTGAATGGGATGTTAAAAAAAAAAATAATAATTGGGTTTTGTGTTTCAGAGTCTCTGGTTTTTTCGATTCTCTTTTCTCCAAAGGAAGTTGCTTGGACATGGTAGATCGTGTTGACAGGGGAATAATAAACCGAGGAATTCTGTCTCAGCCACTTTTTGCAGGAATTTTTGTGTCTGCCTTTATGCAAGGAGAGGTCGCTACCCATTCTGAGCCTGTGAGCAACGACGAGGGAATACACAAAATGACACCAAGTAGGCACTTGAATTTGCAATTACAAATGGCCGCGTAGCTTAAGGTTTGCAGCTGTAATTGTCTTCTCCTGCCGACCTGTGCTATATTGATGAAAAGGTGTCCTACCAACATGAAGATCCAAGGATTAGATGAATAATTTATTAACACGTTGCGAATTTTTACACCTTGGTTGCTGACAAAAGGAAAATCCCTTCCAAGTCATTCAAGATACCGAATTAATTATTTAGACGTAAATGAGTCTCAACTACACAGGCGGGTAGCGTCAGCATTTCTTGTTTCTTTGGTAGTTACAGGTTCTGTTTCAGCTGAGAGCTTTTGATTTCAACACTCCTCTGATTTAGCAGTGGTGAATGCTCTTTTCTTTTTTTTCCCCTACCGTTCCTTATCTTGCTTTCATACTTTGGTGAGGCTGATATTGAATAAGATCTGAAGAAATAACAAATAGGGTTGTGTATTTCAGAGAGGAGTTTTTTCGATCCCCTCTTCCCAAAAAGAGATACTTGGACCTAATAGATTGCCTTGTCAGTGGAATATTAAAACGAAAAATTTGGTCACTCACCCACTTTTTGCAAGAGATGTTCTGCCTACCTGTTTAAGCAGAAGTTTCTATATTTATCCTGTGAATCTATCTGTAACGACAAGGTGATAGACAGAACGACAGCAATGACGCACTCGAACATTTATAAACATTTATATAGATATTTATGTATATAAACATTTATATGTTTTTATATATATAAACATTTATTTATTTAACATAAAGTCCATTTACAAATGGTCCGTGTAGTTTAGGGTGTGCAGCTGTCCTTGTTTTCTCCTGCCGTCCTACGGTGTTTTGTTGGAAAGCTGTCTTACCAACATGAAAATTCTTTACTAAAAAGCATCAACTTTTAACATCGTGTAGTTTAGTGAAATGAAAATCCCTTCCTGGTCCTTCAAGCTAACGAATTACTTGAGTAAATGTAAATGTGTATGAAGTATACAAACCGTAAAATTATGTGGGCTGTTAAAAAGTGAAATAACTTGTTAAAGACCATTAGGTTTATTTTGCCATTATTAGCTCTATTTGTAGATGTACCAATATTTTAATGCAATTCAATTGCTCTTGTCCACTTGAAAAATACTGTTGAGAATAAACGAGTGTCAGGGGAAAAGCTGTATAGGGAGTCTCCTCCTGTAGTGTATTCCCAGGACATTCTTCTAGGGAGAAATATCAGAGACCGTGGCACATGCCTGAGCAACTCAAGCACCTCAGGAGCTGCAGAGGCATAGGGCGCGTAGATTCTCTGTTTAAGTAGGTTTACCCCACCTGCTTTTGCCTTTAAATGTATGATGTCAGTCAGTGGCGCTGGTGTTCAAATTATGATGCAAATTGCTGCCGCTTGGATTCTTCACCCTAACACTCTGCGTGTCAGAGATTCGTTGTCGGAATATCACGGTTTGCATTTCAAAGTCTATTTCCTTTTGCTGTACATGTACGTGCTCTTTCACGGGCACCCCCTTGCCGTGGGGAAAGAGCTTGCGTGCCCTTGTGAAGTTGAGAGCTATGCTGGTGGTGGCATATGCCTCCGGTAGGGTCTCCCAAGCCTGACAGGTCTCAACTGAAGGGTCAGACAAAGTGTGTCCACGGGCAGGATGGGCTCACTAGCCTTCGGGCAACCATCCTAGGAGAAGGACAACTCTAACTCCAAAGCCGGGCAGATGGAGCTCGTTTAGCCCTGTAAGGCCATCCATCTAAGAGAAGGATACTCTAACCAAACCTACGACCTGAGGACTTCGCTGTCACCGTCCAAGCTCGCTAGGCCCTGGCAGATGAACCTCAGGTGTAAAGGGTGGGGCCAGTCTCACGCACGCTGCGCCTCACCTAAAAAATCCACCGCGCAGGCTTGAAGGGTGTACTCACGTTTGCAAAGCCCTGTAGCGACAGGCAAGGGGCGAAACGGCAATACCACCCAAGGAGACCCTCCGGTGTGCTCTTTGCAACCGGTCTTGCCTATCCCGCATTGGCCTTTTCAGCCATCAGCGCGCTTGCAATAAGCGTGGGCAAAGCCCTTCCCAAATCTTCGTCCGCGAAGCCAAGCCATGATGATTGATGATGACATGTACGTGATATTCAAGCACAACATCTACAAAAGTACATAGCGCAGATTGTGCTTTTGGATGAATGGGATAAGACTCATAATATTCTGCACTTCATATTACGAAAAAACCCATTTTTTATTTACATATACCGCCATTAGCAAGTAATTTTTTCCGTGCAGTAGAACAATGTGCATTGTTAAATAAAAGAACTGATTAGAGAAAAGCTAGACTACGAAATCGACGGTCTTCTTTTGAAGGGGGAATTGCTGCTTTGTTCTGTTGGTCGGGATGTGGGGAATGTCTTTGGGATGTGGGGATGTAGTTGTACGACGGATTTTGGATCTGCAGACAGAGTGACGGCAAACTAATTCACGAAGGACTGCAAGAAAAAGTTGTGTAATGAGCGATGCAGATTGTGCTTTCGAATAATGGGACGTCATATTACGAACTCTTAATATTAAATCAATATAAAAAACACTGGAAAGCGGGGCAGGCAGCGCTCGGTGCCTGCAGTGCCAGAAAGAGGCTGCGGGCGCCGCTGTTGACCGCGGAGGAGCGAGAGGAAAGCCGGAGCGCAGAACATCGCCCCTGCCGCTGTGGCCGGTCTCACTGACTCACTGTGTGGGCGGCCGTGCGGGCTGCGAGGTCCCCGCGGTGTGAGGCCGTCCTGCAGCGAGGCGGAGGGGCCGGCGACAGCGGCCGGGAGCGACGAGACGCGGCGTGAACCGGGGTATATTCGGCGGTCGGCAGCGGGGAGGTGCGGACGGTTTTGCGGTGCCGGCGGTTCCGCGGCGGCGATGTGGGCGGCGGGGAGGCGCTGGGGCCGGCGGGAGCGAGCGCTGCTCTGGTGCGTGCTGGTGTCGGCGTGGGAGGCGGCGTGGGGGCAGCTGCGCTACTCGGTGCCCGAGGAGCTGCCGAAGGGCTCGTTCGTGGGCGACGTGGCCAAGGACCTGGGGCTGCAGCTGCCGGCGCTGCGCGACCGCAGCCTCCGCATCATAGACAGAGGTAGGACGCAGTATTTCTCTCTTCACGGGAAGACGGGCCATTTGTTGACGGCGGAGAGGCTAGACAGAGAGCAGCTGTGCCGGCAGCTGGAGAAATGCGTGCTGCGCTGTGAGCTGCTCGTGGAGGGGGAAATGCAGGTGTATGGAATCGAAGTGGAGATCACGGACATTAACGACAACGCCCCCAGTTTCCGAGAGACGGAAACGCAACTGAAAATAAGCGAGATGACAGCCCCGGGGTCACGGTTTCCTCTGCGGGACGCGCAAGATGAGGACAGGGGACCGAATTCCGTGCAGCACTATGAGCTGAGCGGCGACGAGCACTTCTCGCTGGCCGTGCAGGCGGGCCCCGGCGGCGATCGGCGTCCCGAGCTGGTGCTGGCCAAGGCGCTGGACCGGGAGGTGACGGCGTTTCACGAGCTGGTGCTGAGGGCGAGCGACGGCGGCGAGCCATCACGGACAGGCACGGCGCACATCCACGTGTCTGTGCTGGATGCTAATGACAACGCGCCCGTGTTCAGCCTGCAGGAGTACGTGGTGCGTGTGCCGGAGGACGTGCCTGTGGGCTCTGTCCTTGTCACTGTCACGGCCACTGATGCCGATGAGGGAATGAATGGGAACATGAAATACAGTTTCCATAAGATTTCAGACAGGGCGTCGGAACTTTTTCACCTAGACCCTGAGACTGGAGAAATATCCCTTAAGGGTGAATTGGACTTTGAAGAAATCACTTCACATGAATTAGAGGTGCAGGCACATGACGGAGGAGAGCTTTTCGACACAGCAAAAATTGCAATCACAGTGACGGATGTGAATGACAACATGCCCGAACTGACAGTGACCTCTCAGCTTAGTGCCATCTCTGAGGATGCCCCTTTGGGAACAGTGGTGGCCCTGCTGCACGTGCAGGACCGGGACTCGGGGACCAACGGCGAGGTGCGGTGCTCGCTGGACGGGAGCCTCCCGTTCCGGCTACGGAGCTCGCAGGGCAGCTACTACAGCGTGGTGACATCGAGGGAGCTGGACCGGGAGGTGGTGTCGGAGTACAACGTGACGGTGCGGGCGGTGGACAGTGGGTCACCAGCTCTGTCGAGCAGTGTGGTGCTGGGGCTGCGCGTACTGGACGTGAACGACAACGCGCCGGTGTTCTCAGAAGAGCGCTACAGCGCGCGCCTGGCCGAGAACAACGCGGCGGGCGCGCTGGTGCTGACGGTGCGGGCGACGGACGCGGACTGGGGTCAGAACGCGCGCGTGCGCTACCGTGTTTTGGAGGGTCGGGTGCGGGGCGCGCCTCTGTCTTCGTACGTGTCGGTGCAGGCGGAGACGGGCGCGCTGTACGCGCTGCGCTCCTTCGACTACGAGGAGGTGCGCGAGCTGGCGCTGTGGGTGCGGGCGGAGGACGGCGGCGCGCCGGCGCTGAGCAGCAACGTGTCGGTGCGGCTCGTGATCGTGGACGAGAACGACAACGCGCCGCAGGTGCTGTACCCGCCGGCGGCGTCGGGTCCGGCGGCAGCAGGGCTGGTGCCGGTTCCGGGTGCGGTGTGGTCGGGCGTGGAGCTGTCTCCGCGCTGGGCGGCGCCCGGGTCGCTGGTGGCCAAGGTGGTGGCGGTGGACGCGGACGCGGGTCAGAACGCGTGGCTGTCGTACGAGCTGGCCAAGGCGACGGAGCCGGGGCTGTTCCGCGTGGGGCTGCACAGCGGCGAGGTGCGCACGGCGCGCTCGGCGCTGGCCCGCGACGCGTCGCGGCAGAGCCTGGTGGTGGTGGTGAAGGACCACGGGCGGCCGGCGCTGTCGGCCACGGCCACGCTGACGGTGGTGCTGGCCGAGAGCGTGGCCGAGCTGCTGGCGGAGCTGGGCAGCGCGGCGGCGGGGGCGGCGGCGGGGGCGGTGCCGGGCGAGGCGTCGGTGAGCCTGACGCGGTGGCTGGTGGTGGCGGTGGCGGCCGTGTCCTGCCTCTTCGTCGCCTTCCTGCTGCTGCTGCTGGCGCTGCGCGTGCGGCGCTGGCGGCGCTCGCAGCTGCTGGCGGCGTCCAGCGGCGCCTTGCGCGGCGTGCCGGCCACGCACTTCGTGGGCATCGACGGCGTCCGCGCCTTCCTGCACTCCTACTCGCACGAGGTGTCGCTCACGGCCGACTCGCGCAAGGGCCAGCTCCGCTTGTCGGGCGGCAGCTGCTGCGACACCCTCCCGGCCCGACCGCTGCCCGACGAGCCCGCGCCGCTGCTCGGGGAGGACCCTGACGGCAACTGCCACGCCAGCTCCGATGTTCTCCCGGTAAGTGCCCCTTAACAGACATTCCTGCCTTTCCTTTCTTGGTAGTCTGCAGTTTTTCTCTTTCTGCCTTTCGACTGTGCGTGTATATAAGGCGAGGCAGACTTTTGTGTGCAGAGATGCTGTGTGTTGTTGGCCGTTGCTGATTTTGGTCATTTGCTGGATTTTTCATGGGTCTTATATCTGCTGTGGCAAGCAGAAGTTAGTCCATGCTAGTGTTCTGTCCTGTTTCTTTCATGGGGAGTAGATGTAAACGAAATGCTAACATAGCAGAAGAGGCGCATCCACATGTATATAATTTCCACCCTGATGAACCTTGCAGAGAAATGCATCTCCCTTTCCTGCTCATTGTATATGGCCTGATCGTGGAGCTCATTACAGATATTTTGTTAGGGCAACTGTCCTGTTCTTGGATATTACTAGGGTCAAGGGATACCATGTCAGTGAAGGGTTGGAGGTGAGAGTCATGAGAGGTGTACATCAGCAGCTCTTGAAGGACACAAGAGACATGGTTTGCTCTTTTCCATGTTCATTGCCCAGCTGTAGTAGAAGCAATGTGAATTTCTTCTTCCCAGCTAGGTTTGGCTAGAAGATATATTATTCCAGCTGTATTGGCAGCCCTGGAATACTCCTCCGTTGTGATGGTAGGTTGTTAGGATGTTTGCAACTAACAGCTGCATTATGTACATATGACATAATGGGAGATTTGAGAGGAGCTCATAGTGTTCTCATTACTTATTAAATACCTGAATTAATGGACCTTCTCTAAGTGGCATAAAAAAGAGGCACGCAGGTATACATGGTATGCAGGAAATGAAGTTGTAAGTTATTTATGGTAAAAGTGATAATTTCTTTGCCACTTTTCTTTCAAGCGAGTCTATCAGCAAATGATGGTCAACCCACATGTGAAGGGTATGAGAAGAGTTCTGTGAATGCTCTGTGTGTGGAGCTACTGGTGGAGTCATGGCATGTGTTTTGTCCTTTCCCAGGGTTCATTGCTGGCCTTCTGAAAATGAGTCTGATGTTCTATTTTTGGATGTCACATTACTTTGACTCCAGCTGGAGGAATCATGGGTTCCTAAGTTTACTTTGCCATTGCATGATATTCCCTGTGAATGGTAGTTAAATTCTTGCTTTGCTTGTCATGATGGGGTAACGGTTGGCCTCTCTGCATCTGATATTGTGTCTGAAAATGTCTCTGGAAGAAATGCACTTGCTTGTCACACAAGCGTGGTGAGAAGCCAGTGCAAGATCAGTGAGAGAGTGGCCTGGAAGCAGGAAAAGAAGGGGTAGTATGCACCAACTGACTGGACCAACTGATCTGGTGCCTAGGACCAAGGCCTCTGCCACTTACACCAAGACCCCTTCACCCGTGTTCTGAAAGGGGATGACAATCCTCTGACAAATCTGTCTGCAAGCAGTAACCATGGAATTGCCAACACGCATCAGGGGTACTACGGCTAAGAACTGCTGTGTGAAATGTCACTTTCCCACCTGTATGTCCTTGTAAGACTGCAATGTAGAGTTTCACCGTGACTGTATTAAGCTTTTCCCAGCCTTGACCAATCTTGAGATATTATTAATGCCTCTTGCTCATAAGAAGTATCTGCTGATGTTTTGTCAATATTAAAATGGGTGGGCATGTAGGGAATGGGAGGGTATTTTTGTCAGGAATTTCAGTTGTTTGGTCTTGTTATTTGAAGTACGTGCGAGGAAGCTCCTGTTTTATGCACTCTCATGTCGAATACAGTTTCCACTTTAACTGATCGTTTATAGACATAAGCAAAAACATTGTATTAATGGTTGCATCTTCCGAATCTTCATCATGCTCATGGGTTCTTGATGAAGATTGTGTGTTAGAGCTGATACTCATGACTGCGTCTTTAACTGAGCTGCATATTGCTGCACCCTTCAGAACATTTCACGTTTCTTCAGATGAGTGTGATGAGCAGAGAAGTCTCTATTCATGCAGCCGTGTTGTGATCCTTGTTGGCTATAAGGAGAAATTCTGTAGGAAACATTTCTTTCAATGGTGTCTGTTTGCAAAGGCAGCTTTCCTGTTGTGTGGCATTTGACCATGCCAAAGCGTTCTGTCCACACAGAGCCAGGGCAGGTGGCAGAGTTTGATGTGGTATAGTCTGAAATGTCTAAAAGGTGGGTGTAAATGTTCAGTTTTCCCTAGTTTTTATGGGAGTCCTGTAGTTGAGTTCCCGTGCTTTTCCTTTTCCTGCTGTCAATATAAATGACTTTGAGCTCTGTGCCTATGGTCTTTGGTCTAAACTCCTATGTGATCTTCCTGTGTACTCTGCACCACCTAGATGTTCTTCTTGTGTACCTCCCAAAGTTGACATAATCTGAAGTGTTAAGCCATGAATCCTTCACCTTTTTAGGTTTCCCATTCCTTTCCGAAACCGGGCTGAATTTTGGCTGATACTCCTTAAAAGTAGCGATCTGTCAAAATTGTCAGGCTGAGGGAGCAGTTCCCGTCGAAATCTGGAAGGTGTTCAGCTGCCAAGACAAAGAACTTTGATATACTTGTGTTTCCCTAAAATTTCACTGAATGAGACACTTTTTTGCTTGAGGCTGACATATAGCCAAGGGTTGGGTGTTGTCCATGGTGCAATTACAGGCTGTGAATGCGAAGCAAGGAGGGTGAGAATCTGGCTTTGAACCATGAAAATAGTTGGGTCAGTGTGGCTTTGGCTTGGCAACAGTTTGATTTCATGCCTGGTGCTAAGGCCTGTGCCATTAATTTTACACTCCTAGCTTTGTCTTCCAGTATTTGTGCAATAACTGTGTGCATAGAGTGATGATTTTTGGGTAGACCAGCTTATAATTCCTGTTTGAAAGCTCCTTTATCCCTCTGTATCTTCCTGTGACATTGTGATGTAGACTTTCTTCATAGCTGTAATTACATTTCCTGAGGCCTTTGTTTCTTGGAAAGTTAGGATTCATTTTCCCCCTTTCTGGAATAGATGTAAACATGACTTTAGCAGCAGTGGCATCTCTGTGGAGCAATATTTGTGATAAAAGAGGGAAGGAGTTTCCCTCTGTGTGGATAGCTCTGTTAGATGAGTGCTTGTCTTTCAGTTTGTCTGTAATTCATGTGGTTTTGAATGCTTCTGTTACATCTGAGATGAGCAGAGAGGTACCTCTCTTCCTGGTGTGCTTGTGATGCATCCTCCTTGCATGCTATGTTTTCACCAGTTAGGTCGATCAGAAGCAAATCTGCAAGATGTGTAGGGCTGGAGATGAGAATGGTGACATAGGGGTGAAACAGCTTATAATTCCTCTGTGAAAGATCCTTTATCCATCTATATCACCCTGTTAATGTTTTGATGGAGAGTTTCATCAGAATGGTAATTACATTTTCCTACCTTTGATCTTTCATCAACCTTTGCTTCCTTGAAGGTCATGGGTTGTTCTTTTGCAGTTGAAACTGAGACTGCTGTTTTGCAGCAAGCGTTGCCTTGACAAGCATGTTGGGATGTGAAGGCCTTTACAGCTACGGCTGCATATTCGTAGGAGATGAACAGGTGACAGAGTAGAAAAGTTCATGAGAACTGACAAGTTTCCAAAACTGAACCTCGTACTAGTCTGATAAAGGCTTTAGTGCCTCACTTGTGGGTTCAGACCACAGTGGCTGCCAGGTGTTTGGGGAGATAAAATTATAAGACAGTTATGGCACAGCACCTATACATTCCTTAGGCCAATATATACCTCATTTGGGCCAGTTGGAGCTTTTGGGTTTGTTTATTAATAATCAGAAACGACTGAGAGATTCCAGCTTCTGCTTTGAAAGAAGGAACTCACGGAGCAGGGTGCACACACCCTTACCTATTGCTTTCTCCAAGCAGATAACAAGCAATAATCAAGATCAAGGAGCGTTATTGCATCACAGCAGTCACATCTGATCCCCCTCAGGCAAGGTCAGGGATATAGTAGAGTCTGGTGAACTGTAATGCTGGTAAATCCCAGCTACCTGTGGGTTGTTCTTACATCTTCAAGGACTGCAAGACTACGTGCTCCTCTGTGTGATTTCCTACACTGCACAGGCCTCAATGTTGTCACAGTAATGAACAACCAGGCACATGTGGGTCAGGGGGAGGTCTTTGGTTTTGCATCTTTGGTTGATTGAAATGCCAGGGAGTTTTGTTTTTCTGATAAAAGGTAGATCTGGAGCCAAGTCCTTCAGTACAGTTCAAAGAGGCCAAGTGGCCCTTCTAGATCATTGCAACTTACCTAGCTTACATCTTGGTGCCTCAGAGGTATTCCAGGTGGTCTGGGGATAAACTTTTAAGGCAGAGTTGTGGGAAAGCAACTGGAAATCTCAGCATGGAAGTACCTGCCCCAGTGAGGTCAACTGGAGGTCTTGCTTTTGTATATAAATCATCAGAAATAATGGAAAATCTTTCAGCTAATCGTGCTGTCCTTTGATGGGTTGGCCAGGTGATGGGACTTTTACCTAGAAGCTCCCCATATCACTGGGATACAAATGTGAAATTGAGTCTATGGCAGGCCTCAGACTTTGCAGTTTTCACCAAGAGCATTGAAAGTTTTTCTGGACAGGAGAAGGATCAGTGTCAGGATATGCACAGAGGAAAGGGCGTAAAGACTTGTGTAATTTCTTGTCTCTGCCAGGTTTGTACAGTGACATTGTTCTGAGTTCAGGTCCACTGCCTTTGGGCTTCACATTTCTCTATAAGTGTTAATCATTGTTCTGAAGCAGAATCCAACCTAAGCATTTGAGATTGAAAGTAAATTCACCTTTTGCATGGGCTTCAGAGGCACGTGTGGGCAGGAAGATGAAACATCAGCAAAGGCTGAAAACATGCATGAGAAAACTTCTCTATTGCTCTGTCAGAGATATGTCCCTCTTAGTTTTCATTCCAATGCACATGAGAAGACATAAAAGTCCTAGAGAGAGTATAACACTCCTTCAAAATCTACTGCAGTCAGAAAATCCTTCTGGAGTATGACACTGGTGTTGTATTATAATGATTAGGGATGCTGCAAAGCATTTTGTCAGCTCCTCTGAGTTTCGTACGTCTAATTAAAGAGAAACAGCAAGGTTTGAAGCCCGCAGATCAGAAGGCTGGGACTGGCGAGCGCGGCCATCAGCCGGCTGCGATGGCGCCACAAGGCCTCTGGGTGCCGCTGTTGCCCAACAAGGAGAGGCGCTGAGTCGGAGCCGCAGCCGCAGCAGCGTCCGGCCCCCGCAGGCTGCTCGCTCGCCCGGCGCCCGTCACAGCGGCACGGGCAGCAGACGCGAGAGGCGGCTTGGCGCGGTACGGGGAGCAGCGGCGACTAAACCGGTGCCAACATCGCTGCCCTCCGGCGGTCCCTGCGCTGGTAACGGAGAGTGGCGGCTGGAAGCGAAGGAGGGCGGCGGCAGGCGGGAGGAGCGCGGCGAGCGCTGCCGAGAATGGCGGTCAGGCAGAGGCAGGCGGCGAGTGCGAGTGCGAGCCGCCGGCGAGCGGTCGGGCGGGTGCTGCTGCCCGCTTTGCTGCTGGGCTTGTGCTGCGGGGCGGCGCCGGAGCGGATCCGCTACGTTATCCCCGAGGAGCTGGGCAGAGGCTCGCTGGTGGGGCCGCTGGCGCGGGACGTGGGGCTGAGCCCGGCCGAGCTACCGGCACGGCAGCTGCGTCTCAGCGCCGAGAAGCAATACTTCACGGTGAGCGAGGAGACGGGCAACCTGTACGTGAGCGAGAGGCTGGACCGGGAGGAGATGTGCGGCGAGGCGGCATCCTGCTCCGTGAGCTTCGAGGCGCTGGTGCAGAACCCGCTCAACGTTTTCCACGTCGAGGTGGACATCCAGGACATCAACGACAACGCACCGCGCTTCCTGCGAGAGAATTTCCAGCTGGAGATCAACGAGTTCACTTCTCCTGGTGCCCAGTTTTACTTGGGCATGGCCGAAGACGCAGACGTGGGCAGCAACTCGCTGCAGGGCTACGAGCTGGAGGCCAACGGGTACTTCGCAGTGGAGGTGAAGGAGAGCCAGGACGGCAGCAAGTTCGCAGAGCTGGTGCTGCTCCGAGCGCTGGACCGGGAGAGCGAGCAGAGCCTGCAGCTGGTGCTGACGGCGCTGGACGGCGGCGAGCCTCCGCGGAGCGGCACCGCCCAGCTCTGCATCAACGTCACCGACGCCAACGACAACGCACCCGTGTTCGCGCAGGACCGGTACCGTGTGAGCCTGCGCGAGGACGTGCCGCCGGGCTCCATGGTGCTGAACGTGTCCGCCTCTGACGCCGACGCGGGCACCAACGCCCGCATCACCTACGTCTTCGGCGAAATGCCGGCCAAGGTGCTACAGAAGTTTGTGGTGGACGCGGAGAGCGGCACGATCACGCTGCAGGAGGCGCTGGACTTCGAGGACACGCGCGCGTTTATCCTGGCCGTGGAGGCGCGGGACGGGGGCGGTCTGGTGGCGCACTGTAAGGTTGATGTGGAAGTGCTGGACGTGAACGACAACGCGCCCGAGGTGACTCTGGCGTCGGTGTCGAGCCCAGTGCCCGAGGACGCGCCGGCTGGCACGGTGGTGGCGCTGGTGAAGGTGCGGGACCGGGACTCCGGCGAGAACGGTCAGGTGTGGTGCGAGCTGTTGGGGGAGGCGCCGCTGTCGATCGTGGCGTCGTCTGGCGGCTCGTACAAGGTGGTGACGGCGAGCGCGCTGGACCGCGAGCAGGCGTCGGAGCACCGGGTGACGGTGGTGGCGAGGGACCGGGGCCGGCCGGCGCTGTCGAGCAGCGCGGCGCTGTTGCTGGAGGTGTCGGACGTGAACGACAACGCGCCCGTGTTCGAGGAGGCCGCCTACAGCGCCTACGTGTCAGAGAACAATGCGGCAGGCGCGCTGGTGGTGCGCGTGCGGGCGCGGGACGCGGATGCGGGCGCCAACGGGCGCGTGAGCTACTGGCTGGCGGGCGGCAGCGCGGGCGCGTCGGCGTACGTGTCGGTGGAGGCGCGGAGCGGCGCGGTGTACGCGCAGCGCTCGTTCGACTACGAGCAGTGCCGCGAGTTCGCGGTGTCGGTGCGGGCGCAGGACGGCGGGTCTCCGGCGCGGAGCTCGACGGCGACGGTGCGCGTCTTCGTGCTGGACCAAAACGACAACGCGCCGCGGGTGCTGTGGCCGGCGTCGGGAGCGGGGCTGGAAGCGGCGGGGGGGTCGGCCCCCGCTCCGGTGGCGTTCGAGGTGTTGCCGCGGTCGGCCGAGGCCGGGTACCTGGTGGCGAAGGTGGTGGCGGTGGACGCGGACGCGGGTCGCAACGCGTGGCTGTCGTACGAGCTGTTGGGTTGGTCGGAGGCGGCGCTGTTCCGCGTGGGGCTGCACAGCGGCGAGGTGCGCACGGCGCGGGCCGTGTCGGAGAGGGACGCGGCGAAGCAGCGTGTGGTGGCCGTGGTGAAGGACCACGGGCAGCCGTCGCTGTCGGCCACGGCCACGCTGCACGTGGTGCTGGCCGAGAGCTTGCAGGAGGCGCTGCCGGAGCTGAGCGAGCGGGCGGCGGTCGCCGACGCGCCGTCCGAGCTGCAGTTCTACCTGGTGCTGGCGCTGGCGCTGCTGTCGGCGCTCTTGGTGCTGAGCGTGGCGCTGGCCGTGCTGGCGCGGCTGCGGCGGGCCGGGCCGCCCGCCGTGCTGCGCTGCCTGGGCGCGCAGCGGTTCTCGGTGGCCGGCGCCGCCTTCCCGGCCGACTTCTGCGAGGGCACCTTGCCCTACTCCTACAACCTGTGCGTGGCGCCGGGGCGCGCCGTCGCCGAGGCCGCTTGGCCGCCGCCGCTGGTGGGGCCGAGCGTGACAGCGGAGGATCTTCTCGGCGGGGAGCGGAGCCCGATCAGCAGCGCCGTGGCGGGAGAGTCGCCCTTGGACCCCGACGCACCGCAGGTCAGTAATCCCGCGCGGTCCTTGTACCTGAGCATTTCCGAACATCCTGTTGGTGGCAGTGGGTTGTTGGGTGTTCTCTTTTCTTTTGGGTGTCATGCCCATCTATGTGTCGATGAACGAAAAAAATAACCCTGTACCACCGCGGGTAACGGTAATTCCTGTATTGTGTGCAATCAGATATCTGTGACCAGTGGAGAGGTTTTTTTGTCATTCGTCTTTTCTCGGAGTGAATGATAGATGTGTGGTGAAGGTCTCTAGGTGTAATGTCGTCTGTTGATGTTGGACAACGATAAGACCCGTGCGCCCTCGCTGTTCTCATTCAGCCTTTCTCAAACTACTTCCTCTTTTTCCTTGGGTTTTCCCCGGCCGATGTGGATGTGGAGTGTTTGGCCATGTCTCCATGAAAAAATGAGAGATCGGGGTAATTGCCTTTCTTCAAGAGCAGGCAGTTATCTCAGCGCTCAGTGTTTTATCAGTGGTGACATTTTCGGATTCGCCTAAAAGGTTTTGTCTATAACTACTGTGTTGTCTAGAATGCTATTAGTTCGTAGTGGCGAAGTCTGTACTCTCTAAAAGGAGATCCACAGATTCTGCGTGACAATTGGGAAAATGTGGTGCACTCTTCTTGTTGGAGAGTTTTCCTTCCCCAGAATTTTTGTTTGATTGTTTGTTTGCTTTTCCAGACCGATGCACTTGAACCTGCTCGATAGCTGGATGCAAACCCATTGGTTAATGCTGTTTCCTAAAGGAAATGTGTGTGTGGCTCTTTGAAAGTGGAAGTTATAGATTGTTCCTCTTGGGTGAACGTTCCCCTCTTCTGCCAAGCGCCCTCCCATCTTTTGGAGAAAGCTGCTGCAGAGATGGCGGCAATTAATGAGTCAGATAAATTTATTCTGGGTGTGATTTTTCCGAATTCTTTGTCCAGTTATTTCCTATTGTAGTGGTGAACACGGATACTTAGTGTGTAGCAGAAGATTCGCTGATTCTGCGTGAAGGAGCAGGGACGATGAGATTGACTCTTTGTTTTGGCGATTTTCCTTCCTGAAATGTGTGTGCTTTCTCCATGAAGGGAGAAGTTATGGGTTGTTCCTCGCTGACGAAGGAGGACAATTTTGCCCTTCTTGTAGGATAAGGCTTCTGCAGAAATGGTAGCCCAGATGGGACAGCTTAATTTGTCCAGGCACTGTTTCTCTGTGCAGCTATTTCTCCATTTCCCTCCGCCCTTCCTTTCTTTTCCACCCTGGCTGTTAGTTCTGTGTGTCTGCCTCGTTACAAGGCGAGGTCCCTTCCCATTCTGAGAACACATAGGCAAGGACACGGCAATACATAAACTGACAGCAATTAGGCACTTGAATTTACACATTTACAAATGGTCCGTGTAGTTGAAGGTCTGCAGCCGTCCTACGGTATTTTGTTGAAAAGGTGTCCTACCAACAGGAAGAATCAAGGATTAGGTGAATACTGAATACATTACTAACAAGTTGCAATCCTTTACACCTTGATTTCTGACAACAGGAAAGCCTCTTCCGAGTCGTTTAAGCCACAGAATTAATTAAGTGTAAATGTCTCTAAACGAGACAAACTCTAAACTCACGTGTCCAATTTAAAGAGGAAATCACCCATGAAAGTCCATTAACTTGCCTTTCTCAGTATTATCCGTATCTGTAGATCTTCCAACTGTTTCATGTTGTAACTGTTATTTTAGTGACTTCAGTGAAGCATTCCACTGCTGTCATGCAGTTCAAAAATATTGCCGGCAATACTCCAGTATAGTCAAAATAGGCGTATATAAAAAAGAGTTACTGATTTGGGGTTAATCAGCCTGATATCTCTGGTTCTCCGGGGGAGGGACTGGGGAGGAGTAGAACGTTTGTGTGTCTGAGTATGGCGTTTTGTATCTCAGAGCATGTTTCCTTTCGCTATCCCTGTGCCAGGCTGATGGCTACAAAAATTCGTGGTGGGGATTATCGTGCAGGCTGAGGGGCCATGGATTCTCATTTGAGTGACCCAAATTCCTCGGTCTGAAAATGTCTAATCTCAGTCAACTGTCGTGCTGTAGTTACTTCGCAGAATCTTCGTATGAAACAAGGCATTTAAAGCAAATTTCATGCCCATTGGGTAAATGAGGCGTATATATCTGGCTCTCTGGGGGGGCTGTGTCTGAATATCATGTTTTCTATTCCAGAGCCTATTTTCTTTGCTCTCCTTGTACCAGTCCTTCAAGCACAGCAGCTAAAAAAATTGGTGTAGGGGACTTTGCTTTTCGACTAATAGGAAAAAACTCGTTATATTCTGAAAAATCGTATGATGAAAAATTATTTTACTTTATATATATCGCCATTGGTAAGTAATTTTTTTTCCTTGCACGGTAGAAATAGCACAACCACGGGAGGAGTGCTGTTTCTTTGTGGTCGTGATCGCATCGAGGATCACAGAAGAGATCGTATGGAGAAATGCCAACTCAGGAGATCATCTCTGGCCGCTGACTCCTTGGTAACGGTGTCGTCCCCGCGAGCTGCCCGTGGGCACAGCAGGGCGGGCAACGCCGAACAGTGCTCGGTGCCTGCAGTGCCGGAAAGAGGCTGCGGGTGCCGCTGTTGACCGAGGAGAAGCGAGAGAAAGGCCGGAGCGGTGAAGACAGCCCCGCCCGCTGCGGCACGGCGAGCTCGCCCGCTCGCTGTCTCTCTCTGTGAGCGTACGGGTGTTCTGCGAGCGTCCGCGCGGTGCGGAGCCGTGCTGCAAAGACGCCGTGGGGCCGGCGGCAGCGGCCGGGAGCGACGAACTGCAGCGGGAACCGAGAATTCTGCGGGCGGAGGCGGTGCGGTGCCGGCCGTGGTGCGGCGGCGATGTGGGCGGCGGGCAGGCGCTGGGGCCGGCGGGAGCGAGCGCTGCTCTGGTGCGTGCTGGTGTCGGCGTGGGAGGCGGCGTGGGGGCAGCTGCGCTACTCGGTGCCCGAGGAGCTGCCGAAGGGCTCGTTCGTGGGCGACGTGGCCAAGGACCTGGGGCTGCAGCTGCCGGCGCTGCGCGACCGCGGAGTGAGCGTTGTGTCCGAAGGCAGGACGCAGTATTTCTCTCTTCACGGGAGGACGGGCCATTTGTTGACGGCGGAGAGGATAGACAGAGAGCAGCTGTGCCGGCAGCTGGAGAAATGCGTGCTGCGCTGTGAGCTGCTCGTGGAGGGGGAAATGCAGGTGTATGGAATCGAAGTGGAAATCACGGACATTAACGACAACTCCCCCACTTTCCGAGAGACGGAAACGCAACTGAAAATAAGCGAGATGACAGCCCCGGGGTCACGGTTTCCTCTGCGGGACGCGCAAGATGAGGACAGGGGACTGAATTCCGTGCAGAGCTACGAGCTGAGCGGCGACGAGCACTTCTCGCTGGCCGTGCAGGCGGGCCCCGGCGGCGATCGGCGTCCCGAGCTGGTGCTGGCCAAGGCGCTGGACCGGGAGGTGACGGCGTTTCACGAGCTGGTGCTGAGGGCGAGCGACGGCGGCGAGCCATCACGGACAGGCACGGCGCGCATCCGCGTGTCCGTGCTGGATGCGAATGACAACGCACCCGTGTTCAGCCCGGCGGAGTACATGGTGCGTGTGCCGGAGGACGTGCCTGTGGGCTCCACCCTGGTCACGGTGACGGCCACTGATGCTGACGAGGGGATGAATGGACACGTGAAATACAGTTTCCAAAAGATTTCAGACAGGGAGTCGGAACTTTTTCACGTAGACCCTGAGACTGGAGAAATATCCCTTAAGGGTGAATTGGACTTTGAAGAAATCTCTTCACATGAATTAGAGGTGCAGGCACGGGACGGAGGAGAGCTTTTCGATACGGCAGAAGTCTCGATCACCGTGACGGACGTCAACGACAACGTGCCCGAGATTTCTGTCCGGTCGGCGCTGAGCGCGATCTCCGAGGATGTCCCTTTGGGAACAGTGGTGGCCCTGCTGCACGTGCAGGACCGGGACTCGGGGGCCAACGGCGAGGTGCGGTGCTCGCTGAACGGGGGCCTCCCGTTCCGGCTACGGAGCTCACAGCGCAGCTACTACAGCGTGGTGACGTCGAGGGAGCTGGACCGGGAGGCGGTGTCGGAGTACAACGTGACGGTGCGGGCGGCGGACGGCGGGTCGCCGGCGCTGTGGAGCAGCGCGGTGCTGTCGCTGCGCGTGCTGGACGTGAACGACAACGCGCCGGTGTTCTCAGAAGAGCGCTACAGCGCGCGCCTGGCCGAGAACAACGCGGCGGGCGCGCTGGTGCTGACGGTGCGGGCGACGGACGCGGACTGGGGTCAGAACGCGCGCGTGCGCTACCGTGTTTTGGAGGGTCGGGTGCGGGGCGCGCCGCTGTCTTCGTACGTGTCGGTGCAGGCGGAGACGGGCGCGCTGTACGCGCTGCGCTCCTTCGACTACGAGGAGGTGCGCGAGCTGGCGCTGTGGGTGCGGGCGGAGGACGGCGGCGCGCCGGCGCTGAGCAGCAACGTGTCGGTGCGGCTCGTGATCGTGGACGAGAACGACAACGCGCCGCAGGTGCTGTACCCGCCGGCGGCGTCGGGTCCGGCGGCAGGGCTGGGGCCGGTTCGGGTTCCGGTGTGGTCGGGCGTGGAGCTGTCTCCGCGCTGG
Source organism: Bucorvus abyssinicus (assembly GCA_009769605.1). NCBI lineage: Eukaryota > Metazoa > Chordata > Aves > Bucerotiformes > Bucorvidae > Bucorvus > Bucorvus abyssinicus. The sequence continues at coordinate 19,288,199 of CM020041.1, read as the reverse complement.
GCGGCGCCCGGGTCGCTGGTGGCCAAGGTGGTGGCGGTGGACGCGGACGCGGGTCAGAACGCGTGGCTGTCGTACGAGCTGGCCAAGGCGACGGAGCCGGGGCTGTTCCGCGTGGGGCTGCACAGCGGCGAGGTGCGCACGGCGCGCTCGGCGCTGGCCCGCGACGCGTCGCGGCAGAGCCTGGTGGTGGTGGTGAAGGACCACGGGCGGCCGGCGCTGTCGGCCACGGCCACGCTGACGGTGGTGCTGGCCGAGAGCGTGGCCGAGCTGCTGGCGGAGCTGGGCAGCGCGGCGGCGGGGGCGGCGGCGGCGGCGGTGCCGGGCGAGGCGTCGGTGAGCCTGACGCGGTGGCTGGTGGTGGCGGTGGCGGCCGTGTCCTGCCTCTTCGTCGCCTTCCTGCTGCTGCTGCTGGCGCTGCGCGTGCGGCGCTGGCGGCGCTCGCAGCTGCTGGCGGCGTCCAGCGGCGCCTTGCGCGGCGTGCCGGCCACGCACTTCGTGGGCATCGACGGCGTCCGCGCCTTCCTGCACTCCTACTCGCACGAGGTGTCGCTCACGGCCGACTCGCGCAAGAGCCAGCTCCGCTTGTCGGGTGGCAGCTGCTGCGACACCCTCCCGGCCCGACCGCTGCCCGACGAGCCCGCGCCGCTGCTCGGGGAGGACCCTGACAGCACCCGCCGGGCATCCCCCGACGCTCCCGCGGTAAGTGCCTCCCAATAGATTTCTTGCCTTTCCTTTCTTGGTAGTCTGCAGTTTTTCCTTTGCTTTTCCCCTGTGCGTGCAGGTAAGTTGAGGCAGAGCTTTGTGTGCACCCTCCCAGTGGGTGCCTATTGCTCCTTTAGGATATTTGCTGGATATTTCATCAGCCTTATACTAGGTGTGGAAGGCAGGAGGAGAGAGTTCCCGGTCGTGGAAGCTGCAGAAATATGAGGCTACTGTTGGATGGTGTTTTGTTATGCCGGGATTTATGTTTTTATAATACTGTCTCACGTCGTTATTATTTTGTTCCCCTACCCGTGTACTACTGGTTTTCCTGTCAGTATTTGCTCTTCTGAACAAGTGTGTTGCATGAGGAGCAAAAGGAAGTTTGCTTTCTTGGCAGGGTCAGGTGTCTTCCCCTGGGCACGTGTCCTTGAGAAGGATCAGAAAGAGAATGTTAATGCCCCCATAGATAACTCCACTGCTAATTGTTTCTCATCAGCCCTCCTGTTTCTGGTGATAATGAGGTGAGCAACGAGATGGCTTTGCATTTGTCTCTGCTTTGATGCTATGGGAAGAGCCACTTTGAGGTTGGGAAGGGAGAATCAAGGTGTGTAAAAACATTTAAGGAGGGGGATTTGGGGCCTGTGCAGAAATTCTCTGACCCAGTCCCTCCTGGAGTACTGGCTCCCTTTATAAGTCTTCCGAGAAGATTTTTGAGCAGAGGAATGTATCTTCTTCCTACAGAGATGTAAGAACATCTATGTGAAGTCCATGTTGTGATGATGATACATTTTGGAGAGAAACTGTCTGGGGAACTGCCCTTTTGAAGACAACTGCTGATAGCTGGGCGTCAAAGAAGAACATGCAGATTGTGTAAAGTTGGAGATCTGAGTCCTGGCAGTTGTGCATGAGAAGCTGTTGAAAAGCATAGGAGAATGTGTTACCTCTTTGCCTGTTCAATGCCCAGTTCTAGTATCACACAGAGTGAGTTTCATGTTCACAAAGAATTTTTGCTAGAAGCCATGTTATTCCTGCTAGAAGCTGCATGGGGAACCCTGGGAGGTTCTTCCTGTGTGTCTGCAGGTTGTCATCCCGTCTTGAGTAACAGCTTAATCATGTCCTTATGACAAAATTTCATAATGGGGGAAGAGCAAACTGTGAATGTGCTACCTCGTAAATACTGAATTATGGACCTACTCTAAGTGCCATAATCTAGAAGAATTCTCCTTTCCTTTCTGCATATATTTACTTCTTGCCTTGCTTGTTGTGATTATCTGAAGGTGGGTTGTCTCTGATATTATGTCGAAGATGAGATGTGTTACAGTTCTCTGACTGACCCATACTTGTCTTTCATGTTCACAGTAGCGAAAAGAAAGACTTTCATAGACCTGCTTCCTTGTAATGTTACTGCTGTGTTAGAGCTGAAACTCATGACTGCGTCTTTAACTGAGCTGCATATTGCTGCACCCTTCAGAACATTTCACATTTCTTCAAAAGAGTGTGATGAGCAGAGAAGTCTCTATTTAAGCAGCCGTGTTGTGATCCTTGTTCTCCGTAAGGAGAAATTCCGTAGGAAACATTTCTTTCAATGGTGTCTGTCTGCAAAGGCAGCTTTCTTGTTGTGTCATATTTGGGGAGGGTGAAAATTCTGCCGGTACATAGCCAGGGCAGGTGGCAGAGTTTGATGTGGTATAGTTTGAAACGTCTAAAAGGTTTCTTAAATATTTGTATGAGCTGTTAGGTGAGGTCCACAATACTTCCATTCGTTTCTTTTTTTTAAAGTCCACAGAATTTACTTTGAGAAGCTGTGGCTATGGTCTTTGGTGTGAGCTCATATGATCCTCCTGTGTACTTGTTAGCAACTAGTTATCTTTTCTGTGTACCTATTGCAGCTGACGTTCTGAAATATTAAGCAATGGTTCCTTCACTTCTGTAGGTTTCCCATTCTTGCCTAGGTTTTTGGGTTTGTTCTTTTGTTGTTGTGTTTTTGGTTGGTTTTTGTTTTGTTGTTGGGGATTGTTTTTCCCCTCACTTCTACACTGGGCTTAATTTTGTTCGATGCTCTTTAAATATTATTATATGAAGAGACTGGCAGATTTTCAGGTTGGGAATAGCCGTTCCTATCAATACTTTGACAGTGATGCCAGGCCAAAGACTTTAATATGGTTGTCTTTCTCTTAAACATGACCCATGGCCAATAGTTGGATACTGTCCAGGGTGCAAAAAAGGCTGGGTCTTTATTTCCTGCCTGGCGCCAAAGCCTGTGCCATTTAAGTTATGGTCCTAGCTTTACCCTGGTGAAAGGCAATGACAGTCTTCCTGTATTTGTGCAACAACTATGTATGTAGAATGATGATGCTTGGGTAGACCAGTTTATAATTCCTCCTTGAAACCTCCTTTATCCATCTGTATCTCCCCATAACATTGTGAAGTAGACTTTCTTCATAGCTGTAATTACATTTCCTGAGGCCTTTGTTTCCTGGAAAGTTAGGATTCATTTTCCCCCTTTCTGGATATTTCTTTGTGGTTTTGAGACAGTGAGTGTTGTTTTGCAGCAAATCCTTTCTTTCCTTGGCAAGCCCTAAGGCACCAGAAGACAGAATTTTAGGTGTGAGCAGAATGAAACAGAAGCTAAAAGAGATAGTGTTACACTTTCTCAGAAGACTGATCTTGAGAAAGAAGCCTGTGATAAGGGGTTTACATTTACAGCTTCCTATTTTGGGGAGGTGAGCAGGCCACACAGTAGGAAAAAACTGCTGAGAGCTGTTGACTATTCTTATCATGAAACACCCTACTGTGTAGTCCAGAGTAAGTCTTTAGGGTCGCATTTGCAGCTTGAGACCTCAATGACTCAGTTCCTCTCAGTGTTGAATTTCAGTGCCCACAGGGAAGACTGAGATGCCCTCCTGGTGAGTTTCTCTGACACTCACTTTCCCTTTTAATGTTTCCCTTTGCTGCTTCTCTGATTATTCCCCCCACTTTTTCCTGGTTGTCTGTGTTTGCAGGTTTAATTAGAAGTAGTGGCTTTGTCTAGCACTGTGTTTTGTGTTATTGCCTCTTGCTGGTGTTAGCATTGGTGTGGAAGGCAGAAGATGCGAGGGGACCTTTGTGTCCTGGTTTTGATGAGGGGAATAGACATAAACATGAACTTAAGAGCAGTGGCATCACTGTGGAGCAATATTTGTGATAAAAGAGGGAAGGACTTTCCCTCTGTGTGGATAATTCAGTGGCCCAGTTTCTGTTTGATGAGTGCTTGTCTTGTGGTTTGGCTGTAATTCATGTAGTTTTGAATGCTTCTGTTACACCCGAGAATGTTGATGAGCAGAGAAATACACCATCATCCTTTCATGCTATGTTTTCGCTAATTATGTCGATCAGAAGCAAACCTGCAAGATATGTAGGATTGGAGAGAGATGAGAACGATGACTTAGGGGTAGAATATCTTATAATTCCTGTGCAAAAACTCCTTTATCCATCTATATCTCCCTGTAATGTTTTGATGGAGAGTTTCATCAGAGTGGCAATTGCATTTTCCTACCCTTGATCCTTCATCAGCCTTTGGTTCATGCAAGGTCATAAATTGTTCCTTTCCAGTTGAAACTGAGGCTGTTCTTTTGCAGCAAAATGTTGACTTGCCTTGACAACCATGTTGGGATGTGAAGGCCCTTACAGCTACGGCTTCATATCCATAGGAGATGAATAGGTGACAGAGCGGAAAAATTCAAAAGAACCAACAAATTTCCAAAATTGACAACTCCTAGAAATTAGTGTCTTTCTTCTGGGGTCAGACCTAAGTGACTTTCAGGTGCTCTGGGACATTAATTTTCAAGGCAGAGTTGTGGCAAAGAACCTCTACATACCTTAGGCCAATATATACCTCATTTGTACCAGTCAGAGCTCTTGGGTTTGTTTATAAATAATCACAAATGACCAAGAGATTTCAGCTTCTGCTTTGAAAGAAGGAACTCATGGAGAACACTTACCCTAACCCATTGCTTACTCCAAGTCAGTAATAAGCATTAAAGAAGATCAATGAACAATACTGCATCACAGCAGTCACCTCTGATCCCCCGCGAGCCAGCTCAGGAACACAGTACAGTCTGGTCTACTGTGAGGCTGGACAATCCCAGCTACATTTGGGTCATTCTTATGTCTTTGAGGACTACAACACTACATGCCCCTCTGTGTGATTTTCTGTGCTGCACAGGCCTCAGCGTCGTCACAGTAGTGAACAACCAGACACACGTGGGTCAGTGGGAGGTATGTTCTGATAAAAGGAACATCTGGAGCTTGGTAAAGTCATTCAGTACTGTTCGAAGAGGCCTAGTGACCCTTCTGAATCACTGCAACTTGCCTGGCTTGCATCTTGGTGCCTCAGGTAACTCTGCGGATGAATTTTTAAGGCAGAGTTGTAGCAAAGCAACTGAAAATCACAGTATGGAAATACAAGCCCCAGTGAGGTCAGGTGGAGGTTTGCTTTTGTATATTAATTATGAAAAACCATTGAAAAGCTTTCAGCTGATCATGCTGTCCTTAGATGGGCTGGCCAGATGATGGGACTTTTGCCTTGAAGCTCCCCATATCACTGGGATAGAAATATGAAATCATGTCTTATGTCAGGCTGCAGACTTTGGAGATTCCAGCAAGAGCCCTGAAGGTTTTTCTGGGTGAAAGACGGATCAGTGTCAGGACGTATAAAGAGCCTACACGGTTTTGCACTTTTTTTCTCTGCCAAGTCTGTTCAGTAAATGGTAAATGGAGTTAAATCTAGCTGGCGGCCTGTCACCAGTGTTCCTCAGGGCTCAGTATTGGGGCCTGTCCTCTTCAACATCTTTATCAGTGATCTGGATGAGGGGATTCAGTGCACCCTCAGTAAGTTTGCGGATGACACTAAGCTGGGAGGTAGTGTTGATCTGCCTGAAGGTCGGGAGGGTTTACAGAGGGATCTGGACAGGCTGGATCGACGGGCTGAGGCCAGTTGTATGAAATTCAACAAGAACAAGTGCCAGGTTCTGCACTTGGGCCACAACAACCCCCTGCAGTGTTATGGGCTTGGGGAAGAGTAGCTGGAAAGCTGCCCAGTGGAAAAGGACCTGGGGGTGTTGGTTGACAGCCGGCTGAAGATGAGCCAGCAGCGTGCCCAGGTGGACAAAAAGACCAATGGCATGCTGGCTTGTATCAGCACTAGTGTGGCCAGCAGGAGCAGGGAAGTGATTGTCACTCGGTGCTGGTGAGGTCACACCTTGAGTACTGTGTCCAGGTTTGGGCCCCTCACTTCAAGAAGGATGTTGAGGTGCTGGAGCACATTCAGAGAAGGGCAACAAAGCTGGTGAAGGGTCTGGAGAGCAAGTCTTATGAGGAGCGGCTGAGGGAACAGGGGTTGTTTAGTCTGAAGAAGAGGAGTCTGAGGGGAGACCTTATTGCTCTCTACAACTCCCTGAAAGGAGGTCATAGGGAGGTGGGTGTCAGTCTCTTCTCCCATGTTATGAATGACAGAACGAGAGGAAATGGCCTTAAGCTGCGTCAGGGGAAGTTTAGGTTGGATATGAGGAAAAATTTCTTTACACAGAGGGTCATTAAGCCTTGGAACAGCTTGCCTGGGGAAGTTGCGGAGTCCCCATCCCTAGAGGTGTTTAAAAGACGCGTAGACATGGTGCTGAGGGACGTGGTTTAGGGACCCTGGCAGTACAGGGTGAATGGTTGGACTCGATGATCTTAAAGGTCTCTTCCAACCAGATGATCCTGTGATTCTGTCATATTGGCCTGAGTACAGGTCCACTGCCTTTAGGCTTCACATTTCTCTGTAAGTCTTAATCGTTTTTCTCAATCAGAATCAAACCTAAGCAATTAAGAGAATAATGAAATTCAAATTCTGCATGAGCTTCAGAACCATATGTGGGCAGGAAGATGAAAACATCAGCAAACACTGGAAACATTTGCAGGTTTGGCTCGAAATGATAGAGTGCGTTTGGAAAACCAGGAAGTGCAGCACTTGGATCTTCTAGTATTTCCTTCTGCCTCTCTCTTGTCCTTGCAACTGGGCACCTGGCTTTTCCAACACTGGTGCGCCTTAACCTTCTGCATTCTCTACACGATGTTTAGCACCCTCATTCCCTTTTGCCATGGGTGCCGGACCAACTATGTGTCTGGTATGAGTGTCATGCACAATTTGTAAAGTGTCTGGGCAATCATTCTTTCAAATTTTGGCGTTAATGATCTGACTGTGCATGAGGGAAATATTCTATTGCTCTGGACCATGTATTTCCTTGTTAGATTGCATACCAATTAATGCTAGAATATGTAAAAGTACTTGAGAAAGTTTAAAAGACCTTTTAAAGTCTTCTATAGTCACAAAGTAATTCTGGGGTGTGAGACTAATGTTGATGTAATGATTAGGGTTCCAGCTAAGCATTTTGTCAGTGCCTCTGAGTTTCCTTCGTCTAATTAAAGAGAAACAGCAAGATTTCATGCCCACAAATCAGAAGCCCGCACCCCGGTAAACGCGGCCATCAGCCGGCTGCAGTGGCGTCTCGAGGCCTCTGAGTGTCGCTGTTGCCCAACAAGGAGAGGAGCTGAGCCGGAGCCGAAGCCGGAGCCGCAGCCGCCGCAGCGTCCGGCCCCCGCAGGCTGCTCGCTCGCCCGGCGCCCGTCACAGCGGCAGCGGCACGGGCAGCAGACGCGAGAGGCGGCTCGGTACGCGAAGTAGCGGTGACTAAACCGGTGCCAACATCGCTGCCCTCGAGCGTCTCCTGTTCTGGTAACGGAGAGTGGCGGCTGGAAGCGAGGGAGGGCGGCGGCAGGCGGGAGGAGCGCGGCGAGCGCTGCCGAGAATGGCGGTCAGGCAGAGGCAGGCGGCGAGTGCGAGTGCGAGCCGCCGGCGAGCGGTCGGGCGGGTGCTGCTGCCCGCTTTGCTGCTGGGCTTGTGCTGCGGGGCGGCGCCGGAGCGGATCCGCTACGTTATCCCCGAGGAGCTGGGCAGAGGCTCGCTGGTGGGGCCGCTGGCGCGGGACGTGGGGCTGAGCCCGGCCGAGCTACCGGCACGGCAGCTGCGTCTCAGCGCCGAGAAGCACTACTTCACGGTGAGCGAGGAGACGGGCAACCTGTACGTGAGCGAGAGGCTGGACCGGGAGGAGATGTGCGGCGAGGCGGCGTCCTGCTCCGTGAGCTTCGAGGCGCTGGTGCAGAACCCGCTCAACGTTTTCCACGTCGACGTGGACATCCAGGACATCAACGACAACTCCCCGACCTTCAGCAAAGCTGCTCTGGACCTCGAGATCGCAGAACTGACGCTTCCCGGTGCTCGTTTTCCGCTGGAGATGGCCCGAGACGCGGACGTGGGCAGCAACTCGCTGCTCACTTACCATCTCACTAGCAACCCGTGCTTCGCTCTGGCCCTGAAGGAGAGCCCGGGTGGAAAGAAGCAGCCGGAATTAGTGCTGGAGAGAGCGTTGGACCGGGAGAAGCAGAGCTCCTTTGAGCTGGTGCTGACGGCAGTGGATGGTGGAGACCCCGAGAGGTCCGGGACTGTGCAGCTTCGCGTCAACGTGACGGACGCCAACGACAACGCTCCCGCGTTCAATAAAAGCGTCTACGAGGCGCGAGTGCGGGAGAATGTGCCAGTGGGGTCGCTGGTGCTGCGGGTGGGGGCCACGGATGCGGACGCGGGCTCCAACGGGCAGGTCTCCTACTCCTTGGGCAACGTCCCGGCCGTCGTCCGCGCGTTGTTCCTTGTGGACAGCGAGAGCGGCGAGGTGAGGACGGCGGGGCCGCTCGATTACGAGGAGAAGAGCAAATACAGCTTCGCCCTGGAGGCGAGGGACGGCGGCGGGCTGACGGCTCACTGCGAATTGCAGATAGAGATCACCGACGAGAACGACAACGCACCCGAAATCACAATACTGTCGGTGTCAAGCCCGGTGCCCGAGGACGCGCCGGCCGGCACGGTGGTGGCGCTGGTGAAGGTGCGGGACCGGGACTCCGGCGAGAACGGTCAGGTGTGGTGCGAGCTGCTGGGGGAGGCGCCGCTGTCGATCGCGGCGTCCTCTGGCGGCTCGTACAAGGTGGTGACGGCGAGCGCGCTGGACCGCGAGCAGGCGTCGGAGCACCGGGTGATGGTGGTGGCGAGGGACCGGGGCCGGCCGGCGCTGTCGAGCAGCGCGACGCTGTTGCTGGAGGTGTCGGACGTGAACGACAACGCGCCCGTGTTCGAGGAGGCCGCCTACAGCGCCTACGTGTCGGAGAACAACGCGGCGGGCGCGCTGGTGGTGCGCGTGCGGGCGCGGGACGCGGACGCGGGCGCCAACGGGCGCGTGAGCTACTGGCTGGCGGGCGGCAGCGCGGGCGCGTCAGCTTACGTGTCGGTGGAGGCGCGGAGCGGCGCGGTGTACGCGCAGCGCTCGTTCGATTACGAGCAGTGCCGCGAGTTCGCGGTGTCGGTGCGGGCGCAGGACGGCGGGTCTCCGGCGCGGAGCTCGACGGCGACGGTGCGCGTCTTCGTGCTGGACCAAAACGACAACGCGCCGCGGGTGCTGTGGCCGGCGTCGGGCGCGGGCGCGGGAGCAGGGGGAGCGGGGCTGGAAGCGGCGGCGGGGTCGGCCCCCGCTTCGGTGGCGTTCGAGGTGTTGCCGCGCTCGGCCGAGGCCGGGTACCTGGTGGCGAAGGTGGTGGCGGTGGACGCGGACGCGGGTCGCAACGCGTGGCTGTCGTACGAGCTGTTGGGTTGGTCGGAGGCGGCGCTGTTCCGCGTGGGGCTGCACAGCGGCGAGGTGCGCACGGCGCGGGCCGTGTCGGAGAGGGACGCGGCGAAGCAGCGTGTGGTGGCCGTGGTGAAGGACCACGGGCAGCCGTCGCTGTCGGCCACGGCCACGCTGCACGTGGTGCTGGCCGAGAGCTTGCAGGAGGCGCTGCCGGAGCTGAGCGAGCGGGCGGCGGTCGCCGACGCGCCGGCCGAGCTGCAGTTCTACCTGGTGCTGGCGCTGGCGCTGCTGTCGGCGCTCTTGGTGCTGAGCGTGGCGCTGGCCGTGCTGGCGCGGCTGCGGCGGGCCGGGCCGCCCGCCGTGCTGCGCTGCCTGGGCGCGCAGCGGTTCTCGGTGGCCGGCGCCGCCTTCCCGGCCGACTTCTGCGAGGGCACCTTGCCCTACTCCTACAACCTGTGCGTGGCGCCGGGGCGCGCCGTCGCCGAGGCCGCTTGGCCGCCGCCGCTGTTGGGGCCGAGCGTGACGGCGGAGGATCTTCTCGTTGGGGAGCCGTGCGGGGAGCGGAGCCCGATCAGCAGCGCCGTGACGGGAGAGTCGCCCTTGGACCCCAACGCACCACAGGTCGGTAATTCCACGACCTCTCGCTGTTTTCCCCGAGCCTTTCTGAAACCCTGTCCTCTTTTCCCCTGAGTTTTCCCCGAGTGTTTAGATGGGGGGTTCCTGGCCGTGTCACCGTGAAGAGATGAGAGACCGGTGTACCTTCTTTCCTCTGAGAGCATGCACTTACCTCGGCACTACGTGGATTATCATTGGTTGCTGGTTCAGTTTCGCCTAAGAGGCGTTGTGTATAACTATTTTATTGTCTAGAATCGTATTAGTAACAATTATGGCAGATCCCTACTCTGTAGAAATGGATCCACTGGTTCTACGTGAGACAGTCAGGAAAATGGGATTGAAGTTTGGTGCTGGATGTATTTCCTTCCAGATCTTTTTTTCCTGAAATGAAGTACTTGCGCCAGGTTGAGAGCTGGACACAAACGGGTTCTTTAATGCTTATTGGCTATTGGTCTGCCAAAGTAAACGAACATGTGGTTCCGTGAATAGAAGAGGACAGATTCTCCATCCCGAGTAGAAAGTGTTGTCCATCTTTTTGGGGAATGTTGCTGAAGAAATGGCAAAACAGAAGCAGTAGTGGGACAGATTAACAATCGTTAACTACATTTTTCCGTCCTAAGTGGTAGATTCCTCTTTTTTAGAGTTCCTGATCATGCTTTCATATGTAAAATGGGGTCTCAAAAATACAGGGGAAAAAAAAAATCTTGATTGGTGTGCTGGCGGTAGTGGGCTTTTAGTATTCGTTTGTTGTCTTTGGCAGTTGATGCCGATTTATGTTTTCATGAACGAATGAAATAATCCTGTATCGTGTCTTTTGCACATTTACAAACGGTCCGCATAGTTTAGGGTGCGCAGATGTTCTTGTATTCTGTCCTACAGTACTTCGTTGAAAAAGTGGCCTACCAACATGAAGCAACAAGGATTAGATGAATAGTTTATGAACAAGTTGCAGTCCTTTACATCTTGATTTAGGACAAAAGGAAAGCCTCTTTCCAGTCGTTTAAGCTACAGAATTAATTAAGTGTAAGTGTGTCTAAACTATACAGACTCTAAATTTATGCGGGTTATTAAAAAAATGAAATAACCCCTTAAAGTCCGTTAACATTGCTTTCTCAGTATTAGCTGCGTCCGTAGTTTCATGATGTACAGATTATCTCAAAAATACTGCCTAGAATAGGGGAATATCGGGAAAATAGAAGTATTTAAAGAAGAGAGGCTGATTCTTGGGTTATTCAGCTGAAACCTTTGGTTCTCTGCGAGGGTGGACTTGTGTGTCTGCATATTGCATTTTGTATCTCAGAGCATGTTTCCTTTTGCTATCCCTGTGCCAGTCATACAATCTCGACGACTACAAAAAATCGTGTTGGAGATTATGCTACTGGCTGAGGGGACTTAGATTCCCATTTGATTTATCCCACAATCCTTAAAATACTTAGTCTCAATCAATTGTTGTGCTGAGGTTAATTTGCAGCGTATTCATAGGACCTGAAGTATTTAAAACAAATTTCGTGCCCAATGGGTAAATGAGCTTTATATATCTGGTTCTCCGGGAGTGTGTGTCTGAATATCATATTTATTCCACAGCCTATTTTCATTTGCTATCCTTGTATACTAACTTCAAACACGGCGGCTAAAAAAAAAAAAATTCGCAGAGCGGGTTTTGCTTTTCGAGTTCTAAGAAAAAGCTCTGAATGCCATATTACGAAAAATTATTTTACCTTGTACATATGTCCATTAGCAAGTCATGTTTTTCCTAGTGCAGTAGAACTATCACAACCACGTGAGGCGGGTTATTTCTTTGTGGTCGTGATCGCGTCAAGGATCACAGAGGAGATCGGCTGGAAAAAAGCCAGCGCAGGAGATTCCCGCTGACCGGGGACCGCTCTCCCTTTGTGCTGCCTGTATGCAAAGCAAGGCGAGCAGCGCTGCGCTGGGCAGCGCTCGGTGCCTGCAGTGCCGAAAAGAGGCTGCGGGCGCCGCTGTTGACCGAGGAGAAGCGAGAGAAAGGCCGGAGCGGTGCAGGCAGCCCCGCCCGCTACAGCCCGGCTCTATCGCCAGCTCGCTGTCTGTTTTACTAGGTAGCCGAGCGTTCTCTGAGCGTACCCGGGGTGCGGAGCCGTGCTGCAGAGAGGCGGAGAGGCCAGTACCAGCGTTGAAGAGCGCTGGGGAAGAGAAGCCAGAGCCAGTTTGGCGGGCGGCTGCCGAGAGCTGCCGCCGGTGCAGCGGCGGCGATGTGGGCGGCGGGGAGGCGCTGGGGCCGGCGGGAGCGAGCGCTGCTCTGGTGCGTGCTGGTGTCGGCGTGGGAGGCGGCGTGGGGGCAGCTGCGCTACTCGGTGCCCGAGGAGCTGCCGAAGGGCTCGTTCGTGGGCGACGTGGCCAAGGACCTGGGGCTGCAGCTGCCGGCGCTGCGCGACGGCGGCGTCCGCGTCTTGGACAAAGGTAGGACGCAGTATTTCTTTCTTCACGGGAAGACGGGCCATTTGTTGACGGCGGAGAGGATAGACAGAGAGCAGCTGTGCCGGCAGCTGGAGAAATGCGTGCTGCGCTGTCAGCTGGTCGTGGAGGGGGAAATGCAGGTCTACGGAATTGATGTGGAAATCACCGACGTTAACGACAACGCCCCCAGTTTCCGAAAGCCAGAAATGCAACTGAGAATGAGCGAGATGACAGCCCCAGGGTCACGGTTTCCTCTGCAGGATGCCCAAGATGAGGACTTGGGAGTGAATTCCGTGCAGAGCTACGAGCTGAGCGGCGACGAGCACTTCTCGCTGGCCGTGCAGGCGGGTCCCGGCGGCGATCGGCGTCCCGAGCTGGTGCTGGCCAAGGCGCTGGACCGGGAGGTGACAGCGTTTCACGAGCTGATTCTGAGGGCGAGTGATGGCGGTGAGCCGTCACGGACGGGCACGGTGCACATCCACGTGTCCGTGGTGGACGCGAATGACAACGCGCCCGTGTTCAGCCCGGCAGAGTACTCCGTGCATGTGCCAGAGGACGTGCCTGTGGGGTCCATCCTTGTCACCGTCACAGCCACTGACTCCGACGAGGGGATGAACGGACATGTGAAATACAGTTTCCATAAAATTTCATACCAGGAATCTGAAATTTTCCAGCTTGACTCTGAGACTGGAGAAATATCCCTTAAGGGCGAATTGGACTTTGAAGAAATCACCTCACATGAACTGGAGGTGCAGGCACATGATGGAGGAGAGCTTTCTGATACAGCAAAAGTTGTGATCACCGTGACGGATGTCAACGACAACGCGCCCGAGCTGACAGTGTCGTCATCGCTTAGTGCAATCTCTGAGGACGCCGCTTTGGGAATGGTGGTGGCTCTGCTGCACGTGCAGGACCGGGACTCAGGGGCCAATGGCGAGGTGCGGTGCTCGCTGGACAGGGGCCTCCCTTTTTATCTGGACAGGACCTTTGAGGACTCCTACCGTGTGGTGACGTCGAGGGAGCTGGACCGGGAGGCAGTGTCGGAGTACAACATGACAGTGTGGGCAGCTGACGGCGGGTCGCCAGCGCTGTCGAGCAGCGCGGTGCTGTCACTACGTGTGCTGGACGTGAACGACAACGCGCCGGTGTTCTCAGAAGAGCGCTACAGCGCGCGCCTGGCCGAGAACAACGCGGCGGGCGCGCTGGTGCTGACGGTGCGGGCGACGGACGCGGACTGGGGTCAGAACGCGCGCGTGCGCTACCGTGTTTTGGAGGGTCGGGTGCGGGGCGCGCCGCTGTCTTCGTACGTGTCGGTGCAGGCGGAGACGGGCGCGCTGTACGCGCTGCGCTCCTTCGACTACGAGGAGGTGCGCGAGCTGGCGCTGTGGGTGCGGGCGGAGGACGGCGGCGCGCCGGCGCTGAGCAGCAACGTGTCGGTGCGGCTCGTGATCGTGGACGAGAACGACAACGCGCCGCAGGTGCTGTACCCGCCGGCGGCGTCGGGTCCGGCGGCAGGGCTGGGGCCGGTTCGGGTTCCGGTGTGGTCGGGCGTGGAGCTGTCTCCGCGCTGGGCGGCGCCCGGGTCGCTGGTGGCCAAGGTGGTGGCGGTGGACGCGGACGCGGGTCAGAACGCGTGGCTGTCGTACGAGCTGGCCAAGGCGACGGAGCCGGGGCTGTTCCGCGTGGGGCTGCACAGCGGCGAGGTGCGCACGGCGCGCTCGGCGCTGGCCCGCGACGCGTCGCGGCAGAGCCTGGTGGTGGTGGTGAAGGACCACGGGCGGCCGGCGCTGTCGGCCACGGCCACGCTGACGGTGGTGCTGGCCGAGAGCGTGGCCGAGCTGCTGGCAGAGCTGGGCAGCGCGGCGGCGGGGGCGGCGGCGGGGGCGGTGCCGGGCGAGGCGTCGGTGAGCCTGACGCGGTGGCTGGTGGTGGCGGTGGCGGCCGTGTCCTGCCTCTTCGTCGCCTTCCTGCTGCTGCTGCTGGCGCTGCGCGTGCGGCGCTGGCGGCGCTCGCAGCTGCTGGCGGCGTCCAGCGGCGCCTTGCGCGGCGTGCCGGCCACGCACTTCGTGGGCATCGACGGCGTCCGCGCCTTCCTGCACTCCTACTCGCACGAGGTGTCGCTCACGGCCGACTCGCGCAAGAGCCAGCTCCGCTTGTCGGGCGGCAGCTGCAGCGACACCCTCCCGGCCCGACCGCTGCCCGACGAACCCGCGCCGCTGCTCGGGGAGGACCCTGACAGCATCCACCGCACCGCCCCCAACGCTCCCGCGGTGAGTGCCTCGCAATAGATTTTCTTGCCTTTCCTTTCTTGGTAGTCTGCAGTTTTTCCTTTGCCTTTCCCCTGTGCGTGCAGGTAAGTTGAGGCAGAGCTTTGTGTGCACCCTCCCAGTGGGTGCCTATTGCTCCTTTAGAACATTTGCTGGATATTTCATCAGCCTTATACTAGGTGTGGAAGGCAGGAGGAGGGAGTCCACAGTAGTGGAGGCTGCAGAAATGTGAGTGCACTGTTGGATGGTGTTTCGTTATGCTGGGATTTATGTTTTTATTACATGCCATTATATGTCATTTATGATGTTACATGTCTGTTCTCATTTTGTCCCCTTACAAGTGCAACAGCTTTTCTCCTGTCACTATTGTTTCTTCTGAACAAGTGTGTTGCATGAGGAGCAAAAGGAAGTTTGCTTTCTTGGCAGGGTCAGGTGTCTTCCCCTGGGCACGTGTCCTTGAGAAGGATCAGAAAGAGAATGTTAATGCCCCCATAGATAATTTCACTGCTTGTTTTTTCTAGCCTTCCTCTTTTTCAGTGATAACGAGGTAAGCAATGAGATATCTTTGCATTTGTCTCTGCTTTGATGCTATGGGAAGAGCCACATTGAGGTTGGGAAGGGAGAGATTCAAGGTGGGTAAAGAAATGTAGGAGCGGGATTTGGGCCTGTGCAGAAATTCTTTGATCCAGTTCGTACTGGAGCATCACTCTCTTTTGCTCTTGAAGGGCTGCTCCTCTTACACCCTTGATGTTTCTTCCCAGAAGAATAGCGAGCAGAGGAATGCATCTTCCTTCTTCATATGCAAGTGTAACAATATCTATGTAAAGTCCATGTTGTGATGACGATGCACGTTAGAGAGAAGCGGTATGGGCAACTGTCACTTTGAAGAGAACTGCTTGGAAACTGGGGGTCAAAGGACAGTATGCACGTGGTTAAGAGTTGGAGATCTGAGTCCTGGGAGTTGCACATCAGGAGCTGTTGAAAAGCATAGGAGAAGGTGTTGCCTCTTTCCCTGTTCAATGCCCAGCTCTCGTATCCTGCAGAGTGAGTTTCATGTTTGCAAAGAATTTTTGCTAGAAGCCATGTTATTCCTGCTAGAAGCTGCACGGGGAGCCCTGGGAGGTTCTTCCTGTGTGTTTGCAGGTTGTCATCCTGTCTTGACTAACAGCTTAATCGTGTCCTTATGACAAAATTCCATAATGGGAACTTGGGGAGGAGCAAATTGTGTATTTTCTGCCTTCTAAATACCTGAATTATGAACCTACTATAAGTGCCTTAATCGAGAAGAGTATGTTCTGCTCCCTCCCTTTCTGCATGTGTTCCCTTCTTGCCTTGCTCATTGTGATGACCTAAGGGTGAGCCTCTGGTACTGTGTGGATAATCAGATGTATTTCAGTTCTCTGACTGTCCCATATGTGCCTTTTGAGTTTACAGCTGTGAAGAGAAAGACTTTCATAGTTGTGTTTCCTTAAGATGTTACTGGAAGAAATGCTCTTGTGTGTCACATACACATGGGGAGAAGTCAAATGTTGTCCATGGTCAGGAGAAGTTGCCTGTGCAGCATTTCTTTGAGTGGAGCCTGTCTGCACATGATGAAGATCAATGACAACCATGAAATCTGTGAAGGCTTTGAGGAGCATCTTGTGGGTGCTGTGTGAGAGGAGGTACTGGTGGAGGCTAGGTGTGTGCTTTGCTGATTTCCAGACTTCATAGTTGACCTTCTGAAAAGGAGGCTGACTTATTTTGAGATATAGCATTGTTCTGACTCCAACTGACCAAGTTGTGAGGTCATGAGTTTCCTTTCCTGTTGCATGATGTTTCCCATGGATGGCAGGTGTTGAGCATAGACATACAGTTCACATTAAGGTTTGAGCGTCATGTATCCTCCAAGTTGGAGAATGTGCTGAAGTAGGATGATGGTATCTTTGAGTTGATACTGTGATGACTGCATCTTTACTGGAGTGGCGTATTGCTTATGCTCTTATGAACATTTTATATTTCTTCGTAGTAGGATGAATACCTCAGATGATCTGAGAACTCTCTTTGCATGTGTATTGTGATCCTTGTTATCTGATAGGGAGAATTTGTATGTGCAACTTTTCCTTCAATGGTACTGTGTGCAAAGTCAGCTTTTGTGTTGTTTCATGATAGGGCAGGGTGAGAAACTTTGTCTGTCCAGAGACAGGGTGGGTGAAAATATTTGCTGTGGTATAATTTGAAATGTTTAAATGATGCAAAGATACTGTAAATATTCACTCTGTCCTTGTTCTAGGATGAGACCACAGTGACGGTTCCATTTATTTTCACTTTTTTATTGTCCAACGGAATTACATAGAGGAACTGTGGTCTATGGTGTGTGGTGGGACCTGCTGTGTGAGCCTTCTGTGGACTGTTTGCCATCTAGATACATTTCCTGTGTACCTACTACAGCTGACATCACATTAAGCCATGATTGCTTCCCTATGGAAGGTTTCCCATTCTCGCCTTGTTTTTGTCCAAGTCCAAAGCTGGGCCTCATTGTGTCTGGTAATCCTTGAGAGATTGAAAGATCCCTTATAACTGTGGAGCTGGGGCAGCAGTTTCCATCTCTACCGTGATGGTGTTCAGCTGCCAAGACCAAGACTTTGAGAGACCTCTGTTTCCCTGTGATGTCACTGAATGAAATGCTCTTTTGTCTGTGGTTGATCTGTGTTCAAAATACAGGATTTTGTCCGTGGTGCCACTCAAGGCTGTGAATGCAGAGCAAGGAGGGTGAGAGGTTGGCTTTGAGCAAGGACATTATGTGGATCAGTATGACTTTGGCTGGGCAGTGGTTTGACTTCATTGACTTTGCCTGCTGCCAACGCCCGTGCCGTTCCTGCTGTGACCCTGTTCCCCCTGTCGTGAAAGACATTGACAGTCCCCTAATACTAGAGCATTTGTACAGTAACTCTGCTTTTAGAAGCATGATGCATGCGCAGACCAGCTTGTAATTCTTATGTGAAACTGCCTTTATCCAAATCCTATCTCCCTACAATGTTGCAATGTAGAGTTTCTTCAGAGTTACAATTACACTTTCCTTCATTCCTTTATTTCCTGGAAGGTTGTGGTCCATTTTCCTGATTTCTGCATTCTGCAATTGCGTGTGAATCTGTGCATGTTGTTTTGCACCAAATACTTACTTCAGCCAAATAAGACAGAATTTTAGGTGTGAGAAAAATGGAGCAGAGGCTAAAAGAGAATGTGTTATACCTTCTCAGAAGACTGAACTTTGAGGCCCCTGAGAAGGTGTTTATACTTATGGCTTCCTATTTGTCGGAGATGAGCAGGCCCAACAGTGTGAAAAAATAGCTGAGAGCTGGTGAATATTTCTTGAATGAACCCCCCTGCCATGTAGCCCAGAGTAAGACTTTCAGGACACACTTGCAGCTTGAGATATGAAGGACTTGCAGGTGCTCTCAGGGAGGAATTTAATACCTGCAGTGAAGACCAAGAAGACTTCCTGGTGAGTTTCTCTGACAACACTTTCTCTTCTAATGCTTCCTTGCCTTGCTTGTGTGTTTTGTTTTTCTTTCAATGGTGTCTTAAGTATGTAGGTTTACTAGTAATTACCACCATAACTTGATTTAAAGCATCCTGTGTTTGTGCCTCTTGCTACAGAGGGTGAGAAAGACAGGAGATATGAGGGTATTTCTTGTGCTGTTATTGATGGGACAAAAGGATGTCAACCTGACCTTAGCAGAAGTGACATCTCTGTGGAACATTGTGTGTGATAAAAGATGTGAGGAGATTCCCTATAAAGCCACTAGTTTGATGACTCAGTCCCTGCTGGATGATCGCTTCTCTATTAGTTTCCTGTTTGTCGTTTGCGAGCTTTAGTATCCTTCTTTTTCTTCTCAGAATGGTGGTGAGCAGACTCATACAGCTCCTTCCTTGGTGTGTTTGTAGTGCATTACCCTCTCATGATAGGTTTTTGCCAATTCTGAGAAGGTGAGAAGCAATCTTGCAAGATGCTTAAGGATGGGAGAGAAGGGAGCTCTGTGTGTGAGGCTGTAGAATAATGGATGATTGTTTCCTTGCTTGTCAATAGTTAACACAACCATGTGCCTGATGGAGTACCAGGTAATTTTAGTTTCTGCTTCTCAGTAAGTTTGGCCTAATCAATGTTATTCCTCCTGATCTGTTCATTTCTGTATGTTCTAACTCTTGCCTTGTTTGTTATCATGAGCTGCAGCTTGACCTCAGAGTGGTGATCAAATAGTGATGGGCACATCTGTGCCCATTGAGGGAGTACTGATGGAGTTCCTGTACCCACCTTGGATGTTTATGTAGGTCACATGGAAGACTTTCATAGACAGACGTGTGCTCCCAGGGGCACAATTATCTCTAGTGTAAGAACGGAGCGATGAAGTCTATCTGCAAATGACGAACATCACTGAAAACCATGCAATTTGTGAGGGGTTTCTGGAGAATCCTGGGCGTGCCGTGTGTGAGGAGAGACTGGTGGAGCCATGGCGTGTGTTTTGTTGATTCCCAGGGTTTATTGCTGGACTGCAGAAAATGAGTCTGCAAATGTCTTATTTTTGGATATCACCTTGCTCAGACTCCAATCTGCCCAGTGGTGAGTTCATCACTTAACTTCCCTGTTGCATGGTGATGCCTGTGAATGTTGACTGTTAGGCATAGAAGTAAACTTTGCCTTAGTGTGGGAGTGTAGCGTATCTTCCAAAATGTCCTTGTGCTGAAGAAGGATGATGTTTCCTTTAGCTGAGACTTTGATGACCAAGACTTTAATGGAGCTCTATATTGCTTATGACTCTTAGAAAATTTTAGGGTTCTTCACATTATCTGGGATGGGCAGAAAACTCTCTTTGCAAGCAGTTGTGTTGTGATTCTTGGGCTCTGAGAAGTTGTGTGCACAGTATTTATTTCAATGTTGTCTTTCTGCAGAGGTATCTTTCCTGTTGTGTGATATTTGGGCAGGGTGGAGCGTTCTGGCTGTCCAGAGACAGGGCAGGTGGAAGAGTTTGCTGTGGTACACTGAGAGATGGCTAAAAGGAAGGTGTGAAAGTTCAGTTTGTCCTAGCTGTTAGATGAGGCCCACAGCTGTGGTTCCACGCAATTTCCTTTATTTCTTGTACAAAGAAATTACGTTGAGGATCTGTGGCTATAGTCTGTTTTGTGAGCTCCTGTGTGAGTTTATTGTGTACTCGTTAGCATCTAGTTACCTTTTCTGCGTACCTGCTACAACTGAGACAATCCGCGCTATTAACCGATGATTCTTTACCATTCTTGCCTAGCGTATTTTATCCAGATCTGAAGTTGGGCCTCATTTTGGCTGGTAATCTTTAAACATCATCAGATCAAGTGATTGAGAGAATTTCAGGCTGCAAGGAGCAGTTTCCATCTATGTCTTGAATGTGTACATCTTCTTTATCCACCTATATCTCCCTGTAATATTTTTCATGGAAGTGGTCATTACATTTTGCTACCCTTGATCTTCCTTCAGTGTTTGTTTCCTGGAAGGTCATGGTTTGTCCTTTTGCAGATTGTTCTTTGCAGTTGAAACTGAGTCTGTAGTTTTGCAGCAAATACTGACACACCTTGACAGTCATGGGAGGACATGAAGGCCTTTACAGCTACAGCTTGATATTCATAGGAATGAACATGACACACAGTAGAAGAATTCACAAAAGCTGACAAATTTACAAAAATTGCCCCTCTTATGAGGTAGTCTAAATTAAGGCTTTAGGGCCTGGCTTGTGGGGTCAGAACTCAGTGACTTCCATGTTGTCTAGGAGATGAGTTTGCAAGGCAGAGTTCTTGCAAAGCACCTCTACTTTCCAGTATCATACTGTTTACCTCATTTGGGCTACTCAGAGCTTGTAAATTTGTTTATTAATAATCAGAAATGACTGAGAGAGTTCAGCTTCTGCTTTGCAAGAAGGAACTCGTGGAGAACACTTGCACACACCCTTACCTGTTGCTTACTCCAAGCAGATAACAAGCAATAAACAAGATCAAGGAGCATTGTTGCATCACAGCAGTCACCTCTGATCCCCCTTGGGCAAGGTCAGGGACACAGCACAGACAGTGCACTGCTGATGGCCAATCCCAGCTACCTGTGGGTTGTTCTTACGTCTTTGAGGACTACAAGACCACGTACCCCTCTGTGTGATTTCCTACACTGCACAGGCCTGGCTGTGTCACAGTATTGAATAGCCATCCACACGTGGGTCAAGGGCAGGTATTTGGTTTGGCTTCTTTGGTTGATTGAAATGCCAGGGAGTGTTGTTGTTGTGATAAAAAGAAGATCTGGAGCTTAGTGAAGTCCTTCAGTACAGTTCAAAGAGGCCTAGTGGTCCTTCTAGATCATTGCACCTTGCCTAGCTGACATCTTGAGGCCTCAGTGATTTTTCCATTCCTGAACCACTGAAGGTTTTTCTGGACAGAAGAAAGTCAGAATAAGCATATGTACAGGGCAATGAACATACACAGTTTTTCACTTCATTTTTGTCTGCCAGGTCTGTACAGTGACATTGGCCTTAGTTCCGGTCTCCTCCCTTTAGGCTTCACAATGCTCCATCAGTGTTATTTGTTGTTCTCAGTCGGAACCAACCCTGAGCATTTGACATTAAAATGAAATACACCTTTTGCATGGACTTTAGAGACGTAAGTGGGTAGGAAAATGGAACATCAGCAGAGGCTGAAAATATTTGCAGGTTTGGCATGCAACGGTAGAGTGGGTTTGGAAAACCAAGAAGAAAACTTAGATTTTCCAGTATTTCCTTCTGCCTCTCTCATGTCCTTGGAACCGGGCACAGGGCTTTTCTAGCACTGGTGTGCCCTAACCTTCTGCATTCTCCTTCTGACTGCATCATGTTTAGCACCCTGATTCCCTTTTGTCATGGATGCTGGACAAACCCTGTGCCTTGTACAAGTGTCATGCACAAATTGAGAAATCCTTTCAGATTTTGGCGTCAATGATCTGGCTGTGCATGAGGG
Organism: Bucorvus abyssinicus; assembly: GCA_009769605.1. Taxonomy (NCBI): domain Eukaryota; kingdom Metazoa; phylum Chordata; class Aves; order Bucerotiformes; family Bucorvidae; genus Bucorvus; species Bucorvus abyssinicus. The sequence continues at coordinate 19,266,502 of CM020041.1, read as the reverse complement.
AAATATTTCATTGCTTTAGCACATATATTCCATTCTCATTTTTCATACCAACTCACAGTAAAAGTCCTCAAAATAGTGTAATACTCCTTTAAAAGTCTTCTGTAGTCACAAAGTACTTCTCGAGTATGAGACTAGTGTTGTTGTTGTAATGCTTAGGGTTCCTGCTAAGCATTTGTCAGCGCCTCTGAGTTTTCTTCGTCTAATTAAAGAGAAACAGCAAGGTCTGATATCCACAAATCAGAACCCGATCCCCGCTGAACGCGGCCATCAGCCGGCTGCGGTGGCGTCGCGAGGCCTCTGAGTGTCGCTGTTGCCCAACGAGCAGACTCGCTGAAGCCGCAGCCGCAGCCGCCGCAGCGTCCGGCCCCCACAGGCTGCTCGCTTCACCCGGCGCCGGTCACAGCGGCAGCGGCACGGGCAGCAGACGCGAGAGGCGGCTCGGCGCGGTACGGGGAGCAGCGGCAACTAAACCGGTGCCAAAATCGCTGTCCTCCGGCGGTGCCTGCGCTGTTGGCGGAGAGTGGCGGCTGGAAGCGAAGGAGGGCGGCGGCAGGCGGGAGGAGCGCGGCGAGCGCTGCCGAGAATGGCGGTCAGGCAGAGGCAGGCGGCGAGTGCGAGTGCGAGCCGCCGGCGAGCGGTCGGGCGGGTGCTGCTGCCCGCTTTGCTGCTGGGCTTGTGCTGCGGGGCGGCGCCGGAGCGGATCCGCTACGTTATCCCCGAGGAGCTGGGCAGAGGCTCGCTGGTGGGGCCGCTGGCGCGGGACGTGGGGCTGAGCCCGGCCGAGCTACCGGCACGGCAGCTGCGGGTGGCGTCTGCCGCTAAAAGGCAGCTGAAATACTTCACGGTGAGCGAGGAGACGGGCAACCTGTACGTGAGCGAGAGGCTGGACCGGGAGGAGATGTGCGGCGAGGCGGCGTCCTGCTCCGTGAGCTTCGAGGCGCTGGTGCAGAACCCGCTCAACGTTTTCCACGTCGGCGTGGACATCCAGGACATCAACGACAACTCCCCGACCTTCAGCAAAGCTGCTCTGGACCTCGAGATCGGTGAATGGACACTTCCCGGTGCTCATTTTCCGCTGGAGATGGCCCGAGACGCGGACGTGGGCAGCAACTCGCTGCTCACTTACCATCTCACTAGCAACCCGTGCTTCACTCTGGCCCTGAAAGAGAGCCCGGGTGGAAAGAAGCAGCCGGAATTAGTACTGGAGAGAGCGTTGGACCGGGAGAAGCAGAGCTCCTTTGAGCTGGTGCTGACGGCAGTGGATGGTGGAGACCCCGAGAGGTCCGGGACTGTGCAGCTTCGCGTCAACGTGACGGACGCCAACGACAACGCTCCCGCGTTCAATAAAAGCGTCTACGAGGCGCGAGTGCGGGAGAATGTGCCGGCGGGGTCGCTGGTGCTGCGGGTGGGGGCCACGGATGCGGACGCGGGCTCCAACGGGCGGGTTTCCTACTCCTTGGGCAACGTCCCGGCCGTCGTCCGCGCGTTGTTCCTTGTGGACAGCGAGAGCGGCGAGGTGAGGACGGCGGGGCCGCTCGATTACGAGGAGAAGAGCAAATACAGCTTCGCCCTGGAGGCGAGGGACGGCGGCGGGCTGACGGCTCACTGCGAATTGCAGATAGAGATCACCGACGAGAACGACAACGCGCCCGAAATCACAATATTGTCAGTATCGAGCCCGGTGCCCGAGGACGCGCCGGCCGGCACGGTGGTGGCCCTCCTGAACGTGAACGACCCGGACTCCGGCGAGAACGGTCAGGTGTGGTGCGAGCTGCTGGGGGAGGCGCCGCTGTCGATCGTGGCGTCCTCTGGGGGCTCGTACAAGGTGGTGACGGCGAGCGCGCTGGACCGCGAGCAGGCGTCGGAGCACCGGGTTACGGTGGTGGCGAGGGACCGGGGCCGACCGGCACTATCGAGCAGCGTGGCGCTGGTGGTGGAGGTGTCGGACGTGAACGACAACGCGCCCGTGTTCGAGGAGGCCGCCTACAGCGCCTACGTGTCGGAGAACAACGCGGCGGGCGCGCTGGTGGTGCGCGTGCGGGCGCGGGACGCGGACGCGGGCGCCAACGGGCGCGTGAGCTACTGGCTGGCGGGCGGCAGCGCGGGCGCGTCGGCGTACGTGTCGGTGGAGGCGCGGAGCGGCGCGGTGTACGCGCAGCGGTCATTCGACTACGAGCAGTGCCGCGAGTTCGCGGTGTCGGTGCGGGCGCAGGACGGCGGGTCGCCGGCGCGGAGCTCGACGGCGACGGTGCGCGTCTTCGTGCTGGACCAAAACGACAACGCGCCGCGGGTGCTGTGGCCGGCGTCGGGCGCGGGCGCGGGGGGAGCGGGGCTGGAAGCGGCAGGGGGGTCGGCCCCCACTTCGGTGGCGTTCGAGGTGTTGCCGCGGTCGGCCGAGGCCGGGTACCTGGTGGCGAAGGTGGTGGCGGTGGACGCGGACGCGGGTCGCAACGCGTGGCTGTCGTACGAGCTGTTGGGTTGGTCGGAGGCGGCGCTGTTCCGCGTGGGGCTGCACAGCGGCGAGGTGCGCACGGCGCGGGCCGTGTCGGAGAGGGACGCGGCGAAGCAGCGTGTGGTGGCCGTGGTGAAGGACCACGGGCAGCCGTCGCTGTCGGCCACGGCCACGCTGCACGTGGTGCTGGCCGAGAGCTTGCAGGAGGCGCTGCCGGAGCTGAGCGAGCGGGCGGCGGTCGCCGACGCGCCGGCCGAGCTGCAGTTCTACCTGGTGCTGGCGCTGGCGCTGCTGTCGGCGCTCTTGGTGCTGAGCGTGGCGCTGGCCGTGCTGGCGCGGCTGCGGCGGGCCGGGCCGCCCGCCGTGCTGCGCTGCCTGGGCGCGCAGCGGTTCTCGGTGGCCGGCGCCGCCTTCCCGGCCGACTTCTGCGAGGGCACCTTGCCCTACTCCTACAACCTGTGCGTGGCGCCGGGGCGCGCCGTCGCCGAGGCCGCTTGGCCGCAGCCGCCGCCGCTGGTGGGGCCGAGCGTGACAGCGGAGGATCTTCTCGTTGGGGAGCCGTGCGGGGAGCGGAGCCCGATCAGCAGCGCCGTGGCAGGAGAGTCGCCCCTGGACCCCAACGCACCGCAGGTCGGTAAGCATGCGCGCGATTCCTGTCTCTGAGCATCTCCGAATCTCGTCATGGCGGTAGTGGACTGTTGGGTCTTTGAGTGCTTTGGCGGGTTATTCCCGTCTATATATCTATATTCCTATAAATGAAGGAAATAATCCTATACCACTGCTTTTTTGGCAAGATCGAAAGTGTCGTTCTGCCTCATGAGGCAGTGCAGAGGTTCTTGCCGTTGAAGCGTTGCTGGATAAAGTGGTACAAGTGTGGTGAAGCTCTTAAATATAATTAGCTCCACTGATGCTGGTCATCGACAAGGCTAAAGAAATTGTCTACAAAACGTGTGCTGCCGAAAGTGTTGTGCGTTCCTGGTGAATGCTTGTCGTTAAGGTGCAGAATGAGATCCTTCCAGTTTCTGAACCTGTGTCCTCTTTCTCCTATGTTTCCCCGGGCGCTGTGGATGGGCAGGGCCAATCCGTGTGTCTCTTGAGAAATGATAGAAGGAACGGGGTAACCGCCCTCCACTCAGAGCAGTCAGCCACCGTCAGCGCTTCTCTGTCTATTGGCTGTCACAGGGTCAGATGCAGCTGAGAATTTTTGACTGTAAGGCTTGTATGAGTTAGTATGATGAAATCATTAAATTAAGTCGGGAAAGGGGATTGACATCTACGTTGAGGGTAGATTTTGTTTTTGTTTTTTTTTTTTTTTTAACCGTTCCTGATCTTTCATATACACGTGAAGGTGTTGAATGGGATCTCAAAGAAAAAATAAAAATCGCTGTTTTTATTTCAGAGCCTTCTCTCTCTTTTTTTCTTCTCTGCTTTTCCTGAAGAGAGGTGCTTGGACGTGGTAGATCTCGTTAACAATGCAACACTAAACCGAGGAATTCGGTCTCTCAGTCACTTTTTGCAAGAGTTGTTTTGTCTGCCTCTTTCCGAGGAGAGGTCTCTATCCATTCTGAGAGCCCGTGAGCAACGACACGGGAGTGCAAAAAAAGTCCCTAATTAGGCACTTGAATTTACATATTTACAAATGGTCCTTATAGTTTAGGGTCTGCAGGCGTATTTGTGTTCTCCCGCTGTCCTACGGTATTTTGGTGAAAAGGTGTCCTACCAACATGAAGAACGAAGGGTTAGATGAATACCTTAATAACGAGCTGCAATCCCTTACGACTTCCTTAATGACAAAAGGAAAACCCCTTTCTAGTCGCTCAAGCTATCGAATTAGTTAAATGAGTGTAAATGAGCATCAACTGCAGAGATCCTGAAATTAGATGGCCTTTTAAAAAGGACAATCACCCGTTACAGTCCGTTAACATTCCTTTCTCAGTGTTAGCTGCGTATGTAGGTGTTCCAGCAGTTTCGTGATGTAGCCGTTCTCCCAGTGACTTCACTGAAGCATTGCTTTGCTGTCATCTAGTTCAGATATATTGTTGAGAACAGACGAATATCGGGAAAACAGGCGCACGGGAAAAAAATCGTCTTAAACCAAACTAGTTGTAGGGCTGCAACCACCGCCGCTTTGTTTCTGTCACTTTGTGTCGGAGATTTTTGCTTCCTGATCGATTTTTCCCGAAGCGATGTACTTGGACTCGGTTGAGGGCTGGCCAGAAGCCCGTTCGTTAATGTTTTTTCAGTAGTGGACTCCCAAAGGAAGCGTGCCTGTGGCTCCATGAAAGGGAGAGGGACAGATTTTCTATCCCGAGTGAAAGAAGAGATTGTTGCCCATTTGGGGGGGAATGCTGCTGCAGCAGCAATTGTGGCAGTAGTGGGACGGGTTAAAATCTGTTAACTACCATTTCCCGTCCTGGGTGGTAATTCCTCCGGTTTTTTTCGGTTTCTGAGCAGCCTTCCTTACCTAGATCAATGTGTGGAATGGGATCTGTGTATAATTAGACCTGTTAGTTCTAACACGACGGCGCCGGGAAAACGGGATTGACCCTTGGTCTTGGAGATTTTTCCATCCAGATCGCTTCTTGCCGAAGTGATGTACTTGGACCTGGTTGAAGTCTGAACAAAGCCCCGTGGGTTAATGCTGTTTCAGTGTTGGACTCGCGAAGGAGACATCCGTGAGACTCAAAAAATAGCGAAGTTACAGAGTGTTGCTCCTCCTCTGCCGCGTGCCTACCCATTTTTTGAGGAAGGCGGCTGCAGGAGCGGTAGCCCTGGTGGGGCTGACTAATTATTTCCAGACATTATTTCTCCGAGTTATTTGTGCAGTTATTTATCTTTTTTTTTTTTTTTTTCCCTTCTCCCTTCTTGTTGTTGATCAGTTGCTGATCTGTCGTTTTCCAAAGGGGATAAGCCTTAGAATACGATAATGGGGGTGGGGTGCGTGTGTGTGGAATCGGTCGCATTTTGTTCCTCAGACCCTGTTTTTATTTTATCCCACTTGTCCCGAAAAGCTGCAAGGCCTGTGGTGTGTAAGGGTGTAATAAAAAATGCCGGAATGGTGGTTGGAGGGAAGGGTGGAACGGAGTCTCATTCAGAGAAGCCTTTGATATGCAGGTGAGATGCAGCAAAGTCAACAGTGAAGGGCAATCCCCGAGGACTCCCATTGAGGGGAGATCTTCATTGCTGCCCTCTGCTGTTGGTCGGGATCTGGGAAATCAATGTGGCTGGTGGCGTGTACTATGAGACAATTTTGATCTGCAGAACGGGTGAGGGAAAAGTCGTTCAAGCTCGGCTGCCTCAGAACGCTGTGCTGTTGGTGGTGGAGACTGTGCTTTTGGACTAATGGGTTAAGATCCATAATACTCTGCACGGCATATTGAAAGAACTTTATATCTACCTTACATCACGACTGCAAAACCCATTTTTTGCGTGCGGTAGAAATACCAGAAGCACGGGAGGCGTGTGATTTCTTCCTGGCCACGATTTCGTCGAGGATCACAGAAGAGATCGGCTGGAGGAAAGCCAGCGCAGGAGATCCCCGTCGGCTGGGGACCGCTGTTTCCGTGGCCACGTCACGCCCCGGCGAGTTTCCCTTGGGGAAGTCAAGAACGGGCAGCGCCGGGCAGTGCTCGGTGCCTGCAGTGCCCGAAAGAGGCTGCGGGCGCCGCTGTTGACCGAGTTGAAGCGAGAGGAAGGCCAGAGCGCTGCAGACAGCCCCGCCCGCTGCAGCCCGGCACTCTGCCCGCTCGTTGTCTGTCTGCCTGTCTCTCTCGGCGGCCGTGCGTTCCGCGAGAGTCCCCGGGGTGCGGAGCCGTGCTGCAGCGAGGCGGAGGGGCCGGGAGCGGCGAGCCGGGAGCGAAGTTGGAGACGGAGCCGTTCGGCGAGCGGCGGCGGGGAGGTGCCGGCGGTGTCGACAGTGCAGCGGCGGCGATGTGCGCGGCGGGGAGGCGCTGGGGCCGGCGGGAGCGAGCGCTGCTCTGGTGCGTGCTGGTGTCGGCGTGGGAGGCGGCGTGGGGGCAGCTGCGCTACTCGGTGCCCGAGGAGCTGCCGAAGGGCTCGTTCGTGGGCGACGTGGCCAAGGACCTGGGGCTGCAGCTGCCGGCGCTGCGCGACCGCAGCCTCCGCATCATAGACAGAGGTAGGACGCAGTATTTCTCTCTTCACGGGAAGACGGGCCATTTGTTGACGGCGGAGAGGATCGACAGAGAGCAGCTGTGCCGGCAGCTGGAGAAATGCGTGCTGCGCTGTGAGGTGCTAGTGGAGGGGGAGATGCAGGTGTATGGAATCGAAGTGGAGATCACGGACATTAACGACAACGCCCCCAGCTTCAAGGATATTGAGCTGGAGGAGAGAATAAACGAGATGACAGCCCCAGGCTCGCGGTTTTCCCTGGCCGAGGCTCACGACCCAGACTGGGGACAGAATTCGGTGCAGAGCTACGAGCTGAGCGGCGACGAGCACTTCTCGCTGGCCGTGCAGGCGGGCCCCGGCGGTGACCGGCGTCCCGAGCTGGTGCTGGCCAAGGTGCTGGACCGGGAGGTGACAGCGTTTCACGAGCTGGTGCTGAAGGCAAGTGATGGTGGTGAGCCATCGCGGACAGGCATGGTGCGCATCCGCGTGTCTGTGCTGGATGCGAACGACAACGTGCCCGTGTTCAGCCCGGCGGAGTACTCAGTGCGTGTGCCAGAGGACGTGCCCGTGGGCTCCACCCTGGTCACGGTGACAGCCACCGACGCTGACGAGGGGATGAACGGACATGTGAACTACTCGTTCAAGAAATCAAATGACTTGGCAGCGGAGATTTTCCAGCTGGACTCTGAGACAGGAGCGATCACGCTAGTGCGGAGCCTGGACTTCGAGGAAAGTGACTCGTACGAACTGGAGGTGCAGGCACGGGATGGTGGCGGCCTTTCTGAAACGGCGAAAGTCGCGTTCAAAGTGACGGATGTCAATGACAATACGCCCAAGATAACTATTTCGTCAGCGCTGAGCGTGATCTCGGAGGACGCTCTGCCAGGGACGGTGGTGGCCCTGCTGCACGTGCAGGACCAGGACTCAGGGGCCAACGGCGAGGTGCGTTGCAGCATCGCAGAGCGTCTCCCATTCTATCTGGAGAAGTCCTTTGAGGACTACTACCGCATGGTAACATCAAGAGAGCTGGACCGGGAGGCGGTGTCGGAGTACAATGTGACGGTGCGGGCAGTGGACAGCGGATCACCGGCGCTGTGGAGCAATGCAGTGCTGTTGCTGCGCGTGCTGGATGTGAACGACAACGCGCCGGTGTTCTCAGAAGAGCACTACAGCGCACGCCTGGCCGAGAACAACGCGGCGGGCACGCTGGTGCTGACGGTGCGGGCGACGGACGCGGACTGGGGTCAGAATGCGCGCGTGCGCTACCGTGTTTTGGAGGGGCAGGTGTGGGGCGCGCCGCTGTCTTCATACGTGTCGGTGCAGGCGGAGACGGGCGCGCTGTACGCGCTGCGCTCCTTCGACTACGAGGAGGTGCACGAGCTGGCGCTGTGGGTGCGGGCGGAGGACGGCGGCGCGCCGGCGCTGAGCAGCAACGTGTCGGTGTGGCTCGTGATCGTGGATGAGAACGACAACGCGCCGCAGGTGCTGTACCCGCCGCCAGCGGCACAGCTGGCAAAAGGGCTGGGTGCAGGAACAGGTGAACTGGCGATGTGGTCGGGCGTGGAGCTGTCTCCGCGCTGGGCGGCGCCCGGGTCGCTGGTGGCCAAGGTGGTGGCGGTGGACGCGGACGCGGGTCAGAACGCGTGGCTGTCGTACGAGCTGGCCAAGGCGACGGAGCCGGGGCTGTTCCGCGTGGGGCTGCACAGCGGCGAGGTGCGCACGGCGCGCTCGGCGCTGACCCGCGACGCGTCACGGCAGAGCCTGGTGGTGGTGGTGAAGGACCACGGGCGGCCGGCGCTGTCGGCCACGGCCACGCTGACGGTGGTGCTGGCCGAGAGCGTGGCCGAGCTGCTGGCGGAGCTGGGCAGCGTGGCAGCGGGGGCGGTGCCAGGCGAGGTGTCGGTGAGCCTGACGCGGTGGCTGGTGGTGGCGGTGGCAGCCGTGTCCTGCCTCTTCGTCGCCTTCCTGCTGCTGCTGCTGGCGCTGTGCGTGCGGCGCTGGCGGCGCTCGCAGCTGCTGGCGGCGTCCAGCGGCGCCTTGCGCGGCGTGCCGGCCACGCACTTCGTGGGCATCGACGGCGTCCGCGCCTTCCTGCACTCCTACTCGCACGAGGTGTCTCTCACAGCCGACTCGCGCAAGGGCCAGCTCCGCTTGTCGGGCGGCAGCTGCAGCGACACGCTCCCGGCCCGACCACTGCCCGATGAGCCCGCGCCACTGCCCAGGGAGGACCCCGACGCTCCCCTGGTGAGTGCCTCGCAACACACTTGCTCTGCCGTGCTTCCCTCTGCTGTACCTCTTCTGGCATTACTTTTTCCTTCTGTTTTTCTCAGTTGTGCAGAGGGAGGTTTCGTTCCAGGGAAGGCAAAGTGTCATTCAGCAGCTCTCTGTTTGCTGGTGCTTCTTCCTTTCTGGAGGTGAACATTGGACTGTGCCTCAGCCTTACAGTTGATGGGGAGGCATCAGAAATGTGAAGCTTCTGTTGGGTGGAATTTCATTAGGGCGGGTCATTTTTTTTTTAACATCTTCTAGGTCATTTCTCATTTTGTTCTCTGATGTGTCATACTGTTTTTCCCGTTCCTATTACCTCTTCTGAACGGATGTGTTGCTCCATTAGCAAATGCAAGTTTGCGTTATTGGCAGGGTCAAATATTCTCCCAGTGGTGCATGTGCTTGAGTAGGATCAGAAACAGCTTGTTAATGCCCCCATAGATAACTGAGCTGCTCACCACTTCTCTTCCCGGCCTTCCTGATTTTCCATGATAATGCCATAAGCAAGGAGCTCTCTTTGCATTTGTCCATGCTTTGATCTTGGTGCAGCGGGTTGTGAAATGTAGTGGTCCGCAACTGGTCCCTCGGAGGTGTCTGTCTGCCTGATATATAGGTGAAAGAGAATCATTTGCTTGAGAAAGTCTGTGGGTGGCTGCATGTGTTGGACTACTGAAAATAAACGTGCGATGTGTTCTGCTGATACCCAGTCTTTTGTGGTTCAGTTATCTGAACAAAGATCGATGTGTCCTGTTTTGAAAATACGTGCCATGGTAATAGCCATAGAAGGGTGGGAGGGGAGCGATTCACGATGCACAGGTGGGGAAATGTAAGGATGGGGAGTTTGGCCCTGTGCAGATGTTCACTGACCTCGTCTTTTCTGCAGGATAGCACCTCATTTGCTTCTAAACCCTTGATGAGTATTCCCAGAAGTCTAGTGAGCAGACAAATGCGTCTTCCTTTTTCGTACAGAAATGTAGAGATGTCTGTGTGAAGTCCGTGGTGTGATGGTGGTACGTGCTGACCAGAAAGAGTCTGCACAACTGTCGTTTGAAGAAAACTGCTTGAAAACTGGGGGTCAAAGAACAGCATGCAAGTTGTGAAAGACTGGAGATGCGAGTGTTGGGAGTTGCGCATGAGGAGCTGTTGAAAGGCTCAAGAGAAAGTTTTGCTCCTTTCCCTGTTCAATGCCCAGTTCTAGTATCACGCAGAGTGAGTTTCATGTTCACAAAGAATTTTTGCTAGAAGCCTTGTTATTCCTGCTAGAAGCTGCATGGGGAACCCTGAAAGGTTCTTCCTGTGTGTCTGCAGGTTGTCATCCCTTCTTCATAACAGCTTAATCATGTCCTTATAACAAATTCCATAATGAGAGTTTGGGGAAGAGCGAATTGTATATTTGCTGCCTTCTAAATACCTGAATTATGGACCTACTTTAAGTGCCTTAATCTAGATGAGAGTGTTCTACTCCCTTCCATTCTGCAATGTTCCTTTCTTGCCTTACTCATTGTGGTGATGGGAACATGGTTTGTTGTCTCTGATATTGATGATCAGATATGTTACAGTTCTCTGACTGTCCCATATGTGCCTTTTGAGTTTACAGCTGTGAAGAGAAAGACTTTCATAGTTGTGTTTCCTTAAGATGTTACTGGAAGAAATGCTCTTGTGTGTCACATACACATGGGGAGAAGTCAAATGTTGTCCATGGTCAGGAGAAGTTGCCTGTGCAGCATTTCTTTGAGTGGAGCCTGTCTGCACATGATGAAGACAAATGACAACCATGAAAGCTGTGAAGGTTTTGAGGAGCGTCTTGTGGGTGCTGTGTGAGAGGAGGTACTGGTGGAGGCCAGATGTGTGCTTTGTTGATTCCCAGACTTCACAGCTGGCCTTCTGAAAAGGAGGCTGAAGCTGATTTAGATTTGGACATAACATTGCTCGGACTCCAATGGGCCATGATTTGAGGTTGTCAAGTTTTTTTTCTGTTACATCATGTTTCCTGAGGATAACATCTATTAAGCATAGACGTACAGTTCTCATTAAGGCTTGAGCGTCATGTATCTTCCAAGTTGGAGAACATGCTGAATTAGGATGATGGTGTCTTTGAGTTGATACTTTGATGACTGCATCTTTGTCAGAGCTGCATATTGCTTATGCACTCAGGAGCCATTTACATTCCTTCAAAGTACTGAGATGAGCAGAGAAATCTCTTTGCAGCATCCATGTTATGGTTTTTGTTTTCAGAGAAGGAGAAGCTGCCCATGCAACTTTTCCTTCAATGGTGCCTGTCTGCTAAGGCAGCTTTCCTGTTACATAATCATTGGGCAGGGTGAAAAATTCTGTCTGTCCAGAGACAGGGCAGGTGAACAAGTTTGCTGTGGTATCATTTGAAATATCTAAAAGACCTAAAGGTGATGTAAAATTTCAGGTTGTCCACAGGGGTGGTTCCATGTGTTTTTCCTTTGTTGTTTTCCTAGGAAATGACATTGAGGAACTGAGTCTATGGTGCATGGTGGGAGCTCCTGTGTGAGCCTTCTGTGAACTTTTTACCATCTAGGTTCTTTTCCTGGGTTCCTACTACAGCTGACATAATCTGAAATGTTAAGCCATGAATCCTTCCCTTTGGAAGGTTTCCCATTCTTGCCTTGTTGGTTAAGCAGGTCTAAGGCTGTGCCTCCCTGTGTCTGGTAGCCCTGAAAAGATGAGAAGATCTCTTCTAACTGTGGAGCTGCAGCAGCATTTTCCATCCAAATTTGAAGAATCGCAGCTGTCAAGACAAAGACTTTGCTAGACCTCTCTTTCCCTGTGATGTCACTGAATTAAGTGCGCTTTCACCTGTGGTCGACAGATGGCCAAAAGTTGGATGTTGCCTGTGGTGCCACTGAAGGCTCTGAATTGTGGGTGAATGTGGATTTGGCTGAGCAATGGTGGCATTTCATGCTGGTGCCAAGGCGTGTGCCATCCCCTACTGTGTTCCTGGTTTCCCTGTCCTGAAGGACATTGACAGTTCCCTAATAATAGAGCATTAAGAAGCTTTTAGAAGCATGATGCGCATGCAGACCAGCTTATAATTCCTCTGTGAAGTTCCTTTATCCACGTTGTGCCCCCCTGGAATGTTGCAATGCAGAGTTTCTTCATAGTTGTAACTAGGCTTTCTTTAAGGCCTTTGTTTCCTGGAAGGTCGTGGCTCATTTTCCCCAGTTCTGGCTCCTGCTTTTGTATTTGAAACTGTGCATGTTGTTTTGCAGCAAATACTTAATTCTACCACCTAAGACAGAATTTTAGGTGTGAGGAGAATGAAGCAGAAGCTACGACAGAATGTCTTATACTTTCTGAGAAGACTGATCTGGAGAAAGAGGCCCATGAGATGATGTTTATACTTATGGCTTCCTACTTGTGGGAGATGAGCAGGCCGCACAGTATGAAAAAATTGCTGAGGGCTGGTGACTATTTCTTGAAACGAACCCCCCTGCTATGTAGCCCAGCATAAGACTTTATGGCTGTACTTGCAGCCTGAGATGTGAAAGGCTTGCAGGTGCTTTCAGGGATGAATTTCAATGCCTGCTGTGACGATCAAGACTTCCTGGTGAGTTTCTCTGACAACACTTTCTCTTCTAATGCTTTCTTTCCTTGCTTGTCTGACTTCTGGTTTTGTTTTTCTTTCAATGGTTTCTTAACCATATATGTTTACTTGCAATTATCAGCATAACTTTGTTTAAGAAGGCATCATGTGTTTGTACCTCTTGCTCTTGCTACAGCAGGTGTGAAAGGCAGAAGATGTGAGGGTAAATTATGTTCTCTTATTGATGGGAGAAAAAGACATAAACATGACCTTAGCAGAAGTGACATCTCTGTGGAACTTTGTGTGTGATAAAAGAGGGGAGGAGATTCCCCATAAAGCCACTAGTTTGATGACTCAGTCCCTGCTGGATGATCGCTTCTCTATTAGTTTCCTGTTTGTCGTTTGTGTGCTTTAGTATCATCCTTTGTCTTCTCAGAATGGTGGTGAGCAGACTCATACAGCTCCTTCCTTGGTGTGTTTGTAGCGCATTACCCTCTCATGATAGGTTTTTGCCAATTCTGAGAAGGTGAGAAGCAATCTTGCAAGTTGCATAGGGTTGGAGAAGAGAGATTGGAGCTCTGTGGTTTTGAGGCTCTAGGAGACTGGATGGTTATTTCTTTGCTTGTCAATAGTTAACACAACCATGTGCCTGATGGAGCACCAGGCGATTTCAGTTTCTGCTTCTCAGTAAGTTTGGCCTAATCAATGGTATTCCACCCGATCTGTTCATTTCTGTATGTTTCTAACTCTCGTGTTCATGTTTTCATGAGCTACAGCTTGACCTCAGGGTGTCTGATCACGTTTGGAAGGTCACAACTGTTCCGATTGTCTGTGTAGGGGCAGTTCCTGTATACACCTTAGATGTTTACGTAGGTCACGTGGAAGACTTTCATAGACAGACGTGTGCTCCCAGGGGCACAATTATCTCTAGTGTAAGAATGGAGCGATGAAGTCAATCTGCAAATGATGAACATCACTGAAAACCATGCAATTTGTGAGGGGTTTCTGGAGAATCCTGGGCGTGCTGTGTGTGAGGAGAGACTGGTGGAGCCATGGCATGTGTTTTGTTGATTCCCAGGGTTTATTGCTGGACTGCAGAAAATGAGTCTGCAAATGTCTTATTTTTGGATATCACCTTGCTCAGACTCCAATCTGCCCAGTGGTGAGTTCATCACTTAACTTCCCTGTTGCATGGTGATGCCTGTGAATGTTGACTGTTAGGCATAGAAGTAAATTTTGCCTTAGTGTGGGAGTGTAGCGTATCTTCCAAAATGTCCTTGTGCTGAAGGAGGATGATGTTTCCTTTAGCTGAGACTTTGATGACCAGGGCTTTAATGGAGCTCTATATTGCTTATGGCCCTTAGAAAATTTTGGGGTTCTTCGCATTATCTGGGATGGGCAGAAAACTCTCTTTGCAAGCAGTTGTGTTGTGATTCTTGGGCTCTGAGAAGTTGTGTGCACAGTATTTATTTCAATGTTGTCTTTCTGCAGAGGTATCTTTCCAGTTGTGTGATATTTGGGCAGGGTGAAACATTTTGGCTGTCCAGAGACAGGGCAGGTGGAAGAGTTTGCTGTGGTACACTGAGAGATGGCTAAAAGGAAGGTGTGAAAGTTCAGTTTGTCCTAGCTGTTAGATGAGGCCCACAGCTGTGGTTCCACGCAATTTCCTTTATTTCTTGTACAAAGAAATTACGTTGAGGTTCTGTGGCTATAGTCTGTTTTGTGAGCTCCTGTGTGAGTTTATTGTGTACTCGTTAGCATCTAGTTACCTTTTCTGCGTAGCTCCTACAACTGAGACAATCCGCACTATTAACCGATGATTCCTTCACTTCAGTAGGTTTCCCATTTTTGCCCTGTTCCTTTATCCAGGTGTAAAGTTAGGCCTCATTTTGGCCTGTAAACTTATACATTATCAGATCAAGTGATTGAGAGAATTTCAGGCTGCAAGAAGGTGTTTCCATCTATGTCTTGAAGGTGTACAGCTTCCTTATAACCTATGTCTCATGGTAACATTTTAGTAGTGAATTTCATGAAAGTGGTCATTACATTCCTTAGTCCAATATTTAAATCAGTTCGATTTTATTAATAATCAGAAATGACTGAGAGAGTTCAGCTTCTGCTTTGCAAGAAGGAACTCATGGAGAACACTTGCACACACCCTTACCTGTTGCTTACTCCAAGCAGATAACAAGCAATAAACAAGATCAAGGAGCATTGTTGCATCACAGCAGTCACCTCTGATCCCCCTTGGGCAAGGTCAGGGACACAGCACAGACAGTGCACTGCTAATGGCCAATCCCAGCTACCTGTGGGTTGTTCTTACGTCTTTGAGGACTACAAGACCACGTACCCCTCTGTGTGATTTCCTACACTGCACAGGCCTGGCTGTGTCACAGTATTGAATAGCCATCCACACGTGGGTCAGGGGCAGGTATTTGGTTTGGCTTCTTTGGTTGATTGAAATGCCAGGGAGTGTTGTTGTTGTGATAAAAAGAAGATCTGGAGCTTAGTGAAGTCCTTCAGTACAGTTCAAAGAGGCCTAGTGGCCCTTCTAAATGACTGCAAGTTGCCTAGCTTACACCTCAGAGGTCATTGTGGTATTCCAGGTGCCCTGGGGATGAGTTTTGAAGGCAGAGTTGTAGCAAAGCAACTGGGAATCACAGCATGGAACTACCTGCCCTGAAGAGATCAGGAGGAGTTTTTGGGTTTTTATATTAATGGTCAAAAAACATTAAAAAATTTCAGCTGATCATGATGTCCTTAGATCGTCTGGCCAGATGATGGGACTTTTGCCTTGAAGCTCCCCATATCACTGGGATAGAAATGTGAAATTAAGTCTTTTGTCAGGCCTCAGACTTTGGAGTTTCTACCAAGAGCCCTGAAAGTTTTTCAGAGTGAAGTCTGTACAGTGACATTGGTCTGAGTTCAGGTCTGCTGCCTTTTGGATTCACATTTCTCAATCAGCGTTAATCATTGTACTGAATCAGAATCAAACTAGATCATTTCAGATTAAAATGAATTTCACCCTTTTGCTTGGGCTTCGGAGATAGACGTGGGCAGGAAAATGAAACATCAGCAAAGGCTGATGTTTGGCCTGCAATTTTGGCAATTTCAGGTTTGGCACGCAATGGTAGAATGTGTTTGGAAGACAAAGAAGGGCAGCACTTGGACCTTCCAGTATTTCCTTGCACCCCTCTCTGGACCTTACAACTGGGCACAGGGTGTTGTCAGCAGTAGCATGCCCTAATTGCCATCGAAGTGATTCTGCTTCTGTCTCCACACAATGTTTAGCACCCTGATTCCCTTTTACCATGGATGCTGGACCAAACAGATCTCGGGTATGAGTGATATGCACAATTTGTAAAGATTATGAGCAATCATATTACAGATTTTGGCCTCAATTATGTGACTGTGCAAGAGGGAAATTCTTTATTGCTCTGGCACATATATTCTATTTTTAGTTCTCATACCAACTCAGGCAGTGAGACATTAACAGTCATTTGCAGAGTATAATATTCCTTTAAAAGCCTACTGCTGCCACAAAAAAAAACCTGGAGTATGACACTGCTGTTCTGTTATACTGATTGGGGTTGTTGCTAAGTATTAGGTCAGTGCCTCTGAGTTTCCTTCGTCTAATTAAAGAGAAACAGCAAAGTTTGAGGCCCACAGATCAGAAGCCTGGGACTCCGGTGGGCGCGTCCATCAGCCGCTGCAGTGGCGTCGCGAGGCCTCCGGGTGCCGCTGTTGCCCAACAAGGAGAGGCGCTGAAGCCGCCGCAGCAGCCGCAGCCGCCGCAGCGTCCGGCCCCCGCAGGCTGCTCGCTCGCCTGGCGCCCGTCACAGCGGCAGCGGCACGGGCAGCAGACGCGAGAGGCGGCTCGGCGCGGTACGGGGAGCAGCGGCAACTAAACCGGTGCCAAAATCGCTGTCCTCCGGCGGTGCCTGCGCTGTTGGCGGAGAGTGGCGGCTGGAAGCGAGGGAGGGCGGCGGCAGGCGGGAGGAGCGCGGCGAGCGCTGCCGAGAATGGCGGTCAGGCAGAGGCAGGCGGCGAGTGCGAGTGCGAGCCGCCGGCGAGCGGTCGGGCGGGTGCTGCTGCCCGCTTTGCTGCTGGGCTTGTGCTGCGGGGCGGCGCCGGAGCGGATCCGCTACGTTATCCCCGAGGAGCTGGGCAGAGGCTCGCTGGTGGGGCCGCTGGCGCGGGACGTGGGGCTGAGCCCGGCCGAGCTACCGGCACGGCAGCTGCGTCTCAGCGCCGAGAAGCAATACTTCACGGTGAGCGAGGAGACGGGCAACCTGTACGTGAGCGAGAGGCTGGACCGGGAGGAGATGTGCGGCGAGGCGGCGTCCTGCTCCGTGAGCTTCGAGGCGCTGGTGCAGAACCCGCTCAACGTTTTCCACGTCGACGTGGACATCCAGGACATCAACGACAACGCGCCACAGTTCTTGCAAGACAATTTCCAGCTGGAGATCAACGAGTTGACATCTCCCGGTGCCCGCTTTTATTTGGGCATGGCCGAGGACGCAGACGTGGGCAGCAACTCGCTGCAGGGCTACGAGCTGGAGGCCAACAGGTACTTCGCGGTGGAGGTGAAGGAGAGGCAGGATGGCAGCAAGTTCGCAGAGCTGGTGCTGCTCCGAGCGCTGGATCGGGAGAGCGAGCAGAGCCTGCGGCTGGTGCTGACGGCGCTGGACGGCGGCGAGCCTCCGCGGAGCGGCACCGCCCAGCTGTGCATCAACGTCACCGACGCCAACGACAACGCACCCGTGTTCGCGCAGGAGCGGTACCGTGTGAGCCTGCGCGAGGACGTGCCGCCGGGCTCCATGGTGCTGAACGTGTCCGCCTCTGACGCCGACGCGGGCACCAACGCCCGCATCACCTACGGCTTCGGGAAAATGCCGGCCAAGGTGCTTCAGAAGTTCGTGGTGGACGCGGCGAGCGGCACGATCACGCTGCAGGAGGCGCTGGACTTCGAGGACACGCGCGCGTTCGTCTTGGCCGTGGAGGCGCGGGACGGGGGCGGTCTGGTGGCGCACTGCGAGGTTGATGTGGAAGTGCTGGACGTGAACGACAACGCGCCCGAGGTGACTCTGACGTCGGTGTTGAGCCCGGTGCCCGAGGACGCGCCGGCCGGCACGGTGGTGGCGCTGGTGAAGGTGCGGGACCCGGACTCCGGCGAGAACGGTCAGGTGTGGTGCGAGCTGCTGGAGGAGGCGCCGCTGTCGATCGTGGCGTCGTCTGGCGGCTCGTACAAGGTGGTGACGGCGAGCGCGCTGGACCGCGAGCAGGCGTCGGAGCACCGGGTGACGGTGGTGGCGAGGGACCGGGGCCAGCCGGCGCTGTCGAGCAGCGTGGCGCTGGTGGTGGAGGTGTCGGACGTGAACGACAACGCGCCCGTGTTCGAGGAGGCCGCCTACAGCGCCTACGTGTCGGAGAACAACGCGGCGGGCGCGCTGGTGGTGCGCGTGCAGGCGCGGGACGCGGATGCGGGCGCCAACGGGCGCGTGAGCTACTGGCTGGCGGGCGGCAGCGCGGGCGCGTCGGCGTACGTGTCGGTGGAGGCGCGGAGCGGCGCGGTGTACGCGCAGCGCTCGTTCGACTACGAGCAGTGCCGCGAGTTCGCGGTGTCGGTGCGGGCGCAGGACGGCGGGTCTCCGGCGCGGAGCTCGACGGCGACGGTGCGCGTCTTCGTGCTGGACCAAAACGACAACGCGCCGCGGGTGCTGTGGCCGGCGTCGGGCGCGGGCGCGGGAGCAGGGGGAGCGGGGCTGGAAGCGGCGGCGGGATCGGCCCCCGCTCCGGTGGCGTTCGAGGTGTTGCCGCGCTCGGCCGAGGCCGGGTACCTGGTGGCGAAGGTGGTGGCGGTGGACGCGGACGCGGGTCGCAACGCGTGGCTGTCGTACGAGCTGTTGGGTTGGTCGGAGGCGGCGCTGTTCCGCGTGGGGCTGCACAGCGGCGAGGTGCGCACGGCGCGGGCCGTGTCGGAGAGGGACGCGGCGAAGCAGCGCGTGGTGGCCGTGGTGAAGGACCACGGTCAGCCGTCGCTGTCGGCCACGGCCACGCTGCACGTGGTGCTGGCCGAGAGCTTGCAGGAGGCGCTGCCGGAGCTGAGCGAGCGGGCGGCGGTCGCCGACGCGCCGGCCGAGCTGCAGTTCTACCTGGTGCTGGCGCTGGCGCTGCTGTCGGCGCTCTTGGTGCTGAGCGTGGCGCTGGCCGTGCTGGCGCGGCTGCGGCGGGCCGGGCCGCCCGCCGTGCTGCGCTGCCTGGGCGCGCAGCGGTTCTCGGTGGCCGGCGCCGCCTTCCCGGCCGACTTCTGCGAGGGCACCTTGCCCTACTCCTACAACCTGTGCGTGGCGCCGGGGCGCGCCGTCGCCGCTTGGCCGCAGCCGCCGCCGCCGCTGGTGGGGTCGAGCGTGACAGCGGAGGATCTTCTCGTTGGGGAGCCGTGCGGGGAGCGGAGCCCGATCAGCAGCGCCGTGGCAGGAGAGTCGCCCGTTGACGCCGACGCACCGCAGGTCGGTAACCCCGTGCACTCTCGCTTCTTTTTTTGAGTCTTTCTGAGCTGCCTTTCTCCTTTCCCCTGAGTTTTCCCCGTGTGCTCTTGATTGGGTGTGCTCGGCTGGATCACAGTGAAGAATTAAGAGCGTGGTAAAGCCCTTCCTCTAAAGCAGGCAGTTAGCACATCACTCCTTCGTTTATCAGTGGTCAGAATTTCAGTTTCGCCTAAGAGGTTTTGTTGGAATTATTGTGTTGTGTAGTTGTTTTAGGTAGTTAACAGTGAATGTAAATTCGAACTCTGTAGGAGGAGATCTGCTGATTCTGCTTGTCAGAGTCGGGAAAAAGGGATTGAAGGTTTGTGTTGGAGCTTTTTCCTTCCTGATCGGTTTTCCCCGACACGGTGTACTTCGATTTGGTTAAGAGGTGCACACAGACCCCTTCGTTAATGCTTTTTTCATAATGGACTCATAAACGGAACGTGTGTTTGGCTTCATGAATTGGAGAGGGACTGATTCACCATCTTGACTGGAAAAAGGCATTGTCGCCCAACATTTTGGGTTATGCTGCAGCAGAAATGGCAGCAGTAGTGGGACGGGTTAACTTTTGTTAACTTTCTTTCTCCATCCTGGGCTGTAGTTACCTCTTTTTGTCCTTATCAACCTTTCATACAAATGTAAATGTGTAGAATGAGATTGCAAAGAAAACCTCATTTAAATTAAAATTCTAGATTAGTATGGTGGCCTTCTTTTGTCTGGTTTGACGCTTACTGCTGGTGTAGGTTTCCATGAACGAAGGAAATAATCCTGTATCGTGTCTTTTTTGGCTTTAACGAACCGGCACCTCCTGCCTCCTCAGCTGTCAGACGTGTAGCGTCACTGGAGATGTTCTTGCTTATTCAACTTGTGCCGAATCAAATGTTTGAGGTGTGGTGACACTCTTAGATGTTTTGAGCTCCGCTGATGCTGAACGTCGAGAAGGCAGAAAGATTGTTTACAAAAGTTGTGCTGTTTAAAATGGTGTCTATTATTATGGGGTGAACGCGGTGGAGTAATGATTCGGCATGACAGAATCGGGGAAAGGTGGTCCGTGCTTGATTTTGGAGAGTTTTCCTTCCCCCTTGGTTAATGCTGTTCCTAAAGGAAATGTGTGTGTGGCTCTTTGAAAGCAGAAGTTACAGACTCTTCCTCCCGGGTGAATGTGCCCCTCTTCTGCCGTGTGCCCTCCCATCTTTTGCGGAAGGCTGCTGCGGGCATGACAACGTTAATGGGACGGATAAAATTATTCCAGGCATAATTTTTCGAATCTTTTGTGCGGTTACTTCGCATTTTATCAGTGAAGGTGGATCCTTACTGTGTAGCATGAGATCCGCTAATTCTGCCTGACGCAGTTGGGATAGTGGAATTGACGCTTAGTGTTGGAGATTTTTGCTTCCTGAAATGCGTGTGCTTTCTGCATGAAAGGAGAAGTTACGGATTGATCCTCTCTGAGACAGTTTTGCCCTTTTTGGGGGGTACGACTTATGCAGAAATGGTACCCGAAATGGCACGGGTTAATTTCTCCAGCCACTGTTTCTCTGGGCAACTATTTCTCCGGATTTTCTTCCACCCTGATTGCTAGTTCTGTGTGCCTGCCTCGTTACAAGGCGAGGTCTCTACCCATTCTGAGGGCACATCGACAAGGACGCGGAAATACACACACTGGCAAGAATCAGGTACTTGAATTTGCACATTTACAAAGGGTCCGCTTAGTTCAGTGTCTTTCAGCTGTACTTGTGTTCTCCTGCTGTCCCACGGTATTTTCTTTTCAAACAAAGCTTTTCAAGGTGTCCTACCAACAGGAAGAATCAATTATTAGATTAATAATGAACGCTTTATTAAAGATTCGCTAACGAATTAATTAAGTGTAAATGTGTCTGAAATATGCAGAGCCTAAATGTTAAGTGACGTGTTAAAAAAGGAAATCACCCGTTAAAGTCCGTTAACCTGCTTGCAATGCTAGCTGCATCTGTAGATGTTCCACCAGTTTCGTGGTGCAGTCACTGTCTCAGTGACTTCACTGAAGCATTGCGTTTCTGTCGTCCAGTTCAAAAAAATACTGCCGTAAATAGACGAATATCAGGATAATAGGCGTATTTAAGGAAGAGTTCCTGATGCTTGGGTTAATCAGCCTGAAACCTTTTGTTCTCCGGGGGCGGGGTATGTGTCTGAAAAGCGCGTTCTGTATTCCAGAGCTTATTTTCTTTTGCTATCTGTATATCAATATTTCAAGCACGACGGCTACAGAAATTCGTGGAGCGGATTTTGCTTTCCGATTACTACGATAATATAGGTATTATCCTGAAAGTCATATGACGAAAAATTATTTTACACTCTATATACACCAAAAATAGGAAGTAGAAATTTCTGCAGTAGAAATAAATACCAGAAGCACGTAAGGTGTGTTATTTCATCGTGGTCGTAATCGCGTGGAGGATCATAGCAAAGATCAGATGGAGGAAAGCCAATGCAGGACATCCCCGCTGTCTCCGTGGCGACAGTCCGGTCCCCGCGAGATACCCGTGGGCAAAGCAGGGCGGACAGCGCCGGGCAGCGCTCGGTGCTTGCAGTGCCGGGAAGAGGCTGCGGGCGCCGCTGTTGACTGAAGAGAAGCGAGAGGAAGGTCAGAGCGCTGCAGACAGCCCCGCCCGCTGCGGCTCGGATCGCTGTCTCTCTGTTTCGGCAGACGGGCGGTTTGCGAGCATCCCCGCGGTGCGGAGCCGTGCTGCAGAGAGGCGGAAGGGCCGGCAGCAGTGTCCAGGAGAGGTGAGCCGGGCCGGAACGAGAGCCAGAGACGATACGGCGGACAGCGGCGGTGCGGTGCTGGCAGTGGCGCGGCGGCGATGTGGGCGGCGGGGAGGCGCTGGGGCCGGCGGGAGCGAGCGCTGCTCTGGTGCGTGCTGGTGTCGGCGTGGGAGGCGGCGTGGGGGCAGCTGCGCTACTCGGTGCCCGAGGAGCTGCCGAAGGGCTCGTTCGTGGGCGACGTGGCCAAGGACCTGGGGCTGCAGCTGCCGGCGCTGCGCGACGGCGGCGTGCGCGTTGTGTCCGAAGGCAGGACGCAGTATTTCTCTCTTCACGGGAAGACGGGCCATTTGTTGACGGCGGAGAGGATAGACAGAGAGCAGCTGTGCCGGCAGCTGGAGAAATGCGTGCTGCGCTGTGAGCTGATCGTGGAGGGGGAAATGAAGCTTTATGAAGTCGCAGTTGAAATCACGGACGTTAACGACAACGCCCCCAACTTCCCAGAGCAGGAAACGCAACTAAGAATGAGCGAGATGACCACCCCAGGCTCGCGGTTTTCCCTGGCCGAGGCTCACGACCCGGACTGGGGACGGAATTCCGTGCAGAGCTACGAGCTGAGTGGCGACGAGCACTTCTCGCTGGCCGTGCAGGCAGGCCCTGGTGGCGATCGGCATCCCGAGCTGGTGCTGGCCAAGGCGCTGGACCGGGAGATGATGGCGTTTCATGAGCTGATGCTGAGGGCGAGTGACGGCGGCAAGCCATCACGGACAGGCACAGCACGCATCCGTGTGTCCGTGCTGGACGTGAATGACAACGCGCCCATGTTCAGCCTGGATGAGTACTCGGTGCGTATGCCAGAGGACATGCCCGTGGGCTCCACCCTGGTCACAGTGACAGCCACCGACGCTGATGAGGGGATGAATGGGCATGTGAAATATTCATTGAAGAAGAAGACAGACATGGTGTCAGAGATTTTCCATCTGGACTCAGAGACAGGAGAGATCACTCTGGTGCAGAGCCTGGACTTCGAGGAAAGTGACTCGTACCAAATGGAGGTGCAGGCACATGATGGCGGAGCCTTATTTGACACGGCAAAAGTTGTGTTCACGGTAACAGATGTCAATGACAACGCACCCGAGATTTTGGTGCGGTCAGTGCTGAGCGCGATCTCAGAGGACACCGCTTTGGGAACAGTGGTGGCCCTGCTGCACGTACAGGACCGGGACTCGGGGGCCAATGGCAAGGTGCAGTGCTCGCTGGACGGGGGCCTCCCGTTCCGACTACAGAGCTCGCAGGGCAGCTACTACAGCGTGGTGACATCAAGGGAGCTGGACCGGGAGGCGGTGTCGGAGTACAACGTGACGGTGCGGGCGGCGGACGGCGGATCGCCGGCGCTGTGGAGCAGCGCGGTGCTGTCGCTGCGCGTGCTGGACGTGAACGACAACGCGCCGGTGTTCTCAGAAGAGCGCTACAGCGCGCGCCTGGCCGAGAACAACGCGGCAGGCGCGCTGGTGCTGACGGTGCGGGCGACGGACGCGGACTGGGGTCAGAACGCGCGCGTGCGCTACCGTGTTTTGGAGGGTCGGGTGCGGGGCGCGCCGCTGTCTTCGTACGTGTCGGTGCAGGCGGAGACGGGCGCGCTGTACGCGCTGCGCTCCTTCGACTACGAGGAGGTGCGCGAGCTGGCGCTGTGGGTGCGGGCGGAGGACGGCGGCGCGCCGGCGCTGAGCAGCAATGTGTCAGTGCGGCTCGTGATCGTGGACGAGAACGACAACGCGCCGCAGGTGCTGTACCCGCCGGCGGCGTCGGGTCCGGCGGCAGGGCTGGGGCCGGTTCGGGTTCCGGTGTGGTCGGGCGTGGAGCTGTCTCCGCGCTGGGCGGCGCCCGGGTCACTGGTGGCCAAGGTGGTGGCAGTGGACGCGGACGCGGGTCAGAACGCGTGGCTGTCGTACGAGCTGGCCAAGGCGACGGAGCCGGGGCTGTTCCGCGTGGGGCTGCACAGCGGCGAGGTGCGCACGGCGCGCTCGGCGCTGGCCCGCGACGCGTCGCGGCAGAGCCTGGTGGTGGTGGTGAAGGACCACGGGCGGCCGGCGCTGTCGGCCACGGCCACGCTGACGGTGGTGCTGGCCGAGAGCGTGGCCGAGCTGCTGGCGGAGCTGGGCAGCGCGGCGGCAGGGGCGGGGGCGGTGCCGGGCGAGGCGTCGGTGAGCCTGACGCGGTGGCTGGTGGTGGCGGTGGCGGCCGTGTCCTGCCTCTTCGTCGCCTTCCTGCTGCTGCTGCTGGCGCTGCGCGTGCGGCGCTGGCGGCGCTCGCAGCTGCTGGCGGCGTCCAGCGGCGCCTTGCGCGGCGTGCCGGCCACGCACTTCGTGGGCATCGACGGCGTCCGCGCCTTCCTGCACTCCTACTCGCACGAGGTGTCGCTCACAGCCGACTCGCGCAAGAGCCAGCTCCGCTTGTCGGGCGGCAGCTGCAGCGACACCCTCCCGGCCCGACCGCTGCCCGATGAACCCACACCACTGCTCGGTGAGAACCCTGACAGCACCCTCCATGCCACTCCCGACTATATGCAGGTGAGTGCCCCTTAACAGATGTTTCCTTGCTTGTTAGCGTGCTTTTTTTCCTTTGCCTTTCCCCTGTGCGGTCACATAACATGAGGCAGAGCTTTGTGCACGGAGTCCCTGCGTGTTGATGCCTGTTGCTCCTTTAGGACAATTGCTGGATTTTTCATCGGCTTTATACAAGGTGTGAAGGGCAGGAGCAGTGAGACCATGGTAGTGGAGGGTGCAGACCTCTGAGGCAACAGTTGTCTAGTGTTTCTTTACACCGTAATTTATATTTTTATGACACACCAGATCGTTTCTCGTTTTGTTCCCCTACCCGTGTACTACCGGTTTTCCATTCAGTATTCGCTCTTCTGAACAAGTGTGTTGCATTAGGAGCAAAAGGAAGTTTGCTTTCTTGGCAGGGTCACGTGTCTTCCCCTGGGTACATGTCCTTGAGAAAGATCAGAAAGGGAATGTTAATGCTTCTATAGATAACTCAGCTGCTTATTGTTTCTAGTCTTATCAGCCTTCCTGTTACTCAGTGATAACATGGTGAGCAACAAGATGTCTTTGCATTTGTCTATACTTTGATCTCTTTCACAGGCACCCCCTTGCCGTGGGGAAAGATCTTGCGTGCCCTTGTGAAGTTGAGAGCTATGCTGGTGGTGGCATATGCCTCCGGTAGGGTCTCCCAAGCCTGACAGGTCTCAACTGAAGGGTCAGACAAAGTGTGTCCACAGGCAGGATGGGCTCACTAGCCTTCGGGCAACCATCCTAGGAGAAGGACAACTCTAACTCCAAACCCGGGCAGATGGAGCTCGTTTAGCCCTGTAAGGCCATCCATCTAAGAGAAGGATACTCTAACCAAACCTATGACCTGAGGACTTCGCTGTCACCGTCCAAGCTTGCTAGGCCCTGGCAGATGAACCTCAGGTGTAAAGGGTGGGTCCAGTCTCGCACACGCTGCGCCTCACCTAAAAAATCCACCGCGCAGGCTTGAAGGGTGTACTCACGTTTGCAAAGCCCTGTAGCGACAGGCAAGGGACGAAACGGCAATACCACCCAAGGAGACCCTCCGGTGTGCTCTTTGCAGCCGGTCTTGCCTATCCCACATTGGCCTTTTCAGCCATCAGCGCGCTTGCAATAAGTGTGGGCAAAGCCCTTCCCAAATCTTTGTCTGCGAAGCCAAGCCATGAATACTTTGATGACATGGTCAGGAGCCATACTGAGATTCAAAGTGTGTTAAGAAATTGAAGGACTGGGATTTGGGGCCTGTGCAGAAATTCTCTGACCCAGTCCCTCCCAGAGAAGTGCTCTCTTTTACTCTTGGAGGTCTGGCTCTTAGACCCTTAATGTTTCTTCCCAGACGAATAATGAGCAGAAGAATGTATCTTCCTTCTTCTTACTGAGCTGTAACAATATCTATGTAAAGTCCGTGTTGTGATGGTGATACATGTTGGGTAGAAACCCTCTGGGCAACTGTTGTTTGAAGGCAAATGCTTGAACACTGGGGGTCAAAGAGCAGCATGCAAGTTGTGAAAGACTGGAGATGCAGATGCTGGCAGTTGCGCCTGAGAAGTTGTTGAAAAGCACAGGAGTATGTGTTGCTTCTTTGCTTGTTCAATGCCCAGCTGTAGTATCCTGCAGAGTGAATTTCATGTTCACAAAGAATTTTTGCTAGAAGCCATGTTATTCTCTCTCTATGGGAATCCCTGGGAGGTTCTTCCTGTATGTTTGCAGGTTGTCATCCTGTCTTAACTGAGAGCTTAATTATGTGCTTATGATAAAATTTCATAATGGGAGTTTCGGGAAGAGCAAACTGTGTATTTGCTAAATATCTGAATTATGGACCTATTCTAAGTACCATAATCTAGAAGAGTATGTTCTGCTCCCTTCCTTTCTGCAGTGATCCTTTCCTGCCTTACTCATTGTGGTGATTGGAAGCTGGGTTGTTGTCTCTGATATTGTGTGGATGATCTGATATGTTACAGTTCTCTGACTGTCCCATATGTGTCTGTTGTGTTTACAGTTGTGAAGAGAAAGACTTTCATAGTTGTGTTTCCTTAAAGTGTTACTGGAAGAAATGCTCTTGTGTGTCACATACACATGGGGAGAAGTCAAATGTTATCCGTGGTCAGGAGAAGTTGCCTGTGCAGCACTTCTTTGAGTGGAGCCTGTCTGCACATGATGAAGATCAATGACAACCATGAAAGTTGTGAAGGTTTTGAGGAGCGTCTTGTGGGTGCTGTGTGAGAGGAGGTACTGGTGGAGGCCAGGTGTGTGCTTTGTTGATTCCCAGACTTCATAGTTGGTCTTCTGAAAAGGAGGCTGAGGCTGACTTAGTTTTGGATATAACACTGCTCAAATTCCAACAGTGAGTTGGAGTCACAACTTAGCCAAGTTTTGAGGTCATCAGTTTTCTTTCCTATTGCACCATGTTCCCTGAGGATGACAGCTATTAAGCATAGATGTACAGTTCTCGTTAAGGCTTGAGCGTCATGTATCTTCCAAGTTGGAGAACGTGCTGAAGTAAGATGATGGTGTCTTTGAGTTTGATGACTACATCTTTGTCAGAGCTGCATATTGCTTATGCACTCAGGAACAATCGTCATTCCTTTGAAGTACAGAGAAATCTCTTTGCAGCATCCATGTTATGATTTTTGTTTTCAGAGAAGGAGAAGCTGCCCATGCAACTTTTCCTTCAATGGTGCCTGTCTGCTAAGGCAGCTTTCCTGTTACATAATCATTGGGCAGGGTGAAAAATTCTGTCTGTCCAGAGACAGGGCAGGTGAACAAGTTTGCTGTGGTATCATTTGAAATATCTAAAAGACCTAAAGGTGATGTAAAATTTCAGGTTGTCCACAGGGGTGGTTCCATGTGTTTTTCCTTTGTTGTTTTCCTAGGAAATGACATTGAGGAACTGAGTCTATGGTGCATGGTGGGAGCTCCTGTGTGAGCCTTCTGTGAACTTTTTACCATCTAGGTTCTTTTCCTGTGTTCCTACTACAGCTGACAAAATCTGAAATGTTAAGCCATGAATCCTTCCCTTTGGAAGGTTTCCCATTCTTGCCTTGTTGGTTAAGCAGGTCTAAGGCTGTGCCTCCCTGTGTCTGGTAGCCCTGAAAAGATGAGAAGATCTCTTATAACTGTGGAGCTGTGGCATCAGTTTCCATCTAAATTTGAAGAATCGCAGCTGTCAAGACAAAGACTTTGCTAGACCTCTCTTTCCCTGTGATGTCACTGAATTAAGTGCTCTTTCACCTGTGGTCGACAGATGGTCAAAAGTTGGATGTTGCCTGTGGTGCCACTGAAGGCTCTGAATTGTGGGTGAATGTGGATTTGGCTGAGCAATGGTGGCATTTCATGCTGGTGCCAAGGCGTGTGCCATCCCCTACTGTGTTCCTGGTTTCCCTGTCCTGAAGGACATTGACAGTTCCCTAATAATAGAGCATTAAGAAGCATTTAGAAGCATGATGCGCATGCAGACCAGCTTATAATTCCTCTGCAAAATTCCTTTATCCATGTTGTGCCCCCCTGGAATGTTGCAATGCAGAGTTTCTTCATAGTTGTAACTAGGCTTTCTTTAAGGCCTTTGTTTCCTGGAAGGTCGTGGCTCATTTTCCCCAGTTCTGGCTCCTGCTTTTGTATTTGAAACTGTGCAAGTTGTTTTGCAGCAAATACTTAATTCTACCACCTAAGACAGAATTTTAGGTGTGAGGAGAATGAAGCAGAAGCTACGACAGAATGTCTTATACTTTCTGAGAAGACTGATCCGGAGAAAGAGGCCCATGAGATGATGTTTATACTTATGGCTTCCTACTTGTGGGAGATGAGCCGACCCCACAGTATGAAAAAATTGCTGAGGGCTGGTGACTATTTCTTGAAACGAACCCCCCTGCTATGTAGCCCAGCATAAGACTTTATGGCTGTACTTGCAGCCTGAGATGTGAAAGGCTTGCAGGTGCTTTCAGGGATGAATTTCAATGCCTGCTGTGACGATCAAGAAGACTTCCTGTGAGTTTCTCTGACAACACTTTCTCTTCTAATGCTTTCTTTCCTTGCTTGTCTGACTTCTGGTTTTGTTTTTCTTTCAATGGTTTCTTAACCATATATGTTTACTTGCAATTATCAGCATAACTTTGTTTAAGAAGGCATCATGTGTTTGTGCCTCTTGCTCTTGCTACAGCAGGTGTGAAAGGCAGAAGATGTGAGGGTAAATTATGTTCTCTTATTGATGGGAGAAAAAGACATAAACATGACCTTAGCAGAAGTGACATCTCTGTGGAACTTTGTGTGTGATAAAAGAGGGGAGGAGATTCCCCATAAAGCCACCAGTTTGATGACTCAGTCCCTGCTGGATGATCGCTTCTCTATTAGTTTCCTGTTTGTCGTTTGCGAGCTTTATCATCCTTCTCTTCTCAGAATGGTGGTGAGCAGACTCATACAGCTCCTTCCTTGGTGTGTTTGTAGCGCATTACCCTCTCATGATAGGTTTTTGCCAATTCTGAGAAGGTGAGAAGCAATCCTGCAAGTTGCATAGGGTTGGAGAAGAGAGATTGGAGCTCTGTGTTTTTGACCCTCTAGAAGATGGGATGGTTATTTCTTTGCTTGTCAATAGTTAACACAACCAATGTGCCTGATGGAGCACCAGGCGATTTCAGTTTCTGCTTCTCAGTAAGTTTGGCCTAATCAATGGTATTCCACCTGATCTGTTCATTTCTGTATGTTTCTAACTCTCGTGTTCATGTTTTCATGAGCTACAGCTTGACCTCAGGGTGTCTGATCACGTTTGGAAGGTCACAACTGTTCCGATTGTCTGTGTAGGAGCAGTTCCTGTATACACCTTGGATGTTTACGTAGGTCACGTGGAAGACTTTCATAGACAGACGTGTGCTCCCAGGGGCACAATTATCTGTAGTGTAAGAATGGAGCGATGAAGTCTATCTGCAAATGACGAACATCACTGAAAACCATGCAATTTGTGAGGGGTTTCTGGAGAATCCTGGGCGTGCCATGTGTGAGGAGAGACTGGTGGAGCCATGGCGTGTGTTTTGTTGATTCCCAGGGTTTATTGCTGGACTGCAGAAAATGAGTCTGCAAATGTCTTATTTTTGGATATCACCTTGCTCAGACTCCAATCTGCCCAGTGGTGAGTTCATCACTTAACTTCCCTGTTGCATGGTGATGCCTGTGAATGTTGACTGTTAGGCACAGAAGTAAACTTTGCCTTAGTGTGGGAGTGTAGCGTATCTTCCAAAATGTCCTTGTGCTGAAGGAGGATGATGTTTCCTTTAGCTGAGACTTTGATGACCAGGACTTTAATGGAGCTCTATATTGCTTATGGCCCTTAGAAAATTTTAGGGTTCTTCACATTATCTGGGATGGGCAGAAAACTCTCTTTGCAAGCAGTTGTGTTGTGATTCTTGGGCTCTGAGAAGTTGTGTGCACAGTATTTATTTCAATGTTGTCTTTCTGCAGAGGTATCTTTCCAGTTGTGTGATATTTGGGCAGGGTGGAGCGTTCTGGCTGTACGGTGACAGGGCAGATCGGGGACTTCAGTTTACTGGATGTCTCCTGGAAATGTAATACAGCAATAAAGAAACAGTCTAGGAGGTTCCTCGAGTGTGTGGAAGAGAACTTCCTCACACAGCTGGTGAGGGAACAAAACAGGGAAAGCTCCCTGCAGGACCTGGTGTTCACCAACAGAGAAGGACTTGTGAGTGATGTGAAGGTTGGAGGCTGTCTTGGCCACCGTGACCATGAGATTATAGAGTTTTCAATTCTTGAGGCAATAGGGAGGGGCATCAGTAAAACTGCCACCTTGGACTTCTGGAGGGCAGACTTTGACCTTTTTAGGAGACTGGTTGGCAGGGTCCCTTGGGAGGCAGTCCTGAAGGGCAGAGGAGTCCAGGAAGGCTGGACAATCCTCAAGAGGGAAATATTCAAAGCTCGGGAGCAGGCTGTCCCAGTGAGCCGTAAGACAAGCTGACGGAATAGAAGACTGGCCTGGCTGAACAGAGAGCTTTGGCTGGAGCTCAGGAAGAAAAGGAAAGTCTACGGCCTATGGAAGAATGGGCAGGTCACTCAGAATGACTACAAGGGGTTTGAAAGACACTGCAGGGAGAAGATTAGAAAGGCAAAACCCCAGCTTGAACTTAGTCTGGCCAAAACAATTTACAGAAACAAAAAATTGTTTTATAAATGCCTCAACAGGAGAAAGAGAGCTAAGGAGGGTGTCCATCCTTTGCTGGACGCAGGAGGAAGTGTAGTGACCAAGGATGAGGAAAAGGCTGCGGTATTGAATGCCTTCTGTGCCCCAGTCTTTAACGGTAAGACCAGCTCACTGAGTGCTCAGCCTCTTGAACCAAGAGACAAAGGCGGGGAGCAGAATCAAGGCTCCATAACCCAAGTGGGAACAAACAGTAAATGAACTACTGCACCAATTAGATGTGCACAAGTCTATGGGGCCAGATGGGATCCACCTAAGGGTACTAAGGGAGCTGGCAGAAGTGCTCACCAAGCCACTTTCCATTATTTACCAACAGTCCTGGCTAACGGGGGTGGTACCAACTGACTGGAGGTTAGCCAATGTGACACCCATCTGCAAGAAGGGCTGGAAGGAGGACCCAGGGAACTACAGGCTTGTCAGTCTGACCTCAGTGCCGGGGAAAGTCATGGAGCAGATCATCCTGAGTGCCATCACATGGCATGTACAAGACAACCAGCTGATCAGGCCCAGTCAGCATGGGGTTATGAAAGGAGGTCCTGTTTGACCAACTTGATCTCCTTCTATGACAAGGTGACCCACTTAGTGGATGAGGGAAAAGCTGTGGTTGTTGTCTGCTTGGACTTTAGTAAGGCCTTTGACACTGTTTCCCACAGTATTCTCCTGGGGAAAATGGCTGCCTATGGCTTGGATGAGTGTCCTCTCTGCTGGATAAAAAACTGGCTGGATGGACGGACCCAGAGTGGTGGTGGAGAATGGAGTTAAATGCAGCTGGCGACCAGTCATCAGTGGTGTCCCCCAGGGCTCAGTATTGGGGCCTGTCCTCTTTAACATCTCTATCAGTGATCTGGATGAGGGGATTGAGTGCACCCTCAGTAAGTTTGTAGATGACACCAAGTTGGGGTTGTGTGTTGATCTGCTTGAATGTTGGGATTTTCTACATAGGGATCTGGACAGGCTGGATCGATGGGCTGAGGTCAACTGCATGAAATTCAATAAGACCAAGTGCCGGGTCCTGCACTTGGGTCACAACAACCCCCTGCTGCGTTACAGGCTTGGAGAAGAGTGGCTGGAAAGCTGCACAGTGGAAAAGGACCTGGGGGTGTTGTTTGACAGCCGGCTGAAGATGAGCCAGCAGTGTGCCCAGGTGGCCAAGAAGGCCAGTGACATTCCGGCTTGTATCAGCAATAGTGTGGCCAGTAGGAGCAGGGAAGTGATTGTCCCTCTGTACTCAGCACTGGTGAGGCCACACCTTGAGTACTGTGTCCAGTTTTGGTCTCCTCACTTGAAGAAGGACCTTGAGGTACTGGAGCATGTTCAGAGAAGGGCAACAAAGCTGATGAAGGGTCTGGAGAGCAAGTCTTATGAGGAGTGGCTGAGGGACCTGGGATTGTTTAGCCTGGAGGAAAGGAGGCTGAGGGGAGACCTTATTGCTCTCTACAACTCCCTGAAAGGAGGTTGTAGAGAGGTGGGGGTTGGTCTCTTCTCCCATAAAACAAGTGACAGGGTGAGAGGAAATGTCCTCAAGTTACGCCAGGGGAGATCTAGGTTAAATATAAGGAAAAATTTCTTTACAGAGAGGATTGTGAAGCAATTGAACAGGCTGCCCAGGGAGATGGAGGAGTCCCCATCTCTGGAAGTGTTTAAAAGACGTGCGGATGTGGTGCTGAGGGACATGGTTTGGGGATCCTGGCAGTGCAGGTTGAATGGTTGGACTCGATGATCTTAAAGGTCTCTTCCAACCAGACAATTCTGTGAGTCTGTGAAGAGTTTGCTGTGGTACACTGAGAGATGGCAAAAAAGAAGGTGTAAAAGTTCAGTTTATCCTAGTTGTTAGATGAGGTCCACCGCTGTGGTTCCACATAATTTCCTTTATTTCTCGTACAGAGAAATTACGTTGAGGATCTGTGGCTATGGTCTGTTTTGTGAGCTCCTGTGTGAGCCTCCTCTGTACTTATTAGCATCTAGTTACCTTTCTGTGTACCTGCTACAACTGAGACAATCTGCACTATTAACCGATGATTCCTTCACTTCAGTAGGTTTCCCATTCTTGCGGTGTTTTTTCTTATCCAGGTGTGAAGTTGGGCCTCATTTTGGCCTGTAAACTTTAAACATTAACAGATTAAAAGATTAACAGATATTCAGGCTGCAAGAAGCAGTTTCCATCTATGTCTTGAATATGTAGAGCTTCCTTATTCATCTATATCTCCCTGAAATGTTCTGATGGAGAGTTTCATCAAAGCCATCCTTACGTTTTGGTACCCTTAATCGTTCTTCAGTGTTTGTTTCCTGGAAGGTCATGATTTGTTCTTCTGCGGAATGTTCTTTGGAGTTGAAACTGTGAGTCTTGTTTTGAAGCATATGTTGACTAAACTTGACAACCACATAGGGATGTGAAATCTACAGCTTCATATTTATTGAAGATGATCAGGCTACAGAGTAGAAGCATTCATGAGAACTGATGAATGTCCATAAATGACCAACCTTACCACGTAGTCCAAGTATAAAGCTTTGGGGCCTTGCTTAGGGGTTCAGACCTCAGTGACTTCCAGATGCTCTAGGAGATTAATTTTCAAGGCACAGTTACAGCAAAACACCTCTACGTATCTTAATCCAATATTTAAATCAGTGGGACCATTTTGATTTTGTTTATTAATAATCAGAACTGAATGAGAGATTTGAGCTTCTGCTCTGCAAGAAGGAACTCACGGAGAACACTTGCAAACACTCTTACCCGTTGCTTACTCCAAGCAATAAACAAGATGATGGTTCATTATCGCATCACAGCAGTCACCTCTGATTCCCCTTGGGCAAGGCCAGGAACATAGTACAGACTGTACTATGCTGAGGCCAATCCCAGCTACCTGTGGGTTATTCTTATGGCTTTGAAGACTACAAGACTATGTACCCCTCTGTGTGATTTCCTACACTGCCCAGCCCTGATTGTGTCACAGTAGTGAATAACCAGCAGCATGTGGGTCGGGCATGGGTGGTATTTGGTTTGGTTTCTTTGGTAGACTGAAATGCCAGGGAGTTTTGTTGTTCTGATAAAAGGAAGATCTGGAACTTAGTGAAGTCCTTCAGTACAGTTCAAAGAGGCCTAGTGGCCCTTCTAAATGACTGCAAGTTGCCTAGCTGACATCTTGAGGCCTCAGTGATTTCCCAGGTGCCCTGGGGATGAGTTTTGAAGGCAGAGTTGTAGCAAAGCAACTGGGAATCACAGCACAGAAGTACCTGTCCCAGTGAGGTCAGTTGGAGGTTTTGGGTTTGTATATTAATGGCCAGAAACCATTAAAAATCTTTCAGCTGATCATACTGTCCTTGGATGGTCTGGCCAGAGGATGGGACTTTTCCCTAGAAGCTCCCCATATCACAGAAATAAAAATGAAATCAACTCTTAAGTCAGGCCTCAAACTGTGGAATTTCAATGAAGAACCCTGAAGGTTTTTCTGGATGGAAGAGTCAGTGTGAGCATGTGCACATGGGAAAGAACCTACACAGTTTTGGACTTTCTTTTTCTCTGCCAGGTCTGTACAGTGACATTGGCCTGAGTTCACGTCTATTGCCTTTACACTTCGTATTTCTCAATCAGAATCAAAACAGAGCATTTGAGAAAATAATGAAATTCACCCTTTTGCACGGGCTTTAGAGACACACGTGGGCAGGAAGATGAAATATCAGCAACAGCTGAAAACCTTTGCAGGTTTGACATGAATTTACACAGTAGGTTTGGAAACTAAAGGAAAAGCAGTACTTGGATCGCCAGTATTTCCTTAATATTCCGCATTCTGATTCTGACTCTACACGGTGTTTCTCCTTTTCTCACAGGTGCAGAACAAACCGTATCTCAGGTAGGAGTGGTATACACCACCTGTAAAGTTTCTGAGCGATCGTCCTGTCAAATTTTGCCTTCAATTATGTGACTGTGCTAGAAAGAAATATTGCTCTGGCACATGTATTTACTTCTTGGTTTTCATACCAATTAATGCTAGAAGATGTAAAAGTCCTTCACAAACTGTAATACACCTTTAAAAGTCTACTGCAGCCACAAAATCCATCTGCAGTATGAGACGAATGTTGTTGTAATGATTAGGGTTCCTGCTAAGCATTGTGTCAGCGCCCCTGAGTTTTCTTCGTCTAATTAAAGAGAAACAGCAAGGTTTAATGCCCAGAGATGAGAAGCGTGAGCCCCTGGTAATCACGGCCATCAGCCGGCTGCGCTGGCGTCGCGAGGCCTCCGGGTGCCGCTGTTGCCCAACAAGGAGAGGCGCTGAAGCCGCCGCAGCAGCCGCAGCCGCCGCAGCGTCCGGCCCCCGCAGGCTGCTCGCTCGCCCGGCGCCGGTCACAGCGGCAGCGGCACGGGCAGCAGACGCGAGAGGCGGCTCGGCGCGGTACGGGGAGCAGCGGCGATCGTGCACCCGCTGACATCGCTGCCCTCCGCGGTCCCTGCGCTGTTGGCGGAGAGTGGCGGCTGGAAGCGAGGGAGGGCGGCGGCAGGCGGGAGGAGCGCGGCGAGCGCTGCCGAGAATGGCGGTCAGGCAGAGGCAGGCGGCGAGTGCGAGTGCGAGCCGCCGGCGAGCGGTCGGGCGGGCGCTGCTGCCCGCTTTGCTGCTGGGCTTGTGCTGCGGGGCGGCGCCGGAGCGGATCCGCTACGTTATCCCCGAGGAGCTGGGCAGAGGCTCGCTGGTGGGGCCGCTGGCGCGGGACGTGGGGCTGAGCCCGGCCGAGCTACCGGCACGGCAGCTGCGTCTCAGCGCCGAGAAGCAATACTTCACGGTGAGCGAGGAGACGGGCAACCTGTACGTGAGCGAGAGGCTGGACCGGGAGGAGATGTGTGGTGAGGCGGCATCCTGCTCCGTGAGCTTCGAGGCGCTGGTGCAGAACCCGCTCAACGTTTTCCACGTCGAGGTGGACATCCAGGACATCAACGACAATGCGCCGCGCTTCCTGCAAGACAATTTCCAGCTGGAGATCAACGAGTTCACTTCTCCCGGCGCCCATTTTGCTGTAGGCGTTGCCGAGGACGCGGACGTGGGCAGCAACTCGCTGCAGGGCTACGAGCTGGAGGCCAACAGGTACTTCGCGGTGGAGGTGAAGGAGAGCCAGGACGGCAGCAAGTTCGCGGAGCTGGTGCTGCGCCGAGCGCTGGATCGGGAGAGCGAGCAGAGCCTGCGGCTGGTGCTGACGGCGCTGGACGGCGGCGAGCCTCCGCGGAGCGGCACCGCCCAGCTGTGCATCAACGTCACCGACGCCAACGACAACGCACCCGTGTTCGCGCAGGAGCGGTACCGCGCGAGCCTGCGCGAGGATGTGCCGCCAGGCTCCATGGTGCTGAACGTGTCTGCCTCTGACGCCGACGCGGGCACCAACGCCCGCATCACCTACGTCTTCGGGAAAATGCCGGCCAAAGTGCTTCAGAAGTTCGTGGTGGACGCGGCGAGCGGCACGATCACGCTGCAGGAGGCGCTGGACTTCGAGGACACGCGAGGCTACACGCTGCTGGTGGAGGCGCGGGACGGGGGCGGTCTGGTGGCGCATTGCAAAGTGGAGGTGGAGGTTCTGGACGTGAACGACAACGCGCCCGAGGTGACTCTGACGTCGGTGTCGAGCCCGGTGCCCGAGGATGCGCCAGCCGGCACGGTGGTGGCGCTGGTGAAGGTGCGGGACCCGGACTCCGGCGAGAACGGTCAGGTGTGGTGCGAGCTGCTGGGGGAGGCGCCGCTGTCGATCGTGGCGTCCTCTGGGGGCTCGTACAAGGTGGTGACGGCGAGCGCGCTGGACCGCGAGCAGGCGTCGGAGCACCGGGTGACGGTGGTGGCGAGGGACCGGGGCCGGCCGGCGCTGTCGAGCAGCGCGGCGCTGTTGCTGGAGGTGTCGGACGTGAACGACAACGCGCCCGTGTTCGAGGAGGCCGCCTACAGCGCCTACGTGTCGGAGAACAACGCGGCGGGCGCGCTGGTGGTGCGCGTGCGGGCGCGGGACGCGGACGCGGGCGCCAACGGGCGCGTGAGCTACTGGCTGGCGGGCGGCAGCGCGGGCGTGTCGGCGTACGTGTCGGTGGAGGCGCGGAGCGGCGCGGTGTACGCGCAGCGCTCGTTCGACTACGAGCAGTGCCGCGAGTTCACCGTGTCGGTGCGGGCGCAGGACGGCGGGTCGCCGGCGCGGAGCTCGACGGCGACGGTGCGCGTCTTCGTGCTGGACCAAAACGACAACGCGCCGCGGGTGCTGTGGCCGGCGTCGGGCGCGGGCGCGGGGAGAGCGGGGCTGGAAGCGGCGGGGGGGTCGGCCCCCGCTCCGGTGGCGTTCGAGGTGTTGCCGCGCTCGGCCGAGGCCGGGTACCTGGTGGCGAAGGTGGTGGCGGTGGACGCGGACGCGGGTCGCAACGCGTGGCTGTCGTACGAGCTGTTGGGTTGGTCGGAGGCGGCGCTGTTCCGCGTGGGGCTGCACAGCGGCGAGGTGCGCACGGCGCGGGCCGTGTCGGAGAGGGACGCGGCGAAGCAGCGTGTGGTGGCCGTGGTGAAGGACCACGGGCAGCCGTCGCTGTCGGCCACGGCCACGCTGCACGTGGTGCTGGCCGAGAGCTTGCAGGAGGCGCTGCCGGAGCTGAGCGAGCGGGCGGCGGTCGCCGACGCGCCGGCCGAGCTGCAGTTCTACCTGGTGCTGGCGCTGGCGCTGCTGTCGGCGCTCTTGGTGCTGAGCGTGGCGCTGGCCGTGCTGGCGCGGCTGCGGCGGGCCGGGCCGCCCGCCGTGCTGCGCTGCCTGGGCGCGCAGCGGTTCTCGGTGGCCGGCGCCGCCTTCCCGGCCGACTTCTGCGAGGGCACCTTGCCCTACTCCTACAACCTGTGCGTGGCGCCGGGGCGCGCCGTCGCCGAGGCCGCTTGGCCGCAGCCGCCGCCGCCGCCGCTGGTGGGGCCGAGCGTGACAGCGGAGGATCTTCTCGTTGGGGAGCCGTGCGGGGAGCGGAGCCCGATCAGCAGCGCCGTGGCGGGAGAGTCGCCCTTGGACCCCGACGCACCGCAGGTCGGTAACCCCGTGCGCTGTCCTGCTTTTCTCGAACCTTTCTGAGCTGGATTTCTCCTTTCCCCTGATTTTTCCCCGTGTGCTGTGGATTGGGAGTGCTTGGCCGGATCACAGAGAGAAAATGAGAGAGCGGAGTCATACCCTTTCGCTAAGAGCAGGCAGTTTCTCTAGCGTTCCGTGGTTTATCAGTGGTCAGAGATTCACTTTCGCTTAAAAGGTTTTGTCTGTAATTGTTTATTGTCTGTATTTGTTTTAGTAGCGGGGAAGGTGAATTTATACTGTGTAGGTCTTTGGTTCTGCATGTCACAATAGGGGAAACGGTATTGAGTCTTGTTATTAGAGATTTTTCTTTCCTGATGGATTTTTTTCTTAAACGCTGTACTTGAACCTGGTTGAGAGCTGTAAACTAACCCCTTCGTTAATGCTTTTTAAATATTTGTCTCCTAAGGGGAGCAAGGGTTTGGTTCCATGAATGGAAGAGGGACGGATTGTCCATCTTGAGTGAAAAAAAGAGATTGTTGCCCATTTTTGCGGGGATGCTGCTGCAGAAATGGTAGCTGTAATAGGATGGGTTAACTTTCATTTTCCATCCTGGGCTGTAGTTTCCTCTTTTGGTCCTGGTCAACCTTTCATACAAGTTTCTATGTGTAGAATGGGACCTCAACTATAATTAATAAAACAAAAATCTCGATTTATGTGCTTGTTGTCTTTGTCCATCTGCTTTGGCGTTTAGTTTAGTGCTGTTCTAGGATTCCATGAACGAAGGAAATAATCCTGTACCGGGTCTTTTTTGGGTTTTGCGAACCAGCATCTCCTGCCTATTCAAGTGTCAGACGCTGGACTAGAGAGGTTCTTTCCATTTAACTTGTGCCGAATAAAATGCTGCCGGTGTGTTGACACTTTTAGATATTTTGTGTTCCGCTGATGCTGAACGTCAAGACAAAAAGATTGTTTACAAAATTTGTGCTGTCTAAAGTGCTGTATGTTGGTAACAGTGAGCGCGGTAAAGTAGTGATTCTTGACAGAGTCGAAAAAAGGGGGTGCACGCTTGTTGTTGGAGAGTTTTCCTTCCTCGTCTCCGATGTGAAGCTCTTTCGTTGGGTGTCTGCCTCGTTACAAGGCATGCTCTCTACTTTCTGAGGACAGACCGACAGCGGCACGGGAATACACAAACTGACAGCAATTAGGCACTTGAATTTGCACATCTATAAATGGTCCGCCTGATCTGGAGTGTGCAGATGTTCTCGTCTTCTTGCATCCTACAGTATTTTGTTTAAAAGGTGTCCTACTAACATGAAAAGAGAAGGGTTGGGGGAATACTCTATTAACGAGTTGTAATCCTTTACACTTTTATTTGTGACAAAAGGAAAATTACCTTCCGAATCGTTCAAGCTATCGAATTAATTAAGTGTAAATGTGTCTGAACTATACACACGCTAAATATTAGTGACGTGCTATAAAGGGAAATCACCCGTTAACTTTCCTTTCTCGGTATTATCTACATCCGTAGATGTTTCATGATGTAGACATTATCTCAGTGACTTCACTGAAGCATTGCATTGCTGTCATCCAGTTCAGATATATTGCCGGTAACAGTCGAATATCGCAAAAACAGGCGTATTTAGAGAAGAGTTGCTGATTCTGGGGTTAATCAGCCTGATACCTCTGGTTCTCCGAAGGTGGGTGTGGGAGGAGTGGCATGTGCCTGTCTGACTACAGCATTTTGTATCTCAGAGCATGTTCCCTTTTCCTATCCCCGTGCCGATCATTCAAGCTTGACGGCTACAAAAAATCGTGTTGGAGATTATGGTACTGGCTGAGGGGACTTAGATTCCCATGTGATTAAGTCCACATTCCTCAGCCCTAAAAGGTCTCAGTCAAGTCTCGTGCTGTAGTGAATTTGCAGCGTGTTCGTATGAAATCAAGTATTTAAAGCAAAATTCGAGCTCATTGGGTAAATGAGCCTTTTAAATCTGTTTCTCCGGGAGTGTATGTCTGAATATCGCATTTTATATTCCAGAGATTATTTTCTTCTGCTAGCCATGTACCAGTATTTCGAGCATGGCGGCTACAAAAATTGTTGGAGCAGATTTTGCTTTTCGAATACTACGATAAAACTCGTAATATTCTGAAAGCCATATGACTAAAATATTTTGCTTATCGCAAGTCAGTTTTATCATGTGCGGTAGAAATACCGCAATCACGGGAGGAGTGCTATTTCTTTGTGGTCGTGATCGCATCGAGAATCACAGAAGAGATTGGGCAGATAAAAGCTGAAAAACGCAGGAGGTGCCCTTTGGCCGAGATCTGATGTTTCCGAGGCGACGATCCCGTCCCCGCGAGATATCGGTGGGAAAAGCTGGACAGCGTTCGGTTCCTGCAGTACCGGGAGGAGGCTGCGGGCGCCGCTGTTGACTGAGGAGAAGTGAGAGGAAGGTCTGAGCGCTGCAGGCAGCCCCGCCCGCTACGGCCCGGCTCTATCCCTCGCTGTCTCTCTGTTTCGGCGGCCGGGCGTTCCGCGAGAGTCCCCGCGGTGCGGAGCCGTGCTGTAGCAAAGCGAAGGCGCAGGCGGCAGCCTCCGGGAGCTGCGAGCAGGAACTGGAACAGCAGCGGGAACCCAAACGAGAACCAGAGTAACAGACGATTCGGCGCGCAGCGGCGGGGAGACGCCGGCGGTTTTGCGGTGCCGGCGGTGGCGCGGCGGCGATGTGGGCGGCGGGCAGGCGCTGGGGCCAGCGGGAGCGAGCGGTGCTCTGGTGCGTGCTGGTGTCGGCGTGGGAGGCGGCGTGGGGGCAGCTGCGCTACTCGGTGCCCGAGGAGCTGCCGAAGGGCTCGTTCGTGGGCGACGTGGCCAAGGACCTGGGGCTGCAGCTGCCGGCGCTCCGCGACGGCGGCGTGCGCGTTGTGTCCGAAGGCAGGACGCAGTATTTCTCTCTTCACGGGAAGACGGGCCATTTGTTGACGGCGGAGAGGATAGACAGAGAGCAGCTGTGCCGGCAGCTGGAGAAATGCGTGCTGCGCTGTGAGCTGATCGTGGAGGGGGAAATGAAGTATTACGAAATCGAAGTGGAAATCACGGACATTAACGACAACACCCCCAGCTTCAAGGAAATTGAGCTGGAGGAGAGAATAAGCGAGATGACAGCCCCCGGATCGCAGTTTCCCCTGGCTGAGGCTCATGACCCGGACTCGGGACGGAATTCTGTGCAGAGCTACGAGCTGAGCGGCGACGAGCACTTCTCGCTGGCCGTGCAGGCAGGCCCCGGCGGCGATCGGCATCCCAAGCTGGTGCTGGCCAAGGCGCTGGACCGGGAGGTGGCGGCGTTTCACGAGCTGGTGCTGAGGGCGAGCGACGGTGGCGAGCCGTCGCAAACGGGCACAGCGCGCATCCGCGTGTCTGTGCTGGATGCGAACGACAATGCACCCGTGTTCAGGCCGGCGGAGTACATAGTGCATGTGCCAGAGGATGTTCCCGTGGGCTCCACCCTGGTCACTGTGACAGCCACCGACGCCGATGAGGGAATGAACGGGTACGTGAAATATTCAATGAAAAAAGCAACGGATACAGCGCCAGAGATTTTCCATCTGGACTCCGAGACAGGAGTGATCACTCTGGTGCACAGCCTGGACTTCGAGGAAGGCGACTCATACGAACTCGAGGTGCAGGCACGGGACGGGGGTGAACTTTTTGACACAGCAAAAGTTGGGATCACGGTGTTGGACATCAATGACAACGCGCCCGAGATTTCGGTGCGGTCGGTGCTGAGTGCAATCTCTGAAGGTGCCGCACTGGGGACGGTGGTGGCCCTGCTGCATGTGCAGGACAAGGACTCAGGGGCCAACGGCGAAGTGCGGTGCTCACTGGACGGGGGCCTCCCGTTCCGACTACAGAGCTCGCAGGGCAGCTACTACAGTGTGGTGACGTCAAGGGAGCTGGACCGGGAGGCGGTGTCGGAGTACAACGTGACGGTGCGGGCGGCAGATGGCGGGTCACCAGGGCTGTGGAGCAGCATGGTGCTGTCGCTGCGCGTGCTGGACGTGAATGACAACGCGCCGGTGTTCTCAGAAGAGCGCTACAGCGCGCGCCTGGCCGAGAACAACGCGGCGGGCGCGCTGGTGCTGACGGTGCGGGCGACGGACGCGGACTGGGGTCAGAACGCGCGCGTGCGCTACCGTGTTTTGGAGGGTCGGGTGCGGGGCGCGCCGCTGTCTTCGTACGTGTCGGTGCAGGCGGAGACGGGCGCGCTGTACGCGCTGCGCTCCTTCGACTACGAGGAGGTGCGCGAGCTGGCGCTGTGGGTGCGGGCGGAGGACGGCGGCGCGCCGGCGCTGAGCAGCAACGTGTCGGTGCGGCTCGTGATCGTGGACGAGAACGACAACGCGCCGCAGGTGCTGTACCCACCGCGGGCGCCGGATGCGGGTGTGTTGGCAGTGTGGTCGGGCGTGGAGCTGTCTCCGCGCTGGGCGGCGCCCGGGTCGCTGGTGGCCAAGGTGGTGGCGGTGGACGCGGACGCGGGTCAGAACGCGTGGCTGTCGTACGAGCTGGCCAAGGCGACGGAGCCGGGGCTGTTCCGCGTGGGGCTGCACAGCGGCGAGGTGCGCACGGCGCGCTCGGCGCTGGCCCGCGACGCGTCGCGGCAGAGCCTGGTGGTGGTGGTGAAGGACCACGGGCGGCCGGCGCTGTCGGCCACGGCCACGCTGACGGTGGTGCTGGCCGAGAGCGTGGCCGAGCTGCTGGCGGAGCTGGGCAGCGCGGCGGCGGGGGCGGCGGCGGGGGCGGTGCCGGGCGAGGCGTCGGTGAGCCTGACGCGGTGGCTGGTGGTGGCGGTGGCGGCCGTGTCCTGCCTCTTCGTCGCCTTCCTGCTGCTGCTGCTGGCGCTGCGCGTGCGGCGCTGGCGGCGCTCGCAGCTGCTGGCGGCGTCCAGCGGCGCCTTGCGCGGCGTGCCGGCCACGCACTTCGTGGGCATCGACGGCGTCCGCGCCTTCCTGCACTCCTACTCGCACGAGGTGTCTCTCACGGCCGACTCGCGCAAGGGCCAGCTCCGCTTGTCGGGTGGCAGCTGCTGCGACACCCTCCCGGCCCGACCGCCGCCCGATGAGCCTGCACCACTGCTCAGGGAGGACCCCGATGCTCCCCCGGTGAGTGCCTCGCAGCACGCTTGCTCTGCCATGTTTCCCTGTGCTCCTCTTCTGCCGTTTCTTTTTCCCTCCCTCTTTTTTTGGCTTGTGCGGCAGGAGGTGTCCTTAGAAGGAAGGCAAAGCGTTGTTCAG
Organism: Bucorvus abyssinicus; assembly: GCA_009769605.1. Classification (NCBI taxonomy): domain Eukaryota; kingdom Metazoa; phylum Chordata; class Aves; order Bucerotiformes; family Bucorvidae; genus Bucorvus; species Bucorvus abyssinicus. Next base: position 19,223,766 of record CM020041.1, on the reverse strand, counting down.
CAGCTCTCTGTGTGCTTGTGCCTCTTCCTTCCAGGAGGTCAACCTAGGACTGCGCCTCAACCTCTGATGGGGTGATATCAGAAGTGTGAAGCTTCTGTTGGGTGGAATTTTGTTAGGGTGTGTCATTTTTTTTTTTAAATCATCTTCTGGGTCATTTCTCATTTTGTTCCCTGACACGTGTCATACTGGTTTTCCCATCAGTGTTATCTCTTCTGAATGGATGTGTTGCTCCATTAGTAAATGCAATTTTGCGTTATTAGCAGGGTCAAATATTCTCCCAGTGGTGCATGTCCTGTAGTAAGATTGGAAAAGGGTTGTTAATGCTCCTGTGATAACTGAGGTGCTCATCCCTTCTCCTCTTCCCGGCTTTCCTGATTTCCCGTGATAACAGTGTGAGTAATGAGCTATCTTTGCATTCATCAGTGCTTTGATCTTGGTGCATGGAGTGGAGAAATGTGCTGGTCCACAACTGGTCCTTCTGAGATGTCTGCCTGCTTGATATATAGTTGAAAGACAATCATTTGTTTGAGAAAGTCTGTGGGTAGTTGCATGTGTTGGACTACTGGAAAAAAAACATGCGATTTGTTCTGCTGATTCCCAATCTTTTATGGATCAATTATCCAAACAGAGATCGATGTGTCCTGTTTTGAAAATATATGCCGTGGTAATAGCCATACAAGGGCGGGAGGGTGAATGATTCATGGTGCGGGGGTGGAGAAATGTAAGGTTGGGGAGTTTGGCTCTGTGCAGATGTTCACTGACCCTGTCTTTTCTGCAGGACTGCTCCTCATTTACTTCTAAACCCTCCCTGTGTCTTCCCAGAAGCCTAGTGAGCAGAGAAATATGTTTTCCTTCATACAGAAATGTATGAATATCTATGTGAATTTGTAGTGTGATGGTGGTGCATGTTGAACACGAACAGTCTGGGTTCCTGTTCCTTTGGTGTCAGGTGCTTGAAATGTATGAAGGTCAAAGAAGAGCATGCAGGTTGTGAAAGGCTGGAAATGTGAGTGCTGGGAGCTGTGAGCGAGGAGCTGTTGAAGGGCACAAGCAAAACTGGCACAAGTGAAAAGTTTGCTCCTTTCCCTGTTCAGTGCGCAGCTGTAGTATCTTGCATAGATGTGATTCCTTAAAGTGTTACTGGAAGCCATGCTCTTGTTGGCCCCATACACATGAGGAGAAGTCAAACGTTATCCATGGTCAGGAGAAGTTGCCTGTGCAAGTTTTCTTTTGATGGAGGCTGTCTGCAAATTATGAAGATGAATGACAATCATGTGAGCTGTGTAATTTTTGAGGAGATTCTTAGGAGTGCTGTGTGTGAGGAGTCACTGGTGGAGACAAGGCATGTGTTGTGTTAATTCTCAAGGTTCATTGCTGGACTACGTGACCCTGACGGTGTCTTAAGTTTAGATAGTCCCTTGCTGAAACTCAAATGTGCTGGGCTGTGGCTTCATCAGTGCGCTTTCCCGTTGCGTGATTTTTTGTGTGTATGGCAGCTATTGAGCATAGGTGTACTCTTCTCATTGAGTTCTGAGCATCATGTATCTTCCAGGTTGGATCATGTCCTGAAGTAAGATGATGGTGTCTTTGAGCTGATACTTTGACAATTGTGTGTTTATTGGAGCTGAATATCATTTATGCACTAGAGAACATTTTACAGTTCTTCCAAGCATTGTGATGAGCAGAGTAATCAGCTTTGCAGCATCCGTGTTGTGATCCTTGTTCTGAGAGAAGTTGCCTGTGCAACTTTTCCTTCAGTGGTGCCTGTCTGCAAAGGCAGCTTTCCTGTTGCGTAATGTTTGAGCAGGCGGGGGGAAATTCTGTCTATCCAGAGACAAGGCAGGTGAAAACGTTTGCGATGGTATAATTTGAAATGGCTACAAGATACAAAGATGGTGTAGAACCCAGTATGGCTTCTTCCTTTTATAATTGTCTGAAGAAATTATATTTATGAACTATGTCAATGGTGTTTGTTGTGAGCTCCTGTGTGAGTCTCCTGTGGACTTTTTACTGACTTGATACCTTTCTTGTGTGTTAAAGCATGATTCCTTCCTTATGGAAGGTTTCCCATACTTGCCTAGTTTGTTGTCCAAATCTAAAGCTGGGCCTCACTGTGTTTGGTAAACTTTAAAAGACCGCTTTTAACTGTGGAGCTGGAGTAGCAGTTTGCATCTCTACCTTGATGGTGTTCAGCTGCCAAGGCAAAGACTGACAGACCTCTGTTTGCCTCTCATGTCACTGAATGAGATACTCTTTTGGCTATGGTTGATCTACGTCCAAAACATTGGATTTTGTCCATGGTGCCACTCAAGGCTGTGAATGCAGAGCAAGGAGGGTGAGAGGTTGGCTTTGAGTGAGGAAATTCTGTGGATCTGTGGATCATGGCTTTGGCTATGCAACGGTCTGATTTCATGCCTGCTGCCAAGGCCCGTGCCATTCCTGCTGTGATCCTTGTTTCCCTATCGTGAAGGACATTGACAGTCCCCTAATAATAGAGCATTTGTACAGTAACTCTGCTATTAGAAGCATGATGCGTGTGTAGACCAGCTTGTAATTCCTATGTGAAATCTTCTTTATCCAAATTCTATCTCCCTACAATGTTGTGATAGAGAGTTTCTTCATAGTTTGTAATCACACTTTGCTTCAGGCCTCTGTTTCCTGGAAGGTCCTGACTCATTTTCCCCATTTCTGGCTACTGCTTTTGCATGTGAATCTGTGCATGTTGTTTTGCATCAAGTCCTTCCTTCTAGCACCTAAGACAGTATTTTAGGTGTGAGGAAAAGGAAGCAGAAGTTACAAGACAATGTGTTATACTTTCTTAGAAGACTGATCTGGAGAAAGAGACCCATGTTAACGTGTCTATACTTATGGCTTCCTACTTGTGGGAGATGAGCCGGCCCCACAGTAGAAACAAATTGCTGAGGTATGGTGACTGTTTATTGAAACAAACTCTCTGCTATGTAGCCCAGCATAAGACTTTATGGCCACACTTCAGCTCGAGGCCAAGAAGACTTCCTGGTGAGTTTTTCTGACAACACTTCTAATGCTTCCTTGCCTAAACTCGTCTGATTGACAGCTTTGTTTTTCTTTTAATGGCTTCTTAAGTGTGTAGGTTTATTTGTAATTATCAGCAATGCTTTGTTTAAGAAGGCGTCATGTGTTAGTGCCTGTTGCTCTTGCTACAGCAGATGTGAAAGGCAAAAGATGTGAAGGTATGTTTGTGTTCTATTATTGATGGGGGAATAAGATGTAAAGCTGACCTTAGCAGAAGTGACATCTGTGTGGAACACTGCATGTGATAAAAGAGGGGAGGAGATTCCCCCTCAGCCATGAGTTTGATGGCCCAGTCTCTGTTGGGTGACTGCTCCACTTTTAGTTTGGCCATTTAACACTCTTGTGTTTTAGAACCCTTAATTTTCTTCTCAGACTGGTGATGAGGAGAATAATGTACTTTCCTCCTTCATGTGATTGTAACGTATTAGCCTCTCATGATAGATTTTTGCCAATTCTGAGACAGAAGCAAACTTGCAAGTTGTGTGGTGTTTGAGAGAGGACAGGAGATGTGTGTGTGTGTGAGGCTCTAGAAGAACAGATGGTCATTTCCTTGCTTGTCATGGTTAACATAACCATGTGCCTGATGGACTCCTGTGCAATTTGATTGCATTCTGCTCAGCAAGTTTGGCCTGAGCAATGTTTTTCCACCTGATCCCTCCATTTCTCTATGTTTCTAACTCTTGCCTTGTTTGTTGTCATGAGCTGCACCTTGACCTTAGGGCGTCTAATCAAATGGGGAAGGTCACACTTGTGCCCATTGTGTGAGTGTAGGGGCAGTTCCCGTACACAGCTTGGATGTTTACATGTGTCATGTGGGAGGTTTTTCATTGACATACATGTGCTCCCAGAGCACACTTGTCTGTGGCAGGAGAAAGAAAAGTCATCTCTATTGCCATCCTCAAAGTGCAGAGTAGCAACCCACCCCAGACAAGGTTTGCATGAACAGTGGCAGGAAGTGTGCAGGGTGTCCCTCACAGGGTTTCCCTAAGCTGTTGCCACTCAGTTGGAGAAGTATGGAGCTACGGGTTTCCCGAGTGGACTGTTCTACAGCTGAGGAACTGGCTGGATGGCCACATCCAAAGAGTTATAGTCAATGACTCAATTTCCAATCAAAAAGCAATACTGTATTGTTTTCCTCAAGGGTCCTTGCCTGGACCAATACTAATTAATATGTTGATAGACAGTGGGATTAAGGGCACCCTCATCAGTTTTGCAGAGGACACCAAGGTGAGTGGTGTTATCGATTTACTAGAGGGAAGGGATGCCATCCAGATGGACCTTGACAGCCTTGAGAGTTGGACTGATGTGTGAACCTCATGAAGCTGAATAAGGCCAAGTGCGAGGTCCAGCACCTGGATCAGGGCAACCCCCAGTTTCAGTAAAGACTGTGAGCTGAATGGGTGGCGAGGAGCCTTGTTGAGAAGGACTTGGGGGTAGTGGTGAGTGACAAATAGGCCATGAGCTGCCACAGTAAACTGGCTGCCCAGAAAGCCAGTCATATCGGGTGCTGCATATCAAATAGTGTGGGCATCAGGTGAGGGAGGTGGTTCTCCCCATCTACTCCACTGCATGAGACCCCACTTGGAGGGCTGCATCCAGCTGTGGGCCAACAATACAAGAACCTGTGAGAGCTGGTCCAGAGTAGAGCCACAAGGTCTGGAATATGTATGCTATGAAGAAGGCCTGAAGGAGTTGAGGTTCTTCAAGCCTGGAGCATACAGGACAAGGGGCAAGGGTTTTAAACTGAAAGAGGGTAGCTTAGGATTGGATGTAAGGGCGATCTGTTTTACAATGAAGGTGGTTGTCCAGAGTATCTCTGAATGCACCACCATTGGAAGGGTTCAAGGACAGATTGAATGAGGCTGTAAGCAATCCAACCTAGTGAAAGATGTTTCTGCCCTTGTCAGAGGGGTGGAGTCGAAACCTTTAAAGGTCCCTTCCTTCTTATAGCTCTGTTCTGAGTTTATTAAGGGCAGTTAACTTCTTCTGTTGATTACTTTGCCATAGATATTTACTACTGACTATTCACTGTGATTCAAGGAGATTACTTAAAAACACCTCACAGTGTGTCTCGGTTATAAACTCCTATGGAGTCGCATTAAGCAAATGCTTATCTTCTTCCGATTCTAATAAAAGAGAGACCCCAAACCCAGGTTCAGCCCGTAAACAGCGGCCGAAAGCTCGGGTACGGGTGAGAGCCGCCATCAGCCGGCTGCGGTGGCATCGCGGCGCCTGCGGGTGCCGCTGTTGCCCAACGCTGGAGCCGGAGCCGCAGCCGCCGCAGCGTCCGGCCCCCGCAGGCTGCTCGTTCGCCCGGCGCCCGTCACAGCGGCAGCGGCACGGGCAGCAGACGCGAGAGGCGGCTCGGCGCGGTTACGGGGAGCAGCTGCGATCGTGCCCGCGCTGACATCGCTGAAATCAAGTGGCCCCTGCACTGTTGACGGAGAGTGGCTGCTGGAAGCGAGGGAGGGCAGCGGCAGGCGGGAGGAGCGCGGCGAGCGCTGCCGAGAATGGCGGTCAGGCAGAGGCAGGCGGCGAGTGCGAGTGCGAGCCGCCGGCGAGCGGTCGGGCGGGCGCTGCTGCCCGCTTTGCTGCTGGGCTTGTGCTGCGGGGCGGCGCCGGAGCGGATCCGCTACGTTATCCCCGAGGAGCTGGGCAGAGGCTCGCTGGTGGGGCCGCTGGCGCGGGACGTGGGGCTGAGCCCGGCCGAGCTACCGGCACGGCAGCTGCGTCTCAGCGCCGAGAAGCAATACTTCACGGTGAGCGAGGAGACGGGCAACCTGTACGTGAGCGAGAGGCTGGACCGGGAGGAGATGTGCGGCGAGGCGGCGTCCTGCTCCGTGAGCTTCGAGGCGCTGGTGCAGAACCCGCTCAACGTTTTCCACGTCGACGTGGACATCCAGGACATCAACGACAACTCCCCGACCTTCAGCAAAGCTGCTCTGGACCTCGAGATCGCAGAACTGACGCTTCCCGGTGCTCGTTTTCCGCTGGAGATGGCCCGAGACGCAGACGTGGGCAGCAACTCGCTGCTCACTTACCATCTCACTAGCAACCCGTGCTTCACTCTGGCCCTGAAAGAGAGCCCGGATGGAAGCAAACAGCCGGAATTAGTGCTGGAGAGAGCGTTGGACCGGGAGAAGCAGAGCTCCTTTGAGCTGGTGCTGACAGCAGTGGATGGTGGAGACCCCGAGAGGTCCGGGACTGTCCAGCTTCGCGTCAACGTGACGGACGCCAACGACAACGCTCCCGCGTTCAATAAAAGCGTCTACGAGGCGCGAGTGCAGGAGAATGTGCCAGTGGGGTCGCTGGTGGTGCGGGTGGGGGCCACGGATGCAGACGCGGGCTCCAACGGGCAGGTTTCCTACTCCTTGGGCAACGTCCCGGCCGTCGTCCGCGCGTTGTTCCTTGTGGACAGCGAGAGCGGCGAGGTGAGGACGGCGGGGCCGCTCGATTACGAAGAGAAGAGCAAATACAGCTTCGCCCTGGAGGCGAGGGACGGCGGCGGGCTGACAGCTCACTGCAAATTGCAGATAGAGATCACCGACGAGAACGACAACGCGCCCGAAATCACGGTGTTGTCGGTGTCGAGCCCGGTGCCCGAGGACGCGCCGGCCGGCACGGTGGTGGCGCTGGTGAAGGTGCGGGACCGGGACTCCGGCGAGAACGGTCAGGTGTGGTGCGAGCTGCTGGGGGAGGCGCCGCTGTCGATCGTGGCGTCCTCCGGCGGCTCGTACAAGGTGGTGACGGCGAGCGCGCTGGACCGCGAGCAGGCGTCGGAGCACCGGGTGACGGTGGTGGCGAGGGACCGGGGCAGGCCAGCGCTGTCGAGCAGCGTGGTGCTGTTGCTGGAGGTGTCGGACGTGAACGACAACGCGCCCGTGTTCGAGGAGGCCGCCTACAGCGCCTACGTGTCAGAGAACAATGCGGTGGGCACGCTGGTGGTGCGTGTGCGGGCGCGGGACGCGGACGCGGGCGCCAACGGGCGCGTGAGCTACTGGCTGGCGGGCGGCAGCGCGGGCGCGTCGGCGTACGTGTCGGTGGAGGCGCGGAGCGGCGCGGTGTACGCGCAGCGCTCGTTCGACTACGAGCAGTGCCGCGAGTTCGCGGTGTCGGTGCGGGCGCAGGACGGCGGGTCTCCGGCGCGGAGCTCGACGGCGACGGTGCGCGTCTTCGTGCTGGACCAAAACGACAACGCGCCGCGGGTGCTGTGGCCGGCGTCGGGCGCGGGCGCAGGGGGAGCGGGGCTGGAAGCGGCGGGGGGGTCGGCCCCCGCTTCGGTGCCTTTTGAGGTGTTGCCGCGCTCGGCCGAGGCCGGGTACCTGGTGGCGAAGGTGGTGGCGGTGGACGCGGACGCGGGTCGCAACGCGTGGCTGTCGTACGAGCTGTTGGGTTGGTCGGAGGCGGCGCTGTTCCGCGTGGGGCTGCACAGCGGCGAGGTGCGCACGGCGCGGGCCGTGTCGGAGAGGGACGCGGCGAAGCAGCGTGTGGTGGCCGTGGTGAAGGACCACGGGCAGCCGTCGCTGTCGGCCACGGCCACGCTGCACGTGGTGCTGGCCGAGAGCTTGCAGGAGGCGCTGCCGGAGCTGAGCGAGCGGGCGGCGGTCGCCGACGCGCCGGCCGAGCTGCAGTTCTACCTGGTGCTGGCGCTGGCGCTGCTGTCGGCGCTCTTGGTGCTGAGCGTGGCGCTGGCCGTGCTGGCGCGGCTGCGGCGGGCCGGGCCGCCCGCCGTGCTGCGCTGCCTGGGCGCGCAGCGGTTCTCGGTGGCCGGCGCCGCCTTCCCGGCCGACTTCTGCGAGGGCACCTTGCCCTACTCCTACAACCTGTGCGTGGCGCCGGGGCGCGCCGTCGCCGAGGCCGCTTGGCCACAGCCGCTGGTGGGGCCGAGCGTGACGGCGGAGGATCTTCTCGTTGGGGAGCCGTGCGGGGAGCGGAGCCTGATCAGCAGCGCCGTGGCGGGAGAGTCGCCCTTGGACCCCGACGCACCGCAGGTCGGTAACCCCATGCACTCTCGTGTCTTTTCTCGAACCTTTCTGAGCTGGATTTCTCCTTTCCCCCGAGTTTTCCCCGTGTGCTGTGGGTTGGGAGTGCTTGGCCTTTGTGCAGTGAGTGAATGAGAGACTGGGGTCACACCCTTGCGCTAAGATTATTCGGTTACTGTAGCATTTCGTGGTTTGTCAGTGGTTACAGGTTCAGGTTTTCCTAAACTTTTGATCTGTATCTTTAGTGTTGCCTGGATTGGTATTAGTTAGTGACGGTGAAGGGTAATTCAGTAATCCGGCTCTATCCTTGTCCTGTCCCTTTTTAAACCTAATGTTGGCTGTAAGGGGCTGATTTTCTTCATCTGTTTGCTTTGGCAAGTAATGCCCATGTGTCTTGATGAAGGAATTAAATAATCCTGCAGCACCGGTTTTTTTGAAAGTGAGCATTATTTCCCTCAGCTATGTATGATCAGTGGAGATGTTCTTGCCTTACATCTTTTGGTGTAGTAAATAGTAGATGTGTGGTTAAGGTCTCTAGTTGTAATGACCCCTGCTGATGCTGCACAAGGACAAGACCTGCATGCTCTCGCTGTTTTCATTCAGTCTTTCTGTAACGTCTTCTGCTTTTCCCTTGTGTTTTCCCCCAGAGTTGTGGATGGAATGTGCTGGGAGATGTCTCTGTGAAGAAATGGGAGATCGGGGTGGTTTCCTTTCTTCACGAGCAGGCAGTTACCTCACTGCTCGGTGTTTTGTCAATGGTGACAAGTTCAGATTCCCCTAAAAGGTTTTGTCTATAACTACTGTGTCATTTAGTAGCGTGTTAGTTCGTGGGGGCAAAGGCAAGACCATACTCTGTACAAGGAGATCTGCAGTTTCTGTGTGATAGAGTCGGGAAAGTGTGGTGCACCCTTCTTGTTGGAGAGATTTCCTTCTGCATTTTTTTTTTTTTTTTTTTTTACCCCAGATCGATGTACTTGAACCTGGTTGATAGCTGGATGCAAAACTGTTGGCTAATCCTGTTCCTAAAGGAAATGTGTGGGGCTTTTTGAAAGCAGAAGTTACAGGTTGTTCCTCCCTAGTGAATGGTCTCTTCTGCCGACTACCCACCCATCTTTTGGGGAAGGCTGCTGTAGAAATGACAGCATTAATGGGATGGATACATTTTTTAGGCATAAATTTTCCCTCTCCTTCGTGCTGTTATTTCCAATTTAGTGGTGAGAGCATGAGATCTGCTTCACCTTTAGTGGCTGATACTTACCCTGTAGGTCCTGATGATCCTACGTGAAGGAGGAGGGACAATAGGATTGATGCTTGCTGGTGGAGATTTTTCCTTCCTGAAACGTGTGTGCTTTCTACATTAAGGGGGAAGTTACAGGTTTTTATCTCGCTGATGAAGGAGGACAGTTTTGCCCTTCTTGTGGAGAACGGCTTCTGCAGAAAAGGTAGTCCGGATGGGATGGGTTTATTTGTCCAGGTGCTGTTTCTCTGTGCTATATGTCTTTTTTTGTTTGTTTCCTTGTTTGTTTTTCTCTTTTTTTCTTCCACCTTGGTTGTTAGTTCTGTGTGTCTGCCTCGTTACAAGGAGCGGTCTCTACCCACTCTGAGGATACATCAAAAAAAAGCACGAGAATACACAAACTGGCAGGAATTAGGCACTGGAATTTGCACATTGTCCGTATAGTTTAGTCTTCTCCTGTGTTTCTTTTCTCCTGCCGTCCTAGAGTATTTTGTTGAAAATGTGTCCTACCAAAATAAAGAATCAAGGATTAGGTGAATAACGAGTACTTTACTAACGAGTTACAATCCTTTACACCTTCCTTTCTGACAAAAGGAAAGGCCCTTCTGAATTGTTAAAGATATCGAATTAATTAAGTGTAAATGTGTCTGAATTACACAGACCCTAAATGTAAGTGACGCTTTGAAAAGTTAAATCACCTATCAAAGCCCGTTAAATTTCTTTCTCTGTGTCATCTGCATCTCTAGATGTCCCACCAGTTTCATGAGGTAGACATTATCTCAGTGACTTCACTGAAACATTGTATTGCTGTCATCCAGTTCAAAAATACTGCCGAGAATAGAGGAATATCGGGAAGACAGGCGTATTTAAAGAAGAGTTCCTGATGTTTGGATTAATCAGCCTTTGGGTTTCGGGGAGTGGGGCGTGTGTCTGAATATCGCGTTTTATATTCCAGAGCCTATTTTGTTTTGCTTCCCGTGTACGAGTCAATCCAGCACTACGGCTTCAAAAATTCATGGAGAGGATTTTACTTTTCGATTACTACGATAAAATAAGTAATATTCTGAAATCCTTATGACGAAAAATATTTTACACGACATATACATAATAATTAGGAAGTACTTCTTTTTACCGTGCAGTAGGAATACAATAAGCACGGGAGGCCAGTGATAGCGTCGAGGATGAGAGAAGAGATCGGCTGGAGAAAAGACAACGCAGGAGATCCCCGCTGACCGGGGACCGCTGTCTCCGTGGCGACGGTGCCGTCTCCGAGAGCTGCCCGTGGGCGAAGCAGGGCGGGCAGCGCCGGGCAGCGCTGGGTGCCTGCAGTGCCGGAAAGAGGCTGCGGGCGCCGCTGTTGACCGAGGAGGAGCGAGAGTAGTAAGGCTGGAGCGCTGCAGGCAGCCCCGCCCGCTGCAGCCCGGCTCTATCGCTCGCTCGCTGAGTGCCTGACTGGCTCGGCGGGCAGCCGCTCTGCGAGCGTCCCCGCGGTGCGGAGCCGTGCTGCAGCGAGGCGGAGGGGCCGGCGGCAGCGGCCGGGAGCGGCGAGAGGCAACCGGAGCGGGAGTCGATTTGGCGAGCGGCGGCGGGGAGGCACCGGCGGTTTAGCGGTGCCGGCGGTGGCGCGGCGGCGATGTGGGCGGCGGGCAGGCGCTGGGGCCGGCGGGAGCGAGCGCTGCTCTGGTGCGTGCTGGTGTCGGCGTGGGAGGCGGCGTGGGGGCAGCTGCGCTACTCGGTGCCCGAGGAGCTGCCGAAGGGCTCGTTCGTGGGCGACGTGGCCAAGGACCTGGGGCTGCAGCTGCCGGCGCTGCGCGTCCGCGGCATCCGCATCTTGGACAAAGGTAGAACGCAGTATTTCTCTCTTCACGGGAGGACGGGCCATTTGTTGACGGCGGAGAGGATAGACAGAGAGCAGCTCTGCGAGGGCGTGAAGCAATGTGTGCTGCGCTGTGAGCTGATCGTGGAGGGGGAAATGAAGCTTTATGAAGTCGCAGTTGAAATCACGGACATTAACGACAACGCCCCCAGTTTCCGAGAGCCAGAAGTGGAACTGAGAATGAGCGAGACGACAGCCCCAGGGTCGCGGTTTCCCCTGGCAGATGCTCACGACCCGGACTGGGGACGGAACTCCGTGCAGAGCTACGAGCTGAGCGGCGACGAGCACTTCTCGCTGGCCGTGCAGGCGGGCCCTGGTGGCGATCGACGTCCCGAGCTGGTGCTGGCCAAGGCGCTGGACCGGGAGGTGGCACCGTTTTACGAGCTGGTGCTGAGAGCGAGCGATGGCGCCGAGCCATCACGGACGGGCACAGCGCGCATCCGTGTGTCCGTGCTGGACGCGAACGACAACGCGCCCGTGTTCAGCCTGGAGGAGTACACGGTGCGTGTGTCCGAGGACGTGCCTGTGGGCTCCACCCTGGTCACGGTGACGGCCACCGACGCCGACGAGGGGATGAACGGAAACCTGAAATACTCGTTTCAAAAAATCACAGAGAAAGCGTCTAAGATTTTCCAGCTGGACTCCGCGACTGGAGCGATCACTCTAATGCGGAGCCTGGACTTCGAGGAAGGCGACTCATACGAACTCGAGGTGCAGGCACGGGACGGAGGCGGACTTTTCGACACAGCCAAAGTTGTGTTCACAGTAACGGATGTCAACGACAACGCGCCCGAACTGACAGTGTCGTCGGCGCTGAGTGCGATCTCAGAGGACGCTCTGCCAGGGACGGTGGTGGCCCTACTGCACGTGCAGGACCGGGACTCGGGGGCCAACGGCGAGGTGCGGTGCTCGCTGGACGGGGGCCTCCCGTTCCGGCTACGGAGCTCACAGGGCAGCTACTACAGTGTGGTGACATCAAGGGAGCTGGACCGGGAGGCGGTGTCGGAGTACAACGTGACGGTGCGGGCGGCAGACGGCGGATCGCCGGCTCTGTGGAGCAGCGCGGTGCTGTCGCTGCGCGTGCTGGACGTGAACGACAACGCGCCGGTGTTCTCAGAAGAGCGCTACAGCGCGCGCCTGGCCGAGAACAACGCGGCGGGCGCGCTGGTGCTGACGGTGCGGGCGACGGACGCGGACTGGGGTCAGAACGCGCGCGTGCGCTACCGTGTTTTGGAGGGGCGGGTGCGGGGCGCGCCGCTGTCTTCGTACGTGTCGGTGCAGGCGGAGACGGGCGCGCTGTACGCGCTGCGCTCCTTCGACTACGAGGAGGTGCGCGAGCTGGCGCTGTGGGTGCGGGCGGAGGACGGCGGCGCGCCGGCGCTGAGCAGCAACGTGTCGGTGCGGCTCGTGATCGTGGACGAGAACGACAACGCGCCGCAGGTGCTGTACCCGCCGGCGGTGGCACAGCCAGCAGCAGGGCCCGTGCGGGTTCCGGTGTGGTCGGGCGTGGAGCTGTCTCCGCGCTGGGCGGCGCCCGGGTCGCTGGTGGCCAAGGTGGTGGCGGTGGACGCGGACGCGGGTCAGAACGCGTGGCTGTCGTACGAGCTGGCCAAGGCGACGGAGCCGGGGCTGTTCCGCGTGGGGCTGCACAGCGGCGAGGTGCGCACGGCGCGCTCGGCGCTGGCCCGCGACGCGTCGCGGCAGAGCCTGGTGGTGGTGGTGAAGGACCACGGGCGGCCGGCGCTGTCGGCCACGGCCACGCTGACGGTGGTGCTGGCCGAGAGCGTGGCCGAGCTGCTGGCGGAGCTGGGCAGCGCGGCGGCGGGGGCGGCGGCGGGGGCGGTGCCGGGCGAGGCGTCGGTGAGCCTGACGCGGTGGCTGGTGGTGGCGGTGGCGGCCGTGTCCTGCCTCTTCGTCGCCTTCCTGCTGCTGCTGCTGGCGCTGCGCGTGCGGCGCTGGCGGCGCTCGCAGCTGCTGGCGGCGTCCAGCGGCGCCTTGCGCGGCGTGCCGGCCACGCACTTCGTGGGCATCGACGGCGTCCGCGCCTTCCTGCACTCCTACTCGCACGAGGTGTCTCTCACGGCCGACTCGCGCAAGGGCCAGCTCCACTTGTCGGGCGGCAGCTGCTGCGACACCCTCCCGGCCCGACCGCTGCCCGACGAGCCCGCGCCGCTGCTCGGGGAGGACAGTGACGGCACCTGCCGCGCCGATGCTGACACTACCCCGGTGAGTTCCTCTCAAGACGCTTGCTCCGACCCGTTTCACTTGTCTGTTCCTTTCTCCCTCCGGTGTTCTGGGTTGTGAGGGAGGAGGTTTCGTTAGAGGGAAGTCAAAGCGTCGTTCATCAGCGCGCTGTCTGCTGGTGCCTTTTTCCTCAGCCTTTCAGTTGGTGTGGGAGTGATCAGAAGTGTGAAGCTTCTCTTGGGTGCAATTTCGTTAGTGCTTGGCTTTATGGGTTTGTCAGGTGCTAGGTCGTTCCTCATTTTGTCCCCTGACACGTGTAATACCACGTTTCCTCTCAGTATTAGCTCTTCTGAAAGCAGTTTTTTCTCCATTAGCAACAGGAAGTTTGTGGTTTTGGCAGGGTCAGAAATCGTACCAAGAGCACGTACCAAGAGCTTGATTGCGATGAGATTTTCTGCAAACGGAACATTAATGCCCCCATAGGTAACTGAGCTGGTCATCGTTTTTATGCTTCCCAGCTTTTTTGTTCCTCCAGTATAAGTCTGTGAGGAATGAAATTTCTTAACATCCGTCCCTGCTTTGAAGTTTGTGCACTCGGTGAAGGAATCACTTGGGCAATAACTGCTCCCTTTGACGCTGTCTGCTTGTTACAACGTTGAAAGTGAACAGTAAAAATTGTGACTATTTAAAAAAGTCTGTCCGCGGCTTCATGTTGGAACCTGAGCTGCAGTGCCTGCGCGGGAGAATCACCTGCGGACCCCAGCACACTGCAGGTCCACAAGCCTGTCTGCTCTCGCAGTTGTTCTTCAACCTCTTTGATATCTCTTCGTTTCTTCCCTTGTTTTTTCTGTGTCTTCTGTGGACGCGGTGTGCTGATCCGTGTCTCCAGTGAATGTAAGGATGAAATAAGGAATGGGGTATCCCCCTTCCAGTCAGAGCAGGCAGGGAGCTGCGTCAGCTTTTGTTTGTTCAGTGGTCACAGGTTCATGTTCAGCTGAGAAGTCTGAACTACAACTTTCGGTTGCATTAGAAATGGTTAGCACGGTAAGTGCATGATTCTGCATGACAGACTCGGGAAAATGTGGAGCAGGCTTGTTATGGAGAGTTTTTCTTCCTCGTCAATTTTGTCCAAACCGATGCAGCACTTTTATCTGGTTGAGGACTGGATGCAAACCCGTCGGTGTCTCGAAGGAAAGATGCGTGATTTTCTCCATATACTGATTGTTCCTCCCGGGTGAATATTCCCTTCTTCTGTCAAGTGCGCCCTCCCATCTTTTGGAGACTGCTGCTGCCAAAATGGCAGCATTAATGGGACTGATAAAACTATTCCAGGCATGATTTTTCCAACATCTTTGTGCAGTTATTTCCCATTTTAGCTTTGAGCGCTGATCCTTACTGTGTAGCGTGAGATCTGCTGATTGTGTGTGACACAGTCAGGACAATGGGATTGGCGTCGGTGGTGGAACTTTTTTCTTCCTGAAATGTGTGTGCTTTCTCCGTGAAGGGAGAAGTGCGGGTCGTTCCTTGCTGATGAAAGACAGTTTTGCTGTACGCGTGGAGAACGGCTTCTGCAGAAATGGTACCCCAAATGGCACGAGTTAATTTGTCCAGCCACTGTTTCTCTGTGCAGCTATTTCTTTCTCTCTGTCTCTCTCTTTTTTCCCCATCCTGGTTGGGAGTTCTGTGTGTCTGCCTCGTTACAAGTAGAGGTCTCTACCCATTCTAAGAATACACCAACATCGACACGCGAATACACAAAATGACAGTAACTCGGCACTGATACAAAGTCCGTTTACACGTTTACAAATGGTCCACATAGTTTAGGGTCTGCACCTGTACTTGTGTTCTCCTGCCGTCCTAAAGTATTTTGTTGAAAAGCTGTCCGACCAACATGAAAAATCAAGGATTAGATTAATTCTTTACTAACAAGCATTAATCTTTTACGTGTTGTCTGTTAAAATGAAAGTCCCTTCCTGGTCGTTCAAGCTATCGAATTACTTGATTAATGTGTGTGTAAACTGTACAAACAGTGAGTTTATCTGGGCTGTTAAACAGGGAAATCACCCTTTAAAGACCTTCAAGTTTCTTTTTCCTTTATCACCTGAGTCTGTAAGATGTACCAACACTATAATGCGATTCAATTGCTCTCATCCACTTGAAAAATACTGTCGAGAATAAACGAATATGACGGAGAGACGTATAAGAACAAGCCAAAGCTGTTGCATTGCTGCGACCACCCCTCCATTTGCTGTTGGGGGCCCCAGAATGGGCGCAGGACCTATGGCAAATGTACCTGGTTTTCTTCTTGCTGTACTCGCAAAGCCGTTTTCCCTGCGTTTCTCGGGGAGCTGAGGAGATGATTCTGGAAGGGTTCACTGAGGTGTTTCCTGCCTCCTGGGGAGTTTTGGTACAATCAGTGAGAAATGATCAAGTGATCAGAAGTTTGCTTTGTGTCGGGGGAGAGAGGAGGGTTTTCGAACAGGAGTGGAGCCTCCTCCTGTAACGTGTTCCCAGAAACGTCTGCTAGGGAGAAATACTGGTGCCTGAGCAACCCCACCTCCTCAGGAGCTGCACGGGCTGAGTGGGCTGAGACTCTTTGTTGACTGACCCCATCTTCTTTAGCTTTTAAACGTCTTATCTCAGTGCTGGTGGAGTAGTTAATTTAGACCGTGTTCCGTAGGAATTGAACTATTTAAATCTTTTTATTTCAAACACCATTTTCTTTTGCCGTCATTGTAGGAGACATTCAAGGGCGACAGGTACAAAAATACACAGTGGCGATTATTCTTTTGGAATAGTGGGATAAGAGTCATAATATGCTACAATTCTTATTACGAAAAAATATTTTAATTAGGATCTTTCGACATTAGCAAGTAATTTTCCCCATGTGGTAGAAACAACACGCATTGTTAAAGAAAAGAACTGATTAGAAAAAAGCCGAAGCAGGAAACCACTCATCTCCGTTTGAGGGAGGATCTTTACTGCTGTTTCATTCTACTGAACGGGATGGGGAGAATGGTCGAAACGTGGGGATGTAGGTGTGTGATGCATTTTTGATTTGCAGAAAGGCTGACGACAAAGTAATTCACGCACAACTGCTACAGAAAGATGTGGAATTCGTGATGGAAATTGTGCTTTCGGACTAATTGGACATGGTATTACAAAAAATTAATATCACCATTAAAAAATATGGGCAAGGCAGAGCGGGCAGCGCAGGGCAGCGCTGGGTGCCTGCAGTGCCGGAAAGAGGCTGCGGGCGCCGCTGTTGACCGAGTTGGAGCGAGAGGAAGGTTGGAGCGCTGCAGGCAGCCCCGCCCGCCGCAGCCCGGCTCTATCGCTCGCTCGCTGAGTGCCTGACTGGCTCGGCGAGCGGCCGCTCTGCGAGCGTCCCCGCGGTGCGGAGCCGTGCTGCAGCGAGGCGGAGGGGCCGGCGGCAGCGGCCGGGAGCGGCAACACTAAGTCGGAGACATAGCGGGAACCGCAGGCTGTTCGGCAAGGAGCGGCGGGGAGGTGCCGGCGGTGGTGCCGTGCCGCGGCGGCGATGTGGGCGGCGGGGAGGCGCTGGGGCCGGCGGGAGCGAGCGCTGCTCTGGTGCGTGCTGGTGTCGGCGTGGGAGGCGGCGTGGGGGCAGCTGCGCTACTCGGTGCCCGAGGAGCTGCCGAAGGGCTCGTTCGTGGGCGACGTGGCCAAGGACCTGGGGCTGCAGCTGCCGGTGCTCCGCGACGGCGGCGTGCGCGTTGTGTCCGAAGGCAGGACGCAGTATTTCTCTCTTCACGGGAAGACGGGCCATTTGTTGACGGCGGAGAGGATAGACAGAGAGCAGCTCTGCGAGGGCGTGAAGCAATGTGTGCTGCGCTGTGAGATGATCGTGCAGGGTGAAATGGACGTTTATGAAATCGAAGTAGAAATCACGGATATTAATGACAACGCCCCCAGCTTCAAGGATATTGAGCTGGAGGAGAGGATAAACGAGATGACAGCCCCAGGGTCGCGGTTTCCCCTGGCCGAGGCTCACGACGCGGACTGGGGACGGAATTCCGTGCAGAGCTACGAGCTGAGCGGCGACGAGCACTTCTCGCTGGCTGTGCAGAAGGGTCCCGGCGGCGATCGGCATCCCGAGCTGGTGCTGGCCGAGGCGCTGGACCGGGAGGTGGCAGCGTTTTACGAGCTGGTGCTGAGGGCGAGCGATGGTGGCGAGCCATCACGGACTGGCACAGCGCGCATCCGCGTGTCCGTGCTGGATGCTAATGACAATGCGCCCGTGTTCAGCCCGGCGGAGTACTCGGTGCGTGTGCTGGAGGACATGCCCGTGGGCTCCACCCTGGTCACGGTGACGGCCACCGACACTGACGAGGGGATATATGGACATGTGAAATACTCGATTAAAAAAATCACAGAGAAAGCCTCGCAAATTTTCCAGCTGGACTCCGTGACTGGAGCGATCACTCTCGTGCGGAGTCTGGACTTTGAGAATGTTGACTCGTATGAACTGCAGGTACAGGCACGGGACGGAGGCGAGCTTTTTGATACAGCAAAAGTAGAGATCACGGTGTTGGACGTCAATGACAACGCGCCCGAGATTTCGGTGCGGTCGGTGCTGAGCACGATCTCAGAGGACGCCCCTTTGGGCACCGTGGTAGCCCTGCTGCACGTGCAGGACCGGGACTCGGGGGCCAACGGCGAGGTGCGGTGCTCGCTGGACGGGGGCCTCCCATTCCAACTACGGAGCTCGCAGGGCAGCTTGTACCGTGTGGTGACGTCGAGGGAGCTGGACCGGGAGGCGGTGTCGGAGTACAACGTGACGGTGCGGGCGGCGGACGGCGGGTCGCCGGCGCTGTGGAGCAGCGCGGTGCTGTCGCTGCGCGTGCTGGACGTGAACGACAACGCGCCGGTGTTCTCAGAAGAGCGCTACAGCGCGCGCCTGGCCGAGAACAACGCGGCGGGCGCGCTGGTGCTGACGGTGCGGGCGACGGACGCGGACTGGGGTCAGAACGCGCGCGTGCGCTACCGTGTTTTGGAGGGGCGGGTGCGGGGCGCGCCGCTGTCTTCGTACGTGTCGGTGCAGGCGGAGACGGGCGCGCTGTACGCGCTGCGCTCCTTCGACTACGAGGAGGTGCGCGAGCTGGCGCTGTGGGTGCGGGCGGAGGACGGCGGCGCGCCGGCGCTGAGCAGCAACGTGTCGGTGCGGCTCGTGATCGTGGACGAGAACGACAACGCGCCGCAGGTGCTGTACCCGCCGGCGGTGGCACAGCCAGCAGCAGGGCTGGGGCCGGTTCGGGTTCCGGTGTGGTCGGGCGTGGAGCTGTCTCCGCGCTGGGCGGCGCCCGGGTCGCTGGTGGCCAAGGTGGTGGCGGTGGACGCGGACGCGGGTCAGAACGCGTGGCTGTCGTACGAGCTGGCCAAGGCGACGGAGCCGGGGCTGTTCCGCGTGGGGCTGCACAGCGGCGAGGTGCGCACGGCGCGCTCGACGCTGGCCCGCGACGCGTCGCGGCAGAGCCTGGTGGTGGTGGTGAAGGACCACGGGCGGCCGGCGCTGTCGGCCACGGCCACGCTGACGGTGGTGCTGGCCGAGAGCGTGGCCGAGCTGCTGGCGGAGCTGGGCAGCGCGGCGGCGGGGGCGGCGGCGGTGCCGGGCGAGGCGTCGGTGAGCCTGACGCGGTGGCTGGTGGTGGCGGTGGCGGCCGTGTCCTGCCTCTTCGTCGCCTTCCTGCTGCTGCTGCTGGCGCTGCGCGTGCGGCGCTGGCGGCGCTCGCAGCTGCTGGCGGCGTCCAGCGGCGCCTTGCGCGGCGTGCCGGCCACGCACTTCGTGGGCATCGACGGCGTCCGCGCCTTCCTGCACTCCTACTCGCACGAGGTGTCGCTCACGGCCGACTCGCGCAAGGGCCAGCTCCGCTTGTCGGGCGGCAGCTGCTGCGACACCCTCCCGGCCCGACCGCTGCCCGACGAGCCCGCGCCGCTGCTCGGGGAGGACCCCGACGCTCCCCCGGTGAGTGCCTCGCAAAACACTTGCTCCGCCACACTTCCCTGTGCTCCTCTTTTGCCAGTTTTTTCTCTTCCATGGTCTGGGTCGTGCTGGGGGAGGTGCCGTTATAGGGAAGACAAAACGTCGTTCAGCAGCTCTCGGTCTGCTGGTACATCTTGCTCCTGAGAGTCGAACGTGGGATTTTTTCTCAGCGTAGTTTTTGTGGGAGTGATCAGAAGCGTGAAGCTTCTGTTTGGTGGATTTTCGATAGGGCGTGGCACTGTGTTTTTATCACCATCTCGGTTGTTTCTCATTTTGTTCCCTGACACGTGTCATACTGTTTTTCTGATCAGTATTATCTCTTCTGAATGGATGTGTTCTTCCAATAGCAAATGCATGTTTGCGCTATATAGCAGGATCATAAATCTTCCCAGCAGGGTGTGTGCTAGAGTAGAATGAGAAACGAGTCCTTAATGCCCCCATAAATTACTTCTCCCTTCTCCTCTTCCCAGCCTTTCTGATTTTCCATGATAACAGTGTGAGCAACGAGCTCACTTTGCTTTTGTCTGTGTTTTGATCTTGGTGCATCGGCTGGAGGAATGTGCTGGTGCACAACTGATCCCCCGCAGATGTCTGTCTGCGTGATTGAAATTGAAGGAGAATTGTCGAAGTTGTGACTATTTGAGAAAGTCTGTGTGTGGCTGCGCGTCTTGGTTTGAAAATATATGTCATGGCAATAGCCGTACAAGGGCGGGAGGGAAGCGATTCACGATGCAGGGGTGGGGAAATGTAAGGATGGGGAGTTTGACCCTGTCTAGATGTTCACTGCACTCTCTTTTCTGCAGGACAGCTTCTCATTTACTTTTAGACCCTTCATGTGCCTTCCCAGAAGTCTAGTGAGCAGAGAAATATGTTTTCCTACTTCATACAGAAATTTATGAATATCTATGTGAATCCATAGTGTGATGGTGGTGCATGTTGAACACAAGCAGTTTGCGCTCCTGTTCCTTTGGTATCAGGTGCTTGAAATGTGTGAAGGTCAAAGAAGAGCATGCAGGTTGTGGAAAGCTGGAGATGTGAGTGCTGGGAGCTGTGAGCGAGGAGCTGTTGAAGGGCACAAGCAAAACTGGCACAAGTGAAAGGTTTGCTCCTTTCCCTGTTCAGTGCCCAGCTGTAGTATCTTTCATAGATGTGATTCCTTAAAGTGTTACTGGCAGCCATGCTCTTGGCATGTGGCCCCATACACATGAGGAGAAGTCAAACGTTATCCATGGTCAGGAGAAGTTGCCTGTGCAAGTTTTCTTTTGATGGAGGCTGTCTGCAAATTATGAAGATTAATGACTTACGTGAGAGCTGTGAGGAGTCATTGATGGAGACAAGGCATGTGTTTTGTTATTTATCGGGGTTCATTGCTGGACTACATGATCCTGACTGTTATGTTTGGATAGTCCCTTGCTCAGACTCAAATTTGCTAAGCTGTGGCATCATCAGTATGCTTTCCTGTTGCGTAATGTTTGCTGTGAATGGCATAGGTGTACTCTTCTCATTGAGTTTTGAGCGTCATCTATCTTCCAAGTTGGACAATGTGCTGAAGAGGGATGATGGTGTCTTTGAGCTGATACTTTGTGTTTATTGGAGCTGAATATCATTTATGCACTAGAGAACATTTTACAATTCTTCCAAGCATTTTGATGAGCAGAGTAATCAGCTTTGCAGCATCCATGTTGTGATCCGTGTTCTGAGAGGAGGAGAAGTTGCCTGTGCAACTTTTCCTTCAGTGGTGCCTGTCTGCAAAGGCAGCTTTCCTGTTGCGTAATGTTTGGGCAGGCGGGGGGAAATTCTGTCTATCCAGAGACAAGGCAGGTGAAAACGTTTGCGATGGTATAATTTGAAATGGCTAAAAGATACAAAGACACTGTAGAAGTTCACTTCACCCCCCCATGTGGTTCCATGTTTTTTCTTTTTATTATTTGGTGTTTTCCATTCTTGGCTTGTTTGTGGTCCAGGTCTAAAGCTGGGCCTCATTGTGTCTGGTAACACTTGAGAGATTAGAAGATCCCTTATAACCATGGAGCTGAGGCAGCAGCTGGCACCTCTACCTTGAGGGGTTTTTAGGTGCCAAGACAAAGCCTTTGACAGACCTCTGTTTCCCTCTGATGTCACTGAATGAAATGCTCTTTTGCCTGTGGTTGATCTATGGCCAAAACACTGGATTTTGTCCGTGGTGCCACTCAAGGCTGTGAATGCAGAGCAAGGAGGGTGAGAGGTTGGCTTTGAGCTGGGAAATTCTGTGGATCTGTGGATCATGGCTTTGGCTGTGCAATGGTTTGGTTTCATGCCTGTTGCCAAGGCCTGTGCCATTCCTGCTGTGATCCTGGTTTCGCTGTCCTGAAAAGCAAAGTTGGTCCCCTAATAATAGAGCATTTGTACAGTAACTCTGCTTTTAGAAGCATGATGCCTGTGTAGATCAGCTTGTAATTCTTATGTGAAACCTTCTTAATCACAGAATCATCCAGTTGGAAGAGATCTTTAAGATCATCGAGTCCAACCATTCACCCTGTACTGTCAGGGTCCCTAAACCATGTCCCTCAGCACCACATCCACACGTCTTCTGAACACTTCCAGGGATGGGGACTCCACTACCACCCTGGGCAGCCTGTTCCAAGGCTTAATGACCCTCTGTGTAAAGAAATTTTTCCTGATCTCCAACCTAAATTTCCCCTGATGCAACTTAAGGCCATTTCCTCTCGTCCTGTCATTCGTAACATGGGAGAAGAGACCAACCCCCACCTCCATAAAACCAGCTTTAACATAGTTGTAGAGAGCAATAAGGTCTCCCCTGAGCCTTCTCTTCTTCAGAGAGCAGATGTGAAAGGTAAAAGATGTGAAGGTATGTTTGTGTTCTGTTATTGATGGGGGAATAAGATGTAAAGCTGACTTTAGCAGAAGTGACATCTCTGTGGATGACACTGCATGTGATAACAGAGGGGAGGATGTTCCCCGCCCACTCTCTGTTGGGTGACTGCTCCTCATTCAGTTTGGCCATTTAACACTCTTGTGGTTTAGAATCCTTCATTTTCTTTTCAGACTGGTGACGAGGGGAAGAATGTACCTTCCTTCTTGGTGTGATTGTAGCATACTGGCCTCTCATGATGGGTTTTTGCCAATTCTGAGAAGGTCAGAAGCAAACTTGCAAGTTGTGTGGTGTTGGAGAGAGGACAGGAGCTCTGTGTGTGTGAGGCTCTAGAAGAAGAGATGGTCATTTCCTTGCTTGTCATGGTTAACACAACCATGTGCCTGATGGAGTACTGTACAGTTTGAGTGTATTCTGCTCAGCAAGTTTGGCCTAAGTAATGTTTTTCCATCTGATCCCTCCATTTCTCTATGTTTCTAACTCTTGCCTTGTTTGTTGTCATGAGCTGCATCTTGACCTCAGGGAGTCCAATTAAATGGGGCAGGTCACACTTGTGCCCGTTGTGTGAGTGTAGGGGCAGTTCCCATACACAGCTTGGATGTTTATATGTGTCATATGAAAGGCTGTTTTATAGTGAGGGTGGTATGACATTGGAACTTACTGCCCAGAAAATCTGTGAATGCACCACCATTGGAAGGGTTCAAGGACAGGTTGGATGGAGTTGGACAATCTGACCCAGTGGAGGATGTTACTGCCCTTGTCAGAGGGGACTTGCTGACCTTTAAAGGCCTTTCCCAACCCAAACCATTCTATGAGTCTATGAAAATCTCAGTGTGGCTTTGCCCTCTCCCACTGTCAGACCCTCAGGTAAAGTGAAATGAAGGGATTTTTGTGAATCAGAAACCACATAGTAAAGGTTATTCTGCTTAGCATGCAATGATGCACATTGACTTTAGGGTGGTAAGTTTCTCAGTTCTTCTCCCTACAAGAAAAATCACAGTGGAACAAACTTCTGAGCTTTATGTGAGCAAAAGACAGAAATGCAGGGAGATGGAAAGCCTTTGCAGGTCTGTTATGACAGGATTGCAATGACTCTTGTTCCATTCTGTTTGTGATTACATATTGATTATTGCATCACAAATATTTCCTTGTTGCTTTTTGACCCTGGTTAGGGAAAGCAGATTGAAAATAGAGTCTTCTGCACCTATAAAAATATTATTGTTTTTATAGTTCTGTCTTGAATTTATCAAGAGCAGGTGACTTCCTTTCTTTATTGCTTTGCCACAGGTATTTACTACTGACTATTCATTGTGATACAAAACGACGACAAAAAAAAATCACCTAACAACTTTTCTCAGTTTTTACCGCCTTTGAAGTCGCATTAAGCAAATGTTTCTGTTCTTCCTGATTCTAATAAAAGAGAGAACCAAAACCCGGTTGCAGCCCGTAAACAGCGGCTTAAAGCTCGGCCCCCCGTGGCGCGGCCATCCGCCGGCTGCGGTGGCGTCGCGTCGCCTGCGGGTGCCGCTGTTGCCCAACAAGGAGAGGCGCTGGAGCCGGAGCCGCAGCCGCAGCCGCCGCAGCGTCCGGCCCCCGCAGGCTGCTCGCTCGCCCGGCGCCGGTCACAGCGGCAGCGGCACGGGCAGCAGACGCGAGAGGCGGCGCAGTACGGGGAGCAGCGGCGACTAAACCAGTGCCGATATTCGCTGCCCTCCGGCGATCCTTGCTCTGGTACCGGAGAGTGGCGGCTGGAAGCGAGGGAGGGCGGCGGCAGGCGGGAGGAGCGCGGCGAGCGCTGCCGAGAATGGCGGTCAGGCAGAGGCAGGCGGCGAGTGCGAGTGCGAGCCGCCGGCGAGCGGTCGGGCGGGTGCTGCTGCCCGCTTTGCTGCTGGGCTTGTGCTGCGGGGCGGCGCCGGAGCGGATCCGCTACGTTATCCCCGAGGAGCTGGGCAGAGGCTCGCTGGTGGGGCCGCTGGCGCGGGACGTGGGGCTGAGCCCGGCCGAGCTACCGGCACGGCAGCTGCGGGTGGCGTCTGCCGCTAAAAGGCATCTGAAATACTTCACGTTGAGCGAGGAGACGGGCAACCTGTACGTGAGCGAGAGGCTGGACCGGGAGGAGTTGTGCGGCAAGGCGGCGTCCTGCTCCGTGAGCTTCGAGGCGCTGGTGCAGAACCCGCTCAACGTTTTCCACGTCGACGTGGACATCCAGGACATCAACGACAACGCGCCACAGTTCTTGCAAGACAATTTCCAGCTGGAGATCAACGAGTTCACTTCTCCCGGTGCCCGCTTTTACTTGGGCATGGCCGAGGACGCGGACGTGGGCAGCAACTCGCTGCAGGGCTACGAGCTGGAGGCCAACGGGTACTTCGCAGTGGAGGTGAAGGAGAGGCAGGACGGCAGCAAGTTCGCAGAGCTGGTGCTGCGCCGAGCGCTGGACCGGGAGAGCGAGCAGAGCCTGCGGCTGGTGCTGACGGCGCTGGACGGCGGCGAGCCTCCGCGGAGCGGCACCGCCCAGCTGTGCATCAATGTCACCGACGCCAACGACAACGCACCCGTGTTCGCGCAGGAGCGGTACCGTGTGAGCCTGCGCGAGGATGTGCCGCCGGGCTCCATGGTGCTGAACGTGTCCGCCTCTGACGCCGACGCGGGCACCAACGCCCGCATCACCTACGGCTTCGGGAAAATGCCGGCCAAGGTACTTCAGAAGTTCGTGGTGGACGCGGCGAGCGGCACGATCACGCTGCAGGAAGCGCTGGACTTCGAGGACACGCGCGCGTTGATCCTGGCCGTGGAGGCGCGGGACGGAGGCGGTCTGGTGGCGCACTGCGAGGTTGAGGTGGAGGTGCTGGACGTGAACGACAACGCGCCCGAGGTGACTCTGACGTCGGTGTCGAGCCCGGTGCCCGAGGACGCGCCGGCCGGCACGGTGGTGGCCCTCCTGAACGTGAACGACCCGGACTCCGGCGAGAACGGTCAGGTGTGGTGCGAGCTGTTGGGGGAGGCGCCGCTGTCGATCGTGGCGTCCTCTGGCGGCTCGTACAAGGTGGTGACGGCGAGCGCGCTGGACCGCGAGCAGGCGTCGGAGCACCGGGTGACGGTGGTGGCGAGGGACCGGGGCCGGCCGGCGCTGTCGAGCAGCGCGGCGCTGTTGCTGGAGGTGTCGGACGTGAACGACAACGCGCCCGTGTTCGAGGAGGCCGCCTACAGCGCCTACGTGTCGGAGAACAACGCGGCGGGCGCGCTGGTGGTGCGCGTGCGGGCGCGGGACGCGGACGCGGGCGCCAACGGGCGCGTGAGCTACTGGCTGGCGGGCGGCAGCGCGGGCGCGTCGGCGTACGTGTCGGTGGAGGCGCGGAGCGGCGCGGTGTACGCGCAGCGCTCGTTCGACTACGAGCAGTGCCGCGAGTTCGCGGTGTCGGTGCGGGCGCAGGACGGCGGGTCTCCGGCGCGGAGCTCGACGGCGACGGTGCGCGTCTTCGTGCTGGACCAAAACGACAACGCGCCGCGGGTGCTGTGGCCGGCGTCGGGCGCGGGCGCGGGGGGCGCGGGGCTGGAAGCGGCGGGGGGGTCGGCCCCCGCTTCGGTGGCGTTCGAGGTGTTGCCGCGCTCGGCCGAGGCCGGGTACCTGGTGGCGAAGGTGGTGGCGGTGGACGCGGACGCGGGTCGCAACGCGTGGCTGTCGTACGAGCTGTTGGGTTGGTCGGAGGCGGCGCTGTTCCGTGTGGGGCTGCACAGCGGCGAGGTGCGCACGGCGCGGGCCGTGTCGGAGAGGGACGCGGCGAAGCAGCGTGTGGTGGCCGTGGTGAAGGACCACGGGCAGCCGTCGCTGTCGGCCACGGCCACGCTGCACGTGGTGCTGGCCGAGAGCTTGCAGGAGGCGCTGCCGGAGCTGAGCGAGCGGGCGGCGGTCGCCGACGCGCCGGCCGAGCTGCAGTTCTACCTGGTGCTGGCGCTGGCGCTGCTGTCGGCGCTCTTGGTGCTGAGCGTGGCGCTGGCCGTGCTGGCGCGGCTGCGGCGGGCCGGGCCGCCCGCCGTGCTGCGCTGCCTGGGCGCGCAGCGGTTCTCGGTGGCCGGCGCCGCCTTCCCGGCCGACTTCTGCGAGGGCACCTTGCCCTACTCCTACAACCTGTGCGTGGCGCCGGGGCGCGCCGTCGCCGAGGCCGCTTGGCCGCCGCCGCCGCCGCTGGTGGGGCCGAGCGTGGCGGCGGAGGATCTTCTCGTTGGGGAGCCGTGCGGGGAGCGGAGCCCGATCAGCAGCGCCGTGGCGGGAGAGTCGCCCCTGGACCCCGATGCTCCGCAGGTCGGTAACCCCGTGCGCTCTCTCTGGTTTCTTCCAACCTTTCTGAGCTGCCTTTCTCCTTTCCCCTGATTTTTCCCTGTGTGCTGTGGATTGGGAGTGCTTGGCCGGATCACAGTGAGGAAATGAGAGACTGCGGTCACTCCCTTCCGCTAAGAGCAGGCAGTTGCTGCAGCATTCCGTGTTTTATCAGTGGTTACAGGTTCAAGTTCGCATAAAAATTTTTGTCACTATCTTTTGTGTTGTCTCCGTTGGTATTGGTTAGTGACGGTGAAGGTTCATTCGTAGCCTGCAGAAGGAGATCTGCTTCTGCATGTCACAATTGAGGAAACTTTACGGAAGCTGGTGTTAGAGATTTTTCCTTCCTGATGGATTTTTTCTGAACCGGTGTACTTGACCCCGGTTGTGAGCTGCAAACTAACCCTTTCGTTAAGGTAATCTTGAGTGACTGATTGTCACCCAACATTTTTGGCAATGCCGCTGCAGAACTAAGAGCAATGGTAGCAGTAACGGGATGGGTTAACTTTTGTTAACTTTCTTTTCTCGTCTTGGTCTGCTGTTTTCTCTCTTTGACCTGATCAGCATTTCATACAGAGTAAAATGTGTACGATGAGATTGGGGAAAACAGGAACAGACGTTTAAATAAAAATTCTAGATTTGTGTGATGACGGAGGTGAGCTTCTGGTCTTGTTTTTTGTGCTTTGCCGTTTAGTGCTGATCTAGGATTCCATGAACGAAGGAAATAATCCTGTACCGGGTCTTTTTGGCTTTTCCGAGCCTGCACCTCCTGCCTCCTGTAGCGGCACTGGAGATGTTCTTGGCCATTCAACTTGTGCCGAATCAAATGGTTGAGGTGTGGTGACACTCTTAGAGGTTTTGAGCTCCGTTGACGCTGAATGTCAACAAGACGGAAAGATGGTTTACAAAAGCTGTGCTGCCTCTAATGGTGTGTGTTGGTAACGGGGAACGCGGTAAATCAATGATTCTGCACGACAGAGTGGGGAAAATGTGGTGCACGCCTGTTGTTGATTTTTTCCTTCCTCGTCTTTTTCTTCCATGACAGTTGTGCAGCTATTTCTTTCTCTGTGTGGGTTTTTTTTTCCCCTCCACTCTGCCTGTTAGTCCTGTGTGTCTGCCTTCTTACAAGGCGAGGTCTCTCCCCATTCTGCAAAAAAAAATTGACAGCGGCACGGGATTACACAAACTGATAGTAATTAGGCAGTTAATTTGCATTTACAAATGGTCTGTGTATTTTAGGGTGTGCAGATGTTCTGGTCTTCTCCCATCGTATAGTATTTCCTTGAAAAGTTGTCCTATCAATATTAAGAATCAAGAATTGGATGAACAAGGGATGGTGTATTAACGAGTTGCGATTCTTTACACCTTCATTTCTGACTCAAGGAGTCTTTCGAGTCTTTGAAGCTGCCGAATTAATTAATTGTCAATGTGTCTGAACTAAACAGAACCCAAATGTAAGTGACGCATTGGAAGTGGAAATCAGCCGTTAAAGTATCTGTTAACTCTCCTTTCTCGGTGTCAGCGGTATGAGTGGGTGTTCCAACCGGGTCGTGATGTCGCCGTTATGTCAGTGACTGAAGCACTGCATTGCTGTCCTCCACTTCAGACGAATATCGGGAAAATCAGAATATCGCGTTTTATATTCCAGAGACTATTTATTTTGCTCTCCGTGGACGAGTCAATCCAGCACTACAGCTACAAAAATTGGTGGAGCTGATTTTCCTTTTCGATTACCACGATAAAACTCGTAATATTCTGAAAGCCATATGATAAAAAAATTATTTAACACTATATATTCTCCGTCATTAGCAAGTCATTTTTTTTTCCGTGTGGTATAAATACCAGAAACACGTGAGGTGTGTTATTTCTTCGTGGTCGTGATCGCGTCCAGGATCTCAGAATCGATCGACTGGAGAAAAGCTAACGCAGCCGATCACCGCTGGCGGGACACCGCTGTCTCCGTAGGTCACGTTCCGTCCCCGCGAGATACCCGTGGGGGAAGCGGGGCGGGCAGCGCCGGGCAGCGCTCGGTGCCTGCAGTGCCGGCAAGAGGCTGCGGGCGCCGCTGTTGACCGAGATGGAGCGAGAGGAAGGCCGGAGCGCTGCAGGCAGCCCCGCCCGCTGCAGCCCGGCTCTATCTGTCACTCGCTCAGTGTCTGTCTCTCGGACTGGCTGGGCGTGAGGAGCAAGGCGGAGGGGCCGGCGGCAGTCACCGGCCGGGAAAGACAAGCAGGGAACGAAGTCGGAATCGTATCGGCGAGCGGCGGCGGGGAGGTGCCGGCGGTTTTGCGGTGCCGGCGGCGGCGCGGCGGCGATGTGGGCGGCGGGGAGGCGCTGGGGCCGGCGGGAGCGAGCGCTGCTCTGGTGCGTGCTGGTGTCGGCGTGGGAGGCGGCGTGGGGGCAGCTGCGCTACTCGGTGCCCGAGGAGCTGCCGAAGGGCTCGTTCGTGGGCGACGTGGCCAAGGACATGGGGCTGCAGCTGCCGGCGCTGAGCGACGGCGGCGTCCGCATCTTGGACAAAGGTAGAACGCAGTATTTCTCTCTTCACGGGAAGACGGGCCATTTGTTGACGGCGGAGAGGATAGACAGAGAGCAGCTCTGCAAGGGCGTGCAGCAATGCGTTCTGCGCTGTGAGGTCGTAGTGGAGGGGGAAATGAGGCTTTATGAAGTCGCAGTTGAAATCATGGACATTAACGACAACGCCCCCAGCTTCCGAGAGCCAGAAACGCAACTAAGAATGAGCGAGATGACAGCTCCGGGGTCACGGTTTCCCCTGCGGCACGCGCAGGACGCGGACTGGGGACGGAATTCCGTGCAGAGCTACGAGCTGAGCGGCGACGAGCACTTCTCGCTGGCCGTGCAGGCGGGCCCCGGCGGCGATCGGCGTCCCGAGCTGGTGCTGGCCAAGGCGCTGGACCGGGAGGTGACGGCGTTTCACGAGCTGGTGCTGAAGGCGAGCGACGGCGGCGAGCCGGTGCGAACGGGCACGGCGCGCATCCGTGTGTCTGTGCTGGACGCGAATGACAACGTGCCCGTGTTCAGCCCGGCGGAGTACTCGGTACGTGTGCCGGAGGACATGCCCGTGGGCTCCACCCTGGTCACGGTGACGGCCACCGACGCTGACGAGGGGTTGAACGGAAAACTGAAATACTCGTTTCAAGAAATCAACGAGAAAGCCTCTAATATTTTTCATGTAGACTCCGCGACTGGAGCGATCACTCTGGTGCGGAGCTTGGACTTCGAGGAAGGCGACTCATATGAACTCGAGGTGCAGGCTGAAGACGGAGATGGACTTTTCGACACGGCAAAAGTTGCGATCACAGTGACAGACGTCAATGACAATGCACCTGAACTGACAGTGTCGTCGGCGCTGAGTGCGATCTCAGAGGACGCTCCGCCGGGGACGGTGGTGGCTCTGCTGCACGTGCAGGATCGGGACTCGGGGGCCAACGGCGAGGTGCGGTGCTCACTGGACGGGGGCCTCCCGTTCCGACTACGGAGCTCACAGGGCAGTTACTACAGCGTGGTGACGTCAAGGGAGCTGGACCGGGAGGTGGTGTCGGAGTACAACGTGACAGTGCGGGCGGCGGACGGCGGGTCGCCGGCGCTGTGGAGCAGCACGGTGCTGTCGCTGCGCGTGCTGGACGTGAACGACAACGCGCCGGTGTTCTCAGAAGAGCGCTACAGCGCGCGCCTGGCCGAGAACAACGCGGCGGGCGCGCTGGTGCTGACGGTGCGGGCGACGGACGCGGACTGGGGTCAGAACGCGCGCGTGCGCTACCGTGTTTTGGAGGGGCGGGTGCGGGGCGCGCCGCTGTCTTCGTACGTGTCGGTGCAGGCGGAGACGGGCGCGCTGTACGCGCTGCGCTCCTTCGACTACGAGGAGGTGCGCGAGCTGGCGCTGTGGGTGCGGGCGGAGGACGGCGGCGCGCCGGCGCTGAGCAGCAACGTGTCGGTGCGGCTCGTGATCGTGGACGAGAACGACAACGCGCCGCAGGTGCTGTACCCGCCGGCGGTGGCACAGCCAGCAGCAGGGCTGGGGCCGGTTCCGGTGTGGTCGGGCGTGGAGCTGTCTCCGCGCTGGGCGGCGCCCGGGTCGCTGGTGGCCAAGGTGGTGGCGGTGGACGCGGACGCGGGTCAGAACGCGTGGCTGTCGTACGAGCTGGCCAAGGCGACGGAGCCGGGGCTCTTCCGCGTGGGGCTGCACAGCGGCGAGGTGCGCACGGCGCGCTCGGCGCTGGCCCGCGACGCGTCGCGGCAGAGCCTGGTGGTGGTGGTGAAGGACCACGGGCGGCCGGCGCTGTCGGCCACGGCCACGCTGACGGTGGTGCTGGCCGAGAGCGTGGCCGAGCTGCTGGCGGAGCTGGGCAGCGCGGCGGCGGGGGCGGCGGCGGGGGCGGTGCCGGGCGAGGCGTCGGTGAGCCTGACGCGGTGGCTGGTGGTGGCGGTGGCGGCCGTGTCCTGCCTCTTCGTCGCCTTCCTGCTGCTGCTGCTGGCGCTGCGCGTGCGGCGCTGGCGGCGCTCGCAGCTGCTGGCGGCGTCCAGTGGCGCCTTGCGCGGCGTGCCGGCCACGCACTTCGTGGGCATCGACGGCGTCCGCGCCTTCCTGCACTCCTACTCGCACGAGGTGTCGCTCACGGCCGACTCGCGCAAGGGCCAGCTCCGCTTGTCGGGCGGCAGCTGCTGCGACACCCTCCCGGCCCGACCGCCGCCCGACGAGCCCGCGCCGCTGCTCGGGGAGGACCCCGACGCTCCCCCGGTGAGTGCCTCGCAACACACTTGCTCCGCCACGCTTCCCTGTGCTCCTCTTCTGCCGGTTTTTTTCTCTTCCGTGATCTGGGTCGTGCAGGGGGAGGTGCGATTCCAGGGTACACAAAGCGTCGTGCAGCAGCTCTCGGTCTGCTGGTGCATCTTGCTCTCAGGAGACAATGTGAGATTTTTTCGCAGCGTAGTTGTTGTGGGAGTGATCAGAAGTGTTAAGGTTCTGTTGGGTGGATTTTCGATAGGGCGTGGCACTGTGTTTTTATCACCATCTAGGTCGTTTCCCATTTTGTTCCCTGACACGTGTCATACTGTTTTACCCATCAGTATTATCTCTTCTGAATGGATGTGTTGCTCCATTAACAAATGCATGTTTACGCTATTAGCAGGAGCATTAATCTTCCCAGCGGGGTGTGTGCTTGAGTAGGATGAGAAACGAGTCCTTAATGCCCCCATAAATTACTGAGCTGCTCATCGTTTCTCCTCTTCCCGGCCTTTGTGGTTTTCCATGATAATAGCGTGAGCAACGAGCTCTCTCTGCATTCGTCTGTGCTTTGATCTTGGTGCATCAGGTGGAGGAATGTGCTGGTGCACAACCGGTCCCCCGCAGATGTCTGTCTGCGTGACATGAAAAGTCTGTGGGTGGCTGCGTGTCTTGGTTTGAAGTTACATGCCAAGACAATACCCATAGAAGGGTGGGAGGGAAACAATTCAAGGTGCAGGGAGGGTCATGTAAGGATGGGGAGTTTGGTCCTGTGCAGATGTTCACTGCACTGTCTTTTCTGCAGGACAGCTCCTCATTTACTTTTAGACCCTTCATGTGCCTTCCCAGGAGCCTAGTGAGCAGAGAAATGTGTTTTCGTTTGTTGTTCAGACATGTATGAATATCTATGTAAATCCGTACTGTGACGGTGGTTCAGTAGAACACGAACAGTCTGTGCTACTGCTCCTTTGTGAAAGGCTGCAGATGTGAGTGCTGGGAGCTGTGAGAGAGAAGCTGTTGAAGGGCACAAGCAAAAAGGGCACAAGCGAAAGGTTTGCTCCTTTCCCTGTTCAGTGCCCAGCTGTAGTATCTTTCATAGACGTGGCAGCCATGGTCTTGTTGGCCCCATACACATGAGGAGAAGTCAAACGTTATCCATGGTCAGGAGAAGTTGCCTGTGCAAGTTTTCTTTTGATGGAGGTTGTCTGCAAATTATGAAGATGAATCGTGTGATTTACAATCGTGTGAGCTGTGAAAGTTTTGAGGAGATTCTTAGGAGTGCTGTGTGTGAGGAGTCATTGGTGGAGACAAGGCATGTGTTGTGTTAATTCCCAGGATTCATTGCTGGACTACGTGACCCTGATGGTGTCTTAAGTTTGGATAGTCCCTTGCTCAGACTTAAATTTGCTAAGCTCTGGCTTCATCAGTTTGCTTTCCTGCTGCGTGATGTTTGCTGTGTATGGCAGCAATTGAGCATAGGTGTACTCATTGAGTTCTGAGCATCGTGTATCTTCCAGGTTGGATCATGTCCTGAAGTAAGATGATGGTGTCTTTGAGCTGATACTTTGACAATTGTGTGTTTATTGGAGCTGAATATCATTTATGCACTAGAGAACATTTTACAGTTCTTCCAAGCATTGTGATGAGCAGAGTAATCAGCTTTGCAGCATCCGTGTTGTGATCCGTGTTCTGAGAGGAGGAGAAGTTGCCTGTGCAACTTTTCCTTCAGTGGTGCCTGTCTGCAAAGGCAGCTTTCCTGTTGCGTAATGTTTGGGCAGGCGGGGGGAAATTCTGTCTATCCAGAGACAAGGCAGGTGAAAACGTTTGCGATGGTATAATTTGAAATGGCTAAAAGATACAAAGACACTGTAGAAGTTCACTTCACCCCCCCATGTGGTTCCATGTTTTTTCTTTTTATTATTTGATGTTTCCCGCTCTTGGCTTGTTCGTGGTCCAGGTCTAAAGCTGGGCCTCATTCTGTCTGGTAATGCTTGAGAGATTAGAAGATCCCTTATAACCATGGAGCTGAGGCAGCAGCTGGCACCTCTACCTTGAGGGGTTTTTAGGAGCCAAGACAAAGCCTTTGATAGACCTCTGCTTCCCTCTGATGTCACTGAATAAAATGCTCTTTTGCCTGTGGTTGATCTATGGCCAAAACACTGGATTTTGTCCGTGGTGCCACTCCAGGCTGTGAATGCAGAGCAAGGAGGGTGAGAGGTTGGCTTTGAGCTGGGAAATTCTGTGGATCTGTGGATCATGGCTTTGGCTGTGCAATGGTTTGGTTTCATGCCTATTGCCAAGGCCTGTGCCATTCCTGCTGTGATCCTGGTTTCGCTGTCCTGAAGGGCAAAGGTAGTCCCCTAATAATAGAGCATTTGTACAGTAACTCTGCTTTTAGAAGCATGATGCCTGTGTAGATCAGCTTGTAATTCTTATGTGAAACCTTCTTAATCACAGAATCATCCAGTTGGAAGAGATCTTTAAGATCATCGAGTCCAACCGTTCACCCTGCACTGCCAGGGTCACTAAACCAAGTCCCTCAGCAAGACATCCACACGTCTTCTGAACACTTCCAGGGATGGGGACTCCACCACCTCCCTGGGCAGCCTGTTCCAAGGCTTAATGACCCTCTGTGTAAAGAAATTTTTCCTGATCTCCAACCTAAATTTCCCCTGATGCAACTTAAGGCTATTTCCTCTTGTCCTCTCATTCGTAACATGGGAGAAGAGACCAACCCTCACCTCCCTACAATCTCCTTTCAGGGAGTTGTAAAGAGCGATAAGGTCTCCCCTGGGCCTCCTCTTCTGAAGACTAAACTGTCGGGGATGGTAATGACGGACTGCACACACTTTATGAAAGTGATAACGCAGACTTTTATTTCAGCTTCTGTCAGTGGTTTTGTAGTCGACAAGGCTGTTCACGCGCTTCAAGGTTACATTTAATTGGTTTGCTTGCAAGGTTCACGCACCTATTCTAACAAAGCAGTTGGCTAGTTAGCTTTTCCTCGTGTACATGTTATTCTTCATTTTACTCCCTCATTCTTGTCTCTTCAGCCACCGTTCATGTCCGTTCATGTCCATTCATGTTAGAGATCTGTCAGCAGCAAGGCCTGTTGCTACTGAAAGTCATCCACAATTCCCCCTTTTTGTTTTTGTGCTAACAATAAAAAATCTATGGCTGCTCTATTTTGAAGCGTGGCACGTCTAATAGAACCGGTGTCTAATAATAATCCACTTAAAGCTCGTGAAGTAGCGTTACTCTGCTTTGCTAACCAACATCCTAATTTATTTAATGTTGCCAGGGCTTTGGCAGTAACCACCCTGGGCATAAAAAGAAGTAGCGATTATTTTGCCATGACTCCAAAACTTAGTCCCGTCATCACATCGGTTGCTATAGGTATGTAAGCTTCCTGATGTCCGTCGTGACCTTCGGAGATTTTAAAATATAGATGCGTTTGGCATTAATAAAGTTAATCGATCCAAACTACAGGGAGCACCCACAGCATTGGAGGGGATGATAATTGAATAACCATCCAATGGGTGGCCTACTAAACAGGTGTAGAAGGGATTTTCTGGTGATGCTGTTGCAAGACAAAGGGAGTCTTGACCCGTCATCTTTGCTAGCATTATCCAGACGTCGGTCTTTGGTTGTGGTGGTATCCAGGCAGCACTGCTCACAGCTATTTGGATCCATCCGATGATGACATGTACAGTCGCACACATGGTGCTGGTGTCCACTGTGGTCTGCTACCTGTGGAAACACAAGCATCGCCTCTTCCCCAAGTTACTAAAGGAAATGGACCATCCCATTGTCTTGTTTCCAAATTTTTCACTTTCACTAAAGCTTTTCCCTCCACTTGTCTGTTGCTTCTCTCCAAGGACATAAAATGTTTAACAAACAGAGGCCCTGATTCATCCCAGCAATTTTAAAAATTGAGTACATATAAGGCTTTAGCTGGTCTTCCATAAGGGTTCATGCTGTCCATTCCCGTTCCCCCTTTTTGTTTTAAAAGCATATTTTTCAGAGTGCCATGAGCCCATTCAACGATTGCCTGACCTGTGGGGGAATGGGGAATACCTGTAACATGTCGAATCCCCCAAAGTTGCAAAAATGTGTTAAAGCGTTGTGCACTATACCCAGGTCCGTTGTCTGTTTTGACTTTTTGTGGTACTCTTGAAGTTGCAAAGGCATATAGCAAGTGACGACAAACATCCCATGCCTTCTCTCCGGTGTGTGCTGTGGCACAGAGGGCTCCGGAAAAGGTATCGATAGACACATGTACATATTTGAGTCGCCCAAAGGCAGGAACATGCGTCACATCCGTCTGCCACAATTCCAGCACCTCAAGTCCCCGTGGGTTCACCCCAACAGTAGGTGCTGGGCATAACTGTTGGCAGTCAGGACAGGCGGTGACTATCAGTCGAGCCTGCGTCAAAGGCAGGCCAAAAGATTGGCAAAGCGCTTTAGCATTCTGGTGAAAAAAGGTGTGCGACAGTCGAGCCTGTTCAAATGCATTCGGCACAACTATAGCTCCAGCCAAACGATCAGCTTCAGCGTTGCCTTCAGCAATGGGTCTGGGCAAACTCGTGTGAGAGTGAATATGTACAATAAAATAGGCATGTTTGCGTGAGTTTAACAAATACAATAATTCTCGTAAAAGATAAAACAAGTGCTCGTGTGATACATCTTTCAAATACGCACCTTCTAACCTTGTCACGATTCCTGCTACATAGGCTGAGTCAGTAATTCAATGAGATGTCCCCTTTCAACAACATAAACAACAGGTGCAGATCCTCATTAGTAAATCCTAATAATGGTTGTACCCTAGTTAATTGACCCTAATAACTTTTGCAAATCATTGAGGGAGGTCACCTCAGGGACCAGTTTCACGGCCTGGGGTTGAATACTTTGGGTATGATGCGCCACCATAGATATTGCCAGGGCGAATAACGCTGTATTTTTCCTGGAGCTATCACCAGGCTGTGGCTGGTAACTTGTGTTATCACTAGCGATAAAGCTGGGGACATATCTGTTAATACAATTAAGGTAAATAATAATACACCCTGTTTGATGAATTGGCGGGGGGAAGAAGAAAGTTACCTCAGTTCATACACATACCAACCCTCGAACAGCAAGTGATGTTCAAATCCACAGTGTCCCCAGCATAGATTGTTTTTGGGATGAGGCGTCGGTAGGTACCGGTCCACTACCTCGCCCCTGTGCTCAAACAGCACTACCTAGATAGCAGAGGTTAAAGCCGCCCCTCACATAACGTGTGGCCAGTCCGTACGTGTGGACCGTCCCAAACTCCACCTGTCAATCACATAATCTGTAACTTCACGCATGCCCAATTTCACTACTGGGGTCGCTGTTTGGGGGTTGTTTGACTTCATCTTTATCACAAACAGGGTAAACAACAGGCAATACACAGGAAAATACCACAGAGAGAGGATGCAATTAATAATAAATTGCGTGACCGTGGCCAGCCCCAAGTTTATCTGCAAACGGATTCCATCCGGTACTGACAGTCCGTTGTTTTGTTAAGTCCTGTAATGACTGGATTTGTTGATGAATCGAAGTAAG
This sequence comes from Bucorvus abyssinicus, assembly GCA_009769605.1. Taxonomy (NCBI): domain Eukaryota; kingdom Metazoa; phylum Chordata; class Aves; order Bucerotiformes; family Bucorvidae; genus Bucorvus; species Bucorvus abyssinicus. The sequence goes on along the minus strand of CM020041.1, from coordinate 19,186,912 downwards.
TCCTGGAACAACTGGATTTGTTGATGAATCGATGTTGAATGATCACTCAAGTTCATGCAGCACATTCCATCAAATTCTTAACATAAAAAAAAAAAAACCCAACAGCATTGGCATGATCTTCTCTTGCAGCCACAAGGTTGTATCGGTGGTTGTGGCCAAGTCCAACCCGGCGCTGCCAGCGGTGCTGGCTGCGAGCTCAGTGACATAGTGTTTGGAAGCTGCTGCACGTTGGTGGTCTGAGGTGCTTGAAGTCAAATTTGGAGCAGCATTGCTTACCCCAGTGTTATCCTTCCCTGCTTTTCGGACACAACTCGCTGATACTGTCTGCTGTGCAGACCGAGGTCACCACTAAACCCTGTGGGCCGCGGTGGGGGTGCAGCAAGTCAGAACCACTGAACCAAAAACACCCTCCCACGGTCACTGCCATCCTGCAAGCGGGAAGAGAACATCCCTTTGTTTTTCACTTTAAAAGATGAAGGCCGCTCGGCGCGCTGCACTGGAAAACCAGCGTACCGAGCACACAGAGATGTACCGAGCACACAGAGGCGTACCGAGCACACAGAGGCGTACCGAGCACACAGAGATGTACCGAGCACACAGAGGCGTACCGAGCACACAGAGGCGTACCGAGCACACAGAGATGTACCGAGCACACAGAGGCGTACCGAGCACACAGAGGCGTACCGAGCACACAGAGATGTACCGAGCACACAGAGATGTACCGAGCACACAGAGGCGTACCGAGCACACAGAGGCGCACCGAGCACACAGAGGCGTACCGAGCACAGGCAGCTGCAGTGGGGGAGGCTCTGATCTTCAACGGCAAGAGCAGGGGGGGAAAACCCAGCTGCACAAGGCGGACGGAGGGGCGAGGGTGGGTGCCGGCTGTCCTGCTTCAACTTCTCAAGCGCTTTTTGCACCGCTGCGTCTCTCCACATCCCACTCCAAATCATACAACGAGTACTCGTCCACAATAACTGAGCTGTCGTCTGACAGTCATGAGGACACAATACGTACGTTTCAAACACCGCTTTAAGTAAGCTCATCGCATGCGGGGATTTGACCCCCTAGTCTTTGACCGCATGTTGAAGTTCTTTTATGATACCAAAGTTGATGGACTCACACCTCGGTCACTGATTTGCTTCAGAGGTTACTGGGCATACGGTGAGGTCCTTTAAGAAATCCAAGTCCGGGATCTAAAGGGATTTTTTTTTTTTTTTTTTTTTTTTGCATACCAAAGATAAATCAGGGTATTCAGGCAGAGCCGAAGGCTCACAGGCTGGAAGGGTCAAGTCAGGGGGGCCTCGGGGCGGGAGGGTGAGGGATCCCTGGGTGCTGCTTTTTCTTTTTCTGCCACTTTGCTTCGAGTCGGGGGGGTCACGGGGCGGGGGGGTGAGGGATCCGTGAATACCCCTTTACCTAACAACTGATCAGGTCCTGTGGTTTTCAGCTCATCATTCTCATCTCTGTCCAAGTTTTTGAGTGCTTCTTCAGTAACTAGTATTCCCCACTTGTCCTGCCACAACAGTCTCTGCACTAAAGTTAATATCATGCCACACAGTTCCTCGCAATCAAACGGTGTCATGAGCTGCCCCGGCATGATATTTTCGAGGAGCCCCCTAGTGAACAGCGCAGACAAACCATGCTGTGTGACCGCCTTTCGTAGTTCTTTTACCGTGTCCCAGTGCAGGGGTCTATGTTCAGGCTGGCCGTTACCCATCATAACAACGGGGAACGCTGCAATGTTTTGGTCACCGTCTTTCATTGCCTGGTGTCGCATTTCCATCCAGGTCGCTCGTGGGTCAGCTACAAGGATTTTTGGCACATCATCCCACAAATTGGGTGGGAGAGGCGACCACAATGGTTTTGGCTGTGGTTTCGCTTCAGCTGAGGACTCGGGAGGTGGTGGAAGCGGCCATTCCTCCCCGTCCATCATAGATGTTGTCGTTTTAGTTTTAACTTTCTCAGTTTGCACGGCAATAGATGGCAAAGGACGCTGTGACGGCAACCGCACTCGCACAATGTCCTCAATGTCCTCTCCTGGGGGCTCCCCCGGGGGTGTGGAAGGTTCTACCACACTCGCCACTGCCCCAGCTGTCCCTGATTCAGTCTTGCCTTTTCCAGTTATCAGTTTGCGGGCTTCCATGGCTAATTTGCCTTCCGCTCGTATATCATGAATCGCCACTTTCATTATCTTCCAAGTAGTCGCCAGCTGTGCATCCTTTTTATCTCCCGCGGCTGTAGCCTCCCACAGCACATTGCCTGCCTCTTCACTCTTCCAGGGGTCAAAAGCAGTCTGCGTGTCAGGGGAGAAGCCCCGCTCTTTCAACCATATCAATAAAAGTCTTAGACTGTATTCATCATGCTTGATTCCTCTCTTAGAGAGTATATGCAGGAATAGGGTGACTATCGCTTTTTCCACTGGTGTGGACGCTGTCTGCCCCATCCCACTCCCCAGTGTACCTTTCACATCGTACGAATCCGGATTCGCTTTTCAGCCGCACCCGCTCCCACTCTGGCGTCGATCCGCTCTGGCATCGGTGCTCACCTTACTTAAGGTCCCGGCGGGTATCCCCAGTGCCACTTCTTCTCGGTCGCTGAACCCCTGCGCCGCTTCTTCTCGGTCGCAGTCTTCCCTGAGGTCGTCCTCCTTCTTCGGAATAATCACGTCGGGGTCACCATTTGTCGGGGACGGTAACGACGGACTGCACACACTTTATGAAAGTGATAACGCAGACTTTTATTTCAGCTTCTGTCAGTGGTTTTATAGTCTACAAGGCTGTTCACGCGCTTCAAGGTTACATTTAATTGGTTTGCTTGCAAGGTTCACGCACCTATTCTAACAAAGCAGTTGGCTAGTTAGCTTTTCCTCGTGTACATGTTATTCTTCATTTTACTTCCTCATTCTTGTCTCTTCAGCCACCGTTCATGTCTGTGCATGTCCGTTCATGTCCATTCACGTTAGAGATCTGTCAGCAACAAGGCCTGTTGCTACTGAAAGTCATCCACACTAAACCATCCCAGTTCCCTCAGCCGATCCTCATAAGATCAGTTCTCTAAACCCTTCACTATTTCATTGCCCTTCTCTAAACCCGCTCCAGTACGTCAATGTCCTTCTTGAAGTGAGGGGCCCAAACCTGGACACAGTACTCGAGGTGTGGCCTCACCAGTGCCGAGTACAGGGGCACAATCACTTCCCTGCTCCTGCTGGCCACACTAGTGCTGATACAAGCCAGCATGCCATTGGTCTTCTTGGCCACCTGGGCACACTGCTGGCTCATATTCAGCCAGCTGTCAACCAACACCCCCAGGTCCTTTTCTACTGGGCAGCTTTCCAGCCACTCTTCCCCAAGGCTGTAACATTGCAGGGGGTTGTTGTGACCCAAGTGCAGGACCCAGCACTTGGTCTTGTTGAATTTCATAGAATTGGCCTCAGCCCATCGATCCAGCCTGTTGAGCCTGTAGAGCCTCCCGACCTTCAGGCAGATCAACACTACCTCCCAGCTTAGTGTCATCTGCAAACTTACTGAGGGTGCACTCAATCCCCTCATCCAGATCATTGATAAAGATGATGAAAAGCACAGACCGCAATACTGAGCCCTGAGGAACACCACTGGTGACCGGCTGCCAGCTGCATTTAACTCCATTCCCCACCACTCTCTGGGCCCGGCCATCCAGACAGGTTTTGATCCAGGGAAGTGTCCACCCATCCAGGCCACAGCCAGCCAGTTTCTGCGGGAGAAGGTTATGAGAAATGGTGTCAAAGGCCTTACTAAAGTCCAGGTAAACAACATCCACAGCTCCTCCCTCATCCACTGGACGGGTCACCTTGTTATAGAAGGAGATCAGGTTGCTCAAACAGTACCTGCCCTTCATAAATCCATATTGACTGGGCTGGATCACCTATCCTGTACATGTTGCATTATGACACTCAGGATGATCTGCTCCATGACTTTCCCTGGCACTGAGGTCAGACTGACAGGCCTGTAGTTCCCTAGGTCTTCCTTACAGCCTTTCTTGCAGATCGGCATCACATTTGCCAGCCTCCTGTCAGCTGGTACCTCCCTCATTAGCCAGGACTGTTGGTAAATGATGGAAAGCGGTTTGGCGATCACCCCTGCCAGCTCCCTCAGAACTCTTGGGTGGATGCCATCTACTCCCATAGACTTGTGCACATTTAAGCTGTGCAGCAGTTCACTTACCATTTCCTCTTGGGTTTTGGGGCCTTGGTAATGCTCTCCATCTCTGCTGTCTCGTTCTAGAGGCCAAGCGCTCAGTGAGTTGGTCTGACCATTAAAGACTGAGGCACAGAAGGCATTCAGCACCTCAGCCTTTTCTTCCTCTTTGGTCACTATTTTTCCCATTGCATGCAGCAAAGGATGGAGAGTCTCCTTAATCCTCCTTTTGCTATTCATGTATTTATAGACACCCTGCCAACCAGTCTCCTAAAAAGGTCAAAGTCTGCCCTCCGGAAGTCCAAGGTGGCAGTTCTACTGAGCCCCCTCTCTACTGCTTCTAGAGCTGAAAACTCTGTTATCTCATGGCAGCTGTCTTCCACACACTCTAGGAACCTCCTAGACTGTTTCCTCACTGCTGTATTGAATTTCCAGCAGACATCTGGTAAATCGAAGTCGCCCACAAGAACAAGTGGCAGTGGTCGTGAGACTTCTCCCAGGTGCTTGTAGAATATTTCAACTAGGTCTTCATCCTGGTTGGGTGGTCTATAGCAGACCTGCCACTATGTTGTCTGCCTTTATCCAAATTCTATCTCCCTACAATGTTGTGTTGCAGAGTTTCTTCATAGTTGTAATCACACTTTGCTTCAGGCCTCTGTTTCCTGGAAGGTCCTGGTTCATTTTCCCCATTTCTGGCTACTGCTTTTGCATGTGAATCTGTGCGTGTTGTTTTGCGTCAAGTCCCTACTTGTAGCACCTAAGGCAGTATTTAAGGTGTGAGGAAAAGGAAGCACTTTCTTAGAAGACTGATCTGGAGAAAGAGACCCATGTTAACCTGTCTATACTTATGGCTTCCTACTTGTGGGAGATGAGCAGGTCCCACAGTAGAAACAAATTGCTAAGATATGGTGACTGTTTATTGAAACGAACCTCCCTGCTGAGTAGCCCAGCATAAGACTTTATGGCCACACTTCAGCTTGAGATATGAAGGACTTGTGGGTGCTGTCAGGAATGAATTTCAACACCTGCAGTGAAGACCAAGAAGAGTTCCCAGTGACTTTCTCTGACAACACTTTCTCTTCTAATGCTTCCTTGCCTAAACTTGTCTGATTGATGGCTTTGCTTTTTTTTTAAAGGTTTCTTAAGTGTGTAGGTTTACTTGTAATTAGCAGCAATGCTTTGTTTAAGGCGGCATCATGTGTTAGTGCCTCTTGCTACAGCAGATGTGAAAGGCAAAATATGTGAAGGTATGTTTGTGTTCTGTTATTGATGGGGGAATAAGATGTAAACCTGACCTTAGCAGAAGTGACATCTGTGTGGAACACTGCATGTCATAAAAGAGGGGAGGAGATTCTCTGGCCACTCTCTGTTGGGTGACTGCTCCTCATTCAGTTTGGCCATTTAACACTCTTGTGGTTTAGAATCCTTCATTTTCTTTTCAGACTGGTGACGAGGGGAAGAATGTACCTTCCTTCTTGGTCTGATTGTAGCATGCTGGCCTCTCATGATGTGTTTTTGCCAATTCTGAGAAGGTCAGAAGCAAACTTGCAAGTTGTGTGGTGTTGGAGAGAGGACAGGAGCTCTGTGTGTGTGAGGCTCTAGAAGAACAGATGGTCATTTCCTTGCTTGTCATGGTTAACACAACCATGTGCCTGATGGAGTACTGTACAATTTGTGTGCATTCTGCTCAGCAAGTTTGGCCTGAGCAATGTTTTTCCACCTGATCTGCCCATTTCTCTCTGTTTCTAACTCTTGCCTTGTTTGTTGTCATGAGCTGCATCTCGACCTCAGGGTGTCTGATAATCAAATGGTGACAGTCACACTTGTGCCCATTGTGTGAGTGTAGGGGCAGTTCCCATACACAGCTTGGATGTTTACATGTGTCATGTGGAAGGCTTTTGTCGACATACATGTACTCCCAGAGCACACTTGTCTGTGGCAGGGGAAAGCAGGACTCCAAGCTGAGTGGTGCAGTTGATTTGCTAGAGGGAAGGGATGCCATCCAGGCAGACCCTGACAGCCTTAAGAGTTGGACCGATGTGTGAACCTCATGAAGTTGAACAAGGCCAAGTGCGAGGTCCTGCACCTGGATCGGGGCAACCCCCAGTTTCAACACAGACTGTGCGCTGAATGGGTGGAGAAGGGCTTGGGGGTAGTGATGAGTGACAAAGGGGCCATGGGGTACCACAGTAAACTGGCTGCCCAGAAAGCCAATCAGATCCAGGGCTGCATGTCAAGTAGTGTGGGCAGCAGGTTGAGGGAGGTGGTTCTCCCCCTCTACTCCACTGCATGAGACCCTACTTGGAGGACCGCGTCCATCTGTGCACCAACACTACAAGAACCTATGAGAGCTGGTCCAGAGGAGAGCCACAACAATTGTCAAAGGCATGGAATATGTTTGCTATGAAGAAGGGCTGAAGGAGTTGAGGTTCTTCAAGCCTGGAGCATACAGGACAAGGGGCAAGGGTTTTAAAGCGAAAGAGGGTAGATTTGAACTGGATGTAAGGAGGAAATGTTTTAAAGTAAGGGTGGTGAGACCCAGTGAAGGATGCTTCTGCCCTTGTCAGGGGTGGACTTGCTGACCTTTAAAGGTCCTTTCCATCTCAAAGCATTCTACGATTCTATGAATGTCTCAGTGTGGCTTTGCTCTCTCCCACTGTCAGACCCTCAGGTAAAGTGAAATGAAGGGATTTTTGTGAATCAGAAACCACATAGTAAAGGTTATTCTGCTTAGCATGCAATGATGCACATTGACTTTAGGGTGGTAAGTTTCTCAGTTCTTCTCCCTGCAAGAAAAATCACAGTGGAACAAACTTCTGAGCTTTATGTGAGCAAAAGACAGAAATGCAGGGAGATGGAAAGCCTTTGCAGGTCTGTTATGACAGGATTGCAATGACTCTTGTTCCATTCTGTTTGTGATTACATATTGATTATTGCATCACAAATATTTCCTTGTTGCTTTTCGACCCTGGTTAGGGAAAGCAGATTGAAAATAAAGTCTTCTGCACCTATAAAAATATTATTGTTCTTATAGTTCTGTCTTGAATTTATTAAGAGAATTTGACTTCCTTCCTTCATCACTTTGCCACGGATGTTTACTACTGACTATTCACTGTGATACAAGAAGATGACAAAAAAATCTCCTAACAACGTTTCTCAGTTTTCACCGCCTTTGACATCGCATTAAGCAAATGTTTCTCTTCTTCCTGATTCTAATAAAAGAGAGAATCCAAACCCGGTTGCAGTCCCTAAACAGCAGCCTAAAGCTCGGCCCCCCGTGGCGCGGCCATCCGCCGGCTGCGGTGGCGTCGCGTCGCCTGCGGGTGCCGCTGTTGCCCAACGCGGAGAGGCGCTGGAGCCGCAGCCGCCGCCGCCGCAGCGTCCGGCCCCCGCAGGCTGCTCGCTCGCCCGGCGCCGGTCACAGCGGCACCGGCAGCGGCACTGGCAGCAGACGCGAGAGGCGGCGCAGTACGGGCAGCAGCGGCGACTGAACCGGTGCCAACATCGCTGCCCTCCGCGGTCCCTGCTCTGGTACCGGAGAGTGGCGGCTGGAAGCGAGGGAGGGCGGCAGCAGGCGGGAGGAGCGCGGCGAGCGCTGCCGAGAATGGCGGTCAGGCAGAGGCAGGCGGCGAGTGCGAGTGCGAGCCGCCGGCGAGCGGTCGGGCGGGTGCTGCTGCCCGCTTTGCTGCTGGGCTTGTGCTGCGGGGCGGCGCCGGAGCGGATCCGCTACGTTATCCCCGAGGAGCTGGGCAGAGGCTCGCTGGTGGGGCCGCTGGCGCGGGACGTGGGGCTGAGCCCGGCCGAGCTACCGGCACGGCAGCTGCGGGTGGCGTCTGCCGCTAAAAGGCAGCTGAAATACTTCACGGTGAGCGAGGAGACGGGCAACCTGTACGTGAGCGAGAGGCTGGACCGGGAGGAGATGTGCGGCGAGGCGGCGTCCTGCTCCGTGAGCTTCGAGGCGCTGGTGCAGAACCCGCTCAACGTTTTCCACGTCGACGTGGACATCCAGGACATCAACGACAACGCGCCGCGCTTCCTGCGAGACAATTTCCAGCTGGAGATCAGCGAACTGACTTCTCCCGGTGCCCGGTTTGCAGTAGGAGCAGCCGAAGACGCGGACGTGGGCAGCAACTCGCTGCAGGGCTACGAGCTGGAGGCCAACGGGTACTTCGCGGTGGAGGTGAAGGAGAGGCAGGACGGCAGCAAGTTCGCAGAGCTGGTGCTGCGCCGAGCGCTGGACCGGGAGAGCGAGCAGAGCCTGCGGCTGGTGCTGACGGCGCTGGACGGCGGCGAGCCTCCGCGGAGCGGCACCGCCCAGCTCTGCATCAACGTCACCGACGCCAACGACAACGCACCCGTGTTCGCGCAGGAGCGGTACCGCGCGAGCCTGCGCGAGGACGCGGCGCCGGGCTCCATGGTGCTGAACGTCTCTGCTTCCGACGCCGACGCGGGCACCAACGCCCGCATCACCTACGGCTTCGGGGAAATGCCGGCCAAGGTGCTTCAGAAGTTCGTGGTGGACGCGGCGAGCGGCACGATCACGCTGCAGGAGGCGCTGGACTTCGAGGACACGCGAGGCTACACGCTGCTGGTGGAGGCGCGGGACGGGGGCGGTCTGGTGGCACACTGCGAGGTTGAGGTGGAGGTTCTGGACGTGAACGACAATGCACCCGAGATCACAATACTGTCAGTGTCGAGCCCAGTGCCCGAGGACGCGCCGGCCGGCACGGTGGTGGCCCTCCTGAACGTGAACGACCCGGACTCCGGCGAGAACGGTCAGGTGTGGTGCGAGCTGCTGGGGGAGGCGCCGCTGTCGATCACGGCGTCCTCCGGGGGCTCGTACAAGGTGGTGACGGCGAGCGCGCTGGACCGCGAGCAGGCGTCGGAGCACCGGGTGACGGTGGTGGCGAGGGACCGGGGCCGGCCGGCGCTGTCGAGCAGCGCGGCGCTGTTGCTGGAGGTGTCGGACGTGAATGACAACGCGCCCGTATTCGAGGAGGCCGCCTACAGCGCCTACGTGTCGGAGAACAACGCGGCGGGCGCGCTGGTGGTGCGCGTGCGGGCGCTGGACGCGGACGCGGGCGCCAACGGGCGCGTGAGCTACTGGCTGGCGGGCGGCAGCGCGGGCGCGTCGGCGTACGTGTCGGTGGAGGCGCGGAGCGGCGCGGTGTACGCGCAGCGCTCGTTCGACTACGAGCAGTGCCGCGAGTTCGCGGTGTCGGTGCGGGCGCAGGACGGCGGGTCTCCGGCGCGGAGCTCGACGGCGACGGTGCGCGTCTTCGTGCTGGACCAAAACGACAACGCGCCGCGGGTGCTGTGGCCGGCGTCGGGCGCGGGCGCGGGAGCAGGGGGAGCGGGGCTGGAAGCGGCGGCGGGGTCGGCCCCCGCTCCGGTGGCGTTCGAGGTGTTGCCGCGCTCGGCCGAGGCCGGGTACCTGGTGGCGAAGGTGGTGGCGGTGGACGCGGACGCGGGTCGCAACGCGTGGCTGTCGTACGAGCTGTTGGGTTGGTCGGAGGCGGCGCTGTTCCGCGTGGGGCTGCACAGCGGCGAGGTGCGCACGGCGCGGGCCGTGTCGGAGAGGGACGCGGCGAAGCAGCGTGTGGTGGCCGTGGTGAAGGACCACGGGCAGCCGTCGCTGTCGGCCACGGCCACGCTGCACGTGGTGCTGGCCGAGAGCTTGCAGGAGGCGCTGCCGGAGCTGAGCGAGCGGGCGGCGGTCGCCGACGCGCCGGCCGAGCTGCAGTTCTACCTGGTGCTGGCGCTGGCGCTGCTGTCGGCGCTCTTGGTGCTGAGCGTGGCGCTGGCCGTGCTGGCGCGGCTGCGGCGGGCCGGGCCGCCCGCCGTGCTGCGCTGCCTGGGCGCGCAGCGGTTCTCGGTGGCCGGCGCCGCCTTCCCGGCCGACTTCTGCGAGGGCACCTTGCCCTACTCCTACAACCTGTGCGTGGCGCCGGGGCGCGCCGAGGCCGCTTGGCCGCAGCCGCCGCCGCCGCCGCTGGTGGGGCCGAGCGTGGCGGCGGAGGATCTTCTCGTTGGGGAGCCGTGCGGGGAGCGGAGCCCGATCAGCGGCGCCGTGGCGGGAGAGTCGCCCTTGGACCCCGACGCTCCGCAGGTCGGTAACCCCGTGCGCTCTCTCTGCTTTCTTCCAACCCTTCTGAGCTGCCTTTCTCCTTTCCCCTGATTTTTCCCCGTGTGCTGTGGATTGGGAGTGCTTGGGCGTATCACAGTGAGGAAATGAGAGACTGCGGTCACTCTCTTCCGCTAAGAGCAGGCAGTTGCTGCAGCATTCCGTGTTTTATCAGTGGTTACAGGTTCAAGTTCGCATAAAAATTTTTGTCTCTATCTTTTGTGTTGCCTGGGTTGGTATTGGTTAGTGACGGTGAAGGTTCATTCGTAGCCTGCAGAAGGAGATCTGCTTCTGCATGTCACAATAGAGAAAACGGTACGGAAGCTGGTGTTAGAGATTTTTCCTTCCTGATGGATTTTTTCTGAACCGGTGTACTTGACCCCGGTTGTGAGCTGCAAACTAACCCTTTCGTTCAGTTAATCTTGAGTGACTGATTGTCACCCAACATTTTTGGCAATGCCGCTGCAGAACTAAGAGCAATGGTAGCAGTAACGGGACAGGTTAACTTTTGTTAACTTTCTTTTCCCGTCTTGGTCTGCTATTTCCTCTCTTTGACCTGATCAGCCTTTCATACAGAGTAAAATGTGTACGATGAGATTGGGGAAAACAGGAACAGACGTTTAAATAAAAATTCTAGATTTGTGTGATGACGGAGGTGAGCTTCTGGTCTTGTTTTTTGTGCTTTGCCGTTTAGTGCTGATCTAGGATTCCATGAACGAAGGAAATAATCCTGTACCGGGTCTTTTTGGCTTTTCCGAGCCTGCACCTCCTGCCTCCTGTAGCGGCACTGGAGATGTTCTTGGCCATTCAACTTGTGCCGAATCAAATGGTTGAGGTGTGGTGACACTCTTAGATGTTTTCAGCTCCGCTGCTGCTGAACGTCAAGAAGACGGAAAGATGGTTTTCAAAAAGTGTGCTGCCTCAAATGGTGTGTGTTGGTAACGGGGAACGCGGTAAATCAATGATTCTGCACGACAGAGTGGGGAAAATGTGGTGCACGCCTGTTGTTTTTGAGTTTTCCTTCCTCGTCTTTTTCTTCCATGACGGTTGTGCAGCTATTTCTCTCTCTCGGTCTTTTTTTTTTTTCTCCGCCCCCCGATTGTTAGTCCGGTGTGCCTGCCTTCTTACAAGGCGAGGTCTCTCCCCATTCTGCGAAAAAAACTCGACAGCGGCTCGAGAATACACAGAGAGCAATTAAGCACTAGAATTTGCATTTACAAATGGTCCGTGAGTTTAGGGTGTGCAGATGCTGTTGTCTTCTCCCTTCCTGTAGTGTTTTGTATGGGAAATGTGTTCTACCAACAGGAATTAGATGAACAAGGGATGGTTTATTACCGAGTAGCGATCCTTTACACCTTCATTTCTGACAACAAAAAAGCCTCTTCTGAGTCTTTGAAGCTGCCGAATTAATTAATTGTCAATGTGTCTGAACTAAAGAGACCCCAAATGTAAGTGATGCATTGGAAGTGGAAATCACCCGTTAAAGTATCTGTTAACTCTCCTTTCTCGGTGTCAGCGGTATGAGTGGGTGTTCCAACCGGGTCGTGATGTCGCCGTTATGTCAGTGACTGAAGCACTGCATTGCTGTCCTCCACTTCAGACGAATATCGGGACAATCAGAATATCGCGTTTTATATTCCAGAGACTATTTATTTTGCTCTCCGTGGACGAGTCAATCCAGCACTACAGCTACAAAAATTGGTGGAGTTGATTTTCCTTTTCGATTACCACGATAAAACTTGTAATATTCTGAAAGCCATATGATAAAAAAATTATTTAACACTATATATTCTCCATCATTAGCAAGTCATTTTTTTTTCCGTGTGGTATAAATACCAGAAACACGTGAGGTGTGTTATTTCTTCGTGGTCGTGATCGCGTCCAGGATCTCAGAATCGATCGACTGGAGAAAAGCTAACGCAGCTGATCACCGCTGGCGGGACACCGCTGTCTCCGTATGGAACGTTCCGTCCCCGCGAGATACCCGTGGCGAAAGCAGGGCGGGCAGCGCCGGGCAGCGCTGGGTGCCTGCAGTGCCGGCAAGAGGCTGCGGGCGCCGCTGTTGACCGAGACGGAGCGAGAGGAAGGCCGGAGCGCTGCAGGCAGCCCCGCCCGCTGCAGCCCGGCTCTATCTGTCACTCGCTCAGTGTCTGTCTCTCGGACTGGCTGGGCGTGAGGAGCAAGGCGGAGAGGTCGGCGGCAGCGGCCGGGAAAGACCAGCAGGGAACGAAATCGGAATCGTATCGGCGAGCGGCGGCGGGGAGGCACCGGCGGTTTTGCGGTGCCGGCGGCTGCGCGGCGGCGATGTGGGCGGCAGGGCAGGCGCTGGGGCCGGCGGGAGCGAGCGCTGCTCTGGTGCGTGCTGGTGTCGGCGTGGGAGGCGGCGTGGGGGCAGCTGCGCTACTCGGTGCCCGAGGAGCTGCCGAAGGGCTCATTCGTGGGCGACGTGGCCAAGGACCTGGGGCTGCAGCTGCCGGCGCTGCGCGACGGCGGCGTGCGCGTTGTGTCCGAAGGCAGGACGCAGTATTTCTCTCTGCACAGGAAGACCGGACATTTGTTGACGGCGGAGAGGATAGACAGAGAGCAGCTGTGCGAGAGCATTGAGCAGTGTGTGCTGCGTTGTCAGCTGATCGTCGAGGGGGAAATGCAGGTGTACGGAGTCGAAGTGGAGATCACGGATATTAACGACAACGCGCCCAGCTTCCGAGAAACAGAAGCCGAGGTGAGAATGAGCGAGACGATAGCTCCGGGGTCACGATTTTCTCTGGCCGTGGCTCACGACCCGGACTGGGGACGGAACTCCGTGCAGAGCTACGAGCTGAGCGGCGACGAGCACTTCTCGCTGGCCGTGCAGGCGGGCCCCGGCGGCCACCGGCGTCCCGAGCTGGTGCTGGCCAAGGCGCTGGACCGGGAGGTGGCGGCGTTTCACGAGCTGATGCTGAGGGCGAGCGACGGTGGCGAGCCGTCTCGGACGGGCACAGCGCGCATCCGCGTGTCCGTACTGGATGCTAATGACAACGCGCCCGTGTTCAGCCCGATGGATTACTCAGTGCGTGTGCCAGAGGACGTACCCGTGGGCTCCACTCTGGTCACCGTGACGGCCACCGACGCCGATGAAGGGATATATGGGCACGTGAAATATTCTTTGAAGAACATTAGGGAGAAAGCGTCTAAGATTTTCCATCTGGACTCCGAGACGGGAGCGATCACTCTGGTGCGGAGCCTGGACTTCGAGGAAGGCGACTCCTTCGAACTGGAAGTGCAGGCACATGATGGCGGGGGTCTCTTCGACACGGCAAAAGTCTATATTACAGTTACAGACGTCAACGACAATGCGCCCGAGATTTCGGTGCGATCGGCGCTTAGCGCGATCTCTGAAGACGCCCCGCCGGGGACGGTGGTGGCCCTGTTGCACGTGCAGGACCGGGACTCAGGGGCCAACGGCGAGGTGCAATGCAGCATCGCCGAGCACCTCCCGTTCCGGCTGGAGAAGTCCTTTGAGGATTACTACCGCGTGGTGACATCAAGGGAGCTGGACCGGGAGGCGGTGTCGGAGTACAACGTGACGGTGCGGGCGGTGGACGGCGGGTCGCCGGCGCTGTGGAGCCGCGCGGTGCTGTCGCTGCGCGTGCTGGACGTGAACGACAACGCGCCGGTGTTCTCAGAAGAGCGCTACAGCGCGCGCCTGGCCGAGAACAACGCGGCGGGCGCGCTGGTGCTGACGGTGCGGGCGACGGACGCGGACTGGGGTCAGAACGCGCGCGTGCGCTACCGTGTTTTGGAGGGGCGGGTGCGGGGCGCGCCGCTGTCTTCGTACGTGTCGGTGCAGGCGGAGACGGGCGCGCTGTACGCGCTGCGCTCCTTCGACTACGAGGAGGTGCGCGAGCTGGCGCTGTGGGTGCGGGCGGAGGACGGCGGCGCGCCGGCGCTGAGCAGCAACGTGTCGGTGCGGCTCGTGATCGTGGACGAGAACGACAACGCGCCGCAGGTGCTGTACCCGCCGGCGGCGTCGGGCACAGCCAGCGCAGGGCTGGGGCCGGTTCCGGTGTGGTCGGGCGTGGAGCTGTCTCCGCGCTGGGCGGCGCCTGGGTCGCTGGTGGCCAAGGTGGTGGCGGTGGACGCGGACGCGGGTCAGAACGCGTGGCTGTCGTACGAGCTGGCCAAGGCGACGGAGCCGGGGCTGTTCCGCGTGGGGCTGCACAGCGGCGAGGTGCGCACGGCGCGCTCGGCGCTGGCCCGCGACGCGTCGCGGCAGAGCCTGGTGGTGGTGGTGAAGGACCACGGGCGGCCGGCGCTGTCGGCCACGGCCACGCTGACGGTGGTGCTGGCCGAGAGCGTGGCCGAGCTGCTGGCGGAGCTGGGCAGCGCGGCGGCGGGGGCGGCGGGCGGGGGCGGTGCCGGGCGAGGCGTCGGTGAGCCTGACGCGGTGGCTGGTGGTGGCGGTGGCGGCCGTGTCCTGCCTCTTTCGTCGCCTTCCTGCTGCTGCTGCTGGCGCTGCGCGTGCGGCGCTGGCGGCGCTCGCAGCTGCTGGCGGCGTCCAGCGGCGCCTTGCGCGGCGTGCCGGCCACGCACTTCGTGGGCATCGACGGCGTCCGCGCCTTCCTGCACTCCTACTCGCACGAGGTGTCGCTCACGGCCGACTCGCGCAAGAGCCAGCTCCGCTTGTCGGGCGGCAGCTGCTGCGACACCCTCCCGGCCCGACCGCCGCCCGACGAGCCCGCGCCGCTGCTCGGGGAGGACCCCGACGCTCCCCCGGTGAGTGCCTCGCAACACACTTGCTCCGCCACACTTCCCTGTGCTCCTCTTCTGCCGGTTTTTTTCTCTTCCGTGATCTGGGTCGTGCAGGGGGAGGTGCGATTCCAGGGTAGACAAAGCGTCGTTCAGCAGCTCTCGGTCTGCTGGTGCATCTTGCTCTCAGGAGAGAATGTGAGATTTTTTCTCAGCGTAGTTGTTGTGGGAGTGATCAGAAGTGTTAAGGTTCTGTTGGGTGGATTTTCGATAGGGCGTGGCACTGTGTTTTTATCACCATCTAGGTCGTTTCCCATTTTGTTGCCTGACACGTGTCATACTGTTTTACCCATCAGTTTATCTCTTCTGAATGGATGTGTTGCTCCATTAACAAATGCATGTTTACGCTATTAGCAGGAGCATTAATCTTCCCAGCGGGGTGTGTGCTTGAGTAGGATGAGAAACGAGTCCTTAATGCCCCCATAAATTACCGAGCTGCTCATCGTTTCTCCTCTTCCCGGCCTTTGTGGTTTTCCATGATAACAGCGTGAGCAACGAGCTGTCTCTGCATTCGTCTGTGCTTTGATCTTGGTGCATCAGGTGGAGGAATGTGCTGGTGCACAACCGGTCCCCCGCAGATGTCTGTCTGCGTGATACGAAAAGTCTGTGGGTGGCTGCGTGTCTTGGTTTGAAGTTACATGCCAAGACAATACCCATAGAAGGGTGGGAGGGAAACAATTCAAGGTGCAGGGAGGGTCATGTAAGGATGGGGAGTTTGGTCCTGTGCAGATGTTCACTGCACTGTCTTTTCTGCAGGACAGCTCCTCATTTACTTTTAGACCCTTCATGTGCCTTCCCAGGAGCCTAGTGAGCAGAGAAATGTGTTTTCGTTTGTTGTTCAGACATGTATGAATATCTATGTAAATCCGTACTGTGACGGTGGTTCAGTAGAACACGAACAGTCTGTGCTACTGCTCCTTTGTGAAAGGCTGCAGATGTGAGTGCTGGGAGCTGTGAGAGAGAAGCTGTTGAAGGGCACAAGCAAAAAGGGCACAAGCGAAAGGTTTGCTCCTTTCCCTGTTCAGTGCCCAGCTGTAGTATCTTTCATAGACGTGGCAGCCATGGTCTTCTCCTAAGATAAGTTCTCTAAAGCCTTCACTACTTTTGTTGCCCTTCTCTGAACCCGCTCCAGTACCTCAATGTCCTTCTTGAAGTGAGGGGCCCAAACCTGGACACAGTACTCGAGGTGTGGCCTCACCAGTGCCGAGTACAGAGCGACAATCACTTCCCTGCTCCTGCTGGCCACACTAGTGCTGACACAAGCCAGGATACCATTGGCCTTTTTGTCCGCCTGGGCACACTGCTGGCTCATCTTCAGCCGGCTGTCAACCAACACCCCCAGGTCCTTTTCTACTGGGCAGCTTTCCAGCCACTCTTCCCCAAGGCTGTAACATTGCAGGGGGTTGTTGTGACCCAAGTGCAGCACCCAGCACTTGGTCTTATTGAATTTCATACAATTGGCCTCAGCCCATCGATCCAGCCTGTCCAGATCCCTCTGTAGAGCCTCCCGACCTTCAGGCAGATCAACACTACCTCCCAGCTTAGTGTCATCTGCAAACTTACTGAGGGTGCACTCAATCCCCTCATCCAGATCATTGATAAAGATGTTGAAGAGGACAGGCCCCGATACTGAGCCCTGAGGAACACCACTGGTGACCGGCCGCCAGCTGCATTTAACTCCATTCCCCACCACTCTCTGGCTCCATCCAGCCAGCCAGTTTTTGATCCAGGGAAGTGTCCACCCATCCAGGCCACAGCCAGCCAGTTTCTGCAGGAGAAGGTTATGAGAAATGGTGTCAAAGGCCTTACTAAAGTCCAGGCAAACAACATCCACGGCTCCTCCCTCATCCACTGAATGGGTCACCTTGTCATAGAAGGAGATCAGATTGCTCAAACAGTACCTGCCCTTCGTAAATCCATGTTGACTGGGCCTGATCACCGGACTATCTTGTACATGTTGCATTATGACACTCAGGATGATCTGCTCCATGACTTTCCCTGGCACTGAGGTCAGACTGACAGGCCTGTAGTTCCCTGGGTCCGCCTTCTGGCCTTTCTTGTAGATTGACATCACAGTTGCAAACCTCCCTCATTGGCCAGGACTGTTGGTAAATGATGGAAAGTGGCCTGGCGATCACCCCTGCCAGCTCTCTCAGAACTTTTGGGTGGATCCCATCTGGCTCCATAGACTTGTGCACATTTAAGCTGTGCAGCAGTTCACTTTCCTTTTCCTCTTGGATTATGGAACCTTGGTAATGCTCTCCATCTCTGCTGTCTCGTTCTAGAGGCCAAGCGCTCAGTGAGTTGGTCTGACCATTAAAGACTGAGGCACAGAAGGCATTCAGCACCTCAGCCTTTTCTTCCTCTTTGGTCACTATTTTTCCCATTGCATGCAGCAAAGGATGGAGAGTCTCCTTAATCCTCCTTTTGCTATTCATGAATTTACAGACACTTTTTAAATTATCCTTTATGGCAGTGGCCAGATTAAATTCCAGCTAGGCATTTGCCTTTCTAATCTTCTCCCTGCAGAGTCTGGCAAAATCTTTGTAGGTCTCATGAGGGGCCTGCCTGTTCTTCCATAGACCATAGATTTCCCTTTTCTTCCTGAGCTCCAGTCAGAGGTCTCTGTTAAGCCAGGCCGGTCTTCTGCCCCTCCGGCTCGCCTTGTGGCTCACTGGGACAGCCTGCTCCTGGGCTTTGAAGAGTTCCCTCTTGAGAATTGTCTAGGCTTTCTGGACCCCTTTGCCGTTCAGGACTGCCTCCCAAGGGACCCTACCAACCAGTCTCCTAAATAGGTCAAAGTCTGCCCTCCGGAAGTCCAAGGTGGCAGTTCTACTGAGCCCCCTCTCTACTGCTTCTAGAACTGAAAACTCAGTTATCTCATGGTCACTATGTCCAAGACAGCCTCCAACCTTCACATTACTCACAAGTCCTTCTCTGTTGGTGAACAACAGGTCCAATGGGGAGTCTTCCCTGGTTGGTTCCCTCACCAGCTGTGTGAGGAAGCTCTCTTCCACACACTCTAGGAACCTCCTAGACTGTTTCCTCACTGCTGTATTGAATTTCCAGCAGACATCTGGTAATTTGAAGTCACTCACAAGAACAAGTGGCAGTGGTCGTGAGACTTCTCCCAGGTGCTTGTAGAATATTTCATCTAGGTCTTCATCCTGGTTGGGTGGTCTATAGCAGACCTGTCACTGTGTTGTCTGCCTTTATCCAAATTCTATCTCCCTACATTGTTGCTATTCAGAGTTTCTTCATAGTTGTAATCACACTCTGCTTCAGGCCTCTGTTTCCTGGAAGGTCCTGGTTCATTTTCCCCATTTCTGGCTACTGCTTTTGCATGTCAATCTGTGCGTGGTTTTTTTGCATCAAGTCCTTCCTTCTAGCACCTAAGACAGTATTTAAGGTGTGAGGAAAAGGAAGCACTTTCTTAGAAGACTGATCTGGAGAAAGAGACCCATGTTAACCTGTCTATACTTATGGCTTCCTACTTGTGGGAGATGAGCCGGCCCCACAGTAGAAACAAATTGCTGAGGTATGGTGACTGTTTATTGAAACGAACCTCCCTGCTGAGTAGCCCAGCATAAGACTTTATGGCCACACTTCAGCTTGAGACCAAGAAGACTTCCTGGTGACTTTCTCTGACAACACTTTCTCTTCTAATGCTTCCTTGCCTAAACTCGTCTGATTGACGGCTTTGTTTTTCTTTTAATAGTTTATTAAGTGTGTAGGTTTACTTGTAATTATCAGCAATGCTTTGTTTAAGAAGGCGTCGTGCGTTAGTGCCTCTTGCTACCATAGATCTGAAAGGCAAAAGATGTGAAGGTATGTTTGTGTTCTGTTATTGATGGGGGAATAAGATGTAAACCTGACCTTAGCAGAAGTGACATCTCTGTGGATGACACTGCATGTGATAACTGAGGGGAGGAGATTCTCTGGCCACTCTCTGTTGGGTGACTGCTCCTCATTCAGTTTGGCCATTTAACACTCATGTGGTTTAGAATCCTTCATTTTCTTTTCAGACTGGTGATGAGGGGAAGAATGTACCTTCCTTCTTGGTGTGATTGTAGCATACTGGCCTCTCATGATGTGTTTTTGCCAATTCTGAGAAGGTCAGAAGCAAACTTGCAAGTTGTGTGGTGTTGGAGAGGGGACAGGAGATGTGTGTGTGTGTGTGTGAGGCTCTAGAAGAAGAGATGGTCATTTCCTTGCTTGTCATGGTTAACACAACCATGTGCCTGATGGACTACTGTGCAATTTGTGTGCATTCTGCTCAGCAAGTTTGGCCTAAGTAATGTTTTTCCACCTGATCCGCCCATTTCTCTATGTTTCTAACTCTTGCCTTGTTTGTTGTCATGAGCTGCAGGTCGACCTCAGGGTGATAATCAAAAGGGGAAGGTCACAGTTGTTCCCTTCATCTGAGTGTAGGGACAGTTCCTGTACACATCTTGGATGTTTACATGTGTCACGTGGAAGGTTTTCCTAGACATAACATGTGCTCCCAGAGCACACTTGTCTTTAGCAATATAAAGCAAAGCCATCTCTACTGCCATCCTCAAAGTGCCGAGTGGCAACCCAGTCCAGCCAAGGTTTGCTCATTCAAACAGAGCAGGGGTCAATGGCAGAAAGTGTGCAGGGTGTCCCCCACAGGGTCCCCCAGACCTGCTGCCCACTCGGTTGGAGAGATATGGAGCTACGGGTTTCCCAGATGGACTGTTCTACAGCTAAGGAACTGGCTGCTTAGAAAGCCAATCATATCTGGGACTGCATATCAAGTAGTGTGGGCAGCAGGTTGAGGGAGGTGGTTCTCCCCCTCTACTCCACTGCATGAGACCCCACTTGAAGGACTGCGTCCAGCTGTGGACCAACACTACAAGAACCTGTGAGAGCTGTTCCAGAGGAGAGCCACAACAATTGTCAAAGGTCTGGAATATGTTTACTATGAAGAAGAGCTGAAGGAGTTGAGGTTCTTCAAGCCTGGAGCATACAGGACAAGGGGCAAGGGTTTTAAACTGAAAGAGGGTAGATTTGGATTGCATGTAAGTAAGCAATGTTTTATGCTGAGGGTGGTGACACACTGAGGTTGCGCAGTGATGTTGTGAATAAGCCATGATGGGAAGGCTTAAAGGACAGGATGGGGCTTTGAGCTACCTGACCTAGTGAAAGATGTTCCTGCCCTTGAAGAGTGCTTGACTCGCTCAATTTCAAGGCCCCTTCCAACAGAAATGGTTATATGATTATGTGAAAGTCTCGACATGTATTCTGCAGATATGAAATTACATATTGCTCTTATAGTTCCATCTTGATATTAAGAGCACTTTATTTATGTATTTGTTTATTTCTTGCTTCTCCACAGATATTTAGTACTGATTATTCAGAGCGAGCTCACGGCATAGCTCAGCTTTAAACGGCTTTAGAGTCGCATTAAGCAAGTGCTTCGGCGCTTCCTTATTCTAATAAAAGAGAGAAACAAAAATTGGGCATAGCCCGTAAACACCAGTGGAAAGCCGGACCCATCGGTGAGCGCGGCCATCAGCCGGCTGCGGTGGCGTCGCGTCGCCTGCGGGTGCCGCTGTTGCCCAACGCGGAGAGGCGCTGGAGCCGCAGCCGCCGCAGCGTCCGGCCCCCGCAGGCTGCTCGCTCGCCCGGCGCCGGTCACAGCGGCAGCGGCACGGGCAGCAGACGCGAGAGGCGGCGCAGTACGGGGAGAAGCGGCGACTAAACCGGTGCCGACATCGCTGCCCTCCGGCGGTCCCTGCTCTGGTACCGGAGAGTGGTGGCTGGAAGCGAGGGAGGGCAGCGGCAGGCGGGAGGAGCGCGGCGAGCGCTGCCGAGAATGGCGGTCAGGCAGAGGCAGGCGGCGAGTGCGAGTGCGAGCCGCCGGCGAGCGGTCGGGCGGGCGCTGCTGCCCGCTTTGCTGCTGGGCTTGTGCTGCGGGGCGGCGCCGGAGCGGATCCGCTACGTTATCCCCGAGGAGCTGGGCAGAGGCTCGCTGGTGGGGCCGCTGGCGCGGGACGTGGGGCTGAGCCCGGCCGAGCTACCGGCACGGCAGCTGCGGGTGGCGTCTGCCGCTAAAAGGCAGCTGAAATACTTCACGGTGAGCGAGGAGACGGGCAACCTGTACGTGAGCGAGAGGCTGGACCGGGAGGAGATGTGCGGCGAGGCGGCGTCCTGCTCCGTGAGCTTCGAGGCGCTGGTGCAGAACCCACTCAACGTTTTCCACGTCGACGTGGACATCCAGGACATCAACGACAACTCCCCGACCTTCAGCAAAGCTGCTCTGGACCTCGAGATCGGTGAATGGACACTTCCCGGTGCTCGTTTTCCGCTGGAGATGGCCCGAGACGCGGACGTGGGCAGCAACTCGCTGCTCACTTACCATCTCAATAGCAACCCGTGCTTCGCTCTGGCCGTGAAGGAGAGCCCGGATGGAAGCAAACAGCCGGAATTAGTGCTGGAGAGAGCGTTGGACCGGGAGAAGCAGAGCTCCTTTGAGCTGGTGCTGACGGCAGTGGATGGTGGAGACCCCGAGAGGTCCGGGACTGTCCAGCTTCGCGTCAACGTGACAGACGCCAACGACAACGCTCCCGCGTTCAATAAAAGCGTCTACGAGGCGCGAGTGCGGGAGAATGTGCCGGCGGGGTCGCTGGTGCTGCGGGTGGGGGCCACGGATGCGGACGCGGGCTCCAACGGGCGGGTTTCCTACTCCTTGGGCAACGTCCCTGCCGTCGTCCGCGCGTTGTTCCTTGTGGACAGCGAGAGCGGCGAGGTGAGGACGGCGGGGCCGCTCGATTACGAGGAGAAGAGCAAATACAGCTTTGGTCTGGAGGCGAGGGACGGCGGCGGGCTGACGGCTCACTGCAGATTGCAGATAGAGATCACCGACGAGAACGACAACGCACCCGAGATCACGGTGTTGTCGGTGTCGAGCCCGGTGCCCGAGGACGCGCCGGCCGGCACGGTGGTGGCCCTCCTGAATGTGAACGACCCGGACTCCGGCGAGAACGGTCAGGTGTGGTGCGAGCTGCTGGGGGAGGCGCCGCTGTCGATCACGGCGTCCTCCGGGGGCTCGTACAAGGTGGTGACGGCGAGCGCGCTGGACCGCGAGCAGGCGTCGGAGCACCGGGTGACGGTGGTGGCGAGGGACCGGGGCCGGCCGGCGCTGTCGAGCAGCGCGGCGCTGGTGCTGGAGGTGTCGGACGTGAACGACAACGCGCCCGTGTTCGAGGAGGCTGCCTACAGCGCCTACGTGTCGGAGAACAACGCGGCGGGCGCGCTGGTGGTGCGCGTGCGGGCGCGGGACGCGGACGCGGGCGCCAACGGGCGCGTGAGCTACTGGCTGGCGGGCGGCAGCGCGGGCGCGTCGGCGTACGTGTCGGTGGAGGCGCGGAGCGGCGCGGTGTACGCGCAGCGCTCGTTCGACTACGAGCAGTGCCGCGAGTTCGCGGTGTCGGTGCGGGCGCAGGACGGCGGGTCTCCGGCGCGGAGCTCGACGGCGACGGTGCGCGTCTTCGTGCTGGACCAAAACGACAACGCGCCGCGGGTGCTGTGGCCGGCGTCAGGCGCGGGCGCGGGGGGAGCGGGGCTGGAAGCGGCAGGGGGGTCGGCCCCCGCTTCGGTGGCGTTCGAGGTGTTGCCGCGCTCGGCCGAGGCCGGGTACCTGGTGGCGAAGGTCGTGGCGGTGGACGCGGACGCGGGTCGCAACGCGTGGCTGTCGTACGAGCTGTTGGGTTGGTCGGAGGCGGCGCTGTTCCGCGTGGGGCTGCACAGCGGCGAGGTGCGCACGGCGCGGGCCGTGTCGGAGAGGGACGCGGCGAAGCAGCGTGTGGTGGCCGTGGTGAAGGACCACGGGCAGCCGTCGCTGTCGGCCACGGCCACGCTGCACGTGGTGCTGGCCGAGAGCTTGCAGGAGGCGCTGCCGGAGCTGAGCGAGCGGGCGGCGGTCGCCGACGCGCCGGCCGAGCTGCAGTTCTACCTGGTGCTGGCGCTGGCGCTGCTGTCGGCGCTCTTGGTGCTGAGCGTGGCGCTGGCCGTGCTGGCGCGGCTGCGGCGGGCCGGGCCGCCCGCCGTGCTGCGCTGCCTGGGCGCGCAGCGGTTCTCGGTGGCCGGCGCCGCCTTCCCGGCCGACTTCTGCGAGGGCACCTTGCCCTACTCCTACAACCTGTGCGTGGCGCCGGGGCGCGCCGAGGCCGCTTGGCCGCAGCCGCCGCCGCCGCCGCTGGTGGGGCCGAGCGTGGACGGCGGAGGATCTTCTCGTTGGGGAGCCGTGCGGGGAGCGGAGCCCGATCAGCAGCGCCGTGGCGGGAGAGTCGCCCGTTGACGCCGCCGCACCGCAGGTCGGTAACCCCGTGCGCTGTCCTGCTTTTCTCGAGCCTTTCTGAGCTGCCTTTCTCCTTTCCCCTGAGTTTCCCCCGTGTGCTGTGGATTGGGAGTGCTCGGCCGGATCACATGAAGAAATGAGAGACTGCGGTCACTGCGTTTTGCTAAGAGCCGGCAGTTGCTGCAGCATTTCGTGGCTTGTCAGTGGTTACAGGTTCAAGTTCGCATAAAAATTTTTGTCTATATCTTTTGTGTTGTCTCCGTTGGTATTGGTTAGTGACGGTGAAGGTTCATTCGTAGCCTGCAGAAGGAGATCTGCTTCTGCATGTCAGAATTGAGAAAACTTTACGGAAGCTGGTGTTAGAGATTTTTCCTTCCTGATGGATTTTTTCTGAACCGGTGTACTTGACCCCGGTTGTGAGATGCTAACTAACCCCTTCGTTGATGCTTTTCTTATATTAGACTTCTAAAGGGAGCAAGCGTTTGGGTCGATGAATGGAAGAGCGAGGCATTCTCCATCTTGAGTGAACGGAGAGATTGTTGCCCATCTTTTTGGGGAATGCTGCTGCAGAAATAGCAGTAGTGGGACGGGTTAATTTTTGTTAACTTTCTTTTTCCATCCTGGGCTGTGGTTTCATCTTTTTCACCCGATCCACCTTTCATACAGAGGTAAATGTGTAGAATGAGATGAAAAAAACCAACAGCAATACACATTTAAATAAAAACTCTAGATTTGTTTGGTGACGGTGTTGAGCTTTTGGTCTTGATTTTTCTACTTTGACGTTTAGTGCTGATCTAGGTTTCCATGAAGAAGGAAATAATCCTGTATCGGCTCTTTTTGACTTAGGCGAACCGGCACCTCCTGCCTCCTCCGGTGTCACGCTGTAGCGTCACTGGAGACGTTCTTGGCATTCAACTTGTGCCGAAGCAAATGGTTGAGGTGTGGTGACACTCTTAGATGTTTTCAGCTCTGCTGCTGCTGCTGAATGTCAACAAGACAAAACGATGGTTTTCAAAAGTTCTGCTGCCTCAAATGGTGTGTGTTGGTAACGGGGAACGCGGTAAATCTGCACGACAGAGTGGGGAAAATGTGGTGCACGCCTGTTGTTGATTTTTTCCTTCCTCGTCTTTTCTTCCATGATGGTTGTGCAGCTATTTCTTTCTCTGTGTTGTCTCCCTCCCCCCGCCCTTCCCCTGCCTGTTTGTCCTGTTTGTCTGCCTTCTTACAAGGCGAGGTCTCTCCCCATTCTTCGCAAAGAATCGACAGCGGCACGGGAATACACAAACTGAGAGCAATTAGGCACTTAATTTGCATTTACAAAGGATTAGTGTATTTTAGGGTGTGCAGATGTTGTTGTCTTCTCCCATCCTATGGTGTTTTTTATGGGAAATGTGTTCTACCAACAGGAATTAGATTAACAAGGGCAGGTTTATTAACGAGTTGCAATCCTTTACACCTTCATTTCTGACAATAAAAAAGCCTCTTCTGAGTCTTTGAAGCTGCCGAATTAATTAAGTGTAAATGTGTCTAAACTAAAGAGACCCCAAATCTAAGTGACTCATTGAAAGTGGAAATCACCCGTTAAAGTCCGTTAACTCTCCTTTCTCGGTGTCAGCGGTATGAGTGGGTGTTCCAACCGGGTCGTGATGTCGCCGTTATGTCAGTGACTGAAGCACTGCATTGCTGTCCTCCACTTCAGACGAATATCGGGAAAAGAGGCGTATGTAAAGAGGAGTTCCTGATGTTTGCATTAATCACCATGATACCTGTCGTTCTCTATGGACCACGGTATCTCTTAGAATACCGCGTTTTATATTCCAGAGACTATTTCTTTTGCTATCCGTGTACCGGTATTTCAAGCGTGGCAGCTACGGTGGAGCGACTCCTACGGTAGAACTGGTAATATTCTGAAAGTCCTATTACGACACATCATTGTACACTATCTATTTACATCAGCATTGGCAATGATGGTAGGAATACCAGAGTGACGTGAGGTGTGTTATTTCTTCGTGGTCGTGATCGCGTCCAGGATCTCAGAATCGATCGACTGGAGAAAAGCTAACGCAGCCGATCACCGCTGGCGGGACACCGCTGTCTCCGTAGGACACGTCCCGTCCCCGCGAGATGCCCGTGGGGGAAGCCGGGCGGGCAGCGCCGGGCAGCGCTGGGTGCCTGCAGTGCCGGCAAGAGGCTGCGGGCGCCGCTGTTGACCGAGGTGGAGCGAGAGGAAAGCCGGAGCGCTGCAGGCAGCCCCGCCTGCTGCAGCCCGGCTCTATCTGTCACTCCTGAGTGCTCATCGGGCGGCCGCTCTACGAGCGTCCCCGCGGTGCGGAGCCGTGCTGCAGCGAGGCGGAGGGGCCGGCGGCAGCGGCCGGTAGCGCCGAGACTGAGTCGGAGACGTAGCGGGAACCGCAGGCTGTTCGGCAAGCAGCGGCGGGGAGGTGCCGGCGGTGGTGCCGTGCCGCGGCGGCGATGTGGGCGGCGGGGAGGCGCTGGGGCCGGCGGGAGCGAGCGCTGCTCTGGTGCGTGCTGGTGTCGGCGTGGGAGGCGGCGTGGGGGCAGCTGCGCTACTCGGTGCCCGAGGAGCTGCCGAAGGGCTCGTTCGTGGGCGACGTGGCCAAGGACCTGGGGCTGCAGCTGCCGGCGCTGCGCGACGGCGGCGTGCGCGTTGTGTCCGAAGGCGGGACGCGGTATTTCTCTCTTCACGGGAAGACGGGCCATTTGTTGACGGCGGAGAGGATAGACAGAGAGCAGCTGTGCCGGCAGCTGGAGAAATGCGTGCTGCGCTGTCAGGTTCTGGTGGAGGGGGAAATGAAACTTTACGAAATTGAAGTGGAAATCACGGACATTAACGACAACGCGCCCAGCTTCCGAGAGATAGAAACGCAGCTGAGAATAAGCGAGATGACAGCCCCGGGGTCACGGTTTTCGCTTGCCAAGGCTCACGACCCAGACTGGGGGACGGAATTCCGTGCAGAGCTACGAGCTGAGCGGCGACGAGCACTTCTCGCTGGCCGTGCAGGCGGGCCTCGGCGGCGATCGGCGTCCCGAGCTGGTGCTGGCCAAGGCGCTGGACCGGGAGGTGACAGCGTTTCACGAGCTGGTGCTGAGGGCAAGCGACGGCGGCGAGCCGGTGCGAACGGGCACGGCGCGCATCCGTGTGTCTGGTGGACGCGACGAATAACAGGGCCGTGTTCAGCCCGGCGGAGTACTCGGTGCGTGTGCCGGAGGACGTGCCCGTGGGCTCCACCTCTGGTCATCGTGACGGCCACCGGACGCCGATGAGGGGATGAACGGGCACGTGAAATATTCGTTGAAGAAATCGACGGACATGGCACAGAGGATTCTTCAGGTAGACTCCGAGACGGGAGCGATCACGCTGATGCGGAGTCCTGGACTTCGAGGAAGGCGACTCGCATCGAAGCTGGAGGTGCAGGCACATGATGGTGGCGGACTTTTCGACACAGCGAAAGTCGCGATCACGGTGACGGACATCAACGACAACGCACCCGATAGTGCAGGTGACTTCTCAGCTGAGCGCGATCTTCGAAGATGACGCCCGCCGGGGACGGTGGTGGCCCTGCTGCACGTGCAGGACCGGGACTCGGGGGCCAACTGGCGAGGTGCGGTGCTCGCTGGACGGGGGCTCCCGTTCCGGCTACGGAGCTCGCAGGGCAGCTACTACAGCGTGGTGACAGTCGAGGGAGCTGGACCGGGAGGCGGTGTCGGAGTACAACGTGACGGTGCGGGCGGCGGACGCGGGTCGCCGGCGCTGTGGAGCAGCGTGGTGCTGTCGCTGCGCGTGCTGGACGTGAACGACAACGCGCCGGTGTTCTCAGAAGAGCGCTACAGCGCGCGCCTGGCCGAGAACAACGCGGCGGGCGCGACTGGTGCTGACGGTGCGGGCGACGGACGCGGACTGGGGTCAGAACGCGCGCGTGCGCTACCGTGTTTTGGAGGGTCGGGTGCGGGGCGCGCCGCTGTCTTCGTACGTGTCGGTGCAGGCGGAGACGGGCGCGCTGTACGCGCTGCGCTCCTTCGACTACGAGGAGGTGCGCGAGCTGGCGCTGTGGGTGCGGGCGGAGGACGGCGGCGCGCCGGCGCTGAGCAGCAACGTGTCGGTGCGCTCGTGATCGTGGACGAGAACGACAACGCGCCGCAGGTGCTGTACCCGCCGGCGGCGTCGGGTCCGGCGGCAGGGCTGGGGCCCGGTTCGGGTTCGGTGTGGTCGGGCGTGGAGCTGTCTCCGCGCTGGGCGGCGCCCGGGTCGCTGGTGGCCAAGGTGGTGGCGGTGGACGCGGACGCGGGTCAGAACGCGTGGCTGTCGTACGAGCTGGCCAAGGCGACGGAGCCGGGGCTGTTCCGCGTGGGGCTGCACAGCGGCGAGGTGCGCACGGCGCGCTCGGCGCTGGCCCGCGACGCGTCGCGGCAGAGCCTGGTGGTGGTGGTGAAGGACCACGGGCGGCCGGCGCTGTCGGCCACGGCCACGCTGACGGTGGTGCTGGCCGAGAGCGTGGCCTGAGCTGCTGGCGGAGCTGGGCAGCGCGGCGGCTGGGGCGGCGGCGGGGGCGGTGCCGGGCGAGGCGTCGGTGAGCCTGACGCGGTGGCTGGTGGTGGCGGTGGCGGCCGTGTCCTGCCTCTTCGTCGCCTTCCTGCTGCTGCTGCTGGCGCTGCGCGTGCGGCGCTGGCGGCGCTCGCAGCTGCTGGCGGCGTCCAGCGGCGCCTTGCGCGGCGTGCCGGCCACGCACTTCGTGGGCATCGACGGCGTCCGCGCCTTCCTGCACTCCTACTCGCACGAGGTGTCGCTCACGGCCGACTCGCGCAAGGGCCAGCTCCGCTTGTCGGGCGGCAGCTGCTGCGACACCCTCCCGGCCCGACCGCTGCCCGACGAGCCCGCGCCGCTGCTCGGGGAGGACCCCGACGCTCCCCCGGTGAGTGCCTCGCAACACACTTGCTCCGCCACACTTCCCTGTGCTCCTCTTCTGCCGGTTTTTTCTCTTCAGTGATCTGGGTCGTGCTGGGGGAGGTGTCGTTTTAGGGAACACAAAGCGTCGTTCTCGGTCTGCTGGTGGCCTCTTCCTCCGGGGAGGTGAACTTGGAACTGTGCCTCAGGCTTAGAGCTGGTGTGGGATTTCAGTAGAAGTGTGACGCTACTGTTTGGTTGAATTTCGTTAGGGCATGACTTTTTGATTTTATCTGGTGTCAGGTCGTTTCTCCTTCTGTCTCCGGCACGGTTTAATACTGTTTTTCCTGACAGTATTAAGCTCTCCTGAACAGATGTGTAGCCCCATAGGAAATGTATTTTGTGTTATTAGCAGGGTCAAGAATCTTCCCCCCAGCTCGTGTGCTGATCCGTTTGAGATTGTCTTGAAACGGGGTGTTCATGGCCCTGTGCATAACTTTTCTTGACGGGTAATCCTTTGTTCTTTTCTGCAGCCTTATTCTTGTTTGGTATCATTAATACTCGCACGTAACTTAACACTTGATATTATATTTTTTTATTATTAATTGTGGTTGAAAACAATTTTCGAGGAAGAGTGCACTATGTATTCTTAATTATGTTACTTGTTAGAAAGGTTCTTTTTCTGTGATCTTATCAGATGCTGAGCAGTTTTATTTACAGGACATGAATTTTCAAACACAAAATTATTTTTATCTTGAACGACGCGTTAATTGAGGTGTTTTCCTCAAGTCCATCCTTGGTTCACTTCATTATCACCTTCCATTTGTTACACGTCTTTATTTAACGGTCATTATTTAGCATGACCAACAGGCCATTGTTGGAAATGAATGTTAAAGCGGCCTCTGTCTCCTTTGAGCGGGTCTTGTACTTGTTGTGTGTGCACGTTCCTCTCACAGCAGGTTCCTCAGCCAGTCGTGACAGCAGCGTGAACTTTGTGTACCAGGATGCAGTGTATATTTTCCACATTGGAGGCATTTCTTTCGCAACCGGGAGACCAGGTGTTCCACTGAATTCCTTGTTGTTTGTGGGAACTTGGTGGGGTCAAAAGTGAGCTCCAAGCTGCCGATCAAGAAATAGGGTGGAAGAGGAGCAGAATTACTTGTTGGCAAGTGTTAAATATAGAATACATGTGCGTACGTGAGCACTACTGGGTTGCTTTGGTGGGGAGCCACTGCTGTGCTCTTCCAAAGATGCAGGGGCTTGAAGAACGAAGTTGTGCATTAGGTCTTAAAGCTATGGGTGAAGTGCTAGGAAGTGGAGAGCGTTGTCGCTGTTTCTGCTGGGGTGCGTTATAGACCACATGGCACTTCAAGAACTGTCAAGGTACTCTTGTTATGAAGGGTTCTTAATTTGTGCTTTTGATGTGGCCCTAGAGCTTGTTTTGCGTTGTTATCACTCGTGTAGCAGCGCTTGATCTTTTGATGCTAAGTCGATGCAAATGGTGAGTGAGGAACAGAGAAGCATGCATTCTTAATAGTGTTGCTGGCTAGAAAGGTTGTTTTCTCCTTCTGTGCTCCTTACCAGCCGGTGAACACATCCCGAGTCTTACTGCACCTGGAATGATTTTGTGAGAATGACCTTGTCCAAGAGAAGCACGTCCACGCTTCTCTTGTCTCTTCTGCCAAGTGAAGGTTAATCTCCGAGAGATCGTTACTCTCCTATGGGCGCTTTTCATCCGCTTTACTGTTAGTCATCATGTCTTTTACGGAGAGATGTAGTTTGATGTCGCAGTGTAGGCCGAGTGTGTGGTGACAGTATGTCCTAATGTCCCTAATGCCGATATAAGGTTAGTTTCTTACTTAGCAGCGTTGCTATTAGACATATGCAAGTATTTTCCTTGTGAACAGCTGAGTAGTTGGTGGGTTTTCTAAAGACCGTCGTATGTTACTTATCTGTACTGTCTTACAAACAGAGTTTTCATTTAACGTTAATTATTTGAAATACACGTATCGGGACCTTAGTAATTCAATGCAACAAACATCGAGGAAGGACCAAATTCTGTGTAAATACGTGCTCAATATTGGTAGGTGACCCTCCTGCATGTGTCTCTCCATCTGAAGCAGAGCGTGGCTATTCCTTTGTGAGAATGGTCTTACTGACGAGTAAAAGGATGTTCGTACGGCAGTGTTGAGGCCGAGCGATCGTTTGATAATTACTGCTAAGTGGAAGAAGCTGGTGAAGGAGAAACTGAGTCCTGCAGTCCGTGTCTTTGTATCTTTTGAGGCAATGGTGAGAGTTGCATAACCAGGAACTCAGTCACCACCAGATGAGTGAATCCTGTGAATTGAGCACGGGAGTCATCCGTGGAGACCTCTCTTGTTTGGAGCAGCACGAGTGTTAGGAAAATCTGCTGTACCTGTAGTTTCCAAACACGCTGTCTGTGTAGCGCTTGAACTGATTCAGCCTGTCATAACGTGCCCCGCGCTTCCCATGGTGTGGAACCAGGATTAGTGACAGAGAGTCTCGAGTTCTGTGATTTCCTTTGATGGTTGCTGAGCGGTGGTGGTGTCGTCCAAACCGGCACTGATGAAGATCACGTACTTTTTCATTGGCGTTGCACTCAAGAAAGATTTATTCTTTCCCCTGTCAGAGCACCTCACGACCGGAGTGTGCTGTGTATTGTTGGTGCAAAGTACACATCGCTGGGGAAACTGCCTTCTCTAGTGGTTGCCCTTCTGACTTTTTTTCTTGTGACTTTTTTTTTCCCCCCTGTCTTTTTCCTAAAAGTCTCCTGGTCACGTACCCAAATGTCGCACTAAACCTCGGGCATGACACGGAGGAGTATAACACTCCTCTTTACGGTTCTCGGAAAAGCACTCTGGTGATTGAAGTATCATGGTGCACGAGTACATTTTTGCTGTCCGTACATGTTCTTAGATCTACTTACTTACCTCATTCACTGAAAGAAGCAGATCTGTCTTCCCAGTTGTAGAGAAAGCAGCTGTGGTGATCGCCATGATTTGTAAAACTGGGAGCACCTACTGATACTGCTGTTGCAAGGAATAAAGTTTGCATTTTCTCCCAGACTCAGTCACTCTGAGAAGTGTATAAACTGAAGTGCCTCAGAGAAAATAGAGGATGTGATGTGGTGATTCCATTCTACACCTTCTCCTCTGAAGTATTTTGTAGCTGTTCCTTCTCAGAGCTTGTATAAATGAAAATAAAAGAGCTTGGGAAAGACAACCCGCAGCAATAGTAGAAGCTGTTGCAGTACATCAGACATATGCTGTACACTGTAACCCGCTTGTACTTACCCGTACTCACCTGTGCTCTGCTGTACGAAGTCTGCGCGCTCCTCTGCCGCTCGGTAACACGTTCCGCAGCCAGACTCTTAATTTCCAGTGAACAGAGCTGCTTGGTTCGCCTTTTGCCGGGTACGAGAAAACACGCTAAACAGAAGCTGATTCTCGCTTTTCAGTGGCGGATGGCGCCGACTCCCGGCAGCTGCTGACAGTGCGGCTCGGAGCGCAGAGAGCGAAGCGCAGCGGCCATCAGCCGGCTGCGGTGGCGTCGCGACGCCTGCGGGTGCCGCTGTTGCCCAACGCGGAGAGGCGCTGGAGCCGCAGCGGCCCCCGCAGGCTGCTCGCTCGCCCGGCGCCGGTCACAGCGGCAGCGGCACGGGCGGCAGAGGCGTCCGAGCCGGCGCCGACATCATTGCCCTCCGGCGGGTGGCAGAGAGCGGCGGCTGGAAGCGAGGGAGGGCAGCGGCAGGCGGGAGGAGCGCGGCAAGCGCTGCCGAGAATGGCGGGCAGGCAGAGGCAGGCGGCGAGTGCGAGTGCGAGCCGCCGGCGAGCGGTCGGGCGGGCGCTGCTGCCCGCTTTTGCTGCTGGGCTTGTGCTGCGGGGCGGCGCCGGAGCGGATCCGCTACGTTATCCCCGAGGAGCTGGGCAGAGGCTCGCTGGTGGGGCCGCTGGCGCGGGACGTGGGGCTGAGCCCGGCCGAGCTACCGGCACGGCAGCTGCGGGTGGCGTCTGCCGCTAAAAGGCAGCTGAAATACTCACGGTGAGCGAGGAGACGGGCAACCTGTACGTGAGCGAGAGGCTGGACCGGGAGGAGATGTGCGGCGAGGCGGCGTCCTGCTCCGTGAGCTTCGAGGCGCTGGTGCAGAACCCGCTCAACGTTTTCCACGTCGACGTGGACATCCAGGACATCAACGACAACGCGCCGCGCTTCCTGCAAGACAATTTCCAGCTGGAGATCAGCGAACTGACTTCTCCCGGCGCCCGGTTTGCAGTAGGAGCAGCAGAAGACGCGGACGTGGGCAGCAACTCGCTGCAGGGCTACGAGCTGGAGGCCAACGGGTACTTCATGGTGGAAGTAAAGGAGAGCCAGGACGGCAGCAAGTTCGCAGAGCTGGTGCTGCGCCGAGCGCTGGATCGGGAGAAGCGAGCAGAGCCTGCGGCTGGTGCTGACGGCGCTGGACGGCGGCGAGCCTCCACGGAGGCGCACCGCCCAGCTGTGCATCAACGTCACCGACGCCAACGACAACGCACCCGTGTTCGCGCAGGAGCGGTACCGCGCGAGCCTGCGCGAGGACGCGGCGCCGGGCTCCATGGTGCTGAACGTGTCCGCCTCTGACGCCGACGCGGGCACCAATGCCCGCATCACCTACGGCTTCGGGGAAATGCCGGCCAAGGTGCTTCAGAAGTTCATGGTGACGCGGCGAGCGGCACGATCACGCTGCAGGAGGCGCTGGACTTCGAGGCCACGCGAGGCTACACGCTGCTGGTGGAGGCGCGGGACGGGGGCGGTCTGGTGGCACACTGCAAAGTGGAGGTGGAGGTTCTGGACGTGAACGACAACGCGCCCGAAATCACGATGTTGTCGGTGTCGAGCCAGTGCCCGAGGACGCACCGGCCGGCACGGTGGTGGCCCTCCTGAACGTGAACGACCCGGACTCCGGCGAGAACGGTCAGGTGTGGTGCGAGCTGCTGGGGGAGGCGCCGCTGTCGATCACGGCGTCCTCTGGGGGCTCGTACAAGGTGGTGACGGCGAGCGCGCTGGACCGCGAGCAGGCGTCGGAGCACCGGGTGACGGTGGTGGCGAGGGACCGGGGCCGGCCGGTGCTGTCGAGCAGCGCGGCGCTGGTGGTGGAGGTGTCGGACGTGAACGACAAACGCGCCCGTGTTCGAGGAGGCCGCCTACAGCGCCTACGTGTCGGAGAACAACGCGGCGGGCGCGCTGGTGGTGCGCGTGCGGGCGCGGGACGCGGACGCGGGCGCCAACGGGCGCGTGAGCTACTGGCTGGCGGGCGGCAGCGCGGGCGCGTCGGCGTACGTGTCGGTGGAGGCGCGGAGCGGCGCGGTGTACGCGCAGCGCTCGTTCGACTACGAGCAGTGCCGCGAGTTCGCGGTGTCGGTGCGGGCGCAGGACGGCGGGTCGCCGGCGCGGAGCTCTACGGCGACGGTGCGCGTCTTCGTGCTGGACCAAAACGACAACGCGCCGCGGGTGCTGTGGCCGGTGTCGGGTGCGAGCTCGGGAGCAGGGGGCGCGGGGCTGGAAGCGGCGGCGGGGTCGGCCCCCGCTCCCGGTGGCGTTCGAGGTGTTGCCGCGCTCGGCCGAGGCGGGTACCTGGTGGCGAAGGTGGTGGCTGTGGACGCGGACGCGGGTCGCAACGCGTGGCTGTCGTACGAGCTGTTGGGTTGGTCGGAGGCGGCGCTGTTCCGCGTGGGGCTGCACAGCGGCGAGGTGCGCACGGCGCGGGCCGTGTCGGAGAGGGACGCGGCGAAGCAGCGGTGTGGTGGCCGTGGTGAAGGACCACGGGCAGCCGTCGCTGTCGGCCACGGCCACGCTGCACGTGGTGCTGGCCGAGAGCTTGCAGGAGGCGCTGCCGGAGCTGAGCGACAGAGACTCTGTGTCCGAGCTGACGTTTGATCTAAATGTCGTTCTTGTAGTTGCACTCGCTGTCGTGTCCTTGTATTCGTTATGACAGTCATTTTGACATTGTTCTTTAAATTCCGACGGCTGAGGAGCCCTCCTGTTTTTATAACGTCAGATAAGGAACTTTATTCCAGCCTCGGCTCAAAAGCAGCGTACAACTACTGCAACAGCACGCTGCCTTTACCCTACTCTTACGAGGTTTGTTTAGCCTCCGAGTCGGGTCAGAAGGACTTCACATTCTGAGACCAAGTACTGCAGCGCCGTCTGACCGTCTCCTGGCTGGGGAGCCTAGCTCAGGCACTCAGTCCGGGAAGGACCGTCCTAGCCCCGGAGTTCGGTACAGGTGAGCTTCTGTCCTGGGTTCCGTCTCTACGGGCGTCTTCTGTTGTCGGGGTTCTGTAGGCACCCCACAGAGCTCAATGTCGCCTCCCGGTGCACTGCTCAATAGCTCCAGCGGGTTTGGGTGGGTGGGCGTGGCTGTGTGTGTGTGCTTGATATTAACTCTTCATTTTGACCTGCCCACCCTCATCCCCGAATTGTCGCACCCCAGGTGGGCGTTTCACCGAGCCGGGGGCGTCGGGTGGACGCGGGGTGGAGCGGGTGCAACTGTGTTGTGGGGGTCTGAAGCTGAGACAACGCTTTCATCTTGGTCTAGTGACCGCTCCTCTGCCAAATTTAAGCGCTCCCTGTGATAACGATGTGTGATCTATGCCGGCCTTTTCAGCCAGTGAGGTCAGCAGCGCTGTAATTCTCTGGTTTCCCTTCCAGCTCAGTTCTTTTGTACTCTGATCCCCTCAAAGGGAAGATGTTTTTGTACACCCGTAACTTAACACTTTCCCTCTGTCTGAGGACCTGGGGCTGCTGCCTCATTGTAGCTGCGAGCCCAGAGAGGAGCACAAAATGCTTTGGGTCCGCTGCTGCCACAGGCTCTGGAGCCCCGGTGGAGCCGGGAATAACACTGGAGAGAGCGTCTATGGCTGGGATTTGGCTTGAACTCGTCCCCGAAGGAATTCTCTGTCACACGTTTCCACTTCTCCCCCTCCAAATGGTGCTTTTAGGAGCTCCGAGGTGTCGCCGTCAATATTTGAACTTCCCATCAAAGCGAGGGAGACGTAATATTTCCAGATAAGTCGAAATACGGGAGGTGGAAGTGTTCACTCTTCCATGCCCTTCCTGAATCTTTTTGCTGTACGCAGCTCTCTGCTGCTTGACCGTCCTGCTGCTGTGGGGCTAAGCGGACCAGGTTCTCTGAATATGGGTCGTGTGTGCACTCATCTGTTGAGAAACTCCTAAAGAACTGCGATAGGCATGATAGAGAAATTGCTCTGTAAATGGAGTTTAGGAAGTACACAAAATGGGCAGTGGTTGGAAAAGGATTCAGAGCTTATTTCAGAGAAAATAAGTGGCTGAAGAGTGTTTCAAGATTTGTCTCGAAGAGAGCTGTGGATTTTCTTCTTTTTAGATTATATGTAAGAAGGAAAGGTAATTGGGAATTTAGTTGCGTAAGGGCCTGGGAGAAAATAAATCTGCTCTCAGCACTGAGAGCCTGCGGACACGGTTTGTTACAGAAGGGCTCCGAAACGCACAGAGGGGCATAACATGTACTTACGTGCACGATGCAGCTGTGGTGGGTAAAGCGTATAAATTGCTCCAGAATGAATCCTATTAAAATACGTTAGATGACTAACTTTAGATTTTTACCAGGGTGAAGCCTATGCTTTTATCACGTTCTGTGGACTGGTGATGAGAATGGAGTAGTAGTGCTGATACGGTTTATTTTAGCAACGATTATTGGGAGGAAAGGAAATAGCTGAGCCTGTAGAGAGGAAAGACTGCTGACGGGCTTGATATCGTTGACTCTCCACATAACGCAGAAATACTGCGTCTGTCACGGCAGTTGACAGGACTGCGTGGGGCAAGGTCCCTGCCAGAGTCGAGGGCCCTGTCGCTCTGATGGGTGTCCTGTCTCCCACGCTGGTGCGGATGTTTTCCAGCCCTCCCACAACGCGCTCAGCCACAATAAGCGGCGGGGTAACAGATAACCGGCCAGTTCTGCGAGTGAACGCGTGGGCGCTGATTTCCAGTCCGGTTTCTATCGCAGCTATCACCGTCACTTCCTTATCAGGCTCGGCTGTGGGGCGCTCTGCTTGTTCATCGGCCACAGCCGGGTTTTGGCACTCACTTATCATGCTCCCTTGGCCCCTTCCCGTTACACCGTGATAGGCAGTTGCGCCGGTGACAAAGAACGCCGGAATTGCGGTAGTTTTATCCATAGGGGCGCTCGAAATGTCGGGAAGTCCGTTGATAGCAACAACCCCAAAGGCAGGCAGGCAGCCCGGGAAGTGGTTGTTTCGCTCCCAGATCCTGCCGGTGCCGTGATCTACGCGGTTCCGTGACCTGCCGGGCTGTTGCTGCACGGGAACGGGAACTGATCCCGCCCCCGGGTGAAGCAGCACGTTGCAGATCGTGATTTTCTTACGTCTGGCTGGTGAAAACAGTTACCGGGGGGCAAGGAGGGCGTATCGAACAGGGATTTCTACGATCTGTGGGGGAAGATGCGTGCTGAGACAGTGGTGGCGGTGGGCAGCAGGAGGGGCGATGCTCCCGGGAACCCTGCGGCAGGAGCTAACCCGCGAGGTGACTGTGGTCTGCGGCCAGAGGAGCTGCTCGAAACTCGGCAGCGCGAAATCCGCATCGTTTTGCCGGCGACGCTGCTTCAGTGGCGCGACGGCGCGACGCCGTGAGGTGTCAGGAAACGAGTGACCAAGCACTTGGGTGGGAGTCCCGAAGGTCCTGAGGGACACTCGGAGCTGGATAGTTTTGCCGGGACTGGCTCGCCCCGGCGCTTTGCGTGCCCCTACACCTCGTCTCGCCCGCTCCACCTCTCCTTCTTGCTTCTGCTGCCTTTTTCCAACGATGTTTTCCCGGGGAACACCCCTCCTCCCCCTCCCCCCCATCCCTCCCCCCCCCCCACTCCCCCCCCCGCCGTTTTCTTATGGCCCCTTTTGGCGTCATCCTCTGCCAACTCTATACACCTTCCTGCCAGCACACGCCGTCCCTGTGCCTGCTCTATGCTGTCTCTACCAGCGCTCTCCCGGCCTGGCTATTCTCGTTAAACCGGGTTTCTCTCAGGGCTAGAGCACAAGGGTCAACCCTTCAAGGGGCAACCGGCTTGAGCCCCGCTGCCTTCGGGCGGGGTAACCGCCGCGCTCCCTCCCGGCGGTGTTCGGCGAGCGGCTGCCTCGCGGCGGGGCTCCGGCATCCCTGCGCTCCGTGCAGTTATTGGCCGGGACTCTGCGTGCCGCTGTCGGCCAATGATGGAGCGGGGGGGATCTGGCGGCCCGGCCCCGCTCGGAGCTGGGATGAGGAGCAGAAGGTCTCAGTGAGAGCCTGGGAGTGAGTCACCGCGGAGCCCGCAAAGCGATGCCCGCCCGTCTCGGCGCCGGACGCCGCTTCCCGGGGCGCGCTGGGCAGCGGCATGCCGGGACGAGCTGAGGATTTCTAGCCGGGGCGGGGGGTGGGGGGGCGAAGCGGAGAGCGCGACCGTCCTGTGCGATGAACGGCGTTGCTGTAAGGAGCCGCGGGGTGACGACGGGGCAAGTACTGAGCCTCTTGCTTTTGTTCGGCGTTTCCGACTGGGTTTCCGCCGCGATTCGCTATGCGATTCCCGAGGAGGCGCCGAGAGGCTCCGCGGTGGGGAACGTGGTAGCCGACCTGGCGCTGGACCTCGGGCGGCTGCCGGGACGCCGGCTGCGGGTGGTGTCTGGCGGCAACAAGAAGTACTTCGGGGTGGACCTGACGAGCGGCGCGCTGCTGGTGAGCGAGCGGATAGACCGGGAGGAGCTCTGCGGCGCGCTCTCTCCCTGCTCCCTCAGCTTTGAGATCTTGGTGGAAAACCCGCTGGAGCTGTACAGCGGCGCCGTGGAGATCCAAGACATCAATGACAACGACCCGGTTTTTCCCAGCAGCCAGGCGAGGCTGGAAATCAGTGAGTCGGTGGCGGCCGGAGCGCGCTTCCCGCTAGAGAGCGCGCAAGATCCCGATGTGGGTATTAACTCTTTGCAGACCTACCAGCTCAGTGCCAACCCGCACTTCGCGCTTGACGTGCAGACGAGGGTGGATGGCAGCAAGTATGCGGAACTGGTACTAGAGAAGGAGCTGGACAGGGAGGAGCAACGGGAGCTGCACCTGGTCTTGACTGCACTGGATGGAGGCAGCCCGCCACGGTCAGCCCATGTGCAGATCCACATTGACGTCTTGGATGCCAATGATAATGCCCCAGTCTTCAACCAGTCCATCTACAAGGCAAGCGTGAGGGAGAACACACCCAGCGGTACCCTGGTCGCCAGGATCAGTGCGTATGATCTGGATGATGGGCCCAATGGAGACATCGTCTATTCCTTCAGCAGCCACACACCTGCCAAGGTACGAGAACTCTTTGCTCTGGATGCGGACACGGGGGAGTTGAGGGTCAAGGGACAGCTGGACTATGAGGAAACAAAGCTGTACGAGATTTACTTACAGGCTAAAGACAAGGGTGTTGTTCCTGGTGTGGCTCATTGCAAAGTGCTGGTGGAAGTCGTGGATGTGAATGACAATACTCCAGAGGTGACAGTGACTTCTGTGTATAGCCCTGTGCCTGAAGATGCAGCCCCAGGGACGGTTGTAGCTCTGCTGAGTGTAACAGACTTGGACTCCCATGACAATGGTCTGGTGAACTGCTTCATTTCTCCTGGGATCCCGTTCATGCTCAGCTCCTCCCTCAAAAACTACTACACATTGAAAACAAAAGCAGCTCTGGACCGAGAAAAGGCATCGGAATATAACATCACTATCACAGCCAAGGACTCGGGCTCACCACCCTTGTCTGCGGTAAAACAGATCCTGGTGCAGGTGTCAGATGTCAACGACAATGCGCCCAAGACTTCCCAGGACTCCTATGATGTGTATGTGCTGGAGAACAACATGCCTGGCATCCCCATCCTTAATGTGAGTGCCACAGACCCAGACCTTGGGCGCAACGCCCATCTCTCCTATACCCTCTTGCAGGGTGACCCCACTGTAGGCCACCTCTTCTCCATCAACCGGGAGAATGGCACCCTCTACCTGCTCACCTCCCTGGATCATGAGGACCAGATGGAGTTCAGCATGATGGTGCAGGTCCAGGATGGCGGCTCTCCGCCTCTGGCCACTAATGTCTCAGTCAGTGTGTTTGTCACTGACCTCAATGACAATCCCCCAACCGTGCTGTACCCTTACCCCAACACTACTGCCACCTATACCGATGTGGTGGCACCAGGCACTCCTGCCGGGCACATGGTGACCAAGGTGGTGGCGGTGGATGCAGATGCAGGGTACAATGCTTGGATCTCCTATACCCTGTTGCAGGCCACTGACCCCAGCCTCTTCTCAGTTGGGCTGCACAGTGGAGAGATCTTCACAGCCCGCCAGCTTCAGGAGGATGACGCTCCCCAGCACACACTTGTCATCCTGCTGAAAGACCATGGGGAGCCTGTGCTATCCGCCAGTGCCACTGTCTCTATCTCTGTGGCCGAGATGGTCAAGGAAGTGCTCACTGACCTCACTGATGTGGCACCTGCCAATGACCCCAGGAGGCATGTGACTTTCTATCTCATCCTGGCTGTGATTTTGGTGTCAGCAGCTTTCTTCATCACCATGTTGTCAGTGGGCATCTTCAAGTGCTACAAGTGGAGGCAGTCAAAGGAGCTGTTCAACAGTTCCAGGAACACCCTGTACAGGACACCAGGGCCCTTCCACCACATTGATGCCGTGCGGGGCGGCTTCACACCACCCAACTTCTACCACCAGGTCTATCTCACCACGGACTCACGCCAGAGTGATCTTCTGTGTAAAAAGCCTTTCACTTCCAGCCCCCTGGGGAGCCGCCAGAGCACCATGAGGAATGGTGAGCCAGGGCTGTACCACCAGATCGTGGGCACCGCCAGCCGGCCCCCCGCGCCTGCTGAGGTAATGTAGCTCCTTCCTTGGCATGTCCCAGTGCTGAGCAGAGCCATGGTTCATTTGTATGGATTGGGGTTGCGGGGAATATTTGGTCGCGCCGTGCCTCTAAAGAGAGGTTAGCTATAGCTGAACAGGTTTTCTTTGGAGTCAAATGAGCCGTCCTGAGCGTCAATGGCATTTGCACTGTGGTGAGCAGGATCAAATGAGTCAGTTGGCTCAGGTTAGCAAATATTTGTCTTTCTGATGTAGTTTTGGATACGCCTCATGTGAGTAACTGGTGGAGGCTGAGGTCAGCTTGGTAATCCTTGGTAGAAACTTTGCTGCTAATGGTATTTCCTTCCCTTTGCAAAATGACAGCCAAGGGGAGCACTTGGGGGGTCAGGCACTGGGAAAGGAACGTGGCCTCTCTGCGTCGTGCTCTGCTCTGGGCTGGGGACGTGATGGTGCAAATGGGGCTGCCAGTGGGGGGACCAGGGCGTTGCTTCCCACGGTGTACCATGCAGAGCTGAAGGACAACGCTGGTTCCTCCACTTGACTGACCGTGGGCACAGAGCAGTCTCTCCCGTCTGTGTCTCACTTCATGTTTGACTCCTGATGGTTCCGGTTTTGTTTCCATGGAAATTCTGTGATGATGTTCACTTCAGAATGGGGGGGTGGGATTGCAGGCTACCCCAGTCTCTTGCAGGGGTCCACGGAGCTGGACTGTGGCTCTGAGCAGGATGGTGAATCCTCCACCCAGGTTTTGTTTTAACAATCCTATTACAATGATTTGTAATGTGCTGTCTCCGGGTGATGTCTGATGTCCTGACTGAACAAACTGCAGCCAGGAAGGTGTTTGCGCATGGCAGGGAGCTTCTGCGCTTCTTCCCCGGTGAGAATTGTGCAGCTTCCAATTACAGGAACACTTCAATCCTCAGAGGTGAGGCCAGGTAGTAGATCCAGCTGAAGAAGGCAGGGGGTGGGGTGGGTGGGGGGGTGGCACGGGAATCAAATTCTTTTCCAAGGTGATTGCTGCGGGTAATGTGTCCCTTCCCGGGAAGCAGTAGGAGTGACCGGTTCCTTGGAGCAGAAGGAAGTGAGGTGCAGCGGAAGCTGTGCATGGGTGTGTGGCTGTGTGTGCCGCCTGCTTGCTGTGGCCGAATCACAGGCAGAGGCAGAAAACTCTCAGTATTATTTTATGCCTTTTTTTTTTTTTCCCCTCTTGCGTCACTGCTCAGACTCAGCACTTCTGATCTGTGGCAGGTGGAAACGGCTGCAGCAGCTGCCGGAGCAAGTGTTCCTCTGCATTGTGCGGGCTGTGCTACAGCTGGGGACAAGGATGTCCCCTCCACCAAAGGGTCCTGGCAACATGCCTCTGGGGGTGGGGACGGTAAATGATTTGAGAGTGGGGATGGAAGGAGGTGATAACAGGCAGGTGGTAAGCCCATGCCCTAGCCATGGCTACTCCCTACACCCCAGTACTACACTGGAAAGGCACTGGCAGTGAGAAAACAGCTGAGCTGGCATTGGGGCCTGAATTTTCAGTCTTTGTGGTGACGAAGATCCAGCCCAATGCCATGGACCATGTCACGCATGCAAAGGCTTTACAAGTCTTTGCTCTGCAGGGCAACAGCCAGACCCCAAAATCAATGTAGTGGGGATGGTGCTGGCCCCATCTGTGGCAGGTGGTGTGTCCTGCCATGAGGGATCCTACTCTGCAGGATCTCCAATGATCCCTTAGCTCCCTGGGTTGTCTGGGTCGGAGCCTTTCCACAGGGTGAGCTCCATACCCTTCCTGCATCCCCATCCCGGGCTTTGGCAGACCCAAGCAACAGCAGGATCCCCCGTGTGAAGCCTGCTCCTTGCTCCAGCCCCTTGGTGACCGAGCCACCATGGGACACTGAGCAGATTCTTCCCTGCCATGTGGGCTTCACAGGGGGCTTCTGCTGAGGCACCTCAGCAGCGCACCAAACCCATTCCCAGGGGCGCAGCACCCCGTGTTGTCAGCAGCAATGTCTGTCACCCGGCTGTGCTCTCTGGGGCCCTGCCTGGGATGGGGACAGGGCACATCCCAGAGTCAACGTTACTGCGACAGCTTCTGCTGCTGGCACCGCCGGGAGCCGTCGGGGAATGAGTACGTCGGGGAATGAGTACGTCCAAGGAAGTATCAGGGGGTGGGCGCTGGAGAATCCGCTTGTCCAGCATTTTGCTGCGTTGGTCCTTTAAGAATCCCTTCTCCCCCTCACCCAGAGCAGGCAGTAGGTGGGACCCGGGCGGTGCTCTGTACCAATCGCAAGGCTCCTTGCTCCGTCTCTCCCTGACTGGCAGTGGGGTGGTCCAGCCCCGTGGCTCTTGGAATAAGCTGGGAGGTACTGCAGAGGGGAGGGAGGCCCCTCGACAGGAGCATCTCCACCGTTTCTGTCCTTGCTCAGAAGGGTGGTGTTTCTGTCACCCTCCACCTACCGGGCATGGTTACCCCCAACCTCTCTCGCCTGTTCCCCCAGGTCCCCTTGGTGTCCAAGTGGAAGGGATGGGCAGGTTCCCAGGCAGGAGCTGGGTCCCCTGCCTGCCGCACCACTGTGGACGTCCCCCACCCCCCCAGGGTCTTCGTGCACCCAAGAGAGGTCAGGGTGGCCTTGAGTGCACCAAGGACAAGGCTTCAGGGCATGACTGCACAAGGCTTCTGCGGGGACGGGAACTGAGTTAACGCCCTGCAGCTTGCCACCGTCCTCTGGGACAGGGAGAGAGGAAAATCACTGCTCTGCTCCCCCCTGGGGAAGCTGAGACCCCAGCTTTTGCCCTCCGGGAGGTCACTTGACTGCAAAGCTGTGTCTGTTACAGATTTTCAGTACGTGTGTCTGCCAGGTGGAAGGCTCGGGCCTCCTTCCCAGTCTGATGTCCTGACCCGATGTTGCAATCCGGTGGTGGTCTAGTGGGCTTTTGGCTGGCTCCGTGTGTTTGCAGCGACATGGATTGACCCCTTCCTTGTCTCAGGGTGTGGAATGGGCGTCCGGCTGGGTGCACATGGGGAGCAATTGCGTTTCAGCTTTGAATGGCTCACCCGTCTCTGCTTTCCCACTTTCTGCCTCCAACACTCACAGGGCCTGGCAGGGGTGGGCATCCCTGCCTCGGTGCAAGCTCTCTGGCTGATGGTGGTTCTGGTGGCAGTGATGCCTCACAGAGGCAATCCTGGGGTCCGGGCAGCAGCTAAAGC
Organism: Bucorvus abyssinicus; assembly: GCA_009769605.1. Taxonomy (NCBI): domain Eukaryota; kingdom Metazoa; phylum Chordata; class Aves; order Bucerotiformes; family Bucorvidae; genus Bucorvus; species Bucorvus abyssinicus. Next base: position 19,143,484 of record CM020041.1, on the reverse strand, counting down.
ATTAGCTGGGGATGGGGGGTGTGAGAAAAGGGGTGGGAGAAGAGCCCTTGGCACCTCGGGGCTTTAACAAGCACCTTTTCATCAGGCATGAAAAGTCCTTTGGCCCGCGCTCATGACAGCTGCCCTTTGTCTGTGGGCGCGCTGTGAAGCCAGCATTGTAGAGGGGGGAGAGCACAGGCAGGGCTTGTACCTAGCTTCCAGGCTGCCAGGACGTGCAGTTTCCCTGCGAACGCGAAGCGAGCTGTCGGAGCAAGTGACTCAGGCTGGCAGAGGGGAGGCCGGGGGTGGCAGCCCCACCGATAGCGGCTCAGGCCCCTGCTTCCCCCACCTCCTGGGAGCCAGCACTGACTGAGAGAGGACGGAGCTCTTGGCCAATTGGGCGCTGATCTGAAGCAGGGGGGGGGGAAATCTGCTTCTCCCCCCCTCTTCCACCTCCGCGCTGGGGCTGTGATTCAGTTCCCCTCCCCCAGCCCACCCCCTCTGCTCGGAGGCTGACAGCCGGAGCTGCAGCCTGCCGGAGCCCCGGAGCTGTTTTCTAAGCCGTGGAAGAGAGACACAGGGATTTTTTCGCAGCTCCCCAGTGCCTGCTGCGTCCCGGGCCGGACACGCACAGACATGGAGAGCATCAGCCTCCAGCGACCCGCCTGGAAATGGCAAGTACTGAGTTTGTTTTCACTCTGCGGCTGGGGCTGGGTCTCCGGGCAGATCCGCTACTCAGTGGTTGAGGAGTCGGAGGTGGGAACCGTGGTGGGGAACGTGGCCCGGGACCTGGGCTTGAAGGTGGAGGAGCTGCCAGGTCGCAGGTTGCGCCTGGGCTCAGAGGAGAGCCTGCGCCACTTCGCCGTGCGCCTGGACAGCGGAGAGCTGGTGGTGAGCCAGCAGCTGGACCGGGAGCGTCTGTGTGGAGCGGCTGCCAGCTGCGTGCTGTCGGTGCAGGTGGTGACAGAGAACCCCCTGCAGCTCTTCCGCCTGGAAGTGGAGATCCTGGACTTGAATGATAACTCCCCCAGCTTCCCCACCGCTCACCGTACCCTGCGCGTTGCTGAGTCTGCCACAGTGGCTGCGCGCTTCCCCCTGGAGAGTGCACAGGACCCTGATGTGGGCATCAATGCCGTGGGCTCCTACCGGCTGAGCCCCAACTCCCACTTCTCCCTGGACGTCAAGCAGCAGCAGGATGGCAAACTCTTCCCGGAGCTGGTGCTGGAGCGTGCTCTGGACCGGGAAAAGCAGCCAGAACTGCAGCTGGTGCTGACGGCTGTGGATGGGGGGAGCCCAGCCCGCTCGGGCACGGCGCAGATAACAGTCCTGGTCCTGGACGTCAATGACAATGCGCCCACCTTTGACCGTGCCACATACAGGGTGCGAGTCCCGGAAAACACACCTGTGGGGGCCCTGCTCCTCCGGCTCAACGCGTCTGACCCTGATGAGGGCTCCAATGGGGAGACGCAGTACTCCTTCGGGGTTCATACCTCCGACTTGGTCCGGAGGCTCTTCACTCTGGATCCCCACAGCGGTGAGGTCCGGGTGAGTGGGGCGCTGGACTTTGAGGAATCACCTTTCTATGAGATCTATGTGCGAGCCCATGACGGCGGGGTCCCGGAGATGGAGGGCCATTGTGTTCTGCAGGTGGAAGTGCAGGACGCCAATGACAACCCTCCAGAGGTGCTGCTCACCTCGCTGCTGAACCCGGTTCCGGAAGACACCCCACCAGAGACTGTCGTGGGGCTCTTCAATGTACGGGACCGAGACTCAGGGGTCAATGGGGATGTGAGCTTGGAGATCTCCTCCGATGTGCCTTTTGCCATCAGGTCACTTCAGAATCACTTCTCCCTAGTCACCTGGGATAGCCTGGACCGAGAGTCCATCTCACAGTACACAGTGGAGCTGATTGCCCAGGATGGTGGGTCTCCTGCCCTCACCTCAACACTTGTGCTGCTCCTCAATGTATCTGATGTGAATGACAACCCCCCACGCTTCTTGCAGCCCTCCTACGATGCCTTCATCCCAGAGAACAACCCGCCTGGCTCCCTGCTGTGCACTGTATCTGCTTCAGACCCTGACGACGGGGATAATTCCCGGCTTGTTTACTCCATAGAGAGCGGCCAAGTGCAGGGTGCCCCCACCTCTTCCTTTGTCCACGTCAACCCTGACAATGGCAACCTCTATGCTCAGCGCGCCTTCGACTTCGAGCAGCTGCAGGTTCTGCCAGTCTCTGTGGCCGTACGGGACTCAGGGTCACCCCCACTCCATGCCAATGTTACCGTCTACATCTTTGTGCTGGACCAGAATGACCACGCCCCCACCATCTTGCACCCTGCCAGTGACAGCGATATTCCGGCACCCCAGAGGGTCCCGCTGTCTGCCCCACCAGGGTACCTGGTCACCAAGGTGACAGCAGTGGATGGGGATGCTGGGAACAACGCCTGGCTCTCATACCGGCTGCTGCCGCAGTCCACTGACCCCGACTTGTTCCATGTGTCGCTGTACACCGGGGAGGTGCGGACAGCGCGTGCCCTCCAGGACACCGACGGGACAGTGCAGCAGCTCATTGTCCAGGTGACGGACAACGGTGACCCACCGCTTTCCACCACTGTCACCATTACTGTGGCCCTGGAGGAGGCAGCCTTGGAGGAGAGCTACAAACCTCTGGATTTCCTGGCTGGTGCCAAGGAGAAGCCGGACCTGACCCTCTACCTGATCATCGCACTGGCAGCCGTTAGCACGGTGGCACTTGCCACCGTCACCGTGCTGGCTGCCCGCTGTCTGCGGCGCAGAGGCCGTGCTGCCGCCTCGCCCTACTGCTGCTGCTGGCTCAGCGAGTCGCCCTCCCGGGACTTCTTCAAGCACTCCAGCCCCAAGCTCCAGCTCAGCTCCGACGGCACCCTTAAGTACATGGAGGTCACGCTGCGCCCCACCGACTCCCACTCCCAGTGCTACAGCACCTGCTTCTCCCCGGGCTCCGACCGGAGCGACTTCACCTTCCTGCGGCCCTGCCCGCCCTCCGCCACCCTACCGAGGGAAACCGGGGCTTTCCTTTCCGCTCCCGGTACGCTGCGGGACCCCGGCCAGGTGAGAGCCGAGGGGCAGGGGAAGGCTGTGTCGGTGCGGGGCTCGCCGGGAGGCCGGATCGCGCCTTCCCCCCGCTGGGGGCTGGGGGGCGCGGGGGGCGCGGGGGGCGCGGGACCGCCGCCGCCGCCGCCGCTCGGGGAAGCGCCGCGCAGGTTCGCGCCGCGCGGCAACAGCCCGCGGGTTGCGATTGGCGCCGGTGTTGCTGTCCTGGGAAAGGAGCGCGGCGATTGGTGGAGCGGCGCGGCGCCGGGAGCCAATCGCGAGGCGGCTGCGCGGAGCTCCGGCGTCCCCCCGCCCCCTGTCGAACCGCGTCCGCCCCAAACAATGAATGGGAGCGGCGAGCGCTGAGCGCGGCCCCGGAGCGCGGAGGGCATCGCTCCCCGGCCGCCCACCTGGCAAGGATGCCGAGGGCAGGGCAGGCGGGCCGGTCCCTGGGACTGCCGCGTGTCGTCTCTTTCTGTTTGTTCTTGCACAGCTCCTCCGCTCAGATCCGGTACAGCATCCCGGAGGAGCTCACCCGGGGCGCCTTCGTGGGCGATATCGCGAAGGACCTGGGCACTGATGTGGCGAAACTGGCAGCAGCTAATCTACAGGTACTGTCCGATTCGGATTCCCAGTACTTCTCGGTCAATGTGAACACTGGCATTATAATGGTCAGCGAGCGGATAGACCGGGAGCAGCTCTGTGGGCAGAACCCTCGCTGCTTCCTCCACCTGAAACTTGCCATCGAGAACCCAGTGGAGTTTTATCGCATTGAGGTGGAGATCCTGGATATCAATGACAACCCACCAGAGTTCCCCAGCGACGAGGTGTCCTTGCGCATCTACGAGCTGGCATCCCTGGGTGCTCGCTTCCCCATCCAGCCTGCCCAGGACCCCGATGTGGGCACCAACACCTTGCAGACCTATCACCTGAGTGCCAATGAGAACTTCAACCTCAACGTGAAGGCACGCACAGATGGCGGGAAGTTCCCTGAGCTGGTGCTGGAGAGGGCCCTGGACCGGGAACACAGAGCATTCCACCACCTGGTCCTGACTGCTGAAGATGGGGGCTCTCCCCCGCAGTCCAGTAAGATACGCATCACTATTCAGGTCCTGGATGCCAATGACAACCACCCGGTCTTTGACAGACCATCGTACGGAGCCCGCTTGGTGGAGAACTCCCCACTGGGCACCCTCGTGGTGAAGTTAAATGCCACTGATGTGGACGAAGGGCCCAACGGAGACATCCGCTACTCCCTCAGCAGCCACAATTCAGCTGCCTTACGGCAAATCTTTGCCATCGATGAGCAAACTGGGGAGATCCGCGTCCAGGGCAACCTGGACTTTGAGGAGGCGACGGTGTATGAGATTGAAGTGGAGGCCAAGGACATGGGATCGCCCACCATGGAGGAGCACTGCAGCGTGGTGGTGGAAATCACTGATGTGAATGACAACGCCCCTGAGGTCATTCTTACCTCCTTCTCCAGCTCTTTGAGCGAGGACGCTCTCCCGGGCACAGTGGTGGCTGTGATACACGTCAGGGACAGGGACTCTGGAGAGCAGGGCAAGGTCCAGTGTCACGTGTCTCCAGATCTTCCTTTTCAGCTGCGTAAGGACTATGAGCACCAGTACTCGCTGCTAACCAGCACCCGTCTGGACCGGGAGCATATTGCCTACTACAATGTCACCGTCTCTGCCTCAGACCTGGGCAATCCCCCTCTCTCCCGCCACACCGTCTTGCCAATCACCCTGGCAGATGTCAATGACAACGCGCCCCAGTTCGAGCAAGCGTCCTACGAGGTGCTGGTGGCAGAAAACAACCCGGTGGGCAGCGTGCTGGTTACAGTCTCTGCTGCCGACCCTGACTCGGAGCAGAATTCCCGCCTCTCCTACTCCATCCTGCGAGCTGGTGGGACAGATCCAGGCCTGGATCCAACTCGCTACCTCTCCATACATCCCACAAGTGGGCAGGTCTCTGCCAAAGTCCCCTTTGACTATGAGCAAACCACCTATCTCCAGTTCCATGTGGAGGTCTCTGATGGTGGCTCCCCGGCCCTGAGGAACAGGACACTGGTTCACATTTTTATAGTAGACCAGAATGACAATGCCCCACGGGTGCATTTCCCCAGGGCCGGGGAGGACTCTGCTATCCAGTTCCGAATCTCCCCCTCTACTGCGCCTCCTGCTCTCATCACCAAGGTGGTGGCAATAGATGCGGACTCGGGGCGCAATGCCTGGCTCTCCTACCACCTCGTGGAAGCCACGGACCCGGGGCTTTTCAGCGTGACCCTGCGCTCCGGGGAGATCCGGATGACGCGGGCCCTGCAGGAGACGGATGCCTCTGCGCATGAACTGCTGGTGGTGATCCGGGATGCCGGGGAACCCCCACTCTCCACAGCTGTCACGCTGGTGGTGCTGGTGGAGGAGAAGGGTCCGGAGGCCTTGCAGGGCTCTGAGGCTCGAGCCACTGACGGTGGGGGCTTACCCACGATCACTCTGTATCTGATCGTGTCCCTCGTGCTCATCTCCACCGTCTCGCTGGTGGGACTGGCAGTGTTGGGCGTGCGGTGTCTCCGGCGGGGCTCTGCGCCTGCCAGCCAGGGCTGCCGCGTGGAGAGCGTGAACACGCTTCAGCCCCCTCCCAGCCACATTTTCGGGCACTTGCACTATGAGCCTAAGCAAGGGGACACAGTGATGGGCGTCCAGGTGACAGCCACGGCACCTCCTGCCCCGCGGTACCGCTCCTGCTTTTCGCCGGTCTCGGACATCAGCGAATTCATGTTCGTGAAACCCTCCGCGGGTCTAGCCGGTGCCAACCCGCCGGATCCCGCCCTGTGCAGCGAGGTGAGCTCGGGAGCGTGGCCCCCGGCCTGACCGCGGCTCCGCGGGGCTCGGCGCCGGAGCGGCTCGGGCTGCGGCACCCTCAGCCGGCCTTGGGGAGGGGGGGTGCCCGCTGGAGCCCGCTCCCAGCAGCCGGGCGGATCGGGGGTTCCCGCTGCCGGGAGTCCCCGGCGCTGCCGGGGGCGGGGTGGCGGCGGCGGGGCGGGGGAGAGGGAGGCTCCGCCGAGCGTATTTTTGGGGAAGGCGGTGGAGGAGGGAGAGGAGGAGGGAGAGCAAAAGGAGGAGGAGGAGGAGGAGGAGGGAGCTGTGGAGAGACGTAAAACTGTCACTCGGTCCATCCCCTCCGCTCGCCGACTTTGCGCGTCTTTGCGCGCCGAGAAGCGGTTCAGCCGGCCGGGCTGCGATCGCACACCCGCCCCCGCCGCGCCCCCCGCCCTGCCCGGCTCCGGCGGCTCCGGCGGCTCCGGCGGCGGCTTCCTCCTTGCGCAACCCGCTCGGACCCCGGGCCGCGGGGGTTCCGGCGCGGCGGCGGCGGCTGTCGGGGCCGGCAGCGGGGGCGGGGAGGCGGGGGAGGCTGCGCGGAGCCGCCGCCGCTGCGCTCCGCGCTGCTCCGCTCTCGCACCCGGCACGGGATGCTCGGGGAACGGAGTTTGCTATGGCAGCTCCCGCTGCTGCTGCTCGCAGCCCTCTCCTGCCTGCCGGCTCCCACCAGCGCCCAGCTCCGGTACTCCGTAGCCGAGGACCGAGAGCCGGGCTCCTCGGTGGGCGACCTGGCCAAGGACCTGGGGGTGGAGGTGCGGAGCCTGGCCACCCGCAACCTGCGCCTGGTGAGCGAGGGTGAGCAGCGACACTTCCAGGTGGACCTGGCAGCCGGTGTGCTCCTCCTTGACAGCAGGCTGGACCGGGAGGCACTGTGTGGGCAGAGCCCCACATGCTCCCTGCACCTCCAACTCGTCCTGGAGAATCCCCTCCAGCTCCACCGTGTTGAGGTGGATGTCCTCGACGTAAATGACAACGCGCCCCAGTTCCCCAAGCCGGAGGTTGTGTTGGAGATCACTGAAGTGGCCAACCCTGGGACTCGGCTACCCTTGGAGGTAGCAGAAGACCCGGATATGGGCTCCAACTCCATCTCCACCTATGAGCTGAGCCCCAGCAAACATTTCACCCTGAGTATCAATGTGAGAGGAGATGGTGTTAAAATGCCCGAGATTGTACTTGAAAAACCACTGGATAGAGAGAAAGTGGCTGTTCATCACCTAACACTGACAGCCCTGGATGGAGGGAATCCGGTGAAATCAGGCACTGCCAAGGTTACCATCCATGTCCTGGATGCAAATGACAACCCTCCGGTCTGCGACCCACCCATATCCAAGGTGTATCTGGAGGAGAACGTGCCAGTGGGCACTCTGGTCACCAAGTTGAATGTCACCGACCTGGATGAAGGTCCCAACGGGGACGTGGAATATTCTTTCAAAATTAGCAATAATTCACCTGGTAAATTCACCAAGCTGTTCTCCTTAGATCCCCGGACAGGGGAGATCAGAACCAAAGCCCCGCTGGATTATGAGGAATCCAGTGCTTACGAGATTGCGGTTCGAGCCAGGGACAAGGGATCCCCAGCCATGGAAGGACACTGTCACCTGCGAGTGGAATTAATCGATATCAACGATAACAGCCCCGAGATCGTGCTGACCTCTCTCTCCAGCCCTGTGCAGGAGGACGCGACCCCAGGCACTGTGATTGCCCTCATTGGTGTGAAGGACAGCGATTCCGGTGACAACGGGCAGGTCCGTCTGCAGATCGCAAAAGAGCTCCCATTTAAACTGGTGTCATCTTTTAAAGAGCATTTCTCGCTGGTCACAAATGGTCCCCTTGACCGGGAGAAGGCCAGTGGATACAATATCACGGTGAGGGCTGTGGATTCTGGGTCCCCACAGAGGGCCACACAAAAAACCTTTTACCTCCGAATTGCTGATGTGAATGACAATGCACCGAATTTCTCCAGTCCTTTTGATACAGCCCACGTTCAGGAAAATTCCCTTCCTGGAACTTCTGTTTTTTCACTGTCAGCATCTGATCCCGATGAGGGTAGCAACGCCAAGCTGACTTACTCCATCCTGGACAACGGGATGCAGGATGTACCCATTTCAACCTACTTCCGGATAGATCAGGACAACGGCACTGTCTACACCTTGCGGGCTCTGGACTACGAGCAGGACAAGGTGTTCCAGGTGCCTGTGGAGGTCAAGGATGCCGGGTCTCCCGCACTGAGTAGCACTGCTGTGGTCCATGTGTTCGTCCTCGATGAGAACGACAATGCCCCCACCATTGTCTACCCATCCGTCCCCAAGGGCTCTGCCTTCCACCAAACCATCCCACCCTTGGTAGAACCTGGCTATCTGGTCACCAAAATTGTAGCTGTTGATGCTGATAGTGGCCATAATGCCTGGCTGTCCTACCAGCTGCAGGAGACGGCTGAGGCTTTGCCTTTCCAAGTGGAACGCCGCTCTGGAGAGATAAGGGTTGCACAGGCTCTCAGGGAGTCTGAAGATCCCCACAGGCTGGTGGTCGAAGTGAGGGACAATGGGACACCGTCCCTCTCAACCTCCGTGGTAATAGTAATTTCTCCGGAGGAAAACAGTGTGCAGGACTTTGCCAAGTCCTTGGAACTCCCCGAATCTTCTCCCAAGGATCCCAACCTAACGCTTTACCTCATCATCTCCTTGGTGTCCATTTCCCTTGTGTCCTGCGTGATGTTTGCTCTGGTGGCCGCCCGGTGTCTCAAAGCTGGCACTGCCAGCTGCACCTTTGCAGGTTGCTGCCGAGGAACTGGCCGCAAGCCTGCCTCCAATTTCCGTGGGCAGATGAAGCCAGATGGCTTCATCAAGTACCTGGACGTGGGAGGAGCGGGCTTGACCTCCCAGGCACAGAATTACACCTCTTGTTTCTCGCCCATGTCTGACCAGAGCGATTTCCTCTTTGTAAAGCCCTTCAGCCATTCTAGCACTGCGGAGACTGTGGCTGCCTATGAGCAGGTGACCAGCACCTTAGCGAGTCCCTGCGATGGGGTAAGCGATGGGGTAAGAGAAGGGTGTTTCTCATTGTCCTGCCTGCTAAGCGCAGTGGTCTGTAATATCCAGGCCAGTTGGCTGTTCTCTGTCTGTCCTTCCACCTGAGAAGGTGGCTTCAGGGTATGTGTGTCACTGTCACCTCCTGGGAGGTGGCAGGTGAAAACTCTGGCTTGGCTTGATGGAGGTGCGGGAAGGGACTGGGCAGCACTACTGGTAGAAGTGGAGAGTTTTCCTTGGCCCCGTTCGTCCTCGTTGCTTTTTAACGTGACTCGTAGCACGGTCAGGAACACGGTTTTCGGGTGTTTAACTGCTCGATTCTGTTTAGCCTCTTTATTCTGCGCGGCATATGAGCGGTGACGCGGGAGGCAGTTATCAGAAGGCAGTTTGTCAGTGTTTCTTTTGCTGTTTTAGAGCTGCTTTATAGATATCTCTCATTTCTTTACTGCCAAGTGTTAGTAATTACTGATTGTGCCCCGGCAAGGGATCGTTTTCCAGCTTGGTCGTTTTTGAGCAAGGGGCTGAATTCACTATTCAGCACTGAACCTAGTGACATTTTTCATCAGGATCCTGGTGACCTTATGTGCCCTTGGGCTTGCGGAGCCATTCGCAGTGTCCGGCTCTGAAAACTTTAGCCACTTGTATTCAGATGTCTAAATATGGATGTAGGTGACTGTATTTAGCTGTAGCTTTTGTAACTTTGGGATATAAAAAGTAAAGCAATTTTGTGTCCTAAGTGCCTGCCCTAAATTTGAAAGTGGTTATTACAACAGGAATTCAAAATAGAGATTGGGAAGGGCTTATCTAGCGTGTCAGCATGTGCAGAAATGTGTATCTGAAATCCGGAGGGCAAGTATTTCAACAGCTTAATTTGCATGCAGCACGGGTACCAGTGGGGCCTCTATTTTAGGGGGGTAATTTATTCTAATATATTCTTCCATGAGAATCATCAAAGCAGCGGAGAAATTAGTGAAATCACATCCACTAAATAAAAATCTAGGTCAGCTGTAACCCGTCTTCACTTTTCCTTAGTAATTGCATGTACAAGCAGAATAATCCTATAAAATAGATGTTCCACTCTATGGACTACGAACTGCTCATTCCTAAGGTAACTGGGAGAAATGGTGTCCTTTCGAGGTCGGGTATCATCATTCTGGAGTTAATTAAGATTACGATTTTCGGAAGTATGCGTCTTCCAGACGGAAAACAGTTCTGCTATTTAGTGCTCTTCACAAAGGCGTGATTCAAAGAGGACTACGCCGCCTGCTCCGTGTCCTCCCTTATTTACAAAACGTCCATTGTCTGACGGTCAAAGAAGCCGGGCAGAAAGCGATACGGGGGCTCACTCATGAAGTTAGGAAGTGTGCTGCTGTGCCCAAAGTTTACCGTGTCTCCTAAACAAATAATGCTTTTTCCTTTTGCTGTCGGAAGCTCTTTCTTTTCTCTGCGGACGGAAAAATATTGTCAAGGCAAGAGCACAGCATCTAGGAGAAGTCATTCAAAGAGAGGGTGTGAAATCAAGATCTCAGGCAGGCCTCTTTAAGGACGGAAGAAGGACAGATTAGGAAGGTCTATTATCATTTTACCTTCTGGCATTAAAAGCAGCTTTCTCGGTATCAATTAACTCTGCCACCCCCACCCCACCCTCCTCCAAGCTCATTATTTTGGTGCCATTGCTCCCGCTGAATTGATGCCCTTATCAGTTTATTTCACGCTTCATTTCTTTCACAGCCTGCCTTCCTGAGCTGCTTTGGAAGATTATTCACTGAATAGTTTTTTTTTCATGCTCTTCAGTATTCCTGCTGGTTCAGAAATACTCGGGAAAGGGGGAGGGGGGACCTTTCTTTTTGTTCTAATCGATTTGCTTTACTTAGAAAGAACACGCTGCTATTCCAGGTTGAAATAATCCAGGATCCGTTCCCTTCCATTTTCAAAGGCAAGAATGGAGGTATTAAAACTCTTCTATTTTCTCCGCAGCAAGCTCAGCCTAACACAGACTGGCGCTTCTCGCAGACCCAGAGACCTGGAACGAGTGGGTAAGTGCCTCTTTCTCCATCTGCGTGTCCGGTGAAGGTTTGTTTCCTTTGCATGCGATTTTCAGGGCTGGGAAGTCCTCGACTGGCACGTCTGAGGATAGGTGTTCCCTGTCGTTGGTAGAATGGTCCAGCCAGAGTTAGAAATAGGGCTGCTTCTGTGGCCCCTCTGTTCGGTGGTGGTGTGCCAGCTGTTGTGGGCAGTGGTGGGTCTGGTTTTGGTGTCTACAGCTCAGGAACCAGAGGGAACTCCAGGTGAAGTTGTGAGATGGTTGAAGGTCTGGAAAACATGCTTCCCAGAGAAAAGTTTCTTCTCTAAAGCAGATTTTGAGTGTTTAGACTAGATTCTGAGTTCAAAGTCTTGATCCCTCCCCCTGCATGGTGCCCGCTGGAAATCTCTGAGTGAGTCCCGTTACCAGCCATGGAGCCTGTGCTGCTGAATTGTGTTGCCTGCTCTGGCTTGAGCACCTAGTGCCAAACCGCTGTGTAAACCCCCATGGCAGCCCCCAGCTGAGTAGATGAGCCCCAGGTCCCCGAAGGGCCCTCTAGAGAAATGTGTCCCAGCCACGTCTAACTCAGCAGGAGCAGGTCCCTCATGAAATGCCACCAAAAGTGCTTTTCCTGTGGGCTGGTCTGGCTGAAGCACGGTTGGGACCCCCAGATCCAGCTCCATTTGTTGGGGAGTTTGGAACCTGTCTTGCATTCCCTGGGAAGTGCCATCGCCAAAGAGGGGTGCTTCATCGGTTCATCCAGGGGAGGATGAACCGATCCCTCTGCACGCTTCCCGCTGGAGCTGGATAATGTATATCTGAAAAGGTGATGTATTTTGGGGCGTTCCCAAGGATTGGAGAAATCCGGAGTGAATTTGGATGCTGTGCTTCCTTGACTGGCTGGGTCAGGCGCCGTATCTCTGTGGAAGAGAGAGGAGCTCACACCTCTGTGCTTTGACATTCCTGGTGGCCCCTCGGGCAGCTCCTGTGGAGGTTTAAATGGAGCCACGGGGAACGTTGGGTCCTGGGTTTTGGTGTCGGAGCTTGCAGTTACACATCTGCAGCAGCTGGTTGTGTCTGAGTCTTTCCCTGGGTCTGGCTTGATAATGTAGCTCAACAGAAAATTAAGAGTCTGCTATAGTGAACGTGTCGGAGCGATTAAGCTTTGGTACGAGGCTCTTCTACCTGGCAGAGCTAAAAGGGAGTGAAGGTTTGACGTGAAGTAGATAGAACATTTCTACTAGAAACCAGCCGTGGAGTTTAAAACAAGGCCGTCGCTGGAGCACTTTTCTGAGGTCTGTTGAATTCCCCATCAGTGGTAATGTTTTAATCAAGAAAAATCTTTCTAAGCATTTCCGCTCTGTTTAACATGACAATTAACAAAGCCCCGTTAATGGAGAAGTGCGCCCGCGCTGCTGTAATAGTTCTGTTACGAGAAGCGAGTAAACGAGCCCCTTCAGAGCAAGCGCTGTATTCCCTCTTCTAGCATCACGCCGGAGCTCTTCAAGGCACAGAGCTGATGCAGTCCAGACCTTCTTAAGCCAGTGACAGGGACCTTTTCTCCGGTCATGGGACAGTCACCCTCGCCCCAGCCCCCAGTCGCTGCCTGAAGCTCTTTACAAGCTCCAGCCCTTTCCCAGTGCCTAGGTGGGAGCAGCAGCATGTGGGGTGGGAAGAGAGAGGGCAGGAGGAAAGGCAGCCTCAGAGTGTTCGTGGGGAGCTGAATTAGCACGACAGGCTGCTTCTGGTGCACGAGCCGTGATGTTACCTCTGATGATCTGTGACCTGGGTGCCCACGGTTGTCCCCGAAACAGTCACCAGCAGCTCATGTCAGTGCAAGCTGTGGCACAGCTTCCCACAGCATGGGCTGGCCCCTGCCTTTGGAGAGGGGCTGTGCCTGAGCACAGGCTGGTACTGAAATAACTCAGTGGATTTTAATTCCTGCTGCTTTTTCCCCACTTGCCTGTGTGCAGATTCCACGTTTGCAATGGAACAGCTGTTGCTGATTTTTTTTTTTTCCCCCCATTTCTTTTATCCTGTTTTCAGTTAAACCAAGGGAGAAGTTTTTATTCCAAACCTGGAATAAAGGGCGGAATTAGAAAGTGCTCTCCTCTGTTCAGTGCCCAGCCCTGACATCTCCCTGGGGATCAAACAGGCAAAACCTGGGGAGCAGCCCGCTCCCTGGTGTGCTCTGCCTACGCTCTTCCCAGTGACTGGATGGCTGCTGGGTGAATTCCCCAGGCACCACTCGTTCCAGGGCTGGCTCATGCACAACTGGGTCTCCTGCTGACAGGCAGCGACGTGAGCTCTCCAAACTTCAGGACCTGGCGCTTGGGCAACGCAGGTTGCCTCTTAGCTGAAAAGAAAAAAAAAAAAAAAAAGGGATGTGCTCTTAACTGCATTTGTCTGACCCAAATTAAAGAGCCATAAAGACAAGGCAGTGGTTTGAATGGAGCCCGGGGGGAGCCCGGCGCTGACCCGGAGCCAGCAAGCAGGCTTAGCCCCGTGGTGTGATCTCTCCTCTGCTCTCTTTGGGGGCGTTGGAGAAGAAACGATCCTGTCTTTTCTCAGCGACACCCCGTGTCCCTGAGCACCTGGAACCAGGCAAAACTCCGGGTAAGCGCCGTAAGGCAGGGCCATCTCCCGATCTCGTGAATCGCTGCCTTCAGCTCTTACAGGACAACAAAGAGAATTTGTCCTTTGTTCTGAAACACAGGAGAGCTCTGGTACATGTGTTCAGGAAACACGAGCTCAGAAAATGTCCTCTGAAAATGGGGGGGGGCGGGGAGCCAGACCTGAGTAGAGCGGTTCTCAGTTAATCTTGTTTGGGAGAAACAGGAGGAGAGATTAACTCATTTAATGACGCTTGTATTTTGTTTTCTTAAAAGAAGGAAGAAACAAACAGCTCCCGTGCTGTCTCCGGGCAAATGTAAAGGAATACAGAGTGACACGGAGCAGCAGATGCTCTTCCCAGACAAATCAGATCAGTGGCTCTAGTGGGGATTAAGCCACGAAGTGTGAAGTAGACGTACGGTCCGGCAGCCTTGCAGGACATCACTGTGGCATCATCAGCGTGGGGGTTCCCTGGGGTGGGGGGAGAACGCAGGCACTGGGACTGGTATGAGGGACCCAGCTTGTTGCTATTTTACTAGTTGCCAAAGGAACAGAGACGGGGCTTGTGCCCTGCATGTTTGTGGTACTTGCCTGACCCCGGTAGCTCTTTGTTTTGATCTCTGTGTGATGGTTTATTCTGGAAAACACCGGGCTCAAGTCAGGATTTCCTTCCTGGAGGAGGGGGGAAGGCTCTGTTGTTCACGGGAGGGTGAGACATCCCGGGCTCAGGAGAGCTGGTATGTCCTGGGCAGCTTGTGGGAGGAGTGGGGACAATCTTGGGCTGTGTGGGCAAGCTGGAAGGAGATCTTGGGTGGGAGGCACCCCAGAGACCATAGCTGGGGACACACGAGGAGGTGGGGAGCAGTGTGGGAATCCCCGATCACTCCAGCGGAGGGAGGAGCAATGCATGCAAAGAGGATATACAGTGTCATTTCACACCCCCCCCTGCCCCCCGCCCCCCATTTATTTTCTCTAATCCTAAATCTCCCTGTGCTACGGGTTTCCAGCGCTGTTGCGAGCCAGACTCCCTCTTCCAGGGCGAACACGGGCAATCGTGATGCTCGCTTCACGCGCCTGTGAAACAGCATCACGGCTGCCCTCTCTGACCCCAGCCAGCATCACCCAGGATGCGCAGAGGGAGAAAGGATTGTGCAAAAGGGGTTTGCAGCTGCCCGCGGAGGTGCCCAGAGGAGAGCTCTGAAGCAAAGGAGGATTCTTCGTTCTTTGTTTCATCTTCATGCCTGAGCTCCAAGAGTTGGGCTTGCAGGAGTAACGACAGCCTGTCTGAGCGTGATGCGGGATGGGGAGGGGGAGGAAAGGTGTTCCAAGCATAGTCCTTAAAGCTCTCAGGAGCATTCTCGGCATTCAGAGCACGCAAGTACTGCCAAAGGGTGGCTGCAGCTTGGGCGGGGGGGGGCAGCTTCGGGTGCGTGTTTGGGTGGTCAGGAGGTCCCACATGACAGCAGCACCCCCGTGTGCTGGGGTCCCACCAAGGGGACCCCGTATGTGCGTGTCTGGGTGGGACATCTCAGGGCACGCAGCAGCTGGGACCCGGGGACAGAGGCAGAGGGAGACGTGGATGTTCATGGGCTCATGCAGAGCGGGAGCAGATACAGAGCAGAGACAACTGGCCACAGATGCAGGCTTTAACTTGTCCTTCCTAAAAAAAATACTTGCTAACCCAGCAGTCACAGGGGTGTCTGCGGGTGTTGTAACCCCGTAGGAATTTATGTTGCAGGTTTGTGTAACACTATAGTGGATCCAATCTCAAGTGCTATAAAGCACACAGAGGGTGGGGATATTCGGGTAAACACGGACGGATTTACTGCCTGACCACTCTTTCGTTGAAAATGTGCTGGGTAGAGGTGTCGGCCAAGCTGCAGCCTGCAGCAGTCCTCTCCCTCCCCTCTAGTGCTACTGCAGGGTTGCAGAAATGGGTCCCTGTGACTGTGACTCCTCTGTCCCTCTCATGCCCCACCATGGCTCTGATGGCATCATTTCATAGAATCACAGAAGAGTCTGGGTTGGAAGGGACCTTCAGAGATGATCCACTCCAATCCTACCAAGGGACACCTTCCACTAGACCAGGTTGCTCCAAGCCCCAACCAACCTGGCCTTGAACCCTTCCAGGCATGGGGCATCCACAGCTGCTCTGGGCAACCTGCGCAGTGTCTCACCACCCTCATTGTAAAACGTTTCTTCCGTATGTCCAACCTAACCCTGCCCCTTTTCAGTTTAAATCTGCTGTCCCTTGTCTTGTCACACCAGGACCTGGTAGAAAGTCTTTCTTTCCTATAAGCACCTTTTAAGTATTGAGAGGTGCAATAAGATCTCCCTGGAGCCTGCTCTTCTCCAGGCTGAACAACCCCAACTCTCCCAGCCTGTCCTCACAGGTGAGGGGGTTCAGCTCTTGCATCATTTCTGTGGCCTCCTCTGGAGAAGAGGAGGCTCAGGGGAGACCTTATCGCTCTCTACAGCTACCTGAAAGGAGGTTGTAGGGAGGTGGGGGTTGGTCTCTTCTACCATGCTATGAATGACAGGACGAGAGGAAATGGCCTTAAGTTGCATCAGGGGAAATTTGGGTTGAATATCAGGAAAAATTTCTTTACACAGAGGGTCATTAAGCCTTGGAACAGGTTGCCCAGGGAAGTGGTGGGAGTCCCCATCCCTGGAAGTGTTTAACAGCCGTGTGGAGGTGGTGCTGAGGGCCATGGTTTAGGGACCCTGGCAGTGCAGGATGATAGTTGGACTCGATGATCTTAAAGGTCTCTTCCAAGCAGATGATTCTGTGATTCTGTGACCTGCTCCAACAGGTCCATGTCTGTCTTGTGCTGGGGACCCCAGAGCTGGACAGAGTGCCCCAGGGGTCCCAGGAGACACTTGACTTTCTGGACTGTGAGCGCACATTGCCGGCTCATGTCCCATTTGTCACCCTCGGCACCCCCAAGTCCTTCTCCACAGGGCAGCTCTCAATCCCTTCATCCCCCAGCCTGTGCTTATTTTGGGGATTGTCCTGACCCAGGTTCAGACCTTGCACTTGGCCATGTTGAATTTCATGACGTTCACATGGGCCCACTACTCCAGCCTGTCAAGGTCCCCACCACAGCATCTGCTCTTACTGGCCTCCTGTGCACCATACACCAAGGGTCTCCCTATGCTCCTCTTCTCCCTTTCCCACCACATCTTCAGCCTCCTGCTTTCTCTGAGCCCCTTCCCAGCACCACTGTCATCCCACACAGCACCTCAGGCTGTGCCCAGCTCTGGACCAGCAGCAGAACAAGCAGCTTTTGCAATTTCCAGGCACCCGCGCGATGATGGACAGTGATAGGCAAGCTAGTGGGACAAGCGTGGCTGGTAACAGCCTTTCCCTAGCAGGAGCCACCAGTGAGGGTCTTTGTTAATTTTCATGCAAGTAGTAGAAGAGTAGCATATAAAAAACTTCCACCTGGCCATCAGAGCTGGCTGAAACCGCTCAGCAGCTTCCAGAAGCCAGGGGTAATTGAGCGAGTGGATGGGCAGCATGGGGGGATAGGCTGAAAAGGGGAAAAGGAGTCAGTCATCGGGACGGTGTCACCTGGAGAATGTGCAGCTAGTGGGACGTGCACCTCAGCTGGTGTCACCACCATTCCTGGGCAGGGCCAGGAGCCCTAGGAGCAACCGCTGGCACTTCTGGGCTGCAGAGGCTTCCCACCCTCAGCTCCTCAGTCACAGGGGTGAGAGGAGCAGCAGAAATAACAGCCACCCTGGGAAGTTTAGGCAATAGTTGTAATCCTTGGGTTTCCATCCCAGATGGGCTTAAGGGTTGAAACCAGTGGTGGTACTCGCTTTGCTAGGTGAGGTTCCACGTGTTTTGCAGGTGAATCAAAAGAGGTGCAACAGTCTTTGGGCTAAAATTACTGCCGCTTCTGGCTGGTTCTCGTTCCTCTGCCTGCTCAGATGCTTGAGTATTGAGTGCTTCCTCCATGGCTCCTGCAGCATACGGAGCATGGCCCTGCTCTCAGCTGCCACCCCTGGGGCCTTGGGAAGGTATGATGGAGCCCGGCAGCCTGAAAAATCACAGCACCCCGTGGAAATCCCTTTGGGGCCATTGCTTTGCAGGAGCAGCCATAATCGAAGTGACACAGCGCTCTCCTAAGCCTGAGAGCCGCTGCGCTTTAGTTTGGGCTGCAGAATCCTGAGAAAAGGAGGAGTTGGGCTGGTAAAGGGGCTCTGCCCTGAAGGGAGGGTGTTCCCCCTGCCAAAGCATCCGGCTGCAGAAACCAAATCAGCAGCTTGTGCCAGGTCCTGAGGAGCCTGGGAGAGAAGTTGCCTCTTGGGGGAGAATTAGAAGTAGTTGTTCATGCCCAATGATGCAGGTCATGCCAGCCCCCAGCTTGTTTGTGTGTCTTCTGCTTAGCAAACGCCTGGGAGGGAACAACAGAAACCCAGCAAGGGCCAGAAGGTTGTATCTGCCAGCTTTATTGTTGTGCTGGAGGATCTTGAAGAAGGAGAGCCTGAAGACCACTCAGAGGCTCATGGCTTTGAGGTGCTGGAGCGTGGCCAAAGAAGAGCAATGAAGCTGGTGAAGGGTCTGGAGCACAAGTTCAGTGAGGAGCAGCTGAGGGCCCTGGGAGGGTTGAGCCTGGAGAAAAGGAGGCTCAGGAGAGACCTTCTGGCTCTCGACAACTCCCTGACAGGAGGTTGGAGCGAGGTGGTCAGTCTCTTTTCCCAAGTAACAGGTGACAGGACAAGAGTCAACGGCTTCAATTTGCCCCAGGGGAGGTTGAGGTTGTCCAGCCCTGTCCCAGGCTGCCCAGGGCAGTGGTGGAGTCCCCATCCCTGGAGGGGTTTAAAAGATGTAGAAGTGGCACTTAAGGACATGGATTAGTGGTGGACCTGGGAGTGTTATGTTTACGGTTGGATTTGATGATCTTAAAGGTCTTTTACAACTTAAATGATTCTCTGACTGTGGTTTCCTATCAAACGCTGCAGACAAAACGCTGCTTTAAATCATTACAAGGCTGCTCAGAGCCTGACTTCACTCTGATCCCGTGCTGCAGCCTCATGGTACAATTTCTGAGTCGATTTGAGGTGCCGGGACAGACAGGAGCTGTTTTGATCCTGGGAGCAGGAGGTGTCCCTGGATAACTGCTCTCCTTTCCCCTCTTCCTGCGGAGCTGAGCCGATCCTGGGACTGGAAGCTGAAGGTTTTTTAGGGATGTGTCCTGGTCCCACCCCACCTCCCCTTCCACAGCCAGGAGACCACAGAGCTGCTCCTCCTCCCCCATGCTGTGCATGATGCCAGTGAGAACTGCTTGCAGGGTTCACCCTTGTGTCTCTTAACAGCCCAAATCGCAGCAGATTCAGTATTTCGGCTTCTTTCTAGATCACCCAGCCCTCTTCAGCTGAACGTTTCCTTCCCTTATTGACCATCCTGGGCCAATAATCCCTTTGTCTGCATTTGTCGTGGCCCTGGAAGTCTGAGCCGTACGGATCCTGCCAGGCAGGACAAAAGCTGGAGAGTCTTTTATGGAGAAAGGGAAATATCCCAGCGATGGGGCGCGTTCCTCATCCTGTAAAGCCCCCAGACTGTCAGGGGTTTCGTCATCACGGCGTTATGTATAGAAACGCTATTTTAGGTAATTTAGCAGGTGCGATGTGTATTCGTTTAATTTTTCTGTCCCCATCTGCTTCCTGCACAGCTGAGCACACGCCACGGCCGGCTGCAGAGGCGCAGGGATCCGACAAAACAGGCACAACAACCTTCCCAAAGAATTTCTGAAAATATCCGTCCCGGCGTGTTTGGGGCAGGGATGGCAGCAGCATGGGCTGGGTGAAATAATATTGATCTCAGCTCCGGCTTATCCAAGGGGGCTGGAAGAATGTCCCTGGGGTGGGGGCACTGCTCCTGGTCCCTATTTTAGAGACACCACAGCCTTTTGTTCTGCCTCTGCCTGGCAGAGCAGCAGCCCAGCAGCTCCGCTGCCTGGAAGGAGCGACTCGCCGGTGCTTTGGGAGGCTGCAGATCTTCCCCCCGCTTGCCTGCTAATATTTTTCAATCCCATCTTTGCAAAGTCATGATCTTAAAGCTGGGCCCCTTCCAGGCTCTCTCTCCAGCCCTTGTAGTTGCATTACAGAAGCGGCAGGGAATGCGCCGAGAGGGGGAAGGGCTGGCAGCATCCTCTGTTAGGAAAGGGAGAAAGGCAGGAAATTGTGGCAATTCTGGAGCTGGTTCCATTTCTTCGGAGGCTGGGGGAGGCGGGAGGGTGGTGGGCGCTGGGCTGGGGCTGCGGGAGGCTGGGGTGGGTGGTGGGACAAAGGGATGCTGACCCTGGGGCTGCATCCCCAGTGGCGGGGTTGTGTCCCCAGCACCCCCTGAGCACGGCGGGGACTCAGCACGGTCAGGGACGGATCCGTTCCCTCTCGCTTGTCACTTTGCCAGCCGAGAAATGTGCAGACTGAGATTTTACTTCTGCTGCTGCCTCCGGCTAGAGCTGCGTGTGGGAGGTGGTGGGGAGGGGTGGGGGGGACGGGATGGGGAGGGCTTGGAGGGAGCTGGGAGAGAGGAAACAGCAGTGCAGGGGGGTTTAAGCAGAGAGGCAGCCTGGGGGGAACCAGAGGCTGCCCTGGAACTGGGCTGGAGGACTGGGCTTGGAGATAACCCCTGGCCCTGGGAGCTGGATGGGGAGGGGAGGGGAGGGCAGAGTTCTGCCCCAGCCAGGCTGCCAGGGGAGGTGATGGGGGGGTGGAAGCAGCAGCTGGAGCTGGGGAGCAAAAGGGCAAGAGGCCAAGAAGAGAAAGAAGCCCCAGCCTCATCCCCTTCCCCAGAGCTGGGAGACCTGGGAGCAGCCGGGGCTGTGGGGTGGGAGAGGTGCTGGCTGGGGAGCTGCTGCCAGAGGAGCCAGAAAGCCCCAAATGAGAGAGGAGGGAGGATGCTGAAGGTGTCCCAGGAGCTGCCAGCAACCCTGCCAGGCACCCCAGGGTGCTGGGGTCTTGTCTGCAGGGCACTGGCCTCCCCTCTCCAGTCCCTGGGGCTCTGACAGCACCGCTCTGGCACGAATAACCTTCTTCAGTTTGTTGTGGTGCTGCTACAGCTCGTGTTTCCAGCTGCAGAGCGAGGAAAATAATTTTTCAGGAATCCACCAGGCAATTGTGCAAATAAATGTTTGCACGGCCTTTGGCTGCCATAGCAACGAGCTCCATAGCAACTCCGCAAGGAAATGAATTATTCTGTGCTTGAAGTTAGAAAGGGACCTGGTGGCCGGGGGGGGTGCCACGGAATAGCTGGTCAGCAAAGCACCCGGGTCCACCCTGCGCTGCTCGGGCGGGTGCTGGTGGAGCCCTCGCTAACGGGGCAGCCTCGCGATGCAGCACTCGCTGGGGCTGTGGCGAAGCGGCAGGGCAAGCCCTTTGTTTCGGCATCCCCCAGTTTCCACGACGTAGCCGTTTGCAGGTCGTGCGCTGGCTCTACCTGCCTCTATTGGCACATCCCTCATCCCGCGCTCTGCGTCCATCATGCCTTGAGCCCCCTAAGATGCTGCATCCCTGGGTTTGACTCAAATGTGGCTTTGCTGCCTTCCCTCTAGTCCTGGCTGCGCTGGAAACGTTCCCGGAATTGCAAGCCAGCTCTTTGCTGAGCTTTGAAGTGTGGGGTAGAATAGAACAGAGGGGGAAAAAAAAAAAAATCTATCCTGTGGGGGATGGATTTTAGGAAAAAACCTATTGAGTCAATGGCATTTGTATTTAAACCAGCGAGTCCTTGGAGTCATTTCCATAGGAACCAGTCCCCCAGTTCCGGGCTCAGCCCAAGGCTGCGGCTGAGCGGGGAGCAGCGCTGCAAGGGGGGGCTCCGCGGTCTGCCCCCCCCAGGCAGAGGGAGCAGGGCAGGGCAGGGCAGGCTGCTCGCTATTCAGTCGGTGATTCACAGCTCTGATTCACGGCTCCATCCTATAGCGGTGGAAGACGGCCAGATCTGGTCATCAGCTGTGTGCATTCTTCCGAGGCGAGGAGTTATTTTGGGGCGTTTTTAGATTACAGCGCTTGGTTTTTTTGCTCTGTGCTTCTGAATTCTGGATGATTGCGCTGCAAGTAATTGAGGCACTTGAATTTCCTGCTTAGAGCAGTGAGCTCAATCCCGTTTTTTTGCAACTCTAAGGCATTTCTAAAACAGCTTTTGTGCGTGTCCTCACGGGGAGCAGGGACACAGCTTTGGGGCTGTTTGTGCAAAAATTGGGAACAGCGGGTGCAGTAAGGTTGCCGAAAAGGACCTGGGGGCCATCAGGTTGAACATGAGTCACCAGTGCACCTTTGCTGTGACTGGATGGGTTTTACTGGTAAGACTGGAGCCAGCAGGTCAAGAGATGAGGTGGTTGCCCTCCATTTGGCACTTACGGGACCACACCTGGAGCACTGTGCCCGGTTTTGGGCTCCCCACTGTAACAGAGACATGACCATATGGGAGGCACCAAAATGATCCGCGGTCTGGAGCCTGAGGCAGGGGAGGGGATTCTGAGAGTGCTGTTTCAGCTTGGAGACATGAGAGCTAGAAGGGTCTCATTGCAGTCTTCAGAAGTGCACAGTGAAAGGACAAAGGGCACACATTGGAACCAGGCAAATTTGGAGTAGATGTTGGGCAATGTTTTTCACCCAAAGGTGGTGAAACACTGCAACAGAAGGCCAGAGGGACTGAGAAATCTCATACTCAAAAGTTGACTGCTCAGGCCCTGAGCATCTAATATCAAGTTGGGTCCAGCTGAAAGCTTGGCCCTACTTTGAGTGGGGTGTTGGATCAAAGACCCTCCCACCACTGTTAGGTTGGGTGCTTCATGTCCTTCTCCAACTGAATCAGCCCGTGGTTTTGTGATGCTGCAGAGCGTTAAGAGGATGTAGGGCTTTGGCTGTCCTCCTGACACTGGGGTATAGCCATAACGCAGGGGCTGGTGAAGCCCACCACGTGTGTTCACTCCCTCTCTAAGACCATAAGAAAGAAACACGGTCTGAAATGCTGCCTATCTCCCCATCATCTGGGGTTGAACCTCCTGCTGCTCACTGGTGATGCAGGGTCACACTTTCCTGGGGACACTCAACTCCATAACAGCAGCTCAAAACCACCTGACAAGATCCCCACGTTTCTTGGTACAGCCGCTCCTCTTGTGCTGTGCACCGGAGGGGTTGGGCTGTGTCGCTCAACCCCCTCCCAGGCTGCAGGGACTAACCACCGCCCTTCATCCCTACCTTTCCAAACCAGCCTAGGGCAAGCCTGGTGCTCACTGGTGGCCAGGTCTCCTGTCTGTGCCTATGTCTCCACCCCAAGTGGCATTGGGGTGGACAGTGAGGACCACCTGGTTAGGGAGCTCAGTGAGGGTGGGATCCTGGTGCTACCTCCCAGGTGAGTGCCCTGACCGCAGAGTGAGCTTTCCCTTCCGTGCATTCCCTCTGTGCTAGGGCACAGAGACACAGCTTCGACACGAGGCAGGAGGAGCTTCTGTCCAGTGCAGCCCGCTGCCCGGAGGGGTGGGAGGGGAGGAAAGAGTCTTTCGGGAGGTGGAAAATGTGATGCCGGCACTGCCACGTCAAAGAGGGAGTTGAACCTGCGTCTCTGATTCCAAAACAGAGTGAAAACCAAACCGGAATATTACAACTTAAAAAAAAAAAAAGAGAGGATTTGGCATTTCCTTGTGCTTTCCCTTTCCTCATCCCTGGATCCCATCACTGTGCTGGGGCAGCCCCCCGAGCCAGGAGCAGCGGTGGGGAAGCACTGGGGTGTTTCTGGGCAGCTTTCCTGCAGCAGCCCTGAAAAACCTGGGAACCTCAGCTGCCGGCCGAGGGGCGGGCAGCTGGTGGGGCAGGAGCTGCTGGGGTTAACTGGTGGCTGAACGGGTTTGTGGTATGCGATGGGGTTTAGGTTCCTAAGTCCTTTATTGGATCTGGCCTGGGGCTCTATTCCCAGCCCTGCCTGTGACATTAACAGGTCACTGCAGCCCCAGGGCTGTGCCCCCCTCGTCCTCACTGCCTGGCGCTGGCACAACGGCGAGCGCAGGGCAGCTGTACCCCCACCCGAGGAGCCTCAGTGCAACCAGCACGCAAGCGCTGAAATCGCTTTATGAGGCGAGCAAGCTTCGCTTCTGGCCTTCTTGAAACTGTGCCACCACACACATCGTGGAGGAGGGATATAAATAGTTTTCGGGACGCCCGGGGTTGCAGCAGGCGGCAGGTAGTTCAGAAACGCTGCTGTTGGCCGTGTGGTGCCGGGGCAGCCTCTGCTGTGTTAGGGATTGTTTGCATCTTCCACGGATAAACCGGAGTGAGAGCGCGGGGCTGGGGATGGAGCAGGCAGAAGGTGCAGAAGGGAAGGGACGGATGGTCGTGAGGTCCTGGCCTGGGTCCTGCGTGTCTTTGGGCAAGTTGCTAGAGACCAGATTTTCTGCAGAGTAGCTGGGAGTGTCCGCACGCTCATCCTTACGCTCAGATCTTGTGTTTCAAAGGGAGTTTGCCCATATACATCCCTCAGTGGGACCACACCAAGCCGTGGGACCAAGCCGGGCCGTGTGGGGCTCATGTGCCCCGTGCATCTGCAGTTTTCCTTCCCGTGTACAGGACATTTGCTCAGGGAGGACTGAGAAAGCTCTTGTGCATTCGGGGCTTCCCTCCTTGCAGAGATTCGATGCAGATGTTGCAGTTACAACCTTCAAGGACGTGCCTGTGGGTCCGTCCCATTTCTGAAATAGCCGTGTTGAGCCCGTCCTGTGTGTGAGGGCTGCGGCGGGTGCAACCGGCGGGGGGACTGGGGCAGCGGGATGCTCAGCATGGTGGAGAAGAGCCCATCTGCCACCCAGCATGTAGCACTGAGTTGGCACCGGCAGTGTCTGTGCTGGCATTTGCAACGTGCGGGGTGCTGAGTGCTCAAGCACGGAGCTGCTGCTCGGAGACCCCAGAGCTGGCTACGATCTCAGCTGCTCGAGCATGTCCGAGCAGGACTTTGGGGTCTGGCAGCTCCTGGGCATAAGGGCTTGACCACAGTGGTGGAGAAGGAGACCACCTCCGTGCCTTGCAGCCTGAGCAATGGGCTCAGCTCTCTCCAAGGAGGAAGGGCTTTCAACCCCTGCATCTCACTTCTGGAGAGCTCCCAGCCGCAAGAGCGGGGAAGCCCTCGTCCCAAGCAAGCCAGTGCACAAAGGGCAGAGCCGGGCATCCCAGTGGGTGGCAAGAGCTGGTGGTGGTCGGAGCACTTGGCTAGGAGAGGGGATACTGGTGGTCTGAGTGATGTGGTCGCTTAGGGTCAGAGCTGAGGCAAACCCAGGAAGCTGGTGAGATGTTTAGGTCTCTCTGTTGGAAGCAGTGAAGCTCCGGGGGGGCTCTGGGAGCATAACCCTGACCCCACCGGAGGGGAAATGCCACCACCAGTGAGCGGTGGCCAAGCACAGCTGGCACCTGGCAAACGTGAATGCGGGGCTTGTTAGCCTGCACACAGACTGCTGATTGTAACCGCAGTCACAAACCCTCCGTAATCAAAGCCTGGAACCAGCCCCAGATCCAGAGGTTTCCCGGGCGGATATGTGGTGCTCAGCCCAGCCACCAGCCAGTCCCTGGGAACCAAGGTAGGAACCCACCTCCCTTCTCTACTCCCTCTGTTGCTCCAGCCTCCCCAGGATTGTTTGCTGCCAGCTCTGCAGAGCTCTTGTATTCCCTGCAGAGCAGGTTTCACGGTGCTGGGCAGCTGGCTCCCTGCTGATCCCAAATCCCAACACGCCACAGGGTTTTCTCATCCTTGGTCGTATGAATGAAGCTGCAGGCTGGAGTTGCAGCCTGAAATAGCTTGAAAGGCGCATCCACTCACATGGCCTGCTAGAGGAACAGAGGACCTGGGCGTACAAGGGTGCATGAACCTCTGGCGCCTTAGGACCAGCATTTTTGGGGGTTAGTATATTGGTGGGAAGGCACCCAGGGGGATTTTGAGGTGACAGCTGTCTCTGAAGTCAGCAGGAGTTAGATCGGTGTTGCTGGAAGTACCACTAAGTCCCCAAGTGCTTTTGGTATTGGCAATAATTCTTCAAAAGCCTGGAGAGGGATAGGGACCTCTGAAGGTATTTTGACTCTTGAGTGTTATTTAATAGAAGGATTCAAAGCCTGCAAACTCCTCTCCGCCAGCAGCCTTGGCTTCTTCTGACATGCCTACTCCTCCTTACCGAGCTGCCGTAACTTGCTGTTTCTTTTCTTTCCCCCTAGCTCCCAGAATGGAGAGGAAGGTGGAGCTTGGCCCAACAACCAGTTTGACACGGAGATGCTCCAAGCCATGATCCTGGCTTCAGCAAACGGTTGGTCTCCATCGCGCGTGGGAAAACCATGGCACTTGCTCTCGCGTGGACATCTCAGATGCATGCTGTTAGCTAGGAGGATGGTGGATTGGTGTATCTGGGTTTACTGGGGTGGCTTCAGAAGTCCTTCTCCAAGAGATGCTGGTGGAAGAGCACTGCTGTCTGCGTTACCTGCAGAGGAGAGGGGTTGGGAAGGATTCCGACAGTTAGCAGATAGCTGGCAGCATCAGGCATGCTGTGGACAGGGGTACTCTTCCACCCAGACTCTATTATCTATGTACTGGACAACGTTGTCTGGATTGTGACGGGGTTGCGTCTTGAGAGCTGGTCTTGAGATGTGTTGTAAGCTATTTGGTTCCAGAAGGTCACAGCAAATGAAACGGCTGCTGTGTTGCAACTTCCCATAGGGCGAGGAGGTCGGAAGCCTGGAGGGTTTGTCTGTGGCTAGAGGCTGGGCCAGGAATACGGAAAACTCCTGACTCAGTATCCCCAAGAAGCCTTGTGTCCAGAGACACCAGTGCGTGCTCCCTGCTCACGCTGGGTCTCTCTGCCGAGCCCTGGGCTCGCCAAGGTTTGCCCTCCCGGTTGCTGCTGGCTCTTCGCCGTTGTGGTTGCAGGGGTTTGGGTTGGGTTGGTTTGTTCTGGTTTACGGGTACGGGTTTTACGGTGCCGTGTAGAAGCGGTGGGCGGCGAGGGGTGTTCCCGTGCACCCGTGGTCTCCATGACGTTAGAAGTGCAATTATGACTGTGCGCAGCACTACGGATAAAGAGTCTGGTTTTCATGCAGCCTTTATTTATAAATACCTCCACGTCTTCTCCCCCTTGATTTAAAAATAGAAGCAACAGCAGAGCCATCACCCCCTGCACAAAATGCTTAGGATGTTTCCTTTGAGCTCTTGGGAGAGAAGGAATCTGGAGGAGGGGGGATGGCTTTGGTGTTGCTTTCTTGGAAAGCTGCTGCTGCTGAACTTTGCCGCTCTGCAGACACCGGGCAGCCTGGAGGCAGCTGCCGTGGCTGGGGATGGGGACGAAGGTCTTGGCCAAGGGAGCTGTTTACACTCAAGGGAAAGAAACAACGCGAAAACCTTTCTCTGCTCTGAAAAAAAGACCATGCAAAAATCGGCCCCAGGGCTGCATGTGGTTATCATCACCCGGTGGCGCCGGATCCGGTTTCCTTGCTCGCAAATAAAGCTGTTTTTCTGAGCGCTGCTCCAGCAGTCCCCGGGACCAGAGAGCTGAGCAGGTTAAGCACCGACTTCCACGTAGCCCCCCGGCCCTATTGCAGCAAATCTCCCCCATTCTGCATGTCTCAAACAGCCTTGACCTCTCCCATGGCTTCAGCCCACCCAGGGGGTTCACTGCAATCAGATCCATATGCCAGATAAGGGCTTCCCTTGCTGCAGCCCCGGGGAGCGGAAGGCTCCGGCACTCCAGCTTCTTGCCCACCCTCGTCCCTTGCTGGGCTGGATGGGGCCGGGTGGGGACACGGCACAAGCTTTTTCCACCAGCACTGGGTTTTCATGTCTCCCCCATCCCGATCTCCATCCCTCTTTTTCTGCTCTAACAGCGTTGGTTGGAGCAGGCTTTGATTAGGGGCAGCGCTAATTGCCCATCAAGCTTTGTGCGGTCCATCCTTGGGTGATGGACCCACAGCTGTATCTCTAACTGTCACCTGCTGAGCTCTGCCTGAGCTCCAGGGTGGCAGGTAGGACACAGTGACGCAGATGATGGCTCTTCGCACACCCGCTCCTCCGAGCCAGAGCTGCTCCCGCACAGAGCGGTCGATGCTGACTTGGTCCGCACCACGTCAAGCCCACGCTCGAGTCCACACCGAGCAGAGACCTCCGGGGAGGCAGAAGCTTCTTTGATGCTGCTGTGCTCCATGAGCATCTGGAAGGGGCTGGTGATGCCCTGCCTGCGTCCTTACCCTCGGCCAGGGGTTATCCTTCTCTTCAGCAAGAGGCAGAGCTGGCCATGCCATGCCAAGCCTGCGCCATCCAGTCGCTCTGAGGATTAAATCGCTTGCCCACTGGTTAAATTACCCAGCCAGAGTGCCTGGGGAGCTGGTTTCCCCCCAGGGCTGCACCCCTGGTGTAGGGCTTCTGTCACCCTTCCCTGGCATCCTTCCTCTGGATCTTCCTCCCTTGGAGCTGGGAACAACAGGAAGAGCCAGAGTTTTGATCTCTCTGAAGGGGTCGAGGCAGCTGCTAAGACAGACCAAGGAGCACGGATGCTCCAGGACACCAGACACTAAAGGGCAGACATCCTTGTCCTTAAAATACTCTGGCTTCCAGTGAGAATTTATAGGGGTGCCATGAGATGGTGGGAGAGCAGACAGAAAGACAGCCTGGGGAGGTCCTTCTGCCCAGCCCCGCTGCCTGCAGGCAGGGGCAGACGTGCTATATTGGGTTCTCCCGAAAGCCCCACCAGCAGCTGCAGCAGCACATGCTCTGGGGCTGCCCTCTCCTCCCCTCTGCTTACGAGGGCGATGGAGCCGCTCGCTGGTTATTTTTGCCAAAGCCCGAATTCTTGTTTTCCTCCTCAGGACCCTTTGGGACAATGGCTGGCTGCTGGTAAAGGCTGAGCACAACCCTTCCAGCAACAAGTGTCCTGCTTGGCAAGAGCATCTTGGTGCCCATTTACAAACCTCTATTGTCCCTGTTCTCTCTTCTTTTCAGCCTTAATGTCAGTGTTACCTAGAAACAGCCCTTTGCTCTTACCGGGGACCAACTGGCAGGCTGGGAACTTCGCGGGCAGCTTTTTCCCCCCGGTGAAAGCTGTGCTGTGACTGCAAACTAGTTCCTGGGGACCGGTTGTCCTGGCTGGTGCTGGGAGCCCTCTCACTGCCCTGATACAGCTGGGATGGTCCAAGGGGGAAACAGGGTGGTGGCACCCAGTGGGGATGGCACAGGAGAAGGTGCCCAAGCCTACCAAGCCCCAGCTGAGGGAGCCCAGAAAAAAAACAATCTTCCCCACTGACAGAGGCCTTAGTCCCGCTGCAAGCCCATCTCCAGCCATCCCGTCCCCCTTCCTAACACCCTGACGGCTGCGGGGTCGAGTTGGTTCGTAACGGAACAAGCTGCTGCTGAGGTGGGCGAGGGTTAGCGCTAGAGAGCACTAAGTGTCTGTGCCCATCTCCTCCAGACCGAGGTCCTCAAAGCTCTGGGACCCCTTTAATGGGCACCATAGAAAAATTCTCCTGCCGGTGACTTCTCCCACGGCGGAAAGCGAAACGGCCTTTCCCCGCGCTGCTTCGCTGCGTTCGTGCACCCTCCTGCGCCTCCCCCGGCCTCGTTGCACAATGTCCTGCCTGTTTTCGGCCGCGCTCTGCCTTCCTCCACCTGCTCCGGCAGAGCAGCTGTAACTTCTCAAACCGCGGTCGCCTCAGACTTCCGACCTCTGCGAGGGGATGTGCACACAGCAGCATTTCAGGGGCGTGCTGGGATGTAGCCTGGCTTTGTCTCCAGCTTTCTGGCTGGCTTAACCACCTCCATCTGCTCAGAGGAAAGCCAAGGCTACAGGGAGGCATGCACAGCTCTGCTCCGGAGCGAGGAGAACCACGAGGGGACCAGCCCACGTACTCTGCTTGTTGTTTTTCTTTATTCTCGCAGTCTCTCTGCCTGCGAAAGGCAGGAGTAGCAGCCCTGGACTCTCTCTGCCTTGGGTCATTTCAGGTGCCTGTGCCTCCCAGGAGAGGGTGTCCAGAGCCACACACAGGAAGCCGAGATGGGATCCACAGGACCAGGGCAGGGATCATCCCCCTGCACTGGGGGCACTGGGGAGGCCACACCGCGAATCCCAGGTTCAGTTTTTGCCCCTCACTCCCAGAAGGACATGGAGGGGCTGGAGCATGTCCAGAGAAGGGCAACGAAGCTGGAGCAGGGTCTGGAGCACAAGTGCACTGAGGAGCGGCTGAGGGACCTGGGGGGGTTGAGCCTGGAGAAAAGGAGGCTCAGGGGAGACCTTCTGGCTCTTGACAGCTCCCTGACAGGAGGCTGGAGTGAGGTGGGGATCAGTCTCTTCTCCCCAGGAGCAAGCAACAGGACAAGAGGAAACGACCTCAGGTTGTTCCAGGGAAGGTTGAAGTTGGTCTGGAGGAACAATTCTTTTCCCTGCTGGGCTTGTGCGGTCCTGTCCCAGGCTGCCCAGGGCAGTGGTGGAGTCCCCATCCCTGGAGGGGTTTCCCAGCAGTGTTGAGGTGGTGCTGAGGGACAGGGGTCAGTGGGGACCTGGCAGTGCTGGGGGAACAGTTGGACTCGAGGAGCTTAAAGGTCTCTTCCAACCAGAATGAACCAAAATGATTCCATGGTTCCGTGATTCTGTGTCCAAGGCAGAGGCAGGATTTTAGCAAACCGTTTCTGAGCAGGGCTGGGCGCTGATCCCCCCCCGAGCCCCACACGGGCAGTCACGCCGGAGCA
Organism: Bucorvus abyssinicus; assembly: GCA_009769605.1. Lineage (NCBI taxonomy): Eukaryota > Metazoa > Chordata > Aves > Bucerotiformes > Bucorvidae > Bucorvus > Bucorvus abyssinicus. Next base: position 19,113,178 of record CM020041.1, on the reverse strand, counting down.
GATCGCGCAGCGGCTCATGGCAACAGCATCGCTCACGCCCCGCCATCCCCTCGCGCTGATTTCTCCCCCTGCCTCCGTGCATCCCCCCTGTCTCCATCTGCTCCTTCCAGCAGTGCCCGAGCATCCCGGGGGGGCCCTGGGCCCTTCCCCTCCTCTGCGCTTGCTCTCTCCGTGCTGGAGCTTTGCAGAGCGACAGGAATGAATTTGCCTTCCCCTCCCCCTGCTCCCAGATCTGGACCATCAGCCGCGTTTCAGCGTTGATGTACTTCGTGCTCGGCTTCCTAGAGCCATTTTGTGGTACTGCAGGGGTGGGGTTTTCTTTCTCCTCTGGTGTGCTCCGCTCCCTGAATAAACCTGGCTGGAGAAAGGCTGGGGGCAGGGGTGTAAATGCGGCGGAAAAAATAATAATATTGGATTTCCCTTAATGCGTTACTAATGGTTGTGGCTGGGCTGCTTTTGGAGGGGGGGTGGTTTTCTGCGGCAGCAGCAGCCGGGGAGGGCAGGGGAGAGGTTGACCCTACCCCGGCCAGTCCTCCAGCCCCAGATCCCAAACCCTGAGCAACGCTGTGAGGTGGCAACACGGGATTTCAGGGTTGTGCCATGTTCCCCAGCACGGCCGTTGCAGCTGTCCCGTGGAGCGATGGCACTGAAGGGTAGGGAGGGGGTGAAGGTTGGTGGCACCGAGGTCTTGGTTTGACACCCTTTGGGGCTGCTGGGGCTTGGGGTGGGCTCTGGCTGGCATTAACAACCTGCCGTTCTCTCCCCCCCCGCCACCCTCCGGCGTCACCCACAGAAGCTGCCGACGGCAACTCGACCCTGGGCGGCGGGACGGGCACCATGGGGCTGAGCGCCCGCTACGGCCCCCAGTTCACCCTGCAGCACGTCCCAGATTACCGGCAGAACGTCTACATCCCGGGCAGCACCGCCACCCTCACCAACGCCGCCGGCAAGCGCGACGCCAAGGGCGCCGGCGCCGCGGGAGGCAACAAGAAGAAATCCGGGAAGAAGGAGAAGAAGTAGAGAAGAAGGAGGAGACCTTAGAGCGACAGGGCAGCCGGCTCCAGCACTCCCCCAAACCACAGCCCAGGCCGGAGGATGAATGTGAATTTTTTTTTTGGTGATGCAAAAAGTAGGAAACGCTGCGAATGTATCTCGTCATCATCAGAGCTAGGAGCAGGGTTTCGCTGCTGTTAGGTCTCATGATGAAAATCAATCCGGAAGCTAAAGCGAACGTAAACAAGTGCCCTGTGAATACTTGCTAATGTTTTATACGATCCCTCGGGTATTAGAATATGCAAGGGTGGAAGGTCTTCTGCCACGTCCTTGGATACGATTTGCTCCCAAATAGTCCGAGAAAGGCACGAGGCTTGTGCTCAGCTTTGCCCAGTGTAAATAATTTTAATGTGGATCTTTTAATTTACCGACCTTCGATCATTTTTTTGGAACGGAAAAGGCAGTTCCTAGCTTAGAGCCCACGCTCCAGATCTTTGCTCTTAAACTTTCCATTAGTAAAATTCACCCCCCATTAACGGTAGCGATGGATTTGTTGTTGAGAAGTGGTTAGGGAGTGCTTCGGTTCCTGCTTACCTGTTACCCGGAAAAAAAAAAAATAAGTGTTCATATTGCATGAGTCAAAGGGAATATGGCAAAGCCACATCCTAAACATGTTTTGTTTTGTTTTTTTCAAAGTGCAACCACTGATGGCCTGAAGTATGAGACAAAAAACCCCCCTCCTTGGTATCTGAGAGGTAGGGAGTTCAATGAGGAGCGTGCCGAGGTGCGCGGCAGCTGCCCCAGAGCTTCTAGGGGTCTCCGAAGAGCAGACACATCTCATCCCTTCTTTGCAGTAAATATTTATATGTACAGTCAATGTTCTTCTGCAATTAAAGCTAAGAGAGTCTTGCTCCCCTGCGGCCAGGAGGCTACCTGGCCGAGTCCCCACCAAGGGGACCTGGGGACGATGCTTCACATTTCTGCACACTGTGTCTGCATGCACATCCTTCACCTCACGCCTGCACTAGCGCAGTCAGCTCCACGGACCCAGAGAAGTCCTCGCATGCCCGCGCAGCGTGGTGTGAATGCGCCGGCAGCTGCCCGAGCCTCCGGGCTGGGGCTGCTTTGGGGAGGGATTGGCCAAGCGGGATGGGGAAACTCATCGCTTCTTCTTTGGGGTGTAGACCCCAACTAAGGGGGTTACCTGGGGTGTCACCCAAGGGCAGAGATCCACGGAGCTGCCGGCACATGGCTTTGGTGCAGAGGTGGTGACCGAGTAAGTGACAGTTGGTTTGGTGGTGCTTGGGGACCGGACCTGGAGAAGGGACCCGAGAGCTGGGGGTGAGCGCGGGGTGATTCTGCAAAGCCATCGAGCCGGGGCAACAAGGAGGGGCTCCCCATGGGACCGTGCCGGGCCAGCCTGGGGGAGGTGATGCTCCCACTGGCTTTGGGCTTTCCACCTCAAGGAGGGAATCGACGGATGAGGAATAGAGTTTCTCCACGTGCCCATCACCCTTGCACCAGCCCCCCTTCCCATGTTAGAGCAGCTCTGAGCTCCCCCGGGGAGGCAAAAGGGGAATTTGTGTAGCCGGAATGAGGAGAGAGGCTGAGGGGTGGCCACTAAAGAGCCGCGCCGGTTTTCCCGGGGGGGCGTGCGTGTTGTATTTTCCCTTTTTAATCACTAACACATAACTCACCCGAGCAGTTCCAGCCCTCTCAGCCAGGCTCCGGCATGGCAGTGGTCACCCAGCCGCCGCCCCCTCCCCAAACCCAGGGCGGCAGGAGCATCCGCCGCGTTCCATCCAGATCGGGCCACCTCCGGCGCTGGCCGCACTGGGAGCGGGTTCCCCCCCCGTCCCCCGCAGCTGCCACCTGCCCCCCTCTAGAAATGCTGTAGCTGAATCGTAATCTTTATATTTCTTTTTAATCTGCAATCTGAGGTAGCGTAGTGAGTGTCGTGTATTTAGTGGCGTGTTATTTTTAATCTCGGTAACTAACTCGTGGACACCAGTATTTTCAATTTGCTCCGTATCTTCTTTCCATGTGGTCTGTGCTCCGAGTGTACGTGAAATGAAACACGTTTGCCCTTTCAATGTGTCTAATATTGAATTATACTTATATATTATATATATGCTTATATCCTTCTTATACCCATATAGACCAACGTCGATGTGTTACACGCAAGTTTTATACTCTAATATTTATATTGCTTTTTTTCTTTGGGAAAAAAAAAATAATAAAACGGTTTCTTCTGAACCAGTGGTGTTTATTCCAATGGGAAGAGCGGGGGCACAGTTGGGTCTGTCCCAGTGCTGCTGGTGAGGGTGGGGATCAGCCCCAGCCTGGCTCCAGCTGCGGGGATGCTCTTGGGGCACCCCCGTCCTGGGGGTCCCTTTGGGTGGAGGGTGACAGGGCTGTGGGTGGCACCGGTGTGCTTCTGGCTGGGGAAGGGCAGGGCAGAGCCTGGCACACCCCACCGAGCAGACGGTGGTGTCCACAGCTCCAGCCTCTTCCCCAGCCCCGGGGGGATCCAGCTGCCCTTCCCCATCACTGGCAGCGATCCGGTCACCCTCCCCCAGTCCTGGGGGGGTCTGGTCACCCTTCCCCAGACCTAGTAGGGATCAGGTCACCCCTCCCCAGTCCCGGGGGGTCTGGTCACCCTTCCCCATCACCAGCAGGGATCCACTCTCCCTTCTCCAACCTCTGGCAGATGCATTTCTCAGGGTGCCTGGGCTCCCCTCTCTGCTCTTGCGGGGGGTGCATGGGAGGTGTCAGGTGCTGTGCCCAGGGTGCCCCGGCTTGGACGAGCCCCCCCCCCCGCCCTCTCCCTGCGGGGTTGGGGTTCGACACAGGCCGGGGAGAAGAAACATCCCGTGACTCGGGGTGTCGCAACCGCAGGAGGAAAAATAAGCTGCTGCTGCCCAGATGGGAGGGGGCGGGTGGAGGGGGTGGGAGCTGAGCAGCCCCTGGGAGACAGACAGACAGACAGACAGACAGATGGACAGACAGAGCCTGGGAGAGTGGGAGGCTGGGGCTGGTCCCCCCGTTAGCAAAGTGCAGGAGTCTCCAGGAGCGCAGGGCGCAGCCCCTTCTCCTCGGACCCCCATCCCCCCCACCCCCATCCCCGTTGCTGCAGCAATGTGGCCTCCGCCCCCAACCCCCAGCACTCCTCCCCCCCGAGACTGCCCTCCCCCCCCCCCGGAACCCCCTTTAACAGGCACTGCTCAAATCTCCCTGTCCCCCACAGAGACATCCCCCCCAATCCTGCTGCACTCCCAGAGACACCTTTGGGAACCCCCATGCTCCTCTCATAGGGACACCCCCCCATCCCAATTTCCCCCACACCCCACCGAGCCAACCCTCCTTCCCTCCCTGTGCGCATGGGGACAGCTCTGCTCACACACACGTGTGTGCGTGACCCACACGGACCCACATGGAAGGGGGTTCCAGGCAGAGCATCCTCCTTTGGGGCAGATGGTCCCAGAACACAGGGGAGGGGTATGAGGGTCAGGATGGTGACAGGGCAGGGACCTGGTGCTGTGGGGCCCCTTTCACCCCGTGCCCTCTGCCCCCAGCCCTGGGACAACCATCCCTCCCATGCTGGAGAACCTGGAGCACATTAGGGGCAGCTCCAAGGGGATGATGGTGGGGATCAATCACATCAACCCACTGCTAATGGGGACCAGGGCTGAGGACACCCAGATGCCACCCAGCACCTAGCTGGGTGGGTGCCGGGGGTGCCAGATAACATGGGGTAGCATCGTCCCAGGGCACTGGGCATTGCTGCCCACTTTGCCGGTGATGCTGCTGGGCAGCTGGAGCTGGGTGGTGGTGGAGGAAGAGACGATGGTCAGGCCAGCAGGTCCTTGTCTGGGTGACAGCCACTGCTGGCGGGGAGCAAAGAGGCTTTGCAGAGCTGCGGGGGTGGGTCTGGCTTCAGGAGCCCACAGCCTCCCCAGCACCCCAAGCCCCGCTGTGTCCCCAGCTGCTGGTGTTGGTGTAGGATGTGTGTGGTGTGACAATGTGTATTTGTCACTCAAGGGCACTGCAGAAACCGGGAAGGGAAAGGCACGGAGACAGAAACCTGGCCAATTAGCACTGATGAAGGGAACCCGGTCAGCCACGCTAATTAACAGGAGCGCATGGGAGTGGGAATATGTTCATTGCAGCATGGTTGGCCAACGGAGGGCTTCCTGAGCTGGGGTGGTGAGGAGAGGGAGGCCAACAGAAACAGAGCCCAAGTCATGGCCCTGACCAAAGGGACACAAAGAGGGTGACAAGACCGAGCCCCCGGCAGCCACTTGGGCTGAGTGATCGTCGAAGTTCTAGAGTCATCGCTCCCAGGAAGGATGGCTTGACCGTGGAAAGGAGGGGACGATCCTGGATGCAGAGTGGGAGCAAGTGAGCGGGTGGGGAGATGTCGTTCAGCTCTGGCCACGTCAAAGACTGAGGGGTTCTGAGGGTGGAGTGGGACCGTAGGTTACAGCCCATGAGCCTGGTGCTGGCCGCTGGGGGTGGGATGAGTGCCCGTATCCCCCCCAGACCAGCTGGGTGTGTGTGGGGGGTGTGTCTTCACCAGAAAACTTCGAGGTGGCCCAGCCAGGTCTTGGCCAGGGTATCAGGCAGGTGAAGGGCTGTGCTGGGATGCTCTGAACACCCTTCAACAGTCAGCAGGCCTTTGAACCCTCCTCCACCCCGGCCCCCTTCTGCTTCGCTCTGCTTCTCCTCCTGCTCCACGTCCTTCTTTCTGTCCCGTCAGTGGGAGCAGATCAGCATCTCTTCCCCTGCTCCTGCTGTTCCTTGTCACCATCCCGGGGACATCCATGGCATGGGACCGGGGGAGCCCCAGGCTGCTCCGCAGGCAGCTGGGCTGGAAGCTCTTGGTGGTACAGACAGAGGTGACACAGTGCTGGAGACCCCATTGTCCGTCCCCTGGGGATTGTCCCCGACTCACTGCCTCCTCCTGGTGGGGTCTCCAGGTGCCATGGGCAGTGATGCCCCCATGTCACCAGCTTGGTGCAGGGCCCTTGTTTGCAGCAGTCACTTTTTTTTGGCCAGTTGACCTTTAAAATCAAACCAAAACAACGGCACGAAAAAAATGGAGTTGAGCAAGCCCAGTTTGCCACTGGATTTGAGAGCTGAGCTGAGCTGCGGTTGCTCAGCCCCAGGGAGCGCTGGGTGGGGAGCTGGCATCCTGCCGGCTGATGTGCTCCTTGGCATCAGGCTGTGATCACAGGCTGAGTCCCATCAGGCAGCTCCTCCAGCCATGACCTCACCCACCAAAAAAGCTGAGTTTCCATGCAGCTCCTTCTCGCTACTCCTTTAGGGTCCCCAAAGGCTGTTGGGTGTCACCCCGGGTCTGACACGGACACTGGGAGCTGTAGGGTTAAACGGGGCTTTGTGCATTTCCCTGCCAAGAGGCTGCAGCCGGATTTTGAGCCTGCCCCAGCAGAAGAAATTCTGAGGGAGCTGGTGGCAGTGGGGGACGGGGCAGGGAGGTCTTCTCCCATAACCACATCAGCGGGGAGGGCAGCTGATGCGGTCAGAAAGCACGTAGAAAACTTGGTGCTTGGGATAAAAAAGGTCTCAAAGGATCCTCGCCGGGGCTGGCGAGGAGAGCGGGTGTCCGTGTGGTGGGAAAGCCCTTCCCGCAGCCCGTGACATCCGGCTCCCTGCCAGCCCCTCGCCGTGACATCCCCTGGGATTTTATTTCCCGCTGACGCAGCCATCTTCTCCCACAGCCTCACATTCCCGGCTGGGAACAAGAGGTGTTTCACCATCCTCCGTGTCCCTTCCTGCTCCATAAATCCGCTTCTCGACGCTTTGATTTATGGTGGTGGTTTTTTTTTTAACGGCTTAAGCCCAGCGTACAGAGACGGAATAAAATTTGCCTTTTGCTGGCTGAAACCTTGTGACTAAGGTGAAGGAGGGGGTGGAGGGAGGGCTCTGCCTGCCCTTTGCTGGCCCCACCGAGGCTCGGTGGCCGCCAAGAGCTCATCCATCACGCAGGGGAACAGGGCCAAGCCCTCGGCCACTCTTGGGGCTGCAGGAGTCAACAAAATAAGACGTGACGGGATTTTGCCCTTTTGCAGCCTCTGTGACCTCGCCTTGGCCTCTGCTGTGCATGGAGCCCACTCTGTCTGCCTGTCCGTCCTTCCCCGCAGGGCAGAGCCCTGGCACTGGTCGTGCTGGTGGCTGGATGCCGGAGGAGCTTGGCCCTGGAGAGCTGACAGCAGCCGCGGCCAAGACCTGAAGTCATGGAGCCTGTGAGAGGGGAGGGCAGGGAGGGGAAGGAGAGGGATGCCAGGGAGAACGAAGGCAAACTGGGCAGAGTGGGGACACGCTGTGGGCTCTGCTGTCGGGCCATGGTACGACAGGAGGGGCTCAGCTCCAAGGGGACACTGCTGTCCTCCCCGGAGCCCATACTGGAACTTGCTGGGGCCCCTGGTGGGACCTGCTAGGGTCACTGTCACCAAGCTGCTGGTGGAGGAGCCTGCCCATGCACTTGGCCCTGGGTCTCTCCAGCCAGGAACATCCCTTCGCTCCCCCAGAGCCCAGTGCTAGTCGCCCCCAAACCCACCCTGGGGAGTCCTGGGGGCACAGAGCTCGTGGACGCCCCCAGCCCACATCTGTCCCCAGGGAGTTTGGGCAGAGGTAGCGCTTTGGGAAACCCCCAGCCAAGAAAAAAAAAAGTCAAGAAAAGCCACTCATGGCCAAAATGCTCCTCCAGCAGCACCCACAGAGCCATGGGCAGGGGCTGCCCGTGCCCAGCGCTGCCCGCCCGGCCCTTCTCCCCTCATGCTGTGCCCGGCGTGGGGAGGGGATTTTTGGGCAGTGATGCTGAATCAAACCACCCAGGGTGGCTCGGAACAGAAAAGGGACTGAAGATGGCCAGGACATGTCCCCCTTGTAAGGGACATGGACATGGGTGGCACGGTGCCAGGGACATCCCACTGGTTGAGGTTTGGAAGCTGCTGTCAGTTTTGGATTGGGGAGCAGGGAGACATCCCAGGGACCTCCCTGCCTCTGCTACAGCGCCCACCACACGCGGGATTTGGGGTGGGGGAAGCCTTCCTGGGTGAGCCCTGAGTGACACAGCCCTGCACGGGGAAGGGAAGGCAGCCGGTGAAGCCGTGCAGGGTCTCCCGAGCCGTCCCGGCTCCAGAGGGCTTTGGGAAGCAGCACCCACTGCTCATCCCAGGACTGGTCCCCTGGATGGGTGCCAGGACCTGTGAGGTGGGGACCCTGCCATTGTCCCCATCTCCTCTGAACCAGGGCACAGCCAGGGGGGTCACCGTAACCCACAATGGGGCAACAGAGGGGCTTGGACCCCCTCCCCAGAGATAAACGTAGAAAGAGGGTCCTTGCGCTGCAGAGGGAGCCTGGACGGGCGCCAGGGAGGGAGAGCGGCCAGATAGAAGAGAGGAAGAGGAAGATGCAGACAAAGCTGCTTTGTGCAGGGCAGCATGGGGGGGGAAAGGGGTCTGCTGGTGCCAGACAGGGCAGCTGGGCTGGCTCCCCCCAACCCCATGGTCCCCAGAGCGGGATGCACGAGATAGTCCACGGTGGCGCGGGAAGAAAATACTTTTTTTACTGTTAATAAGTAAAAAACCAGTTTTTAAAGTGCTTATTTTAGCTCTACCCCATCCTTTTTGAGGTTCTATTTTAGTTTCTGTTTGACAACGTCCATGCTGGCCCAGCAGTACGTGTAGGTAGTTTATATAAATCAATAAAAATAGTGGGGGGTGTAATTGCAAGTTGGAGCCCGCTGCTCTACGTGATGCTGGTGGGCGCCTCGTGTTGTTAGAAACCAGAAATCCCCCCCCACCACTTCAGCACCCCCGGGTAACGTGGCACCTCTCCCCGCTGAAGCCCACGAAGTCTCTGCTGGCCCCTGCAGGGCTTTGGGGTGTCCCCACCCCTTAACCGAGCATCAGTGCTGTGCCCTCTCTGAGGTCACCCCAGCCTGGCTTCCCTCCAGCCCTTTGGTCCCTCTGGTCAGGCCCAGCGCCAGGTTTAGATGATTATTTTATCGTGCCCCTTTTTTACCCCGCTGTTTTCAGAGGACAATGAGGGTGCACTGAGCCGTGGGGCACCCCAGGAGACCCTGCTCCCTGCCCCACTGCCCCAGTTCAGGGCCTCCCGCTCCTCAATTAGCAACTTGTCATTGATGAGCTCATCAAAAGTCTGCTTAAAAAAATAAAAATTGAGATTTGACATAAACTAGGGCAATAATCAGGTCTCTGCCCTCATTTTTAAATTATCCTGGCAGTCCCCTGTGTGTCCGTGCCCGTGGGGACCAGCCTCCAAAAGCTCCATGGAGCCAGCACTGGCCAGCTGGTCCCATTCCATACTCACTGCAGCGATGGGGACACCTCAAAGAGGAAAGGGGGCTGGGGAAGAGGCTGATGGTGATATCCCCCCAAGACTGTGCCTGTGGGGGGATGCAGAAGGCATGGAAGAGGACCGAGGAGGAAATGCTGGTGGCAGCTCGCTGCAGCAGGAGGGGCTGGAGCAGTGCCACGGACACCAAGGACTCCCTTGGTGATGTCCCACCACCACCTTTCTAAACCCGTGGTAGCAGGGTAGGGAACAGGGGCTGCTCCCTACCACAGACAGGGGGTAAAGGCAGCGCAGCCCGGGGCAGGAGGAGATGGGGCTGATGGCAGGGGGGATTCAGATGCCCCATGAGGTACCTACCATGAGATGCCAGCAGGACTTCAGCAGCAAAACAGCTGCTGCAACGTGCACTTGGCCCCAGGAAGAGGAACGCAGAGCTGGCTCGGTTGCCCATGTGCAAAGGACGGAGCCTTTCACCCTTGGCTCCAACTCCACGCACAGAATCCATTGCAAGGACAAACTCCTCCTGTGCCATCAAGCCAGGGCCACCAGCACGTGGCAAAGCATTTGTCCCTCCAAAGTGGCCATCTGGGAGAAAGCATCCTTCATCCCAGCAGAGCAGCAGGGAGCTGCAGCCTGGCCCGTTTCTAGTTGGGTCGACCTCTAAACTCAGCCAGAGACCAGGCTGGGGCTGCTTACACCAGAGCAAGGGCAGGAGGACCCATCCGTGGGGTCACCAGGAAGGACACTGCTGGCCCAGCGCTGCCACACAGGTATGTACACTTACAGGGACAAGAAAAGCTTGACTGGTGTGACCAGGGCTCTGCCTTCTGTTTTATCCCTGCGGAATATCCATCACGGCAAGTACTTGGGTAGCGGGGGTGGCTCCTGTCCTCACCAGCTTCCCACCCACCTGGCTTTCAGCCCTGGTGACATCTGGCCAGGGGTGACACCTGGCCAGGGGTGACACCTCTATCCCCGAGCCCACTCCACATCTGGGCTCTCAGGCACCAGACCAAGGTGGGTTTTCTGTGCAGGGAATGGGACTTCCAGCCTCCTCCCGGGACACGGAGGCAGCTCCCAGGCCAATGCTGCTCCAGCTCCCCAGCAGCCCACCCCAGCCTGGACGAGGTCCCCGGTCAGTGCCAAAAAGGTTCTGGGTTCATCTCTGCACCACCAAAGTTACGACAGGGAGGCAAAGAAAGTCAAGATGACATTTTTGTACCAAAACTAGTGTTTATTTCTCCATCTTTTGTACATGCAAACCGTCACGATAACACGGTGCCACCAGAGCATCGCTTGCCCGCAGCTGCAAAGCCATGAAGAAAGGCTTTAGATTAAGGGAACCGTTACAAGAAAATAAAAGCTCTTGGGCAAAGCTCCAGGCTGGCCCGGGTGCAGCTCACGTATCCCCATTTCTCTTTCATTTTGCAGCTTTCCGGAGCTGCTAAATTCAGCCGTGGGCATTTGGCTGCTCAAAGGCAACTCCTCCCTATGCACGCTATCATCAGCCCGGCAGAGCCCACCACCCTCCCCAACGTGAGGGTAACGTGGCTCTCAGCCCTGTGAGGAGCCCTGTGATGCCCCAGGACCTGAGAATTGTCCTACCTGCCCTTTTCGACTCCCTCGTCCTGTCCTGGGGACAAAGGGCTGGTGGATGCCAGGGGAAAGGGTCAAGTCTTGCTTCTAGTGGCCTCCTGGTTCACCCAGGTTTGGGTGCGGGGAGTCCCTGGACCACAGTAAGCACCATCCTGCCCGACCAGCTGCTCAAGAACCAGAGCAACTCCTCTCCCCTCCTACAATCCTCGTTTTTCTCTTTCAAGCACAAACCTCTGGCGCACAGGCACGCACCTCCCTCTTCCCAAGGGTCCACCTGCAGCCGCTCGCTCGCTGCTTTTCTCCCCGGTTCACGCACCGCTGGGTTTCCACGTCGGAGCCGAGAACCTGGGCTGAGGGCGAGAAAATAGACACGAAGTGTGTCTGGAACAGGGAGCAGCATCGTGCCTCACATGAAGAGCCCTGCCGAGGGCAAGACGCTGCCGTGAGGGGACCGGTGGCTGTACCACGTGCTGCCGGGCTGACCTGGCACAGGGGCACACGCATTCCTCGGCTCGAACAGCTCTTTATTAGCCCTTCCAACCTGTGTTGTGATAGCAAGCTCCAGGAAGACCTGAAATGCTACAAAAAGTACAATTGTGTTATTATTGAACATAAAAGCGTGTTAAAACTAAAAGCTGCAAAGGTTCGGCGTGATCTCAGGAGGGACCAGTGCTCCCAATACCACTTGGGTGGGCACAGGCTCCTACAGGAAAGATCCTGCCCTGTGCTGGGTGGCCTCAGCCACGCTGAAAGGTCCCTGGGCCCTGGCTCATCCCTCCCTGGGTGGCTCTCCCAGCTCAGAGGGTGCCTCCTCTCTGCGAGCATTCCCAGCCACCCCATTTCCCTCTCCGCTCTCCTGGTGCTCCAGCTCCTCCCGAGGCTGGGATCAGCCCAGCCCCTCCTGCAGGGATGCGACAGCAGCCGAGCTGTGCGCCGGTCCCAGATGGTGCTGGGCTGTTAGGGATCACTCCGCTACTTCAACATCACCAATACGTGAGGTCAGAACAAGAAAACAACTCAATGCCTGGAAGCCGCAAGCTGGGGCAGAGCCTTTCCCACTGAAAACTCCTGCTCCAAGAGCCACCACCCTGCATGGCAAGACCTGGGGTCCCTGCTTTGGCACCCCAGCACTGAGCTATGGGCAGGGAGGACGGTGGCTTTATCCTCTGGCCCTGCCTTTCTGCCCAATCTGCTCCGGCACGAGAACTGTGGATAACCTTCCACCCCTTGGCTGAAGCCTTTGACCCTTCCGTTGTCTACAGGGACAGACCAAATATCGGAGAGGAGAGCTCAAGTGATGTGAAAAGTGGCACAAACAGCCCTAAGAGCAAGAAGGAAAATAAATCACCCTTCAGAGCCATGCACAGATCCCAGAGTGAAATTTTAATTTACTTACTGAAAGCTCTTGCAGATCCAGCAGTTTTCTGCTGTTGTCCAGGGGCACGTCTAGCTGGACCAGCTGATGATCTCCGTGGTCTCCTCAAGGATGTCTCCATCTCTTGTCACCTCGCTGGTCTTGCTTGGTTCTGAAAACGAGAAGTTGTTAAAGACAGCAGGGAGAAGCACCTCCAGGTATAGACCACCTCCTTTGGGGGCAGCAGGCAGTTGGGTTTGAGGAGCTACCCGACCTCAGGACACCGGGGAGTCGGAAAGGACCCACCATGGGGTCCACAGCTGCAAAACGCACCACTTCAAGGGTTCAGGCCTCCGCCCGTCTTTACCCCAACCCCAGACCCTCCGTGACGGGCAACACCGTGACCCAAACAAGCCTCCGCACCTCAGGACACCCCCTCCTTAGACCCCTGCGCACCCCACGGAGAGGACAGTGATGGTGTAACGGAGGATACGGGCCACCACACTCTCGCAGGGTTGTGCTGGCAGAGGATTACAGCCCCCCCGCCGAATCCCTCACGCTCAGCGCTTTGGCCTGATCCATTTAAGCCCGGCATCGCCTTCCAGACGCGGCCGAGCGCCGGCGTCCCGGTAACAAGCCCCCCCCCAGCGCCTGCTCTTAAGAAGCCTTTATAGCTTAAAGCCTGAGCTCATCCAGCTCATGACGCCGCGCTCGAGCCGGCAGCCCCGAATTAGAGCAGCTGCCCAGCGACAAGAGGCACTGGGGCACTCGGTGGCAGAGGGCACGGGGCGAGCGTGGCCCGGTGAGCACGGGCACGGCCGCGGACAGGGCACGTCGGGACAGGCACCGGCTGCCTGCAGAAGCTGCTGCCTTCGGTACCCTGGAAAATGTAGTTTTACGATGGGAGGGAACAGCAGAAGGGAGGGGACCGGCTCAGGAATATAAAGCAGCAGCTGAATTACTGCCCAGATGCTGCAGGCATGAAAAATTAACTCTTTGAGGACTGCAAACCTCTCACGCTGTCATGCTAGCTTCTCACATACCAAGGGCAGAGACAGGAAAATGCGCAAAGGAGACAAGCTACAGGCTCCTGTACAGATATAAAAGCCTTTTGGACACTCTGCTAAATAGCTGTTGTGGACGCAGCACCCCTCACTCACCTTCTCCGTGCCCTGGAGCACCCCTGGAATGACCCCTCACTTCTCCTTGCTGCCTCTGCCTCTCCCTGCCCCGCTCCCCAGCCACAGCCCCACGGGGCGTCCCTTTCCCCGCGGTGCAGCGGGCAGAAGACACCACTTACGGGTCTGTCCTCCACCCCCCAACCAGAAGAGCAAGAGACACGTGGGCTGTGCACGGGAGGTGGTTGGGACAGCACTTCTGCCCGGCGCATGGCCGGTCTGACCCACGCAGATCACGCGCAGAGCCTGGCCGGGAAGGTACCGACAGCCTCCAAACCCAGACATCGACCACCTCCCGTCCCCTTCCGGATCTGCTGGCAACACGTCCCGTGCAGGGTGGGCATTTTTCGGTGCTGGACCCTGGTGTGTGGGTGTTCTTGACGGGTCAGCCCCTCTGGGTGGTCTCAGGTTGCTGCTGCTGGGTTGCTCGAGGGCTGCTCTCCCATTTCGGGGACGAAGCATTTGGTTTGTGCGGACAACACAGGGAGCATTCAGAGCTGCCAGGCTTTGTGCACTGATCCCCTCCGGGCGACAGCAGAAAGGGGTGTGTGTGTGTGTGAGAGATGTCCCCCCCCAGCTGCCAGCTGGACCACAGCATAGACAGATAGAGCTGAATAAAGCAGGAGCTTGTACTCAAAGCACCTCTTGTCCTCCTCCCTCCGCAAACCCTCCTCTGATCCAGCAGCCCCTCCTTCCCCTGGGCTCTCCCATGTCCTCCAACCCCTTTCCCAAGCCCCAGCTCACAGAAGCTTCTCTGGGCAGACCCGTCCTCCTCCCCCAGCCCAGCTCTCCCCCAGGCCAACCCCCTTCCCCACAAACAGCCTGAACCCAGCAGATCGCTCCCTCCCTCCCTCCCTCCCTCCCTCCACCTCCGCTCCTTGCAGGTCCCAAATACTCCCTCACGTCCCCCACTGACACTCTCATCTTTCTCAGCCAGTGAATTTTCTCACATCCTCCCACCTTCCTCTTCCATAAGCGCATTCAGTTGCTTTTTTTACCCTGTGTAAACCATCAAGCACCTGCAACATCCTGTAAAGAGGAGGCTGTGAAACTGCAGCCTGGCATTTACACCCGGCTTCATTCAAGCTCTTGCAGAGAGACGCAAACCCCCTCCAGTTTATAATTTCATGTACATCCCTCATGTCCCTTTTCTGAATTAAGCAGCCCCGGGTTTACCCAGTCATCCTTGCTGCCTCCCTCTGCACCTCATCTAGCTTATGATGTCCCTCCTCAGGCAGGGGAACCAGAATTGCGGGCAACACACACTTAAAACAGAAAAAACCCACTGCTGTGGTTGCTTTTCCTTCCTCTCCTCCCTTTCCTGCGGATTCCTAGGTCTCAGAGGGGGCTTGTGGGTTTTAGCTACTGCAGAGCACGGGGCTGACATTGCCAGGGACACCCCCAGTGGCAATGGTCAGCTCAGAGCACCTCCCTCCTCTCGGAGTTAAAAGGGAAAGGGACGCAGGGCAAGACAACCCCTTTGAGATGTGTAAGCCACCGAGCATCCAGGTGAGGCTCTTCTGCGGCCTCATAGTTGTATTTTATTTTTTTCCTACTGAAGTACTGTCAGAAATATCTGTACTATTCACGCTCTTGCTGATGTCTTCTGCTTCCTGTTAAATAAGGGGTCAGCAGACCTGCAGGAACCACCCCCCTCATCCTACGGGCTTTATCGACTGGCTTCTCATGCCGCGATCATCATCAGGACAACAGGAAAACACCGGAGCTAATGAACATGAAGAGTGTTTGGACAGTGAGTATTTATGGCTTGACCAAGGGATCGCTGGGCTGGAAACCCCGATGGTCAATCCCAGCAGATCTGTGTTGAGATTGCAGTGGCTTTACAGAGGCAAAACATTTCAGGAAGGCTCAGGAATTGCTGCCTCCTGCCCACAAGACGCAGATTTTTCGCCCTGGCAGGACTGTACCCACCGGCAAAGGCTGCAACCTGCCCGGTTCCCCTGGTTGGGTTTGGGGCGGCATCACCTGGGTTAAAGATGAGCAGCAACTTCTCCCCCACAAAGCAGGCAACAGCCCAGCGATGGGACAAGGCAAGGTGTCTGCTCAGCGTGACAGCTTCATCCCGTTTGAGGAGGAAGAGTCCCCTCCCCCTTGCAGCCAGCCTGGCCCAACCCTCGCTCTCTTTCTTGTGGATGCCCAGGCCAGCGGTGATGGATTTGTGATTGATTTTCTGCCTCCACTTCGCTGGGTGGCGGGGGGGTACATGGCATGTGAGTGACGTCGAGGTGACAGAAAAGGACACCACTGGAGTCACTTCAACCACAAATCAATTCTGAATCATCTGGCTGAAGCTCTGAGGGTAGGACAAGCACCGAGCCAGACTGAAGGAGGACACTGAGCTACTGTGTGCATGCCCTGTTGTGGTCCACACGCCTGTCTCCATGAGCTGGCTGCAGCACCGCCCCGTCACTGACCTCGCTCCCCCACAACGGGACCTTTAAGCTCCTACGCAGAAGCCTGGCGGCTTTTCCCCTTCCTTCACAGTCTAGGGCTGGAGCTGCTCATGGCTGAACGGGCCCTGGGCAGGACAGGAGTTGGAGATGAGAGCTGACAAGGCTCACAGGCTGAGCTCCCGGCTTCCTGGGCAGGTATGGCGGGGTGTGGAGGAACATCCTGACCACTGGTGATGGGGAAGGACAATACATCCCACTGGGAGAACTCCCGAGGACCGCGAAGCATCAGGCAGGAGGTTCATGGGGAGGAGGACCCAGAGACGCACCAGCAGGATCCTTGGCGAACACACGCTCTCGGGGCACCAACGCCGTCAGCAGCACAGGCTCTGGACCTGGCGTGGGTTAACCCAGGGGCAGCTCAGCCCCGCTCAGCCCCCTCGGCAGGATGGAGGGGGCAGAAGTGGGAGGGTCCATGTTGGGACAAAGGCAGTGGAATAGGTGAAGCGACAGCTGAGCGCGCAAGCAAAGCCAAATAAGGAACGCGTCCCCCACTTCCCACTGGCAGGCAGGTGTTTGGCCATTCAGCTGCCCACCGGGGTTAAACCATGACAGGACCCCACGGATACCGCACTGTCCTGAAATCACCTTCTGAAAAGAGCAAAAAAGGGGAAAACCCGGAGGGCAGAGGAAGGAAACGCCTCGGTGAGAGGCAGAGTTCAGGCTCATGTGCGCCCCCAGCTCCCACCCCCATGAGCGTGGCGTAAGGGGAGCCCTCTTGGCCCTTGGACCCTGCCGGCAGTGAGTCAGGACCCCTTGTTTTCGCAGGTGTGGGAAGGGAAATTCCCCCCGCCCTTCCAAGGGAAGTCGGGTCTAAAACGGCTGCGAAGGCGGCGAGTGTCCCCCCAGGGTTTTGATTACAGCAGGAGAGCTTCCTGCGACCAGAGCGGACAACGCTCTGCCGGGAAAGGGCCAGGGGTTGAAACCAAGTCGGGGAGATGTCGACGGGACACAGGGCACGGTGTCACCAGCAGCCGAGGTGCCGTATGGGAGCACACGTGGTGCTGTGGCCATACTTACCTACACGCTTCAGGCTGTCGCCGCTCACAGCCGTGGTCCTGTCACCGGCGGAGGACCACAGGTGCCCTGCACGTCCAACAGCACCGAGACACGTCTGCCACGCGGCCACCGACCAGCCTCGGACCCCGCTGGGGCCAGAAGGCAGAAGAGCCCCTTACTTTAAGCCCTTTTCTGCATGGAAAGGAGCAAACACCTCCCTGCTGCTGTAGGCTGCTGAAAGCGAGGTGGACATTCCTGTCCGTGCTTCTCCTGACCCTCCTGCCTCCTACATTTGAGACAGGGAAGTTGTAACCTTGTCTCTTCTACATCACTAACTCTGGTTCTCCTTTTCCACATCTCCCTCCCTCACTCTTCTGGTCTGGTCACCAGCTTGCGGCCACTTTGGTGGCACAGATGTGGCACCACGCATCCTCGGTCTCACTTTGGGTCCCGTTTTCCTCTGCTTTCTTTCCCACCCTGAGCACATCACAGCCCCTCCACCCAGAAGCTCCCATGCAGGGACCACCTGCAGCAGCATGAAGCGCTCTAACAGCTCTTCCCACTGTTCTCCTCAGACTCTGTCACTTCTCAACCTGCTTCCAAGCTGTTTCCTTTTCCAAACCCTCTCGCTCTCCCTTCGTTCTGCCCCTAGCACGGCACAAGCCCCTTCTCTCTACCCTTTCCTGCAGCTGCTGGCACGTGGCTGTATTCCCATATACCCCGCTAAGACCCTTAACTCTTTCCATCTCTGCAAGTCGTTCTGGCAGAAGTGCAACAAGAAGTCAAGCAGCTCATCTCGACTGGATGAGCTTTGAAGGTCCCTCCCAACCCAGTGGAAAAATCTGGCATCCCAGTCCACATCACTGGGCAGGAGAAGAGGCGACGGCAGGCGGGAGCGCACGGTGAAAGGTGCTGTGTAAGCCAGCACGAATGGAGGGGTGGAGAAGCTATTTTGGATACGGATTAAAAGGAAGGAACACGTCAGCAGCTGCAGCAATACCAGCTGGGCGTGTGAACCGTGCCATGGTTTCCTTGACAGCTGAGAGGAAGGAACAAACACCAAGTAGTAATCACAGAATTACAGGCTGGTTTGGGTGGAAGGGACTGTCAAAGCTCCCCCAGCCCAACCCCCTGCAGGGAGCAGGGACATCTGCAACCAGAGCAGGGGGCTCAGAGCCCCAAGGGCCAACCGGACCTGGGATGGTGCCAGGGATGGGGCTTCTGCCACCTCTCGGGGCAACCTGGGCCAGGGTCTCACCACCCTCATGGTGAAGAATTTCTTCTCAATGTCTAATCTAAATCCACCCCCTCTCAGTTTAAACCTGTTACCCCTCATCCTGTCACCACACTCCCTGATAAAGAGCCCCTCCCCATCTTTCCTGTAGCCCCCTTGAAGCACTGACAGGCCACACTCAGGTCTCCCCGGAGCCTTCTACGCTCCAGGCTGAACACCCCCCAGCTCTCTCAGCCTGTCCTGGAGGTGATCACCATCATGAAGGGTGCCTAAGAGTAGGCACGATTTTTTCCCTTTCCCTACCAGCCCCGGAGCTCCCTGCAGGAAGCAGCACAGAGGAGGCAGCGCCCACCCTGCCGTGCTTCCCTGCTCCGGCGGGACCGCCGGACTGCAAAGCCTCCTGTAAAACATCCATCCCCGCAGCCCCGTCAGCCACCTGCAAAGAAACCACAGGCCCCCCGTGACGGCCACGGGGCAGGAACAGGGAACTGAGCCCAGCACCTGGGCTCCTTCCTGGAGGCTTTGTGAGCAACAGCCTTCACACCCTCCTCTGCTACAGACAATAGCATCTTTTGTCTCGTGTCCTGTTCCTCTTCCACGTCCTGTTCCTCCATGTCTCTCAGGTATGGGGGAAAACCCAGCGGGTCTTCGCTCTGTAAAAGCTTTGAGGGAATGTTTTCATGTCCCATGAGTATGACGGGGGTGGGAAGGCGTCCACCTCCCCCGCTCTGGTTGGCAGGGAATGGATTAGGACCCAGACTGCCTGGCAACACCTTCCTCCTGGGGAGGAGGCGGTGGGGACAGCTCCGCCAGGATCTGGGGGCATGTTGCCTAAAGCCTTTCACTTGCTCACGGATCCCAGATGTTGGGTTATTTGCTGCTGACAGAGGCCTCTCTGCCTCCTCCGCTGATCTCCCCCAGGGTCTTCTCCCGCTCTGCTTGGCTCAGTTGTCTCCTTGCTCCTCTCCAATGAACGTCCCAGGTTGCTAATGCCACCCTGCCCTCTAATCTCCCTTTCACTCTCCTGATGGTGCTCAGGCCACTAAGGAGATTAGCCTGGCCTCAGCCGCTTGTCCTCCCTAGCAACAGGGATGTCACCCCTCGGGGAGCCATGTGCAGGGGTGACACATGTGCTGCCACCACCCCAGTGGCCGTGCGGCTCCGGTGCCCTCTCCTGCCCACCCACAGACCCGGAGGAGGTGCCTGAGCCCCAGCATAGGATGAGATGTGCTGGGACCAGGCACTGGGAGGACACTTCCCCCCACCAAGCTGGGAACCCGGGAGACCGACACCCATCCTCTCCTGCTGTCCCCTCTTGTTTGTGTGAGAAGCTTGAAAACGAGAGGGCCAGGACACGTGGGCAGAAGACAGAGAAGCCTGCACCCACCCTGGGGCACAGACTTGTGCCCCACCAGCAGAGCAGCAGATTTTAAAAGGCCGTTAAACCCCCAGTCCCAAATAAAATAGCAGGTACCCGCTGCCTCTGCAAAGCCAGGTGGAGGTGTGAGCTCCAGGGTACAAATCGCTCACCACACACCTTAAAAAGAAGCCTCCTGGGGCTTTTTGCTACCCTGCACATCCTCCTTCGGCCATCATCCTCCTCCCTCAGCCATCCTCCTTTCGGCCGTCAGCACGGCACGGAGATGGTTAACGCCGAATGCACGGTCTCTCTGCAGATCTGTTTCCTTGACAACAGCTCCTGATGAAACCCAGAGCTATAAAATCCCCTTAAACATCTGCGAGAGCCTCCCCGCTCTGCCTGCGCTGCCTGCCCAGGCTGCCACCTGCCGGCAACCCCCCACCCGGCCAGGCTGACCCACACTGCCCACCCCAGGGCAGGGCTGGTGGCACCCAGCACCCCAGCAACACGGCTGAGGGCAGCAGGGATGCCAGTGGCGTGCTGGGCAGAAGCCTGAGGCATGAAAGCTGGCTACCAGACCTGGCTTTTGGGCCAGTGAAGGGAGCCTGTGAGGATGGAGGGTGTGGGGATACACCCCATGAGTCAGTGGAGCCTTGGGGGGCTCCTAGGAGGGACACGACACCCACTTTGTGACTTTGTCACCCACCACAATGTGCCTTTGACTCCTCTCGGAGCAAACCAGTCCAAATTCACCTGTGGGGTCTCTCAAAGTTTTGGGGGCAGCTTTGAACGACACCAGTAAGTCCAAGTGGAGAGTCTGGGCTGCTGAGGAGAGTCTCGGAGGATCAGACAGGGCAGTGGCCCTACAGGGATTCGAGACTGAAGTCAGCCCAAGCCGGACGAGGGGACGGGAAGGCTGAGGGAGGATGCTGTGACACTGAGAGCTGGAGTCCCTGCCTCACCTCTCTGCTTCCTCTACTCCCCTCCAGCTTCAGCGTACTCAAGGACTTCTGAACACCCTTTATACTTTTCCTGGTTGGAGAAGTTGGGGCTTTTCCCTCTCCGAGCTTCCACCACTGCCTGCAATAGGAAAAGGCATCAGGAGAAGCAGAGTAGGAAGTTAGGGACATGCTACACATGGAGGTGCTGCTCCTGATGGTAGAGCTCAACTAACACGTTCCTGCTGCGGGTAAGAAAAGCAGCGCTGAGTTTAGTCCAGTACCACACAAAGGGCTCTCTGGGTACTGGGCAAACAGGGCTCTGGCCCTCAGGAGCTCCTCAGGAGTTCCGTGGGTCGAGGAGAGAACAGGCACCATCCCTCGAGGGGCAGCTCAAACAACAGCCCCAGGGACAACCCATTCCTGTGCAGGGGCTCGGTGACCTTCGATGAGAGAACCTGGACGCTGTGTCCAGGCTTGTTATAATAGGGCTTCTTATACAATACATCAGCCACATATAAAACAGTATGCGAGCTTTATTCGATAAGGCTCCTGCATCTGAAGCTGCCCGCAGGACTGCTCAGCCACAGGTATTTATTTGCCGGATCTTCCCCCGAGCTGTGCCCCGAGTCGCTCCCCTGCACTCCTGGGTCAGAAGTGCAGAAGCTGCAGCGTTTTCTTCCCGTTTGCAAGTGCTGCTGCCCCTCCTCTGCTCGGGGAAGGAAGCAGGCAGGGAGCAAGCAGGGCCTTCTTCACCCCTCCTCATCATCTAACTCCATCGCTGGAAGGGAAAACAGTCGCCGGGACTCGCAGCAGCAGGAGCCCTGGAAAAGTCTGGCATCTGCAGGAGCCAGGGGAATCCAAAGGGGCCATGGATGAAAGCTGACACAGAAAGAAAACACTCTTTGGAGCTACAATTGGCACAGCTGCTGGCCAGACCCCCTTCCGAAAGCTGGAACGTGCCAGTGAGGGGATGGAAATCATTAACTCGGTCGTTCGCGTGGTTTAAACCGTTTCCATCTCCCCCCGCTCCTTGAATAAGCGCCGATTTCTGAAGATGTCCAGCACCCCGACGCCGCAGTGCCTGGGGGTCCCCCAGAGCAGCAGGCGGGGGCTGAGAGACCCCCCAATGAAGACACTACGGGAGAACCACTAAGGGAGCTCCTCCTCAAACGCTTTTAAAGGCACAAGGCTTTTCTGCAGTAGATGTCCAGGAAAGAAGCCAAACAGCACCCAGGAGAAACCCCGAGCAGTGTGACGCTCCTCTGATGCTCAGAAAGCCCGCGGCCTCAGAAGGGAATGGGGCGGGGGGGGAAAAAAAAGCCTGAGTCTTGCAAATGAAGCAGCTGGCTGAAAACCACAGGGTGATCTAGGAACGGCGCTGAGGCAGGGTGGGGACCTCCATCGAGAGGAGCTGGCACAGCCCTGCTAGACACTGAGCATGCAGTTAGTGGGCTGGCTAGTTCTGCTGCGGCAAGCCAAGCCCCTGGGGTTCCCGGGCTCAGCGACAGCGGTAGCGGGGGTCTGCAGCCTTATCGGGGCGCGCTCAGGATCAGGACCACCTTGTCAGAGGCAGCAAAGCAGCGGGAGGGAAGGAGGGAGGGAGGAATCTGAGAGCTTGCAAAGCATCTCACTGCGGGAGTTCGAGCTGCCGGGAGGAGGGGATGCGTTGCAGGCAACCCAGAGAGGCAGGAAACCAAGGGAGAGGGACAGTAATTGAGTCCGTATGTTGGAAGGGAAGAATGTACTTGGTAGCAGGGAGCAGACGAAGGGAGAAAGCCCACGCTGTGGGGACAGCACAGAGTCACGTTAGCATCCCGGAGCAAGCGGAGGGTTGAATTTCGTCTAACCACAACTGCTGACACGGGTCACTTGTCACTGGGGTGGGTGGTCAGGTCTGTGCCTGTGGTAGCTACGGGTTCAGGAGGCTTCCAACCTTAAACGCATGAACACCCTGATGGAACAGGTAACGCTGCAGAAAGGTGAAGGGAAGGGCTGTATTACTGCCGAGTGACAGGGTCAGATCTACCCCCTGTCCCTGAGCATGAGTGGGGCGAGGAAGGCAACAACAGTCACATCAGAACATGGTTTTGCCATTCATCGGGCAGTGCCAGCAGGGAGGTGACGTCCCCTCTGCTCCCAGCCCAGCTTTGGTGCAGGAGCCTGTGCGCTGGCAGCCCAGAAGGCAACAGTGTCCTGGGCTCATCCCCAGCAGCGTGGGCAGCGGGTCAAGGGAGGGGATCCTGCCCCTCTGCTGCGCTCTGGGGAGACCCCCCTGCAGCGCTGGGTCCAGCTCTGGGCTCCTCAGCCCAGCAGAGACAGGGACCTGCTGGAGCGGGGCCAGAGGAGGCCACAGCAATGACCCGAGGGTGGGACCCCTCTGCTGGGAGGAGAGGGCAGAGACTCGGGGGTGTTCAGGCTGGAGCAGAGAAGGCTGTGGGGAGACTTTATTGGGACAGACTTTTCAGCAGGGGCTCTTGGGACAGGACAAGGGGTGGTGGGTTACACTGACAGAGGGAGATTCAGACCAGAGAGAAGGGAGAGATTGTTGACGCTGAGGGTGGTGAGACCCTGGCCCAGGTTGCCCCGAGAGGTGGCAGAAGCCCCATCCCTGGCACCATCCCAGGTCAGGTTGGCCCTTGGGGCTCTGAGCACCCTGCTCTGGTTGCAGATGTCCCTGCTCCCTGCAGGGGCTTGGACTGGGTGACCTTTGACAGTCCCTTCCACCCAGACCAGTCTGTGATTCTACCCGCTGTTGTAGGACTCCCTCACTCAGAGGTAAGGGCACAGATGGGGTGATGAATGGGGCACCTGACACCATCCCATGGCTGTCCCACAGAGGCTCACCCACTGGTTTAGGTAGCTCAGATCCAGGCTGCAGCACTGGGAAAGCTCGTAAGGCTGTTTCTGGCCTCTCCCCCTCCCCTCTGTTAAACCACATTTGCAAAGAAATCTGAAACATATGGGGTTGGAATAGAGGAGCCTAATGCCAGGCTCCTGCACAGCATAATGGGTTGGGAGGTGGGGAGAAGAGCTCAGACGCTAATACCCACCGAGCCTCCCAAGAAAACGAGGAAGGAGACGGAGCACAGGACCAGCAGGGGATGGCCGTACGGGCTTCTGGTGCATTTTATACAGGCAAAAAGGCTCTCGGGAAGGCCCTCGGGTTTGGCAAGGTTCTCTGTACCTGAGCAGGCTTTGCACGCTGCTGAAGATGGGCTCACTGTGACTTGTCCAACACCGATGTTTAAAGCTCTGCAGGGAAACCAGCAAACTGCTGCTCTCAGGACTTCTCCTCCCTGTAAAGATGAGAGCAATACCCCTCCTGCTGTCCCAAGGCTCCATCCCCAGGAACCCAGCTCCAGAGAATTTCTCTCTTCACCTCTAGCTCTTCACACACGTTATTAGCAGGGCTTTGCATCCAGTCCAAAACTTCTGCTGCCCCAAACACCCGATTCCATCCCATGCCCGCGTTCGTGTCTACCAGCTGTTCTCCGCTGCTGTCACTCCTGGTGTTGCTTCTCTGCCCCCTCCTTCACCAGCTTTGCATGGCACATCCTCTGTTTCAGGCTGCTTCTGAGTCTCTGTGACAGCTTCCTGCAGAACAGGAGAAACAGCAGCTCAGGGGCTGCGGGATGGGTGGAGGAAAAAATGCGCAGAAGCAGTTAACATCCCTCTTTGGAAGAGAGGGGGTAGGAGATGCGGCAGATCTGGGTAATGAAGAAAACACTTGAAAATTAAGAGGAGGAAACAACTCTGCTATGATGGAACCCCCCTGCTGGGACAACAGGGCAGAGAGCTGGGGGTGTTCAGCCTGGAGCAGAGAAGGCTCCAGGCAGACCTTAGTGCAGCCTGTCAGTGCTTCAAGGGGGCTGTCCGAAAGCTGGGGAGGGGCTGTTCAGCAGGGGCTGTTGGGACAGGACAAGGGCTGATGGGTTACACTGACAGAGGGAGATTCAGACCAGAGAGAAGGGAGAGATTGTTGGTGCTGAGGGTGGTGAGACCCTGGCCCAGGTTGCCCCGAGAGGTGGCAGAAGCCCCATCCCTGGCACCATCCCAGGTCAGGTTGGCCCTTGGGGCTCTGAGCACCCTGCTCTGGTTGCAGATGTCCCTGCTCCCTGCAGGGGTTGGGCTGGGGGAGCTTTAAAGGCCCAATCCGAACCATTCTGTGATAGGTCATCTTGCTCACCAGAAACCTATTTCTGAAGTTACTCAGTTCTGTGAGGATGCTACAAGCAGTGGTTTTCTGGGAGTCAAACAGAAAGTACTGGCCCAATACCATAAAGAGGTCCTCTGTGTTTGAGGACACCATTTGCAACTTCTCATACTTTGTCTTGGCATCCTGAGCAAAACCGTGAAACCCAGAAGTCAAGGACCATAAACCAAACATCAGGTGGCAAACTTCAGAGCGACCCACTGACCACTGAGCCCTGCAACGTTCAACTCATCTGTGGTTCCTCTCCCCACCAAGGTTTCAGCAGTAGCACAGACGCTGCCACCACCGGACCACGATGCTGAGGTGAACCCAGCCTAATCTGCTCAGTCGCTGGGTGACTCTTACACCTTCTACGTCAAAGGGAAAATGAAGGAATATGCAGCTGGCAAACAAGCAGCATCTTGCTTATGTTGCATCTCCCGGACAGGACGGCAGCCCCCTGGCACCCATCTGCAGAAGCAAGATTTCACGGTACAGCCCCAATGGCTCGAAGTCCACCAGAGCATTGCAGCACCCAGCAAACCTTGAACCAGCCCAGAAATGCCAGGAATGGAGCCTTCTGCTCTCTCTCTCTTCAAACTTTGCTGAGACTCGTGAATCCCTTCTGCCACACCTCACATCCACTTTGAAACAGAAAAAGCAAAAGGACATTGTAATTTTTTTCCACAGATTTGTCACTCTCATCGGCATCAGCTGGAAGGTTCAGAATATTACCCGGCATATTCAAAATCTGCCCTTCTGTCACATTTAAGGTTTTCTTCAAGTTCTCAGCAGACACTGAAAAAAAAAAAAAAAAGACATAAAACCAGAGAAGAACATTCCTAAAATATTTGCTTGAAGCAGGAGCATAGTTCCTACCCTGCAACTGTCGTCAGGACTCCAGATGTACCTCCTGAAAATCCCTTTGACCTCATTGCCAGAGCCTTTCCCCCAGTTCAGACCCGGGCAAACCACTCCCATGCATTGACAACTGCTTCAGGCCAGACCTCAATGCTCCTGCAGCCGCAGATCTCCCAGGAAATATGGTCCTTTCTGCTCCTGGGTGGTGCGTGTGCTCAGACCAAGGGCAAAGCTCGCTCACAGAATCACAGGCTGGTTTAGGTTGGACCTTTAAGGCTCATCCAGTCCAACCCCCTGCAAGGAGCAGGGACATCTGCAACCAGAGCAGGGTGCTCAGAGCCCCAAGGGCCAACCTGACCTGGGATGGTGCCAGGGATGGGGCTTCTCCCACCTCTCGGGGCAACCTGGGCCAGGGTCTCACCACCCTCAGCGTCAACAATTTCCTCATACAAGCGCTCATGAGCATTTCACAGGCAGATGAGAGCTCAGCAGGGTGAACACAAACTCAGCCAGCACCAAGGCTCTCCATCCTCTTCTGGTTTGCTGGGGGACACACACCACAGAGGTCAGCACGCTTTAACAATCTCCAGTCTCTCAAATGAGACAAAAAGGTGATTTCTTTGGACCTATTGTTCAAAAGCTGACAGAGAAGGGTGCAAAGACACGGGGAAACGACCTGCCCAGCCCTAGCGCAGACCAGCGGGGTTGGCTCAGCAGCCTGGGACAAGGGGTGGGACCGAGTTACCCTGGAGATGTTCCTGTCTGTTAGAAGGAGGCTTATTAAATCCTAGACCAGGTAAGACAAAGAGCAGAGCGCCGGGGGTGCGTGGGGGGAGCAGGCAGGCATTCGGCGGGGAGGGACGGATACATCTGCACTCCACATCCTGCTGCTGCCTCTTGCTTTCCTTCCTGCCTGGACACTGACTCAGCACCACCAGCCTGTCATCTCAGGACGGAACAACGGGCATCCTTCCTCCCAGGCATCGCACCCGCTGGTTTCAGCGGTGGTTCCTGTGTGGTTCAGCACAGCCGCAGCTCTGACAGGAAAAAGGCTTCACTAGAACACCACAAATAAGGCAGCTTGGGGGACGCAGACCCAGGCTTTGCAGCCACAGCATGAACCAAACCTGGCCGGCATCCACAGCCCTGTTCCCCAGCCACAGCAAACCTCTCACCTTCACTGGCATCACCTCTGGTCCCAGGACTTTGCGTCTCGGAGCCCGTCAGAAGAACGGCATCGTCCCGAAGGCGTTGGAAGCCTGGCCAGCAGGTATTGCAGGTGCTGGAGATCCTCTGCGTGTATTTCATAGCCACCCGCATGTGGGTGGTTGGGAAATAAACCCAGGGGGTACCAACCGGGTCCCACAAAAGCACTCGCCCCGCAGCCAATTCCTCTCGTTCTGTGCAGCCCCACTTCGGAGACCTCAATCCCCCCTTGGAGACCCGCACGTGAGGTCCTGCTTTTAGCTGGAGACACTGAGCCCACACCCAGCACCACACGCGGGCCAAAACAAAAAAAATTACATCGAGTCGTAGTGCCAGAGGCAGCGGGTGGGTGAGTAGGCGCAGGACGCGTGCAGGACTGGCAGGCAGCAATCCTCTGCTTCGCCATCGCCAGCTCCCGCTTGCAAGATCGGACGCAGAAGGCATCGAAGCGATGCCTGCGGTCCCGCAGACTTCCGACCTATCAAGCACTTGTTTTCCGCTGACCCCCGAGCCAGAGCCCAGCAGAGCGACAAGCGCAGGAATCAGCAGGAGGCTAAGGCAAAACGACGTGTTTCAACAGAGATAAAGAGGTGCCTCCCGAGATGAGCAGCGCCCGACCGAGGGCTCTCAAGGGACCGCCCGTGCCACAGGGTCCTGCAGCAGCACAGGCACGTCCCCGAAGCAGCTCACTCGGTGGGACCTTCTGCTTTTGGGACTCGCACACGACTGAATACAGGCAGTTAGTGAAAAACAACTGCTCGTGACTTGTGCTGCTTCCCAGCTTGTGACAGCAACCAGAACGATCTTCTGAACAGGCGAGTTCTGACTCCAGAGCAGTTTTGCCTCCAGATCCCATCCTCGGGCAAGGTGTCGGGCAAGGAGAATCACGGCATGGTTTGGGTTGGGAGGGACCTTAAAGACCATCGAGTTCCAATCCTGTTGCCATGGGCAGGGACACCTTCCACTAGAGTGGGTTGCTCAGAGCCTCGTCCAACCTGGCCATGAACGCTTCTAGAGATCACAGACTGCTTTGGGTTGGAAGGGACCTTAAAGATCATCTAGTTCCGACCCTCCCCTGCAGGGAGCGGGGACATCTGCAACCGGAGCAGGTTGCTCAGAGCGCAAAGGTCCAACCTGACCTGCAGTGCTGCCAGGGATGGGGCTTCTCCCACCTCTCGGGGCAACCTGGGCCAGGGTCTCACCACCCTCCTCATAAAAACTTTCTCTCTAGTCTCAATCTCCCTCATTTAGTTTAAACCACCCTGCCTTGTCCTATTGCAACAGGCCTTGCTGAAAAGATTATACGTAAGGACAGATATTGTTTGGACCTTAAAAATCCATAAAGTCCAAAAATTTACCCATCTGGCCTCTCTCCACAGCAAAGCGAGATGATAACACTGCCTCCTCCGGTTGGTCTCTTTGGAAACTGAGGTAATAAAGCTGGTACTGACACGCAGCCCAACCAGAATTACCGCTGCCCAAGCAGGTTAAAGACATCGGTGGCCTTTTTCTTTCTTTCTTTCTTTTTTTTTTTTGACAAATTAAGCACAGAATTTAGATTCATCACTGGTTGGTCGCAAGGATGATTATCAGGAAGCAGGATGAGAAATAAAAGGAGACCACAGCAATAAAGCCAGGGTGTGTGGCAGACAGACCAGGCACAAGGACCTTCCCAGGGTTATTTTCCTTGATAGGGTGTCAGGGCTTAACAAAACCAGACCTAAGCCTGACCCTGAGCCCACGCAGTGCCGGTGTCTCCCTTATCTCCCCTAAATCCGCCCCGCAGCCGGGTCTCTCCTGCTGTGAGTTGCAGTGGGAGGCAATTAGAAGAGAATGGTTAATTACCACTGCTGGTAGAGCTGATCTTCCTTTTCCTGCCCTCCCCTAGTGCTCTGAGCTGTAACCTCAGGGCCCTCAAGACAGCAATAGCAGTCAAGGGTCATTAAAGCAACCACGAAACATCACCCGGTGATGGGCAGCACTAAGCTTAATGGGCAATTAGCATCTGCACCTCATCAAAGGCTGCTCCAATCAACACCCTGAGCCTCTGGAGTGACAACAGGGAGACGGAGCAGGACCTGAAGAGTCCAAAGAGTTACTGTAGGGAAAGTGTCTGGGGCAGAAAGTGCTTATTCAAGGGGGCTCCTGCTGTTTCTCATCCCGGGTGGCCACTGGGGAGAGTTTTCCCCTTTTCTCCCATTCAGTCCCCTCTTCCCACAGCCCCAAAAGGAACTTTTCCTGCTGCAGTTGATGTTTACCGCCAGCGCCAGATGCCGAGAATAAATCCATGGGCACGCCAGCCTGTCTCGTCATCTTCTGTGAAACGCGAGACGGGAAACACAGAGACGCTGCAAGGAGTGGGAGGTGGAGCGGGGCATCACACGGGGAACAAACCAGCAAACCCCGTAATTGTTCCGTGAGGGGCGGATGCTGCCGTGATTTCGATTTGTCTGACTGGAGGAAAAGTCACTTACCGGAACCCCAGACTGCTCGTGCTCTGCCCAACTTGCATTTTTTTGAGCTTCACCAGGAAAACATCTGCCAGGGCCCAGGTCGAGCTTTAAAAACAACCCCCTGAGGAGCGCCGAAGCGAAGCGGTTCCTGACTCGGTCCTACCGGCAGAGGATTGTCCAAACTCAACAAGAGCAGCTCCTTCCCCTTCTTTCTTTGGGGCTTCTTTCTTCTCTCACCCTCCTGGTCTTTCTTTTCAGCGTGCAGCAGACCCAAGCGAGCCACGAGCTGCTGCAGGAGTCATCCCTTGGGTAACCACCCAGCTTCTCTTCACGCAAGAACTGCCCTCCTAATAAATACCAAAGCTCTGGCTGCCCCGTGCCACAAACGCCTTTACGAAGGGGTAGGGAAAGCTCAGGGTGCTGCTCTCCCTCATCTTCACAGACACAGGCGACTCTCCCATAAAGACCTCCTCGCTAAAGGCTTCTATCGCCTCAAATTAACGTAGAGGCTTCAGGCCTGACAACATCCACCTGCACATCAAAGCTCGCCGTGAGACGCTGAGCACCCAAGGGTCTGTGGAGTTTGGGGGTTTGGAGGAGACCCCTTGTGGGTTTGGTGCTGGAAGAGTGACTGAAAGATGCCCAACATCCTCAGAGCCCCTCGACTTCCCTGCCCCTCGCTCACGGCCCCCTCCTCCGCGTTGCACCGCAGACAGGCTGTCACAGACACCCCCTCCTCCGGGAGCATGAACAGTCCCACCAACACTCCTGGGACTCACCCAAAGGAGCGCGGAAAGAGTTTGCACCCTGTCCTGCGGCTCCGGCTGCCTCTGCCAGCTCCACGCCACGGCAGGGGTGACCTGGGCATCCCCCTGCTTGGATGCCTAAAAACTCGCTGCTTCGCCACCGGCTGGAACAAGCAGGGGGGCGTCTGTGTGAGTCCCAGGGTGACCACAAAAGCCAAGACACCCCTTTCTGCTGGGAAGAAGGGGGAGAAGCAGCACGGAAACCCAACTCTGAGCCGGGCGCTCAACCCTTCGACACCAACAAGGCTGAGGCACCCCCAGCTCTGTCCCCCACCCCGCTCACCAGTCCCCAAAGCGGTGCGCTGCCCAGTAACAAGGCAGGGGAGGATGAGCATCCCTCCCTCGGAGCTGACCTATGGCTGTGCTGCTCCTCCGCGCCTCCTCCCGCAGCCGCACTGACGCCCGGGGCCGGCGAGCAGACAGCACGGCTGCTGCCGCCGGCACAGAACCGCTGACCTATTTTTGTATGTGCGGGCACGCAAAGATCACAAACAAAGGGCGCTTTAGCTCGGATATTTAAAGGAGAAACTCACTGAACCGGCCCCAGAAACCACAGCCGCTCTTATGACGTTTCTCTCTTCCCGAGAAGCATCCTTGTGCCCGGCTGTGGGATGGAAAAGTCCCAAAGCACAGAGCAGCTGGGTCACCGCAAAACAAAAAGCTCCGTTAAGCTGCACAATCACATGGCTAGGAAAGCAACGAAAAGAACCTGAGAGTAAACTGGGCCCAGGACTTGAGGAGCACCAGAGCGACCAGGACGCACCTGGGTGGAAGGAATGGATTTGCGTAACGAGGAGCGGCGGAGCAGCCCCGCAGGGCTGTCCCCCACCTCCCTGTCACTGATGGATGAGCTGCTTGTGCAGACTCATCCCCACAGACCTTAAACGAATCGGCTTTCCCAGGGATGTTTGTGCGAGTTTGCCGACGGATTTGGACCAAACTGCCGAGGATCTAATCGGCACCTCTGGCAGGTTTTGGAGCTGGCGGCTTCAGCTGGTTTGAAGTTAGTTGGATGCATTTAGGGGGTTGGACTAGATGCCCTTTAAAGGTCCCTTCCACCCCAAAGCGTTCTGTGATTCTGATTTGTGCCAGCTCCCGTCTCTGGGCACAGACCTGTAAGGGTGAGGACCTAGAAATTTGTGCCAGGGGAGGTTTAGGCTGGGTATTAGGAAAAATTTCTTTACAGAAAGGGTTGTGCAGGGCTGTCCCAGGCTGCCCAGGGCAGTGGTGGAGTCCCCATCCCTGGAGGGGTTTCCCAGCCGTGTGGAGGTGGCGCTGAGGGACAGGGGTCAGTGGGGACCTGGCAGTGCTGGGGGACTGGTTGGACTCGATGAGCTTAAAGGTCTTTTCCAACTTAAACGATGCTGTGATTGAGTTCACAGGTACTGGAACAACAGACGTCACAAAAGAAAACCCTTAAAACTGCACTGAAAACCACCCCAAACCAACCCAGGAGCCCTACAGAGGTTCACAAAATTGTCTCCTGCCAACCCCGTCATGCAAGGGAGAGATGGGCTGCGCTTCCTCTCCTGGGTTGGGAAATGCCTGCTCGTCCCTCAACTCTGCACTGCACAGCACGAAGGATGCGGTGACGAATAACACAAAAATGGTCACTCCAAGCAGAGACGCGGACCACAGTTACTCAATATCACGCGCTGGGGGCTCCCCTGGGGCTCTCCACGCAGCCAAGGAAGGGGCTGCTGCCAGGATTTGTTGGTCATGACCCTGGGGCAACAACTCACCCCATCAATGTGCACAGGCAGGAAGGAAAAAATGAGCAAGAACAGACCTCAGTGTCCTGAACAATGAAAACAGGAAAGTCCCTCTCGCCTGGGGAGCCAGGACGAGAGCAGCTCTGCAGCGGAACCGTAGCTCCATCTCGCTTCCAGGCGGTTTGAGGGGTCTGCTCAGCCTCCCATGGAGAGGGGGGTTAAAAAAAGCGTATTGCGGCTAAAGCATCCTCCGAGCGGGAGGGAGGGATGACGGGAGGGAGGGCAGCATCCAGCCTCGGGGGCTGCGGTGGGGGGCTCCAAGCACTATTTCATCTGAAACACCAGCCCTCTCTGCAGACCCCCCCTCCCCAATTCTGGCGCCCCCCACCCAGAAAGCCCCTCGCTCTGCATCCCCCAGGGTAAAAGTCAGGGTTTGCTGCCTCCCCCTCACCCCCGCATCCTGCCCCGGTGCCGGGAAATCCTCTACCAGCCTTTGCCTGAGCACATCCCGCTCCCCTCCATCCTGCCCCCCCCCTCGCTGACATCTTTATTTCCCGCATCAGAAACATAAAATGGAGACTGCAGGGAGGAGAACACTTTGCCTAAGATGGCTGAGGAAGAAGAAGGATTTGCACGGTGGTGCACGAGCACCCTCTGCCGCTGGATGGGCTGGGGGGGGGGCAGCAGCTCTCCAGCCCCGCTCCAGCCCCACAGGCTCCAGGCAGAAAAAGAGACCCCAACCAGCCCTTCCTGGGTCAGTGAAATTGTTGTTGTAGCCAAAATATTCACTTAGAAAACTTCAGCAGGCTCGTCGCCTCCTGAGCTCTCCTGGTTGCCCCTCCCACCCCCCCATTTCTCTTCTGCTTTTCCTCAGTGTGTTACATTCACAATCCTTAGGAAAAAAACCAGTATTTTGTATTAAAGCCGGCGCCTTTCACACATGAAACTCCCCAAAACTAACACCACCGCCCTCCACATTCATACATTTTTCCAGGTTTGAGAAAAACCCCCCAAATTTCATCGGTATGCTGCTCCGCGTCAGGGTGAGCACCCGAAGCCTGGTGTCACCTCTCGTGGGACCACGTCCAGGCGTGGGAGAAAGGGCTGAAGACAGACATGGCGGGGAACCAGCACCCACCTGGATCGGGGTGACCAGACGCTGTCCCCAGGAAAGGTGCAGGGACCAACGGGTACACGCAAAACCGGCACAGGGGCGCCTTGCGAGCCGCTCCCTGAGCGTCCAGCTTTCGAGCCAGGGGTATGTCAGCACAGGGCCAAACCCAGCTGAATCTGAGGCTTAAAGCCCCACGCGAATCTCGCAGGATCGGTTCAAAATGGACCAAAGAGCATCCCTGAGCTGTGAGATGAAAACCACAAACAGATGCGGGATCCCAGGTCCTTTGCAGCACCGAGGAGGATGAGGATGAAAAGCAAGGTGACAGCAAGTAATGTCCTGACACGGGAGGATTAAACCCAGCGAGAAGTGGGGCGCCCAGCACACGTTTCAGCACCCATCCAGCCTGGCAAGTGCTGGTTCTGGGGTACCAGCACTTACACACCACAAAGCTCATGCAAAAAGTCCTGCTGGCGGATAAACTTAACGGCAAAAACACCTTTAAGGGCCTTTTTAGGGAGAACAGTCCGTTTTGTGGCATCAGGGTAAGGCTGACCTGGAGCCGGAGCTCTGCGGTGATGGTCCTGCTGCAGCAGCACGTCTGGGACACCCGGGATGGGACGCCCAGGGAGGTTTGAGCTTATTACTGTCACCCTTTCTCCCAGAAGGACATGGAGGGGCTGGAGTGTGTCCAGAGAAGGGCAACAGAGCTGGTGCAGGGTCTGGAGCACAGTGTGCTGAGGGGGACCTGGGCGGGGGGGTTGATCCTGGAGAAAAAGAGGCTCAGGGGAGACCTCCTGGATCTCGACAACTCCCTGACAGGAGGGTGGAGCGAGGTGGGGGTCAGTCCCTTCTCCCCAGGAACAAGTGACAGCACAAGAGGAACCGGCCTCCAGTTGTTCCAGGGGAGGTTGAGGTTGGCCCTGAGGAACCATTTCTTCCCCGCTGGGGTTGTGCAGTCCTGTCGCAGGCTGCCCAGGGCAGCGGTGGAGTCCCCATCCCTGGAGGGGTTTCCCAGCCGTGTGGAGGTGCCGCTGAGGGACAGGGGTCAGTGGGGACCTGGCAGTGCTGGGGGAACGGGGGGACTCGATGAGCTTAAAGGTCTTTTCCAACCCAAACAGTTCTGTGATTCTGTGATTTGTGCAGCTGCAAGAACCAGGGGCGCGTCCTGGAGAGAAGCAAGGCACTGGGACAGCGGGGAGCTCGGCAGGGCAGGGGGATCAGCACCATGGTGCTGACGAGGGGGTATTTTTGCAGCCTTGCTGGATAAGAAGGAGCATCAAAAGGTGGAGGTGCCAGAACACTTCATCCCACGAGCAACTGGGGACTGAAAATATTGCAAAACACAGCTCTGGGGCTCCTAAACCCGGGTGCATTCCCAGCACGCCCTACGTGACTCAGGCTGGGAGTGCTGGGAGAGCACGGGTGAGCCATCGGGGTGGACCCCGGCCTGGCAGGATGGTGCCAGCGAGCAGGAGCGATGGGAAGGGGCAGAGCTCTGTGGGCACCCAGGGCCGGGGTACGCTGGCCACCTGAGCCCGCGGTGTCACCAGGGCCAGGGGGGTCTGGGGCGGGCCAGGAACAGAGGAGCATCACACCAGCACAACAGCGATGGCTCGGAGCACGGGGCAGGGCTGGGGCGCACTGGAGAGACGTGGGGAGCCCCACGAGAGAGGGGTGCAGGGAGGGACCCGCACAAGGCTCCGGAGACCCCCGTTCCATTCGGCAGCACAAACCACTGCTAATCCCTGCTGCTGAGCACCCAAAAGGCTGGTGATGCCGGCTGAGGCGGGGGGGGCACGAGCGCCGCTTTTGTGTGCCAGGGCAGGTGATTTCTCCCTGCAGTCCCCCCAGCAGCAGATGGAGACCCCCTCTTCCCCCCTCCCAATTATGGTCTTGTCACAGGCAGAAAAGAAGAAAGAGAAATCACCCCAAAGCAGCTGTCTGAGAGGACAAAGGCTCCTTGACATGGGAGCTGAGCTGTTCTTTCCAGGTTCAGAGCAGGGACGGAGGGAGGGGGGGCACAGCACAAGGAGGGGGAGCAGGGGCGCAGGGCAGGATGCGTGCGCAGCCGGCACTCCCCTTCTTTGTCTGGAAAAGGAGGTCATGGGGAGGGGGGACTGGGGGGGAGGTGGGGGGGCTGCGGAGGAGGATGGGGGGCTGCGTCAGCCCCACGTCAGGGGAGCAGCTGATCCCTTCTGCCAATGGGCACCCTCTGAGCTCATCCCCGGGAACGGAGCCAAGGAGGCTCAACTGCGCGCATCTGGCGTATGAAAACAGAACTGCAAGGGACCCCAAATATTCACACTCAGCAAGGGGGGCCCACAGAAAACCCCCTTTTTCAAAGGCGGACAAGCCCCAAGATCCACGTGAAGCCAAAAATCCCCTAGAGCACCCCTGGCCCTAACCTGGGGGTCACTCAGGGGCCTCTCGAAGCTCAAATTGCAAATAAAATCCCTGTCCGATGCTGACACCCCAGTGCTGACCCTGGGGATGTGCACTGTGGGTGCTACAGGCGCAGTCCGGCTCCCAGTATCTCCCAGTAAGCACCCCACAGCTGCAGAGAGCCCACCAGGAACACCCCAAGTGCTTCTGGCAGCGGCAGCAGCCCGGGACAGGCAGGAGCTGCTCCCCAGAGCCGGGCGCACCCGTCGCCTGCCGCACCCCCAAAACCGTGCCGACAGCGCCAGCACCAGCGGGGCCAGCAGCAGCTCCTCGCTGCCGAGGAGGGTCTCACCGCCTGGGTCACTGACCTCGCTCCCACCGCCTTTTCTACACGTCCTCTGGTAGAAACACAACCTCCACCTGGCGAAACATCCGCACTGGGGTGTCTGCGGCAGATAAACCAGCTCCTGGACACCGGCTGGGTGCCCCGGGGATGGCACTGCCGCGGCAGGAAAAGTGCTGCTTGCCCTAAAGGGTAAGGAAAGGTCAGTCCAAGCCGTACAGACAACACCGTGGCCTGTGGCGAGATGAAAACATCAACTGCTAAAATCCAAGGCTGTCCCACAGAACGGTTCTGAGCCGGTTGTGGTTCCTCTCTCTGGGCTCTGATACGCGTGGGAGGAACGCACAAACACCTCCCAGACCAGCACCGCTGTACCTGTACTTATAGATCGCATACGTGCGACGAGGAGTGGCTTCACTTCCTAGAAACTCCAGGGTACACACTCAAAAGCCTCTTGCAGGGCGTGATGCCGGGAGAGGAGGTGAAACACTTAGAAGATCTGGGAAGAAAGTTCTCCAGATGGGTTCTGCCTCCTTCCAAAAGCAAACGAGAACTCAGTGTCCCACCAGAGCCCCCTCAAAGCACACTGATGCTGTTAGCGTGTGGTCCCCAGCACAGCTCCGGGAGAAATGAGGAAGTGAGAGCAGGGAGAAGGTTTAGAGGTAACAGCCACCAGGTCCAACAAGGGGAACCCTGACTTGATACAAGGAGAATATGTTCACAAGGGTGGTCAGACACCAGAGAAAAGAGCCCAGCTACATCTAGAGAGCTGGGGCAATCGCTGTCCTTCAGGAGACTCGAACTGGCCCTGAGCAAGCTCTAACTTTTCGGTTAGCCTTACCTGGAGCAGCACGGACCTGAAACCTCCAGAGGACCCTTAGAATCCAAATCTTTCCGTGATGCTGGAAGGACTGGTGAGCTCCCCCAGTTCGTTCTGCTCAGCAGACACTTCTGAATCAGGACTTACCAGCATCCAGGTTTGTGGACAGACTCCTCCATTTCACCCGAGAATATTCCTGAGCAGCGGAAGAAGAGGGAAGTTTCCGTTTGCAGCCACTTCTCAGCCAGCGTTGGCGCAACGTGCTCGGATGCTTGAGGAAGAGAGAAGCTACAGCTGCAGAATCCTGGTGGCCTCTGTGTCACTGGAGAGAGGTGATGGAGCTGGGACACCGGGCTGGAAAAGAAAAAGGGACAGAGGTATTGGCTAGAGGAGATGCTTTTGTCTGGGATCCCTGCAGCAAGACATCCATGAGCCACCTGGAAACCTGAGGACACGTGAAGAGCCCATGGAAATGCTTTAAACGCATCTGTGAGCACCTGGAGGGCCCAGCGAACCGGCAGCAGACGGTTTGGGACCTAGCCCACCATCCCGGGCAGCATTTTCAGAAAACCCCAAGTGTCATTCTCGGGAGAAACTTCGTTTTGGTTCCACACAAGGTGGTCCCTGAGCTGGTGGTACGATGTCCCACTGTCTGTTCATGTTACGAGCCCACGCCTTAGGAGCTAAATGCTTTCTGGATGTGTCCTTCTGGAGCTACGGAGACACTGATGGCCAGCAAACCTCTGGATCGTATTAATTGGATAAGGAATTGGCTGGATGGCTGCATCCAAAGATCTCAATGCCCCAATGGAAACCAGTAATGTGTGATGTCCCTCAAAGGTCCGTAGTGAGACCCACAATGTTTACTACCTGCATTAATGACGTGACACAGTGGGATTGAGTGCCCTGCAGCTTGGTCTCACCTTAAGACTTGCTGAGTGGTACAGGGGATTCACTGAGGGGCAGCGATGTCATCAGAGGGACCTGCACCGGCTGGAGGAGTGGGTCAGGTGAACCTCATGAGGTTCATCAAGGCCAAGTGCAAGGTGCTGCTCCTGAGTCAGCGCAATCCCCGGTGTCAGCACAGACTGGGGGGTAAATGGGTTGGGAGCAGCCCTGGGGAGAAGGACTGGGGGATGCTGGTGGTGGATGAAAGGCTGGACATGGGCTGACAATGTGCGCTGGCAGCCCAGAAGCACACCGTGTCCTGCGCTCATCCCCAGCAGCGTGGGCAGCGGGTCGAAGGAGGGGATCCTGCCCCTCTGCTGTGGGGAGACCCCCCTGCAGTGCTGGGGCCAGCTCTGGGCTCCTCAGCACAGCAGAGACAGGGAGCTGCTGGAGCGGGGCCAGAGGAGGCCACAGCAATGACCTGAGGGTGGGACCCCTCTGCTGGGAGGAGAGGGGAGAGAGCTGGGGGTGTTCAGCCTGGAGCAGAGAAGGCTCCAGGCAGACCTTAGTGCAGCCTGTCAGTGCTTCAAGGGGCCTGTCCGAAAGCTGGGGAGGGGCTGTTCAGCAGGGGCTGTTGGGACAGGACAAGGGCTGATGGGTTACACTGACAGAGGGAGGTTCAGACCAGAGAGAAGGGAGAGATGGTTGGTGCTGAGGGTGGTGAGACCCTGGCCCAGGTTGCCTAGGGAAGCTGTGGATGCCCCATCCCTGCAAGGGTTCAAGGTTGGACTGTGGGGCTCTGAGCAACCTGCTCTAGCAGAAGGTGTCCCTGCCCATGGCAGGGGTGTCTGAGTGGGTGAGCTTTGAAGGTCCCTCCAACCCAAGCCATTCCACGGGCTCTCAATGTTGCTACCTCCTGCCTCTCCAGATTACACCCACCAGGAAAGAAAACACACCAACACAGAAGGAACTTGACCCAGGCTGTTTAACATGGAAAACATCCCAACACAGAATGTGGGGCCGTGGTCTTGCACCAGCCACTTGCAGCTGCACCCCTGAGGCTGGAGCACCCTGGGACCAGCCCAGCCAGGACCAGCCTTGCCCCCAGGCACAGCTCAGGTCTGTGGGGCTGCAGCACAGGGAGGATCACACACAACACCAGAGAACGTCCTGGTGTGTGGTTCTGGACCAGCAACTGAGACGGAACCTGAACTGCTCGCGTGGAGGGATCTCGGAGGGACGGCGCTGCCCAAAATCTGCCTCTGACAGGCTCGGCGGGGGCTGCACTGCACTGGCAGCCCCACACCTCTCCCAGAGCACGGCCAGGACTCTGCTCCCCCAGAAAGGCACCCCCAGCACGGGGGGTTCCCCTGGGCACTCTCGCAGCAGGGCTGGGCACAGGCTGCAGCAGGGACGCCAGCCTCCAGGAGACACCAAGAGATCCAGGTGCCACCTAGTGGCCAGAAGCAGCTCTGCACCCGCACCCCAACTGCCCAGAGACCCCGACTGGGACCTCTCTGACACGGAAATCGTGTCAGCAGCGGCACAAGCAGCACCCGGCTCTGCTGCAGAGACACCCAGCGACACCCTGCCTGTCCCCAGCACCCGCAGCTTGGACAACAGCAACCCAGAGCGACATCAGCGCCCGGACGGTTCCTTCACGCAGGGTCCCCCTGGCCCAGGAGGAAACGGTTTGCCGGGTTCCCAAGTCCTGCGGACACCTCAAACTGTGGAACTCGGTTAAGAGAAGATAATCAGGACACGCAGAATACCGGCCTTCGACGGAGAAACCAACGGCAGAGGGGAAAGACCGAGCAGATGCCTCCACTGTCAGCAGCACAAGGAGCTGCTGCTGAAAACGCAGGGGCAAATGGCCTCACAGCGGACTCTTCCTGTCCCTGCAGCTGGTGCCACCACCGAGGCAGGTCCTGGCCTGGCCCTTCAGCACCCAGAAGGATCAGGGCTGGCCCTGGGGCAAAGCACTGAAGAACTTTGGGGAAGAACAGATTTCTCCAATGAACACGCTGCTCTGTTCCTCTGACCAAGAAGAAAAGCTCAAAGCACAAGACTTCTCTCCCCTCGCACCTTTTAAAGGACCATAAGGTTGGGATGTCTGTGGATACCACCCTTCAACCCCCCTGCTCACACATCCCCTCTACTGCACAGCCGCAGGGACATTACACAGTCCCAAACCCTGGCCTCGGGGCTGCAAGCTGGGCTTCCTGCACGGCTTCTGGAGGACCGAATGCTTCCAGTGCTCTGCCCTGCCCTCTGCACACAAAGGCTCAGGTGAAATCAGCTCCTTCTGCAGAAAAGTGGCTTCCCTACAGAGTACAGAAAGCAGGGCTGTGAGACTCCTCAGCCAGGGCGATGCGAGATGAAACCAAGGAAAAGGATGAGCTTGCTGGGCTGAAAGGACAAGGTGTAAGGTGGCCTTTACAACGGAGGTCCTACCTTAGTCCAGCGTGGTCTTCACAGTTGTATGGCTGCTGAGAATACTCTTTGGAGACAATCCCCATGGAAGCCGTCGAAGCACACAGGCTCCCCAAATCCAAAGCGAAGGGCAGGAGGGGGAAGAGCTTGTTCCTCATGGAGGTGGTGGGATGCCAGAACACCCTGGGAGCAGAGGAGCTGGTGGGATGTCTCCACAAACAGTCTCTGGTAGCGGATGAGTGGTGATGGCTGAATGTTCCCTGCGGTGCCTGGAGGTGGAGCTGCTCGCAGGGAAGCAGAGTATGGAGCCACTTCCCTCCTGGTGTCTTTGAGCTCCTCTTTCAGCCTCTTCACCTGAAGAAGAAACAAGAACATGCCACAGGTCAGCTCAGAGCAATCAGGATCCACCCTGAAGCTCGTCCCAAATGATCAGATCTATCTCAAAGCCCCATCCTTCCCCTCACAAGATGCTGCCAACTTCCCTTGTCAATTAAAAGTGAGCAGAAGGCAGCAGAATTTCAAGGCCAGGTTGGACGGCGCTTTGAGCAACCTTGTCCAGTAGAAGGTGTCCCTGCTCATGGCAGTAGGGTGGGAACTAGATGATCTTTAAGGTCCCTCCAACCCAAACCAATCTATGATTCGATGATAACAGGTGACCTTTATAATCATCCGGGGACTTGACATCCTCCTCCCAAGAGCTGATTAGAAGGAAAGATGTCTTCCTGCTGCAGGGCAACCTCTGGAGAGGTCTGGTGAGCAAGCTACCCCTGGAAGCATAAAAGTGAAGTAGTGTCTGCTCCCAACCCGACAAGTCAGCGGTTAAAACAGGCCTCAGAGATGCGCCGTGGTTTATTACGTTCGTCTCAACTGTTAGGAATGACCTGACCCTGGCATCAGGCAGGACAGGCTTGGTGAGATGAAACCTCTTGCCCGCAGTACCCAGCGTCTCAGAACGGAAAGGTGTCCCCTGGGCAGCTCACTCCTGCCTCGTGATGGAGGACAGGCAGAGCAGGAGCGGCCACAACCAACTGCCCAGCCCCAAGCAGCCCGAGGACCTCAGCACAATCAGTTGGGCATTTCCCTCCCAATGATCTGTGCTTCTCTCTCGTCTCGTCACAGGGAAACAGCCAGATAGAGGAGGGTCAATAATGGAGATGATTTCCTTCCCCTCCTCCACGAGAGGAGCGGCTCACAAAAATACGTAGTCGCCAGGAAAGGGACTTCTATAGAACTTCCATCTCCATACCGCTTGTTTTGTATAAGCTATTGCAAGAAGCTTTGTCTCGCTGTCTGTCATGTTTCTCTGGGGTAAAAGTCCTCAACGTTTCCAAAACAATGAGCAGGGTGTGGTTTCTGTTCTATCAGAAAAGGGACACAGGAGCAGAAATGCCCCCATCCAAACCGGAATTTTCCTTAACTGTTCAGTCATTGCTCTCCAGAGCAAAGCCGAGGATGCAGCATCCGCCTGGGCTTCAGGAGCCCGGCACTTGGTGTGTGAACCGAGGACGTCAGCTCACGCTGGGCATCCCAAAAACCAGCATCACAATGTTTCTGCTTTTTCCTGCCCCCAAACTTTTGCTAATACAAAAAACCAACTCTGAGAATACACTTAGAAACTCCTGCGGGGAGTCCCTGCGTGTCCAAGACACTCCAGGGTCAGTCCCACGTGAGCCAGGTCTCTTCAGGGCAGACCTGGGCTGAAAGAAGCGTGCGAGGGGAACGTTCCAGGAGAGACTCAAGGCAGACAGCTCTACTTGTGTTAAATGCAGGGTTCAAACCTCTTTAGGGCACAACAAAACCCCAGAGCTGCCTGCAGAGCAGAACGAGAATCAGCTCAAGGAACGCAGACCCAGAGACACCTTTTGGGCTGGGTAGAAGCTCAAGCTGTCATCGGTGGACTGACCCTGCTGGCCTCAGGTCTGTGGACACCACCAAGAGCAAAAGCAAGCAGGGAGCAGCCAGAAGCAGCACTAGTGTCATTCAGCCTCTTCACCTCTCTCTACCTGTTTAAGCAAAAGTGGCTCAGAGGTTCCTGAGGGCCCTCCCCAAACCTTGGACCATCATTGTTCCTCCTACTTGCAATGTCACCTCTCCCCAGCGAGGGACAGAGCTCTTTGAGGAGGACACACTCTCTGGCCTGCTGTACCTCAGCCCCAACTCATCAGCCCATGTTTCAGCCCAAGATGGAGAACCACCTCCTCCCCCCCTCTCCATCCCGATAGGACACTTTGCCTGCCAGCTCCTGCTTCTGTGCAGCCATCTGCTGCTTCTCCACATCCAGCATCTCCTTCCCACCACCTTCATCGAGCAGTTCTCCTCAAAGTCCGTTTTCATTGTCTTCATCTCCATCTGCAGCTCTTCCACGCTGTCCGTTCCGAGTCCAGCTGCAAAGACAACAAACGGCGCTGAGCAGGGACGTACAAGGAGTGTGTGGACATCTGGGGGGGCTTCCTTGCTTTTCCTCAACACCTCGCAAACCCTTGGCCACCCAGCCCTCAGGCTGCCATCAGAGATGGAGATTCATGCCTTTACCTAACCCGAGAGGCAAAACGCCTCCTAACAGCCCATCTCTGGGCCAGCAGCGCTGCTCCCATGTTTCCCAAGGCTCCCCTCCGTTGGTGGCAGGGGACAGAGAAGCGACAAGAAAGGGAGGGATGCATCTCATATCCCACCCTGCCAGCAAGAGAAAGGCTTTCAGGGAAGCTTCACACTCCAGGAGCCACAGAAGGAACGTATGGATTTGGGAGGAAGAAGAGACCCCCAGTTCACCCAAGAAGAGCAGGGAAGGGCACTCACAGGGACAAGGAGGAACCCCAGCTCATTCCCAGGGAAGGGAAAACAGGTCTCCACAGTGCAGCAGTGGAAAAACAAAAGCTCACACAGAACTCAGAAAGACAAGAAAGGAAGAGCTACGGAAGTGCATCACACCCTCACAGATAAGCTGAGATAATCAGAGATGAGCAGAGCAAGCCACAAAAAGGGTGCAGAGCAGTTGCAGTCCCACCAGCCTGGACAAGGAGATAGAAATTATTTGTACGTCCCAGGATAAGTGGATGATTGGTGTGATGGCACCAGAAAACACACAGCAGCGGAAAAAGCAAAGCCAAGCAGCGTGGGGACAGTGAGGATTTACCAAAGAGGAAGAAGCTTCTACCACTGTTTTCCCTGCCCGTTCCAGCAGCTGCCCCAAGGTGCCTGGGCAGATGCCACACGGCAGCAGTTGGGGCTGGAGGTGGTGTCTCCGGGCACCGGACGAGGCTTTTGTCTTGTTCACAGATGCCTTCACGCTTTGGAGGATCTGCTCCACATCCCACAAGGGTTTTGAGGAAATCAGCCAGCTGACAAACTTAGGGAAGAATATGCATCCCCTCTGCCCTCCAGAGCTCCTCCTCCTCGGATGGGGCCATTAGCACCCACCCAAGATGCCACCTTAGCTGCATCTTACAGAGGAAGGTCAGGAGAAAAAGCTGTTTATGCAGGAAAGCCCCAGACTGAGCCAATGTTCACATTGCTACGAGCTGCCTCCCCCCGTCCCAGGGATGCCTCTGCTCCATCCCAAACGCAGATCTCGGCATGGATTGGAGTAGCTGAGAGGCCACAGAAAGATGTAGTGGGAAGAAAAAATAATAAAGGGTACTTCTCCATGAACAGAGCAGCACTTTGGCATCCTGAATGTCAGCACTTCCCAGAAATCCTGTGTATAAAAAAAAAAAAAAGACAGCAAGTTAACCCCAAGAACTGCAGGAGATGTGTGGGTGTCATCAGCCGCCACGAAAAAGCCAAGACCTCAAGTGCTGAGGTGGTGGAAGCAGCAAGAGGGAACCAAGGGCATGTGCAAGGGGAGGAAGAAAGGGCTCAGCAGCAAAACTTGTCCAGTGCGTATAGAGGAGGAGAGGTGGGTCATGCAGGAGCAGAGGAGCTGGAGACAGGCAAGTGGAGAGGGTCAGGAAAGCAGGTGTAGAAACATTCAGGTCTCAAATGTGACATCTCAGTGCAAACTGCTCAGAGAGCCTGTCAAAAAAAGCATCAAGTGAAAAGCATCGAGGGAGGGGATCCTGCCCCTCTGCCGTGCTCTGGGGAGACCCCCCTGCAGCGCTGGGGCCAGCTCTGGGCTCCTCAGCCCAGCAGAGACAGGGACCTGCTGGAGCGGGGCCAGAGGAGGCCACAGTAATGACCCGAGGGTGGGACCCCTCTGCTGGGAGGAGAGGGCAGAGAGCTGGGGGTGTTCAGCCTGGAGCAGAGAAGGCTGCGGGGAGACCTTAGTGCAGCCTGTCAGTGCTTCAAGGGGCCTGTCCGAAAGCTGGGGAGGGGCTGTTCAGCAGGGGCTGTTGGGCCAGGACAAGGGCTGATGGGTTACACTGACAGAGGGAGATTCAGACCAGAGAGAAGGGAGAGATTGTTTGTGCTGAGGGTGGTGAGACCCTGGCCCAGGTTGCCCCGAGAGGTGGCAGAAGCCCCATCCCTGGCACCATCCCAGGTCAGGTTGGCCCTTGGGGCTCTGAGCACCCTGCTCTGGCTGCAGATGTCCCTGCTCCCTGCAGGGGGTTGGACTGGGGGAGCTTGGAAGGTCCCTTCAGCCCAAACCAGTCCGTGATTCAATAATAATAATAATAATAATAATAATAATAATAATAATAATAATAATAATATCACCATCAACAACAGCACAGCAAAGCGAAATCTCCCGGCGCGCAGAGGGGCTCTCCCCGGGTGACGGGCCCAGGGAAGGGGACGAGCCGGAACGCTCCGTCCCCTCCTCGGGGGGACAAAGCTTTGACAGCAGCAGCCGCCCCCAGCCGGGCTCGCGGAGGCGGGGAGCCCAACGGCTCCGGGACAACGGGGAGCACCAAGCGAGCCCCGGGCTGGCTCCCCGCCGGGCCAGGCTGTGCCGCCCCCGAAGGGCTCCGGCTCCCTCCAGCCCCACAGCGCAGCCTCCGCTGCCGGGTCAGGCTGGGTCCTGGGGGAGCTCACCGGGGCCGGGAGCTGTATCGGAGCTCAAACCGTCCCCGAACTCCGGCTCTGGGCGGGGGGAAGAGCCTCGGGAGCCCGGGACGGGGGTGAC
This sequence comes from Bucorvus abyssinicus, assembly GCA_009769605.1. Taxonomy (NCBI): domain Eukaryota; kingdom Metazoa; phylum Chordata; class Aves; order Bucerotiformes; family Bucorvidae; genus Bucorvus; species Bucorvus abyssinicus. The sequence goes on along the minus strand of CM020041.1, from coordinate 19,068,434 downwards.
CGAGAGCGGGCAGTCCCCGGGGCTGGACTCGGTGGTTCTGGAGCCTCCCGACAAAGGCTGAGAAAGAGAACGCAGGAGGAGCCGGCGGGACCCCGGAGCGCCGAGCCGGGAGGAACAGCGACCCCGACCCCCAGGAACCCGCCCGGGCCCCTCCTGGGTCCCTCCCGGGTCCCCCCCGGGTCCCCCCGGCCCCGCCGCACTCACCGCCACGAGCCCGCGCAGGCGGTGTCACGCAGGCTAATGAATATTAATGAAGCCACGCCCCTCGCCCCGCCCCCAGGCAGGGAGCCCCGCCCGGTGCGGGTGGCTCCGGGCTCGGCGCGCTCCTACCCCGGCACTGGGCGACGCGCCGCGGGAGGAGCCGCGAAACGGTGATCGGTCTGAAGCAGCGATTTAACCGGGGTCGGCAGCGACTGCGATGGCGAGGGACGCGCCGTCCTCTGCGCGGGGAGGGCGAGGACGGACGGAACTGCCGGGAGACCCTCCGGTGAAGCGAGGAGCTCAGCGAGGACCCCTCGTCTCTAAACGACTTCCCAGAGAGGAGCATGAGAGCGGCTGGACCTACCCCTAGTCCCAGACTTGGTCCATGATTTCACAGAATCTCAGGCTGGTTTGGGCTGAAGGGAACTTCAGAGCTCCCCCAGCCCAACCCCCTGCAGGGAGCAGGGACATCTGCAGCCAGAGCAGGGTGCTCAGAGCCCCCAGGGCCAACCTGACCTGGGATGGTGCCAGGGACGGGGCTTCTCCCACCTCTCGGGGCAACCTGGGCCAGGGTCTCACCACCCTCAGCACCAACAATCTCTCCCTTCTCTCTGGTCTGAATCTCCCTCTGTCAGTGTAACCCATCAGCCCTTGTCCTGTCCCAACAGCCCCTGCTGAAAAGCCCCTCCCCAGCTTTTGGACAGGCCCCTTGAAGCACTGACAGGCTGCACTAAGGTCTCCCTGGAGCCTTCTCTGCTCCAGGCTGAACACCCCCAGCTCTCTGCCCTCTCCTCCCAGCAGAGGGGTCCCACCCTCGGGTCATTGCTGTGGCCTCCTCTGGCCCCGCTCCAGCAGGTCCCTGTCTCTGCTGGGCTGAGGAGCCCAGAGCTGGACCCAGCGCTGCAGGGGGGTCTCCCCAGAGCAGAGGGGCAGGATCCCCTCCCTTGACCCGCTGCCCATGCTGCTGGGGATGAGCCCAGGACACTGTTGCCTTCTGGGCTGCCAGCGCACAGGCTTCTGCACCAAAGCTGGGCTGGGAGCAGAGGGGACGTCACCTCCCTGCTGGCACTGCCCGATGAATGGCAAAACCATGTTCTGATGTGACTGTTGTTGCCTTCCTCGCCCCACTCATGCTCAGGGACAGGGGGTAGATCTGACCCTGTCATTCGGCAGTAATACAGCCCTTCCCTTCACCTTTCTGCAGCGTTACCTGTTCCATCAGGGTGTTCATGCGTTTAAGGTTGGAAGCCTCCTGCAAAGCTTCTGCTGGGACCAGGGCTGTAAGCAGGAGAGTCCCCTGGCCCCACCTGTTCTCTTGTAAGGGGATTCAGGGCGCTCTCCTCATTGTGTGCTGAAGAGTCACCACCGTACGCTTCAAGGAGGTGAACTCAGATGGTGGAGGACAGGAATATCCCCTGCCATGGATGAGCATGCGATCGCCAGTACAGGAGCCAAAAACGTGCGAGCATTAAACAGCCCAACAGGTCAGGTAAGAAAAATAACTGCCTCTTCATTTAATGGTTAAAGACGTCAGTAAACAAACCGAGCAGTACAGTCAGTGGCCAAACCCCTCCCGCCTCCCCCAGCGGCACCCTCCAGACCACGACAGGTACCAGGCGACGACTCCAGCAGCGAAGGCCGGGATTGGAGGGATGGCCAGGAGAAACCTCTGCTGTGTGAGGGCAAGACAGGACCTGGAAGAAGCAGCTTCCCTCACCCATGAGCAGAGCATTGTCTCCTGGGGACCGTCAGGAGGGAATGGCTCCCGCTCTGAGCGAGCAGCCCAAATCTCTTGCTACCCCACAGAAGGACCATGTGTGACCTTGGCTGGAAGCTACGGGAGAGGTGCAAGACGTTGTGTACTGACTTTGGGAGCCAAACCCCTGTGCCACAGTGATTTTAGCCTCCCAGAGAAGAAACCAACCAGGGAAATTCGGTCCAACTCAGCAAAGTGTTACAGAACTCGTTTGTGAAGGCAGAACTGAGCGTGGTGGGGAATGGACAGGACCATGCCCTGTGTCCTTCAAGCTGCTCCCTGCTTCAGGGACACTCCCCACCCCTATCCCACAACTGGCCTCATCTTCTCAAAGAGTTTTCCTTGAGCTGTGGAGCGTCAGATAGTTCGAAGGGACGTCAGGAAGCAACTCTCAGCGCAGGCGGCAGAGGACAGCTGGGTACCTGAGCCGAGGGCCGGGGCGAGCAGGATGCTGCTGCTGCAGAGAGGCACAACCGCGCCAGATCTTGCCTTGCTGGGGGTTACGGGAGGGGACTGGGCCGGCTGCCAGCCGGGACACAGCACGGGGTGGAGCTCTACTTGAATCTCCCAGAGCAGTGACAGCCAGAACCGTTAGGCGTGGTGGGAAGTCAAGGACACAAATTGCTGCTCTCTGCCTCTCCCGGTAGCAGCAGCCTGTGATGGTGTTTCTGCTGCCACCACCTGCAATCAAACGCGAAGGGAGGGATAACTGGCTCCTGCGTGGCCCAGTTACCTGCTCCAAGCACCCATGTCCAAGGTGGGACCCCCTACAGTCCAGAGCCCCACAGCAGCGCCCTCAGATCTCGACGTCGCTCTCTTTGTCATTATCATGGTCACCGTCATAAAACTCGTTGGCAGCTTCAGGCCTGGGGGAAAGACAATCATCATGAGTGAGGAGAGCCCTGGTCATCAGGGCCAGAAAACAACGTGCAGGTCATGCTGCTGAAGGTCAGAAGATGCACAAACACCCCATGAAACGTTACAGAATCACAGAATTGTTTTGGTTGGAAGAGACCTTTAAGCTCATCGGATCCAACTGTTCCCCCAGCACTGCCAGGTCCCCACTGACCCCTGTCCCTCAGCACCACCTCCACACGGCTGGGAAACCCCTCCAGGGATGGGGACTCCACCACTGCCCTGGGCAGCCTGCGACAGGACTGCACAACCCCAACGGGCAAGAAATTGCTCCTCAGGGCCAACCTCAACCTTCCCTGGAATAACTGGAGGCCGGTTCCTCTTGTCCTGTCGCTTGTTCCTGGAGAGGAGACTGACCTCCACCTCGCTCCAACCTCCTGTCAGGGACTTGTTGAGAGCCAGGAGGTCTCCCCTGAGCCTCCTTTTCTTCAGGCTCAACCCCCCCAGGTCCCTCAGCCGCTCCTCAGAGCACTTGTGCTCCAGACCCTGCACCAGCTTCATTGCCCTTCTCTGGACACGCTCCAGACCCTCAATGTCCTTCTGGGAGTGAGAGGCCAAAACTGAACCCAGGATTTACGGTGTGACCTCCCCAGTGCCCCCAAGACAGGGGGATGATCCCTGCCCTGGTCCTGCTGGCCACACCAGTGCTGGTACAAGCCAGGATGCTGTTGGCCTTCTTGGCCACCTGGGCACACTGCTGGCTCCTCTTCAGCCGCTGGTGACCAACATCCCCAGGGCCTTTTTCCTGGGCAGTTTCCAGCTGCTCTTCCCCCAGCCTGGAGCACTGCAGGGGGTTGCTGTGACCCAAGTGCAGGACCCAACACTTGGCCTGGCTGAACTTCAGACCACTGGCCTTGGCCCATCAGTCCAGCCTGTCCAGAGCCCTCTGTGCAGCCTCCCAACCCTCCAGCAGATACATACTCCAGCCCAACTTGGTGTCGTCTGCGAACTGACTGAGGGTGCTCTCGATCCCCTCATCCATATTGTTGATAGAAATGTTAAAGAGGACAGGTCCCAACACTGAGCCCTGGGGAACAGCACTGGTGACTGGCCACCAACTGGATTTAACTCCATTCCCCACCACTCTGGGCCCAGCCATCCAGTCGGTTTTTTATCCAGTGAAGAGTATGTGAGGAGACCACACATTTCTAGAGCGAAAATGGCTTCCTGGGTAAAACCAGAGACTCCAAAGTGACTTAGTTCTAGCAAGCAGATGGTCTCCATCTGCCCATCCCAGCAGGGACCCAAAGGGAAGCCCGGCCCTGCACAGCAAGACCTGGTACCTGCTGTAGTTTTCCTCGGAGCCCCTTTCCTCTGGATCAGGCTCATCTGCGCGATCGTAGCTGAGCAGGTCAGAAGGGACGTCGTGGATCTGCACGCTGGGAGCATGGTTCAGCATTTTGAGGTTCTCGAATATCGTCTGCCTGATCTGATCCAGGTACTACACAGAAAAAAAGAGAGAGCGGGATCACCACAGCGTGATCTGGCAGCGCACCGAGCCACCACTGCCAGATGATGGGGGAAGGTAGCAGGGCTGGGTGGGGGCCGTGAAACAAATCTGTGCAACAAGCTGTTAATCAGAGCAGAAAAGGCGGAAGAGTTAACTCCATCACCGATCCACACGCAAACAGAAAACAGTGAGACAACCCAGCAGGGTTCTGGGATACCACGAGACTTTCTGACATCCCAGAGGAAAGGCTCGGCTTGTTTGCCACCCGTCTCTGCCCCACAAGGACTCCTTGCCTGGGCTCTACCTGGCTTCAGAGGACAGGGCATCACCCACAGGGTTCTGGAAGCACGTCGCTGACCCTGCAACAAAGCTGTGAGCACTCACCTGCCTGGAGTTCTGGTTTTCAATCCTTGTACTGACGTCGGGATGGAGGGTGAAGTCTGGAGCGAAGTATTCGAAGTACTCTGTGATGGGACGAGAAGGAGAGTTAGAGCCTCTAACAGGCTCCTCTGCAGGGAGCAGAGCTTGCTCGCCCACCACACCAAGGGTGACCAGGCCCTGAAAAGCACTGCAGTGTACAGCTCCACAACCGCAAGGGCTTATATCGTACATGATCCCAAACTGAGCGGGAAGGTGGACACTTGGGAAGGGAGAGTCACCCTGCAGGCAGAGCTGGATAGGCTGGACGAGTGGGCTGAGAAGAACCTGATGAAGTTCTACAAGGACAAGTGTAAGGTCTTCCACCTGGGAACACACAATCCAGGAGCGCAGCACAGGCCAGAATCCGCCCGGCTGGGGAGCAGCTCCATGGAAAGGGACCTACGGATCCTGGTGGACAACAAGCTCCTTATGACTGGACAGTGCTGCTGCAGCAGAGGAAGCCAAGAGGATGCTGGGCTGCATCAACGAGGGTATCACCAGCAGAGATCAAGAGGCATGATCCCACTCTGCTCAGCACTGGTCAGGCCACCCCTGGAATACTAGGTTCAGTTTTGGTCCCTGCTGTATAAAACAGATATGGCCAAGCTGGATATGGCCCAGAGATGGGCCACCAAGATGATCCAAGGACTGGGAAGCTGCCATGGGAGGTCAGGCTGAGAGAACTGGGTTTGTTCAGCCTGGAGTGGAGGAGGCTCAGGGCAGACCTTGTCACCGTGTCCCCTTATTTATGGGGTGGCCACAACGAAGATGGTGACTCCCTTTTGAAAAGGAGGCGCAGGGAACTGCCGAGGGGTGATGGGGACAAGTGACTCCTGGGGAGATTCTGATGGGACACAAGAGGGCAATCAGCCACTGGAATAATGTCCCCAGGGCAGTGGTGGAGTCCCCAGTGCTGGACACTTAAGATCCGGCAGGACAGGGGCTGGGCCAGCTGGTCTAGATGGGGCTTTGGCAAGAAAGGCTGGACCTGATGATCCTTAAGGTCCTTCCAACCTGGGATTCTGCGATTCGATGATACACAAAACAACAGCGTGAGCAAAAGCAACGCTCAGGTCACTGCACAGGAAAGGACCCAAATTAAATGATACATGGCACAGCAAGGCCGTGCCTGTCCAGCAAAGCCTACAAGCGGGCGGGAGGAGATGACTAAGACCATCACCAAGATCAGAAAGTGCTGTCACTTTGGGCCTGGTCTTATCTCTGGTCAAAGTTAATTCTTCAGTTGTTATTACAAATACTTCGGCTCAGCTAATGAGGGAGAAACAGAACTTACCGCTGTATGGGAGCTCTTCGCTAATGGCCTCATCTACGAGCAACGATGTTTCATAAGTCCTGGAAACAGGGAGTAAGAGAAGCTCAATCCAGAGAAAGCTTCAGGGACAGAGCCCACAGCAACTGCTTAACCAGTGGCCTTTGACGAGCAGAGGAGAGACTCACCAGCATCGTGCTACGTTGCGGACTGTGTAACCACCTCCTCCCAGTACCAGCAAGGGGATGTTGAAGCTCTTCACGTACTCCACGCATTCCCTAGAAACCCCAAACAAAAAAAAACCACCAGAGCTGGTAACTGCAGCACAAATCCACAAGTCAGAAGTGCCACCACACACTCAAACAGCCCCACGGCTGGTGTGACACATCCAGAGCTCAGGGCTTCCATCCAGCGAGCCTGAACCAGGTGCTGCTCTGTGAACCACCGCTCTGCAGTGCCTGGAATGAAGCCTCATTCTCAGACCCCTCTCTCCTGTCACACAAGAGGTAAACCCCCCAAAAAAACTGCTGGTGCTGCTGGAATCAAAGTCAAGCCTCACAGCAGAGGAGTCACTAGAGCCCGTCAGACCAAAGGAGGGTTCTTTTGGCCGCCTGCTCTGCCCCAGCCCCGCTGTACTCACCCGTGTCCTCTTATACTGAGGTTAAAACAACCCAGCCGGTCGCAGCCCAGGGAATCGGCACCGCACTGGGGACAGAGGAAAAGAATGACTGAATTCTTGCTGCTTTTCAGACAACATATCGGTGTCCCCACCCTTGGCCACCCTCACCCACCACAGGGCTCAGCTGGGACATGCCAACCTCCATTCCCCAGGAACAAGGTCACGCATCACCATCAGCTCCCTCCAACCTCCAGCCACCGAGAGGGATGGGCAGAGGCTCCGTTTCTTACCTGCAGGACTATGCAGGTGGGCTGATAGTAATCTACTACCTGGTTGATGACCGGCTGGAAGAGGTGCTTGTAACCTGTGGAGAGAAAGGTGGGTTTGCCACCGCTCTGGAGCAGCAGGACCAGCCAACGCCTGGGCAAGGGGAACTGGCGGCAAACACCTACTCTGGTCATCGATGCCATCCCGCAGAGGCACGTTGAGACAGTAGTAACGACCACTCTCGGCACCGACTTCATACATGTCACCTGGCCGGAGAAAGACAAGGAGAGTCACAGCAGCTCCGCAACTTCAGAGGCGTGCAAAGGCCAGACCCAGACTGCGCTGAGACCTCTTGACCCAGCTGGGATCCATCTTTCTTGCAAGTAATGATACTCCTGCTCCTCTCACATTGCTTTTCCATGCCCTTTCTCCCACCATTTCTCCCTGCAGCTCTCACTTCAGGATTGGACACTGTTACCCTCCAGCAGAGCTTTCAAAGGACTCCGAGGGGAGGCCGGGTTCAGAGCATAAGGGAAAACACACACCTGTCCCAGGGAAGAAATAGTTGCCGTATTTATGAAATGACACGGTCATGACACGGTCCGTCAAGTAGAAAGCCTCCTGCACGCCATCTCCGTGATGGATGTCAATATCAATGTACAGAACACGTGGATGATACCTATTGAATATGGGAGGAAAAGCAGCATTACTGTCTGCCCCATACCCAGCCTCACTATTCCCCACAGGCTTCACCCACCCGGTGCTCCAAAAATCCCCACTGGCATCTATCCGCAAGCTGAAAGAACTCCTATGTCCCACCTGAGGCGCATGAGGTTCAACTAGGCCAAGCGTCAGGTCCTGCACTCGGGTCACACGAACCCCCTGCAGTGCTCCAGGCTGGGGGAAGAGCAGCTGGAAACGGGTTGGAGAAAAGGACCTTGGGGGTGTTGGTAACCAACAGCTGGAGAGGAGCCAGCAGGGTGCTCAGGTGGCCAAGAAGGCCAACAGCATCCTGGCTTGTACCAGCACTGGTGTGGCCAGCAGGACCAGGGCAGGGATCATCCCCCTGTATTGGAGGCACTGGGGAGGCTGCACCTCAAATCCTGGGTTCAGTTTTGGCCCCTCACTCCCAGAAGGACATTGAGGGGTTGGATCGTGTCCAGAGAAGGGCAACGAAGCTGGAGCAGGGTCTGGAGCACAAGTGCACTGAGGAGCGGCTGAGGGACCTGGGGGGGTTGAGCCTGGAGAAAAGGAGGCTCAGGGGAGACCTTCTGGCTCTTGACAGCTCCCTGACAGGAGGCTGGAGCGAGGTGAAGGTTGGTTTCTTCTCTCCAGGAACAAGCGCAGGACAAGAGGAAATGGCCTCAGGTTGTGCCAGGGGAGGTTGAGCTGGGCCTGGAGGAACAATGTTTTTCCCTCTTGGGGTTGTGCAGGCCTGTCCCAGGCTTCCCAGGGCAGTGGTGGAGTCCCCATCTCTGGAGGGGTTTCCCAGCCGTGTGGAGGTGCCGCTGACGGACAGGGGTCAGTGGGGACCTGGCAGTGCTGGGGGAATGGTTGGACTTGATGAGCTTAAAGGCCTTTTCCAACCAAACGAGTCTGTGACTCTGTGAAGTGGGTTAGATACGAGACATCTACATACAGACACATCCCACCACTAAAACATTTTCTTCTGCTGTGCTGGGAAATAGACATGAGAATAAAAGAACCTGTTTTAACCACCTGGGCGTTAGAAAGCTGTGCGTTTTGGTTTCCTCCACAAACAACATGCCGGTAATTAATCATTTAGATCTGACCAAACCTGGTCATCTGGTGCTGACCCATGCTGGTAGCAGACCAGTACCGTGCCTCAGTCTCCCAAGAGAGACACCAACTATTTAAGAAAGCCCAGATGACTCATTCTGCAGATAAACGACAGCAAGGAGCAAAGGGGGAGGCACACACACAGTCCCTGCCCGCAAGGAAAGGGAGAAAGGGATGAGCACAGGCACCACGGGGCTCCCAAGGTGGGAAGGAAATGCTGGTGTGCAGCAGAAATGGCTCCTGAAAACAGGGAACAGAAGAAGAGGGCCATACTGTAACCTCCCACTGGGGGTAACTGGGCCGTACTGGAAGCCTCTGGCATATGGGACTCAGGTGAGACTAGAAAATGGATGAGGAGAGACACATGGCGAAGCCCTGAGGTTCCGAACACAGAGAAGGGAAGACTGGCAGAGAGGAAGGAGGTACCAGAAACACCAGTACATCCCATGAATGTGACTCTGCCAGCAAGGCAGCTCCCCACTGGTCACGGAACTACTGTCTGGTCAACCCCAAAGCTTTTTTAATTCCATAAGGTCTTGCTTTGGATTCAAGAGCACAAAAAAATAATAATAATCACAGACTAATGCAAGAAATGGGAGGGTTTTGTGTAACTTCCTCCCGTTCTGAATTTATCTTACATTTCCTAAAAAGAAAAACAAACCCTGACTCTTTTCTACTCAAATCAAACATCCTTTGGTCACCCATGTGTTGCTCAAGTCCTGTTCTTAAGCTGCTTGAGCAGATCAAGAAAATTTGCGTCATTTTACTGTCTCCAGCGAGTTGGAATTTGCATTTACCTACAAAAGGCAAAACTGCTGTGTCTCGGGAGCCCCTGAAATGAGTGTGTCACCGATGGGGGAGAAATGGGACCCATTTCCAGTTCTCAAGCCTCTCTCCTTCTGCTTAAAGAAGAGGCCAGGACAAAAATCAAGTCGTTGGGGCTTCCTGGACTCCAGAAAAGCAAACGAGGAGGAGAAACAGAGAAAAGGAACAGAGAAGGAGCAGAGAGAAACCATCTCCAGCCAGGCCAGTGCTGCCTTTGCCCCACGTCCTTACTTGAGCAGCTCCAGGATGCCGATAACGATGTCGTTGACGTAACAAAACCCAGAAGCCTGCAAAGACAAGAGAAATCATTAGAATGGGATGGACACGGAGCCCGGGCCTCAGAAAGGCAGAGGAATACAGTGATTTGCCTCATTACCTCAAACTTCTTGGCGTGATGCAGGCCGCCCGCCCAGTTTATTGCGATATCACAGATCTAAGGAAGGAAAGAGAAGTTTAAGGTGACAACGTGGTCACAACCACCTCGCACCCACTTCCCCGGTGCACCCGCTTCAACCTGCCCAGCCCTGTGGCTCCTCCTTCTCCTATGGAGGTCTTTCCAAAGCTCCATTCTGGTCATTAGCCACCTTTGGTTACATGATGCCCACACTGGATTAGTCCTGTACTCTACATTCCCAGTTAGACCAGCAAAGATCACCTCCCACCGCCACTGCAGTCCCTCCAGCCAGCAGCAGCCAGAGCACCTGGCATGTTGGTTCCTACACGTGTTCTTCACGCTCCTTAGGACCTTTCTTGGGTCTCTAGAAGATTCAAACCTCTATAGTTTTTTTGATACCCCCCATAAGGGACCTTCTTCAGACCTTCTGGGCGGCCTCATTCAGCACATTTCCATAGCAGCACCCTCCAGGTCTCCCAGCAACTGCTTTCCCTGAAGACCTGGGGTTTGTTCTACAGTGCTGAGAGTATTTTATGTCTTTAGAATGGGCAGCATTAGCATCCTCTGACTCCCTCTGGATTAAACACCTACTAAATGGTTCTCTCTGACAGTTCAGGAATGGTCTTACAGCCCTTATCAAGTCCTACAGCAGTAGGTGTTTTCACCGCGACACAGCGGCACTTCACAGAACAAATCCACGAGGTTCTCCTTAAACTGGAAACCAGTTGGCTTTGTGTTTCAAGACCAGACCGTCAGCTCCGTTACCTTGTTGTTCAGCTGTGTTGCTCCCTGCAGGGAGGCCCCAGTATAGCGAGAGCAAAATTCAAAGAGGCCTGGAAACACTGGGCTGAAAAAGAAACCATGATTCAAACATGGAGCATCTTGGCATTCCTCCAGAAAAATAAAGCTGTGCAGGCACATGCAAAACTCATTCTCTAGTAAAGAGTTAACTGGGGATCACTCTGCCCCTGCTGATAGTACCAGTGGGTGAACGGTGTGGCTGTGAGCACAATGGGACACTGGGAATTCCATAATCATCACCAACGCTTCCAAGCCAGCCCTGAAAGGCTCCACTGCTCCCAGCACGTGTAGCTGTTTCTTCAGTCACCCCCAGAGCCCTCCACACTATTCGTTCAAGTTTCATCTCTCAGGAGCACAAAAGACCAGAACTGAATATCCTCAACGGGATCTCCTTCCAACTCAACATCACGCTCTCAAGGCTGCCTGGAATTTAACATGCACATATGTGAGTCGTGAACCTCATGGGGTTCATCAAGGGCAAGTGCAAGGTGCTGCTCCTGGGTCAGGGAAATCCCCGGTATCAGCACAGGCTGGGGGTGAGGGGATGAAGAACAGCTCCCAGGAGAAGGACTTGGGGTGCTGGTGGGTGAAAAGCTGGACATGAGCTAGCAACATGTGCTCAAAGCCCAGAAGCAAACTGTGTCCTGGGCTCATCCCCAGCAGCGTGGGCAGCGGGTCGAGGGAGGGGATCCTGCCCCTCTGCTGTGGTCTGGGGAGAACCCCCCTGCAGCGCTGGGGCCAGCTCTAGGCTCCTCAGCACAGCAGAGGCAGGGACCTGCTAGAGGCCACAGCAATGACCTGCGGGTGGAACCCCTCTGCTGGGAAGACAGGGGAGGGAGTTGGGGGTGTTCAGCCTGGAGCAGAGAAGGCTGCGGGGAGACCTTAGTGCAGCCTGTCAGTGCTTCAAGGGGGCTGTCTGAAAGCTGGGGAGGAGCTGTTCAGCAGGGGCTGTTGGGCCAGGACAAGGGCTGATGGGTTACGCTGACAGAGGGAGATTCAGACCAGAGAGAAGGGAGAGACTGTTGACACTGAGGGTGGTGAGACCCTGGCCCAGGCTGCCCCGAGGGGTGGGAGGCATTCCAGGTCAGGCTGGCCCTTGGGGCTCTGAGCACCCTGCTCTGGTTGCAGATGTCCCTGCTCCCTGCAGGGGGTTGGAACTAGATGATCTTTGAGGTCCCTCCCAACCCAAACCAGCCTGTGATTCTGTGTTAAGGAGGCTAAAATGACAGGCAATTATTTTAAACAATTGTTTCCGTTTTCAAGAAGAACTGGAGGCTCTGCAAGAACAATCAGAGATAGTCTCCACCTAACAACCTCCAGCCTAAATATCAATCTAAAAAGAAGGGACGGGAATGGAGGCAGTTCCTGTAACCAGATACACACAGGAGGGACAAGCACCTCATTCTGGTTAAAAACAAGTAAGAAACGGGACATTCTGGAAGAGCTCTGGACATGAGCAGCATCCAGACGGGGTGGGGGTCGCAGAAGGCACAGAGCACTCACCAGTCATCGCCCACGTTGAAGGCGTTGAGGCTCTTGGTGAAGCCCTGCATGTTGTTGGGACTCACTCTCTGCAGGAAGTCGATGTAGTCCTCGGAGTGGAACCGGCACATGTCGTGCTGAGACGCCTGGTACGGTTTGAAAACCTTTGAGAGAGAAAAGCAAGGCTTATTTCCCATTCAAATGTGGGTTCGCTTTGGCTGTAAGAGATCTCAAGCTACTGGACAAATGACCCGCACGTGGTGTATCAGAAAACGTTCCAATACATCAGTGTTCTGATGTTTTTGGGCCCCTCGCTCCAAGAAGGACATTGAGGGGCTGGAGCACGTCCAGAGAAGGGCAACAAAGCTGGAGCAGGGTCTGGAGCACAAGTGCACTGAGGAGCGGCTGAGGGACCTGGTGGGGGTGAGCCTGGAGAAAAGGAGGCTCAGGGGAGAACTTCTTGCTCTTGACAACTCCCTGACAGGAGGTTGAAGCGAGGTGACGGTTGGTCTCTTCTCCCCAGGAACAAGCCACTGGACGAAAGGAAACGGGCTCAAGTTGCACTAGGGGAGGTTGAGGTTGGCCCTGAGGAATCATTCCTTCCCTGTTGGGGTTGTGCAGTCCTGTCCCAGGCTGCCCAGGGCAGTGGTGGAGTCCCCATCCCTGGAGGGGTTCAACAGCCGTGTGGAGGTGGTGCTGAGGGACAGGGGTCAGTGGGGACCTGACAGTGCTGGGGGAACGGTTGGACTCCATGATCTTAAAAGTCTCTTCCACCCAAAAAGATTCCATGAAATGATTCTGTGGGTGGTTAAATTCAAGGAGTTGCTCCCTGAAGCCTCATTTCCTACTGATGTTTCTCTTTCGGCCATAAAATCCTCTCCCGCCTCTCCTAAGAACTTACAGCTGCTGCCACGTGCTCTCTGATGCCTTCCTAAACCCCCTGCCTTTGGAAAGCCAGTGAGTCAACGCTCAGGGAACTGGATAGATTCACACCAAACAGCTTGTGCTAATGCAGGTTTGCTGGTTTGGCACTTAACGCACGTACCTCAATACATGGGAGGTTAAAAATTAACACTCCACAGACCTGCCGAGGGGGACAGCTCTGCCCGCTGCCTCGTTCAGACGGCATCGATGATACCAAACTGAGAGCACTGGCTGACACACCATCAGGCTCTGCTGCTCTTCAGCGAGACCTAGACAGCCTGGAGAGTTGGGTGAGAGGAACTGAATGAGGTTCAGAGGCAAGTGTAGGGTCCTGCCCCTGGAGAGGAACAACCCCCTGCACCAGGACAGGTCAGGGGTGACCTGCTGGGAAGCAGGTCCATGGAAGAGGACCTGGAGGTGCAGGTGGACAACAAGTTCCTCATAAGCCAGTAACGTGTTCTCATGGCCAACAAGGCCAATGGTCTCCTGGGGGGCATGGAGAGGACTGTGGCCAGCAGGTCGAAGGAGGTTCTCCTCCTCCTCAACACTACCCTGGTGAGGCCACATCTAGATCCTGGGTCCAGTGCTGGGCTCCCCAGTTCAAGAGAGACAAGGAGCTACTGCAGAGAGTCCAGGGGAGGCTCTGAGGATGAGGAGGGACTGGAGCATCTCTGACAGGGAAAGGCTGAGCGCGCCAGGGCTGTTCAGCTGGAGAAGAGCAGCCTGAGAGGGGATCTCCTCAATGTGATCAATAGCTAAAGAGGGATCAGGAGGATGGGGCCAGACTCTGCCCAGTGGTGCCCAGTGACAGGACAAGGGGCAACAGGCCCAAACTGGAACCCGTGAGATTCCACCCAACCGTGAGGAAAATCTTGTTCACTGTGAGGGTGACAGAGCCCTGGCCCAGACTGCCCAGAGAGGTTGTGAAGTCTCCTGCTCTGGAGAAATCCCAAACCCGTCTGGACGCCATCCTGGGCACCCTGCTCTGGGGACCCTGGTCTAGCAGAGGGTTGGACTGGATGATCTCCAGAGCTCACTGCCAACCCCCACCACTCTGCAATTTAGAAGCATTACATCACAGTGTGCTTTTTGCTGCTTCTGCAAGAAAAAAATCCCGACTCTACAGAAGTTATTTGGGGAAGTTCATCCATTCACAGTAAAAATCTGAGAGACAAACTCCACGGATGTTTTGGGATGTGATTTCTCTTGGCTTTCACTCAAGCCACCAGTCTCCTACCACGCTGGCAGTGGAAGGGCTTGAACCTGAGCCACCACCAGGCACTGGGACAGGAATTTTGCACCTTCTCCTGCCCAGACAGCGGAGCAGACACTAAAACCAGGCCAGAATTAAACCCACTGGTCTAACCCTGCGCTCTCGTGCTCACAGTGATACAACTTCCACGTGAACGTCACCCAATTCTCAAGGGCTTGAGAACTTTAAAGACAGACTCTTTTTGGCATCAACAGCTATTTAGTCAGTCTTTGAGGGCGCAGGGGAGGTTGCTTCTAGTTTTGGCTGATGGTGGGGATGAGGGAACCTGGAGAAGTGCCTAGTCTAACTGGCAGGGACTGGGATTTGCACGGTTCTGCCTGGCAGCTGGGCACGTTCCTTGTGATTTCACAGCAGCTCATGACTTACCCCTAAAACACGCTGCAGACATGAACTCACTGACATTTATTTCCTCAGAACAAGCTCTAAACTATCATCAGTTCCTCACAGCCATCAACAACTGCAAGTGACAACTCACAACCGAGTTCTATGACCATTTTGAGGGCGCACACCTCAGTAACCAGTGGGGGCACCCAGTTCAGGCCTGTAAGAGGGGAAGCGGCTGGTTTGCAGAACAGCATGAGGAGTAGAACATGACAGAGGAACAGCCACAGGACGGGCAAGCAAAGAGGAAGGATGGGGGAAAGTCCCAGGTCACAGCACTGATGGGTTGTGCCCTTCTTTCACCACCTCTCCCTGTAACTGTCATGAAAAGACACTGCAAATGATTCACAGAATCACAGACCGTTTTGAGTTGGGAGGGACCTCAAAGATCATCTAGTTCCAACCCCCTGCAGGGAGCAGGGACATATGCAACCAGAGCAGGGTGCTCAGAGCCCCAAGGGCCAACCTGACCTGGGATGGTGCCAGCGATGGGGCTTCTCCCACCTCTCAGGGCAACCTGGGCCAGGGTCTCACAACACTCAGTATAAAACATTTCTTACTTCTCTCTAGCCTGCATCTCCTCCCTCTGTCAGTGTAACCCCTCAGCCCTTGTCCTGTCCCAACAGCCCCTGCTGAAAAGCCCCTCCCCAGCTTTCGGACAGCCCCCTTGAAGCACTACAGGCTGCACTAAGGTCTGCCCAGAGCCTTCTCTGCTCCAGGCTGAACACCCCCAGCTTTCTCCCCTCTCCTCCCAGCAGAGGGGTCCCACCCTCAGGTCATTGTGGTGGCCTCTTCTGGCCCCACTCCAGCAGGTCCCTATCTCTGCTGTGCTGAGGAGCCCAGAGCTGGCCCCAGCACTGCAGGGGGTCTCCCCAGAGCGCAGCAGAGGGGCAGGATCCCCTCCCTCGACCTGCTGCCCACGCTGCTGGGGATGAGCCCAGGACACGGTTGATTTCTAGGCTGTGAGTGCACGTTGCCACCAACACCCCAAGTCCTTCTCCTGGGAGCTGTTCTCCATCCCCTCAACCCGAGCCTGTGCTGATACCAGGGGGTCACCCTGACCCAGGGGCAGCACCTTGCACTTGGCCTTGATGAATCTCATGAGGTTCACATGGACCCACTTCTCCAGCTTGTCCAGGTCCCTCCGGATGGATCCTGTCCCTCAAACGTGTCATCTGTGAATGTGCTGCAGGTGCCCTTGAACCCTCGATAAACATGTGTGTGTGTGTGTACACCCGCATATGGACATATATAAATATGTAAATCTACATTTATAAAGCATTGTGCCTATGGTCCCTTCCCCAGGGCACATCGAGCAGATCACAGCCTGCAGAGACAATAGGGAGCAGCTACGCCCAGCCTCTGGATGTGACAGCATGAGCTGGAACCATGCCAGCCACCCCAGGAATTCCATGAATTAAACTGCTCTCAGTCCCAATCAGCTCAGCAGCAATCCCACTGCACGGGAGGTGAGGATAAGCCAACAGGAGACAAAACAAGCTGCTTCCAAGTGCTCAGCAGCTGCAGATGGCACATTCTGCATGTGCACAGAGGGTATCAGACATTCATGGTGACACTCCGTCACCCCCAAACTAGTTCACTGTCTGAGAGGTGAAGGTTTAAATTTGGGTTTGAGTATCACTACACACTGGCCATGCTTCATCAGGTTTACACATCCTTGACTTCAGAAAGAGAAAAATTTTTCTGCCAGTAAGAACCAGAGCACACTGGACCAGGTTGTTCGAGTTGGTTGGGCACCAAAGGCTTTGAAAAGCAGGTTGGGCAATCACTGATAGGTATGAGATGGGATCAGTGAACCCCACTAAGGCATCGAAGAGAATTCACAAACTTCCTGAGGGTTTTAATTTTTCAGATGGACTAATGTCCCCAGGAACAAGTGACAGTACAAGAGTAAACGGCCTCAAGTTGTGCCAGGGGAGGTTGAGGTTGGCCCTGGGGAATAATTTTTTCCCCACTGGGGTTGTCCAGGCCTGGCCCAGGCTGCCCAGGGCAGTGGCGGAGTCCCCATCCCTGGAGGACTTTAACAGCCGTGTCAAGGTGGTGCTGAGGGACAGGGGTGAGTGGGGACCTGGCAGTGCTGGGGGAACGGTTGGGCTTGATCATCTTAAAGGTCTCTTCCAACTCAAATGATTCTATGATCACATGGTCCACAGTGGTGACTGGGCCCTTGCTAGAAGGGGATACAGCCAGAGATTCCCTGCATGGTCCCCGGCAGCACTGCTGCCGCTCCAGGCACAGCACCATACGCACAAGACCCTGACAACCAGCAATGGTGCCTTTCAAACTGCCTCTGGGTGGTATGGCGGGGCCTCAGTCCAGTGACAACACCTGAGACTGCCCAGAGCTTTGTCTGCACTGACTCTGTCGCCTGCTGAGCCCAAAGGGGAGCTGAGGGAGCGGCAGCAAGACGAGACAGCTGCCAAGAACCTGCGAACACGGGCCAAGCCTTAACAGGGAGGCGACAGCTGAAGCCAGGTCAGTGTGCAGCTCCCCGGCACCTCTCGCATGTGCTGAAGCCTCAACCACCCACTCCAGGAGCTGCCTGCGCGAAGCTGCCTCCCGCAGCCCGCTCCTCCCCCGCCGCCTGGGTGGGGGGAGCCCCGAGAAGCCCCCGCTTACGATCATCTTCTTGTAGAGCCCGTAGTGCAGGACCAGGCTGTGGGTGAGCGCCAGGCGATGCGGCTTCATGGGGTGCCCCGCTCCTGGAAGGGAAACGACACGGGGAGTCACCGGGGAGGGGAAGGGGGACCAACACCAGCCGCTCCCCACGCCCGGGGCTGGGCCCAACGCTCGGCCGCGGGCCGGGGCGAGGGGCCCGGGGCGAGCCAGGGCCGGGCTAGGCCGCACCCCCAGCCCTCCGCCGCCGCCGCCCGCCTTGTCCCCCGGCCCCGGCTCCCGCCCGCACCGTAGTGGAAGTTCCCCACGTCCGGGTCGTAGAAATAGGCCACTGTCTTCGCCATGGCGGAGAGGCCAGACCCGCCGCCGCGCGCTCCCGCTTACGTCATCACGCCGCGACGGCGCCGCCAGCCCCCGCCCGCCGGAGCGAGGGAGCGACCAGCGGGACTCGGGGGCGGGGCTGGGCCGAGGGGCGGGGACATCATCGCTGCGGCGCCCCCCGTGGTCCTATCGCCCACCCCAGGCACCCCCGGCTGCCCCCAGTTACTCCCGGCTGCTCCCAGTTGCCCACTAGATTCTATATATCGCCCTACGGCTGCCCCCTGGCACACCCAGCACCAGTCACTCCCAAATGCCCCCAGGTGCTCCCAGCTGCCCCCCAGCCACACCCAACAGCCCCCAGTTATTCCCAGTTACTCACCAGTTATCCCCACCTCCCTCCCAGTCACACTCAACTGGCCCCGGGTGCTCCCAGCTGCTCACCAGTTATTGTCACTTGTCCCCCAGTCGCCCCCAACAGCTCCCAGTTATTCTCAGCTGCTCACCAGTTACCCCCACCTGCCCACCTCCCCACCTCTGGTCCCCCCAGCTGCCCCCAGGTAACCCCCAGGTGATCCCAGTTGCCCACTGGATCCCCTCCTGCAGCTCTACAGCTGCTCTACAGCTGCCCCCCAGTTACCCCCAGCTGCCCCCAGTCACCTCTGGCTAAACACAGATACCTGGAGTCGCAGCCCAGCCTTACCTCGCTGCCCTCTACCTAACTCCAGATGGCCCCAGTTACTCCCAGCTGCTCCTGGTTCCCTACTGGATTCTCTTCCATAACCCTACATCTGCTCCCCAATCACCTTTAGCTGCCCCCCAGTCACCCCCAACTGCCCCCAGGTACCCGCAGCTGCTTGTCACTTGTCTCCCAACCACTCCCAACTGCCCCCAGTCACCCCCAGCTACCCCCAGTTACCACCTGCCATGCTGGTTGGTCCCAGGGTGGAGATGAGCCGTGGAGCCTTTTTTGGGTCACCTGCGAGGCACTGGGTGGGCCAAGGCTCGTGGTCTGACCGTTACAGTGCTAATGGGGTCCTGCAGCGGGATGAGGACTAAGCAAGGGTGGTGGAAGCAGGGTGGAGATTCGGAGCATCATGAAGAGAAATGAGACCAGCTGGGGTAACCCAGCTGCAGAGCTTGGTGGTAGCGGAGCCCCCTCCTCATCCTGGTTCTCCCCACACAGGCGTAGGGTTTGTCCCCGGGAGTGCCCCGCCGTGCCCCCCAGGTTGTGGAAATGCCTTGACAACCGAGGCAGTGGGAAACTGGGGATCTTCCCTCGAAGCGGGGAGGGCCGAGCAACCTGGGCTCCTTTTGCCGGGCTGAAGGCTGGAAGTGGGGAAGGGTGCAGCAATGCGTCGGGTGGGTGGGAATGCCCGGGAGGAGAAAGAGCGATTCATTGTGCAGGACGGTGTGCGTGGGCACAAGGAACATGGGAATAAGCTCACCATGACTTCATCCCCTCGGGGCTCTGCGGAAACCTGCAAGGTCCCCAGTTTCGAAGAAACAAGGGCAAGGAATAAACTGCCTTTAAGGTCTTGATCGTGTTGCAGCTTGTTGGACCTCTTCTCTCCTGCAGGTCTGGCAGTGCACGGCAGGAGCACTAAGTCTTGCTGCCCGTGGTCTTGCCTTGTCATAGCTGGTCCATCCTAGGGTCTGTCTCCCTGCCAGGACAGCTAACAGATGGGTGGCACTGACGATGCAGTGATCTCCTGAAGTCATGGTCATGGAGGAGGCTCCTGGGATCCTGAGAGTTGACCCTTGGTCGCTGATGGAGAGGGACAGGAGCCCTCATCATGGTATGGTTGAAAGGCTGGAGAAGGTGCAGGTTGCCTCAAGTCAACACTGAATGTGGTGGGATAACTCCTACGAATGAGTATATGAGGTAGACAGTACAGTAGAGGTGGGGTGGGAAGGGTCTCAAGGGCTGCCTCTGCTTCCCGAGGTCTGGGTGGAGAACTGGCGAAGGGTGGAGAGGAGCAAGCCTAATTTACGATAGCAAAGGTGATTTGGGTGACACCTCTCAGAGTGAGGATAAGGTGGTGGAGATGGAGGAGAAGGTTGTGGGAACACCACGGCCGGAGATTTCAAATGGCTTAGCCACCCCTCTCTTAGGAAGGAGGGAGAGACAGTTGGGCTGGGGCAGTGTTGGGCTGCGGGTCTCCCGGCGTTCCTTTTCCGCCGTTTCCTGGGTGCTGTGATCACGACGTGGGGGTCTGCACCCCTCTGCCCCCGCACACGCTGGTGTGGGACCGGTCCTGCTCTTACTGAGACCCACTTCCACCCCTCTGCCCTCCCCTCGCCACGGCTCAGCGCTCGAAAAATCACAGAGCTTTGGGAAGGAGGGTGCCAGGGGAAATCCGGGCTGGCTTACGTGCGAGCGAGGTTATTCGTCCCGGGGAGGGCAGCAGTTTGCCAGCTCCGGCTTCCCTGAGCCGCGCTCCTGTTTGCTCCCCGCTGCAGCTGCCTGCATTTCCCTGAGCTTCCCTCTGCACCTTCATCCGCCGAAAACGCTTTGGAGAGAATTTTTTTCCGGGGTTGGGACGAGCGGCTGCTCTCGCTGGCAGATAGCGGCAGGCGGCCGCCGAAGCCAGAAGCGGCTCAGATCCCTCCCGAGGAAGGAAGGCAGCCGGGGGGGCCGGAGGATGCTCGCCCTGGTCCCCAGGCGCGGGGATGCGGGGTTGCTAGGAGGCAGGTGAAGGTGAAGAGGAGAACGCTGCGGAGCACCGCAGGCCCAGGTACCACCGCAGCAGCGGGGACAGGGGGACAGCCGGGAAGCAGAGCCAGCGAGCGGATGGCCGAGCTGGGAGCCTCCTTGGGGAAGGGAGCCGGGGAAACCCAGGGGAGTGGAGGCGGAGGGAGCGAACTCGGTTCTGCGGGCGGACGATGCAGGAGCTGGCGGACGGCTCGGCCCTCCGCCAGCCCGGCTGCCACGGCTCCCTGCCTGCCTTTGCCAGTGGAGGCCCTTGGCCGTGAGTAGCGAGGGATGCGGGCGGAGCGGCTCGGCTCGGAGCGGAGAGGATGCTCAGCTTCCCGCAAGGGCGAGCGGGTGATGCCGCAGAGACCGGGGAAGGCCGGGACACCGGTGCCCTTGGGAAACTGCCTGCAAGGGAGAGGGGAGAGCTGCAGCCCGGGGCTGGGTGGGCCTGTGGGGATGCCGCTGCCACCGCTGCCCTTGGGATGTCTCTTGCCAGGTGCGTGCGGGGCAGCGGTGTCCTTGGGAGACTGTGCCGAGCTGCCTCCAGCCCGCCCTCTTGTCCATGGGGCCGCTGCCACACCGGACCTTGTGGGGTGAGAGCTGAGCCCTTGGCAGCCCAGCCTGAGCCAGGAGCTGGCTATTCCCCGAGGCAGGTCGGAGGAAGAGGAGGAGGAGGAGGATGGGCACGGGAAGTCTGGCGGGGGGTCTCTGACCCACCTTCCCCCTTCTCCTAGATCCGTATGTCAGACCAGAACAGCACCGACGATGGGGAGTCAGACCCCCAGCACAGCCTGTCTATGGTCTTCCTCCTCGTCCTCGTCTTCTTCATCATGGGGCTGGTGGGTTTCCTGATCTGCCATGTCCTGAAGAAGAAGGGCTACCGCTGCCGGACTTTCCGGGACGAGCTCGACCCAGATAACAAAGATGTGCTGGCAGAGCTCCAAGCCAGTGAGTGCTGGAGCGATGGGGGCTCCGTGGGGGCTCGGGTGCTGCCTTTGGCTTGTCGTGGACCAATGCTTCTCAAACGCGCTTCTGGAGTGCTGGCTGGGGGTGGGAGGGTTCCCCGTCATGTGCTGCTGGGTTGGGAAAAAGGGATGGGGCGGCGAGAGCATCGTGGTGTTCCCTGGGGATCAGGAGCATGTGGCCCAGAGAGCCCTCTGATCTGCTGACTCTGCAGGCTGGGGGTTCCAGGGAGGTGGGAACCAGTGCCTGGCCCTTCCCCAGGTGGTGTTATGACCAAAAGTTAATTCCGATGAACAGCCAGGACCTGCCGAACCCCCAGTGCCTGAATTATAACGCATGTCCCCTACAAGGAAAGCATCCTCCAGCCAGGGCACGAGCTGTCCCTCTGCCCCTTCAGTGTTAGGAGGTCCAGCATGGGGCCAGCACAGTGTCTGCTGAGGGTCATGTCCTCTTCTAGTCCCCGTTGTGCTCATGCGCCATTTAGGTATTTTTTCCATCACTGCAGGCTCTCAGGTGGTAGGGTCGGGAAGTCAGTGCAGCGTCAAGCATGGGGACAAGCCAGAGCTTGGTCCTCTGTCGTTTGGTGGTTTCACGAGGCTCTGCTGAAATGGAGAAGACACGTTCCTCTGGCGGCTTTCTTACCTGGAAATGGCCAAACGGTGCTACATACATAACTCCTCTGGCTTCTCTGAGCCACCATCAGCACTTGGGAGGGTCAGCACTTCCTGCTGCTGCTTCTTGTGCATGGAAGGGAAACGTGGCTCCCCCAGTGCCAACAGATGCAGCAGGAGCTTCCAGGTGCCCTTGGATACCCTCTGGCTTCAGTGACATGGCTGCACGTGACACAGCGACAGCGTCTGAACCTTCCAGGTCAGGTTTTGACTGCTGGAACTGCCACAGCCCAGGGAAACATCTCTGTGGGCTTCCAGGAGTGCAGCAGCAGCCCCTGACCACGCTCTTCGAGGCAGCTGCCTACCAGACCACGACTCTGAGCTGCTCACAGGAACGTACAACGCTGCAGACTGGCCTGAAGGTCCAGCCAGCCAAGTCTCCTGCCTCCTGCAGTGACCAGAAGCAGGTTGCAATGAATGCTGGGGATAAATACCACAACGAAGCAGACACCGAGCCAAGTTTCCCAGCACGCTCTTCTAAGCTTCTTACAGTGTGTAGCTCCGGGGCTTTCTCCATCAGAGGTGGTTTCTCTGTATTTAACAGGCCCCAGTGGGTTTCTTCTCTGTGAACTTGTCCGGTTTGCCCTTGGAGGATTTTAGCACCCGCAGCACCCTGCACCCAGGGGCTCCATGGCTGGGCTGTCCCCAAGAGGAGCCTCCTCTTTCAACCTGTTTCAAACCTGCTTCCCGCTCGTTTCTTGTGGTACTCCCCGGTTCTGACGGAGCAACACCACCCCCGTCTCCCTGCACACGTGGCTGCTGTTTCAGCCATTTCTTTTGCAGGGTGAGGGATGTGGTGCTCCCCAGGGGCTTCCCAGCGTGAGGGGCACACGAGGCGTCTCCAATCTCTCTGTTGATGTGGCTGCTCCTGGGGAGGGACTGGTGAGCCAAGTGTCTGAATCCCAGCCCTCAGTGCCATGTTTTCTCTTTTCAGATGAAGAGGAGGAGCTGAACGAGGACACTGTGGAGAAGATTGTGAGATGCATCATCCAAAACGAAGGTGAGCATTTCCTAGGGCTGGCCCAGAGACGTGCTGACCGCTTTGGCTGACGCATTCCTTTTTTCCTCTCTCTTCAGCAAATGCAGAGGCCCTCAAGGAGATGCTGGGGGACAACGATGGGGACATCCCAGTGCCAGTGCCCAGGTGAGGGAAGCCTCTACCAGCTTGTGGCTCCTGCAGAGTAAGGGAGAAGCAGCCTTTGGGTATCACCTTGGTCTGGAGACTTTGCAGCCAGCACCCTTCCAGTATCTTCCCAGCAAGAAATCTTGCTCCCTCGAAGGTTGTGATGAGCGCTTCCCTAAGGGGAATAGCTGTTCCTTATTCCTGTCCTCACAGGAGGTCTCCTCCAGAGCTGCTGCCTCTCAGGGCTTGCTGCAGTGAGGCTGTGCCAAGGTTGGGATGTCTCCTCCAGATAACATGACCTATCATGTCCTTCTCCTATCGCAGCCTTTGTCCCCACCGTAACAGCCAGGACGGAGGACCACCACATCACCACACAGTGCATCTGGGCTCCACGCAGGCTCCCTGCATCCACTGTAGCAAGAGGAAGAGGCACCCACTGCATCGACAGGGACGGTCCAAGGATGGCAAGGGCAGGATGCATCCTGGAGAGACCACCGTCTTCTCAGTGGGCAGGTACTTCAATGAGCCTTGCCAGACATGGCCCATCTGCTCCGATGGAGCAAGCACCATGGAGAGCCTTCTCAGTTGCCCCATTCCTTTCCCGTTCCCCACTTGCCCCATGCCAGGCACCCTCTTGCTCTTTCCCGTTTAGATGCCCCGGTAGCAGCTCTGAAGCTGCGAATCATGAGGCTCCAGGTGCCTCTTGCACCTGGAAATACCTGTGGTACGTGGCAGGTCATGATGCACCGGTGGCTTCCCTCCTTCTTCGGGAAGGTGACTCAAGCCTGGCTTGTCCTGCTGACTCAGCGCTGGGCAGAGCCCCACATCCAAGTCCTTTCAAAACCTGCTGGCCCAGCTATGTGTGAGCAGGTCTCTTGCTGCCCAAGAGGAGCAGTGACCCCAGGCTTTAGGGATCTCCTTGGGGAGGGGGGGTGTGTGTGACAGCAGGTCATGGGTGCAAGTTACCAGCCACCACTGTCAGAATGAAAGAGCAGCTGTGCTCCCCCAGGTTGTTGCCTCCAAAGATGACTGTAATGAGATGACATAGCAGGAATATAAGGATAGGGGAGTGTACCTGATACTTCCCACAAATACTTTTCCAGTCCCCATCTGGTCTCACCTCAAGGGACTTCCTGAGCTTCCGGTAGTCTCTGTGTAGCCACTAACCCTTAGTACCATCTACAGTCTTACCCAGGTTGCCCCGTTCCCCAGCAGAAAGGTTTAACATGCACAAGATCTTTAGCAAAGTCTTCCAGGGCTCAGCTCCCCACTGCAGTGGTGACCGGCGCGGGGTGACAAGCAGCTTCTGGTCCCTGGATGGCCACCCTGGTAGAACACAAAGCTCTGCTGTGCTCAGATCCTGCAGTGGGTCTTTATTCAGGGCCTCAGCCTTGATGAAGCTGCATGTTGTGGTCCAGTGAGACAGTCCTTTCACGGTGACGTTGAGCTAGAGCGGGCATAAGGGGGTGGGGGGTTTCCACCATCACAGCCAGAAGTCGCAGCAGAGAGGGGAACCTGGGGCTTTATGGGACACGCCGGACCTCCCCAGTGCTGAGCTCCAGCTAAGATCACACCTTCTGGAGACTGACAGCTTCTGGCTTCCTCCTTGCCTGTTGCCATCAGCTGTCCTTGCTGGTGGTGTTTGGGAAGCCAGACCTCTGCATAACTGCATATTCACGGCTAATCTCATTTCTTGGCTGGTGCCCAGCTCCATCCCCTCCTCTGTGTCCTTTGTCCATGCTCTTCTCAGTCTCCTCTCACTCTCCTCTGAGCGCCGGAGAAGACAGTCTGCTTTCCTAAAGGCACCTAGCCTCAGACCTCGGTTTTCTCTCTTTATCCCTGTTAATAGTCCGTGTCTCATCAGCTTTCTCCACGGGACAGTCACTACGTATCTCCAAGGTTGTCGTTTCAAAAGTTTCCACTTCCTAAATCTCCTTGGTAGAAGATCCAACCGCTGAGGGGCCTATGTGCCCATGAGGTACAAAACTACCCCCAGATTCAGGTTCTCATTTCCGAGCTGGCCCCTTTGCTCTTTCAGATCCTGGATGACTTTTCAGGGACCTCCCGTGTCTTATTTGCTATGAATATCTTGATTGCACGAAGTACTTTGACTGATGACGGATCCTACGTACAGAAGCTCCTTTAACCCACCGCTTCTGTGGAAATCCTCACGTCCTGTTCCCTTTCTTTTCTTTTTTACTATCGCTTGTGTCTTGGACACAGTGGTTGAGAGTCCAGCCCCCGTCCCTGTTATTCATTGGCTGAGTCTGGTCCCTGGCTGATAGGCACAGGCTCATCACTAAAGGCTCATCACTAAAGGAGTGAGATTACTGGAGGTCCACCAAGGTCCTCAGAGGGGGCAGCATGTGGCATGTGAGGAGCTGCTGAGGGAACGGGCTTTGTTGAGCCAGAAGAATTATAGGGGGGGATCTAATTGCTCTCTAAAACTACTCCAAGGGGTGGGGGGAGTTTAAATGAAGATGGAGCTAGATTCTTCTCAGAGGTGCACAGGGAAGGGCAAGAGGTGATGGCCAGAAGTTGCAATGAGAGAAATCTGGACATAAGTCAAAACTACTTCACCCTGAGCATGGTGCAGCCCTGGGACAGGGCCCGGAGGAGTGGAGGGATCTCCATCCTTGGAGATTTCCAAAACTTGACTGGAAGGGCCTTGGGCAACCTGACCGAGGGTGGGAGGTGGCCCAGTTTCAAGCAGAGGGTTGGACTGGAGATCTCACGAGGGCTTTTCGCACCTAAATTCTTCTGTACCTCTGAGGTAGTCGGGGTTGAATGATTTACCATTTATTTTAGGGCTTTCCTTAAGCCAGTTGTTGTCAGTGGCAGAGCTCGTCCACCAAAGCGTCTGACCCTCCATCCTCAGCCCAACCAGCCGCAGCGTGTCATGTCCTGCTGAATCAAATGCCTCAGCGGTGCTGACTCAGCAGCCAGCCAGCCTCTCCTGCCTTTCCCCTCACCACCCGGAGGCTGATTACCTTACCTCTTGTGCCCTCTCCAGTCCGAACCCTGCCTGCTCCTTTCAATCCCTTCCCGACTGTTCCAGGCTGACATTACTCAATGACATTACCCGTAAACGATCCTGCCACTCATGTCTCCTCCCCGTCCCTCTTCGGGACTGGAACGTTCTTGGGTCTTCCCAAATCGCAGTGCTGGTGCCTTGTCTCCAGATATCTGGATAGACCAGAAAGGTCACATTTGCTGCTGCTGGGCCTGACCCGAGTAGTTCTGGGGGTATCTCGACTGGAGTATTTCTCTTCTTGACTCTCCCAATCATGAGCAGCATTTCTGACTGCAATGCTGGGGGGTCTACACTGTCCACAGACCGCGTGGTCCTCAGTCTAGCAGTGGTCTCCTTCATCTCTGGCATCTCATTTGCCACCTGTTCTTATCTCTTGGACCTTTCTTCTCTGCTTCTTCCTTCAGAATGGCTGTACTGCCATGTGCTTGACCCTCAGGTCATGTTCTTCTTTCAACCCCAGCGGTGCTTGACCTTCAGGTCATGTTCTTCTTTCAACCCCAGCGGTGCTTGACCTTTGCTGCTGAAATTGTATTTTGCCCTGATGCTGACTGGCAGCAGACCATCATCAGCGGCAGGGCCATCTTAAGCTTCTTCTTCTCTGACTCAAGCATGCAGACAGTGGTTGCTGCTTGACTCATGGGCTGCATGAGGTCTCTGTAGTGGAATCAGCATTCTTTGGCTGGTGGACACCGGCTCACCATGGAAGAGATTTCCCATCTGCTGGTCCAGCATTGGCTTGCATCGCTTACGGAGTCACAGTGTTAGTCACAACCAGCTCATTTGCAATTCAGACTTCTAGGCTTTGCCTGTGTGTCATCCCTCACAAATCCCAAAGTTACGGTAGATCCCCAACTTCTCTCTTCTCTCCACGTGCAATATTGCATCACCTCTGATTACAAACGCACCCTTTGAGGGTGTCGAACCAACCTCTGCAGCTGTTCTCCTGCCCACCCTGGAGCTCTGAGCTGTTATCTGGTACACGGTGGAATCTCGGTGAATCACCCAGGTAACATCCATCACTCCAGGGGATGGCGCGAAATGGGCTCTGGCAGATTTTAGCCAAACAAATCCTCCTGCCTTTGATCCCCACAGCCAAATACAGCTCGTTCTGCTGAAGCCCTGTCCCTGCTCTCACTTAGGGCAGATTGTCTGCCAAAAGCTCTGGCTCTTGTTCCCCAGTTAGTCACTGGGCACAATGTCCACGCACCTCTGCACGGCCATCCCTTCCTCGCCAGGTTTTCATTTCACCTTCTCAGTCAACACCTGAGTTTCCGTACAAGCTCCTGTTCATCCCTGCTGCATCGCGGAGCATTTCCAAGAGCTGCAACCAGTCTTCTTGCAGGGAGGACAGGCTGGTGAGGTCTGCACCAGCCAACATCTGGGTTGACCTTTTCATCTTTCTATTTGTTTTGCTGAAATTGAAGGGGAAAATGGGGTTAAGTCAGTGGGGACATGGCTAGAGTGGAGGTCGGTGGTGTTGAATGGGTCTGACAGGTTGGAGATCAGCACCATCAATGACAAAGAGAGGAGATCTGAGGCTGGAGGTGCCGACAAGCTGGAAATACAGCTGGTGGAGAGGAGGGAAGGGATTTTGATCCGTCCTGCCCCCATTCCAGGTTCCGTGTCACACATATCGGGAAGAAACCCACTTTCCATGAGCAGCAGGATGGTCCCCTGCCCGAGGGCAGCCGGGAGCTGAGCACGGAGGAGCTGGAGCACAGCAGTGACCGGCTCCAGCGGGAGCGGGCTCGCAATGGGACTGTCCCCGCGGGTGGCCTGCAGAATGGAACCATCCAGAAGGGTGCCCAGAGTGGCAAAGGTGGGGAGCAGAGCCACTCCACCACCCCAGCCCTGAACACACCAGCCAGCTCCAGCACTCGCAACAGCCGACGGTCGGGTAAAGGGTCCGGCATGGCGGGCTCGCTGCAGGATGCTGGCACTGCTCCCGGGAGCTCCAGCCGCCAGCGGAAGCTCCTGAGCCATCGGGTGCTGGGAGGGTCGAGTCCCAGCATCCCAGGAGAGCTGGTGCAGGAAGGAGCCAGCATCTGCCTGGAGGAGACCGGACTGGGGTCGGCAGATGAGGTGTCGGATATTCACGGGAGCCTGAGCCTGCATGAACAGGCTGATGAGTTGGGAAGAGACAACAGCAGCAGAAACCAGCCCGGAGCAGAGGACATGAGGCAGCAGGTAGGTTCCTCTGCTTCCTTGTCCCTGTGTGGTCCCCTGGTTGGAGGGTTGGACCAGGCACCCCAAGTCCTGCTGTAGCATGAGCACGGTGGCAAGCTGGACAGTGGGGACAGGCGAGAGGAGGCCTGCACCAGGCTGACCGACGTGGAACTTCCCCTGTCCTGCCCACCCCATTTCTGTGACATGGAACCTGCCCATCCCATTTCTGCTAACCTCTTTCGATTGCCTTTCCCCATCCCTTTGCTCGTGTCCGGGACCTGCAGAGTCACCATGACCATTCCCACTCTGCCGGTACCCCCGCATCATGGGGAAAAGGCAGGTCACTGGTTGACTTGCATGGGAGGTGCTGCAGATCAGCTGCCAGCTTCTCCTTGGGCAAGGGATGTGTTTTCCTTTGTGGTTGGGCTCTTTGGGGACATCCTTTGGGCTCACTTTTTCTTGACCTGGGGGAGCTCTGCTGTTGCACGTAGCTTGGTCTTCCAAACCCAAGAAAGCTGGAGAGGGCCTTTTTACAAAGTCAGGTAGGGATAGGACAAGTGGCGACGACTTTAAACAGAAAGAGAGGAGATTTAGGTGAGATGTAAGGAAGAAATTCTTCACTGTGAGGGTGGTGAGACTGGCCCAGGTTGCCCAGAGAAGCTGTGGATGCCCCATCTCTGGCAGTGTTCAAGGCCAGGTTGGACGGGGCTTTGAGCAACCTGCTCTAGTGGAAGGTGTCCCTGCCCATGGCAGGGGAGCATTGGAACTAGATGATCTTTAGGGTCCCTCCCAACCCGACTCTTTCTGGGATTCTGTGAAAACTGCAGCTTTGCTGCTGTGCTGGGGCTCAACATGGCCAGCAATGTACAGCCAGGTCAGGTGTCTCCAGGAGATATTTTTGCCTTGAAGTCTAGAAAATGGTGAAGCCAACTGGTTGTTTCTTGCCTATTTTTCCTTGCCCTGGAGTGGCTGGTGCTGGCTGTGCTCAGAGTGGACAGCCCACCTTGGCTGGAGCTCCCAGCATCCTGGTATCTCCCAACCTTCCCACCCTATCACCTTGCTGGAGGTGCTAGAGAGCTCCAGGGCAGTACTGGTGAGGACACCATTTGCTTGGCCATTGATGGCCCCTGGTTTGGGGGATTTGCTCCTTGCCACTGCCCCTGGGCTGTAACCACAGAGCAAATGAGGCTGGTGGCGGTGGTAGCAGACACCCAACACATTCACTTGCTCACCCGTGGTTCTGCAGTTGGGGAAATATGATTTTCATGGAAGGGTATTGGGGGAAGTCACCTGGGGTGGTGTTACCCTATCAAAGTGAGCCTGGGGAAATGCCTAGTTAAATGTAGGCTGAGGAAAAAGCAGGAACACACTGTATTTATTGTGTCCCTCTGCTTTCTGGTGGCTGGGCTGGAAGGGTCTGGGCTCCTCCAGGCTGGAGGTTTGAGCCATTTTATGGAGAAGGGTAGCCAAAGTCAGCAACACCAGACAAAGCTGATGCTCTGCAGGTCTCCTCCAGAGACTTGGAGAGGTGGAGACAGGTCCTCCTTTCTCCCATGGCCTACTCACCTTGGGAGATGGACACGGCCCCTCTGATCTCCAGGGAAAGATTTGCATGGAAGACAAGTCCAGGGAGACTGATTTACTTCTCTTCGTCCATCCCCTCCGTGGCACCAGGCTCTTGTCTCAGACTGAGCACCAGACTTCGAGTGTTGCTTTGGTGTGCTCCAGCCCACAGGGTCCCATGAGAACGGTGGTAGGATCTCATGGGGATGTTTGTCACCAAGTCTTGGTACCACACAGACACTCTCTTATCCCCTAGGTCCCAGCCAGGGCCACCACGAGGCTTGTTAGCTGCTGAACATGTCCTTCAGGTGATGAGGAAGGGCAGAGAGATGGTACTTGGGCCGTAATCAGCCTCAGTGACATTCTGCCCACTGGTCCATGGGTCACTGCTGTGGCCAAGAGAGACCTGGCCCCCAGTCCAGCACTCCACTCCCGCAGGAATGCTGACAACCACATCCCTCGTCTCTCCCACAGGAACCCAGCACTGTGGTGCAGGACCGAGGAGCAACCGTGTGATGTGAGTGCTTGTCCCCAGCCCCTGGGGCAACGTCCAGGGTGGGGTGGGAAGGCACTGGCAGTGCCCCTGCCCTGGTGGGTCACAGCACAGTGGTGGAGAGAGGGGAACCCCTTCTCCAAGAGGATTGGTTCCCAATGCACTAGGTCCACAGACAGGTCCTCTTGCCCATGCGCCCAGCCACGGGTGGGCAGCCATGGGGCCAGGACAGTCGGGTTGCAGCTGGTGGGGGATGCCGTGGCTGTTGGGACGAGCCCCATCCTGCCCCTCTCCCCACAGCTCCTCTCCGCTCCCGGCCAGAGTGTGGACGGGACACGTGCGGCCCCTGGCCCCCACGCTGGGCTGGGGGCTCTGCCGCAGGGGGACCGCGGGGCAGCCAGCCCCAACCCCGGGTGGGCAGCTACGCGCTTGGCATGGCCAGAGCGACGCGCCGACGTTACAGACAACCGCAACTCGGCGCCAGATCTCATCCCATTGGCAATAGGTACCCGACTCCCACCCACCGCACCCGTCCCGGAGAAACCCCCCAGGGGGACCCTTGGGGCCTGGCAGGGGCAGGACAGCAGCCAGTCCCCACCGCCCACCCGGCCCCCGCAGCTACTCAGTGCTGGGGGGATGGATGCATCAGAGGGTGCTGCAGCGAGGGGCAGGGATGGAGGGCAGCACCCCCCACCCCCCACCCGGCACATTCACCGCAGAGCACAGTCCCCCCCGGGCACCCCTGCCACGCAGAGCGGTCACAGGCACCAACCCTGCACCGGACCCTGCAGGTCTCTGGGAGATGCTGGCGGAGAGAGGAGCTTCCAGCCCTGTCCCAGCACAGGAGGGGCCGGAGCCCCACCCTGGGGGCAGGATCGCACCCCGACCAGGCCAGCGGGCAGCTCTGGTGCCCACGGCAAGCTTTGGTGTGTACCCACACTGTACATAGACAAGCTAAAACCATTAAAGCTGCTGAACCCCTCAGCAGGGTCAACCGGTTTTATTGGGGGACAGACCCCACCTGTCTGTGGGGAGATGCCCGGGGGGCAGGAAGGGCCCTGGAGCTGAGCTCCCCCCGGGGAACCAGGGCTGCACAGGTGATGCCGGGCAGGAGGCTGGGTGAGACGGGGCACAGCCATGGCAGTCAGCACCCCAACACAAGGGGTACCAGGGTGCCCCATGCTCCAGAGCGGTGTTGGGCAGGATGCGGCCCCCAGAGAGACCAGCTCAGGATACTGGGCAGCTTTTTGGGGAGCAGGGAGAGATGGGGGACCCGCGGGGTCAGCTGAAGTGCAGCTCGGGGTCGGGCTCGGGGGCTCTGCCGGGCGGCGGTGGGGGTGCACGGAGCTGCGGAGAGAGGAAAGGAGAAGAGGTGCCAACACACCGAGGCCACTCGCTCCCCTTCAGACCCCACCAAAAGCACACGGGTGGCATTGTCTCCCATTATGGGAGGACTAGGGGCAGGAGCATTGCTGTGATAGGGCTTACCGGCCGGAGTCGGGTGGCTGCCAGGTCTGGAGAGCTCTGCCCGCTGCCCACATCATCCTGCCTGCAACCTGGAAGGGTCAGGCAGCTCAGCCCCGCTTTCCACCTGTCCCCCCCAGCCCCTTTCCCAGTCACCACAGCACTTACCTCCCAGTGACGTTTCAGGAGAGGGGATGGGGGCCAGACTGGTTCCAGGCACAAGGCCAGGAGGGGAGAAGGGTGGCGGGGATGGCGATGGCAGCTCCTGTGAAGACAGAGCCAAGAAAGGTGGGAACAGCAGAGAGGGCATCCACCCCCCAGGAGCCACGGCACATGACGGTGGGCTGCCCCATGCCAACGTGGTGACCCTCCTGCCACCGACCTGCCCAGCTGTCCCCTGGCCCCCGGTGAGCTCCTCCACCACCAAGGAGGGGAAGACGCCAATGCGGCCGTTGAAGTCACCCGTCCAGAAGCCGTCGTCCACCTCGCCGGGAGCGCGGGGCAGCACCCGGATAATGGCCCCCTCGGGGAAGCTCAGCTCCTCGGGGCTCTGCCCCTCATAGTCGTACAGGGCTCGCACCAGCCAGGCTGTGGGGAGGAGAATGGGGTGGGGGGCTCAGCATCCCCTGGGCACCATCCTGTCCCCCTCCCCAGGGAAGGTGACACCCCAACACTCACCTCCGGGCTCCAGCACCAGCTCCGCGGCTATGATGCTGGAGAGCTGGCGGTGCAGGGCAGAGGGACCTGGGGGGTCAGCCCCAGCCCCTGGCTCGCCACCCAGGGACAGCAGGTACTTTTCAGGGACATAGCCAACCTGACCCGCCTTGTTCCGAGCCTGAAGAGGCAGAAAACACATGATCGTCCCAGCTCCCGGGGCAGGGACAGCGATGGGGACCTCCAAAATGTGGCCCCTCAGCATAGGGGAAGACTCAGACAGCTGCTCCCACCTTCACCCACTCCTCTGCGTCACCGTCCTCAATGACCTCCAGCTCCTCACCCTGGGTGATGGACAGCTCATCCGCCTGGCAGCCCTGCAGGGGACATGGGACACAGAGGCCAGGAAGCTGGAGGTGCTGGCCCTGGGCAGGCAGGGTGAGGGGCAGGCAGCTGCGGCTGTACCTGGTACCCAAAGATCACCCGGCAGGTGTAGGGGTAGGTGCGGGCAGCAGGGCTGGGCTCATCGTCCTCATCCGGCTCGTCACTGTCCTCGTAGTCCTCGAACTCGGCCGGATCCAGCCCCGTGGGTGCCTCTTCTCCTGTCCCGACCATGGCTCCTGTCAGCCAAGAGTCCACGTCCAGCCCTGCTGCCCGCAGCAGCGCCAGCCGTGCCTCTGCCTTCACTCGGCTGACCTGGGGGGGACACACACATTGTCAACACCTAAGGGGACACCTATGGGGTGGGGGAACAGCCCAGCCAGCTCCACCATCCCTGGTCTCCAGCACGGTTGCCACGGTGGTAGAGCATCCCCAGCCTCTACACCTTCCCATCCCTGCATCCCCAGCCCCAGGGGTGACAGCCCTCGAGGCCACCCTTGAGCCTCCTTGCCTCCTGAGGGACCCACCTCCGCCTTCCGGATGTTTTCCCTCGCTTCTTCCATCCTCCGCTCCACAGCGGCCGCCTCTGCCTCCGGGACCTGCTGCCGCCTGGCCTCCAGCTGCTGCAGCAGCTGGGTGGGCACCCGCAGGTTAGAGGGGTGGTGGGAGCTGGTGAGGGGTGGGGAAAGCCTCTCCTTGAGCTCCCCCCGTGCTCCGTGGGGAAGGACAGCACCCACCTCCTCGCTGTGCGCCTTGTTTTTGTGGTCCCGGGCCACCCGTGTGGCCCAGCGCCGCGCCTCCTTCTCCAGGCTGGCCCCGTCATCCCCCGGCTGCAGCAGGGACACCTGGGCAAGGACAGGGGTGCTGAGGAGGGGCTGGCTGCGCAGACCCCCACCCCACTATATCATCCAGCCCCCCACCTACCTCTTCCACCCCAGCGAGCTGCAAGTGCTGCTCGGGGGCCAGGGCGAAGTCAGGGTGGTCCTGCAGGAAGAGGAGGAGGTCCTGCTCCCGGCATACCTGCGGCAGGGGAAAGGTGTAAGGCTGGGGGGCTCGCCCGTCCCCTCCTGCCCCCCTGCCCCCGGGCCAGGTGCTGTTACCCGCGCGGATGCCTCCGCAACGCCCTGGAACCAGTCCCGCGTGGCCCGGCAGGTCTCCACCTCCGTCCGGCTGGCCACCGACAAGTGCTCCCGCAGCCGCTCATAGAGGTCACCGTCCAGCGCCTGGAAGCGAGCGGGTGGGAAACCCCCAGGCAGCACAGCCTGCATCCCCCAGGGACCACCCCTGACGCCCCAGTGCCATCAGCCCCTTCCCCACACCGGCGGGACCCTCCCTTCTGCACCCCTTCACAGCAGCACCAAGGAGCTGCTTTGTGTGGGACCCTGGGGAGGGGACGTGGGGGTCCCGGGCAGGTCATACCTGCATGGCGGCGGGCAGCTCCACGCGCCGGTAATGCTCCAGGTGGGCTGTGGCAGAGACCAGGGCAAAGCTGTACTCGTTCTGCACCCCCACGAGCTGCCTCGACTGCTCGGCCAGCCGCGCCGAGAACTGCGGGGACAGGGAGAGCAAAGTTTGGCGATGGGGTAGGGGTCACCACCCCGTGTCCCCCTGCATCCCCTGTGCTTGGGGACTCTGCCGGCCCCCCGTGCTGCTGACCTTTGCGCTGAGTTTTTGCAGGCTGGCCTTGGTATGAAATATCCTCCGGTCGCTCTTCCGGAGCCTGGGGAGGTTGGACATGATGTGAGATCACCCCGTGGCCATGGCAGCCCCGCACCGTGGTCCCCTCCGCTCACCGAGCCTCCACGTCAGCCGCCTTGTCCCTGGCCACCTCGCTGCTCCGCTGGAGGTGGGTGAACTGCTTCTTCGCCTTGTCCAGCTCCTTCACCGTCTCCAGCAGCTCTGCCTGCGCCTTCTGCAGCCGCTCGATGCCCTGTGGGGAGCATCGGGGTGAGGGGGCAGCTGTCGCCGCCGCCCGACCACAGGGGCCATGTCCTCGCCCTGGTACCTTCTTGAGCATCCGCTCCTTGGAGAGGCGGGTGGTCCGGGCGGCCTCCGTGGCGAGGGCACGGTAGCTCTCCGAGGCGGTGACACGGACCTGCCCGGCGTGCGCGGTCCCCTCGATGACACCCTTCCAGACGGCGACTGCGCTCCTGCAGTTAAGATGTGGCTGGGTACTCTCCTGCCTCCCTGTCAGCTTCCGGGGATGCCAGCAGGACAGCCAGCACCCCCAATCCCTGCAGTCCCCTCCAAGTCACGTATGACATCCTTGGGGACATCCCACCCAGGGCTGGCTGCATCCCCGGGACATGCAAATCCTGCCATCTCCCAGCTGGGAGCCCCAGCCCCTCGTCCCTGTCCCCAGCCCACCTGGAGTCGCCAGCCTCGCCGCGGCCCCGCTGCCAGTCTCTCTTCACGAACTGGCTCGCCAGCCTCTGCAGCGCCTGCGGACAGACCCGTCATTGCTGGTACTCCCTCCGCAGCACTCCACTGTCCCACTCCGGGGCCAAAACCGGGCTCCCCTGCATCAGCTGCCCACCCCACCGGCTGTCCCCAGAGCAGGGTGGGGACACAGTGGCTTGGTGTCAGCAAGGGACCCCATCACGCTCCCTGTGGGAAAACCTTTTTGGGGAGTAGCCACCACTACGCGAGGACCCCCCTGATGTGGCTTTTTGGGACAGAGGACCGGCAAGGGGACACCAGCGAGGGACACCGGCTGCAGAGGCAGAATAGAGGAGCCCTCAGAAAAGCCAAGCACAGCAAGGCCCCAACCCCAGGGTGACGGTCCCTGTCCCAGTTGGGGAGGGGGGAAGAGGTAGCGGGCTGGCATGGTGCTCAGCTGCGGAAAGGGGCGACGCAAAAGTGTCCCCAAGGGATGCTGCGGGGACATCTCATGGAGCAAACCCAGGCTCTGACGTTTAAGAGCAGAGCCCTGTGATGACCCAGCAGACAACAGAGACGAGCAATTCCTTCCCCCTGCAAGGTTTCCCCTCTGTTCCCAAAACACCTGAGGTTCCGGCCGTGCCGTGCTCAGCAAAGCACCCCAGCGGATGCCCTGCTGTGGTCAGTCCCCCCCACGCCCGGCAGGGAAAACGCTGAGCTCATCCGCCACGGCCCTTCATGGCTGGCACGGAGCAGCTGAGCTCCGCTTTGCTGGGATGATTTCCGACGCTGCCCATTGCCTGCATGGGGCTGTGCTCTGCTCCGGAACATCACGCACGGGAAAGATGGGGCTCGGTGCTGGTACCCCTGGGCCATCGGTCCTGAAAACGGTGGCACCTCCTTACCTGCCCATACTCCCTGTCGATGGCGGCCCTCTGCTTGCTGTAGGACCTGTGGGGAGAGGGCGCGCGGGGCAGGCGAGGACCCAGGAGAGCGGCAGGGATGGGCCACCCTTGCCATCACCCCCCTGCCATCATCACCGCCCTAGGACCACCCCATACCGAGATGTCCCCATCCGGCCACCCCAGCGGGTGATGGAGGCCACGACCTCGACGCGGCAGGCTCAAGGTGAGCCGTGCCCGGCGGACTGGCCCCTGCCCCACTGGTGGGATGAGCTGGCCGGTCTCAGCTCGTGGGAGGGACACACACGCGTGGGGACCCTACCTGATGTCCTCCAGCAGCTCGGCGTCCCGCTGCTGCTTGCCCTGCAGGCCCGAGAGCTGCTCGAGGAGGTGGACCCGCACCTCCTGCGTGAGCTTCACCTGCGGGACGGCACCGCTCAGCACCCGGCATG
Source organism: Bucorvus abyssinicus (assembly GCA_009769605.1). Classification (NCBI taxonomy): domain Eukaryota; kingdom Metazoa; phylum Chordata; class Aves; order Bucerotiformes; family Bucorvidae; genus Bucorvus; species Bucorvus abyssinicus. The sequence goes on along the minus strand of CM020041.1, from coordinate 19,031,758 downwards.
GGCTGCGGGGGGTGTGCGCAGCCCCCGCCGGCCCCGGTACCAGCACCCGCCGTCTCCCGTCCCCAGGTGCCACTGCAGGTGGCCGGTGGCCACCGTCCAGCCTCGGTCCCGCTTCCCCAGCCCCCAGTGAGGGTCCGCCGGGGGCGACTCCCGATCCCGACCCCCGGCCCCGGTCCCCAGGCACCGATGGAGGACCCGGTCCCCATCGCCCACCCCGGTGCCCTTCCGCTCCGGCCCCGCCCTCACCTTGCGCGGCGGCGGCTGCATCGCTGCGCTACCCCCGGCCCCGCTCCCAGCTCTCGGTCCCCGCTCTCCGGACTCCGCTCCCGGTCCGGGCCACTGCCGCGCGTGTGCGAAGCCCGGAACTACCGGGACCGACCCCGCCCCGCCTCCCGCGGGCCCCGCCCCCTCCAGGGGGACACGCCCATTCCCCGCCCCCTTTCCCCAGGCAAGTCACGCCTAGCGGTGGGGAAAGCCCCGCCCATCACGCCAGCCAAGCCACGCCCCCTGCGATGACGCCCCGCCCCGCGCCGCCCCGCGCCGCCTGGTGGTCGGTGCTGGAGCGGTGGGAGACGGAGACGGACACGGAGACGGAGACGGACACACGGGGGCGTGGGGGGGGCAGGAGGACAGGGATGGGAGATGGGGACGTGGGGGCACGGGGAGGCAGGAGGACAGGGAGATGGGGACGTGAGGACTCAGGGGACACAGAGACATACATAAGGACACGGGGAGATGGGGACGTGGAGAGATGGGCTCCCGGGAAGATGGGCTCCCGGGAGGAAACACCGGGGATGGTGCAGTGAGGATGCAACATCCCCAGCTGAGGATGTTGCACTGGGAGGCACCAGGGCCCGTGTCCTTGGGCAGGGTGACATGGAGAGCACCCCGCCTGTCCCCTGGTCCCTCTGTCCCTCTGTCCCATCCCCTTCAGCTCTCTCGCTGTCTTGCTTTTTCTCGGCCTGTGGTTTCTGCAGGACCTGTGGCTCCCTCCGCTGTCCCTTTTTGTCCCCTTGTGGCTCCTTCCCTGATGTTTGCAGGGTCAGCTGCCCACGTTCTGGTTCCCCTGATGGGTGTTGATGTGCGAGGCTGGGTGGGGGCTGTCACGGGGGCTGTCATTCCCCTCTGCTTCAGGAGGGTGCTGGGAAACTGGCCAAGGGCCACCCAGCACCCACTTGGGTGGCAGGATGGGACAACGCTGGGTGGCCTCATCTACAGTGTGACATCAGCTTGTCAGCTCCACCAAGGTGATCCATCCCCGGGCTGAGCAGGCTGGGTGTCCTGTGTGTCCCCAGGGTGCTGCGGTGAGGCAGGGGCACACGTCACCGAGCTGGGAGCTGGCTGCATCTTTCCTGCCCCATGCCTGGGTCACATAGACACCTCCTCCGCTGTGGTTCACCACCAGTTCTCGATGGCTGCTGTATGTCTGCTTCCTCCTCCCACAGCGGGCCATTGCGTGCCACTGGGAGGAAATCTCCCCGGCCTCGATGACGTCTCCCCCAGCTGCTCTGCGGCGGTGGAAGCTGCTGGACACCTCGTGCTCCTCATCTCCCATTTGACCGCTCACACCACAGGGACGCGGGCAGGACGCAGGCGTTGACGTGGAGGGGAAAGAGGAAGGTGCCGACGGGGAGGGGGCTGGTGCCTGTCCTTGTGGTGACAGAGTGTGGCATTTGTGTAGATCCAGCTTGCGCAGAGGCCACCCTGCAGAGATGTCCCGGCTGGTGCCGTCGCCCGGCTCTGCTGTTGCCTGCCTCACCCTCCTGCTTGGCTGCGTCTGGCTCAGCTCAGCAACCCGAAGTAAGTGATGTGGTGGGTCTGGGGGGTGATGGGGCAGGGCAGGGAGGCCTCCCTGGGACACCCTGACATCACATCCCGTGATACTTGGGGGGGATAGCTGGGTGTCACAGCGAAAGCTCAGGGCACTGCTCTGATGCCTTCCCTGGGTGTCCGTGTTGAAAACCTAAGTGAAGACCTGAAACCTGTTGGGTGTAAGCAGGGCTCCCCTGGGCCGCGTGTGCTGGGGACCACCCAGATGGAGCCAAGGGTGATGCGTAGGGGAGCAGAGCCTGGCTGTGTTTTTTGAGTGAGCCAGAAAAAAGGATTCGGTTGGGAGTTGGTTGTCTGGTGTCCCAGGACCTTCCTGTTCTTCACTTTTGTTCTGAGCGTGCAGGCAAAAGCCTCCGACCGCAGGAAGATGGGGCGGCTGTGGCTGGGGGCTGAGTTGGGGGGCTGGTTGGAAAGAGGAGGTGAAGGTTCTTCCCCAAAGAAGAACATCTCCCAACCTGGCATGGGTGGCCATACCCCGACCCTGCCCTGGCGTGGGTTTCCCGCTTGCCCTTTGGGTTGCAGGGGACCTGTTGTTCTGGGCTCCATAGGAAGAGGGACGTCGGCAGAGCTGTGTGGGAGCAGAGCCCAGGTGGGCTGCGGGCAGAGCACCGGCTGGGCTGGCACCGCCACGGTGGCACCGCCGGTGACCAGGATGTGGCACAGCTCCTTGTGGCGAGGGCAGCAGGATGTTACAGGCTTCCATGCCCTGAGCTGCCCTTGCCATGGGGCAGGGAGATGCCAGCTCCTGCATTCGCTGGTGGCTCTGCAGGGAGGGGTGACAGCTCCTGTGTGGTCCTGAGTGGGAAGGGGCAGTGGGAAGGGGGCTCTTGGACAAGCCTGATGCCTTGTGTCCTCTGCAGTGAGAGGCAAAGGGCGAACCTTCATCAACCTCACTTCCCAAGAAGAAGCCATGTGCCCCAGTGCTTCCGTGGAAGCTCTTCTCAACAGCACCCTCACCACCCGCCTCCTCCCTGCCCTCTACTCTGTGGTCCTGCTTGTGGGGCTGCCGGCCAATGCTCTGGCCTGCTGGGTCCTGGTGACCAACTTCAGGAGATGTTCCAGCACCCTCTTCCTGCTCAACCTGGCCACTGTTGACCTGCTCTTTGTCCTAGTGCTGCCCTTGAAGATCTCCTACCACCTGTTGGGCAATCACTGGCTCTTTGGGGATTACCTGTGCCGCACCATGGTGGCCTTATTCTACGGGAACATGTACAGCTCCATCCTCTTCCTCACCTGCATCAGCCTGGAGCGCTACATCTCTGTGGTACACCCATTCCTGTGGAAGGGCTCCAGCTGGACATGGGGCAAGGCTGGCATCTGTGTGGGCATCTGGCTCATGGTGGGCTTGGGCATGATGCCGCTGCTTTTGCACTCCCAAACAAGACATATCTCAAGTCTGAACATCACAACCTGCCATGATTTCCCAGAGGAGGATGAGCGCAAGGCCCTCGTCAAATATTTCCTCTTCCTGGTGGGGCTGGGCTTTGGTTTGCCCTTTGTGCTCGTGACCATCTCCTACAGCTGCATCCTGGCGCGGCTGCTGGCCCAGGGGAGACGCTATGGGCAGGTGGTACGTGTCCTGGTCCTGGTCCTTGTGGTCTTCATCCTCTGCTTCACCCCCAGCAATGTGCTGCTCTTCATCCACTGCATGCTGGAGGCCAAGGGGTGTGAGAACAACATCACCTATGTCTTGTACATCGTGGCCCTGGTGCTCAGTGCCTTCAACAACTGCTTTGATCCCTTCATCTACTTCTATGTCTCCCAGGATTTTCAGGGCTGGGTCCGGGATGCGGGCAGACGCTGTCTAGGGGGGCTCAGGACCTCAGCGGGGAAGCCCTCAGAGAAGGCAGCCTTGCCCCTGAGGTCCAGCGAGCAGAGCCAGTTGTAGGCAGAGCTAAGGGGTGCCGGGCTGTGTCCCCCTGCCCGGGGGAGGACAAAGGGCTGCGCAGTCCTAGGCTGGCAGCAGACTTGGGCAGAAAATACTGCCCTGGATCTGAGGTTCACTAGGACTTTGCCTCAGTTTTGCAGTTCCTCCGGTGCTGCCCCCATCCCATGGGCCTCCTGGCTGGGTGCCTGGCCCTGGCACCCGTCTTCCCTGCCTGCCATACCCCAGGGGCCCTCACCAGTTCTCCTGCAGTGACCAAACCCTCCAGAGTACAAATAAACCTTTATTTCTCCCTGATGATGGAAGGAGCAAGTATAAATACCCCAGCTGAGCAGGAGCCGTCCTCCATCTCCAGGACTAACGTGCCGGACACACAGGGCCAGCCCTGTTCCTGTTGACCCTTCCCCCTCAAATATGACACAGTAGATGCAAGAAGTGGGAGGTGGCTTAGGTGTCCCGACCCTTCCCCATGGGCCCAGTGCTGGAGAGGGGACGTCATGCTTGCTCCCTGATGCTGGCAGGCACCACGTGCCCCCGCCTCACGCCGTGCCAAGCTGCTGAAACATGCAGGCACCACGTTTCTGCTTTTAGTTTCCCTTTTACTTGCTATCCTTGGTGCTGGACCTGATGACAGATGTGCCACCCACGAGTGAGAGCACATGTGGCAGCATCTCCAGCCCTCCCAAGAGGGGGTACCACAGCTCAGCATCCTGGTCCCCACTAGTCCCTTGCTCCTCACCAGTCCCCACTCCCAGCCCGACTCTAGGATCAGGAGGAGGAGGAGGAGGAGGGCTCCATGATGAGGGAGCCGGGGGTACCCATCATCCGCTGGGAGCAATTTCACCCCCAGGTCAGTGGTTGCCCCTTTGGCACGGTGGGTCACGTCACTGGCTGGCCTGGCCCTGGTGGCTGGCCCTCGGTCTTCCTGAGGATGACGCTGCTGAGCTCCTGGATGAGTTTGTCATTGATGGGTGAGGGAGGCTGCAAGTTCCGCTTCCTGGAGATCTCCAGGGAGGTCTCTGTGCTGGCACTGCTTCCTGGTGTGGCTGCCTGCTCCCAGTCCAACTCCATGTTCCTCTCCAGAGAGGCTGTTTTGGTGGGTCTGAGCCCCTGGGCTGGAACTTTGTCGCTCTCCAGGTTCAAGCCCCTTTCGAGGGACAGGGCTTTGGTAACAGAGGGACCTTCCACCCTCTTAACCGGGCTGGCAGGCAGTGAGGAGCGCAGTGCTGGGGCTGGGGGCTGCTCGGTGAATGAGGCTGGCTTCTTGGACCTGTCCACGGAGGGCACGGCCGACAGGTCTGACAGCAGCCCCCGCCCCAGGTCCAGTGCAGCAAGCTCAGGGAAGTTGCCCACCTCCTCGTAAACGGGATCGGCATCTGCCTCCTTCTCCTGCTGCTCCTCCAGGGAGTCCTGGTGCATCTTCATGGGCTGGGGGAGGGCAGGGGGCTGGGGTGAGGGGCACAGCTCAGCTGTACCCTTCCATCCCCCCTCGCCATGCCCTCCCTGCACTTGGGCACTACCCAGGGACCTTTGCCCCCTCGCCGTGGGGCTGATGCCTGTAGGGGACCCACCCTCCATCTGGTCTCTTAGTTCAGGCACTGTTGCTCTTTGTTCCCCCATTACTGATGGAGGGCGCGTGCTGAGGCAGGGTCCTGTGGCATCAGCCCAGCATTTCTTGGCAGAGGTGGACTGGAGCAGGGAGGGCAGATGGGCACCCATGCAGAGCACAAAGCCAGGCAAGGTGAGGTCCAGCCAGGAGGCCCGCATGGAAATAACCTGATGGCGAGGAGGATCCAAACCTATTTCCTCGCATTTATGCTGATCGCCTCTGGGCAAAGCGTGCCCAATGGGAGAGCTCTGGGAACTGGGCTGGACTGTTGTGGTCTTGCCTGCACACAGCGGCACCATGCAGGGACCCCCATCCCTGGGTATGGGACACACAGAGCAATGGGCAGCCCCTTCTCTGGGGACTGGATGGGCAGGATGGCCTGGGCATGTCTCCAAGTGCGGGTGGGATGCTGCGGGTGAGCCCTTGCTGCCGTAGCCAGGAGCCATGGTGCAAAGCCAGCAACAGACACGCTCCACATGCGCGGGTACTTACAAAGAACATGGACAAAGTCCTTCGCGTGTGCAGGCGGCGCTAGAAACAGAGGAGACAGGCAGAGGTAAGCACGTGGTAGCATGAAATAGGGTCACAGATGCCTCGTCAGGCAGAGGACGGGCAGTGAGGCGCAGCACCCTACGTGACCTTACAGGACCCTGCACACACGTAGAGCTGCCACGGACCACAACACAGTACACACTCACACTGCCGAGAGCAGGGACACCCCCCCAAAACATCCATTGGTGCCAGGCAGCGTGCATCCACCTCTGGGACCCTGGGATGGGCGCATGCATGGACCTGGGTAGGTGTAGATGCACCCATGGGCAGGGGTAGCTCTGAGGGCTTTACCAGGGTCTGGTTGGCAGAGAGCATGGTGGTGTCGGTGCTGTCCCCATGCAGGGGCACCAGAGGCATGGTGCCAAACTTCTGCTTGGCAAGGTCAGAGGAGGAGCGCCGGCGCATGATCACGGGGTGCAGGTCATCGTGCTGTGCACAAGGACAGGGAAGGGAGGGGTGTCATGCTGGGCTGCCCTGGCAGCCCCCTTGCAGCCCAGCCCAGCTCAGCCCAGCCCAGCCCAGCCCAGCTGAGCAGTACAGCCAGCCTGCACCCACCTGAGCCTTGAGGATGCTGGTGGTCCAGTCCCACAGCTCAGCCTGCCCCGAGCACACCAGGTACCTGCAGAGGAGTCAGCTGAGAAGTTGCCAGGGAGCAGGGCCAGTGGGGTCCATGTCCCCTTGTCATGTTGCCTGTGAGCCTGGGGCTGTCAGGCACAACTACACCCAGCGGGGCTGCACCTCTGAAACCCTTTCCATGCCCCAATTGCTCGTTGGGCACCTGTGAAACACCTCGACTCAGCTGTCCTTGCTGCCCTTAGAAGAACATCTTGGCCCCATGTCAGGGGCAGGCAATGTGCTCAGCTGCTGCCCCAGCATTGGTGAGTCAGGGGAATGGGGAGAGAATTAGCAGGATGCACGTGTGTGCTCGGGCACCCAGAGGTGCCAGGGAGGCCGAGGCAGGGAGCCCAACTCAGTGCAGGGCACAGGGCGCAGGAGCACCTGGTCTTGGGTGCGTGGGGACACAGAGCAGCCTTGGGTGAAGGCTGTCAGGCAGCAAAGCCGTGCAGGTGATATGCAGACCTGGGAAGGGTGGGCAAGTCCCTCTGGACCCTGGTGTTGGGTGCTTGGAAGACGCATCTTCCAGGGGTGCTGGTGTGGATGGGGAAGTAGGAAGGATGTGTGGTATGGAGATGGATTGCCCCTGGAGCCTGGCCCTCACCTTGTGCTGAGGAGCATGTGGCCCCACCACTCTGTCCCTTGAGCGCCCCAGCCAGGAACCAGCTCTGCCCTGACCCCCAGGACCCTGGCTGTCCCACTGCCACTCAGATGGGGGACAGGTCTCAACATCCCCCAGCCACAGGATGGCAGGGGCAGATACTCACAGCTGCTGCTTGTCCAGGATCAGTGTGAAACCCCACCTGGGGAAAGGAAGAGACAGGCTGTGGGGCAGCACCGCCAAGTTCAGACACAGCCTGGGTCTGTGGGCAGCGGGGCAGGGGGCTGAGCTCGCCCCACGGGCCCAGGCTTGTCACAGTTTTGGCTCCTGGTGGGGCTTGGCATGCTCCCAGCAGCGGGGTTGGTGTGCTGGTTGCAGGGACCAAGGGATGAACAACCCATGGCCACAGGCAGGGAAGGTCCCACTTACTGAGCTGGTGGCTTCAGCTTCTTCCTAATGCCCATGTAAACCTTGGCTGTGTCCAGGGGCCACTCACGCTCTGGCTTCACACTCTGAGGAAGGAGATCCCTTGGGTCAGCCCATCTTGGTGCCAAGGCTCCCTGCCAGGAGTGCAGCCACCACCACACCACCGTTGTCTCCAGGCTCCCCGTCCCTGCCTCTCCTCCTGCCCTCGGGTTACAGGTCCACCCGCGCAGCATCCCCTGGTTACCCTCTTCTCCTTGAGCAGCAGCAGCCTCCGGTCCTGGATGACGAAGTAGCGCTCCTGAAACTTGTTCCCCAGCAGCTTGGGAGGCTCCTCGCGGCATTTCAGCAGCCCGCACTTGGGGGTCTCACGCTTGACACCTGCCCAGTGAGGGGGAGATGGGTGTCAGGGAGCCTGGGAGCGTGTGAGGCTGGCGGGGGTATTGCAGAGGGATCCCTCTATGGGTCTCAGAGTTGTGCCCCGATGGCTGCAAAGTGGTGGCCAGGGTAAGGGGAAGCTCGGGCAGAGCTGTCCCCCTCTGGGGACACCCCCAGGGACTGGGACCCTTTGGGTTTGCCTTACCTGTGAAGAGACAGCTGCCCTCCCCGATGGGCACCTTCCTCACCAGCAGGTACGCGGCGCTGGGCTCCGGGAGCTTGCACCACTGCAAAGCTTGCTCCAGCACCTTCTCTTTGGGGTGCAGGGGGCGCTCTGGGGAGGCAGGGACACTCTCACTGCTGTGTCCCCTTCCCTGTGCCAGTCCCTGTCCCCTCTGCCACTGTCAACGAGCCACCTCCACTGTACCCCACACCTCCTCCTCACCAGACCGGCCATGACATCCCCACCATGCTCACCCAGCTCCCCGTTCTCCAGGACCTCAAAGGTCAGCCAGATGTCCAGACTGGCTGCCACGTTGCGCATCTCCAGCACCTGGTTGGTGAGCTCCTCCGCTGTCATCGTGGGGGACACCTGGGGCCAGCAGACACATGGAGGACTGTGGTGGGTGGTGGCAGGACAGACTGCTCCAGGAGGCTGCACCCCTCCTCACTTCCTCCAGCACGGCCCTCCTTTGGGACTCACCTTCAGGGTGATGCAGCAGTCGGGCAGCTTCTGCTCCAGGTAAACTTCGATTATGAGGTCCCCTGCCTGTGAGAGCTGGGGAAAGAGCAGGTGGCATTGGTCCTGTGCCGGTGTGGATGCTGTGCACATTCCCTCTCCCCAGAGGCTGGTGATGGTGGCCTGGGGAGCTAGGGCCGCTTCTTCCCTGGGAAGGAGCCTCAAGATGATGAGTGAAGGGGAGACAAGTGGCGGAAGGTTCTTCCTCAGGTATCTGGTGTGGGACAGTGGGCACCCAGGGCAGGGAGCTGGGAGTGCCCCCATCCTCTAGGCAGTTTCACCAGCCCAGGGGTCCCTGAAGGAGGGGGTCAGAAGGCACATCCCTACCTGGGTGTCCTTCCAGGTGGTGATCAGACTGTTCTCCAGATCCATCTGAGATACCTGGTCCTCATCAATCTGCCAGAGGAAGGGTGCACAGGGTGAGAAAGGAGACACATAGAGTCAGTGTGGGGTGGGATATGGCTTGAGGACACACGGTCAGGATGGTGGGATGCAGGGAGAGGGCAGCGTGGGGGCAGAATACAAGGGGAGACAGAGAGCCAGCATGGAGGGGCCGGCAAGGCCCCTGCAAGGAGCTTACGTTGAAGATGCTGACATAGTTGTCAATGAGGTCTTCCATGATCTTGACCTCATGCTCCCCTTTGCCATCAGTCTGGAAGAGACTGGGTGCAAAGAGCAGTGACAGGTTCTTGGTGCTCATCTGGTTAAGGTCTGCACATTTCTGCACCCTGGGACAAGGAGGACAGAGGTGAGAGACTGGACCCACTCAGGATGAAGTGCCAGCCCCAGCCACCCTCCTCTGCCTCATACAAACTCTCCTGAGGAACAGTCCATTTTTCCCCAGCTCCCCAGCAGTGGGAACTTAAAGCTGGGCAGTTCCTGTTTCCAGAACTTCCAGCTGCCATCAAACCAGACAACAGTCCCACCTCGTACTCTGAGTTGGGGATGGGAATTTGGTTTTATCCTTCTTTTTGGGGCACTGGGTGCCATTTGTGTCCTACTCCTAAACGTCTGTCACTCCCCCTTGCTACAGGATGACTTTGGGAACATTTGAGGTGTCCCCGAGTAGCACGCTCCAGCACACCCCAGTATCAGCTGGGGGACTGGTGGGACAGAGCACGGGCACTGGGCTCTTCCTGGCTTACAGAAATGGGACTTAACATTCCCTGGGCAGTGGGGAGACCCCACGCTGCTGGCTGGCCTTGCAAGAAGGTGACCCACTGACCGGTAGAGATGCCCGATGAGTGCAGCCAGGGTCTTGTGGTTGAGGCGAGGCAGGCGCTGAATGAGCTCCTTGTACCGCTCCAGGCGCTGGGGCTTCGAGGAGATTTCTGGAGGGAGGAAAACAAGTCATGGAGCATCGCTGAATCCATCAGATGCAGAGCTGACATGGCACCAGGGCTGCCACCAGGACCCTGTGCTGAGGGACATTGGTCCCAGGGGGTCCTGGAAGACAGCTCAGTGTGGGAGCAGGGGTTGAGTGAAGGAGGTACCTGCAGCCTCCTTCCACTGTGGGTGCAGCTCCAGGGTGAAGACAGGGTCTTCCAGCTCCCGGAAGAACCTCTTCAGCACATCAGTGACATCCTCAATAAAGTTGTCGTTGATGCGCAGCTTGACGTTGCGGGCGTCCCTCCTAAACTCCTCCATCAGTACCTTGATCCGGGACTTGGCTCCATTCTTGCGGTAAATCCCCTCATGCCGCAGCCCTGGGGCAGGGACATGGGTTCACGGGGGCCCAATCCTGCCCACAGAATCCCCAACAGGGCTCGTTCCCTGAGAGCAGTGTCTCCTGCCTGGACCCATTGACCACCCCAAGTGTGTCAGAGGATGCTCTGGCCGTGCTGCCATTCTGGGCTCACCGTACTGCGTGATGAAGGCGATGCAGCTGTCCACGATGATAGGGATATCCCCCCGGCTCAGCTGCTGGTCCCGCAGCGCGTTACCCCGGCCCCCCGCCGACGCCTGGATGTCAGTGTACCATGCTGCTGAGTCCGCCCGCGACAAGCCCTGCAGGTAAAATGTCCTGAGAGCAACAAGGGCAGAAAAGAGGGAATGAAAGTTGCTGGGTGGGCAGGTTATCCCCTCCTGCCTGTATGCACGGTCTGGCTCTGCATGGGGAGCAAGGCACAGCCAGGATGAGCTGAGGGACACTCTACCCCCACGAGAGACCCCAGGCTGGTGTGTCCCCTGTAAACCCCTTGGCCTTGGCCCTGCTGTCCCAGTAGCATCTCCACCGCGGGTTTGGGATCAGCATGGACCCATGCATGAGTGCCTTTGGCCCAGGCAGCCTGCTGGGGTTGCTTGGCTCATTCCCCATCAATTCCATGGCCAGAACTCACCTCCCCATCTCCACCAAGATCATCAGCTCCTTTTTCTCTGGGTTCTCCATGGGGGGAATCAGACCTGCATTGGGGTGAGAAGTAGAGGGGTCAGAGCCATGCACAGCCACCCATCACATGGTGCCTGTCCCGGGCTGCAGCACGGCACTCACTGAGCTCCTGCAGCCGCCGGAGGTTGATGCTGTCCTCAGCCCCATCATCCTCGGCAGGGCAGATGAAGAGGTGGGCTTTCTGCAGGATGAAGAAGGCCTGCTGCCACCGCTCAGGGTTGAGCATGCACTTGTAGCGCAGCTGGCCCACACGCTGGAACTCGTAGCCCAGCAGGCAGTGACAGCTCACGGGCGTGAACCACTGTGGGATGGAGCAAGAGATGAGCTGAGTAAAGGCAGGGCTCATCCCCCTGAGCACAGACCCCCATGAGGATGGGGGCAGGTCACTAGGGAGGATGGGAGCCCCTGCAGAAGGAAGGAGGGTGCTTGCCAGAGGATGAAGAGTGTGGGGATCTGGGAGGGTTCACAATGGGGAAGCGAATAGGGACAGAACCCAAGGACCCACCAGTGGCACGCGGTGCTGGGAATGGGGCTGGCTTACCTTGCCAATGGCGCTGGCCCAGGCTTGCAGTGTCTCGGGCCCATCGGTTCCCAGCTGCTGCACTTTTTCCCCCATGAGGAAGAGCTCAAGGGTGAAGCGAAACCTGTGGAGGACAAACCAGCCCATCAGGGCAGCCCCCTACCCAGAACCTGCACCCAGAGCCAGACCAGACCATTGCACCAAGCAGGGAGCAATGACTGTCCCTGCTCTCTGTGTGCCCACAGGCTGTCTGGGGCGGGGGCACAACTGGGGGTACCTTTCAGTGGGGCCGGGGCTGGTGAGCGCCTGGGCTCTGCTCACGCCCAGGGAGATGAGGTCCCCGCTCTCAATGTGGCCCAAAGGCTCAGTGCATTTCTCTGTCTCGAAGAAGAGCAAGGCTCTCTCCAGGGAGCACCACGTGCGCTGGAAGTCTGTGGGACCAGGGAGTCAGCGGCACTGGGGTGGGCACTCTGCTGGCTGCCCTCCTGTGCTCTCCACACTTACCCTCTTTGTTCTTCCTGGCTCCTGGGAGCTTGGTCGGGGCTGTGGCCCGATACAGGTACCCGCTGTGTGTTACTGGCTGTGTGATCTCGTTGTAGACACCCTCTGGACCCGGTTCCTGTGCGCGGGGGCTCCCTGTGGGGATCAGTGCTGAGAGAGGGGCAGGAGCAGGCACCCACCAAAGTGTGGGTACTAGAGGGGCAGGGAGACCCCACTCATGCAGGTGTCAGCAAGGGGGTGTGCCAGGCATGGGGTTCTCTGAAAAGGGGCTCCAGAGGAACCCACTGCTTTGCCCCATCCTAAAAGAGGGGTGCAGTGGGTCAGGCAGTCCCCAAGGGAGCCACAGCACCTGCTGCCCTGGCTGTCCCCAGCCTTGGGGTGTGCTGTGGGGTGCAGGGGCAGTGGCAAGGAGGAAGCCCCTCCATCACAGCCAGATGGGCCTTGAAGGACCTCATTACCTGAATGGTTCCTGGGCCTTTTGCTCTCTGGTCCCCACCAAAGGTCAGCCCCTGGGGCCACCTCGCAGGTGGCAGGGTCAGCCACCAGCCCAGCTTCTGAGGACGAGAAGAACTGCAGGATGGTCTTGAGCAGGGCTGGTCCTGTCACTGCAGTGCACAGTGCCTGGGATGAGACAGACATCTGTAGGGACCACGTCCTGGCGCACGGAGACCCCCAGCCTGCTGCCAGCATTGCTTGAAGGCAGCCAAGAGCAGGGCACAACCCCCCACCTGAGTCCACAGAACTGCCTGGCACGAGGGTGTGGACTCACACAACCAAGCAAAAGATGTTGGCATCTCAGACCCAGAGCTCTGGGGCGGTTCCCAGCATGCCAGCATCCTGCCTGCACCCCGAGGTGGCCTCTACCTGAAGCAAGTCCTCCTGAGTGGCATAGTGGGGATGGGGCAGGCGGTACCGTCCCTCTCGGTACTTGCGGTAGATGAAGTCCCGTCTCTGCTCGGCACTGGCATCTGGGTAGAGAGCCTCAGTGGCGGGAAGGCGAGCAGCCCAAAACCGGTTGGCTCGGTCATTTCCTAGCATGATGAAGAGCTGCAGGAGAGTCCCATGGTCATGGTGAGCACCAGGGCCAGCCGGGAGGAACAGGATGCCTGGTGTCCCTGCATCCCAGGGGAGGCTGTGGGGCTGCTGCCCTGTCTGGAGAAGCAGTCTGGCCCCTGAACATGCTGTGCCAGCCCCAGCGCCCTGCCCTGAGTGCCTCTACCTGTACAATTTCATTGGACCAGACGCTGGTGTCAAGCTTCAGGCTTTGCACCTTGGAAATGTTGGAGCCCAGGCTGCGATGCTGCCCTGTGGGGAGCAGAAGAGTGAGCACCCCTTGATCCTGCCAGGGCAACCGGTACCCAAGTTGCACCCATACCCCAGCCAGCACCCTGCCTGCCCGGGTGGGTGTAGCCCACACCTGCCCGGACCCCTGGGGAGATGTACTGGCCTGCACACTGCTTGCAGATGACCACGCACAGGTTGATGGATGCCCAGTCAGGACTCTGAGCCCAGCAGTCCGCGCAGTATTTGTTGGCTTTGTTGGACCAGATCTTCTCTGCTACCTCGTAGTCATAGAGCATCTCAGCTATGGCCTCCTGCAGGGCCTCCATCCACTCCCTCTTCTCCCGCTCTGACTCCGCCACGAAGCTATGATCACCAGCACAGCCAAAACTCAGGGGCCTGGAGCAGCCAGCACCTGGGTCCAGCACCCAGTTGCTCCCCACACCTTGTCCCGCTCAGACGCCTGAGATACCTGAATATTTTGGAGGGGGTGATGAGCTCAAAGCTGCGGTTCTTGGCTTCACGGATGGTGGAGCCACGCATCTCAATGAAGCAGATGCCAATGCCCATCTTAAAGAACTGCAATTCAGAGTGACACTGGTGTTGGCTCTGCAGCGCCACGGCTGTGGTGGACACACCACCCCAGTCATATCCACCATGCTGGGGCTGGAGCCAGGGAGCTGCATCCGGCACCCTCAGCATCCCATCCCTCCTTTGCCTGGACAAGCCACACCTGGTTCCCTGCCACATATCCCAGCCATCTCATGTGGGCTGACGTAAAGAATCTCGCAAATACCTTATGCCTTGAAATGAAAGGCAGGTTCTGCCCACAGCCCCTGAAACCCATCCATTCAAGACCCTTTGCTCTGGGGATTTGAGTCCACACCGAGTCAGGCACACTCAGAAAGCAAGTATCAACTTGAACAAAAAACACAGAGGCTTGAGGTGGTGGGAAAAAAATCAGGGGTGCTGAGAAAATTCAGCCGGCAGAAGGTGGGGAGTTCTGTGGGCAGCAGGCAGGGTGTCAGGGGCCGGCAGAGACCTGCTTCTCCCAGGAAAGCTCCTGCTGCACCAGGAATGTTTGCAGGTGATTTCGCGGTCATTGATCCACCTGACCTGTGATAGATCGGGACGCTTTGGTGCGACTAAGACCTAAGTGCCTGGCAGGGAGGAAGAGACTTCGGTGATAACGAGGAGACTGGGACCAGGGATCCAATCCTGGTACCTGCTGCATCTCCAAGCCCAGGGTCCCACTAGTGCTGCCCTGTGCAGGATCTCCAGCTTCCTGCTCTGCCATTCTCTTTCTCCTGCCCGTCCTTTCCTCCCTGGTCTTCCTTTGGCACAGGCCCTGACTAAGCTCCCTCCATCACTCCCATCCCGTTCACCATTGGCACAGCCCTCTCTGCCAGCGGAGTGTCTGATTCTGGTCACGAACCTGCTCGCTCTTGTACAGCCACATCTCGGGCAGGGTCAGGGCTGCGAACACCTTGGACTTCTGGCCCTTCAGCTCCAGGGTTCCTGACTTCTGGCAGTGAGCCGTATTGGCAGGCCGGGGCCGGGACCCCACCAGGCGCTGGTCCATCACCTTCTTCTGCAGTGTGGAGCACCACTCATTCCTCTGGGCTGGGAACCAGGCATGAGGGAGCAGGTTTGAGCCCTTCCCAACAGGTCTGGCATGGAGCAGAGCACCCAGCAAGTATGACAGGGAAGAGACCCCCTCATTCATTGTGGCTGGATGTTTTGAGAATGGGGTGAGAGCTGCCTCCAGGATGCTGGAGGACGGAGGCAGGAATGGTTCCTTGAAGACAGTTGGGCCTTGGCCTGGGTCTTCACTTACCCTCATTCTCGGCACGGAAGACGAAGATCCGGTGGCTGGTGAAGACCTGGAACTTGTTGTCCTTGGTGGAGCGAGCCATCTCGATGACGGACAGCGGGATCACCCCCTTGGGATAGGGCTCCTGGAAGGAGCCCCAGGCAGGGTTACCGCCCTTTGCCCTTCCTGTGGGTCACCTCCATAACCCAGCCACCCCAGCACCTGCCTTGCTGGGCACGCTGGCACCCTAACCATGGGATAAGGGGACATGGCCTACAAGCTTCTGCAGTGGGGCTGCTCCGGGGCCGTGTGTGGTACCTGTTTCTGTGTGGGTGATATAATGCCAGCCCGGCTGGCTGTGCCATCGGACTGGGGCAACAGTGCCTGTCACCCGGGTGGTGTGGCAGTCACTAGCACCCTGCTGCAGGCCTAAAGAGACCTCACAGAAGGATGAGAGAACGAGGGACAGGAAATGATTGTTGACTCATCCCACGCACCTAAGCTACAGTGCCACGATGAGAAAAGCTCCTCACTGTAGCACATCCTCCACATCCCCCTTGTGCTCAGCTGGGTGCTGCCTTGTAACACAGCCCCGGGGGCAGCAGCAGCCAGGCAGGAACTGAGGATTCAGGCAGGGCTGGGTCAATGGCTGGGACCCAGAGATCCCCCATCTGCCCTGGACTTGAGAGCCAACCCCCCTTGGGCTTCTTATGGCGTGAGGCTGCGTTCAGAGCCCCCCAGGCACAGGGACCACAGCTGCTCCACCCTGGTTATAGTAAAGCAGTTCTACTCCTTACAGAAGGATAAGGGGAGGCAAAGGGAGTATAGCAGCTCCTGTGGTATCAAGGCATCCTGGTTAAGTGGCACAGTGCAACCTCACCACCCTGCCCACATCCTGCCCCTTTATACCTTCTCACTGCTGAAGTACATCAGGTTCTTCCCGTCGAAACGGACATAGCGCCTCTGGAAGACGTAGTTCCTGTTGGGACAGCAGAAAAATGGGGTTGTTGGGAAGGTGACGATCACCCTGAGGACCCCACATCTGTTCCTTCCCCCAAGGATGGCTGGAGTATCCAAGAGGATCCTCCTCATATGAGGAGACCTGACTGCCCCAGTAGCATACTGATCAGCGTGCCCAATCCTCCAGACTTGTCCAAGGGGGCTTTACCTGTGGGGACTGTCCCATGGGTGGATACGTACCCCTGTGGGGAAAGCTTGTCCAGCCAGCCACTAAGCATGGTGGGTCGGGGCTCGGAGAGTGACGTGAAGCTGGCGTAAGGGGAGATGGTGAGGTCATCTAGGACCTCATCTGGGTACAGATGGGCTGGCAGGCTGAATGGAGTGCCTTCTGCCTGTGGTGCCTCCACGGTGGAGTACCCCTCCGTGTCGTTCTGGATGATGCGGTCAATGAGCCGAGACCGGGTCTCCTCGTCCTCACTCCTTCCCTCGCTGCTGCACTCACTGCTTGTCCTGTGGGAAACGGGGCTGTGAGGGAGCCCGGCTGCGGCAGCGCAGCTGCTCACCATGTGGGGTCGCAGTCAATGCCATCCTACTGGGGATGTCTCCCACTGCTCCTGGACGCATTTTGAGCTCCTTGGGGTGCCTAGTAACGAGGGTGTTTGCATCTCCATGAGCAGACTGGGACAAGGGCTCAGTGCTCATGGGCCCTATGGGCACCAGCAGCCTGAGGTTCAGCCAGTTCTATGTGATAGCAAGGCTGGGGGTAGCCGGCTAAATGGGCTTTCCCATCTTCGATAATATCGCACGGGTCACCACACCTCCAAACCCCTGGAATCCCCTCCTTCCCCTCTTCACAGGCAGTGAACTGAAGTCAGGCAGCTCCCCAGTTCCACATCCCTGCTCCCTGCTCTACATCCACCCCAGCAACCTCCTCACAAAGGGTCTCAGCCTGCCTTCTTCCATTCCAGTGCTCTTGGCACTGGGAAGGTCCTTCTGCCATGACACCCTCCTGCCTGCTCTTGTGTCCAGCCAAAACATTTTGCAAAGGGACTGAGGTGGACAGATGGGCCAGTGGAGCTCCTGCATCCATCTCCTTTTCTTGGGAAGCCATGCTAAAACCCCCAGCCAGGCCTGGTGAGACTCTCCAGCCATAACAATAAAAGGAAGTTACACAAATACACTGCTGAGCCTGCCCCTTCCCCTCAGCCCTCTCAGCCAGACATTTTTCTCTCCCTGAAAAGGAAATGTGTTGGAAAATGTCTGACGGTTCCAGACGCTCACAGGGGAGTTGCCCAGGTGCAATGGTAACAGGCGGGAAAAGAGTCACGGCAGCCGGCACACCCCAGCACCAGCAGGAGAGCACCCCCGTCACTGGAATCCAGCACCAGGATGAAGAAAAGGTTCCAAGAAAGACAACGAGGATGGTCCAAGCCCTGTCACAGCTTCTGTCTGAGCACCTGAGCAAGCTGGGCATCTCCAGTGGGGAAGGGGTGAGTGATGGGGGCAGGTTTCTGAAGCCAAGAGCAGCATGAGGAGAGCAGAAAGGCATCTCCTGGCCACCACTGCTTCAGTCACAGGAGCTGGGTCACATCAGGTAAAGCAAGAAGGAGCAAGGCACAGAACCACATGCAAAAGGAGCAACTGACCTGTGGGCCTCCTCACATGGGATATCTTAGAAGGAGAAATTTATGGAGGAGACACCCACTGCAGGCTACTGAATATGAGAAAACACCTTCAGACAAGTCCATGTGATAGAAATGCTTCTGAACCAGAATGACCTCAAACATTTTCTCTCATCATCAATTCTCCAAACAACCTGTTTTTGAGGACTACCTCATCGTAGGAACAAAGCAGTGCATGGACCTGTGCTTGACCCTAGACAGGCACCTTTTGAGGCCATTGGACATCAGATGTCCCTGAACCATGTGGGACAGAAGCAAGATGTGAAGTTTGCCTGGCAGGTTGCTGGGATAGAGCCACCCAGGCTAGGCATCTGTTCTGGAGAAGTGGAATGGTGTGTGAGGCTGAGAAGGGAGGTGGAGAGAAAGAATGGCCTGTTTGGCTCCAGTGTCTGCAAGAAAGACTAGAAATGACCATGGGTGGCTTGGAGGCTGAGAACACAACCAAAATGGCTGTTTAATTAGCATAATGGAGCCTTGACAGGGTGATTTGTTTGGCTGGAGTCCCAGACCAGTGTCCAGCTTCTTCAGGAGGGACTGGGCAGGGAGTGAAGTGGCTGGAGGACTCTGTACATCATAGGCAGACATCAGCCTTGAGTGCCAGAGATGAGTGGGAGAAAAACCCACTGAATGGGTCAGGGCAAGAGAAAAAGAGGGAAAATCCATGACAGCCCCTTCCTGAGTCACTGAAATCACAAAGAGCTGGAGAAAAAGCAGCAACTTGCACAGACAAGCAAAGTTCATGGCCTGGATGGAGTGGGGTCTCTCAGCATCCCAGAGGCCAACTCCAGCTCTGTTCCTGAGGACAGGGTTGGTGGATGAAGCCTCCAAGCAATAAGTCTGCAAAGGCCAAATTGCTGCTGATGTCAGGCAGTGAAGATAACTAACCTTAAGGCCAAATGAGCCCCCAGGGCAAGGAGAGGGCATTTCCAGGTCATCAGAGCCTGGAGAGTGATGCCTGAGGTGCACCAAGTTGGGGCAGTCTCAGCCTGCCAGTGCTCACGTGGGAGGATGGAGGATGGGTGATGGAAGAAAGGGATCTACTGGTGCTGAGGGGACTAAGGATGGATCTGGTTACTTCAGCTGGGGATTATGGGCCAGACAATCATTCTGCAGGTGGGCACCTGGAGGCCGGGAGGGAGATAAGGAATGAGGTGTCAAAGACACATGACTCCCAGTGTTTCTTTCCCTGCAGGGAAGATGCCTCGAGGTGTGGGGAGAAGCAATCCAGGTAGGTATCTGCCTGAGCATCATCTCACAGTGGGTCTCATGCAAACCAGGGCAGGGTCCACCATCCTCACCACAATGCCTGAAGAGTCACTGTCTGACTCAGTCCCACAGGCTCCGTGGGGTAACACAGGCACTGCCAGTCACTGCCCAGAGGCCAAGAGAGTAGCTCAGACTCAACTCCCCCAGAATAGGGTGAGAGGAGGTGTCTCAGACAGGTGGAAGATATTGTGCCAAAGGCAGGGGGGCCTCTCTGAAGTTTGGGATTGGGAAATATTTCCCATAATGAGTTGGTTGGCGGGCTGCAGGAGATGCTTATGTTGTCCCAGTGACCAGTGCCAGTTAGCAGGATGAGGAACTTGTTGAACTGGAGAAACACCAGTGTTGAATAGAATTGGGAGGTCCTACAGAGGCAGGGGCAGGGGCCAGGGCTGGCTGGCAGCAGCTCAGCAGCTGAGCAGGATCCCATAGGTCTGCTCCAGGGGGATTGCTGTTGGACTGGTAGGGCTGGTCTGGGGAGGAAAGCATGGGAGCAGATGACCTGGGGGTCCATGAGCACAACCCAAAAGGTCTTCAAAGGCTTTTCTGTCTCTTTTCAGCTCACCACACCCCAATCACCTTCGTGCTCAAGCTGGGGGAAAAAAAACCTGTGAACACTCTGACACTCCGCTGACCATCACATCCTGTCTTGTCTCAGGATGACCAGGCTGCAGAGTCCCTGGTGGGTCCAGGGCTGCAAGGGCCTGGCCAATGCCCTTGGGATGCTCTGGATCCCAGCAACCTGGAAGCCATTGGATGGAGACTCATGGCCCAGCACCCAGCGCTGCTTTGAGGCTCCATGGCAGAGTTTAGTACCTCTGCTTAAAACCCCCCTGTTCCCAGGTATTTGCAGTTCCCCACCCATGGCCCACATTGCCTTTCATGTGGCTGCAGCATCTGGCTGATGGTGACACTGGATCAGGCCACACTGCAGTGACTCGCACCCAGAGCAGGAGATGGGCTGGATGGACCAATACTGGGGCCACAAAGGCAGGGGTGTGGGGATGCACTGGCCAGCAAGGCCACAGGCAGAGCTGAAGGACACAGAGCTGCAGCTCACCTCCTCCTCTCTAAGCAACACAGGAAAAGGAACCCTCCCCGTCCGACATGGGAAGAGCAGCTTTCCTTCCTCTTTCTGAGATGCTATCAGGAGTTATGGAAAGTACATTTCAAAAACATTTTAAAGGTGCCCTTCACAATCCCACCGTCCACCACAGTGTGACAGATCAGCAAATGGTGATCTGATGTTGCTGGAGCCTTTGGAGGTTGCTCAACCCTTCATTTGGAGCTTGGTGCCGTCCCATTTCTGAGCCATCCCTGTTCCCTGTGGTGTTTCCCTGCTCCCACGGGTCAAATCCAGGCTCTGCCCCAGCTGTGCATGCAGAACATCTGTTGGCAAGCACCATCCCCTGAGAGCCACCCACCAGCACAGCTCCTTCTCTTCTCTGATCCCACTGTCTCTTCTTGAGGCTGCTGACCTGATCCCAGACACTCTTGATGGACTCTGCAGTGAGGGAAAAGCCCCCACCACCTCCCAGACTGTCTCCAGGGGTGTCCCTTGTCCCCCTGGCATGCAGAACCTGGACCCCGAGCCCAGTCCAGCCCCAGCAGCCTGGCGGAGGTGATGCCTACCTGCACGCTTCTCGCTCCAGGTCTATCTCGGGCACTGCCTCGTAGCTCTGATCGGAGGAGATGCCAACACCCTGGGAGGAGAGATTGGTCACATTTATCCCCTCTTCCCTCTCCCATCCCGGACCTTCTCATCCTGCTTGGCCCGCTGTGGTGGGCTCAGCCTGTGACCCCCACCCCAGCAGCGATGTTCAGCCAGGCACTGACGAGCACCATGAGCTCACCAGCCACATCTCCCTACTTTGCAGCAGCTGGTGGGGTGCAGAGTGATGGCAGGGGACAGCCACCATCCCCACAGTCTCTTCTCACCTTCTGCTCCCGGGATGGGGCTACAGGCCTGAAGATGGTCTCGCTGTAGGGGCTGATGGGCTGCTCGGCAACCTCTATGCACAGAGACATTGGAGGGAAAGGCAGTCAGTGGAGCAGTGACCAGCCAGGACTGCCAACCCTCAAGAAGGACCCCCCTACCGAGCCCACCTTAGCGCACCCCAACATCCAGGGCATTGGGCATAACACAGGTGTCATCCCAAATACCCCCAATACCCCCAAAACCCCAGTGTGGGGATGGACCCCCTCCTCGGCCCAAGGCTACACCGAACCCTGAGCAAGGTAGAAGCATGGGGCAGCACCTGGGGGAAAAGCAGGGTGGGATGGTGTCCCCCTCAACCCTCTTCCTTGGGGACACTGGGAGGTCCCTGGGGGCTCTCACCTGTCTTGCCGGTGGGTCTCTGTGGGACAGGGGGCAGGTTTCCCCCGGGCCAGCTGGGACTGCTGGAAAACAGGAAAGGGGTTACTGTGGCTATGGCCAGGACAGGGTGGGAGCCTGTGAGTTTCTTCCACCTTGTTTTCCCATCTGTTTTTCGTGGGCTGAAGGCTGTGCCTGACCAGGGTTGGGCCCAGCTTTGTTCCCCAGGACGTGCAGCATCCCCTTCCTGCTCCCAGCACCCTCCTTGCTCCCTTCTCCCCACCCTGGGATCTGCTGGGTTGTGTCTCCTGGGGCTTCTGGGCATTTTCCATCCCAGCTCACTCCCCTCTAACATCTCCCACTTTGCTCCCAGCAGCAGCCACCCCCTCACCATGCTGGGGACCCCCAGCCCTGATGCCTGGGGGGGTGACAGAGAAGGGGCAGCAGCTTCTCCCCCCAGCCAGAATGAGCCATTCGGGGGCCCAGGGCCATGCTGTTGGCTCAGAGGGATCCACAGGGAGGGTGGTGAAAGGGCCTTTGTCGGCACCCGGAGGCAGGCAGGGCTAGCCTGGGTATGGGGTCCCAGGGGTGGGGGGCTTTCTGGATCCTCACCTCTGGCTACTCTGCACCCCTACTCTGCTCCCTGGGGCAAGGGAAAGCATTTGCTTACTCAGGCTTGTCGTCCGGCTGGGTCAGCTCCTGCGGGGAGAGAGCCGGGAGCTGAGCGAGAGCCTGACCCTGGGGACCATCCTCCCCTCTCAAGTCCTCAGCAGGTGCTGATGGGGGCTCAAGTCCTTCATAGATGACGTTGGACACCATCTCCAGCCTGCCCTGCCCTGAGCCTGGCTGCGAAGCTGCCCTGGGGCATGGCGAGGGATCTCTCCTGGCTGAGGTGGCTGCAGCGGGTAGAGGAGGGTTGGATGTGGGGTGACCCTCCGGCACGCTCCCAGGACTGGGCTCAGCTGCTGGAACCTTGTGGCTGTGTCGTGGCGGGACAGATGGGACTGACGGCAGGGATTTCTCCAATGCCTCCAGGGTTTGCCCACGATCTGGAGCTGGGGGGAGCCGTGTCTTGTCCCGAGCGTTCTCCCGTGCTCGCAGCCGGGATAATCCCATGCCCATGGCCACGGCCACCCCCGGGCCAGTCGGCAGTGCTGGCCTGGGCTCCGGACTCTCCAAATCCGTGGAGCTCTCCCCGGGCACAAATCCCTCCAGTACCACAAAGGCTGCAGGTGCCTCGTCTCCGCCCGGGCTGTGTGCTGGCACTGTGGAATGTGCTGGTGGTGCAGGTGCTAAGCCCTGCGCTGGCTTTGAGCGAAGAAAAACTGTCCTTGGCTTGGGAACTGGCTTCACCAGGGGAGGAGCAGAGTCCTTCTCTGGAGGCAATGCTTGGGCGGGTGCAGCGACTTGCTGCTGCGTCCCAAAGGCGTCACTAGTCCCTCCCGGCTCTGCTTTCATGGCATCCTTGCCTGCCTGAGGGGCATCCAAGAGCTCGGTGGCTCTGAAATGGGTGTCTCCTGCTGTAGGTCTCCCCTGGGATTGACTGAGCATCCGTGTCTGCTGCACCAGGTTCAGGATCCTTTTGCGGTGCCCAGTGGCACTGATGCCGATCTGCTGTAGGTGGTCACCATCCAGCGAGGCGGCATCTCTGGCTACGTGGTACCCATGCTGCTTGAAGATGTCCCGGTACCTCTCTAGGTGGATGGTGGCCAGCCAGTCTGCAATATCGGAGTCAGGACCGCACGGGGAGCTCATGGCCCTGGGGTGCCTCTGCGATGGATGCTCAGCCCATCATCTGTGGAAGGAGAGAAAGAGGGTGAGGAGGCAGCAGGAAGGGAGGGGGAGGGTTCAGCTGCCATGAAGGGCACAGATCTCGCGAGTGGGAGCACGGAATGCTCCCGAAGGTCGCCTTGCCTCACCACTCTCCCCGAAGCCGCTCACCTCCCAGCTGATGAAGGCTACATCCTGTTGTTCCTCAGCCCCAAGCGTCTCCGCCCCTCCCCGTAGCTGCCAGATCCTGGCCCTGCTTTGCCGGCGAGGCTGTGACCCGAGCCCAGACAGGAACCGAGCAGCCAGGGGCTCATGGAGAGAGTGGCTGAGCAGATGCCGGGTGCTGGGACATCCTGGGCTCTGCTGCACACGGGGTTGTGTGGGAGGAGAACGAGAGCCGGCGCAGCCAGGGGGGTGTCCCGGCAGAGGGGCTGCCTGAAGCAGATAACGGGGGAGCAGCTGGGCCCCTCCCAGGGGATGAGCTCCTGTGCCGGCCAGCTCGGGGAGGGCTCTGCAGCCGGAAGGGCCAGACCATAATCTCTCTCTCTCACTGCTGGCGAGGGCATGGGAGAGGTCAGCATGACTCACGGGCAGGCAGAGGGGGGACAGCCTCCCACCCACCCCCAAGCCGGACGGGCCTCTACGCCCCGCTGCCAGCACCCACAGCTTGAGACAGGGGGGCACATCCTGGGGCTCAAGCGCAGCACGAGGTCTCATTCTGCTGGCGATCCCCATCCCCAAATTATTTGCTGGCACAGCCCACGGACAGAGCCGCGGGCTGTCTGTGGAGCGCTGAGGGCCTTTTTCCCATGAATCATGCTGCTCTGCACTAAACCATCTGTGCTGACTGTGCTGCCACTGGGTCTTTTTCCAGTTCCTCCATTTCCCTCTATTGTTCGGCACAGGCTTCCTTCCTGCTGCCTGCACGCTCCCACGCATCCCCTGCCCCCTCCCGCAGGAGCTGCGTCCCGGCCTGCCGAGGGACAGCCGGGCCAGGCTCCCTTCTGCATGGGTCCCCGCTCTCCTGCGTGGGCATCTGCCTGCTCCCCACCGCTGCCTGCACAGGCAAGGGTTGCATGAGTGGCATGGGGAAGCATGCTGGAGTGCTGGTGGTGGCCCTGGGAGCACGTGGCAGGGGATGCTGTCAGCCAGCCCACGTAAACAGCAGGGCTCTCTGCTGACATGCATGGGTGTGGGGTGTGCGTGCGCTCGACCCTGTATGCGTGTGTGTGGTGGGCTTCCCATGGGGTGAGTGGCTGCGCACCGGAGAGCCTTGAGGAGGGACAATCTTGGCAGGATCAGGATGAGAAGCTGGAGGACCAGGGCATGGGGAGCAGAGCTTGAGGACATTGCGGCTGGGAGGCTGTCTGTTGATGTAGGACCTACACAAAGCGCTGGGCAGGTGTGTGTGTGTGTGTGTGTGTGGAGGGTGATGTCCCATATTGGTGTGGGCTGAGTATCTCTGCTGCCAAATTAAAGGGCTGTACCCTCTTCTGCTGCTGAAATGGAGCAATTTCCCTCTTTCTGTGCCTTTATCACTCTGAGGGATCTGCAGCCAGCTTTGCCAGCTGCCTGCTCTGCCTGGGGCTTCAGCAGGCAGCCTCCTGTGAGGAGCTGGCTCCCAAGACCTCCCCATGCCCAGGCAGTGGGCACCAGGGCCATGCTGGGCACTGGGCTCTGGTGTGGGACTTTGGGGCAGTTGGGCTGTGCCCGCTGGCAGTGGCGCTTCATAGGGAGATGGACATTGTCCCTGTCCCTGCAAACCCATGTGGACCAGCCAGTGCAGTGGGCTGGAAGTGGGCACGGACTGCCCCAGTCCTGGTCCTTCCCTCCCTGTCCCCAAGTCTGTCCCATGCATACCGCCGCCCTCGGGGTTCTCCCTCACCTCTTGCCCCGCAGCGCGGTCCGCAGCCCCCTGGGGCTGGCTCTGGTGAAGCAGCACGGTGGCAGTGCTGCTGCGGGCTCCACGGCTGCCCGGCTCTGGGCTCCAGGGTGGTAAGGTATGGTTGCTGGGCACAGAGCTCAGCCTGCAGGCATGGGCAGGCAGCCCTGCAGGAACTGCTGTGGGTGGCTTCACAGCACCCAGCCCACGCCTCCCACTGCCGGTCCCTCCTCCAGGCCAACCCTCTGGTCCCCATGCTCGGCCCACCTTCCTGTTCTGCCCGTTCTCAGGCACGACCCTGCCCCATGCTCGGCCCCTGGCCTGGCTGACCCGTGTCCTGCCCTTCTTGGGCGGCTGCCCTCCACTCTCCCTGTTCACCTCCTCATGCTCCTTCCCTTCCCAGCAAGGGTCCTGCTCCCCACGTTACCATGGGGGGGCCAGTCTTCCCTGACACCCACCCAGAGGCTGTGCTGCCAAGGGAGATCTTCAAAGTTCTTCAGTGCATTCCTCTCTATCTGCTGTTTCTGCCTCTGAGGCAAGAGGAGATATTCCCTACATTCACCGTGGCCTGGGACCGGGCAGGGTGCAATTCTGCCAAATTGGAGAAAACAGGGTAAAATGTTCATGCTGATGAGGGGACTTGGGAGGGCTGGCACTGGGGCTGGTTGGGTGAGATGCTGGGAACACAAACCCCTCTCCTGCGCTGCAGGGGTGCTGGGGATGCAGCACCCCATCCCACTGCTGGTGCCCCATGACAAGAAGAATGTGGAGTGAGCCAAGAGGCGAGACAGCAGCGGTGTCTGGGGTGGCAGAGACACCTTGGGAGGGTTTCTCTCCTGCAAGGAGCCTGTGCTTCTACCACTGGCCGCCCAAGCTGTCTTTACCACAACACTTTTTGCAAGAGCCCCTGTGGGGCTGGCAGTTAGTCTGGCTCTGTTGTTACCCAACCTTTCACACAAAGGATGTCCAAGGCTGATAACTCACAACACCCTTCAGCCCTTCTCCGCTCCTGATGACAAGGCTGATAACAGCTCCCTGCTCTGTGAGGGTCCAGGTCCCTGGGGACCTCCTTGCTCCGACACAAGCTGATCCTTCCCTGACCCAGTGATGCCCTCAAAAGATGTTGTGGTGGGTTGGAAGCGGCAGAAGCCTCTGGTGTGGGAGGGCTACTCCGTAAAACCTCTGTGCATGCAGCTATGTGTGGAATGGCAGCTTCTCCTTATCACAGGTTTGCTGTACTAAGCAGAAGCAGAACTCAGCACAAGCTCGGCATGGCTTTCGTCTTCCTCCCCCCTCTCCACCAACTGCTCCAGTCAGGGGTGAAGTGTCTCTGGGGCTGGGGACAGCATGGGTGGCCCCATGGACCACTCTGTGGGTGGGGTGTGGAGACAGGGTGCAGGGACCCTTTCTGGGATTGTTTAGCCTGCAGAAAAGGAGGCTCAGGGGAGACCTTTTCACTCTCTACTACAACTCCCTGACAGGAGGTTGGAGTGAGGTGGGGTTGGTCTCTTTTCCCCAGGAACAAGCAACAGGACAAGAGTAAATGGCCTCAAGTTGCTCCAGGGGAGGTTGAGGTTGCACCTGAGGAACAATTTCTTCCCAGTGGGGGAATCCCTGGAGGGGTTTCCCAGCAGTGTCGAGGTGGTGCTGAGGGACAGGGGTTAGTGGTGACCTGGCAGTGCTGGGGGAACAGTTGGACTTGATGATCTTAAAGGTCTCTTCCAACCAAAATGGTTCTGTGATTCTACAATTCTACGACTCTCTGACCCCTCACCACGGACTGTGCCATCCCACTGGGCTCCTACTTCTGCCTCTTAGAGGAAGCTGTTTGGCTACATATAAGCACCGCTTCTCACAGGAAGGTTGCTGAGGTCTGTACTATAAGCAGCTGGAGTTGCAGAGCAAAGAGTGCCAGTAGCGCTGGCGGCAGCTGGTGAGGCATCGTTTCCATCCTGCTGTGCTGAAGGCAGTAGCACCGATGAAGCACAGTCCCGCACCGGGCCAGATCCTGGCTCACTGCTGTCGGGCACCCTGCGGCATCTCTATAGACCACTCAAAACCTGCTGCTGGGAGAAATGCTCCTCCCTGCGTGTCGGGAGGGCAGAAATGGCCTGCTGGGAAACAAAATGTTTTCTGAGGGTGGAAGGGACACCTTGGGGCATCTCCAGTGTGTCAAGTCACAGTCCTATCTGGTGGCCTGCAGCAACCAAGAGCAGGGCCCAGCCCCCAAAACCCACATCCTGCTGTCTGCTGACAGGCCAGTTTGGTGCAGAAACCGGCTGCTCCCTCTTCCTTCGCAGTTACCTAAGTGGTCTTGGTTCCCCTGGCAGGAGGGAAACACCTGCTCGAGCACCTCTGCTGAGCCCCAGCACCTCCATTTCCAATGGAAACTGCCCCTTTCCAGTGCTCAGCCGGTAGGACAGCCCGAGCCAGCACATTCCCCAGCCATGGGACAACCAGACAGCTACCGTGGGGCAGTGTCGAAGGGGAACAGGGCACAGCAGAGCTCCAGAGCATCAGCAGGGCACTGGCAGCCGTGACGTGTGTTCTGCGGCTTGGTAATTTCCTGAGGGCTTCCTATCGGCCCACTTTCTACAGAGCTGGTTTCGAAGCCTGTGCTTGATCTCTTTGGCGTCTACAGACCTGCTGATGCAAGCTTGATTTAGCTGCTCGCCTCCTTGGGTCGAGGCAGAGAGCCCTGTTGTGTCTATGGGTTCGTACAGCAGGAAGGTCTTGCCTGGTCCCTGGAGGAGGCAGATGGGCAGGATCAGAAAACACCCTTTGGGCTGGTGGACTGGGCTTCATGACGAGGATGGTAAGGGCTGGAGGAAGAAAAGATCAACATGAAGGTTGGATCCTTCCAGAACATTGGCCTGTGCGATCCTTCCCCTTTCTGGTTGGCACCCATGATGACAATGTTCCTCAAGTTCCATCCATGCATCCATGCATCCATGCATGCATGCATGCATGCATGCATCCATGCATCCATCCATCCATCCATCCATTCATTCTTTCCTCCATTTTTCCCTCCCTTCCTCCCTCCCTAGCCATCAGCTTTTGCTGCACCCTGGGGCAGCCTTTGCTCTACCTTCAGCCCCACCCGCTCTGGATCATGCTGGGGGACGTGTGCAGCGGATGGTGGGAGCATCTCTTGGGAGAAGGACAGGGAAAGGGTCGCTCAGGGATCATACCTAGAAAGCAAATGCCATATTGGGCAGCTGAAAGGGTGGGAATGGGACTGAGCCTGGAGGGTTTGCAGAGAACTGAGATCGTGAGAGCGCTTAATGGAGGAGTGGGGAGGGGGAAGCTGGAGGCTGTTGGGCTTGGAAAACTGCTGGACCTCTCCAGGCAAAAAGCCCTGATGAAGGCCAGTCCATGAGATAAGATGGACTGCTGGAGGCCTCTCTGCTGGGCTCAGGGTCCTGGTGTGGGTGGTGGTGGGGTGAGCTGCTCAAGACCTATCCATGAGCTCAGGAGATGCAAAGCATGAGATCCCAGGGATAGAGTCACATCCTCACCCAGCTGGGGCATGTTTGACACTGGGGGCACTGGAGTTGTGTGGGGGCAGGATGAGGGGCCCATGCGACGCTCCCCCTGCCCCCCATCCATCTGATGTCACTGCCTCTGGGCTAATCTCTGGTGCAGCACAGCTTCCTGTTTCCTTTCCAATCTCTGCTCTGTGGGGCGGCTTCTCTCTGCTCGGGGCCAGGCAGGAAAAGCCATCCGTCCAGCTGGACTCTTGTGTGGAGCTGCAGCCTCCATGGATCTGTCCCTCACTCTGCTGGGCTGTGGGCCACCCGCTCCCTCAGCATCCCGGCAAGGACAAGTGGGGAGCTCCGGTCCCCCTACAACCTGCCTGCCCCTTCCCTCGCTCAGTGTTTGGGTGTGCTGGCACACGACCCCCTTCCTGTTTGTGCCACAGGAAAGCTAACACTGGCACATCATGCTGGGGGTCTGGCGCTCCACAGGGCCCCCTGCCCCAACCCCACAGGTTTCACACTGTTCCTTGCCAGGATGATGCTGGGGGCCAGGAGCTCTGCTACAGCCCAGTGCCAGATGCAGATCAGTGTCCCTAACACTCCAGCAAGCCCTTGTCCTCCCCACACACTTGATGCCACCACTGTCCTGGCTATTTTGCGCGTCATCCTGGGCTGAGATGTCACCCATTCCAGCATAGCCTTCTCTGGGGCTGGCTGCGGAGCGGGCACTCCCCGCTGCTGAGGCAGCAGCTCCTCACACCTACTTAGGGCTGGCTAAAAATAGCCCCACAGCAGAGCTGCAGCCCAACTGCTGCAGAGAAACATCCGGGCGAGGAAAAGAGACAGGCTGCTTCTCACAGCAAAGAGGCCTGGGGGATGCTCTTCGCCCTGGCACCCTGTGGACTTGGGTGCCAGTGGGCTCCTCCCCATCAGGGCAGCACCCAGGGATGTTTCTCCCTCTTGCTCTGGCTACGATTCCCTGCCCAGCTCTGCCAAGACTATTGCAAAGTGTTATTGGGGCAATTTGGAGATGGGTTGTGTCTTTTCACAGGTAAAATCCTCCCTGCTGCATGTGCCCTCCATCTGCTGACGGTGTAGGAGCAGCATGGGGCAGGGAGGGACTGCTCCTTTTGCCGTCAGCCCTGTGTGCTGTGAGTAGGGAGTCTGCACATCTCCTGCCCTGGGTTTTCCGCGTGTTCCCCGCAGAGGTGGCTTCTCACCCCGGCTTTGCTTGCGCGGCCAGCCCAGCTGCAAACCGTGGGAGATGGCTGCCCCGATAGTCAGGACCTCCTCTCCCCTCCCCAGCACTCTCTGCAGTGGGACACGTGTAGTGTCCCCCAGGAGCAGCACAGGAGACATACATGACCTAACGGGGCAGCTAAAGGGGGACAAGTGAACATCTGTACACCAGATGCTGGGGTGGGCGTCTGGATGAACTAGGGAGGAGGAGCACAAGGTGTGGGGGGAGCAAGCACAGGGCAGCAGCTTGGAGTGGCAGCACAGGCAGTCAGGATGACCAGGGAGTATGAGGCTGGGTTGAGGGGCCCCAAAAGCCACAGTGGCAAGTGGCTCTGAGCAGGCTGCAGTCCCGGGTGCTCCCAGGGAGTTGTCCCCCACCACTGCCTAGGCAAAGCTCTGGCTGTGAGAGTGGCTGCCACGTCCTGGCCGTGTCCCCTAGTCTTTACCTCACTGAGACAGGTCTGGAGCTGAGCACCCCAGCACCATCACCAGTGATGGCCCCATTTGCATTGGCCTTGCACAGATCAGGCTTAAACCCGTCTGAGGCAGGAGCCCAGCAGCCGCAGGAGAGAGTAGGGGTGAACGGGCGGATGGAAAATCCAGCATTTGTCAGCATATTCCCCCAGCAGCCTCTGTCTAGACTAACTTCCCGTTGTCCAGTGGGAAGCTGCCCTGTGCCCACGCATGCTCACACACATGTGCGTGGGTGTGCAGAGCCCGGCATCCACATCTCCTGCCCCACCACAGGTCACCTCGCTCCCTGCTGAGTGTCACCCCTGGATGCTGGGACTGCATGGCTATACTGGCCCTCCTGTCTGACCCAGGCCTGGACAGCCTCAGGGTGGGCTTGGTGCCAGCTTCCTCACCATCCCGTGCCAGCCCGAAGCTCTCTCGCACACACACCAACCCCTTTATTGTTGTACCAGAGACCACAACAGCGTCAAACACTGAGAGAGTGGAGACAGACGCGGCCCAAGACCCCACTGCCAGGGCAAGCCCCACCACACATCACCTGGGGAAGGGGTCCCCAGAGCCAGCTGGGCTAGAGCCAGCCTGCAGAGGTGAGCCTGATGCCCAGGAGAGGACCTTGGAGGGCTCCCTGAAAGTCAGGGGCGGACGACACAAGAAGCCTGGTAGGGTTTGGTGGGCTGGAGTGGGTCCAGCCTGATTGTGGGACTGGCAGAGCTGGACCTTGGGCCAGAAAGTGTCAGTCTAAGCTGCTGCAAAGCCTGGGCAGGACCCCCATAGACCCCCTATTTCTGGACCTTTGAGTGACACCCATGGAAGTTCTTACAGTGGCAAAGGTGCCAGGAAAGCTCCTGCCCACTCCATAAAGGGTTCCCCTTCTCTTGCTCTGCCCAGCTCCTCCTTGGGGCACCCGCTCCCACTGCCAGCTCTGTCTCCTGTGTGAAGACATCTCTATGGGCCATCGTGAGTGCAGGGGGGAACCAGGGTGCCCATCCTCCCTCCCTCCAGCACCTGTGCTGCAGGTTCCCATGGGACAGTATCCTGCTGCCCGTGTAGGGGTTCTATGGTGAAGATATTGGAGAGCAGGGGATCAAAATCCCACCCATGCTCCCTGGCTGCCAAGCCCTGGTCATGAAGGGGTCCCCCCATGAGAGGGCTGTGGCGAAGACTCAGGCCTCATGGTCACTGGTGCTCAGGTGGTCCTCAAGCAGCCCTGTCTCGTCGATGTTCTCCAGCGAATCAGCATGCTGCACCGAGAGCTCTGCCAGGCTGACACTGGGCAGCGTGTTCTGCTCTGGATACACCCAGGGCTTATATCCTGGGTCATGCCTGCGTTTCCACTCTGGGTACTTCAGCCCAGCTTTGTAGATCTTCTTCATTGCCTGTGGGTAGAGTGGGTCCAGCCTGTCACAGCATCCCAAGTCCCCAGTGGGGAGCCACCCCAGCCTGTGGGCACAGCTCTCAGCTCCCCCATTGCTTTGTTTTGGGGGTGCTCAAGGGGATGGGGTCTGGCTCGGACCACAGAGCCCCAGCAGCACACCCAGTGCACGACCTGCAAGCCCTGGGTCACCCAGCACCCACCTTGTGAGCTCTGGGTCACTCAGCACCTGTCCTGCCCCTGCCTAGGGGCCTGCTCAGGGCAGCTCATCCCTGATGTCTGCACATCCCACCACCGGCCATGCACCCTCCTTACCTTCGGTGCCACAAACTGGGAGACGCGGTTCACCACCCACTTTGGCAGCGACCCTGCAAGAGCCCAAAGCCCCATTACTCAGCCAATCTGGGCCAGCTGCAGAGCACCACGAACCTGCAGCACCCTGCACCAGACTGAGCCCCCCCAGGGCTGATGGCACCTGCCCTATGCCTTGCCCTGGAAGGGGACCCCCGTCTTCTCTGGGTTGCCCCCACTTTCCAGTGCCCTTTGGGCCTCTGGGTGATGGAGAGCCATGGTGGGTGAGCTTTGGGGGTACAATAGGGCCTACCCCCGAGGAGGCATGCTGCACCCCCCCTCCTGCTGGCACTCACCGCGAGGGTCCACCTGGGTGAGATAATACAGGACACAGGCACTGGCACCATTTGCCTTGATCAGGTAACCTGTCTGCAGGGACACGGCCCTCACAAAATCCTTCCGAGGTGGGTATTTCTGTGGAAAGATACCGTGTACGTCAGAGCCTTCCCGAGCTGCTGCCCACCCCTGCCTGTGCCACCCCTGCCAGGGCGGGGGCCAGTCGGGGGCTCACCGGGTGCTTGACACTGTAGTTGATGATCATGTAGTCATTGCCTAGGGGCAGCCAGGAGCGCAGGGTGACGAAATCCCGGTTCTTCAGGGGGCTCGGGCACTTCCCTGCGGACAGACCCTGTTACACCCCAACCCATTGCCCCCACAGCCCCACATGCATGCATGAGGCTGTGGGGTCAGGGAAGGGAGCCCTTGGGGTCCGAGGGACTGGGGACTGCTCACAGGAGTAGTATCCCACGTCAGCATTAACAGTCAGGCGCCCGATGTCATAGGTCTCGATCATGTTTGAGTCCCATTTCTTGCGGTAGTGGGTGTCGTGCAGCACGTCGTAGAGTGTCTCAGCAGGGACATCCTTGCAGGAGATGCGAGTCTGTGGGGAGATGGGCAGTCAGGCAGGGTGCAGCACCCACCCCCAGAGTATGGAGCTGTGCCCATCTGGGGATGAGGATATTAAGCTATTCCTGTGTGCAGCGGCATGCCCCAGTGCTGCTATAAAGCCATGTGCACGTGTGCCATGGACGATACATGTATGGTGCAGGGCACGTCCCTGCCTCAGGACAGCCCAGGCAGAGCCACCGGCCCCACTGCCTGCAAGCAGCAGGGTGAAAAGGCAGGAGGGCAGCAGGGGTAGAAGGACCCTCTGCCCTGAATCGGAGCTGACTGGTGGTCCAGGCTCTGGTGCCTGGGCACAGAGAATCACAGAATCACAGGATGGTGGGGGTCGGAAGGGACTTCTGGAGACCATCCAGTCCAACCTCCTGCTAAAACAGGGGCACCAGAGCAGGTTGCCCAGGATGGCATCCAGTTGGGTTTGGAATCTCTCCAGAGCAGGAGACTCCACAACCTGTCTGGGCAGTCCATGCCAGGGCTCTGCCACCCTCACAAAAAAGTTTTTCCTTGTATTCGGATGGAACTTCCTGGGTCCAGTTTGTGCCTGTTGCCCCTTGACCTGTTGCTGGGCACCACTGAGCAGAGCCTGGCCCCATCCTCCTGATCCCGAGCCCAGCCCTGTCCCCTCACCTCATGTTCCTGGAGGGCAAGCAAAGGGATGCTCTTGCCCTGGCATGATGCTCTTGAGCGTGGGGTCCAGTCCAAGGAGGCTGGAGGGCCCCGGCTGTAACCGGAGCCATGGACCTGTCTGACCGTGCTGGTGAGTGCATTATTGATGAAGCTGGCCACTCCACTCCTCTCAATGCCAGGGGGAAGGAGATGTCATCTGCTCCTCGTTAGAGGCCTTGCATCTTTGATGAGGTGTTCAGCAGTGCTGTGTAATCGGAGATGGCTGTCTGAATGTGGCAGGTCCCATCAATCTCGGGCAAGCTTTCCCTGATGGCCTGGGTGATGTTTTCTGCCCGGCATGCTGGACTCCTGCCCAGGACAGGCTTGGAGAAGTGCTGCACTCCCTGGGGCACCGTGGAGGAGAGTGTGAGAGCACCTTCCTCCTGCTCCTCCTCCCTAGCCACCACCTCCCAGCTGGGTCTGGAGGTGCTGCTGCTCCTTCAGGGTGAAGGACGCCTCCAGCTGGAGGTGGGGCTCATGGTTGTCCCTTGCTCCTGGAAGCTCACAGCAGGACCACTGCAGCCTTGCACCCCCAACCCCCCCCCACTAAAGCCTGTCCACCATCCCTCTCCAGCCACGGACAAACAGATGCTGTGCAACAGCCACACCAGGTGGTCATCTGGGATGGGGAAAGCACAGAGCCCCAAACCAGACCATCCACAGGGAATTCAGATGGAGAAAACCCGAAGCACCAACTGCTCAGGGGCTCTCCAGGTTACGCCTGCACCAGTGGAAAGACTGAGGCTCTTCTGACCCCCAAGCCCCGGCCTGTGCAGCATAGCTCTCCCACCAGACTGGATGGCATCCTCCATCCCACATTTCAAGAAGGGTCTCTGGGTGGTGCCGACGCCTGCACCACGTCCAAGCTCTCTCCAGAGCAGGGAAGAAATGCATCAAGGAGGTATTTATTACTTGCAATGAACCTGGCTGGGCCATGGTGGTCAGATCCTCCTGAACCTGCCTGAAGTCCCCTCTCTATGGGGCTCAGTGGTGGAAAAGAGGGATATAACCGCATCCTCTCTGCCAGGCTGTGGTTGTTTGAACTTTGCCGGCCTTTACGAGGTTCCTGCCAGCTGGTCCCTTCAGCCTGTCCAGGTCACACTGAACAGCAGCCTCCAGCACTCCCAACATTATTCACACTTCCGTGCGGCCTGCAGACTCACTGAGAGGGCACTCGACCCCATCATCCACGCAACAGGGTGGGACCCAGCAACTGGCCACCACCTGGTCTCTGCACTGCTGACCACCATGCCAGGAGCCTGGTGGTGAGCTGGTTTTTCACCCAGCTCATCATCCACTTCTCCAGTCCGGATCTCACCAATGTGATAAGGAGACCATGGGAAACCCTGTCAAAGGCTTTACTGAAGTCAGGGGCTTTCCCTGCTCTCCCCATACACACACAGCCAGTCATCTCCTTGCAGGAGGATCTTAACCAGGCAGTCAAGCATGATTTGCCCTTGGTAGGTCCCTGTTACCACTGCCCTTGTCCTTCAGGACAATGTTCTCTGTCACCTTCCCAGGGGAGGAGGAGACACAGCAGCCCATGATGCCCTGGAGCAGTCTTCTTGCCCTTCTTGAAGACAGATGTGACTTTTGCCTCTTCCCAGATATCAGGGACCTCCTGCAGTCATCAAGACTTTTCAAAGAGGCATTGGCCAGACCCCTCAGCACCCACAGGTTGGTCCTGCCTTGTCCTGCAGACTTGTGCATGCTCAGCTGGCATAAGTGCTCCCTGATCCTAGCCCTCTTCTCTGGCTCATGGTGGCAAGGTGGTGTGTATTGCAGCTACATCTCTACTGAAAGTGCTGCTCCTTCTCCTCATCTTGGTCCTGAAGGGCCTTCATCCATGGCAGCAGTGCAACCATCCTGTGCCCAGCTCTTCCTTGTATCTCCCCAGCTGCATGCACTGGTGTGCAGGCACCTGGGACAGGCTGCCAGTTCCTGTGTTCAGGAGAGGTGCAAGAGCCTCCTTCAGCGTGCTATGCCCCAGGCACCTCTTCGCCACCTCCCCATGCCTTCCCTGCTCTTCAGGTTCTACTAACCCTTGACACTCTAGTTGAAAGCTCTCTTCATCAGGTTGGTTGTCCTGTAGATAAGATGCTCTGGCCCTACTTGCTTAGGCAGATCCCATCCCTACTCAGCAGTCCTGGTCTTTCGTGGTCAGAAAAGCCAAAGCCCTGCCCGTGACACCAGCCACGGAGCCAAGCACTGACCTGCAGGATGCACCCACACAGGGCTTGCCTTGTGATGGGGGTCCGGTGCCCCCTGCCCCCATCACCCTGTAACCACTCTTGATGTGGTCAGGGTCACCTGGCAGTGTCACTGGGGCCACGTAGATGAGCAACAAGGGGTAACAACCTGAGGGATGGTTGAACTTTGTTAACGCTTCTGCAGTATCCCAGATCCATTCCCCGGCAAGCAGCAAACCTCTCAAGACAGCACATGGGAGCTCTTAAACTCTCTGGGATGTTCAGCCAGTGCAGGATGCGAGCTGACATGCTGTGGCTAGGGAAGAGGTACCAGAAGGGCATCCCACCAGCCTGTCTCATGCCTGGGGGCTCCCAGCAAATCCATCTCTGTAATGTAATCGATCCATGGGCCTTTCCGCCTGTGTCTGGATCAAGGGCAGCCGCAACATGAGCCCACAAGCATGGCAGGATGCTGCAGTGGGCATCCCACAGGTCGAGAGATAAAGCCACCGGGCAGGCAGCGAGAGCCTGAAGAGCAGCTTGCCAGCAGGGGAAACACCTCTGGGTGACTAACCCCAGCAGCCTCGGCATTCAGGGCAGAAACACCCTCAGGCAGGCTGGACAAGGATGCTGTGCATCCCCCAGGATCGACCGGCACCCCAGGGACCCTCGGGAGCAGTTGGGCATGCAGCTGGGGCAGGGGAGGGCTGGTTGTCCCACAGCTGGGGCAGGGAAGGTCTGGTGGCCCCGTAGCTGCAGACATCTGCTTACCTTGATTTTCTGCACGGTGCAGCTTTCTTCCTGGCCCTGACTCCACACAGTCACACCAGCCTTGTTATATTGACAGTGCCAGCCCTCCAGGCTCTCGCACTGATCCCTGAAGGAGCTGAAGTCGGAGTCGTCTGGGATATAAACCATCTCCCCTCCTCTGGACATGAGGCTGAGCTGCTGGACCCAGGATGCGGGCACTGGCTGCAGGCAGGCTCCTTCCGCCTCAGCTCCTGGGAAAGGCTCTGCCCTTGAGGTCTGCCTTGCTGGGAGCCTGCTGCAGTTCACATCATCCTCTGAGCCCAGAGCCCGTGCCCCCGGAGCGGACACTGGCCGCCCAGGCGCACTGGGACAGGCAGAGACCTCCAGCCACCCCAGCCACGCTGCGTCACACAGAACAGCAGGGAGGAAGGCTCCTTCCCTGCAGTTGCTATCGTAGCTGATGGGAGCTCAGATGTCTTCTCCGGCTGGCTAACCAAGATCACATTTCTCTCCGGCTGGCTGTCAGCTCCTCTATTATTCAGCAGGTAGCAGTACGCAGGTGGCTCGGTTTCCAGGACAGAGCTGCCTCTGGCTCCCTGAGCCCCCCGTCCCTGCCAGACCTGGTCTCCCCTCGCCTACACGCTGGCAATCTCTGTGCCTGACTTTGCAGCACCAGCTCGCTGGCAGGATCAGCTGATCACCTGCTGGGAGCAGCGGCCAGGCCTCCCAGCAGCACAGAGGAAGCAATGAGCTTCAGCATCAGAGGGATGCGGGTCGGTGTGGGTCCTGGCATGCCTGGCACGGCGCTGTGGGCCAGCACATGCGACCTTGGCTGTCAAGGTGTCCTGGGTCTGTAGGAGAGCTCCTGGCATGGGGAAGGGAAAGAATTTGCCCTCACTGGGCTTGCAGGATCCTGGTGATGCTGGTGGGAAGGGACCCCTGGGGGTCTCTAGCCCACCCTCTCGCTCAGAGCAGAAACACCACCAGCACAGGGTAAGGTCACCCATGGCTTTACCCAGCTGTGTCTTGCAGGATGGAGTTTCCCCACCCTCTTGGTAGCATGTCCCACAGCTGCACCACATCCCTGGGAGAAACTGTCCAACCTGAAGCTGCAATTAATGTCCATTATCCTTTGTCACATTTCATGCCCTATGGAGAGAGATTGGCTCTGTCACCTTTGCCTTTACCCTTCAGGTAGCTGCATGATGCTTGTAGATCCCAACCCACCACTCTTGTAGCCCCAGGCCCCAGCCCATCAGCATCTGCTGGTCCCTCTCCAGCTCCTCCACCTCTTCCTGAACTGGGCAGCCAGTCTGGACACAGTACCCAGCTGGGAATTCTCTGGTGCTGTGCAGAGGGGACAACCCCTTCTTTCAGGCTGCTGGCCACACTCCTCCTCATGTCGCCCAGGATGCTCCTTGCTCCATTTGTTCAGCCTCTTGTCCAGGACCATGTCTGGGATCTCGTCCCAGGTCCTTTTTGCTGGGACCCTGCTTAGCCCCTTGGCCCCCAGCCTGGGAGAAATCTGTGGTTATCTGGACTGTCTCGTTGATGTCCACAAAGTTTCTGTTGACCCAAATTTTGAGTTTCTTGGGGTCTACCTGGACTGAGGCTCTGACATTTGCTGCACACCCATTCTCCCTAGTTCAGCCTCATCTGCAAGGTGAGAGGGCACTCCCCTCCTTATCCAACCCTCTGATGAGAGTGAGGATTGACCCTGAGCAACCCTGCTTGAGATCAGCTGCCAGCTGGGCATCAAGGCATGAGCAAAAACTCATGGAAAGGAGAGCAGGAAGAAAGCCGGAGAGGTGCAGCTGCTCATAGAGTCTTGCTTGGGGAGGAAGCTGCCAGCAGCTGCCCATGCTGTAGCACGGTGGTCTGAGCAGCTGCTGGTCCATGCACACTGGGCTCATCATGGGGCTGCGTGTTTCACCGCTTGGGTTGCTCTGGGTGGCAGTGAAGCAGAGCTGCTGAACGCCACGCTTGGTTAAAGAGCTGCCGCAGTGGGCAGGGAGTGGCAGATCCCGAGCTGGGGACAGTGCAGAGGAAAGACCTTGGGGTGGCCTTGGGGTTGCGGAGCAGGGAGCAAACAAGTCCAGATGGATTTATGGTCTAAAGCTGTCTAACACCATTGCTGTAGTGTCCCGTGGGGTGCAGATGAGCATGGGTGTGAGCATGTGCACACCAGTGTGCCCATGTGTGAGTGTGGGCAGACACCTCAGCCCCTGCAAGAGCCAGAAACAACCTGGAGAGTCCATGTGTGGATGCATGGGGGAAGGTATGAACTCACTCTGGGGCTTTGTAGCTCCAAAGCGTGTCCATGGGGTGAAAGAAGGCAGGACATTGCAGTCCTGGGGATGGAGGAGCTCCAATAGGCTGCATGGGAAGGAGCTAGCAGACTGCTTGCCAAGCATCACTGAAGCAGGACCCAGCCCTGCCTGGCCACCCTTCTTTCTGCACCTGAGAGACAGGAGCATTTCACTCCCTAGTTGGACAGACTGGAAACTTGAATGGAGAGTGCTTTCTTCTCTTCTGCAGTAGTCAGTGTTCAAGATGGACAGCAGCGCAGCCACTCAAGAGCTTGCTGGCCACCATCACATGGCAAGCTGAGCTGAGCTGAGCTGGGTTCCCATGACCTACTTGCCCTTGCGAGCACTCAGGGCTCAAAGCAATCCCATTTAGCACTGCCCTTGGCTTTTTTGGACCCAAGGTCTGGATCTGGGTGATGCTGTTGGGACCTTGTGCACCCCAAGGGAGAGGAATGAAGGTGACTGTAGTGAAAGCAAAGCCACGCATTAATGTGACCTTGCCTCTGTCACATCTTCTTTAACATCTCATGAACATGGACCATCCAATATCCTGTGGCTGGAGCCACCCTGAGTTTCCAGCCAGACAGTGGCTATTTCAGGAGCAATTCTGCGGTGTGTCCCCAAGGTGTGACAGCCCCATCCTTCCCATTCTCCACAGAGGAAGTGTCAGGAGCTCAGCAGCAGGGAGGGAGGAAATCAGGGATGCTTCTCTGGAGGCATCAGAGCTGTCACCCTAGGAAGATCTGAGCCCGAGGAAGACGGACTTTTAAAGACTCAGTTTGCAAGAGTATCTGTTAGCAGGGAGCTGGCTGGGCTCTGGGTGCACCCCCATTGCAGGGTGCCTTCCAGGCCCTGCTGTCAGAGCTGGCTGAACCTGCAGCCTGGAGTTATTGTGTTAGTGCTCCCAGCAGCTGGTGGTGACTCATCACACCTGGTTTAGTTGGACACTGGGTTTCCTTGGCTATGGAATGCCGGCGGCTCATGGTGGCCCTGTGGCTGGCATGAAGCTACATTCCCTGGGCTGACAGTAGTGTAGTTGTGCCTTCTCCAGTGAGAAATGCATCATCAAGAGACAGGCTAGACCTTCACGACGTTGTCCCGACTCTGGGTTGCTCTCCCAGGGCACTGCTGAGATGGGTCCTGCTCTTGGGCACACTTTTTCACTGGGCAGTGGGAGATGACATGGGGGACAGTCATGCCAGCAGCCCCTGGGATCTCTGCATACTCCACAGCCACCACCTTTGAGAGCAGGGTCCTCTCCAAAGCCTAGTGGGGCCAGGGAATGCAGGGGGTCTGATTAGGGTATGTCGAGGACAACATAGCTGTGTGCCTTCCTCCTCCTCCTTTTATTCTCCAGGTCAAAGTTATAAACTCTCTGAGTGTCTTTATAGACTCTAGAGCTGGGATGTGGGATTTACATGCTGGGAGTGGGGCTGCAGGGCTTTGCATGTGGGTGTTCACGGCTCTGTTAATGAGCTTGGCTGCCTCAGCAGGACTTGCTTCTAGCCTCTCCAGAGCTGGAGAAGAGCATCCAATCCCCTCTGCAGCGACTGCTCGTGCTCCCGTGAGAATCGACTTTGAAAGGCTTTGCAAATTGAAATGAAAAATGTTTTTCCTACAGAAAATCAGTCTGCTTTGGCTTTATGTGAACTGCAGTGCTGGCTCCCCTCAGATCCTTGTTCCACCAGGGTTCATCTCCTGGGGGATGAACGAGAGTTAGGAGGAAAGATGGGCTGAGAGTTTTCTGGCTTGGAGGAACCCAACTGGAGCAGTTAGAAAGGGTTATAGTTGCCACACAGCTTTAGAAGATGGGTGCTGGGAGGTGAAGATCATCCCAGGATGGGAGCAGGAAGGTGTTAAGCACCTTAGAGACATCAGGTCATGCTGGCTCTGGCTAGGCTGCCTCATCTTTGAGGGGCACAGCGAGAAGCAGGAAAGCCAGAGAAAAGAGAGAGCCTGACCCAGGAGTGGTGCAAGGCATGAAACACCCCAGGGCTGCAGGGAACCCTGGGGAGATCCCAGAGCCCCAGGCCTGCAGGGACTCCCAGATGCCAAGTGCAGTCCCAGAGTCCCAGGACTTCAGGGCCTACCCTGGAGTCCCAGGGCTGCAGGGACCAACAGGGGCCCCAGTGAGACCCCAAAGCCTCAGGGCTGCAGAGACCCCTGGGGCCCCAGGGACACTCCAGAGTTCCAGCGACACCAGAGCCCTGGGGTTGCAGTGAGCCCTGGGGCCTCAAGGAGACCTCAAAGCCCCAAAGCTGCAGAGGCCCCCAAGGTCCCGGTGAGACCACAGAGCTCCAGTGAGACCCCAGAGCCCCAGAGCTCCAGGGGTCCCTGGGTACGTGGACAGACCCCAGAGCCCTCAGGCTGCAGGGACCCCCAGCATGTGCCCATCCAACCCAACCAAGTCAAAACCCACCCGCAGCTCCCTTGGGCAGTGCCATGCCAGGACGACAATATTCCCCCCTTGGTGACAGCCCCAGGCCAGGGCCACCGTGCCCAGGGACCCCGCTCGCCCGGCGCGTGCAGTCTGGTGCTCGCCCACTGGGTGTCACGCATGTTCCACGAACGACAGCGACAGCGACATGGCTAGCACCAGGGAGAGGCCAGGGGAAGGGAGAAGCCGAGGGACAGAGAGAGGAGCAGGGCCATGCCCGCGGAGGGGACAGCCGCAGCTCCCCTCCAGCCACCTCAGAGGTGACGTGTTCCCCCGCTCCACATCGATGTCACCAGCTTGCCCACGGAGGTGGAGGTGATGGCTGGGGCTGTTTCTGACCCGAGTCTCCCACACTGGTGCCAGGCAGGTGTTGGCTGTTCACCCTTGTACCCTCCCAAGGTGGCATCAGGGGTGGCTTCGTCCCCCCACCCCATGCTCGGTGTTCCCCGCTGCTCAGAGCTGCTGAGACACCCCAGGAACAGCCCAGTCTTGCCAGCTCAGAGCTGAGGGTGTGGGGGTGATTTGCACCTTGGTTTCAGGCTCTTGGGACACTCGATATTACCGGACCCAGTTAAAGGTCCCCAGGGCAGTGGGCATGCTGGGGGCACACTTCTCTAAGTGCCAAGGAACCCAGGGAGGGGACCCCTTGCATAGATTTTGCCATTAAGCAGAGGATGAGGTTAAGCCCTTGAAATGTTCCTCTTCCTCCTTGCTCCTACGCTGTGTTGCCATTGCATCCTTCCTGCTCCTGGCAGGGTCTGAACAGCCGAGCCCATCCACAGTGGCCTCCTCAGCCACCCTGGGCCCTCCCAGAGAGGGGGACAGGGCAGGGACATCATTGACACCCTGCATCTGGGTACCACCAGGTCCTGTATGCTTCAGTGCAGGCCTTTTCCTGCCACTTTGGGAGCTTATAATGTCAGGGAAAAGTGTGTGTGTGTGGTTCTTGCTCTGCCCTTGGAGGCTTTGACCCAGCAGAGCTGAGGGATCCAGCCTGCTGGGTCCCTTCCCTGCAGAGGGCAGAGGCAGGGCAGGGGTCTTGGAGCACCCACACTGGCAAATTCAGGTGGCACCAATGGCAAAACGTGAGTTGGTGGGAGGGACGCTGCCAGGCACGTTCCTGGAGGCTGGCACAGCGAACTGCGGCATGGAGGGGTGGGGGTTCCCTGCTCATCCACACCATGAGTTTTGGCCTCATCTCTGCCCTCAATAAACCCGGTGGAGGGCAACGCACGGGGAGTGCTCCCTGGGGTGCAAACACGGGGGAGGCAGGTCCCACAGCAGGTCTGCCCCATTGCAGGTGGGTCAGAAGCTGGACACGTG
Source organism: Bucorvus abyssinicus (assembly GCA_009769605.1). Taxonomy (NCBI): domain Eukaryota; kingdom Metazoa; phylum Chordata; class Aves; order Bucerotiformes; family Bucorvidae; genus Bucorvus; species Bucorvus abyssinicus. Next base: position 18,989,259 of record CM020041.1, on the reverse strand, counting down.
TGGGTGGCTAACACGCATGTCCAGATGTGTCATCGCTGTGGGGTCTCTGTGTCACCGATGGCTTCTGTGTCACCAGTTGGGTGGAGGAGTGGCAGGTGCCTGCTGGACGTCCATGCATGTAGCAGGATCCTGTGACACACACGACACAGAGTCATGCAGGGCAAGCGCATGCATGGATGCAGCCACGGGGCAGCGACATGCTCATGTGATCCCGCTACATGCATGGACATCCACACACGCCTTGGGTGATGGGACTCCATATATCACCTCTCTGCCACTCCTCAGTATCCTCCTACACCCGGGGTTATGCCAGTGCAGGTTCCTGCCCCAGGATGCTCCTCCAGCTACGTGCATCCCACGTATCCATGTATCACGTCAACACAGGACACTGTGCAGTGACACATATCTACGTGACACACAGCACAGAAATGGCACAACACTGCACACCTGATGCAGAGTCATATGGGGCAAGTGCGTGTGTGGACAGAGTGGTGAAGCAGTGATGTGCTCATGGGATTCTGCGACATGCATGGACATCCAGTAGGCACCTGCCACTCCTCCACCCAACTGGTGGCACAGAAGCCATCGATGACACAGAGACCCCACAGCAATGACACATCTGGACATGCATGTTAGCCACCTGCACATGCCCAGCTCGCCAGCACACGCATGGCAGCACATGCAGCTGCTGAGACATGCACCCCACAGGCTCGGCTGTGCATTAGTCGGGGGCTCGGGGTGGGTGCTGATCACACCCACGCACATACATATACATGCACAAACAGAGCGATGGAAACGTGCTTTATATGTGTGCAGACACACATGTGCACATGGCAGCTGCTTCAGCACATGCCTTGATCCTCCTCAAAGGCTTCTCCTTAAGCTGCCCTGCTCCCATCTCCTGAAGCCTCCTTGTTGAGTCCTGCTCCCCACTTGCCTCCTGCCACCGTTGCTGCGCTGTGGCCTCGTATTCACCCTTCCCCAGCTCTCCCACCGCCCCATGCTGATCATTTTAGTGTAACCCTTCTGCTCAGGGCTGCTCAGGTGGCAGCCGGCCCCGTGTCACCCCTGCCTTGTTTGCCTTGGAGCATCCCTCCCTCCCTGCACTGCCTGCTGTGCCAGCCCGGGACCCTGCGCCAGCCCCCCGGCCAACCAAACCCCAGCTCTGTTCCACCATGGCTATGCCCAGTCTGGCAGATGGGGCTGTGGTGCCCACAGGCCCACGGCTGCCAGCCCAGGGCTTGTTCACACAGTGCCCCAGCCGGGCATCAAGATGATTTAGAAGGACTGTGAAAAATGTAGTTATTTTTCCCCCTTTCAACTGCAAGCCAATACTCAGGGAAGGATGTTTAATTATCTTCGTCACCCTCCTAAATCTCTTTATGAGAGGGTTCGGCTGCAAATCTCTACATCATTTCAAAGTTATTGGCTAGCGCGGTGCGCAGCGGCACAGTAAATTAGCCGGTCAGAATAGGCATGGGTGTGCATGCCCGGTCCACCCCTGCCCTGGGGCTGTGTCAGGGTGGGTGGCAGCAGGGAAGTCCCCTGCTAGCTCAGGGGTAAGGGCTGGTGTCCCCTCCAGGCATGGGCACCACCTGGTCCCAGTACGTGCCCCATCCTTGGGGGTCTGGCTGCAGCAGGTAATGCCACGGACGGGTAGCTCATTCGGGATCCAGGACCAGGCAGGATCCAGGGGACACAGGATAGCCAGGGCCATCCCAGGGTGATCTCCTGCACTATGAGGTCCATCCTTCTCTCTGTGGCATGGCACCCCTTGCACAGGCTTGCTGCACCCCCTTCCAGATGCTCTCCTCAGCCCTGGGGACACTCCCCCCAGAGCTGGGGCTGTGGTTACCGGGTGTCCTGCACCTCCATGGCTGGTATGATGCCCCTGGGGGGACCCAGTTTCACCCTTGGCTCACAGATGGACCAGGATGGGGCTGAGGAATCTTCACACCAAAGATGCCAGGTCCACCAGGCTGCTCTGATTTCCCCAAACTCTCTGGCCCTCCTCCTCGCACCTCCTTGAAAGCAGAGGAGAGAGTGGAGGGTGGGGTGGGGTGGGGTGTGTGCTGAGATCCAGCGTGGTCAGCGCCAGGTGCTGCCACCGTCCCTGGGACAGGAGATACCCAGCCCGTGGGCACAGGGCTGGGTGCTGCAGGGTGAGTGGCTGTGGGCCAGCGAAGGTGTAGGATGGAGACCAGGCACAGCTGTGCTCCCCCACCCTTCCTCTACTGGGGGGCACAGAAAGTGGGTTGCAGCCCCCTCCCACCATCCCAGCAGCATCCCTGGCAGCACCCACCGTGCCCTAAGCCTCCCGTTCTCATGCAAAAAACAGCAGAGCCAGGGCTGGGCTGGAGGCCTGAGATATGCCAGAACAAAATGCCACCTTCCTGATAATGCCTTTTATTGGACTAGGTGACACGCAGGCTTTAGGGGATAGCAGGAGAATCCTCTCGGCTCATCCGCAGAAAGGATTTCCACAGCCCTCCCGGCGGCTTGTCAGCGCTCGGCTGCGAGTCCCCGAAGAGTTATTACCTCCCGACGCACGACTCTGTCTGCTGGGAGCTGAACGGCGTCCCTGTCCCGCATGTGCTGCTTAGAAAGATTACGCCGCCTTTGAATAAGCCCCGTGGAGCTGCTGCCGACGCGTCAGACGGGCTAATCAGAAAATTAGCAGGGGAAGAAAACTTTGTGGCAGGAAGTTATCTCCGGCGTGGGTGCATGTCATGGCTGCTCCTGCGCCCGGCCCTGGTCCTCACCCGGGCTTAAGCAGAACTTCCCTGTGACGCAGCACTCACACACCCGCACTTACAGGTGTGGACCTGCACATATGTGCAGCTGCACATGCATGTTCCTACACGCGTGAACACACACACATACATGCACATATGGGGAGAGCTGTGTTGGTTAGTAGGAAAAATGTCTTACAGAGAGGGTTGTCAAGCCCTGGCCCAGGCTGCCCAGGGCAGTGGTGGAGTCCTCATACCTGGAGGGGTTTAACAGACGTGTCGACGGGTTAGTGGTGACCTGGCAGTGCAGGGTGAGTGGTTGGACCCGATCATCTTAAAGGTCTCTTCCAACCACAACGATTCTGTGGTTCTGTGATATGGCCATATATGGGTGCCCCCAGGTGCTCATTACTGGCTGAGCGGTGAGCGGGGGACGGAAGCTGCACCAAGCCCGATTTGTGCCACCAATGCCGTGCCCACTCAGGACAGAGGTGTGTCCCACTGACGTGACACCGGTCCCCATGCCTCTGTGCTGTCCCTGGGACAGCCCCCAGGAGCGTTGCTGGACACTCTTGGGTCGTCCCCCAAACCTCCTGGCCTGTGTCACAGGGAAGGGTGTGGGATGGGGCCCACGGTGGGCTTTGGGGCAGGAAGCAGTGCCTGGGAGCGGTGTGTAGAGGTGACTAAAATGCGCTGTTTGTTTTATTTAAGCGCAACCATCAGGGAGAGTTACAGGGCACTGAGCTAGAAAATAACATTTACAGAAACTGACTCCTGACACCCAGAGCCCTGACCTTTGTAAACTTTGTTAGTGCCATGTAGGTGCCTGCACCTCCAGCCCAGGGAGCATGTGGAGGGGGAGGGCAGGGACCCTGTCCCACCTCCTCTGAGCCCTGGTAGCCCATTGCTGGTACAGCCCACCCCCAAACACAGCCATGTCCCAGCACGGGGGCTCTCCGTGTGATGCCTGAGCCCCACACGACTCAGCACCGTGTCACAGTGGTGGTGACGGCACTGAGGGCAGGGGGACGTGGACTGTGCTGGGATCCCCATGCCACCTGCACTGTGGCTGGGCAATGCTGCCAGCCTCACTCGGCCGCAGCCACGTCCATGGCCACTTTCCAGGGATGGCCAGTCTAGCCGTAGCAACAGTTGCTACGATTCCCTTTTCCCATTCCCATTTCCCTACTCCAGCGACTTCCCACGGCAGCTGTGGCACTGCCGAGGATGTGTTTACAGGCAATTAAATCTCATTAATTACACAGAAGCAACAGAGGCCCCGCGGCAACGTGCAGGGAGTGAGTCCCACAGGGGAGAGAGCTGGACCTCTGGCACATCCAGGGTGACATGGGGGGCAAGTGAGGGGCTGCACCCACTTGGGGTGCTGCAGGGCTGAGCTTGGCCCAAAGGGATCCAGGCGGTGGCAAAAAAGCCTAGGGGACAGAGGATGCACATAGGCGTTGCAAAGGGTCTCCAGTACCCACCCAGCAGCCCCATGTGGACGTCCCCCTGGGCACCAAGCACTGCCAACACCAACCTCGAAGCATCGGAAAGGGGGTCAAGCCCCCCGCTGCCTCCTCCCTCAGGGGGTACCAGCCCCACCTCCCTCCTGGCAGCTCAGCGCTTCACCATGGGGATGAAATCATCTCTGCGCTCTGCAGGCAGGAGCTGAGCGGGGGGCTTGCTCGAGGCTCATGCCCGCACATGTCTGAGCAGAGCTGGTGCGGGCAGGTGCTGAGCCGCTGCTCCCGAGCTGCTGTGCTGCAGAAAAACAATAGCATTTGGTAGCAGGGGGAGAAAAACCTTCTCCAGAACAGATTGAAATGAAGCTTTGATTGGGAACAGATGCAAGAGATAAGGGGGGGGGAGGCAGGTACCCGCGCGGTTACGGCACGGGGCCAGCCGCCAGCCTGCTCATGGTTCCTTGCTGCAGGGAAGGGAAGAGTCCCTGGAGGTGGCTGGTGCTTGGCTTCCTGCTGCTCTGCCTGCTCCAGGGCTGCCGAGGTGTGTGCAGGCTGCCTGGGCAGGCAGCGGTGATGGTGTTGGGCACAAGAGCAGGTGGAGGATGCACCAGCACAAGGGATGCTCCCCGGCTGCTGGAGGCAGGATGCTGGGCTCTCAGGGAACTGGGTGCTGCCATGTGCCTGGCTTGGCATCCTGCAGGACCAGCACCAGAAGTGCTGTGGAGAGAATGCTGTGGCCTTTCCTTCCTCTTCCTCTTCTTCCTCTTCCTCCAGTGCTGGCAGTGGGGCCCAGCAAGATGAGCCACAGCTCTGCCAATCTGAGGCCAAGGGCACAGCTGAAAATAAAAACTAACAATGCTGCTGTTGAAATTCAGGTCCCCCTCCCCTCCTGCCCACACAGAGGCTGGGGTGGGGAGGGGGGAGGCTGTGCGTCACTAGGTGCTGGCAGACATGCTTGGGAACATGCTGCTGTCAGTGGGAGATGGAGAGTGGCTCAGCAGGGCCTGACCCCTGCCCTGGCTCTCCCTGCACCCCTTCTGGCTCTCATGCTTGCCTGTGGGGCCGTGGCCTGCTGTCCTCCCTCCCTGCCTGGCAGAGGCTGGTCAGGGGAGTGGGAGGGTGCAGGAGGGGTGTGAAGATCCCCACTGCTGTGTCTGGGCTCAGATGAGCAAGGACATTCTGCCATGCGAGTTGGGGAGGAGAGAGCCCCTACCTGCCCTTTGGAGGCCCCCAAATTCCCCTGGCAAGAGCTGCAGAGGGTCACCACCTACCTCTGAGGATGTACAAGCCTTTTCCCTGCTAAAAGCTGGGAGGTGGCTGTGCCTCCATTGCCTGGGAATGGATGCAGCACGATGGGAAGGGATGCAGAGCTCACTCAGCTTCCCTGCAAGGTTGCAGGCACCCATCCAGCCCCACATTGCCCCACCATCCCACCATGCTCTGCCCCAGGGCTGAGCAAGACAGGGCTGATGTGGGGCTGTTCATGGACCCCAGGACCCGGGGCTGGGATGTAGCAGGAGCAACTGGTGAATACTTACATGAGTCAGAGCATCGGGGTGCTCAGCACCCCAAGGAGCTGGGAAGGAGTCTGTTCTGTCTCTCACCCTGGCTGGGCTCATGCCTAGAGTGTCAGGCAGCACCAGCAAGTGCAGAAGATGCTTGGCCCATTTTAACTCTTTCCATGGCACTGTTGCCTCTGCCACATGATTGTCATGGGGCTGGGTCCCCGTGCCCCCCATCATCTGCAGAAGATCCAGCGGGAGGCAATCGGCAGGCACATGCTGCGGAGCGGCACTTTTCTTCTCTAATCTTCTTATTTCATTTTAGCATTTACAATACACCCAGCCGGTAATCCTGACATCAAACACGCCACGCGCACTTTCAAGCTGCACCAACGTCAGGCTGCGCGAGCGCTGGCAGGAGCTGGCAGCTCCGACGTCTTGAGATAACACGCAGAAGAAAGACAAGGAAAACTGCTCTGGCAGCGCGATGAGCAGGCACCAGGCACTGTGTCCTCCAGAGCCCTTCCCCAGGGGCCACCCACGAGGTGACAACTCGGGAACACAGGGTCTCTCCATTGGTGTGTCCTGGGTGCAGAACCCATGGGGTGCCTCTGTAGCTGACATGGCTGAGCTGAGGTGGGTGCCCGTGCTGTTCACGGCAGGTTTTATCTCTAGCGAGAGGTTGGAGTCACTCATCTGAGCTGGCAGCCCCAGCGCCAGGGGCAGAGCTGCATGACCCCGCTGGTACCCACTCAGCCACTTTCCTCCCCACCCAGAGTTGCACACAACTCTGGGGCAATTGCAGCAGAATATGCTGGAGGCTCTTCCCAGCCTTCACCTTGCCGGAGCATCCTTTGGTGACTGGGCAGGGACCTGGACTCTGGCTGGGGTACCTGGAGGACCCATCTCAATGGAGGGATGTGCCCCCTCCCCAGTGGGAGAGCAGGCACTGGGGGAGGACAGTCTTGGATACCCTCTCTCCACAGCAGCCACCAGTGAAGGGGCTGTGCAGTTGCTGTGGTGCCATGCCCCATGTGGGGCTGCACCAGGACTGGCTGAAGAAACCCAAGGGCCAGGCAGCTAGTGATGCTCACAAGTCTCTTTCACTGTCACCCTGTCCCTGGCTCTTCTCCTCTGTTGGACATCAGCTGCTGGGACAGAAATTTAGATGGTAAAGGCTGCCAGGGAAATATTTCCCCGCTCCTGTCGGGTGCAACACCTTTATCACCATGATAAGACAGATCCTCCAGCATTTGCTGAGTACCCTGGGGTGGCTTTTCTTCCCCAGCCTGGTGTCCAGCACTGAGTTTCCAGCTGCTGGAAAATTCCTGGACTTTTCTTGGAGCTGAAAGGCTCAGTGGGGCTGGTTTGGGGAGAGGCAGAAAAGCCTGCGAAACCATTTAGTCCACCCTCAGGCCCTAGTGAGGACAGGACACCTGCGTGGCTCTCTCTCATGGGTGGTTTCAGAGGGCACCCAGAGGCTCAGCAAGGCTTCACCGCAGCAGAACGTCCTAAAGCCCTCTGCCCAGGTGGTGCCATGTGCCCAAGCAGCTTTACCAGCCTCTTCCACAGCCCATGGAGGAGGAACAAACCCAGCTAACAGGTGCTCTGCCCGGTGCTGGCAGTGCCCAGCGAGAAGGGCAATTGCTCATGTATCCCTGTAAGCCCCTTCCTTGGGGTGCCTGCACGGTGCCAGGTGGGCACTAGCAGCCCCACCCTGTGTGGTGGGAGGCATGCCCCCAAGGATTAGTTTCAGGTCTAATCTTTGTCTCAAAATTTGGGATTTAATCAGCACTGAAGGAAGTAGCTTTTTTTTTTTTCCTTCTAAGGCAGGGAAGCTCTGTGACTCAATAGGAATGAATTTGCCTAATTAGCGTTTCTGGGAAGCTCGCCCTCCTGCCTATGCCCCGGTAGGGGATTTCAGGGCTTGGGGACCCTCTGAGAAGGCTGTGCCTGGTGGGATCTGCCCAGCATGCTGCCCGGACCCTCCTGTCTGCCTGATCCAGACAGCATTGCCCCTGTGTCCCTGCAGAACTGACCCAGGATGCAGAAGTAGAGCATTAGCCCATCACCACAGGGGCACCCCCAGCCCCATGCAGCGCCGAGCCTGGCCAGCCGCGGTGGGCACAGGCGGTGCGGGGCGAGGGGCCAGCCGGGGGGTGCGGGAGCAGGCGACTGACAGGGAAGATGAATGGTTTTAATCACACCGCTTACAGGGCACCATCTGAAGTTTCGTGTAAGTTATGATAGCGACAGTTTGCACGAAAATTGTATTTCCAGGCTTCATTGACTGGCTTAATGAGAATCTTTACGTGTCAGATATTAAATTAAGAAATTAAAGAGCTGTTTCGGTGTGTATAGACTCCTTCCCTCGCACTGAGCTGCTTCTTCCAGATCAATCAGGAACGCGCCTCTAGAAAAGATGGGAGAAGCCTTTGATTTTCTGTCACCGGGGAAGTGAATCTAATACGCGTTGGCACCTAATTCATGTTTTATTAAAAGGCATGAGGTGGATGCTGCTGGCCCCCGCCTCTGCCCGCTGCCCTCGCTCCGCCTGCACCGCTCTGGGAGGAGGGAGCATCGCCGGCTCTGCCGTCCTCAGGTTTCTGCGCTGCCCGGTCATCATGACGTGTCCCAAATGCCAGCATCCCGGAGCTCCGGTGATGCTGAGCACCGAGAGAGTGCAAGGCACCTGCCTGGCTTGTGGGTTTTGCTCTGCTAGACATAGATTAAGGTCAATTTGGAAAAACCCACCTTGGAATCACTGGGTTGGAAAATATCGCTGCTCCCCAGCGTGGCATCCCTGCTTTCATTCCTGTACTGGCCAAGTTTGACCTGAATTCACTGATTGTCTTGGTCTTCCCTCAAATTTTGCAGGAAATGTGTCAACTTGGTCAACAACTCACCAGCTGGTGGGCAACAGGGAAGATGTCACAGCCATGGGGAGGGATTTGAGGACCTGGGGCATGCCGTGGTCCCTGGAAGGCTCTCAGGCATGGGGAGCAGGAGTCATGAACCAGAGCAAGGTAGGTATGTTGATTCGTTTAATGCCATGCCATGGACATGAGATAAGCACCAGGCACAGGGATGCTGGAGAGAAACACCTGGGACAGGGACCCCAGGGATTAATGTTCCAGGGCAGGGGCATCCAGGGACACCAGAGGTCAATGTCCCTGGGTGTGGACTCCCAGGGACACTCGAGATAACCCCTGGGGCAGGGACATGCTGAGGCAGTGCAGATAAGCTGGGGACACCAGTCAGCTCAGTGTGGTTGGGGAGGGAGTCCAGCTGGGATGTCTCCATCTTTCCTGATTCACTTGGTCCCTGCACCATGTCATGGAGGAGCCTGGGGTCATTTTGGCCCCTGGCACCATCCCAGTTGTCCCCAGGAAGGGGACTGGGGCATTGGTCTTTCTCTGGATTGGAGGATGCTTGGATGAGCCCCAAGCCCTGGTGCTCAGCATGCCTGGACAGACTCCTGCTGCTCGGGTGCTCTCCACTGTTCTTGCTGCATCTCCACCTTCCAAAGCCGAAGGAGAGGAGGGGAAGGCCGTCATTGTTGCAAACTGTCTGTCATGGCAAGAAAAATCACACTTCCAGGCCCCTGAGCATGCCATCCATCTTCAGCTCCCCGTGCTGGCCCTGTCTTCTCCTTGTGCGGGGAAAGTTTGAGTAAACAGCTTAATTTGGCACTAATATGAGCGGAGACATCGTTCGTGGTGTCAACTATTGATTTGCATCCTTAAGGCCCTATCAGTCATTCAGACTTTTTCATTTTTTGGTGTTACAATCGGACAGGATGAACATGCCGGCAGACCTGGGCTGGTCTCACTGTGCCTATCCCCAAGCCCCATGTCTGGGGACCCTGTGTCCCCACAGGAGGCGGGTCCCGGTGCCATTAGCCCTCTTCCAACTTGCAGTGTTGCTCCCACGGGACATATGTGGGTGCAAAGGCAGATGTGGGGGGAGTTGGAGCCATGGTGACCTCTACAACGAGGACTGCCTGCTGGGATGCCTGCGGGGCTGGTGCCTCGAGGACCCATGCCCAGCAGAAAAGAGATGGGGTCACAGTTGGGATCCAGTGGTGCTGTTGTCTCCAAGCGATGGCCAGGCTGGCCAAGGTGCTGTCACTGCCAGTGCCAGCCCATCCCAGCAGCCAGACACCCCACTGGCCTTGCCTAAATGTCTCATTAAAGGGATTTGCGGGGCTGCCGAGCCAGGCTGTAATCTGGCGCTTACCGTTCATTTGTTCCAGCGTCTCAGGCAGCCGGCAAAGGTCTTTGGATCCTTAATTATGCCAAGGCGTGCAGTAGGCACAGCGGGGAGGAAGAACGGCTGCGGTCTTCGGGAAGGCAGCCCGAGAGCAGCAAGTGCGTCAGGCTAACGAGGGAAATGCTTTTTGCCCTTGGGGACCTGGGCAGACACAACAAGCCTTCCCTGTGTGGCGTTGTTGTGGCCACCCAACCCATGCCCTGGCTGCACAGTGACCCCAACCTCGGCTGGCATTGCCCCCTTCCTCCTCCTCCTCCTTGGAGGTGCATTGCCTGCCCCGCAGCCCCAGCCCAATGCTGCTTGTCTCCTTCTCGCTCCTCCTGTGCTGTGGGACATGGTGGGAGCCCAACCCTGGGCACATGGAGGTGGCTGGACACACTTGTGCATGCTCAGTGCATGCAGCAGGCACGTTTAGGGGCACACCCGCCTCCCTGGACGGGTTTTGGGGCCACAGCTGGGCCTGTGCCAGGCTGCAGGGTGGTTGGAGCTCAGCCAGAGTCCCCGACTGGCAAAAACACTGGAAGGTGCTGGTACCTCACGTGCCCAGGCAAGAGCACGCATGTGCTCCCTGCCCGCAGATGTGTGTAGGGTGGAGGTCATGGGTGTGGGAGCGCTGTATCGGGGGGTGTGTGTGCCTTGGTCCTGAATACGGGCTGTGTGTAGCACGTACTTACATCTTCCAAGGCTGAATATGTGCGTGTGTGTGTGTGTGCATGCTGAATGGGTGCGGTGTTCAAGCCTGGAGGTGTGTTTCTTCATGCTGAATGTCCCCAGAATAAAGGATGTGTGTGTATGTGTGTGCGGTGAAACGCAGTGAAGTAAGAGAGACCTTACTGTGGGTTTCCAGTAATTAGAGGGCCAATAAGAAAGACGGAGAGGGACTTTTCAGCAAGGCCTGTTGTGACAGGACAAGGCGTGATGGGTTTAAACTGGAAGAGGGACATTAAGACTAGATATAAGGAAAAAAAATTGCTTCTGAGGGTGGTGAGACTGTTGCCCAGGTTGCCCAAAGAGGTGGGAGAAGGCCCATCCCTGGAACCATTCCAGGTCAGGTTGGCCCTTGGGGCTCTGAACAATCTGCTTTAGTTGCAGATGTCCCTGCTCACCGCGGGGGTTTGAACTGGGTGAGCTTTGAAGGTCCCTTCAGCCCAAATCACCCTGTGATTCTGTGATTTCACACAGGCTGTGTTTACACGTGTACGTGCATGTCTCTCACTGCTGCTCACACACAGGTTGAGGGGAGTGTGAGCACACTGCGTGGACGTACCTACGTGTAAGCCCCTGCATGACAGCTCAGCCCTTGCATGATACAGTGCGTATGCGTGTGCCGAGCTGTGCGGTGCTTGGTTGTGCTGTGGGAGGGAGCTGGAGGATGCTGCGTGGTTGACAGGGCTCCAAAGAGCAAGTGACAGCAGGATAGGAAGTAAAGAAAGGCAAACAATTATCCCTCTCCTGTGCGCAGAGCCATCCTGCTCCGCCACGGTCATTAATGGACTGTCATATCCCGTGCTGACGGGGGGGGGATCGGCATCTGACACAGATTGGCAGGGAATGAGGTGCTCCGGGGCTGCGGTCTTGGGGTAAGAGGGACAGTGGCCCGTGCTGCTGCCTGCCCCTGCCCACGCACTCTGCCTGGATGCAGCCACCCCTGCACCTCCTCCAAACCCGTGTCCGTGTGGCCGGGGAGGCTTGGCCATGGTGTACAGCCCTCCCCCCGCCCCCGTCCCCATGGGCTGCAAAGCATGTTGGAGGGTTGCAAAGGCTCTGCCATCGCCATCGCCTCCTGGGGAGGGGGTACCTCCAGCCCCGGGTGTGCCCCCAGGGCTGGCTGCAGCCTGAGTGACAACCTGTCGTGTTAATGAGCCCCGATGCCAGGCAGGATGGCTGACACCCGCAGCCACCTCCTCGGGCCATCCCTGGGGGCTCACCACCATAAGGCACCGCTGGGGGAGGTCCCGGGTGAACCGGAGCTGATGCTGCTGCCATCCTTTCTCCTGAACACCGGTGGAAAGCTATCTCGGTTTGCTCAACCCCAGAAGTTTTGGGGCTCCAGGAGATGCAGCCGTGCTGCCCGTGCTCCCCAGTGTGCAGGGTCATGCTAACTGCCCAGACCGACAGGACTGGTGGTACTTGGGAGCCTCACCTGCCTGGCTCCAGCCATCCTGCGCAGGGCAGAAGGGGATGGAGAAAGGATGAGTCTGGCCAGGGCTGCAGGCTGTAGTGGGCACTGAGCACTCAGCGCTGATCCTGGAGCACCCTTGTTATGCCACAGCATCATTGTCCTGCCTTGGCACCATTTCTGGAGCATCCTTCTGCCTCATGCTCCCAGTATTTTGGGAGCATCCCCTGCCTCAGCATCACCATTACTGGAGCATCCTCCCATCTCAGCACCAGCATTTCTGGAGTATCCTCCTGCCTCACCCCAACATTTCTGGAGCATCCTCTGTCGCAGCATCACCGTCTCTGGAGCATCCTCCGCACAGTTCCTCTGCCTCGCTGCAGCTGTGCCCCCAGTACCAGCTCCTGGCTCCAGCCCCTGCAATAGTGAGGAGCCCTTATTCGGCATTCACCTGTCTTCTATCTCTCTTCCTTCTTCCCACGTCTCCGCTTGCTCACTTCCTTGCAGACACATGCCTAATCCGTTTGTTAGCCTATCCCTTCATCTAAAACCAATATGCAGCTGAATGCCGGAGATAATTAATTGATCAATTAGATAGAGAACTGCCTGTGCTCGTGGCACCGCACACGCGTGCCAGTGCGACTCCCCAGCGCACGTCCCGTGCCTGGGTGAGCGGGTGTTGCAGTTCACCCCCCTGTGCGCACCCAGCCACACACGCTATCTGCTGTTTGGAGGGTGCTGAGCACCCGTGCTGAGCTCAGCGTGGCACACACCACTCCCGTACCCTGCTTCCTGCCCTGATTTTCTTGTCAGCTGCAGGGACACATCTGCGGGGGTCCCACTGGAGGGGACAGGCCACCAGCCACAGTGACCACAGGTCACAGGGACCTACTGGTTAGCAAGTGCTGCCATGCAACAGGACTAAAGACCCACTGACCCCTCCCTGGCCCAGCCTGAATATGGGCAAGGGATGGGCCACCTTGTCACTATGCCATGTGCCCCAGAGTCATGTGACACTGCAAAAGTGGGGGGTGCCCGCTCTGCTCCCTGGCACGATATGGGGGCTCCAAATCCCACCCAGGTCCTCCTGCCTGGCTGAGCTTGGGCAGAGCGTGGGTGCCCCCCAAGCCTTCCACTCCTCCTGGGTGCTGCTGTGCCTGGGTGTCCCCAACCACCCCAGAGCAAGGGGTGGATGCTGACCACTTGGGGGGTCCCAGCTGACAGGGTGGGTGTCCCAGCACCCAGGGTGGGAGACAGGCAGGGCTGCCAGGGAAGCAGGGTGCTGCGGGAAAGTAAATAATGCAGCAAATCCATGTCTACCAACCCCCTCCTCCACGAGCTTTGAAAAGCAACACATTACCCTGATATCCAGACATGAGTTTTTGTCACCAAACAGGGTGATGAGGAGACTTTGAAGCAAATACAAACACCGGGAAAGGGAATACATAAGAAGAGAGTCGCGTGTTCTCTTCAGAAAACAATTGTGGTGTCAACTACATGGAGCAGCTCTGTGGAGGGGGAGCTGCTAACCAGGAACCTGACAGCCCCAAACACCAGGAAATTATCATCAAAATAATGAAATCCTCCCTCCGCTGACAGTGCCCCAGTGCCTTCCCCACTCCCGGCTGCAGGGAGCCCGAGGTGCCCCTTCCCCTCCTTCCCTTGCACCCCACATTGTGCCCCAGGTGATGCCTGTACCCCCAGGCCTGCACCCCGATGGGTTTCCTGTGGTGGCAGCTCTGTCCCCAGCACCCTGAGCCCCTCTGCACCCACTCACACCTTGCACACTCACGCCTTGCACACTCACACCCTGCACACTCTTGCACATGCGCTTGTGCCCCATGCAGGCGCTCATGCCTTGCACGCCCTACACACCTCACCCCCACAGTCCTACAGCGCCCTACCTGTGTGTTCCCCTTCTCCCTGACATCCTCCTTGAAGCAGCATAAATAAATATATATCTGTATATGTATATAAAGGCAGCGCTATATATAGCATGGAAGATGTTACCGTTTTGTGGCAGGTTCCCTCTCGGCGCCTGCCAACTCCTGACAGATTCCACTTGGGCATTTAAGGTGTCTTGGTAATTCAGGCAGGATTTGGGGGGATCTGCCTTTGAGCTGGGCTCTGCTGCATGGGAAGGGCCACCAGCCGCGTGTCCTCGTGGAGCTCAGGAGCCCTGGCATGGGGTGCTGCTCCTGCACCCTCTCAGGGAGCTGGGGAAGGGCTGTCCCTGAGGGCATGGCTGTTGCTGGGGGGTGCTGTGGTATGGGGGTCCTGCCACCAAGGACCCCTGGGAGCTTGGGGGAAGGTGGGGGGCACCTTTATGAAGCGCACGGCCATTTCCTCACCTTTGGATGCTCATGCACTAATGTTCTGCACGTGCACTCCTGCCCCGTGCACAATTGCAGCCTGCGGACACTCACCCTTGCACAAGCACTTGAACCCTGCTCACACTCGTTCCTGCAGGAGCAACCCCAATCTGCTCATCTTCACCCCCTACATGAGCACTCCTGCTCCTCTCACACTCATCCCCAGCATAAGCACACCCACCCTGCTCACGTTCATCCCTGCACGAGCGTTCCCGCCCTGTTCACATACGCTCTGTCCTCTCCCTCCGGCCCTGCATGGACCCTTCTTCATACCCTGCACACCCACTCACCCCTCAGACAGGCGCTCATGGCCTGTGGGTCACTCACACCCAGCCTGCACGTCCGCAACTTGCACATGGGCTCAGCCACTGCGTGTGCGATCGCACCCTGCCCACACACCCTCCCTTATGCTCCCGCTCGTGCCTTGCACACGTGCGTTCTGGCACACGCTCGGGGGTTCCTCCCCAGCATGACCAAACTTCTCAGCCCCCAAGCACAACTCTTCCCATCCCCAGGGCTCCACACACTTCTCACCGCTTTCTGCGCCCCCAGACCCCAAATTCCACAGCCCCCCACCCACAGGACCATGCTGCAGAGTCACTCCCCCCGCATCCCTGCAGACAACTCTCCCCGTTCCCTCCTTCCCACTCTGCTCATTCCCATCCATCTGTCCATCCACCCCTTCATCCATCCAACCATCCGTCTGTCTGCCTGACACCTTTCCGCGCTTGATGCTGGGCACCCTTCTCCTCCCTCTTTATCTCTGGCTCCCAGCTGCTTCTCGCCCCTCCCTGACGTTCCTTCCATCCCTCCTTCTCCCCATCCCTCACTCCCGCAGCCTCCTGCCGCGGTTATCGCTCCCTCGCACACATCCCTCCTCCCTCCTCCCTCCCTCTTTCTGCTCATACTTTAGCCCCTCTCATGCACTCCCCTTCTTCCCTTCCAGCTCCATCGCTCATCCCCTCCATCCCCAGATTTCTTTCCTTTCCATCCCTCTCTCCTTCCACCGCTTTTCCCGGGTACCTTGCTGTCTGGCCTCGCTGCCGCCACCCCACCCGCCCGCCCCCGTCCCTGCGTTCCCCTCGCTCACGTGGCCCCTCGGCGTCCCTGTCGTGCCCCGTTTTACCCCACTGCTGCAGCCTTTAAAGTTTCAATCAGCGCTTGGCTGGGAGAGGCGGGGAAGGCTGCGCCTCCCGCTCCCAGCCCCGCGACGCCGCGCTGCCACTCTGAGCGCTCCCGCCTTATAAATTTTACATTATTACCCTCTTTAAAGTATATAAAATAACTATTCATAAATTATTGAGGGGAAATTTAAAATACTACAAATGTTTATAAATGTTTATCAAGAGGTCTTCAGAAGTGAGCGAGCGGAGCCTGAGTGACTTCCCACGGCTGGCAGGAGCATGGCAGCCGCCCTGCCCCTGCCCACAGGAGGGGTTTTGTGGGGCCATCAGCAAGAGATGAGCACGGGCGCCCACAGCCGCTTTAGTTCATGTCCCTGTGGATGGTGAGGAACTAATTAACATCCATGCACTGTCTCCTTCTGCCAGAAGTGTTCGGTGTCCGGGCAGCCCTTACCCTTCCCATCACCTGCTGCTGTGCGTCCCTGCTCTGGGGCTGCCCCTGGGCAAGGGCAGATGGCCTGTCCTGCCAGGGACATGGCCTGCTCTGCTGGGGACATGTCCTGTCCCTCTGAGGAGGTGTCCTGTGCTGCTGGGGAGGTGTCCTGTCCCCCAGCCCAATGCCTGCTGTGTGCCCACGTCACAGTCTGGCTCAGGGTCCCCAGCGAGGGACCAAGTGGTGCATGAACACAAACATCCCCTGCACACACAGAGGTGGGTACATGCACGGACATATGTGCACATTCAGTACAAGCTGGCTCAGCCTTGGCACAACTGCTGGCCCTGCCGGGCCAGTGCTGGTCTCTACAGCTGCTGGAACACTGGCAGTGCTATAGAAGCAGTGGCACAGTGGCACCGAGCCATGCCAGGATGCCCATGGCAGGCAGGCGGGAGTGTGTGGGAGGCAGCATGTAGGACGTGGCCAGGGCTGCCCGAGTTGTGTGGCAAAAGATGGGCCATGGCACAAACATCACCTTCTTCACCCATCAGCGTGGGGCCTGGCGCTGGTACACACTCATGTGTTACTTCCTCAGCACCTCCGAGTCTGGGCAGCTGGCATAGCATGGCATGGCATGGCATGGCATGGCATGGCATGGCATGGCATGGCATGGCATGGCATGGCACAGTGCTGCAGGGATGGCACTGCCAAGCCTGAGCAGGCTGCACAGCATGGCCCAGCATGGCATTGCATAGTCCAGCACATCCCTGCAGGGAACGCACTGTTGAGCCCAGGCAGCCGGCATGGCACAGCCCCAGCATAGCCATGGCACAGCCTGTTAACACCGGCTGTCACTACGCAGCCCCAGCACAGCCTTTGCTCCTCTTCTTGAGGAGCTCCAGGAGGCAGCGTTTGCCCCCAGGCGGGTGGCACTGCCAGCTTGGTGCAGAGCAGGAGGTTGCCTGGAGGTGGGCTCTACCAAACTGCCTGCCCAGGGAAAGACCATGCAAGACACAATCACATGTAACATGCAGAACACAGACACAACCAAGGTTGCTGGGAGGCCACAGGACTCTGGAGATACCCACTGGTCCGGTCACCATAGGAAGTCCAGCGCAGCCCAGAGCTGTGCCCACCGCAGGGTGGCAAAGGAGCTCTGCTGCAGCCTCGGGTCTGCCAAGTGTACACAACTCAGTGTGTGGATGCTCAGTGATCCTATAGCTTCCAACAGGAGCTGCCTGCAGGGATTGTGTTTAAAGTGCCGGCTGATTGGGGTAATCATGGGAGCACAGAGTGCATTAGCTGTGGAGGTTTATAAAGGGAAATTAAAATAAAATTGGATGTGACAGAAAAGTACATGGAAAATTAGTATAAGAATATGAATATTTATGGCTGCAGGAGTGTGCACTGGGAAAGTGCTCCTCTGTGCTCCCTGCCACTCTCCCCGTTGTGGGTCTCAGACAGGGCCCAGGGGCAGCATGAGCAGTGGGGCCAGGCTGCAGGACTGGGCCAGCTGTGGTGGCCACACCATGCTCCCATCATCACTGACTCACTTTCGGGGGGACTTTGGGGCTGATGGAGGCTGCGGCCTCCCAGTTGTATGCCCCTCAAATCCCAGGGGTTGTCTGCAGGGCTGGTGTGCCCTGGTGTTGGTGGTGACACTGGTGTTGGGGCACATGGGTGCTTCTACTGCCGTGGTGGCGTGGGAATGAAGACAGGCGCAGCTTGGGAGCATCACTGGTGGCAGAGACAAGGGAGTTGGCACCATGCGGTGCTGGCACATGCCAAGGCTGCTCATGCAGGAATTAGGGCACTAGGACAGCACTCAGCCTGCCAGGATGGCAGGGCACAGCTCTCCTCCTGCCCACTGGGGCTCTGCCCACCCAGCCGAGGTCCGGCAGGGCTTGCACAGACAGACAGCAATGTGCTGAAGATGCCACCACCCTGCTGGGGACCACAGGCTTCCTCCCACCCAGAGCTGGGAGCTGCCCACAGCATCTCTGCCTACCTGCCCTGCCGCAGGCCCTGTGCTGGACCCGGGGACAGCCATCCCCCTGTCCCCTCCCGCTGTCACACTTAGAAGCCATTAAAATAATTGAATGCTTTAAATATTCAGCGCTTGGCTTAAATATTCATCAGCAAAGTTATTCTGATTGCTAAACTGCATCAGCACAGCCTGGGAAACGGTTCCTCCCAGCAGAGCTCCCCCCACCCCCGTGCACAGCCGGGCCCACCCCGACCCTCACGTGGGCACCCACGGGCATGCGTGCACACACATGCGTGTACACACATATACACACACACATACGTGTGTGTGCACACGTGCACCTCTGCATAGACATGCATGTGCATGCATGCACATGGAAGGATGCACACAAACACACTCCCAGTGAGGGTGAGTGCGGGCAGTGGGAGCAGCGGGGTGGGGGGTGCGGGGAAGTGGAAGCAGTAGGGGGGCACTGGGAGCAGTGGGGGGTACTGGGAACGTATTTAGGTGGCTGATTTGTACCCCCTGCCTGAGCTGTGCTCCTCTGGGTAAGGCTGGGGGGTGCCCAGCCCAGCCCTGCCTTCAGCATCCCCATCACTGCCCACTCTGGCACCAGCAGCCTAGATCCCACTCCAGGACTACTCTGGGAGTGTCCCCCACACCCCCATAGCTGCATCACCCAGGTTCCTGCCATAACCTGAGTCTCTGGGTGGTGGTCTGGCAGCTGAGCATCCTTGAGCCTTGCATTATCTACATATGTTCACAAGGGGGAAGGACAGATTAAGGATTGAGCTGTAAAAAAATGGTAGTGAGTGACTGTCCAGAGCTGAGCTCATTGCTGGGAAGGCCTCGCTTTGAACCCCCTTGCCCACCCCATCTGCTCCCTAGTGGTACCCCAGCCCTTGTGGTGCTGCAAGCCATTGCTTGCTGGGGACGTGCAACAGGGAGATGCCTTTGGACAGGAAAGGAGGGTTTGCTCTCATATCCGCCAGGCTGATCCACCTAGCTGGGCTTGGCAAAGCCACTTTACTCCTCCTAAGTGCTCGCTGCATGATCCTATCCTTCAGGCTGGCTCCTGGCAGGGATGTTCTCCGCCAGCTCTGCAGATGTGTCACCACATGTCGCTTGCCAGCGTGATGGCAAGGTGTGCCCAGTCTCAGCCGTACCACCCTACGCCCTTGGCTCCGACGAGCGGGTGACACTCTCCCTGCTGCTCTGTGTTCTTTTGGCCCCCGAAGACTGACCAGGATGGCCTGAACTGGGGAGTGAAGGAGAACACCAGTAGAGCATCCCCTGCAAAGCCGGGGGCAAAGTGGGACCTGCTGGGAGCTCTGAGAGGGGTAAGAGCTTTGCGCTGCCTCTTGAACTCCTCTTGTCTTCTGCTGGGCTTGACAGCGCTCTGGTATAATCTTGCATTAGGAGACAAAAGATCATTTCTCGACATCTTTGTTCCTGGAAGGGAGAAACTCGGAGAAAAGAAATAGAATCAAGAGCTGGTAAAACCCATGGCTGGGAGCAAAAGATGCCCTGAAAAGAGGAAAACAACTTGCCAGGGGCAGCAAAACCTCTTTCACCAGAGACAGGTGAAACCAGAGCCAACGCCCGCTTTTAAAAGGGTTTTCCTTCTTCACTGAGATGCGCTGAGGAGCGGCAGCATCGTGGGAGCCTGTGGGGAGCCCCCACATCCCCGGCCAGGCAGCTGTTTCCTCCACCTTCCCATCTGGAGTCTTGCAAGAGGCAAGATCTGAAGTTCAGCACCTTCAGGAACTGGGGAACAAGTTCATCATGTGAAGCCTCAGAGCCCTCCAGTGAAGGTCTGAAGCCATGCAGCACCTTCCTGGGTGAAACCCGCTGGCGCTCCTGCATCCACAGCCCTCGTCGTGAGTGTTGTCGGTCGATAAAGAGCTTTTGCCTTTCACACAGGATGCGTTTTCTGTCCAGCAGCTGGCTGGTGGCGAGGGTGTTACACGTGGGTGCTGGTGCATAAGTGCATTCCCTTGTGCACACGGGTGAGGAGTGGGGAGGTGGAAACGGCCCCGGCAAAGCTCTGCAAACAGCACCGATAAAATTGTTCCTCAAATACCTAAAGCAAGCTTAGATTTCAGCAATCTCGCTCCAAAGACGGCTCCTGCATACATTTCACAGGCTAGAGCTTCATCGCTAATCCTGAAGAATCATGTATTTTGCATCTGCATTTGCCATTCAGATTTGCACCGCAGCAGGCTGTGCCATCCGGGAGAGGATGCCATGCCGGGACTGCTGGCGTGCTGGGGGGCTGGAGCCTCCCCATGCCAACGCTCAGCCAGACCCAAAAGCAGAGCGGAGCGGGGCTGCCTGCCTTCCCGGGCGGCTGCTGAGCGCTGGGAAGGAGTCGCTGGTTTATCTGATACGATTTAATCAGCCCTATAATTAGATTAATTTGTTGATTTGATAGCAACCCATTTTTCGCTGTTAGATTTGTTTATGTGTGTTTTATGCTTCAGTTTAGCAATAAAATAGGAACTGAGCAGGTGGGAACGTCCCCCCTGTGTGCCCGTGCTCTGCCCCTACAGAGTGCCTGGGTTGGGGACATGTGTCCTGGAGCCCTGCTGGCTCCTAGTGTGGGGCACGAACAGGCAGGAAGGGCAGCTGCAGGGCTGATGGGGAACAGTCCACTGCTGGGAGAGTGCATCCCTACCAGGGCAGCTGGCGAGGCCAGAGGTACCTGGGATGGTCCCCCGTGGCAGGAGGCACCTCATGCCCTGGGCTTGTCTCAGGGGAACAGCCGCAGGAGCTGAGGGGCTGCAGCCTCCTGCTTGCTCCCCACTGCCTGGGGTCTCTCGCAAAGGCTAGTTCTGCTTGCTGAAGTGGGTTGCATTTTCTTGTGATGGACGAGCATGCAGCTGACCTGAATCTGCTGCATCCTTTCCCCTGTGTCAGCAGAGGACCTGCGGCCAGTCCCACGCCAGCCACCTCCCTGCATCTGAAAGCAGCATCTCCTAAAAGAAAAAAAACCCAACCAAACTTGCTTGTTTGAGGGGGTAGTAGATGGGCTGCAGAGCATGTGGCAAATGAGAGGATGCTTGAGCCAACTTGGCAAGGCTGGGTGAAGAGAGGGCTTCAGAAAGGCTTTGCTCACCTCTCCGGGCTCTCCAGGCTCACCCGCCCTGGCAGCGTGGCATGGCAGCCAGCAGCTGCTGCTGACGGATGCGGATGGACATGGCCCTCATGACGCCTTCAGCTATGGGCTCTGCCTGCCCCCTGCCAGGCCTTTCCCACCAAGGAGCAAGCGGCTCTCATGGGATGGGAGCAGTGCAACAGTGTGCACGGGGGCAGGATGAGTCCTGACCCTCCTCCTCCTCCTCCTCGATGCTCTCCCCATGGCTGCGACAGGGTGGGAGGTGTATCAGACCACATCACCCGAGGTGGCTGCCTGCTTCCAGGTGCAGGACAGACATGGCATGCCCTTCCATTGGCTCAGGGCCACTTCTGTGGCAGGTCGTTCCTTCACCTCGTCAGCAGCTAATGTGGCAGCACCATTTGCCGGGCTGGCAGCCACCCCAGAAGCCCTTTCTGGCAAAGGGAAAGGGCTGAATAATTAAAATTAAATATAATGATTTAGGGAGGGGTGTGGAAGTCTGGGGGAAGGCAGGCAGGAGAGATGTGGAGCGAGCGTGAAGGTTTGCTGGAGAAGCCAGTGCGAGGAGCTCTTTGATGGGCAGCTCCTTTGATCAGAGATCTGAATATAGCCCTCACGTTTCCTCCGTGTGAGCCTGGTGCCTAATTACCAAACGGCAGGGCCGCTTTGAGTCCTCGGCACGCTGCTGTAATAGATTTCACCACGTCCAGCCTGGAGAAGGACATCGATTCTCCCCGCAACCGCAGACTCATGCTAAACATTGCGTCCTATCGATTTTTTCTTTCCCCCTCTTTTTCCTTTTCCTTCTTTTTTTTTTTTTTTAAGAATTTTCTTTATTTTCATTAAATCATTAATCAGGGAGAAATCTACATTTTCATCATTTCTATGGCTGGAGAGGAAGAGCGGAAAGTTATATTGCCATAGAAACCGTTCCCTACCATTCTCAGCCTCGGAGCAGTCCCTCTTGTGCTGTCTCTTGTCAAAAGGCGTAATTGTTGCTCCTGATCTTCACTGCTCAATTAGCAGTGATGTCTCCCTTCAAGTTAATTGCTGGAGATGGGAGGAAGTAGGACAAATGTAACCTTTTAGATGAAAAGATCTCTCCCCCCACCTTCCCCGCCTTTCCTCGCTTGCATGTGCTCGAGGGCCCTTCTGCAGAGAGCTGCAGTCGGGGGGAGACCCACCAGCCTGGGCAGGAGTTGCAGCATGCTCCATCATTCCCGTACAGCGCTGGGGACCCCTCTCCATCTTCCTCATCCATGGCAGGACCCCTTTCTATCCCTGCTTGTTTCCCTCTACCTCTTCCAGCAGTGTCAAACACCAGCTCAGTCTCTCCCCAGTCACCTCAGTGCTGCTGGTGTCACCCACCCCAGCGTCTCCTGGGCTGGGGCAA
Source organism: Bucorvus abyssinicus (assembly GCA_009769605.1). Lineage (NCBI taxonomy): Eukaryota > Metazoa > Chordata > Aves > Bucerotiformes > Bucorvidae > Bucorvus > Bucorvus abyssinicus. Next base: position 18,966,741 of record CM020041.1, on the reverse strand, counting down.
CCCTTGAGGATGCTCCAGGGTTGCTGGTCCAGCTCACACGCCATAGTCCCATGCTGCAGCAGAGCTAGGATGGGTCTCCTGCACCAACACCGGCTCTTGGTGGGTTCACAGTGATGGAGTGTCCACGGCCCAGGAGCAGGGGGACTCCTGCACATGTCCAGAACTAAAAACTGGTGGCAAAACAGGGCTGAACGTGGAGCTTATAGGTGGGAAAACAAGTGTGAGGATTTCTTCCCACAGAAATAAAACCAAGAACACCAGGGCAGCTCGCAAACCTGTTTGATAGGAGCAGTGACCCCGGGCAGGAGGGGAGCTCAGAAATGCTGCCTGGGCAAAGGGTTTTTGCAGCCTGGAGCAAAGACAGACAAGCCAAACAATACATTAAGGAGCAGAGAAGTGTGGCAGCTGCCTGTACTTTCATGGTCTGAAGAAGAGCCCTTAAACAACAACTGGAGTGTTTGTAAGACACAAATCACCCTGTCCAGGCACAACGCGCAGGGCACAGACCCACGCGGCACTGCCAGATGTGTGCAACAGCCTGGGCAGGTGGCAGCAGCAGTGAGGACATGCAAGGACTCAGACCCAAGGGTCACCCCAAAGCAGGGACAGGACAGCCTGGCCAAACCTGTGGCACAGGACCCCCTGCCCAGGTACCAGCTAATGAAACAAATGAGCTCTTGAAGCTCAGGGTGGTGGTGAAGGCAACGTGGACCGGGGGTTAACAGCGGCAGATGGAGGGGGTGAGAGAATCCAAAGAGTTGTCCGGCAGACAGGAGTTGGATGTAAGGAAAGAGGGTGTCACCACCCATAGGGGACACTGGGGCACCCTATCAGCCCTGGAAGACCACCAAGAAGGTCCAGGGTAGATCCAGCTAGAAGAAGCTGACAGCAAGAAGGGGTGATACTGCCTTATGACAGTCCTTTGCCCCAGACCTGCTGTCCCCAGCTCCATGCTAGGACCTGAGGCGTTCCCTGCAGACCTCCCCTCAGGGTCCCCAGCTGACTTTTGGGTAATAATCCATTGTGATGTCTCCAGCTGTCCTGATGCACCCTTACTATGGAGTTTTCTTGGTGGTGGTGGTGATTGCTACAGCTACATGCACCTTTGAGGCTTGACCCCTTCTACAGCAGTGATGGGAAAGGCGTCACTGATGTCCTTGGGCATCTCTTTGCCTTTCTGTGACATCTCCCCTACAAGGATCCCATTGCTCCAAATTGGCCCAGAGCAGGAAGAGCCCTCACACCCTGCACTGCCTCTGCTTGAGCTGCATTGCAGGAGGTCTCAGCTAATCGAGAACCATGGCTACAATGCCAGGACAGAGGACACTGAGTGGAACCTCTTTTTTAGAGCAGCTCTGTTTCCAGTACTAGATCCAGGCAGAACTGCAGCTAGAAACTCCCCAAGGATGCTCTAATAGTTCGTGTCATACTCAGAAGGTCTTGAGCTCAGCTGAGAGAGACCCATCTCCTTCAGCAAGCCTATGGCAGCAGGAGACCAAGCAAAACCCCGCTCAGCATAACCAGCCCTTGTTAAAAGCAAAACCTCGCTGTCGCTCAGCAAATCACTTGCAGGAGAACCCAGCCAAGAGGTAGATGAGCAGACTGTTCATCCCCACTCCTGCTCTTGCCGTTACACCCAGCTCCAGGCTGGTTACTATTAGGGTAGACATGTTGGACAGCAGAAAATTTGGGAGCAAGGTGTGATGGTGGTGAGGCCAGCAGAAACCGTGAAGCAAGGGGAGCCCTCACCTTGAGATGATGGCGAGGGACATGGGCACTGCTGCTAACACCTTGATCAGGGGCAATTGATGCTCACCAGCCCACAAAGACACGGTCGTGACTGCTGGTGGGCTTGGGCCCTCTGGCTGATCTTCTTCACCATTCTGCCGAGTCAGCCAGTAATTACTCACTTTCATCTCACAGAGTGGAGAGCCAATCTCATAAAGCCAGAATTAGGTTACTCTCCCAGCTCCTGTCACTCACAAGATGTATTGCTGAGTGAATCCACCCTCAGCCACTGCTCTGTGGCAATCTCCACTCTGCTGGACCAAGGCCAGTCTCTGCCTGGATTCTGCTGGACTGAGCTCCTCCTGCTCCAGAGCCACCTGTCCTGGCTCCTCCTGGGCTTGGTTTGAAAATTACCCACCACAGCCCATGCATCAGCTCTGGGGCCACCTTGCAAATGCTGCCCTGGCCATGCAGGCACCTTCTCTAATGCCTGCGATGCTCCTTCTGTAACCCTTGGGATGCTCTGGGAAGTCTTTAAGCCACGTGAGACTGCAAAGAGGCATTTTGGGGGCTGAACGCAGGGAAGAATCACTCAAGGATGCTTCCCTACATAGATGAGCACTTCCCTGGCCCCTTGGCTCCGGAAGGCATGAAGGAGCAATTGTCAAGCTGGGGCTCTGTTCCCACTTCCCTTCCACTGGATGCAAACAAGCCCTTAACATTTAAGCAAGTGCCTCTGCTTGTGGAGACACGCGGGGTGCCGAGTGCTCACTTCAGCATGCCTTGTGACTCACAACCTCTGCAAGAAGGTCGGAGAGAAGGTTGGTGGGGGGAAGAGCACCAGAGGCACCAGGCAGCTCCCCTCCCATTGGCACAGTTGGCAGGAGGCAAGAGCACTGGTCACCCTGTCACCCGGGCCCTGCTGCCGTCCCCTGGCTCTGTAGCTTCTGCCACAGCTGCAATTAAAGCTCACCCTGAATGCTACATTAATGTCAGGTTTGCATCTGATTTCCCCTGTGCCAGGTAAGGAGGGGCCGGCAGGCTTGGAGAAGGATCACACGTGGCAGCTTTTAATAGAAACCCGCCCGCCTGTCACTGGCTTCTCATCATTCCTCTTGAAACGTCTGCTAATTACCAACAAGCGGTGTTCGCATTTTGGGTGTGACGTTCCCCTCTGCAGCCTGTCTCCCCCTCCTCCTGGTCTACACCCATGCTCGGGGGGTTTCAGGGAAGGTGAGGCTTGCAGGGTGGGCTCCAGAAGAGTGTGAGGACCTGATTTCTTCTGGAGATGGACCCAGGGGTGGGTGGAAAATGGCTCCTTCCAGTTGCTCTCTCCTCCCAGGCACAGACCTTGTTTTCAGGGAAGGACAGGTCCTCTAGAAGTGTCTGGAGAGTTAAACCTCATGGATTAGGGCTTTGGGATCACACCAGCCACCCCCCTCACCTTGGATGTGCTCTGCTGGACAAGGACACCACTGCCACCAGCTCTGCTTGGGCAAGACATGCACCCCTGCAGCAGGGTCAGCCTGCCCCACGCATCGATCGCCCCTTCAGAGCCATACCATGGATTGTGCCCAAGCTGCTTGGGGACACTGGGACTTGGGCAGTGGCATATGTCAACAGCCCTCATGTCCCAGGTGCTTTCCGGGGACATGCCACCTTTTTCTCCCATGCTCAGGCGGGGCTGGGGGAAGCAAACATGGAGGCAGGGATGGGATGGGGACCTGCTGCCGGTGATGCTCTGTGGGGACCAAGACAGCTCTGACCCCATGGGACATCTCCTTTGCCACTCGCCCTTTATTTGGGATCCCTCCTGGGGCAGCATGAGGCAGGGGGCTGAAGGAGACATCAGACAGGGGAACACAAGGTTGGGAAAAGGGCTGGAGGTTTGTTTCAGAAGGCATCCCAGGGAGGTGCACTGCTGAACAGCCTCCTGCCCCCTCATACCCCAAGCACTGGGTCTCACTCACTGCCTCATGCCAGCCACCCCCTCCTGGTACCCAGTTTGCTGTGGTATTGAGTGCTCAAGCATCACCATGTTGCAAGCAGAGCCCAGAGAGGGGCTGGAGAGGGGGGAGCTGAGCCCAATTCCAACCATTCCTAATGCAGGGATGCCACTTGGGACCCTCCAAGGTGAGGTCTCCTCTCTGCCAGCCCCGGCAGCATCCTGCTCCCCTGCATGTCCCAGCTGCATGCGGAGATGGAGAGTAGTAACTACACATGGGGTTTCCAGTGCCTTAGAAATTTTCCTTTTACCCCAGTGCAATCTCCTTCTCTCCTCTCACCAGCACCAGGAGTGGTGGTGGGGTGGGAGAAGCGGGGAACTATATGGGAGACCTCCAACTTTACCCACCCTCCTCCTGAACACTGAGGCTGCTGCAGTTTTGGTGTTTGGAAAGGGGTCAAGGCAGGTGCTTCGCTGGCTGGGGAGCCCACCCAGCATGGGGATAGGCACCCCAAGGCACCCAGCTCCTGGGGGGCTGGCCGGCTTCTGCCGCCACCAGGGTGAGTGACAGCTCCCAGCCCCCATCCCACCTCCCCCCTTGTCAATCCACTGGGGAATTATTTATCCTGACAATAGCAATTGTCTGCATGGGCCCTTCCCCCTCCCCAGCACCTACCCCAACAAAGGAAATCATCCTGATATGAAAGGGAAAATTAAATTACCCCAATAAAGACTTAGTGCTGCTTTAATGACATCACCAGACTCAGGCGCTAATTAGCTGAGTACAAAGGAAGCTAAATGTGAAAACGTGAATTTTTGTTCCCTTTTCTCCTGTCGTAGAGTCTCGGGAGTGGGAGTCTTGGCAGGCATGGCAGGAGGAGATGCTCCCGCCCGGCTGGGCGGCTGCGGGCATGTGCCAGGCTCCAACAGCCGGGTGCTGCCACTGCCAAGCGGAACCGGCGGGAAGAGCTCCCTAAGGTTTGGGGAGATGCATAGAGCACCTGGAGCCCATTTGGATCCAGCCGGGGATCCCCAGGTTGCCAGCCTTGAATCCTGCTCTGTGCCATGCTCGGGCATGCAGCTCCTCTCGCCTTGTTCACACATCCACACACCTCGCAAGGCATAACCGCACTGCACATCTCACACCTCTGACAGTGAGTGTGCCCTGCCCGCACACGCCTTGTACACACCATGCTGCACGCGTGCACACGCGCCATGTTTCACACACAAACTGTGCCCACTTTTCATGCTGCACGTGAGGGACGGCCATACACTCCTCACTCTGTGCCTGAACATACACCTCATGATGGACCCACATCTCCCATGCACCCTGCACGCTCACACACCTTCACCGCACACCTGCACTACGTGAACAGGCAGCTCACACTGCAGACACCGGGTGTACACACCTCACACCATGTATAATGCTCAACCCCTTGCCCCAGGACTGTGTCCCCTTGCTTTGGGCAAGCATCTGCAAGGCGAGCATGTCCCTGAGCCCTGCCTACATGACCCTGACACCCAGGACAGCTCCAGCACCTCCCTCTGAGCCCTGCCGAAGCTGGCTGCCCTCCTTCCTCCCCACACCCCATCGTTTCTGTTTGCAGCTTGCAGCCTTGGCCACCTCCCATGCCCTGCCATGTTCCCCCCCGCATTGCTGCAGACCCCTGCCATGGATGCGCTGGCCCGCAGCACTTGCAGCTGCCTTAGCACCCTGCGTTCTCCCCGGCATTGACTTACCAGTGCAGCTATGCCGTTTTTCTTCCAGTCCCAACTGAACAGCGACAGCGCTGCGACAGCCCTGGGAAGAGCTGGCAGCATCCCAGAGCTGCTCAGACTCGGGGTGCTGGTGCTGTGTGAGACCCTGCAAAGGGCCAGGGGATGGCTGGCCATGGGGAGCTACAGCAACCTCCCAGCAAGAAGAGAACCCCAGCCCTAGGGCTGCCCCGTGGGATCAGAGCACGCCTGAATGCCTTCCCGGACAGGGGAAATGTAGAGGGGGAGCATCTTTGCATCTTTTCATTTGCCTCCATATTTGGGGATGTTTTTTCTTGTCGGAGGTGATGTTATATCTAATCCCCCAACCCTGGATGATTTCTCCCTCTGTATGAGCAGCCGGCGGGGCTGTGGCAATGTGAAGGGGACTCCGGCAGAGGCACCCGAGCTGGCCACGGGCCGAGCAGCACCGTTCCTGCTGCCACGGGTTGTGGGGAAGGGAGGGGGCTGCTAATACATAAAGCCTCATTTTAATTAAAGCTTAAATTATCCAGAAAGCCAGGATATTTCTGCCTTCACCCTGAGCCTCACCCCAGCTCCTTGGCTGGCTTTTGCAACCCCTCCCCAGCACACAGAGACAAATCAGAAAAATTTGGGGGGGCATGTATTGACATCTGCTCTTGCAGGCTGTTCGCTATAGCCTGCTCAGGCCCGACTGGCAGCGGAGTAACTCTGTCCCAGTGCCACCAGTTGCTCCCAGCTGTCCCTGAGGGAGGCTGGCCTCTGGGCACGCCCTGGGCAGACAGCTTTGCCTGCAGCCTTGCTACTGGCTCCTGAGTGGGGTGGCCCTCCTGGGGCCCAGCCGTTCCACTGGGGATTTAAGGGGATGACAGTCACCCCACCCCATTACCCTCACCTCCCACTGCTGGGGTTCATCTGAGAGGGATGGGTGTGAATGCCTCCGTGCCTCCTTAAAATGACATAGCTGGTCTCCATGGCAACTCTTCTCTGCCTTTCGCCTCAGACCAAGAGCATCATCTGCTCCATCATCCCTGCAGGCCAGGGCCCAGCCTCCCCTGAAAGGGGCTGAAGGGGTGCTGAGGCTGAGAGACCCCCACCTGCCCCATGCCTCTGCCCTGCTGGCAGTGCCAGCTCACACGGCTCCCTGGCATGTGGTCCGTGGGTGGCTGGAGTGGACCCACCTGGCTGGAGTATCCTGGTCCCCAGCTGCCCCCATCCTCCTCTGGCAAGTGCCTCTGCCCCTTCCCACAGGGACCAGTGCCACGGGATGCCTGGAACGGCCATGGCACAGCCAGGGCTGTGGGAGCAGCAGGACTGTGTCTGGATGGAGCTGGGACCGCTGGTGATGCTGTGTGGCCCCCACCCACGCTGAAGATTTGCAAATTCACAGTGAAGGCCCTTGCTCCATGTCCATCTCCTCCTGCGAACAAGCAGGCACATGCTGGTTGGACTGGGAGGCAGGTGAGCGTCACTGGCAGAGCGGAGTGGGGTTGCACCAGCGATACCAACCTGCCCATCAACCACTCAGACCCTGCCGTGAAAATGAGAGGGCAGAGCAGAGTGGCAGGGAAATTGTCTGGCTCTCCAGCAAATCCCACCACCCCCTGCCTGGCGTGGTGGGGCTGGACTCAGCCTCTAACCTGGCACATTTCTAACTTTCCCTTAAATGTCTCTAAGCCATGGCAAACTGGGTTGGCAGAGCTGTGGTAGCATGGATCCAGACATCCTTCTCCAGCCCTGAGGATGCAGGGCCCTGGTGACATGGGCTGCCAGCCCCGGGGGCTCTGAGGGTGATTGTGGGTGGGGATGCACACAGGGAGGAGGGAGATGAGCACATGCACAGTGCGCAAGGGCAGGAGGGATGGAGGTGTCTGTGCGTGGGACACGCGAGAAGTGAAGGTCCATGTGAATGGGGGGAACGTGCCGGGGTGAAGGGGTGTGCGCACACTGGGGTGTGTGTGGAGATGTGCCTGTGCACGAGCGTATGTGTGTGTACAGCGGGGGTGTGGAGACATGCACGTCCCCTCCTGGCACATTTTCTCCTCCAGACTGCACCAGTGTTGTCTTACTTAAGACATTCCTGCCTGGGGGCTCCAGGGCTGCCCCAGCCCTGCCCATGCCCCCACAGAGAAGGCAGCTCCCCAGGGAGCTGCCTTCTTCCCAGTCGCTCCTTTGGCAGGTGACATCTCCTAACTCTTCCACGGCATTCCCCCATGCTTGGTGTCATCCCACTGTCCACCAGGAGCTGCACGCTGTTGCCTCTCCCCAGCATCCCGGCGTGTGCGCCGCAGCGTGTGGGTGTGTTTATTTATAGGGCTGCTGCTGAGCCAGCATGTTGTGTGGGGGCTCGCTTCCCCCCCTCCAGCCCGGCTCCTTTTCCTGCTTCTCAGACTGGGCACAAGATGCCCCAGTGCCTGCTGGTGTGCAAATCTACTTACGGAGGGAGGTTATAACCGGGATCAGGCTGGTTCCGGTGCTCTCTCCCAGCAGAACCATCCTGTCCATCAGCCTGCACCTTGTTTCCACCTTGCTTGGCCCCACTGCAGCCTCCAGGCTTGCCTGAGGTCCTGCTCTTGGGTTAAACCTCCCTCTCCAGAGGCACATGTGTCCTGAGGTCTTCTCCTGCAGCCAATCCTCCAGCCTCACTGTGGTTTTTGGAGCACACCTGGTGCTCCCAACTTGCCCTGGCCACCTTGCCCATCCGGCTCCTGCTCCAACAAGGGAGCCTGCCTGTGCCTGGGGGTCAGGGTGCAGGGATGTGCTGCTGCAGACCACTGCGTGCTCAACCCAGGACACTGGCCTGTTTGCCTTTAGACTACAGGGAGACATGGAAAAGGCACATGGGGATCCCGAGGAGAGCATGTTGCAAAAGCATTCCCTATGTGCAGACTTTAAAGCACCTCAGTGACTGCTTGTGAGTTCTGGATCAGTGCTGCCAGGATGAGGGCATGAAGGTGGCAATCCCCATGCCACGGGATGCCCCATGGGGCTTCAGCAGCTATCAAGCTGATGAGAAGATAACTGGAGGCTCAGACGACGTGGGAAGATCCCCCTGGTGTCAAGTTTCGCTCTTTGCAATGAGATGGGCTACGGGGAATATGTCAGAGTAGGGCAGGACCTTGCTTTACAGGCACCCTGCGGTGATGAAGCACCAAGACCCAGCTTCCAGAAGGACTTGGTGAAGAGACAAGGGGATGGGGATGAGTCAGGGGCTGCCAGGAGGGTGCATGTGTGTTGGTACCCAGTGCCTCGCTGGACTCAGGCTGCTGCAGAGGGGCATGGTGGGGCTGGGCAAACTGTCCTGATGCCAGAGCTCCCTGGCATGGGGGCCTGAGCTGCTGTGGACGCCCCTCATGCCCTGATGAGAACGGCCACCAGACCTCTGAGGACACTAGGCCAGAGCCAGTAAACCGGACAGGGTCCGGATGCCACGGCCCAGCCCCGCACTGGCTGGCCTCTCATTTGTTCTCATTAAAGGCTGGCAGGGTGTCTAATTAGGCGACGTGAGTGCCAGCTCCCTGCTGACAGACACCTGTGCAGACAGACCTCCTCCTCGGCCTGCCTCGTAATTAGCTTGCAGGATGCTGCCACTCCGCCCGGCAGGACCTGCTCTGGCACCGGGAAACAAAGCTCTTCCTCGCCGGGACATGGCGCAGTGCCAAGCCCTACAGACTGCTGCCGGGGCTGACAGCATGGCTGGTGCTGTGGCCCCTCGGCATGCAAACCCCATGACCATGGCATCCCAGGGGTCCATCCCCCTGCATCCTGCTCCTGCAGGTACCACTGTCACCTCCAGCGCCTGAGGCGTGGGGCAGAGTTACCTCAACAAGGGCACCCAGCTTTTTTGCCCCCTTATTCACCCCAGGGCAATGCCCTGGGCACCTCCAATCCATGGAGGGAGTGAGCTGTGGCTTTCTGCACCCACTCGAGCAGCTTGCGGGCAGGGGCACAGCGACGATGGGGCATCTTCATAGCCTTGTGAACTGTGCAGGGATAACGAGCCAACGGCCGCTTTAATTAGATTAATTGGCTCCCATTCGACTCCAGAAGAGCTGTCAGGCTGCAAGTGCATTCCTGCTGTACCTGGCTAATTATGGCACCGCGGCCGCCACTCTGCAGTGCTTACGGCCACAGAGAGCCGGCACCAGGCAAACCCATGCTGGGGAGATGCTGCTGGGCAAGGGATACTTGGAGAACTAGAGGAGGAGGAAGATTGGGCAGTTCTGAGGATGCTCCAGGCACTGAGGAAGGGGCAGAGCTGTAGGAGACCAAAGATTTGACCCTGTGAGGAGCTGGGGTGCAGAGATGGGGTTTGAGGAGCCCAGGAACAGAGGATGGGGATCCAGGCTGGGAAAGATGTTGGCGGCAGGAACTAGAGGTATGCAGGGACAAGAGCTAGAGGGTGGGGTGCCCTGGGTGGGAGGCCAGTGCTTGGAGCACCCAGATGAGCACAAGTGGTGGGGGAAGCTGTGCCCAAGCCCCCTGGACTGTTAGGGAGGAGTGGGTGGTGGGATTGGGCTCTGTCCCTGGTGTTTGTGTCCAGAGAAAGAGTTGTCAGGCTGACACTGAGCAGCTGCTGGGCAAGTGAGGGAGGAACTTTCCCAGCTCTGTCAGGCCCAGCGAGCTCCTGTCTGGCACTGGAGCTGCTCAGAGGCACCGGCTATCTATAAAAGCCACCCACAAGAGAAGCAAGGAGGTGATAGTCTAAAAATAACCACCTGGGCTGGGGTGGCAAGCCACCACTTCCCCACTGACTGGAGAGTGGGAGGGAGAACTGGGGGTTATTTTTATCCGTCTTGTCCTCAGCCTGTTATTAAAGTGCTGGCCTGCAGTGCCCACTGCAGCTGGAGCTGCAGCCTTGGCCCACGCAGATGGCCTCTGCTCCAGAGCACTGCGTTTTCCTTCAGGCACAACCTACTGATGGCCACCGCTGGGATTGCAAAAAGGCTGGTGAGCAGGAGTTTAGCAGCTCCAGGAGGCAAATGATGTGCCATACACCCCTACGCATCCCCCACAGACACCCCACAACCCCTCTGGGGACCAGGGCTACAGCAGGCAGCTGTTACTCCGAGGATTTGCCCAGCTGTGGGATGCCAGCAGCTCCCCAGGGTGTCTCCCATGAGAGAGGAAGCAACTGTGCTCATGGGTTGGGAAGATACACCTGCACACATGTACACACAGAGCATCTAGCTGATCCTGCACACCGCCTCGTGACGGAACACCAGTGCAGGGCACTGGCACGGGCTGGATCCTGCATGCACTGGAGACACCCACCTGCTCAGTGCAGAGGAGGGGAAGGGCTTGCAGGTATGGGTGGGCACCCCTGAGTGCCTGCTGTGGATGCTGCCTGCGCCAGAGCTGTCCTGGCATCCTGGAGTGGGGGGCACAGGTTGCCTGCATCCATGAAAGATTGTGGTGGGTTTCATCACATGGCTCAGCAATAGGCCCCCAAGCCCCACTGCAGTTCCCCAGGGTACTCCAAGCACCCATATGGACCCTGCAGCCCCCAAAACCCACATGGCCTTATAAGGTACCAACCTGCAAATCTCCTAAACTCAAACCAGGTCAAACCACACATCCCTGAGCACCAATGCAATGTCCTGAGATGTCTGCCCAGCCTCTGAGAGCCAGCACACATCCTCCTCATGCCTACATGTCCCCAAGTGATGCCTGCACAGACCCTGCACCCCAGCGCTGGTCCCCACATGGGGTGACCGGAGAAGGTGATGGCACTGCCAGGAGGTGGGCAGAGGACAGCAGCTGGGAGAAGGGCAGGGAGGAAGTGAAGGCGGCCAGGTCCATCCTCAGGTATGTGTAGGCCATATTCAGCTGGGAGCTTGTTAGCCAAGACATTAGCAGCCCTAGCAAAGAGCTGACGCGGCTGCAGCTCACACATCCCCAGGGCTCCCAGGGGAGCCTGTGTTTCGATTCGTGCCGCACACAAGGCCCCCAGAACAGACGCAGCTTGGATGAAGTTATTTTTTCACTGGTGAATGTTAATCCCGGCTCAGATAATGCCTCTGCAGCGGCTCGCCTGGGCCCCCCTCCAGGCTGGCTGCGAGGGGTGATGAGTGCGGCAGCCTTACCCCATGCCTCACTCTGGCATGCTGATGTGCCCGTGGCAAAGCACCATGCCCAGGATGGGGGGCAAAGGGAGGAGGGTGGGTGAGCTGCCCATGCCCAGCACCTAAGGGGCTGGCGTGGCCCCATGTCTGCTGTACATGAGGGGACACCCTCAGTATGGGGCCAAGGGGGTGTCCCTGTGTCTTCCCTGTACCCCTCATGGGGATTGGTCATTAGTGGATGGGCAGGGGGCGGTCTGGTACCCCTGGCTCTGGTTCTGCAAGGGATGTGAAACAGAGCAGGGTGGTAGGAGCGGAGAAAGGGCTTCCCCAGCTGGCGAGGAGGATGTAATTGTACCGTACAGATTGAGCCTGTCAGGCATCCCTCCGACAGCGCATCCCGGGGCGCCTTCACTGTAAATAATAAATAACAGCCCGGGGAGGAGGGGATTAACAGGGACAGGCGAGGCAGTTATTTCCTAATTGATGGTTTTGCATTCCTGCGGAGGCTGGAGCCGCAGCCACCCTGATGCCATCGCGGGGAGCAGGCGCCTCCTCCCCACGGCTTCGCCAGGGAAATGTGGGCAGGGGAAATGTGGGCAGCTCCGGGGCAGAGCGAGCAGCTGGGGCACAGCTGTGGCTGTGTGGGTCCCACATGCCCTGACAGGGAAAAGCCCTTGGGGTCCAACTGGGGCTCGATGCTTTTCCTCTTACCATCTATTTAACTTCATTTCTACTAAACCTTCAGAGGAGGGACCAAATTCCCAGTGTATTGCCCCATCCCCTGCTCAGAGAGGCTGGGGTGCAGGTTGTTCTATCTCCTGTGTTGCCCAGGATTTGGGGCATCGCAGCTGGGCAGGGGAGAGGAGTGGGATGAGGTACCCAGGCAGCCCAGACTGCTTGAATTTCCACGTGGGTTTAGCTGAGCTAAAACCAGCTCTGGGAGGAAGCTTGGCCGGTTTTGGAGATATAATTATGTATAAAAAAAGCTTGGCCTTGTTTCTGCAGGGAGGAGCTGTGTCCAGCTCTGCTACTCAGGACATGCTGGGACCTTATGGGTCCATGCCAGCCTTTGGGGAGCCCAGACCCTGGCTTGGCCACGGTGAGAGTCTTTCCCCTCCATCCAGCCAGTCTGTGGGCAGGGGGATGCCCAGCCACCATCATACATGAGGCTGGTGGCCCATTCCTGCAGCATGGCCTGGTTCCCATCCTGGATTATTCTCTCCCCACTGACGGGAGGGGGAAGAGCTCGCCGAGTGCCAGATGGTGCCATTTAATTTTTTTCTGGGTGAGGCCTGAATCTGTTTGTGCCCATGATCAGGACCTCGTGAGACCGACACAGGCAGCGCTGGAATCCTGCCTTCAGGCACAACTATTCCTCATCTAGAAACAGGATTCCCAAAAGGATCTTCCAAGGCTTTTCCTCACTTAGCGAACATCCCTCGCTGCATGGGGCAGCATGAGCGTGGTGACCCAGCCCCACCAATTGGGGCAAAATTCCTCTGCCTGCAGCCCTGCCAGCTCGCCTGCCTTTCCCAAGAGCTGCGGAACTGGGTCGGCTTAAGGGACCTGAGGAGGAGGAGGAGATGAGAAAGGCAGGGAGATGTCCGCCAAGGCAGAGCCTTCCCCGGTGCTGGGGCAGCGGCGCAGGTGCTGCCTGCCAGATTGCTGCCCGTGGCCTCCACTCAGCTCGCAATTATCTGGGGTAATGGCAGGGGAGGGTGACCCAGATAGCGCGGGGAGGAGGATAATAAGGAAGATGTAAGTAAGGCTTTGGGAACAGAAGATGGTGCGGGGGGGACGAGAGGGTGAGGAGGGGAGCTCCAAGATGAACCCTGAGCTGGGAGGTTGACCCGACACAGCCCAGAGCGTCCCTGAGGTGCACGTCATCTCTAATCCAGGCAATACACCCCTTGGTGACCTAAAATGGCCCCTCCTGGATCGATGGCCCTGTATGGTTTGGGGTAGAAAAAGGGGTAGGCAGAGGACAGGACGGACAACAGCGTCTCCCAAACAAAATATTCCTTTTCCAGGGTGCGCTCCTGGCTGGGAGGAGCGGAGAGGCTCAGAGAAATCTGCGCTGGAGGGGCTGCGCAATGCCACGCTGCCATAGTGAGCTCTGCTCGGCTTGCAGGAGGGGTACAGCTCTCAGCACGGGGCCACCCGCTGTCCCCAGGGCCAGGTGTCACAGCTATGGGGACTTTGCTGGAGGGCACCTTGCCGGAGAGCACCTGCAGGTCAGCAAAGAAGGGAGCAGGGCTCCTGCCCTTGCTGAGAACCTTTCCTCCCTGCAAAGGAACCACGCAGCAGTTCTGGGACCAAACCAGCAGACACCAAGTGATATCTCCTTATAAATCTCTCAGCCCTCTCCCATCATCCCTCCTCCACAAAGAGCTGAGGAAGCAGAGGTCTGAGCCAGCGCTCGTCCATCACCACGGAGAGGTGTCCCCACGCTGCCACCACCTGCTCCGGCCACCTTGGCAATCTGCTGTGGCCATTTCCCTGAGGGAAACACTACCTGTTTGCTGCCTCTGGGCTGCAGCAACTTCCCGTGACTCGATTCCCCCTCTGGCCCACCCTGGGCTGGGGGAGAGAGTACATCTTCCTTCTCCACTTAGGCTTTGAGGCTGATTTTCTGAGTCCAGCAATGAAAAGGACCAAAAGTGGGGACTGCCCGTCTGAGCATGATGTTGATGACTTCTAGTAATGCAGAGTTCTTTGTTTAAAGTAAAGGAAGCTGGGAATGGTGTGGGATCAGGCCAGCTCTCCTGGATCCCATGGTGGGAGGACAACCTCTGAGCTACCCCTAGCTAGGGACACTTGTCCCCAACTTGGTGGCCAGCCACACTTGAAGTGAAAGCCGAGGGTCTTTGTCCCAGCACGGTGAGCAGGTCCTGGTGGTGACATGTCCATGGCATAGAGCAAGGGTTCAGGTTCAGTTGGTTCTTGGCTCTGAGTTGCCGACCCCGCTGGGGCACAGGGTGTCATTCAAGGCTTTATTTGGGGGATTGGAGTTTGCCCCAATCCTGCAGCAGATGCAGAAGTAGTCCTGGGAAGGGAAGCTGCAGAAAAGAGACCTTCTGCTCCATCAGTGAGTTGTGAGGGTGCTGCTGGATGACCCCATATGAGCATTTTGGCCAGGAGGGTGTTTGCTGGTGGAGGAGAGCATAGCTGCAGGCACCAGCAAGGAGACGGGGATGAAGACCCTGCGGAGCAGCAATAGCGTTTCCAAGCAATCAGGGCTCATCGTCGCGCGATATTTTAAGTGGCAGTAAAGAAAATAAAACAGACAAGGGAGGGTGGGAGAGAGGATGTGCTGGAGGGAGCGGAGGAGCTGCCCCCCTTCCCTCCCACGCAGCCCCACATCTTCGGGGGACTGGATGGTCTGGGGTGATGCTAGTGGGGGGCCGGGGCACGGCGCTTTTCGCAGGCTGGGTTTCGAAGAGGACCACGACGTCTTCCATGACAGGCTCAAATGTGACTCAACGTCACCTACTTTCCACCACGACAAGTTCTGCCGCTTCATCTTCTCAGCGTAAATCTGGGGCTTGGAGTGCTCAAAACATGGCTGTGGAGGGGGGCTAAGGGGAGGAGGCCATGATGATGAGGAGGATGTGCTCCTTCCTCCTTTGCTCCCCTCTCGAGCTGTCCCTGAAGGTGCCTCCACCCTGCGGAAGGGAGCACCGAGAGCCCTGCAAAGCCACTCTTTCATTAATTGAATATTCAATTTTCAAAATAACCTTGAGGAACTAAATGAAGAGGCTGGGAAGAGATAGCTAATTGTCAGCTGCACCTGCTCAGCACACAACCACAAAAATGCTGCTTCTAGCTTCCTTCCAGCCCACTCACACTATTTATTTATATTTTTATTTCCCCTGAGCCGTTACGTCAATGCAGAGGGCACGGCAGCCTTGCAGGGCATGAGAAGCACGTCGAGCCCAGGTGTGTGGGGTGTGACAGGGGGACCGGGGCTGTACAAGCCAGCGAGTGGATGCCTGGCCCTGGGCGATGCTTTTTTGCAGGGCTGGGAGAGTGGGGTGGGATGTGCATGGGGATACATCCCTATAAGGGGTGCAGGCAGCCGTGCCTGCAGGTGCTGCATCTCGAGGTGGCCAGGGGGCTGATGGCTGCCAGGTTTGGATCACCCTAGCCTGTGCTGTCTCCTTGCAATGGGCTGCACGGGCTGGCAGCGACGGGGGCACCCGGCACCCGTGCACATGTCTCCATGCCACAGCCCAGGCTCTGCAGCCAGCATCACCAGGACGAGTCTGGGGATCAGCACCTTCGCTTGACTCCACTCCATGACTGCTTGTAGAGCGAAGCTGGCTTCTCCCTTCTTCCTCTGGGCAACTCCCGGCACCAGAGCCGCATCACATGCCTGCCCTCACCCTGGAAAAGCCCCAGTGCCCCTCTGTGCCAGCAGCCCCATCCGTGGGCCATTTTACCCAGCTCTTCCCAGGGTGCTGAGCCCCCAGCCTGGGCATCCAGGGCAGAGGGTGTCCTGCACACCTGACCCAGGAGCTGCGGGTGCAGGCAGGAGCACAGGGCGCTTCTGCAGCCAGCACATTCCTGCAACCGAGGCGCAGGTAGGGCTCTGCTCCTACCCCGGCAGGGAGCAGGCAGCACCCTGCAGGAAGGGACCTCGCCACAGGCGCAGCTGGATTGGGCCATATGCTGCCTTTCACCAGCACTGGCCGAGCCCATCTCTCCAAATCGCTTGTTGCCTCCACACTTGGCTGCATTAATAATCAGCCGGCTGATGGGGAAGGATTTACCAGCTGTTTTTCATGACTCCATTGGCCTCAGATAAATCAGGGAGGGGGTGTCACAGGGTGTTTGCCAGGGGCCTGATGGATGGTGCCGAGCAAGCGGATCGCTCACACACTGACACTTACAGACTCTGTCAGGTTGGTGGAGAGAGCAGGATTAATGGCCCCAATCAAGCGGGAAGGAATCGCTGGGGTGGTACCCAGCCCACCTCCCACTGCAGCATCGCGTCTGCCCTGCCTGTGCTCTGCATACGGGCTGCCAGCGGGGCCCCCTCCCCTTCCCAAGTGTCCCCACTGACCGGGCTGGTGTGGGCAGCTCCCCCAGCCCCGGCTGCAGGATGGAGATTAGCACTAAAGAGCTGAGCACACACAATATTTCCAAAGCAATTGCAAGCGAAGCAGGGAGCAGCTGTGGGCTGAGCAACCTTCCTCCCTCAATACGGGCAACATCTGGACACAGCAGCTGTGCCGGCAAGCGAAACCTGTTCGGGGTGAGGGGGAAGGGTGTGGGACCCCGTCACTCAGCATGGCATGTGCTGCTGGGCTGGTGATGAGAAACCTGCCTCTGGCTTCTGGTATCCGTTCATGGGCTGATTCTTCGGAGGCAGCACCCCTTCCTTGTGCTGTAGGCCCCCCATTGTGCACCCACTGCCCTGGGAGGGCACTTGTCTCAGTTTGAAGTTCCCCGGGGAGTGAGGGGAGCCTTTGCCCTGGGACCATGGTGCATTGCAGAGTGCTACCCACCCCCCCTTAGCTTGCTTGTGGTCCCTGTGGCACAGGACCTCCCTCAGTGGCGTGGATGCTGGGGAGCAAGGGTGCCCCAGGAGGAGCAGGGTGCCTCAGTGGGGAGCCCAGCTCTGCTCCAACCATCTCAGCAGCATCGATAGAGATGGAGATTATTTTAGAGGAGGACTTTCAAGTGAGTCAAAACCTGATGGGGGCTGTAGCTCAGGGGTTGCAATTAGCTACTGGAGGCTGCTGTAAGTCACCTCGGGGAATGAGGGGTCCCTAGCACAGCTGTCCCTGATCACAGGGGTCTGCTGTCCCCTTGTGCTGCTTCCTGGCCCAGTGCTGACACACACACAGTGGGCTGGGGTGAGTGTGGTGGCACCGAGGGCACTCAGCAGCCCCTTTGGCACTGAGTTCCTGATGAAAGGGAAAGATCGGGCATGCCAGGACCACTGGGCCAGTGTGCCACTGGGGATGTGACCACACATCCCAGACACAACCCTTTTTTGTCACTGCTGGTGAGACCATGCAGCAGCGTCAGGAGTATTGCTGGGACCTCCCTGGTGCTGCTTGTCCTAGCCAAGAAGAAGGAGCCAAGAGCTTCGTCCTGTTAGTGAGAATATCAAAATGTAAGCACTGGGTTGCTGGTGCCACCTCCCAGCCCCGTGCGGCTGTGGGCAGAGCAAGCTTCTGGCACACAGGATGCCTTATCCCTCTGCCCTGCATTGACCTGGAGATGGGGTATTGGGGAGCAGCCCCAAGTCCCCACTGAGCCCCACTGCCCTCTGAGACCGAGACCATCTCCTGGTGACACCTCTCTTGTCTGTGCCAGCCATGCCAGGAAACAGCGCAGCAGCAGGGTCCGGACACGCTTCACAGGACTTCCAGCAAATGTCTTTTTGAAGCCAAAACAAATGAATTATTCCATTTAATTTGGGGGTATGAACAGCAGCACAGGCAGTAGAGCTGCCTCTCCCAATGCAGCAACTCCTGGCTCTGTGGCACCCTGTGCCCTGCAGCACCCCATTTGCAGGGTTCAGGGTCAGTGCACACTGTCTGTCCCCACGGGACCTGCCACCCCTTGGGGCTGTGATGACATCTGTGTGGGTGCCAAGCAGGGCAGGACAGGAGGTGGAGACGATCCTTTTGTCCAGTGATCCTGGGGAGGAGCAGGGCAATGCAAGGGGACAGGCAGCGGAGTGCTGGGCTGGGCAGCTGCTCCCTGCAGGGCTGGGGACATGGGCTGCAGCTCTTTGGTGTCTCCAGTTGTAGGCAAACAGTGTCAGCCCCTGGACAGATGGGCTGAAGGAGGGCACAGGCTGTGCCCAGGTCCGTGAAGACTTCCCTGTGGAGGGTAGCCAGGTACGCTGCCCAGGTGAGCTCCTGGCCAGGCAGCTTTGATCTCCCTCCCCTGCCTGCTCCGAGCGGACGTGCCCAGCTCTAATTGCCGCTGCCTCTTTGCTCTGCACAGGGCCTGGTGAAATATTTACACTGGGCTCCCCTTTGAAGTCTGATGTGATCACCAACCCCTGCAGCTTCCCCCCTCTCTGCTTAGCAGGCACTGAGCTCAGCCCTGTTGCACCCATCCCTGTGGGGGTGAAGGGTTCATGGCCAGGACAAGCCATGCTACCTCCCACCAAGCCCACTGGCCTTGCTCCTTGCCTCCTGCACTGCTCAGCCTCCTGGCACGGGGTGAAAAGGATGCCACGGTGCAATCCAGAGGTTTCTTCCATCCTTGGAGTTACGCTTGGCTGGATGTGCCTGTATCAGCAGACAAGCATCCCTGCTGTGTCTCAGAGCTTGCCGTGTTGTGGTCCCCTCCTGCCCTTGTCCCGTGGTGATGGTGATTGGCCCTGGGGCTCTGTGGCAAGCTGGGAAAGGCGCAGCTGCGTGCTGGCTGGCTGGGGAAGCCGTGGCCCGCACTGTCAGGCTGGCTGCTGCTCCAGCAGCAAGGCTAACAAAGTGGAAAATGGGAGCTCGCTGCGGATTGCTGAGCTGGAAATGGAGCCACCTCTCTCTCTTTCCGAAGGCAGCACCGGGGCAGCCCCGGGCGGCGAGCGAGGAGTAGCTCCCTGCCCACCGAGTGATGATCCCTGCCCTGGACATAGGCTATATTGTGCAGGCCTGTGCCTTGCAGTGGTCACTGTCCTTGTCCCTGGGGTGTCAAGAAAAGGAGGTTTGCCAACAGGAACTCCCCTGGCACTTTGGCCCACTGCTGAGCACGAGTATGACTTGTGCTGGGTCCAGCAGACCCTGGATGTGCCTTGCACACACCGTCATGCATTGAGTGGCCTCCTTGTTGCAGGGCTGACTGGAACTCTTGTCCTCACAGCGCCATCTTCCCTCTCACTGAAGGGCAGGGAGGATTTTGGTGAGCCTGGATGGTCTCCATGAGAGCCTCACCTCTCTCTTTGCAAAGCCCGATGGTCTTTGCAGAGCAACCAAGCACACATTGACATGGTGGGGATGGTGCTCCAGCTTGTGGCTTTGGCTCTGCTTTGGTGCAGGTGCCTTCGGGGCTGGCCAGCCACGTCCCCTGCCAAGGATTAGGGCTGGGCTGGCCAATAGAAAAATGTCAGATGCTCTCTATTAACCCCTCTTCCTTCCCATAGGGGAAGAGAAAGGGAATAAGGGAGAGAGACTTATGGGTTGGGTAAGAAAACTAAAACTGCTTTAATGAGAATAATAATAATAAAATGAAATATATACAAATATAGACAATACCAATACTGAACCCAACCCCTTGATGGCAACCACATCACCGTCGCCACTGATGCTCTGGGCAGGCATGGAGAAGGCCCAGGCTGGGCTCAGCAGCTGACGGAGCCAGATGCAGGAATGCTCAGATTGGGATCAAGGGTGGAACGGATAGAATCCTCCTCGGATGTCACCCATTGAAGAGGAGAGATTGACCCTTGAGACCCCTCAGCTTTATACTGACTATGACGTCTATGGGATGGAACACCTGGTTGGTCAGTGTAGGGTCACCCGTCCTGTCCGCTCCTCCCCACAGGTGCAGCCTCTCACTTACTGCACCCCAACGTGGGACACAGGGTTTAGCAGTGACCTTGGTCTGCACAGGATCAAGTATAAGCCAGAGCCTTTCTCCACCCCCATCTCTGGTAGTAATTGTGAACATCAAGTGCTGTCACTGCCAGGAGCAGACACTGTCTGCAAAAATCTGCTGTTAACTTCAGAAAGTGCCATCATTGAGCAGACAGTGAGCTGAAAAGTGAAATCACTGAACAGAATTAGTTCTGTTCTAACTCAACCCAAGACATCCCCAGGCTCCCCTTTAGCTCCAGCTCCCCGACAGGGGCGTTTCTGCTGAAACACTGTCTCCCTCTTCAGTGAGAAGGAAAATCGGACTTGCTGGGAAGCTGGATTTGGTAGATGCAGGTGTGTAATGGGGGTGCTGCCTCCCTGTCTGCCTGCCTGCAAAGGGCTCTGCCGGCATGGAGGTCCTCGCCTTCTCTGGGGGCCTGGTGCTGCCTACAAGCATGAGAACCAGTGTCCTCTGCCCTGGGAGCTTCAGTGATGCTCTTCACCAGGGTGTGAAATCTCCCTGCTCTCACTTCAGGTCAGAAAACACACATGGAGATCTCCCCATTCATTTGGGGTGCATTGGCTGTACTTGGGGTCAGTGCTGGTGCAGGGCAAGGGGAGCACTTGGGGCTGCCCTTTGCCCACCCCGTGGGTGGCAGCGGTTTTGCCAGCCCTCTGGCATGATGCAACAAGGGGCTTTTCCCAGCTTCATGCCTCCAGCTGAAGCCTCTAGATTTTGGGAGTGGTCCCTCAACCTCCACTGGGGTGCAGGAAGTTCCTGACAGTCCTGGCGTGGGGAGGGCACCCTGCACAGGGTCAGGCACGGAGCGGGAGAGCCACTAATTGCAGTCCTCTGGCATCTGAGAGGAGCGAGACTCCCTGATTTATGGGTTGGCAGCAATAAAGCTTCGCATCACTGCAACGGGAATTCACCCGCCTCCAAAACAAGGTTAAATAAATAGCTAATCGGAGCGCTCAGTAATCCTGCAGCACACACATGCGGTGACACTCCCTGTACCCCGTGCAGGTGGCAGGGGTCCTCCAGAACCCCCGTGCCCATGCGCAGGCAGCACCAGCACAGCACACTCACCTTTGGTTTCTTCTAAAAGACCATCAGCGATGCTTTGGGGAGAGCCCTGTAAACACCTGGATCAGCAGAGGATGGAGATGTTATGGGATGACTGAAAAGCATCTGAAAAGACCCTGCCAGCCGCGCATCAAGCATAATGTTGGGGACGTGGAGCCGTGCTGGAGCTGTTCTGCCCGAGACAAGATGCTGGTTGGTTTCCCAGGGGCACGACAGAGTGCGTGGCTGCAGCCACTCCCAGCTCTGGCTCTGGTCTGCCTTTGCTCCGGACCCATCTCCCTGGGATGGGGGTAGCGATGGCCCCAGCGCTGTCCCATCCATACGGGGATGGAGCGGGTGGGTGCAGGGAAGGATGCAGATGGGGCTGGCATGCCTCTGCAAATCATCGGCTGCTCAACTCTGCCTGGTGATACACAGCACCGCCGCTGCCTGCTCTGAGCCTGGGGCCGCAGCAGCAGGATTTTGTGAGAGAAGGAAATTGCCTGCATGGTGCAAGGGGATTTACAGAGCATCCTAGCCCTGCAGCAACATTGCCAGGGTGGGGGGGAAGCCTTGAAATCTCCCTCTCTGGATCAGTTTGCCCATCTCCAGGCAGCCCCCAGCCCTGGCAGGGAGACACCAGCATGTGCTTGTTTGTCACAGGAACCTGAAGCACCTATGGGAGCAGCCTCAAAGGGAGCAAAAGTGCCCTGGGTAGATGCCAGCCCGAGCGTGAGGGTGTGCAGGGCAGAAAGCCAGGCTGGTGCAGCTGCATGCCAGTGGGGTGCCGGAGGGGACAGGAGGAGGGTGGCAAACTGTAGCGTGCACCTCTGAGCCGGCTCCGGAGTCCTGACAAGCATCTCCGCTGGCTGTGTGTGAAGAGCTTTCCATCAGGCTGGGAGCGCTGGCACATTTTTAGACCTTTTGTTCTCTATATAAATCCGTCTCTGGGAGCGAGCGCGGTCGATTGAGTTTGTGCTGCGCTGTGCCGGCAACCACCTGCTCGCGCTTCATAAGCAGGGACCCGCATCCACCGCTGTGCCAGCAAAACCCTCCAGCACCTGGGGAGGTAGCAGGCAGGGGATGGGGGCTCGTGGGACTTGAGCCATGCCCTGCAAAGTGGCTCACCAGGATGGATGGGGGAGAGAGGGTGGGAAAAGAGGGGTTGAGGGTTTATGTGTGGAAATGGGCTTATAGGTGTTTCCCATACATGCAGCTCAGCCACACTGTATGGAGAAAGCAAGTATCCCCAGCAGAGAGGAGGGAGAAGGGACCGGGAATGACAACTGCCCTGAGCTGAAGCTGCAGATCAGCTCCTGGAGCCAACTGGGAGCTGTGGGCTGGGCAGTATGGGGATGGAGCTGAGCGATGCAGGAGAGGGGCAACGGGTGACTTGGCCAGGCGGGACGAGGATGCTGTTCTCCATTATCCAGGACCACCACCCAGCTCAGCATCCACATCCCACCTCCTCCAGCCCTGCTAGTGATGGTACCCGGCGGGCAGCGTGAGGCCACTGAGACCCTGGCGACATTTACACTGCGCAAAAGGCCGTATCAATAAAGGCGGGTGTGCAGCTCCGCAGCGAACATCGCGGTGCTGCCGGGGAGCTTTTCCCCCCGTAATTGCGGTGTGTTTGCTGCGCTCCCACTTTGCCATGGCAACGCTTGCCTGGCGCGTGAATGTGCCTCGCAGCACATATTGTTTCGGAAAGGTCATCGCCGAGTGTTGGTGGGCTCGGCAGAGTGCGCTGCTTTTATTTCTACATATTTATGAAGAGGGATATGGAAGGTAATTACAGCCCCTTCTTTGAGAATTAATCTCATGATGGGTCGGTGCATTGCTGGGCACAAGCCCTCTGGGGTGGATGCGGGGGGCTGAGCCTCGCTGCAGGCGGATGTTGCGGCTGGGTATAGTGCTGCAGGCAAACTGGCCACTGGGCATGCACCAGGCACGGCACGGCATGGCACCACGGGGGTGTGGGGCATGAGGTGTGGTGTCACACTGGACCACGGGACACTGTGGCTTACCATGGGATGCAGCACCATGGGATGCAGCACCATGGGGTACCATGGGATGTGGCATCATGGGTTACTGTGTGGCAAGGACCAAACCCCAGCCCTGCACTCCTGGCTTGCCAGCAGCTAGGAATTAAAGATGACCCAGTACAGCATTGCATGGATGGGTGGCAGTGCCACTGGTGTCTCCATTTCTCCCGGGAACCTGGTGACTACCTCTTTGTCCCCAGAGATGGACCTGGCAGAGCCCTGTCACCTGACACAGGCATGACTAGGGATGGAGTCCTGGGCCTGCTCCCATCCCAGTGCTGCCAAAACAGGATCTGCACAGGCTTAGGAGGAACATCCCAGCCCAGCCCAAAGTGTCACCCAGGCTTGGGAGTCAGCCTGCCCCATGCAGGCATAGCTCTGGTTCAGGAAGCTCAGCACCAATCCTGCCAGCCCATCACTACTGCCCACCTAGGGAGGAGGGCGAGGAGAAGGGGCCACCCTCTCTGCCAAGGTCTTCACATTTCCTTCTCCAGGATCTCCTCTGTGCCCCCCGCAGCCTCCTCAGCACCCGGGGAACCATCGGGGTTAAGTACCCAGGACCACTCGCTGGGCACATTTTGTAAAGATCAAGCAGGTTTCCAGGTCTTCAGGAGTTACTCACTATCCGCTTCCCCTGCTGCCGGGGATGCGGGCGTGCGCCTTAATTAGTTTGCAGGCTGATACATTTTTACAGTCATTATTTCTGGACGTGTTCAAAGTTACAGCATTTACCCTGCTCCAGTTACGCGG
This sequence comes from Bucorvus abyssinicus, assembly GCA_009769605.1. Taxonomy (NCBI): domain Eukaryota; kingdom Metazoa; phylum Chordata; class Aves; order Bucerotiformes; family Bucorvidae; genus Bucorvus; species Bucorvus abyssinicus. Next base: position 18,942,865 of record CM020041.1, on the reverse strand, counting down.
GAGACTACCCTGGTGTGTTCTCCCCTTGGGGACCTGCAGCCTGACCGGGTATCACTGAGCAGGGTTGCCCCACAGGGATGGGGCACATGGAGAGTAAGATGGGGGATATGGGGTGCTGTGGGCATGGAGCAAGGAGGGGTCCCGAAGGGGATTGTCACCCCTGTCTCCTCCCTGCCCTGCCACAGGTCTCTGCATGCCCTGGGGGTCCCTGGGGACGCTGACCTCTGTCTTTCCTGGGGACACGGGGGGACGCTGGTTCCTGCCCTGCCTAAGGATATAGGGACATGGATCCCTGCCCTGCCTACTGGCCATGGGGATATTGATTCCTGTCCTTCCTGGGGACATGGGGACACCGATTCCTGCCTTGTCTGGGGCTATGGGGACGCTGATCCCTGTCATTCCTGGGGCCATGGGGACACTGATCCCTGCCCTGCCTGGGGCCATGGTGGAACTGATCCTTGCCATGCCCGGGGACATGGGGACTCTGATCTGTGCCCTGCCTGGGGGCAGCACAGGCATCACAGCCGCAGCTCACATCCCCTTGGCAGGCTGCACACAGGCAGGTGCAGAGAGGCAGGGCCCCAAGCATGCCCACAGAGCCGGTGTGCCTGCCAGCAGTGGCCCTGCGGTAATTCTGGGTCTGCCTGCACTTAATCACAGCCTTCAGAGCAGGCATTGCAGCAGCCAGAAAGTGCCATGGAAACCCTCCCAGTGCTGCACCCCAAGGCCAGGCAACAGGCTCCCAGTACCCGTTTGGGGCTGCACCTCCCACACGTGGCTCTGCCCCCAGATCCACTGCTCGGGCTCTGCCACCAGCCCTTCCATTCTCTGCAGCTCACTCTACTGAGTCCCTTTCCACTGCCCCATCCTGCTTTCCCAGTGGAGCACCCCTGCTCCCAGCCACCCTTCAGTGTCCCCTCTCTTCTCCTGCCCCTCCTCTGCTCCAGCTCCTGGTACTTTCTTGGGATCACACAATATTTGTCCAGGTTTCAAAAGGTATTTAGTCTCTGAGAGGACATGGGGTTCCATGGAAATATGGGGCACTGGGACTTTGATATGTCAGCTGGGAACAGAGGCTTGGAATTCACACAGATGCCACCTCTGATGCCTCGATGTGCATCCTCCTGCAATGCCTGCCCTTGCTGTGCCACCTGCATTTGTCCCAAGCCTGTCCAAGTCCTCACTGTCCACCCAGACATGGGCAGCTGCCCCTTGTCCATGAGCTTTATGCTATCAGGTTTGCCCCATGGCAGGCTCTGCCTGTGTGCTTCCACAGAGGGACCTGCAGCCAAAGAGGAGCCCAGGAGGGCACCAAGCACTCTTGATGTCAGCCTGGGTGCTGGGTGATCCCTGTGAGACACGCTTTAGTTGGGGTAGGGGCACCAACTCTTCCCCATGCCACAGGAACTCTGCAGAGCTGAGGGGACAGAGATGCCTGCCTGGAGATGCAGGCAAGGGTGAGTATATTGGCAAGGAGGGCAGGGCAAGCAGAAAGCCCCAGGGATCACCACCTTATCCCTCCCCACTGCCTGCCTTGGACATTGAAGGGACTCTGGGAAGGGGTAGCAAACCAGCATGTGCTGCTGAGCTGGGCCAGGTCTCTGTGCAAAGTAGTGGCACTATCTTACCAGCCTACAGCTTTCAGGGACATTTCTCAGCTTCTCCATAGCCTTGGAAGCTGCTGGATCCTTATATGGAGGCTGGCAACTTTGGAGGAGGTTGTTGTGGGCATGAGGATCTTTATAGTCAACTCGCCTGCCTTCCCTCCAGACCAGGGAGGGGACATGGGCACTTCTACATCCTTGCAGACCTATGCAGAGTGTCTTCACCTATGGTCATCAAGGTGGAACTGCAAGAATCACCTTTGGGTACACCAGTCCTCTATGAGAAGCCCTTCCACAAGGGCTGTTTCTGGTGGCTGCGACCTGGGAGACACCAGTGGGGTGGCCAACTGATTCAGCAGTCCAAGGAAGCAAAGGATGACACATCTTGCTCATGGCAGGCTATGGGCTCAAACCATACCTGGGCAGAGCCAGAAGGAGATGATGATCTGGAAGGGTGGTGGGTAGCAAGGCATGCTTGGGCTTCCCACCTGGTTACCGAACACCCGTGCAGGACACCTAGGAGATGCCTAGGCTCCACTACACACCCAAAAATGGGGCAAATCCATCAGCACTGGTAACAAGTGGGGAAGCCTGTGCTCTCCTGAGTTTGCTGGGAGGGAGCTTGGGATGCATTTTTTCTCTCATCAGTGGCAGCAGGAGCATCCCAGTGCTGCTGCTGCCTGGACACCTTTATGTGGCTCCGGAGGGGCACGGGTAGGTGAAGTCCTTCACGTGGGGGCTCTCTTCTCCCACAGATTCAGGTCCCTGCACTGCTGCATACCGTCTTGGACCTGGCTTTGTTAAGACACGCAGGCTGCGGTGCAGGGAGGTGCACCGGGAAGGTTCTTTAGCCAAACCACTAAACTGCCTGCCTGGTGATGGAGAGATAACTCCAGCGCCTCCAGGCCCTTGGTTCATTATCTCGCCTGTATGTTCATTAATCAACAATTCTTATGTAAACAGACACATCCCCAACCCTCTGCTTCTCATCACCCTGGCAACAGCACAGCAGAGCCGACCCTCCTCTTAGGATGTGCTCTGGGCTCCCACCCGCTCCGTAACTTCCTGCCTTCACTCCCACACATTTCCCTCCCACAGGGCTTGAATGACCAAGAGCCTGTCTTGAGGCTCCTCTTGCCCAGTGCTGAATCCTTGACCTCCCAATCTCCAGCAGCTGCTGAGTCAAGGATCAGGGAAGCAGCAGTGTGATGGGGACTGGACTTGGCCACTGTCCACCTAGGTGTGTGCATGGCCAGGACCCCCAGGTCTGGCTACGAGACATCATGGCAAGGGTCAGCCAGACCCACTGCAATGCTGCAAAAGCCAAAGTTGGGCTAACATCGTGCTGTGGGTTAAACAGGGAGTAGTGGGCAGCCACCCGAGGTCTGGCTGAGCTGCATGGGTTGTGGTGCAAGCCAGGGCAGAGAGCGATGGGTGTCTGGGGAGGGGTTGAGAGATGCCTGCCCTATCCCAGTTCAGGTGATTTCTCTGGTAAGCTCTCACAGTGCAATGAGCAGATATCCCGTCCTGCCAACTCCATCAGGACCCTCTGCCAGGTCAAGGACAAGTCCTGGAGCTCCCTCAGGCTCCATCCAGAAGCTGCTGGAGGAGTGTGCTGCAGGCAGGGGACCACTACACCCAGGGCTGCCCCCCAGCAGGACAGCTCTGGTGTGGAGGAGAAAAGCTCTGTGTGGAAGCTGAGAGAAGCCAGAACAGCCCAAGTCATTTAAGGTTGAAAAGAAATGTTAAAGACAGCAGGAAAAGCAAACATTAGTGGTAGCCATGCAACTAAGGGGAATAGGAAGGGCTTTTACAAATATATCAAGGGGAAAAGGAAATACTAGAGAGTCAAGACAAAGTAGGCCCATTAATAAATGAGGAAGGATATTAAATTAATGATGATTCTCAAATGGCTGAGTTAGTGAACTACTTATTGAGATCTGCCTTTAACAAGAACAACAAGAGAAAGTGGCTGAGACAATCAGAAAGCAATGAAGGGTGCTGAAATTGTCCTAGATGGAACAAGGGCAAGAGGACCACCAGGCCACGAGCCCTGGCTGGTGAGTGCCCAGGGGTGAGCAGTGCTAGTGGAGCCCACCCCATCCACCTCTTCCCTGACAGGAGCAGAGGGACTGAGCCCTGTGATGAGCTGCAGTACCTGGAGCTGACCAATGTTCGGCAAATGGCCCAAAGCAAATAAAGAGTCTGGGGGCACTATGACGTCTTGTTTTAGAGCAGTATGGGACAATGGAGGAGCTAGAAAGGAGACTTCCAAGAGCCCCAGGTGCTGCCCAGGCTCGGATCCAGCACCTGGGAGGGTTGAGGACTGCTGGGGAACAGCTAATACAGACCTTGTGTTTAAAAAGGAGGGGGAAGAGGTCCAGCTAGCTGGGCCTTAGTCCTCTTAGTTCATTAAAGTTTGTCCTTGTAAAATAAGAGCCTCTGCCACTGACCTGTGTCTGTTTATCCTCCCATTTAATTTGCACTGAATCAACTAGTGGCTGCTAAGCCCACGGTTGCTCTCCTCTACTGAGAGGAAAAGCTCTGGGAAGGAGATTTTCTGTCCTTCTGGGAAGCCTGAGAAATCCCCAAAGACCTCGCAGCTGCTGCTGACCGGAAAAGGCTGGTTGGACCCCCAGTATCAAATCAAGGCAGCATCAATCCCCTGCTCGTCTACCTCCTGGGCTCTGCAGGAGCCAGCACAGCTCAGTGCCCTGGGCTGTACCCACTGATGGGGGAGCAGGCAGTGATGCAGCCTGAGCGATGGTTAGAACCAGTGTCCCACATGTGCAACTTGTCACCAGATGTGTGCTGCATGTCCTGTACATGGGGAAAGGTGTCTAGTGTCAACCTGGAAAGCCCAGGATGGGTTCTGTGGGATGAGATGGGTGCACGTCCCTCAGCAGGGCTGGACAGAGGTGTGGAGCAGGACTTATGCTCCTGAGACATGAGGAGTTCAGCCCCTTCTGCCCCTGCCTCGATGAGGAGCTGTGCTGGTGCAAGTGCCCTGGGGCTGCACAGGGTGGGCATGCTTGAGGATGAAGGATCTCATTGCCCATTATACCAGGCTCCAGAGCTGTGCTATGGCCATCCTGTCCTCAGCCAGCTGGGAGCATACGGCCCGTGGATGCGCCATCTGACAAAGGGGTCTGTGGGGGACAATGTCCAGGAAACGAGGGCCCTTGTCAATGTTTTATGGGCCCAGGCATCCCCAGGGTGTGTTTACAGGGCAGTAAATTAAAGCACTCAGCCAAGTGACATTTATGTTCTGCAAATGCGATTATTATGCATGATTAGCAGCCAAGTGCACTGAAAAACCCACACTGGCAGTGCGCAGGAGCGGGACGCTTGCCTGGCCTGCCTGCAGCTCCTTGCTCTGGAGATGCAGCCCCAAGCAGGCACCTTCTCCCTGGAAAAGTTTCTCCAGAGGACAGCATGCAAAGGTGAGTCCAGTGCTGGCACAGGCAGGGATCCCCAGCACCACCACCCTGCCCCTTGGCTGGGTGCCCCCAGACCTGTCACCCTCTCTGGTCCCTGCCCGTTGGGCATGGACTGCACCAGCTAAGGAGTTAAAAGATTTTCTTTCCAGCTGCTGACCCGACTTTACAGAGGAATGCATCCAAACCCACTTTTTAGCTTTAATTATTTATCTGTAACCAATTTGGCAGGGAAACCAATTAAACGAGTGGGTGATTAATGACCTGCTGATTTGCACAGGTACCTAATTTAAATGTCTATATAATATATAAGCACATTTTGGAGATGATTCGATGGCTCAGTTCAGTTCGCAGCAGATGGTGTAGGGAGGATCACTCCTTGGTCAGCCAGTGCCACCATCGTCTTGGAGGATCTCGTGTCTCCCACCAGCTCTAGGAGCACGGGGGGACTGTTTGCTCCAGGGATCTCACCATACTTGCTTCATGGCCAGAGCTGTGCTCGCCAAGTGTCTCCCTTGCCACCAGTATTTCTCACCAGAGAAGGTCTGATCTAGATGGAAAGGAGCTGCCAGGACAGAGGAGGGTGCTGTCTCCTGGGCAAAGTGCCCTGTGCCTGAGCCCTGTGGGCTGGAGCCGATGCCTGCCACAGGCTGGAGCTCACAGCAGACTGGCCTCTCAGCTCCCAGGATGCTGGGCAGGGGCTTTTGCAACTTGGAGCACCACTCACACCTCAGCCAGACACAGATTTTGGTTGTCACTAACCAGCATGCTCAGCAGAGCCAGCCAGGCTCTTCCTTCCTGGTCTGTGTGGCTCACAGCATCCCTGATCTCCCCCAAATCATCCATCCTTCCCACTCTTTGACTCTGCTATGTCCAGGCATCATCTACGAGGTGGGCAGGTCTGTACACAGACTTCTCGGCATTCCAACAAGTGACCTGATGCCACTGGACTGGGAACATGCCTGGGCAACAACTTGCAGCCCTCAGCTCTGACTCCCAGAGGGACAGATGCCCTTCGGATGGACAGTAGGACCTCCAGTTTCTCCACAGCAGCTCCTTGCTGCAGCCTGGACCTGTGTCCAGTTAGAGCTGAGGCCAAGGGCTGCCAGAATCCAAAGTCTCCCCTTGTCTCTGCAAAGCAGGGCGGTGCCATTGGCTGAGACACCTTGGGGATGGAGGCAGGACATGCACTTCACCGTAAGGGGGAGGGGTGGAGAATGGGACCATTGTTGAGATAGAAATGGTAAATCCATTAATCTTTAGAAATACAATTCACCGTGCAAAAGAGAAAAGGAAAAGAGACACCTCATTTGTTATCAGGTGCATTGTGAGAGTCAGGTTCTTTAATTATCTCACCAAATTCTACAGCCCATTCATCTATTTGCCACCACCAACCTGCCGAGATTACCACCCACAGACCATCTGGGGAGCTGCAGAGGGAGCCGAGGCGCTGCCGGCCCTCAGGTACACTAAGCACACACTCGGCAGTGCAGGCTCGCACGCCTCTGGGGCTGATCCTCACCCCTGGATCCCCTCAGGGCAGTGCCCCGTGGGCTGTGGTGGTAGAGCAGCTCTTCTCCCTGCCCAGGAATTCAGCTGCCCAGAAGCACTGGGCAACCCAGCCATGCCTGGCAAGGTGTTCCCTACATGGAGAGATGGCCACCAGTCCAGGATGACGGCAGCGTCCCCAGGGGACAGGTCAGAGACTGGAGAGGTAAGTCACTGGCAAGAATGTCCTGTGCTCCAATGTCTTAGTAATTGCTGTGGGCTGAGGGAATCATCTCCCAGCCTGGGGCAGAGCCTGGAACTTGTACATGCTGAGGTTGGCATAGCTGCAAGTTCCTCAGCTCCCGGTGCTTGGCTTTGACTTTATACAAACTACGGCTGAAGCTTTGCCTCCTTCCTGCCTGGGTCCCAGAGTCCAGCAGCTCTGAGTCAGGGTGTCAGCCACAGGCCTGCACCAGTGAGACCCTCTCCAATGCACCAGTAGTCACCTGGGTGTGCACACAGCAGCGTGATGGAGGCACAAAGGCAGCCGGGGTATGTATTGCTTCATCGTGGCTGAGCTCCACGAGAAGTTCCTTCTGGGATGCTCTGCTGGCTTGGAGCTGTCTGCTGCAGGGATGGAGGGGACTACAGGAGGGGAAAGGATAAGCCCAGTTCCCCTCCTTATTTGTCTATTAAATCTGCCACAATGGGTGGAAATGCCCAGAAGAAGAGGCCATGTCAGGTGTTGGGCAGGAGTGGGGCTCTGCAACAGAGACAGCCCCAGCTCCTGTCTTGACTGAGGTGAGGAACTGGACTGCGACTGCAAATACCCTCCATGCACAGCAGAGCTTGTGGAAACATTGGCTTGCTCTGGCACAACATTCCCTGCCATGGGCACAGTGCTGGCAGACCTGGGCAGGACTTCTGTGCCTCTTAGCTCCTGCTGTCCCTTCTGGCATGAGGCTGGACATGACAGAGGGTGAGAGCTCCTCCTCAGCCTGGACAGCCACTAATGGGTCAGGAGGGGATACTGATGGGATGGACACAGGAAAGCAGAGGATGGCCATGGCAGCAGATGCATGAACAAGAAAGATGAAAAGAAGAGGGACATGAGGTCGTAGAATCGTAGAATCATGGACTGGTTTGTCTTGGCAGGGACCTTTAAAGCTCATCCAGACCAACCCCCCTGCAGGAAGCAGGGACATCATCAACAAGAGCAGGTTGCTCAGAGCCCCAAGGTCCAACCTGACCTGCAACGGTGCCAGGGATGGGGATTCTCCCACCATCCTGGGCAACCTGGGCCAGTGTCTTACCACCCTCAGTGTAAAAAATTTCATCCTTTCTAGTCTAAATCTACTCTCTTTTAATTTAAACCATCACCTCTTAAATGATGCTGATAAAGATGCTGAGAGATTGGAGACCTCTCCGGGATACAGCATCTGCCATCAAAAGCAGAGTCTGAGTGTTTTTTATAAGAACAGAGAGATCTGGGCACCCATAGGAGATGTCTGCCTGGATAAATCCTCCATTCAAATAAAGCCAGAAAAGCAAGAAAGAGGTCGCTGCACCCACCTTGCTCCTGGAGCCCTGCTCTGAGCCCAGCCCCAGATGCGTGGGTGAAGTGTAGGACACGCAGCTCTGCAGCCCACTCTCTCTAAGCAGGATTGCCCCTCCTTCCACCCTCTGCTACTGCCCTCCAGAAACCCTGGGAACTGGGGAGCACCCCAGCCCCTGGCACCTGAGGATGGGGCTGAAGGAGCTGGTCTGGGAGTTCCCGGCGTGCACTGGTCCCATGGAGGGCTCGACTGGGCTCCTGGCCCCCCATCACCTTCCCCTAAACCTCCTGTGAGGAAAACTGGTTCCGGCCCATCTGGAGTCCAGATCAGCTCCAGTGAGTAATCAGGGAGTGGGAGGGAAGGCAGACGTCTCCCTGCTCTTCCCGGCAGCGTGGAGGAGAGAACAGACTATCCTAGGAGCGCAGATGCGGTGGCACAGCACGATTACGGGCTGTGCTTAACCCTGCCGTGACTGGGACGAGCAGGGAAGAGGTGGCCATGATGCCAGACCTCAGCCTTCATCTCCTGTCACCTTTCTGTGAGGGCAGAGAGGAGAATTCCCACCCTGGGCACCCCAGGATAGGCCATGGTGATGATCACACGACACGGTGCAGGGTCCTCCAGTGTGGGTGACCTCCCATGCCTGCAGCCCACAGGCTGCAGCTTTGCCGGCTGCTCTTTTGTTCAAGTGGCGTCTGGAGACAAGGGAGGTAAAAGCATTGCAGAAGCCTTCAGCAAGCACTTCCTTTAGTGCGAAATCTTAAGCAGAAGCAACCTCGCAAAGGCCACGAGCAGCCAGCACAGGGAAAGATGTTTAGGCAGCGCTGTCACTGAAATCACCTCCTTTTCCCCCAAGGTGCCAAGTGAGTTTATTTTAAGGCCTGGGAGAAAGCCAAGCTTCCCTTGGGCACAGTGATCATGCAGCAGCCGTGCCGGGTCCCAGCAACACGGGGACCCTGGAGCAGGATGTTTCCCCTGGGATGTCGGGGCACCTCAGCCCTCTGTCAGCATCGCTTGCGCCGGGGCACTACCCTCCAACCATGTTCTTGCTGTCTCTGGGATAGGGACCCTGCCAAGGCCCCAGAGCTGCCACGTGGTGTGTTCGTCTCAGACAGGGCCTCGCATGGCTCCTGGGGCTGCGATGCCCCAAGTGGGATGTCCATATCCAGGCGCTGTCTCCTCTGGTCTGGGATGGAGAGGCAGCAGGATGCAGAAGCCAAGTGTCTTTTGCTATGAATATTTGTTCTTTTCTCTTCCTTTTTTTTTTTTTTTTTTTTTGGTTAAACGAAAACATTTCTGCAGGGAATGACTGTGACTGATTACATTTGTCAGGGATTTTATCAAGCAATTGAAGGAGCCGGAGATTTTTGGAAACCAAATAAGTGAAATATTTTGGCTGGTCAAAATTGTTTCCAGTAAAAATCCCCAGAAAACACAGAGAGAAACCGTTGTAAAAAATTTGCAGTGCAAATTAAAATATGTTTTTCTGAGGCAAAGCAGCTACGGGGAAAACGTATTTCTTAGCACATTGCTGGAAGGATGATGCATGCTGAAGGCATCACCTCATGAAAGCTCACCAGGGCTGCATCCCCAGCAGCGTGGCCAGCAGGGCGAGGGAGGGGATCCTGCCCCTCTGCTCTGCTCTGGGGAGACCCCCTGCAGTGCTGGGTCCAGCTCTGGGCTCCTCAGCCCAGCAGAGACAGGGACCTGCTGGAGCGGGGCCAGAGGAGGCCACAGCAATGACCCGAGGGTGGGACCCCTCTGCTGGGAGGAGAGGGGAGAGAGTTGGGGTTGTTCAGCCTGGAGAAGGGAAGGCTCCGGGGAGACCTTAGTGCAGCCTGTCAGTGCTTCAAGGGGGCTGTCAGAAAGTTGGGGAGGGGTTCTTGATCAGGGAATGTAGTGATAGGCTGAGAGGTGACGATTTAAACTAAAAGAGGAGAAATTCAGACTAGATGGAAGGAAGGAACTCTTCCCTGTGAGGGTGGTGAGACACGGGAATGCGTTACCCAGAGAGGTTGTGGATGCCCCATCCCTGGCAGAGTTCAAGGCCAGGTTGGATGGGGCTCTGAGCATCCTGGTCTAGTGGAAGGTGTCTCTGCCCATGGCAGGGGGTTGGAACTAGGTGATCTCTAAGGTGCCTCCCAACCCAACCCATTCTATGATTCTGATTCCTGCTACACTTCAACTTGGATGCCCAGAAAACATGCAGTAGTTAAACAGGGTTAAAGTATTCGGCGGAGTCAGGCTTGAGCCTGTGAGAGATGAACACGGACCAGGAGGCAGCACAAGGGCGCTGAGGGCAGTTTGCAGCCTTGCTGAGCCTGTTGTGGGCTGTGGTTTGGGACCTCGGCATCCATGCCACGTTGTCCACTGCTCCTGATGCCTTCCCAGCAGCTTTGTGGCCATGAGGAGCCTCCTCCTCTTTAAACCCTGTGCCTCCCTGCCGTGGCACAGCACAGTCTGATCCCTGACCCCAGAGCAGGCTGAGCTCTGTGCTGAATGAGCTGAGCTCCCCAGTTAAAAATAGCTCATGACCATGCAAATCGCTGGCTGGATATTAATGCAGATGCAAATAGGCCCTGGCAAAGCTGGCAGACGCCCTGCCCAGCCAATCTCACCTTGAATTCGCAACGCACAGGCTTTTAGCATCTGCTGCTGGAGGGGATTTGTTAGGCTGTGTGGCAGAGGCTCGGACAGCTCCAGTGGGTGGGTGAGAGCCGTGAGGGGCTGCAGATCCCCTGTGGATCACCACCAACCTGGTGGTTGGGGCAAAAGGAAGGAGATGGGTCTGGGGAGGGCTGACCACCCTTCTGAGCATCGGTTGGTGCTGGTGGTTGGCACGCCTGAAACCTCTGGCACGGGGATGAGTAAACAACAGGGCCCCAGGCTGTGCTTCTGGGTTCCACATGATGCACATTGCAGCTGCCACCGTCACAACCCCTGGGGCGAACTGACCACCCCAAAAATGCCAGCCCAGGACTGGATTCTCCACCCCTGAAACGCCCCTGAGAAAAAGCCATTTGCCGTCTCTGTTGAAACACTGTGCATGTCAGATGTGCTGCTCCTGCGGGCACAGCTATAGTCAAGAAGAGCCAGAGCACTCCACGGGCAGAGAGTCATGTGAAAAATGCTCTTGTTCCCTCTTAAGATGCTTGGAAGCAGCCTGAGGGCTTTAGCACTGTGCCGCTTTGGTTTAAGTTTCTCTAATGAGGTTTGCCTTCTATTACTGTCAGGGAACATTTTTCATTGTTGAAGCCACTGTAAATGCAAAGCCTTAAAAATGAGTTTCCATTTCAGATCTGACAGCTCAGCTGCTAATGTAAAATAGAGAAAAACCACAGATCAGGCTGCCTTTTAGTGCAATTAGCCCTCCAAATGGAGCAATTTACATTGGCACACTTGTGTATCTTCCTGCAGAAGGAAAAAAAAAAAGCCTCATTACTTAAGCTCAGACCTTTATGAACAGAAATGAGGGGAAGAGAGGAAAAACACGCCAGAGACTGGAGCTCCTGGTTGCGCACGCCCATCCTCATGCTGCCACGCTGCTTGCTGCGTGCCGAAGTGCCGGTGAGCCGCTGGGTTTGTCAATGAGCGCCGGGCTGGGTTTGCACATGGTGCCTGCCTTCCCCCGCCACGCTTTCGCTGCTGCCTCCCTTGATGCACGTGCTCGTCACGTTGGCACGTCCCCCTTGGTGCCTGTGGCAGGCAGGGTGGGTGCGATGCACCGGTGCCTGTCAGCGCGTGTTCCCTGTGCCAAACACTCTGCCGTCCCTCCTCTGCCGGGAGGGTTTCCAGAGTAGAGGCTCTCATAAATTTTTCAGCCCCTGCAGTGCTCCGATGCCATTGTTGTGTGCGATGGGGACCGGCAGCATGGCCACTGTGGGCCGTGGTGTGGGTCCTCCCGAAACGCACTCGCGGAGGAGCTGCCATTTACTTGTCAACACCTGCCCAGCTTGCAACCGCGCTCCCCTCGCCGGCTCTGCTCCTGCATCCTTAATATCCACCCAAGGACACAGCCCCACGGCCCCAGCCTCTCTCAGAATAAAATAAGGTTTCTTCAAGGTCTCAGAGCTCTGATTCACGGGTTGGTCTTGTGTCCTCTTCCCCTCCCCACTCCATCCGTCCAGGGAATGAGGCCAGAGCACCTCCGTCCAGGTCTGCTTGCAAACCTTGAGACACAATCCAGCTGCAGCCAACTCCAGCAGCCCCTCTGCGCATTTATCAACACCATTTGCAAGGACATAATCCAGCTGTCTCAGGAGGAGGAGGCAGGACACTGGCAGGGAAGCCTGTCCCTGGAAGCAGCAGACAGGGGACCGACTCTCCTCACAGACAGAGATGGGGATGAGCTGGGGCTGGCTCAGTGATGCTGCCCAGGCAGGATGTGCCGTGGCTCCGGGTGGTGATAAATCAGCATGAGCTGAGCAGCTTATGAGCTGCTTTGAACTTGGGGATGGCTGGACTGCAGCAAGGTGCTCTGCCTGCTGGCCCCGCAGAGAACAGGGCTGAGTCTGGCATGCTGCAGCCCAGCATAGTCACCAAGCCCAGGACTCCAGCTTTTCTATTCCATCCCATTGTCTGACCTCTCTTCCTGGGTGTTCTGCACCCAAATACATCGCTATTCTCACTCTTCCAGCCCTCAGCACGGGGTTTTGATCCAGGGGTCTCGCTGGCTGGGGTTGCAGTAGAATCAAAGAACAACAGAATCACAGAATCATTTTGGTTGGAAAAGATCTTTAAGCACCTCAAGTCCAACCGTTCCCCCAGCACTGTCAGGTCCCCACTAACCCCTGTTCATCAGCACCACATTGACACATCTGTTAAACCCCTCCAGGGATGGGGACGCCACCACTGCCCTGGGCAGCCTGGGTCAGGCCTGGACAGCCCCAATGGGGAAGAAGTGGTTCCTCAGATCCAGCTTAAGCCTCCCCTGGCACAACTTGAGGCCATTTCCTCTCATCCTGTTGCTTGTTCCTGGGGAGAAGAGACCAACCTCCACCTTGCTCCAACCTCTTTTCAGGTAGTTGTAGAGAGCCAGAAGGTCCCCCTTGAGCCTCCTTTTCTCCAGGCTAAACACTCCCAGTTCCCTCAGCTGCTCCTCCTCAGACTTGTGCTCCAGACCCTTCCCTGTGTGAGAGCAGGCTGTGTGGCTGCGGACCCTGGCAGGATCAGCCCTTCGGATCAAGGTTTCTGCACCTCCTGGGGTGGCTGCAATGGCCTGAGAGCCCTCCCCAAAGCCCTTGTGTTCCCTTCAGGGAGCAAGTATCTGGGCTTGTGCCTCAGATGATGGGGGACACAGAGTGGTGAAGGAAGGATGGGTGATGGCTCTCTGACTCATAAACAAGGAGATGTTAACTCCAGAGGTCTGCACTGTTCTCTTTGGCCATCAGACCTGTCTCACACCCCCAAATGATTCTGCCAGGCTGACACCATGCGTTTCCCACAGACCTGTGTTGACTGGCGCTGGTTACATCACCTTCCTCTAGCTACTCTGTCATCAAGCCCTGTACCAGCCGCTCTGTGGCACGGCCAGAGACAGATGTCAGGTCGACCTTTTCAAACACCAGCATGACACCAGCCTGCCTCCACTCACCCGAAACATCCCTGCTACTCATCATCCACTCGTGCAAAGCTCCACATTCAGCTCTTTCCAACCTCCCTGCTCTACATCCTCCACCTCTGTCACCCCCCACCAGCCAAAAGCACTTTTTTTACCCAGCTGGACCCCAAGGGAGGGCACGGCAGGTCCTGAGCCACCCCAGCCAAACCCCCCACCCCCCCACCCCACTGCTGATGCTGGATGCGCAGGATGCTGCAGGTGTCCAAATGCTGCTTCCCATTGTCTCCCAAGGTTGTTTCGTCACTTCACAAGGTTGGAAATGATCGTCTTCCCGTTCCCCCAATTGCTGTGTATTGCTGCTCTCATTCTCTACAGCTGGTTTCACTTTTGTCTAACGCCGCCTGCTTTTCTTAACAGGCCTCTGCTCTCCTGATTGAGGGATTGTCTCTTTGGGTAGCTCGTAAAGTATTCTTCACAGCTCAGAATTATGATTCAAATTTTTCAGATTAAATGTGCTCTTCCAGCTGATTCAGCTCATAATTGTTTTCAGCTTTGTGGAACTGGCCCGTTTGACGCTGCAGACGCGTTCAGCATCGGGGGAGGGCTCGATTCGAGCCATGTTGTGGTCGCTCTCACCTAAGCAACCACTGCTTTTTAGCTTGGAGATCAATTCCCCTTTATCTGCCAAGATCTGTCTGATACAGGTTCCCCTGTGCTGCATGGAACTTTTTTTGTTGAGGATATTGATTTATGAATCTGCAGCCCCTTTGGATACCAGCAAGTGTGAGATGCTTGCAGGACACTGGATTTTAAGTACTCTCACGCTGTCCTTCCCCTACGGTGGAAGAAGCATTCAAGGAGTGGGTCATCCAGCTCCCAGCACACCTGGCTTTGCTGCCTCGTGCAGCCTGGTCTCTGCTCCCTTCACTCAGTGTGGGCCAGCCGGCCAAAAGCAGGGGGAGAGAACGGTGCATTGCCCAGCTGGGGCTGAGCGTTGGCTGGATGCATCCCATGGTGTGGCCCATGCCTGTGGGAATGGTGCTTCTGTCTGTACCCTTGAGTCCTGTGAAGGTTGGTGATTGGAGGCCTGACCATCCCTGCCTGCTGTGCTGCCCCAAGGGCTTTCAGCCGTGGGATGGCATGGGTCTGTCCTGCAGCACTGGTGGTGTCTGACAGATAGGATCACCCCGAAACCCAGGGAGAGGGATGTGGCAACTGGTGAGACATTTTCAAAGGAAATTTTCAATGGCTCCTTTGTCAGGAAAGGCTTCTTATCTTCGTTTTGTGGTTAAAAACAGGAATAAAAGAGAATAGGCAGACAGCACAGCCTAGCAGAAGAGTCATAAACTTAAAACAAGTGAGAACTGCCTGGAAGTGTCTGCAGTCCCCAATCCACTCAAACGGTTCACAGCATGACCTGCAGAACCCCAAATCACATCTATGGATAGGATCACTCCGAAACCCAGGGAGAGGGATGTGGCAACTCGTGCCACCTCATGAACCCAGAGTCTGAGGGTTGTGCCTGCACAGCCCTTCCCCATTGGCCATCCAGAGGTGTCCAGTTGATGCTGCAGCTGGCAGTGGCTGCTTCTCCTGAGGCTGATGTTTTATTGATGCCCAGAGGTGCTAGCAATGGTCACTGCTCCTCCTTGCTCCATGGACTGTGGCACTGGCTTGTCTGCCCTGTGGGTCATCGTCGAGGACTACAGAATTTCAGGGCACTTGGGAATAGGGACTACCTCACACTACACTGCTGTCCTATCTGCTCCAAGCACGAAGCAGGTCACTGTTTTCTCCCATCCCATCCCATCCCATCCCATCCCATCCCATCCCATCCCATCCCGTCCCGTCCCGTCCCGTCCCGTCCCGTCCCGTCCCATCCCATCCCATCCCATCCCATCCCATCCCATCCCATCCCATCCCAAGGCATCATTTGGGCACAGCCCAGACAATGGAGGGGGCCACATGGCTCCACCAGCATGAAGCTCAGCCTGTTCTGCCAACACACAGAGCTGCCAGCCCTGGGATGTGCTGGTCTAGGAGAGTTACCTAGTTTTAGACCCAGTCTAGATCATCTACCATCAGCCCCAGCCCAAGCCCCAGGACTGTGTCCCCAGGAGAAGGATCAGGGACGCACTGTGCCTTCACGGGAGGTCAGGGCACTCACCCTATCTGCGCACTCACTTGGGACCATGCTGGGGCTCCCATTTCCCCAGTCCTCACTCCAGAGACTCCAGAAAAGCTGTTCACTGATGTGGTTTATCCACATGTGCACCATGTCTGAGCCAAACCAGCAAACAGACTTGCTCCTGTTCTGCCCAGGGGCTTTGCAGCTCCTTGAGGGTCCCCAGCGCAGGAGGATTTAGCTGCCATCAGGGTCCAAATGGCGTTTGGGTCAACAACTCTTTGTCTGCTGGTTGCCTGCTCTGGGTCAGACCCAGCACTGAAACCCAACCGGCTTTGCATTCCCAGTTCTGACTCTGCCCTACACCGGTCCTCTCCTTCCTCCAGCCCTCTGAGATCCCTGCTGCCTGTGGTTACGGTCAGATCCCCACTGCACTCTCTTCACCTTGGGCTTTTTTGCTCTTCCCTTTTACAAACCCATCCCTGTCCTCCCCAGATTGCAGTGCTCCCCATGCTGCAGCTCTTTGCCTTGGCCCCCACCTCCTCCAGCCAGCATTGCCCAGTGTCACGGGCACTGCCTGGAAACCCTCTCGGGTGTTTCAGCATCCCGTCGGGAGCTGCAGGGAGCTGCTGCCATCCCCCTCCCAAAACACAGGGGTGCACGGGATGAGGAAGGTGGGCTGGCATGCAGCGTGGAGTGGCACCATGGGCACACAAGTGTCCCTGTGTGATAGGGCTGGTAAGGCTCCAGAAAGTGCTTCCTGTGCCTCTTCTGTTATTTATGAGGGCTCCTCCAGCAGCATTGCACCCCTGCCTGGGAGGAGGCTGGAAATGGGATAAGGCTCAAGGCTCGTCCCCCATCATGTGTCCCCCAGGGCTGGGGCAGGGTAGAGGGCACTACGATGGGAAATGGGGCAGGGGCTTGGTTGGGGGTGCCTAACCCCCCTGTGCCTTCACACGGAGCCGACTAAAGACTGATCAGTCCCTCTCCTGGTGCCAAATGCGAGAATTCAGAGCTAAAACCTATTCCATGTACAAGTCAACAGGCGGCTGCATTTTTCATGAGCCAGATGACTGCAAACTAAACAAGGCTTTTCCAAACGGGGGAATAGCCGGGCCTGTGTTTGGCTGCCGCTACTGGTCACGGTCACTAAGCAAATGAGCAAGGAGCAGATTTGACAGGCCATCATGTTCCTGCGATCCACTAACAGGATCCGTCCTCGTTCCCCAGCCTTCAGTCAGCTTTTCACACCAGCAGCCGGCAGCGGTGGGCACACCGGGCTCCCCAGGGATGCAGTGGGGCCACTGACACCAGCGCACGTGTGAACAGCCGGCAACGCATCCCTCCACTTGAAAACCTCCTCGCCTTGCCGCCCAGTCCTCCCGAACCATTTCCAGCGCCAGGCTGGGCTGCCCCATGGGAAGAGCTGTGTTACTTGTTGCTGGGTTTTTTTTCTTTTATTTTTAACACAATTAATTAAAAACCAATGATCGTCTCCCAAAAGACGTTGTGGAAGAGCATAAACCCAGGAGCAGCCAGGCTGCCAGGCAGCTCAGGCATGCCCCGCTGTGTTTTACCATGTCGGGGAGCATGGGCAGAAGGGCTGTAGTGTGCAGCTCAGTGTGCAGACAAACCCTGCTGGCATCCTCCTGGCCCTGGTGCAGGATGCAGCCACGTCCCAGAGCTGCCCCCCAGCCCAGGCTGGGTCTCTGCAGACCAGCAGAGCTTCGCAGAAGCCTCCAGATGTGCCTTTTCCCAGCAATGCTGAACAACTAGGACCATCCTTCTGGAGCTGGTGGTGAGCTTGGGGATGAGGCAGCGGCCGCTGAGCACAGTTCACCGAGGCCAGTGGTTGCGAGTAATCGCCACGTTCACAAGACTTCAGACCTTTGATTTTGGTGCCGTCTAGACGGGAGCACATATCAAAGCACAGAAGCTGAGTGCATTTGTGAGAGGGACCTGAAGAGAGCGTGCAGCACATCCCCTGCTCCTCCAGAGCTGGCATCAAAAGCCTTTTGACGCAGAAACTAATGAGCAGGTTCCCTAACAACTTCTGGAAATGCTACCAGACCCCAAAGTGAAGTGCTGGGAGACTCAGAAGGGACCTGCCAGGTTTTTTTTTCCTGAAAAAGAGGACTTTTGAGCATAGATCTCCATGAACATGATGGAGATACTGTCCTGGGTGGATGGAACTGGGTGTCTCCGGGACATAGGGCATGGAGGTAGGGTGTGCCTTGTGGCTGGTGGTTTTTAAATAGGGACTTGGCTGTGGTCTGACTTTGCAACTTATCCAGACGGGTCATTGCAGAGTGTGGGGTGACTCCACCCTCCCTTACTTCTCCTCTTCATTGAAAGTGATATCTGATTGGTATTTTAATGATTAATAGGTAACAGGGCCATAGAGACAGCAGTGAGTGATGGGTCCCCATGCCTTATCTGCCTGGTGCCAGCCCAGGTGTGTGCCCATCATGCATCTCAGGAGATTCTGCTCCATAAAACCAGCAAGGTAGAGTGTCCCGGGAGCCAGCCTGATGGATCTTCTCCCACCTAGACTGCGGGGGTTCAGGAGTACACCAACCTGTCCCATGCCCAGATCACCAGCATCACTGTGAGGAGACCAGGCTCATCCCCACTGTGGCTCATGTGCTGCAGTGCACTCGCCAGGTCTCCCACCAGCTCCTCACCCAATCAGAGGAGAGAAAGAGTGTGGCAAAGCTTGGGTGTGTGTGGGGGTTGATTTATTTATTTAATTCCAGGCAGAGACTGGAGGTAAAATGAGGTAAAATCAATGCTAAGGGCAGGTCATAGCTCTGCTCCTGCAATGGGAATAGCTCAAGCCCTGGTGCTGGATCTGGACCCCTGGAGGTGACAACCATCATGTCCACAGCTGTCAGCATCTCCAGGGTGCACCCTTGGGGTAGGACACAGACCCCAGGGGCACCCCCAGCCTTGGGTTCCTTGTCTTCAGCCCAGGGGCAGCACTGGCAGTGTGGGTGGGTGGGAAGGCTTTCCAGCAATGCACACCCAACGAGCCAGCCCTCCCCAAAAGGCTGTGATGCTGCTAAATTGGGGGCTACTCTGCTGTCACCTCCTCACCAGGGAACAATCCCTCTAAGCCTGCTGTTGCCAGTGCAGTAGGCAGTCCCCAGTGCAGCAGGAGGTTTGCAATGGGTTTGGCAACCGGTGGGAGGTTTTGGGGGATGGAGTGGTTTTGGGGACCTGCAGCTGTGGATGAGTACCCACAGCCATGGATTGGTGCAGCGCAGCAGCCAGAGCACCGAGTGTTGCAGTGGCCCTGGACGTGTGTCTGGGCATGGCAGGGAAGGCTGGAGCAGGGCTGGGTGCCAGCGTAGGACTGGGAAGCAGCTCAGCATGTGCATGTCTGTGCCTTGCACAAGCTGGGGACAGCCGTCATCCGGGACACCCCCATGGGCACCCATTCCAGCTGCAGGGGCCATCCTGATGGGAGTCTCAGGAGCCTGAAGTCTTCTCCTGCCTTTTTCTGGAGCAGTGCCTTGCCGTTCCCTGTGATGCAGAGGCGGGTGCTATACTCAGAGCTTGCTGGAGCTGCCCTGGGGACTCCAGCGCTGGCGCAGCAGGACCAGGGTTGGGCCTTAGCAACAAGCAGGTGACTTTGTGCCCATTTGAAGGGAAATGTTCCTGCTGGAGTCGGAGTAAATAATTAAAGCTGTTAACTGCAGAGGAGAAAGCGGAGATAACAGAGGGAACTCAATCAGAAAACCTGTCATTTGCTGCCACCAGCCCTCCTGGACACGGTCACCCCATTGCCCCGCTCCCCTGTGCCCAGCCTCCTTGGGTGCTGTCCCTGCTGCCTACCCATCATCCCCCACCCCAAGTGCAGCTTTGCTATCTCCCACCCATTTTTGCACTTTGGCCGCTGGCTTTCATACTGCGGTTTCCTTCTGGTGCTGTTACAGCTCTCCCCATCTGCCCACACCTCTGTGCGTGCCTGCCGGGGCAGCTGCCACCATCGCTCTTCCTCCTCCTCCTCCTCCTTCTCCTCACCGGCAGCACCCTGCTGCCTTCCCAGTGCCTGGCCCCATGGCACAGGGAAGCCCCCTTCCCGAGTGCGCGCCTATTGATTCGTCTTGTTTTGCTGCTCCCTCCTGTGCTTCATAAATGTCAACTTTTTTCTCTGACAAAGAAATTTTGTGGTAATGACTCTTTGTGCCGCTTCTAAATCCCCAATTACATAAGGAGCAGCAGCACAAAGCCATTCCCTTTGGTGGAAATCTCCGCGTAATCCCTTTTCCAGAGAAGCAGCCCGCCAGTGACACGCTTCTAACTCTTTGTTTGTTCTTTTGGATCAAATCTAACTGATTGCCGTGACTAATTAACTTTCCTTTTCTTCGGGCCTCTGTTGTCTTAATTAATTTCACAAATACTTCATTCCCAGCTCCCAGCCAACAGTGCAAATCACCGGCGAGCAGCAGAGTGGCAAGGCAGGCATCCCAGCAGGGCTCACGGCATGCCATCACGCGGGGCAGGGCTGACCTTGTGGGCAGCGCGGTTTCACGGCAGAGACATTCACCCAGCCATGCCCCCAGTACCACTGAGTTCACCAAGACAGGCTGCAGGGCGAGATCCCCCCGCGCAACAGCGCTGGTGTGGGTGCATCCAATGTGGTGGGGCAGAAGGTGGCTCATTGTGGGGGTGTGTGCATGCACCATCTCCCAGTGCTGCCTATGGGGCTGCTCCCTGTGCAGGGATTAATTCAGGTCCTCTCCACTTTCCAGCACTTGCCATATCCTGATCTTTGCCTGGGGCATCTCTGCCTGCCCCACAAGCCCCTCGTGAGTAAAAGCCCTGGCATGGAGAAAATCAGCCCACGCATGGCAAAGTCTGGTGACGTCTTGCTGCAAAGGGCTGGTTTTGTGACAGATTGACCCATTTCCTTCCTGATGGATCTGGTACACTATTGGTCCCCCCAGCTGCCACTTCAGGACTCCTGCTACCTGTGCCACCCCCTCAGCATCACTCCCAGAGGAGCAGCAGGGGACATGGCCCATGTTCTACAGTGACAGCGGGTGTCAGGGCTGGTTCTTCTGTGGGATGGATGTCCGTGTCTCTGCTGTTATTCCCCCAGGCTGGGTTTTTCTGGACAAGGACTGGGTTGAGATCAGCATTAAAATACGTCCCTGTTGTCCCAGCCAGCTGCACAATGGAGCTGCATATTCATGAAGGCAGCACATTACGTTGTGGCTAATGCCTATTGCGTGCAGCAATCTTTGAGATCCTATCTGCTTTCTCAAGCAGCCCGTTGTGTTTGTTATCAGTCCGTTGGTATCTGGGGTCTGCTCTGGATGAATAAACATCGTAGCTCTTCCACTCAAAGGCACTTGGTCTGTGGAGTGCTGCGATAGATTCTTGCTATAGATAAAGGACGGGCAGCTTGGCAACTGGCAGGGAACAGGATGCAGAGCGGCTGCAGTCCAGGCTGGGATTGGCTTTTGTGTGCAGGGCCCGCTGCTGAAAGCAGGGCTGGTTGCCATTGTCACCTCACAGGGAAAGTTTTGGTCCATGGAAAGGTCACAAGTCTTGGGGGAACCTGGGACAGGGGAATGGGGGCACACACCTTGGAGACTGATTCAGCCCCTGATGTGGCAGAGTTGTGTAGCCAGGTGACAGAGGATAATGGGGCCATGAGCACCTGTCGTGGTTTAATCCCAGCAGGCAACTAAGCCCCACGCAGCTACTTGCTCACTCCCCCCAAGTGGGGTGGAGGAGAGAATTAGAAGAATAAAAGTGAGAAAACTCACAGGTTGAGATAAAGATGGTTTAATCAGTAAAGCAAAAGCCACTCATACAAGCAAAGCGAAATGAGGAAATCATTCACCACTTCCCATCATCAGGCAGGTGTTCAGCCATCTCCAGGAGAGCAGGTCTCCATTACGCATAGTGATTACTTGGGAAGCCGTCATCATCTGAATGTTCCTCCTTTCCTTTCTTTTCCCCCAGATTTATGTGCCGAGCATGACATCATATGGTCTGGAATATCCCTTTGGTCAGTTGGAGTCAGCTGTCCCAGCTGTGCCGCTTCCCAACTGCTTGGGCACCCTCAGCCCACTCGTTGGTGGGGTGGGCTGAGGAGCAGAAAAGGACCTGATGCTGTGTGAGCACCACTTAGCAGTAATGAAAACATCCTTGTGTTATCAACACTGTTTCCAGCACAAATCCAAAACATAACGCCATACCAGCTACTGTGAAAGAAATTAACTACCCCAGCTAAAACCAGCACAGCATGGCAGGTGCTGGAGCATCCTGTTGGCCTGCAGGATCTGTTGCAGGTGCCCCTGGCATGACTGGCAGAGCTTCCTGAAGTCAATAGCAGCATCATGCAGGGAGGTGAGAAGGGACAGGCAGACAGTTGTGAGCTCCGAACCTGCATTGAAGGGGTGGCCCTGTTTGCCATCAAGGCCTTTGGTAGCAAATGAAAGAGTTGGAGGAAATCCAGCAGCTTGGAGAGGGTGCTGGGAGGGTAGCCCATCACCCCAGCAAGTTCTAGGATCTCTGAGGGACCTGCACTTTGCAAAGCATGAGGTATTACTGGAACAGAAGATGACTTGATCTCAAGGCTGCCAGGAGAAATCAGATCCGTTGCAGAGGGTGGAATGAAATCCATTTGCAATTAAGAAAAGGAAGTGCTCCTGCATTTCCCCCTGGGTCCAGCAGCCTTCGCACTTTGGGGAGTGCAATGGCTGGCTGCGCTGTCATACCCGGGGACTGCACTTCACCCAGAGCAGCACCCACCCCTCACCTCGTGAGCGGTAAGACATCCACTCCCAGGAAGCTGCTAGCTAAAAAGCTCGTGTCACTGTACCGAAGGGTACTTGGCTTCCGCACGGCAGCTTGGTTGGCCTGCTGGCAAATACAGGGTAGAGCTTCAGAGGAAAGGGTTAAGGATAAATTTTAAAAGATTAGGTCTTCCTTTGAAGAAACCTTTGATTTAAACCGTGACAGGGTATGAGCTGGTGCTCATCTTCCTGGCCTCCCACCCCCTCCTGCTTCTTCATCTCCCTCTCTTCTGGCTTTTCTTCTTTTCTCCCTTTACTTTGGAAGGGAACAGATCAATAAATAAATAAACCAACAGAAATGTTATTTCTCCGGCAAGAGGCTCCTTGAAGTTCAATAGAAATAACAATCCCAACCCCTTGTGCTTGCGCAAGTAGAGGAGAAGGGATGCGATTAGCCCCTGAGGAAAAACACCTGTGCAACATGTTGGGCCTGTTTCAGAGGGCGGTGGACTGACAATTTAAGGGCAGCATTTGAGGTCTTACTCAGTGGCTCAAAGATTTTGACATGAAAGGGACACCAGTCAAACGGACGGAAGGATCATCTTGCAGGATTAAATGTCCTTGTCACTAACCCATCAAAACAGCATTATTTTGAAGGGAGCAATTGTGACGAGGAGTTTACAGCAGATTAAACCTGAAATTCCAGGGGATATTTGGCAGATAAAACCACTGCAGGTGGCATCAGTGTTGCAGGATCACCGGGTGACTGCATGTCAAGTTCTGAGACACCTCGTCTCTAGGAGGATAAGGATCTGCCTGGCCCTGCAGGGTGCCCCAGCCATTCATCTGCCATGCAAACGAGCATGCAAAGCTCCCAAATTGACCCAAAGCTTTCTCCAGAGGAGAGGTGAATTCGAAATCCAAAGTTTACGTAACAGGCGCCGTGACTCAGTATCCAAAGGCTTTCATCTTGGGGCCTGACCGCAGCCAGAAGGGCCCCAAACTGCCACCTGGAACAGTCTGCAAAGGAAACGCTCCTGCAGACTTCCTCCGGCTATCACGCGCGTCCCTACAAAGACACGCAGAGAAAGCTGTCTGGGTGCATTCCTGAGTCAGGGCACGTCCCTGTGTGCCACCAGCAAGGGTCGAGTCTCCAGATCACAAGCTCACAGACAAGAGCCAGAGGATGAAGCCCCCTCCATCCCCTTCTCAGTGAAGGGTGAACATGGACAGGACCCTCTTGGCCTTTGTCAAGGTACAGCACTGCCATAAATGAACTCTGGTTTTGTTGGACCGAACAAGGGAGCAGGCATAGGAAGAGAGTATCTAGGGAGTGCAGGACAGATGTCTGTCAGGACAACCAGCGTATGGTGGTGCTGGTGAGGAACCATGGGGCAGTGATACGTGTCCTGGGACAAGGTGGAAATAAGGCTCTGAAGCGTTAAACCAGCTCCTCTCCAAGTGCAGATGTTAACGGGAGCTTGGCTTGGAAATGGGCTGTAGGATAAAAGAGAGTCTTCCATGGACGATAGGAGCTAATCTAAGAGTTATTGGTTATGGGTCAGCAGAGGCTGAGAAGAATGAAACCCAGCATCGGAGAAGCTGAGGTTTCTCACTCCGAAGCAGGCTGTAACTGATAAACGTTGTGACTTCCTCTGCTGCACGCAATCCTTCATGGTTTACAGCAATAACAGCCCGCTGACCTACGTCTTCACCCCTGCAAAGCTGAGTGCCGCAGCACGGCGCGCTGACGGGTTACCAGCTTAGCTGGCTTTAATGTCCCGGTTAAGTGGCGTTCAGGGAAATCTAACGCAGGGACAGGTGCTCCATCCAGAGCGCTCTTCAGTGTGGAAAAATCACAAGGAGACATTGCAGAGGGAATATTAACACCGTCTTCCAGTCCTTGCCTACAGAAGGAGACAGCAAGATATCGCGGTTCCACGAGGATTTTCACAGCCCAGTGTAAGCATGGGTGTGCATGGGTAGAGAGTATGAGCACTCCTGTGTCAGCACTGGTTGTGTTTGGGTAAAGAGAGGCTGCAGGATGGGTAAAGCACGTCAGAAAGCTCGCATCACCTGGGAAATTCAAAATATGTAAAAATCACAGCAAAGGGACACTGGAGGTGAAATGTGATCAGCCCGGTGGGATGAAGATCTGTACATGGTGTTGCCTGAACCTGTCAAGCACAATCCCCCCAGCCAACAGCAGCGTCTCTCTCACGGCTCCTGGAAAGCTCTGAAGCTTGTACCCATCATTTTTGTGCAGCAAGGCAGCAGCACGCACAGAGGGAGGATGTCAGAGGAGACTGTTTCACTGCCTTTGTCCAAGCCTGCTGTCCCTCTGGGAAATCAGTCAGAGGGGTGGGGGGACAAGCAGCATCTTCAGTTCTTGTGTTTTAAAATTCTGCTTCTTTCAGAGAAACTTGGTCTGACCAGGTTGGCCAGTTTCCAAATCACCCCGAGGTAACAGGAGCACTGCAGAACCAGCACGTCTCTCCTGTCCCCTCCCCAAGTCACCTGCTCAGCAGAGTGCACTCGAAAGCCAGCACATGTAGGGCAGAAGAGCCAGAATTGCAGGACAGAGGTGGGGATGGATCTTCTGCAACCGTCCTAGGTAACACCTGCAATCACGGGTGCTGCAGGACACCTGTATTTGTCCTGTCCCATAAAAACAAGTTGCTAAAGAGGCTGCCCTTACTCTGACCATGAGTCCTGCCTGCACCCTGCAATACAAGAGGCTGAGGAGAGGAGCCCAGGGATGTCCCTGTAGCTCTGCCAGCACCTGGCGAGGCTCACGTCCACACGGTGGGGCAGCCGGCAGCCGCGGAGGAGGACAAGCAGCCCAAAGGGCAAAGAAAGGGACGTGCAATGAGCAGCCAGCCCTGCTCTGTTGGACTCGTGAAGCAAGGCAGGGCGAGTAGGTCTGACCAGCACGGGGAGAGAGCAGCAGGGGGGCATGCAAGAAGCAAGGCTGCTCCGGGTCTGCGCCCAAGGCGGGCTGCACTCCTGCCTGTTGTTAACAGCTTCCCCAGATAACCCATAGCACCGGTGTGTGGCTCCTGCAGCCCTGCCATGGGGTTGTGAGCTGAGCTGCTGAGTTGATCTGGTTTGAAGGGAAAAAGGGCTGAAGGGAGAAGGTTAAGGCTGCTGAGTACTTTGTGGCATCAAAGGGTGGCCTAAGCTCCTCTCTGCTCCTTCTCTGTCCTGCCTGGCTTGTTTTGGTGCCTCAGGGATGATCACAGCCCCCTCCTCCATATCTCTTTTTAAACAGCTTTTTGGTCCATCACTCCAGGGAGTTCATTGCTAAATGCTCAAGCCTGGTGTTTGCTGTCTCCACATCATCAGAGATGGCTCCTGCAGGGATGCTGCTCCGGGGCCCCAGAGGAACGATGCTTCTGGAGAAACGAGGGGTTGTGTTGTATAAGACCCTGGACCTCCCATCCTTCACATCCAGGCCAGGCTTCAACCCATTTCTATGAGTAGAAACAGCAGCTCCAAAAAAAAAAGTGGGAGGTGTAAGACGTGCAGGGTACATATAACCAAATTACAATGCCTCCTTCCATTTTCCACACGCCAACAAGAAGAAAAAGCAGCCGCATTTCATGCTGATAGGTAACGCCATCCATGGCACAAACATCTTATCTGCGCCTGGAAAATGAGGATGTGGAACCTGGAAATGAGAAAACTGCCCATTAGGCTAATGTGACATTAATGCTGCACGTCGCGGAGACTGGAGTGCCCGCGGTGAGCCTGCAACCTGAGAGCAGCAGGGCTGAGAGGAGGGACTGCCACAGCAGCCTTTGCTCACGGATGGGAGCTGATGGGCTGCCAGCTGGAAGCCCAGGGACACCCCCAGCCGTGGCAGCCTCACCACCCTCCTAAACGCACACGTGTTTGGGGCACCCCATGCCACCCCCCTGAAGCCTCCTTTCCTTGGCAGGATTGCTGTTGTAGCAGTAAATGAAATGCTATTGCCCTATTACAGTCAGGATATCGCTCTAAATTGACTGTTTTATAGTCTTGGGTAATTTAATTTTTTTTTATTTCGTGAATGGCTTGCCATATGCCCACTGAGTGAGTGATACGGCTATAAGAGGCGTTGTGTCAGAGCTGCTGTTTGAGAAGAGCTCACATTGCCTGTCCAGGTCTCCACCACGTCCAGCCCCTCTTGCTGGCCAGTGTGGCTGTTTGCTTCAGGAAATCTCCACCCAAGGGGGCAGAAGGGCCATCCAGAGACTCTCGAGGGAGACCAAGGCCAAGCAGCAACCCATGGGCAAATGGACCAGCGTCGTCATACACAGTTCTGAGACTGGGATCGGGTCACCTCAGTTGTGTGTGGTGTGTGAAATGATCGGGCAGCTGGAGCTGCTGATGTGCACCCAGAGCTCTGGCATGCTGCTGGCAGCCCAGGGCACTGGGATAGAGGCTGTATTTTGAGCTGCCAATGTTTAATGAAGCTCTTGGTTAGGCATTCATCCCAGCTTATCCTCTTGCAAGCCATTGCCACCCTCCCCTGGGGTGGCAGAATCCCCAGGGCTCCTGGGGAGCCAGTCTGCCTTAAAATACTCTGTGAACAGCAGAAGGATTTTCCAGCCAGACTCTGATCCCCTGAAAACATAGGATGGATGGTGAGAAAAGAAAACAGTGGTGTGGCGAGACCCCCCTCAACAACACTGATAAGTCTTGCTCAGCCTCACTGCACCGCGGGACTCCCCCTCCCAGTGACTCAGACTGTGATTCGGATCATTTTCTCCTAAATGGCCTGGCTGTGTTTTTCCAAGTGGATCGCATTCTGCCTCCGACTGCCTGCAGGCTCAGCGGGATCCACTCGGTGTGTCCTCTGTCCTCCTTGGTGTTTCGATCTCTTCAATTTAGTTTCATCCACAGATTTTGGGGATGTGTTATTTAGGAGAGTTGTGTCTCATTGCACTGAACACCAGTTGGTAATATTGCTCTGTTTTCTGATTTTAAATAGTTTTCTTTAGCTTTCTGCAAAAATCCTGATTTTTTTTTAAATTGTTTTTTCAGATAAATTGAGAGAAAATATTTCATAGTCATAGTGCATGTTATGTGAACAGGGAGCTCATGGGGTGATTTTGCTTTGTCCTGTCATGGGATGCTTTGAGACCCAACGCGGGATGCTCCCGAGACCCAGCAGCCACTCAAAGCATTGTGGGACACCTCAAGTAAAGAGGTTTTTCTTTATTATGTGACTTGTCCTGTATGAAAGCAGACAGGACATGGTGCCTCTTACAGTTTCACAGCAAATATCAGCTGTGGGCTCGGTGGCCCAGGGTACTGCAGACACACACATAGTCCCATCACTGGCACAGGCCGGGTTTAAGGCAGGTTGGGCTCAGTGCAGATGTGCCCATCTGCAGAGCAGCTCTTTGTGCAAGGAATCTGTCAGCAATGGGAGCTGTTCCCTGTGTGCACGGAAGGCCTGGCCTTTGCATGTGTCCATGGCCTCCAGGGCCCTTCAGGAAACCTTCTGGTGATGTCTTTGAAGAGAAGAAAAAGTAAGGAGTAAAATTATCGTCCTAAAATTGTGAGACATTTCAGACTCAAAGCCATTTTTTGCAAGTACCCTGAGGGCTGTGAAAAACTCAGACCCATCAAAATATTGCTTTCACCCTGGAAAATACCTGCGAATCCCCCACAGCTGGTTCTGTTTACTCTCTCTGCCAAGATTATTAACAAAGGTGTTAAACAACCAAACCTAGCCCTGGTCCCTGTAGTTCCCCCGACACTGCCTGATCTTTATAATTGTCCTTTGTCCTCAGCTTTGAGGGTGGTTAGAGCACCTTGTGGACACAGAGGTACTGGCAAGTTCACGACCGAAGACTTCCCAGTGGAGATTCAGATTTTATTGCTAGAATGTGGACAAAGTTCTTGCAGTGACTGTGGCTTTGCTGGGTAGGATAATCATCCCTGTACCAGTGTCTCCATCACTGGGGCTGTCTGGGGGAGAGCTCTACCTTGCACTTACATTGTCTATAGGACACTGTCCATGTGGCACCTTTCTGGATCTCTTTGCTGAGTGAAGTCATCACGTGTGTCCTCTGGGAAGATCTCCATATGCATCTGTGCAGGACATGGGGATGTGGTGCCACACAGAGCAGGACAGCAGGCAAGGAGGCATGGAGGGGGTCTCAACCTGAAAGCATCTCTCTACAGCAGCTCTGGGGCAGAGAGAGACCAAGCTTGAGGTCCCCTGGTACTGAGAGAAGTCAAGCAGCTATGAGGATGCTCCAGAAGCCTGGGACATAAATCCAGCTGCTGTCCTATGGTGTGGTCCCTGGCTAGGCTGGTTAGTGGGAATCTTCCTAGCACCTTCCCAGCCCAGGTAGCAGCTCTCTGCACAAGCCCCTGGCTCCAACAATCAGCTGTGACCTTGGGAGCAGGACAGGAAATCCAGGATGTGTTTGTTGTTCCACATTCCTGGTGCATTTGCTGTGGGCTGGAGGCTGGGGACCTCCATCAGGTCTACACCATGGCTGTCATCCTGGTGGGTTTGCCCTCCCTTCCTTGCTCAGGTCTCCCAGCCACCATGGGATTTGCTGAGCACCCATGGCCTTCTCCAGAGGGGAAAATAGGGTGTCTATCGCCCAGGGTGCCAGCACCCCATCCCTGCTTCCCCTTACCCCTGTCCCTGAGTGCCAGGGCAGTGCCGGGAAGCTGCAAGCTGACTCCTGGGCTTATTAGCGTGGAGAGCATGCGTGTCCTGCTCCCCGTGCATCGATCTGATAAATGAAGAGCCGCCGATGGTATTTTCTACCCTTTTAAGTGTTAAAATAACATTTTAGTGAAATATGAGCAGGTCAGAGTCAAGCTGCCCCCTTTCATCTCACAGCACAGAAGGAGTCTGGCTTGGGGAGGGATGTCTGCACCTGTGCATGCATACGTGCTCACACATCTGTGGAGGAGCTGTCTGGCTCCTGAGGGTTGTACACAAGCAGTGCCCGCATGTCTGTGGGAGAGGATGAGGAGTAAGTGTGGGTGCGCAGGTGTCAGCGAAGGCAGGGTGCTGTGCATGGACAAGCACAGAGGTGGGGCTGTGCACAACACTTGGCCAAGGAGTGACAAGTCAGACCCATACCCAAACATACCATGGTGCAAACATTCACAGGGGCAGAGCTCCTACAGAAACAGAGCTTTTCTGGAAGCTTTAGCAACTCATGGCTGCTCCTTGATTCTGGTGGTGAAGCACCCATCCCTGGAAGTGTTTAACAGCTGTGTCAAGGCGGTGCTGAGGGACAGGGGTTAGTGGTGACCTTGGCAGTGCTGGGGGAACAGTTGGACTCGATGTTCTTAAAGGTCTCATCCAACCAAAATGATCCTGTGATTCTTTTTGCAATTCCTTTGTGGAAAGGGAATGACTTGTGTTGGAGATTGGGAATATGAAATGACATTGTCCTTGAGCTTGGCTCTACCTGAATGGGCCCCTGTGCACTCAGACTCCAGCCACTGCAGTCCCTGCCTGGCAAGGAGGTGACAGCTGAATTCAAGGGAAACCAAACCCCACATGAAAAATGTGGGTTTTCAGCCTAGTTAAACTAATCTATAAGATGGATTGGACTGGAAAAAAAAAAAAAAAAGGCAAATGCTCACTGGACTGCGAAATGATACAACGAAAATTGTAGTGTATCACTGACAGTTGCTCTTGATGGAGTCCCATGTGTCAGGAGAAGAAGTGGTAGCGGTAGCAGTTTTGGCAGGTCCTGGGGGATACTGCCCTGTTCCTGGAGGGGGTTATGGCCTGACCCCCATTGTCTGGGGCTTCCAGTCATTTCTGATCTTGAGGTATCCACTGGATCTGGTGATTGCAGGGAATGAGAGTCATTTTCACACCCTCGATATGAGCGGCCCCCTCAACACCCAGGATTTCTGTGCATGCCCTGGGACCTGGCTGGAGCTGCCTTGGGCAGCTGTTCCCCATCCATCTCGTGCACCCTTCCCCTGCCCTTTCCCTCCCCTTCCCCTGTTCCTTGTGGCCCTTTGGTTTTCCCTCCTTCCCTCCCTGCAGGGAAGCAATTCTTTGCGTGGCTTTGCGTCCCCTCTCTCCAGCCAGCCGAGTCCAGCTCAGCCTCGGGCCCCAGCCCCACTTTCCACCCTGTTGCCCAATGTCTCTTCCTTCGCCACATCTCTGGAGTATGATTACTTCGCGCCCTGGGTGAGAGCAAGAGAAATATGTGCTGAGATGACATTTTGGTTATACATGATGCTATTAAAATATGATAAGAACACTATTAACATTAATAATCCTTTTCATTGTATCATTTAGGGAGCAAAACAAGCCATTAAATATTACGGAGTCATTGGTGCTTTGATGGCTTCAGGGAGGGGAGCATTTGGCCGTATTTGACTACATGCACTCTGAAAATACAACATTATCTCTGGGAAATGGGTTTCTCTGGGCTCATCACCTCCCTGTGGCTCAGCAGATCCCGGCCCGTCTCTGATGTGACGGGATGGGCGGGTGTCACAGAAGGGGCAGGGTGGGATGGCTGAGTTCCTGGTGAGGCAGTGGTGCTGGAAATGGCACCCATGAGCCTTTATAGGTGCACAAGGAGAGCAGAGAGGCCAGGACCACCCACCCTGGGAAGGGTGCAGGGGCTGTCTGTGTGTGAGGAGGCTGGCATGGAGAAGCCGTGTCTTGCTTGTACCTGAGGGGAGGAGATTGCATGGGCTGGGAAGGGCTACTCAGCCCAGCGCAGGGTGGCAGATGGTTACAGGTACCTGTCTTCAAGTTTAATTTCCACTGGCCCCCGCCATCTGCTTCCTCCTTCGGGGTATCTGCAGACGTTACAGCAAAGGAACCACTTGAATTGCTCAATGTTTACTGAGTGGTCCAGGCCAGAAGCTCTTAGGCAGAGCTCAGCTCTGCAGATTGAGTTTGCTGCTTGGTGCTCCCAGTCCTGTCAAACAACCTTCAAGCTCACTACAATTTACCCAAACCTCAGCATAAATCTACCTACTCTCTCAGATACCACGCTCAGCCCTGAAGTTCATCCGTGTGCGAGTTCCCTCGACACTGAAACATTAGCTCTTAAACGCTCTGAAAGGCACCTCGCTCCCAGGCACATCCCCAGAGAGGACCAGTTTCTGCATGCCTAATGCTCTGCCTACACTGGTTACATTCAGTCTGAAGGCTGGCAGCCAAAGCTGGTGACAGCAGCATCCCCTTTCTGCGCAGTCATCCTCTGGTGCGAGGGCAGCAGGGACCTGAGCTCCTTGCCCTTCTTTTTTAGCTGAAATTCCTCTTTTTGGTACAGATGTCAAATGCCCAAACTACCAGCTCCACCAAATGCCTGCACCTGGAGAGGAACCAGCACCCGCTCCTTGCCCAGCTCGTCCCCAGGATCCAGCCATGGAAAGTCCAGGCTGTGAAGTGGCACCAGGGCACAGGGCCAGCATTGAGCCCCAGTCTCAAGTGCTGGAAAGCCCTTTGATACCCCCAGGCTCACTGGTGATGCTGCAGCACGGGGCCAGGCCAGGGCATCGGGGCAGTTGTGTGGTCTGTGCTGGCCTCAGGATGCAGCCGTGAGTCCCCGGGCTCGGCAGCCACCGCTCAGCATGCCGGGCAGGGACAATGCAGCCGAGCCAAGGCCCCTGAGCTGCTCAAATGCCACCAGGGCCATTGCTATCTGGATGTTTCCCCATGGTGACAGGAGCAAATGAGGGAGAGAACTGAAAAATGTGCAGAAGCTTTTGACAGGACTGTCAGAGCACCGAGTGAGCGCTAACAAGGACAAGTGTGGGCTCTTTAAACAAATCACTGTCATGTTGCAGGCATATCATTGCTTAACACAGCCACCACAAGTCACCAGAAAAGGTTAAAGCAAGAATGGAAGACTTAGTCCTAGGAAATGTGTCACAGCTGCGCTGTCCTCAGGACTGATCGCTTCCTCCCTGCACCCTGGCTGGCTTTAGGTCTGGAGCCTGCAGTCCTTGGAGTATCCTTGGGATGGACCTGCCACCATACTTGGTGTTGGAAAGACTCCCCTGTGCAGATGTGATGCTCACGGTGGGCACACCAGCAAAAGCAGCTGCACTGCACCTATTGCCTCTGCCCTACACTGGTGAGGGGCTGGGGATGAGGCCTTGCCCCACACATTGACAGCAAAATAAAAGCATGTACGTGCAACAAGACCCCCAGGATGATCCAGGGATGCGACCCAGTCAGCTCTGGGAAGGACACATTGCCCAGTAGGCTCTGAGTCTCCCGGGTTTGCCTGAAGAGGCCACTCTGGCTGTGTCTGACTTGCAGATGTCGAGGATCCGTCATTCAGGAAGCCTCAGGTCGGTTCGACATCATGGGGACCAGTGACCTGCTCACGGTTGTGCACAGCTCTGCAGAACCAAGGCCCTTGGGTGTGCACAGCAGGCTCCTATCACTGGCCACCGTCCTGCTCCACCCGTCCCATCTGTGGGGAAAGACAGGGGAGACCTGACAGATGGGTGAGATCTGGGTGAGATGAGCTGCTGCAAACCCAGTCCAAGCCCAAACCCTGCTGCTGGTCTCCCCTAGACACAGCAGGTCACCGGGAGATATGAAGGTGTCCCTGTCCTTGGAGACTTTCAGAGCTCAGCTAGGTGTATCCACGGCCTGAGCTAGTACTGGGTGTAGTTCCAAGAGGGGACCAGGGATCTCCAAGGAGCTTCCCGACCCACCATTGCAGGATTCTGTGCAGAGAAAACATCCCAGTAATTCGAGCCATAACTCTTTTTAAAGTGTAAGAAATGAAATAACTGAGGTTGCTCGCTGACACCCAGGGTCACTGCCTGCAATTCATGAGAAGCCGCTCACCGCACAGAACTGAATGCTCCTGCGTATGAAAATCAGATGCCAAGGTCACATAAGCAATCCGGACTCCGACCTTAGCACTCTGCTCACGCGCAAACCATTAGGCAAGGAAATATATAACAAACAGCCCCCAAAGATCCTAAAGGCCCTACACAGCTCCTACAATGCGTAGCAAGTCTTCCCTATCCATCACGTAGCGTCTCCCAGAGCAGTGCATCAAACTTTAATATCTTTCTTTTAGTCACACAAAGGCTGTAACAAGCCTGGCCTTTCATGCTACACAATCCACCAAATCAAAGGCTCGCTGACAGAACAGAGCACCTGAATATAATCTTTCTCTCTCATCTAGATCTCATCTATTCCAGGGCTCCGCATACCCCTCATCACTGCGATAGACATCGGCGTTGCCAAACAGCCCATTTTCCTACTGTGAAAAACAATCAGGCATGTTTCTAATTAGGCAAATATCATTGACATCAGGCTATTGTAGGAGAGAGGAAGGAACCCCCTATGTGAAATCAGAGCCAAGCCCACTGTGCTCCAACGCCGATCGCTTATTCCTCCATCCTGCCTTCAACGTGATGCTACGGGGTGTTTTGCCCATCTTTTCGAAGATGAAAAGCACACAGAGCCCACTTCTTGGGGGTGAAAAATTCTAGAAGGGAAACCAGGCTAAAAAAAAGAAAAAAAAATGCAAACACAAGGATGTGAGGGAAATGTCTGCAAAATGGCTGCAAGACAGCAACGCTAAGACTAAATCCTGGCAGTCAGGGATTGCTCAGCTTAGAGGAGGTTTAGCAAAGGCAAGTTTGGGAGACTGGCAGCAACCAGTACATTTCCCTACAAGAAGGAGTGGTGCAGGGTTGTGTGCCGCTGCCATGGCCAGGCACTACTCACCGGTGCCAGGTGTCGAGGCACTGCTGGTTCCCCATGTGCCTGTGGAGACTGAAGCAGGAGGTCTGACCCTTGATCTCAAGATTTTCCCCTTGGGCAAAGCATCCAGAGAGGGAGGAGCTGACTCAGACGTGCTGTGAGATAGGCAAGAACTTTCCAGCCTGTCACATGCAGAGACATGTCCTGTCCTGTAAGCACTGGAACAGGAGAAGAGAAAGGAAGGAAGTGGGGTTAATGTGTTTCTTGGGGTCAGGGCATCCCACTGCAGAAGGCATTGCCATAGGGTACAGCTTCCAGCAGCCTGGAGATGCTTTCAGCTCCTCACCTGCCCCTCTGGTGCCCACAGCTGCATGGATGAAGCCACCTCAGAAGCAAGACACCATGCAGAGAGGGTGTTGTACAGACCCTGAAGGACATGGCCAGCAGAGCAGAGCATCCCCTGCCCTTGGTGCTGGGGCTTGGTGGAGCTGCCTGGCTCTGTTTTTCATCCCACAGACAGAGCACCCCATGGCTGGGGATGTTCTGGAGCCCACACACAGCCTGTGTCCAAGATTATCGATCCCCTCTATGCATGTCAGTGTGGACCTGCTGTGGTCAGAAGGTCCTGCATCCCATTCTGGTCCCCAGAGGGATGTCTGGGCCCTGTGCTCTGTCACAGGAGCCTGGGGATTTCATGGGATTTGGGCATCTCTTCCTGTGTAGTGCCATGGCTTTGCTGTCCTAGGGTCTTTGCTGGGATCTAGGGTCCATGGGAGGGGAGCAGCAGGACTGGGGCAGTGGTGGAGAGCAGGAAGACATCTTTAAGATTCACCATCTGCGTCCATGCCCATTTGGGTCCCCGTGCAGCAGCAAAGCGTCTGGATTTGTGCAGCTGGCAGAGAAATCCCATCATCCAACTGAATCAGAGATTATCAAGGGGGAAAACTCGAGGCTTAGGTGGGATCAGGAGGAGGAGAGGAGGATTTGGAGCTTGTCCGATGGGTTAAGCCACTTGTACTGGCTGGGATTAAGCAGAGAAGGAGTCTGATTTAGATGTGAAATCTGCTGCCACCTCCTCCAAGCCCTGCCCACACACTCCAGCATCTCATGGTGCAGGATGGCCACAGCTTGTCCCAGAACAATGTAACTCAAAGAAGCGGGACCTGGAGGCTCTCCTTTGTCCTTGTCCTGGTTTTGGCTGGGACAGAGTTAATTTTCTTCCTGGTAGCTGGTGCAGTGCTGTGTTTTGGATTTAGGGTGACAATAATGTTGATCACAGTGATGGTTTAGTTGTTGCTAAGTAGCGTCTGTCCTAAGTCAAGAACTTTTCAGTTTCTCATGCCCTGCCAGCAAGAAGGCTAGAGCAGCACGAGAAACTGGGAGAAGAAAGAGCCAGGACAGCTGACCCAAACCAGCCAAAGGGATATTCCAGTCCATATGATGTCAGGCTAAGTACTTAAACTGGGGAGAAACCTGGCTGGAGGCTGCTGCTCAGAAACCGGCTGGGCACCAGTCTGTGAGTGGTGAGCAACAGCAATGGCATCACTTGGTTTGTATATTCTAATTCCTTCATTTTTAATTTTTTTTTCTTCCTTTTCTGTCTTATTAAACCATCTTTATCTCAACACAAAAGTTTTACTTTTTGTTTTTTTCTGTTCCCTCCCCCATCCCACTGGGTGTGGTGACTGAGCACCAGGCTGTGTGGTGCTTAATTGCTGGTTGGGGTTAAGCCCTGACAGCCCTCTCTAGGGGTCCTCTGGGTGCTTAGAAGTGTTCCCTGCCTTCCTCAGTGATCCTTTCTCTGATACCGCATTGGTCTCGATGTCTGCCCATGGGTCCTGCCTCCCCTCTGCCTGCCTCTCTCCCCTCTGGACAAGCCCCTTGCTAGGCTTGCAGATGGAGAGGGATGCAAATAATTGACATTTACTGCTTCGATTTCCCCCAGGGATGCATCACCAGTAGTGTTACAGCTTCAGTCTCCAGCCCTGCCCAAGAAAAGGTCACCTCCGTGCCTGCTGCCCTCTTGCCCAGGAAGTTTCCCTGCTCTCAGGGGGTCCAGTTCACTTACTGCTGTGAAATACTGCCTGCCTGCAAGGAAGGGCAGCACTGAACCCCTCTGGGAGCCTTGACCCCCACAGAGATGCTCTGGTGTCCAGGGTTGCCACTGTTTCCCAGGACCTCCAGTCACCTCACACCTGGTTGTTTCTGAAGCCCTCAGCCCCACAGCACTGGCCTTGCCCTGCCGTGGGATCTCTGCTGGGACATGAGTGCTGCTGCACACACCTCTGCGCCTTGTCATTTGGCCGTTGGGGCACAAGGTGGCACCTCACCAGCTTCAGAGCCGAGCTGGGTCTGGTGGGTGCCCTCCTCGCCAATGGGTGGCAAGACCTTGGAGATTACAAAGGGTGAGGGTAAGATGAAGGAAACCTAAAAAGAGCCAGTGATGGCAGACAGCTGCTGGAAGCAAAAAGAGCAGTCAGTAATGACAACACCTCCTGGTTCTTTCCCTTCCATGGCACTTCCAAAGCAGCATCCCCCCAGGCTGCTGTGCAGACAATTCTGGGAGCGGGTCCCAGGCCCCAGGAGCACTCAGCAGCTTCCTGTGGGAGCTGGGAGAGGAAAACAAAGAGACCTTGCATAGCTGCGAGAGGCAGCCTGGAAAGGAGACACTAAATTGGTCTCTGAAAACAGTGCCCGTACCTGGTGGTGGCCAAGGGTGGCAACACAGCCTTGCACATGGCCACTGTCTCCACTCAGGCACAGCCAGAAGACAGCCTGGATCCTGGACTCATCCTTGCAAACTCTCTTGGAGAGGCAGGAACCAACACAAGAGACCTTATTGTGCCACTGTAGGAGGCTCTGGGTGGCAAATCCCCAAGTGCAGCCCTTGGCCTCCTTTTGGACTCCCTATGGCTCCTGGAGGGTGGTGGACCTCCTCGCCCTGGTACACTGCTGCACTGGCACTGCCTGGCAGCAGGGCTCTCAAGAGCATGTGGAGGAGCACAAAGAGAGTCATTG
The DNA here is from genome assembly GCA_009769605.1 of Bucorvus abyssinicus. NCBI lineage: Eukaryota > Metazoa > Chordata > Aves > Bucerotiformes > Bucorvidae > Bucorvus > Bucorvus abyssinicus. The sequence goes on along the minus strand of CM020041.1, from coordinate 18,905,642 downwards.
GGTGTGAAGAGCCCAGTTTTAGTTGGAATGAAGCCCCAGAAGTGCAGGATGAGTGACAGCAGCCCTGAAGATGCTGTTGATCTCCATGCAGCAAGCAGGACCACGTGGGCAAAGCAGGGCAAAGGCTAATGCTGGTCCTGGTGTCTGCATCACAGCAGATGTCTTCTGCATCCCCACCACACAGTGGTGGATTTGCATTGTCATTGCCCCCTTTCTGTGCCCTGGGCTTCGAGAGCTGTCCTGCAGCAGCCTAGGGCTGTAGGGCACTTGGGCAGGACAGTGGTGGGATAAATACTATCCAGCCATAAGTCCCAGTCCCGGAGCAGCACCTTGTCGGTGCCATCTCCAGCCATCAGCTGCCTGCTGAGAAGACAACGAATGTCTCCTTATGGGGAGCAAGAACACCAGATCTGCAAGAGCCAGTAGCGGGAGCTGCATGCTTGTATAGGAAGGAGACCTAATGAGGTGCTTTATTAATTGCGTTGTGAACTTTTCCTTTAACGATTTTCCCTGCAACTCCCTCTGGTTAAAGCTAATGGCCTGTAGCATGTTCAGCAGATGGATTATCCATAGGTGCCCAGGCAGCTGGGCCCAGCTGATAGAGGGGTGCGTGGGGGCTGCCAATGAGGCAGACACATCACCTGCTGCTCCCTGGTGTCCCAAGGCCCCACAGCTCTGCAGGGCCTTTTCTGGACCCCAGGGATAGAGGGGGTGCTGGGGAACCCTGTCCTTGGCCGTGCACCCAGTGCAGCAGCCTGTGGCAGTGATGCTGCTACCAGAATCTCTCTCAAGCCCTTGGTAGTCAGATGAGCAGGCAGCAAGATGGGCTTCCCCATCCCTGGGAGTCGTGCTGTGAGGGATTGCTGGGCTTCATTGCCCCATGGCATGAGTGTGGCTCTGTTTGGGCCACCTGGGTCCATGCTGCAGTGCAGTTTTTCCTTCTTTGCTTCTGCACAAGGCAGAGCTTGGTCTGGAGATGGCAGGAAGAGCCTCTCTGGGCACAGGAGCATCAGGCCACAGGCATCGCTGGCAAACCTGGATGTACCAGGGCATCAGAGTTGTATTTAGTGGCCAGTTACCAGCCACCTCCACTCATCTCAGAATGCTGGTCTAGGGGCTTCACAGAGCCTGTCTGAGTTCAAAGTGGGGATTCAGCCTCATTAGTTAAATTAAACTCTAGTGGATGCTCCCCCAAAATGACCACATGCCACCAGCCGACGCTGATGCCCATCCACTTGAGAGCAGTGGGGATAAATGATTTCTTCTGCCCTGTCCCAGACTGACCCTGGCAGAGTAGGACGGCCTTTCCAGTAAGTCAGCAGTGCACGTGCTACCACACAGATTGTGCAGCACCTTGCGAGATACGATTCCCATCGCCTGCAGACCGCAGGGTCATGGTGACCGGCCGCAATAAACACTGTGCATCAAGGAAACGTGGCCAGCCAGCTGCCTGCGGTAAGAGCAGAGAGCTGCGTTCCGGAAACACTCCCGTGGGTGCCATGGCTAGGGTCGTGATCCAGGAAAGGCTGAAACCACAGTGGTGCAGTGTGGCCCCACATGCCCGCCCAAGGCCTGCATGGTTCAGTCATCCTTACACAAGCCTTCTCCAGGCACCTCTCTGTTAGCTAATCCCATGCCTTATTGCTCCATCCTGCCCTGCATCCCCTTCACATGCCTTCCATGCTCTCCTCTTTTTTCCCTGCCCCTTCTTGCCACGCTCTCCTGGCATCAGGGCTGCTCTTTTCACAGTGCATGGAGGAGGTAAGAGTGGGCACGGGCAGCTCTGGAGCCGGCTGTTGGGGCTCATCACACATGCTGGGGCATGTCTGCAGGCTGAGCAGCTAGAAGGGGAATCAATTAGCAGCTTCAAGTGGAGCTGGAGGTTTCCACATGGGAGTTTGCTTCATTTTTAAAGCAAGTGCTGGTGAAGGCTCTGCATTTCAGCCTGTCCGTGTCCCATTAGTGAGCAGTGTGTTTGTATTTAGTGTTGGCATTAATTAGTGTTGGGAGAAGGGGTGAGTGTGAGCTCCAGCTCTCCGTAGAAGAGGTGACTCATCCATCCCTTCTTCTTCACTTCAGACTTTCGGCTGTAGCTCCGTTAGCCTCAGCCACCACCCTGCACCCAGGGAACCTCTGCAGAGCATCTCTTGTACCCACCACTCCCCTGTGGACCGTGCTACAGTGAGTGTCTGATGCGAATGCCCTTCCCAGCTCCGGCTGCTGCCACATGATGAACCTGTTGCTTTGCTGTCTGAGTTTGCACTGAGACGTGAGAGTATTTTTAGTCTTGGACCAACTTTTCTCAAAGGCACCAGCCTATGCTATGGGTGTCCTGTAGCACCAGGTCACCTTCCAACAGTCAGGGCTCTCCTACAGCTGTGTTGGGGTGTTGAGGACTGCAGAGGTCCCCAAAGCAAAACCCCCTCTGAGGCAGGAGCCCTGCAAACAGCATGAGCCCTGCAAACAGCACGAGCCTGACATGCTGCGGTTCCCCAATCGCTGTGGGGTTTGTCCCCAAGTCCGTACCCCTCACTGTGCTCACTCTGGTGTTCCATGCAGGCACATGGGGCAAGGTATGGTGCAGGTGGCTGAAGAGGTGCTGGGGAAGGTCTGAGCACTGCCAGGGTTGCATCAACCCCTCTGCAACCATCCAGCCTGTAGCAGACCATGGTTTTGGCTAAGCACCCAGGCCATGGGGATAAGCCAGACATAGGGAAGAGATGGGGCCGGATCATTTATTCTGGGAGAGCCTGTGGCATAGCGGGGCTGAGGGCAGCTCAGAGGGGCAGGGAGACAGCAGGAAGCTGAGAGAGGGCTGCCCTGATGCAGGGGAAGTGACATCTGTTGAGATAGAGATACAGCAGATGGGGCCAGGGCTTTATAGCTTCTGTTCTGTCTCTGCCTGAGGTCTCTGTGCCTGAAGCCAACCTCATTTCTGTTGAAATGAAGCCTGATATGAAAGTTGAGACGCTCTCTAGGTCACGTAGGTGGTCAGACCCACTACCTGGGTGCTGCAGGGCAGGGAAGGGCTAAAGAATCTTTGCAGGGCAGCAGCACAGCCAGGCTGTGAGTGTGGGCTGGCATCCACACCACCATCCCAGGGAGGAGCCGGAGCGGGATAAAGACAGACTTGGGGAGTGCCCTGGGTGGAGACCACCACGCAGGGTCTTGAGCAGGTCTGCTACAGCAGCTACCCAGAACCGATGTGTCTGGGGACCCCTAAGCTCCCCACCATTTCTCATGCGACCACTCCAGGCTTCTCATGTGCCATCCCCACCCTACCCTGTTTAGCGGGGGAGGGCCTCTAGGACAGCCCAGCAGCTCCAGGAGGCTGCAGTGAGAAACTATCTCTCTGCAGTGGACATTGCAAAGCACTTCCCCAGGTCAGCTTTTGGCTTGGGCCACGCCTTCAGAAGAAGTCACCATGTCTTAGTGAGCCACAGCATGTCCAGCCCAAGGATATCCATGGTGACCAGTGCCATGTCCTCTGGTGTGAAGATCTTCCATGGTGCAGAGCTTGGTCAGGCGCAAGCTCCCAGCCATCAGTAAATGACAGAACTGCGGATGATGTCAGATGATTTTCTGGGGATGGCCACCAGCCCGGAGGAGCTGTCTGTTGGTGGCCCAGGAAAGCCAAACCCTCCCAGGCTCAGCACCTGGGAGCAGAGCAGAGCAAATCCCTCCAGCCACCTCTGTACAAAAGCAGGGGGAAAGCAGGAGTGGTGGGCACCAGCCCAAGGGCCCCTTCACGTACTGTGTGTCCTCTGAGAGTCTGTTTCCTGCCTCTTGAACAAAAAGCAGCTGGTTTGGAGGTTTTTTTTTTCCCTCCTGTCACTGGAATTTTGCTGAATGTCTTGTCCTGGATCAGCTGAAAATAGCTCCAGTCAATCTTAACAATTCATTAGCTTGGTTTTGTTGGGAAATGTTGATGTGGCTTGCACAGAGGAAAATGGCTCCAGTGGCGGCAGAGCACTTTGCTGCCGAGTTCTTCCCTGTAGACGACTGTTCGCTGGGGCTCCAGCTTCAAAGGCAATTTCCACAGCTGCACTCACCTGACCCCAGTCCTGGCATTTATTATGTGCTCGTTTGATGCAACGCAACACGAGGCAATTAGCTCCCCCATTATCCTGCTGCCTCTCCAAATATCAGAGCGGCGCTTTCCCAGGTACCTTTCCTTGGGGACTCTTTCCGTGGCCAAGACTTTGGTCAGCACCCTTAGCACGGTGGGATGGGCTTCTCTTTTTTTAGTTTTTGAAGCATGTTGGTCTAATACCATCCATTCAGAGCAGAGGTGAGCGAACCCAGCGCACGCTTCGCTCTGGCGTTCTGTTATCGCCGCTCAGATGCGCATCCTGAATGCGCTTCATGGCTTCAGCTCTGCGCCTCCCCATTTCCCGCATGGGGACCAGGGGTTTCATTACCAGCAATGTCCTCTCCTGGCTGCCCTTATATTTATGGCAGTCCTTCTTTTTTATAGCCAATTTTGTAGAGTGCCCAGCAGTTAGCTCAACTGCTTCCTTTCATTTCTGCATTATTGCCAATTTCCTGTTCCACAGACTAAATTTATCGCATCTTTAATTGTTTGATAACTCCTAGAACCAGCTTAGAGTCACCCTTCCCTATGCCAGCCCAGCTCTCTGTCTGCAGCCTTCAGGCTCCCACCCCCAGCACGTGTCTTAGTCCCCTCCCAGCATGTATCTGCAAAGAAGATTCCAGCCTCAGCCAGTCACAGCATCTCCCGGGTACTTTTGGCCTCCTTTCTCCCATTTTAAGTTGCCAGTCCCTCCCTAGCTCAGCATCTGTCCTTTGGTCCATTGCCAGTTTATCCTGGGAGCCCTTGCGGTGTGTGGGGGGCTGCCCCGAGTTCTTCCTTCTGCCAGCAAAGACGCCGTTATCCAACAGACATTTGCTCTGAGCTGTGTCCTTCCCAGCTCATGCCTGTCCCAAACCACTTGCCAGGGCTTCTGCCGGGTGTGAGCAGCCTTTGTTGGGTCCAGGTCCATGGCACCCACTAGCTGCCTGCATTGGGCTGTGAGGTGAGTAAGAGAGAGGAGGAAGGACGCTGTTGTGTTGGGACAGCCTGGTCCATTCAGAAGAGTGGTCCAGTCTGTGCTTTAAGGCTGACAACTGGTCTTGGACCAGAATGTGACACAACGAGACCATTTTTCACTGTAGCTCCTAAAGCCCTCGTGCTTGCTCATTTCTGTGAGCTATTTGGAAGTCTCTGACAGCTCTTGATATCTGCTGCCTTGCGTCGCCAAGCCAGCAGCATCCTGGCTGCTGGTTGCGTCCTCTATCTGGCCCGGCAGGGAGATCTGCAGACTGGCTGCTCGGGCTGCTTTGTGGTGGGTTCTGCTCCAGCAAAGATTTCCCTCCTGACTGCAGGCTGCTTCACAAGCTTTTCTGGGAAGTTTCCAGTTTTCCTCCCAGATTCAATTTTAGCTGGACTTGTAATGCCTCCAGTCATTGCTTGGGTTTGGTTTCAGTTCTGCCAGCCTTCTGGCCGCCGGCGATTTCTGTGACTGCTTTTGCTGTCCACTCCCTCCCGGCGCCTCAGCACTGCTGTTGATGCATGGATGGGGTGGGTGTGAACCACGGGCACGTGCAGAGGTGCACAACCCTTGAGCTATGCAGCCCTGAGCCTCCTCCAGCAGGGTGCCAGCCTCCTGGCACGGGGTTGTGCCCTGTTCCCAGATGCCCATCCCCAAATCCTGCAGCAAGCCCTTCATCCATGCACTGCACAGGCTGGATGCCTGAAATCCACCCCCAAGGCTGGGCCCCACAGCATTTTCAGTGGCCTGACATGGAGGTTGTGTCTCCCTGCCCTGAAGTGATGCTGTGGGGCCTCCAGGACAGGCAGGGATGGTTTGAAGGCATCAGTGTGAAGAGAGGCTTGGGGAGCAGGGTCATACATGCCTCTGCTCTGGGTTGCCCATTTCAGGGGCTCCACCCCATGCTTAATCACAGCTCAAAACCACCAAGCAAGCATCGTGCCGAGACTTTCTGTTGAATAATATCCAAACATCCCAAGCACATATCCTCAGCTCAGCAGTCTGGCTGTGCTGTCGCAGCAGGGGTTGGGCATCACCTCTGCACAGAGCCACAGGAGCACTGCAGCCCTACGGGAAGGATCCCTGTCCGGTACGGCTCCCATCCATCCATTTGGGACCAGTTTGTTGTCCTTGTCACTTCAGGCTGCCTTTAACGCGTGAATTAGATGGGTCTCAGTGCCGTGCCCCATTTACACCCAATTGTGTGACATCCCAAAAGCCCAGGGGGGAGCAGCCAGTCCTCAGCCGAGGTCCTGCCCCAGCTTCACATCTTCCCTGAAGCAGCCCTAACCTTGTAGTGCCGGAGGTGACAGACACCTTTTAAGGGTAATTTGGAGCCACAGAATTACCAGGGGGCTTCACGCCTTGCATTGTTAGTGCCTGTCAAATATTTATGAAAAAACAATCTGTGGATAATTAATTCAGTAGCGACGGCAAAGCCTGGCTGAGATTTATTTGATGGATATGATTGGAACACGGACAGAGCTCTGCCAAGCCCAGGAAAGTGTATCATCAATAATAGGTTTGTCAATAGATGGAAACATCATCAGATAAGCTAGCCTTGAGTGCCACCTGGCCAGCACATCCTCACAGTCATCCATGGCCAGTGCCCCAGAGATGGGGCTCCAACCTTCCCTGGCAAAACAGTTGCCCTACAGCTCCCAGTGCCACTTTTCTGTGCTGGAGTCTTGGTGGCCAACAGCAGGGGACCAGCAAGAGCGTCTCCAGGGCCACTTCACACAGCTATCCCCACAGGGGACAAGAACCAGGGAAGCTGGGGATAAAAAGCCTCGGTGCTGGCCATGTGCCACCATCACTCCATTTGGTGTCACCACTGTCCCCAGGGGAGCCGCTGCTCTGGGATACATGGCACAAAGGCAACCTTGAGCACTGTGAGGGCCATGCTCTTTCCCTGAATAGCTGCCCTTCTGCGCCTTGCCTGCGGGGTACCCGTGACCCCGGCCCTGCCACCCAGCAGCAGCCAGTCTGGGGCTGCGGGGTCTCGCAGGGGGCCTCGCACACTGAGCCCATTCATCCTGCAGAAAGGGGCCCTTGTTCCCTGCAGACAGGCTGCAGGGCCCAGGCCAGCTGCAGCGGCGCGGGTCCACCCGGGGCAGGACCAGCCCTGGGTGCTTTGCAGCCCAGCTGGCTCCATCAGGGCTGTCTGAAGGGCTGTGCAATGTTTCCCACTCCTGGCAGCTGTGGGCAGGGGTGCAGGCAGGGCTCCACAGCCTTCAGCACCCACTCAGTTTGCGAGGCTGGGGCAGGCCATGCTGGGGTGTACAGTCCCATTCCCGATGCATTGGGCAGGGACCAGACACTGCTGCTTCATTAAATCCAGGCAGCCAGGGGACAGTCCCCTTCCCATGGCATGTGCCATGCTGGGTGGGTGTGGAGAGGAAAAACTTCTTTACAAAGAGGGTTGTAAAGCATTGGAACAGGCTGCCCAGGGGAGGTGGTGGAGTCCCCATCCCTGGAAGTGTTTAAAAGATGTGTAGTAGATGTGGTGCTGAGGGACATGGTTTAGGGACCCTGTCAGTGCAGGGTGAACGGCTGGACTTGATGATCTTAAAGGTCTCTTCCAACCAGATGATTCTGTGCATCTGTGAAGTGCTGCAGGTTGGCTCAGGTAGAAGCAGGAGGGATGCCGGGGGGCTTATGTGCCGACCCCATCCTGTCCTGCAGCCTCTCCCCACGGTTACTCCTGCTCTGACAAATCCCAGCACCCCACTTGCAGCACCTGGACATGAATGGGGCATTTTCTGTGGGGTGCCCACCCCCCATTCAGGGGATTCAGGGCTTGAGGGGACCTGGGGGGCCGTGCCACCCTGGGTAGGGTTGCCCCTGCTCCCCATGGGCATCGGGGCTCCCCAGCCGCCCGGGTCGCTGACTCAGGCTGTTCTCATCCATCTGCTCTCCTGTCACATCCCCGTCTCCCTGATTATTTTAATGAGGATAATGATTCACACCTGGGCAATTCAAACCCGCTAACAATAACAATTTTAATTAGTTTCCACTACAAATCTGAAACGCCGTCATTAACATTTAAAACGCCTGCGATTGGCAACTCCGTATAAAGCAAGGCCTGGGTGGGCTGGGGGGAGCTGTGGGAGGGACGGGCAAAGCTCAGGGGTGCAGGTGGGCTGGGGAACCCACTAGTGGGGAGCAAAGCCAAATCCCCACACACTGTGGCCCTGAGCTGTTCCGCAACACTCCAGGTAGCCCCTAGCCCACGGGGGTGGGTGGCAATAAATGCATCACCCAGATACTCCAGTGAGTGCAGGAATGGCCCAGCACCTGGCACTCGGGGGCAACCTTGGCTGCTCATAGTAGCATGTGAGCTGCAGCCTTTGGCAACCTGAGAGGGCTCGCAGATCCACAGTGGGGGACATCAATCACCCAAGCAGTGATTTATTGCCAGGCAGGGGCACCTATGTGCCAAGCACAGCAGGTCACCGTGCCCCATGCTGTGCACACTTCCAGGGCACTGGAAGAAGGGGACATGTTCCAGAGGCCCACCCTACTTCCCCAAGACTCTCCTGAACCCCAGAAAGTCTCTGTTCCCCCCAAAAAAAGCTTTGCTGCAGATTTCCTACTGCACCACAGCCTGACTTAGTCCTACTCCTGGCTGTGTGCCCCACAGCAGCCCCCGGAGCCTCTCCAGGCATGCCTGCCCAGCCCCAGCCCAAGGAAAGACCTTGGAGGGGACCAGGCAGAGATGCAGGCATGTCCCTCACTCACGTAAGTTGTAGGACTGACTGGGGAAGAAGTGGTGGTACCCTGAAGATAGATAAAGGGGCTTTTTCTTGGGGGTGGAGAGACAGTTCCCTGGAGCACAGTGTGGGGTTGAGCAGGCTCTGGCTGGTGCGCTCTATGTGCAGATCATCCATTGTCTGTGAGCACACATGAGAAATGCTCCCCAGACCAGCAAGCCTTTCTGACCCAGACCCTCCAAGCTCACCCCATGGTGCTTCCCTTATCCCCAAGGGTCTTTCTCACTCAAGGTACAGCTGCAGCTGGCTGGGTAAGCGGAAGGGGGCTCTGAACAGGCTCCTGCAGTGTCTAGACCGTGGGCAGCACAGGTCTGGGGCTCTGGAGGCACTGGGAACAGAGCAGGGTTAAATCCAGCTGCAGTGGAGACCTGCTGCTGTCACCCTGCTCGTGCTGGGGTCCCGCAGCCCCTCGCCTTTTCCTCTGCACGGCAGAGGGCTGCCTGCTTGCCCTGGCTTCTCAGCAGCCCAACATGAGCTAACGAGCTGACACAGCCCTGCGTTCCCACTGCTCTTGCATCTGCCTGCGGTCTTTCCTCCACTGGAGGCATCTGTGGCCCCGTTCGTGGGCTTTACCCTTGCTTGACTCGCTCAGGCATGTGCGGCGAGGGACCACACTCCAAGAAGTTGCTCCAGGCACTACAGAGAACAAGGGGAAAAGACAAGGCCAGTGATGGCATTGGTCCAGCTGCTGCCTCTGGGACGTGGGATGAGTGTCCCCTAGGATCAGATTTCCCTCAACACCAGGTCTGCCCTTGCAAAGCAGAGCCCTTCTCAGGCTTCTTCTGCAGCTCCTGGCGCCGAGGCTTGCCTGTCCCTCGAGGAAGCTGGAGGAAGGAACACTTCCACAGACCCCAGCTCAGGCAACCTGTCAGCGATCACATCAATCATTCAGCCAGGCCTGGCCTCACGGGATGTGTTTAGCAGGAGGATCTGGAATAATGCTGGGCAAGGATGTCGAGCGGCACATGTGAGGCCCGCGTGCATGTCGCCCCAGCGGCAGCGCAACGAGCTGCTCTCCCAAAGGCAGCAGAAATGAGCAGCAGAGCTGAAGCTGCGGTTTCAGGGCCGTGGGGACTCAACAGTCCCCTGAGGGTGCCCCAGTGATGGGGCAGCAGGCAGGGCTCCTCTGGCCCAAGATATCCTGGTAGCTGGGGTGGCACGGGATGAAGGAGCTTGCAGGGTACAGGATGAAGACTGAGGCTGCTGGCAGGGGATGTGGCAGCCGCTTGGGGAAGGGTGACCTACAGCCTGGGCAGGGACTTTGTTATCAGACTGGGGACAAGACTGCGGTCCTTGGAACTGTTTCCCTCCAGGCTTGTCCAGCTCTTTGCACTCTGATGGAGGTTGTTGCCTGTGTTCTGCCCTGCCTAGAGCTTTTCCCCAACCTGGCAAGCCTGGGGGTCACCAGGGCTGGAGCTGTTCCCCTTGTGCCGGCCTCACCAGCTATTGTGTAGGGACAAGAGGGGGCTCTCCTGGGGTCTTGGGGTGCCTGTTGTCACAGCAGTGCAATGAAGGGCACCTGGGTGGGAAGGAGACAGGGGCTGTGTCTCCACAGCAGCCCAAGGCCCCCATTGGCCAGGACAGACCTTGCAGCCCCTCCCCTTCCAGACCCCAACGATGATGGGGAAGGGCCAGTGCTAGCAAATCCCCCCCACCCAGTGCCAATGCTCTCCCCTTTGGCATGGTGAGATCCTGCCTGGCTTGTGCCCAGGGTGCAGCGGCCTCTGGCCCTGGGACATGGGGCAGTGAAGGGCTGGGCACCTTTCCTGCATCTCTTGTAAACGGGAGGTGCTGGGCTGCGGGGAACAGCATTGTGGCCAGGTCTTGGGCTTGGTGAATCCTGTCATGGCCCTGATCCTGTATTCCTCTCCAGGGTAGATACTCCGCTTTACCACTTTCCTGCAGGACCCCATGCCCAGGGAGCAGTCGAGAGCAGCTCCTTTGCAGAGTGGGCACTGGCAGAATTAAGGCAGTGTGGGCAGATGAGCCCCTTGTCCCTCAGAGCCCCCCAGCCTCAGCACCATGCAAAGAACCCCTGGGCAGGCTTGAGTGCTGCAGAGCACCCTGCCTTCACTGGCCCATAGCAGAGAGGAAGACCATGGCAGAGATAGGGTGATGAAGCCCTGGACCATACCTGCAGCCAGACCCTGGCCAAACCCAGGTTCAGCAGCTTCCCAAGGGGCTGGCAGGCAGCAAGCTGCCGGGGCAAAAAGCATGAGTGAAGATTGCAGCCACCTCCTCTCCCTCCCCCAGCTACACCGGCTGTTGTCTTAGTGTAAACAAGGTATTTAATATGCAGAAGCACTCATTAGCATCTCCTGGTTTCAGCGACGCAGTGTCTGCAGCTGGACTCACGGGACATGTCACAGGAAATCTCTACACACAACTTTTAATTACAGACAAATGGGTGGACACGTCATTACCAGCTCCCGGTGCTTCCTGCCAGTCCAGATCTGCTTCAACTCCAGAGGAACCCATGGCCAAGCTGGGACTGCCTGAGCTGTGGGGGGTCCCAGGGCAGCGGGTACAGGGGGCATGCTGGGGATGGTGGGCACCTGGGGGGTAAACAGGGACCTTCCAGCAGCAGAGATGCAGCCCCAGCACCGCTGGCTTGGTGCAGTGTGGAGACGGTTGCAGGATCCCCATCCCCACTTTTAAGGTTGGGATGGGTCAAACCGTTATGAGTACCTGAGGTGGCAACGAATGGAACCCCACCTCCATGCCCTGGAGCCTCTCAGACCCTGCATTGAGGTGTTCAAGCCTCTGTGTCCTCTATAAATGCTTGGGGGACCACAGCCATGGGCTGCAGCCATCCTTGACCCCCTCTGCTACTCCTTGGGATCCCGAAGCTCATCATGACAAGGGAACTCAGCCCTTTGCTGGAGTCAAACCAAAGGATCCTGGAATGGACCCTGTTCATCCCAGTGTGCCAACTGAGAGGCAGATGTGAGGGCTTGAAGGTCACTATGCAGACAGATGGCCACTGCTCATTCATCTTTACCCAACATCAGGTGTTGGCCCAAACTGGGTACTCCAGCATTCCAGTACTCGTGCATTTCCAGAGCCTGGAGCTGCCCATCTGTGGTGGTAGCTAGGTCCTGTGGGCTGGCTGCAGAGGGGAGCAGGAGGGGACAGGGTGGCTAGTACAAAATCCACATCCTCGGAGGGAGCAGCGTGCAGGCAGGCACCAGGACCAGTGTCGAAGCACATCGCGTGATGAGGTCAGCAGCCTTAGATTAACCCACAGCCCACAGCCCACTCTGCAGCTGGGCATTGGGGGCGAAACCAGGGGAGTAGCCGGGTGGGAACTCCTCCTGCACAGCCCAGCTCTGCTCTGGCACTGCTGGAGCCCGCTCAGACCTCCCCTTCTCTGATGCTCATGTCAAGAGCATGCCCAGGGCAGCAGTGTGGCCTGGGGCACAGGCAGATGTGTCAATAAATCTTTCCATCACACAAGGCAACCATCTGAGCTCCAGGCCTGGTTTCTGATGCTGGACTTGTTTAGAAAGCAACTATTGTCCTCTCGGGTTCACCTCTGAGCTCTGGGATACCAGCCAGCTTGACAGCCCTGCTCAGGCAGGGTCTGCCTGCTCTAGAGCAACACTTTTTGCAGGCAATCTTCTGCAGGTTTGCTTTTTGAAGCAACTAACAGCTGATTATTTCTCACTTGGTTTCCCTTGGGGCCGCTTGTGTGCTCGAGGGAGGGTGGAGGGGGGAATGCAGGCATTTCGTACACAACCTTCGGATGTTTCAGAGGCTGCGGTAAGCGCTGTTCAGGCCGCAGGGTGCAGCAGGCAGCTGGCACTGGCGGCCACAGCTGCACCAGGGCTCTTCCCTGCACAGGCTGCTGCTCCCAGGCGGGTGCCTCCCCGGGGCGGCAGCTGGGCAACAGTGGGTTATAATGTCTCTTCCTGAAAAGCTTTAATCAAAAGCCATTTGTGGGCTACTGGAGTGGTCTGCAGTACCATCCCAGGCAAGAAACGCCCCTCCTGAGGTGGGCAGCAAGCAGCAGCCTCCCAGGTAGCTGAAAGGATGCCCTGTGGACTCCGGCACCAGCCTTCCCATCCCAGTTCATCCTGCTAATGCAGGCTGGGATGTGGGGTGCAGGAGGCAGGCTGGGATCTGTGCAGTGCTGCAAAGAAGAGCTGGCTCATTCACATGTAGTTTGGGCATCTCCAAGCCGCACAGCAATGGGGCAGTTGTGCCTTCCCCTCGTCCCCTTGGAGGAGCCACAGAGAGACCAAAATCTTGGGGCTAGGCTGGATTTCGGGAGTCCATGCTCCATACAAGGGCACAGAGCATCAGCTGAGCTGTGAGGCCAGGAAGGGGTTATAGCAACTTCCCCATGCCACACCCCTAAACACCCACAGCACCCCAGTCTGTGAGGGTACCAGTCATTTTTGTCGTGCTCCTAGACAAGTTGTCAGAGGCCACCTCCTCCTCTTCCTCCTCCTCCTCGTCAGGGCTGAGCTTGCTGCTGGCACTGCTCTGCTGTATCCTCCCCAGGGACCGCTGAGCGAAGCAGAGGCAGAGCTGCTCTGCAGCCCGGGGGTCACTGGAGGTGAGCAGAGAGGTGATGTGTGGCCATGTGTCCTCTCCTCCTGATGTAGCCTGCGGGCCCTCCCATTCCCTATCGCCTTCCCTCACTGCGGAGCAAGCTGGGATCCTCCAGAAACATCAGAGACACCAGATAAAAGCATCTGCCTGCTCCTTCCCCTTTCCAAACTACAGCCTGACGTCCTTCAAATTGCACTGGCCCCGCAAATCCTCACTGCCAGCCATATCCCAAAATCAGATGTCTTAAAAATAACTCTCTGAAAACCCCGGCTTGGCACAGGCGCAGCCCGGGGCTGGAAGCGAGCAAAAGGAGCCGGGAGTGAACAGCAGCCTCTGAGCTCCCGTGAACTCTCGGCTGCCCGGATGGGTGTGTGCACTCACCCATATAAATATGCACTTACATATAGCCTGGACTTTCCACACCACCGTGCTCTGGGAGCTGCCATTTCCTCCCCACAATGCTGGCACTGGGGCCACATTGGTGCCAGAGTGACACCTCTGCCAAGGGTCCACCGTCCCCATCCCCAGGGAAAGGCAGGGAGGGACACAGAAAGGTCATGTGCCAGCCCAGCAGGAGGTGGGATTTGGAGGCAGTGAGGTGGGTGTCTGCCCAGGGAGGGCTTGCTGAGGGTGCTGGTATGGTGGGGATGGCTGTGGCAGGTTTGGGTGGGGGCACGGGCAGATCAGGACTGTCCCAGCCGGCAGGAAGGGAGGCAGATAAGGAAAGTCAGGCTGCAAAAGTCAGATCTTTCACAGCGATGCTGCATTGGGAAAACCAGCAGGATTTGCACCTGAAATGGGAAAACTGAGAGAGAGAAGGCTGGGAGGAGGGTCTCACCCAGGGTAGGGGGGGAACAGAAATGCTCTGTGGTGCTCTCCATGGCAACTGCCAGAGCCAGAGGAGGGAGGGCTGGGAGGAGGATTAAGGGATGCATTTTGGTCAGGCTGATCCTAAGCTATTGCCTGAACGTCTCTGAAGCACCGTGGGTGTCCCTGTGCCTCTGTGTGCCCTCCAGAGTGCTCCCACGGTGCTCTGAAGGGGCATCCAGCTGCTGCTTAACAGGGGACCCCACCACCACCTGAGCTGACAGCAGAGATATGGGTGGTTTTGGGGGAAAAAACACCCATTGCCTCCCCAAACCCAAAAGCAGGGCATCTCCAGCACTCTCTAGCTGGTGCCCCCAGGTAAGCCCCTGCCCTGATGGGGATAAGCCTTCTGCTCCCTCAAATCCTTTCCAGATATCACTTGGATTTCGCCGCTGCCTGCTGAACTCTGCAAGAAGAAAGCTCCTCTCTGGGGAGGTATTTTATAGGTTCCTGCAGCTTCCTGATGCTCATAGCCTTTCGGCATTGCTGCTCTCTGAAAACACGGGCCCCTTCCAGTCCCTCTGTCTCCCCTGGTCTGTTCCCAGTCATGCAGCCCTGTGCTGTGCACAGCAAGAGGCGAGTGGCTGTCATGTGGACTCGTACACAAAAGCAGAGGTGTCCCAGCTCCACCAAGAGCCAGGCAGGGAGCGCCTCCCTCATCCCACGTCACTGCCACCGGTGACCTGGATTCCTCCCTGAGACATGAGCCGGTGACCTCAGCAATAAACAAAGAAGTGGGATAAAACCAGGGTAAGATAGATGTCTGTTTTATAGGCTTTTTAAAAGCTTTTGACTCATTCTAGCAGTCAGGACTAACCTTAAATTGCTCTGTGATGGAACTGGTGGAAAATCATCTGGCAACATCGAAGCCGTACACCGATCCATCAAGTGCAGGATAAAAATAAACAGCATGTGAACAGGCCCCCGGGGCTGGCAGGAGGAGCAGGACCCCGGCGTTAACCTCCCCATTCTGACACAGCACCCTCCCTGCACCCTCAGGGCTGGGGCTCAGTGCTGAGCATCCTCAGTCCCCCTACATACAGGAGGGATCAGCCCTGTGCAGGATGGGGCCCAAGTGCTGGCACCTCCCCACTATGAGTTCTCCGGTGGAAATGTCCTTGGCTGGGATCCCACTGCTGTGCCTGGGCCTCTGCATCGCCCCATGGGACTCAGAACTGGCATATTCTCTCCCCTGGCAGGATTTGTAAAATAGATTCATGGCAAACATCCTGCTCTGAGGAGCGAGGGGGAGCGCGGTACCTAAACAGAGCTGGGATGTCTGCTCTGGGAACACATCCCAGCTGAACCCATCCTCTCCCAGGACCAATGCACCAAGGAACATTGCCTAGTGCTCCAGCCACTCAGGGCAGGATGGCAGCAGCATCTGTCACCACCCCACTGGGGTCCCACCATCCTCTCAGCAGCATCTCCAGGAGACGCGACCTGCAGCCTCTGGTCACAAACCCTGTGTGCAACCCCCAGATCTGGTCTGCCCCCAGCTCCCAGGGATGACTTACCAGGAGCATCCACACCAGACCTGCATCCAAGCAAACACCCCAGGGAGGAGCTGGGTGAAGAGGCGGGTCCGATCCCTTGGCATCCTCAGCGTGCTAGCGAACGTGGCTCTTTCCCAGGACATGGCACTTGTGCCAGGGCACCCAGGGGTCAGGATGCATGTGCGGTCCTGGTACCAGCCAGCCAGCAGCATGGTGGCCAGTAAGTCCATGTCACCCTGGGGACACGGAGCCCATGTGACTGCCTGCTTTGCCTGCCTTTCAGCAGAGAGCATTTGAGGCGTCAGATGTGCTGCTCCGATCTGGAGGGCTTTGAAGCAGCTTCTAATGCATTTCTAATTCCTGCTTATCGCTGGAGCCTGTCGGAGCTTGTCTCCCCGGCCCCTTTCCGTGTGCTGCTCTCAGCTCAGCTCCGTTACAGGAAGATCTCAGCTTCAGACCTGCCATTTTTGCCTGGAAAATCTCCCCACAAGCCACTGCCTTGGCTTGCGCTGTGGTGAGGGAAGCTCGCAGCACATCAGCTCCCTGCCAGTCCCTCTCCCACTTCTTACATCCCTTGGCCCTTGCCAGGCTCTATTGGCATCTCTGAGCTGGTGGCTGTCCCGCTGCTCAGATCATCACACCCTCTCTGTCCACAGGCCAGGTCACCTCTAAGAGCTGGGGGAAGGCCCTGAAGGATGAACTCTGCAACCCATCTCCAACCCGAGTCCCTGAGAGGTCTTCAAGGGGTGGCAAAAAGTCCCCCGTGGAGAGGACAAGTGAAGAGTTAACTATGCTGGAGCCCTGGCTGCACCAGAACCATGGCTGTGGGGCAGGGAGCTGGGTCCCAGCCCCTGTGTCCTCTCATTTCAGCCCCTGGCAGCACTGGGAAGGCAGTGGAAGGGGCAGCCTTGGTGTCCCCATGCCAGCCAGTGCTCCTTGTAAGGGCAAGGTGCTTCTGCGCATCTCATGCGATGGGGAAATGGCTCTGTGCAAAGTGCTCCAAGGCTGCGGATGGCAAGTGCCCTCTGCACTGTGCTGAAAGCTGTTATTAGCGCTAATGGCTCTTTTGCTGGGGATATTCAAATAGCAGCCACTCCATTTTCATTGCAAATCTTTCCCCCATCCTCGCTCCCCACCCCCCACGAGGAAGACAAAGGCTCCTCACTGCAGAGTCCCAGCAAAACCTCCCTGGCTGAGGCAGCCCAGCTCCCGGGGACCGTCGGCACTGCCAGCGCTGCAGACGCATGGGCTGGATGTTTTACAAAGGAAAGGTCCAAAGCAGCTGCTAAGCCAGCACTGGGGGAGCAAAAAAAGCTCCCTCGTGCAAGAAGCAGAAGTACCTGGGTAGAAAGTGGGGATGGGGAGAGCAGACACAGCCCCTCGAGGCCACAGACACCAGCGGGCAATGGCAGAGGCAGTGCCAAAGTGCAGAGCATCTCCTCTTTCTTTGTACCCCACGTCCCGAGGGGTGGGGAGGCCTCGGGGCTGGCTCTGTGGGGCAGGTGACAGACCAGCCCGCCTGGCACCAGCTGCTGTATTTGCATTTCTGGGATTCACGGAAAACGAGAGTAATTTTTTTTTTACTTAGTAAGCAGAGAGTTTATATTAGTTGAAAATTGACTCAATAAATATTTCAGCTGGTATTTTAACTGCGTGCACGGGCTTCAAAGGCTGTTAGAGGAACAGATTTACACAAACAGGCACTGAATCACACTGGCCACAGCACGTTATGGACTGAGGAATGGAAGGCTGCTCCCGGGGGAGCTGTTCTTGCTGCTGCCCAGTTTGGATAAAGTAACTTCCCCTGCAGGTTGGTAGGGGTGGGACCCGGGACTCGCACCCCCAAAATGTCAGTGGGCACCGCTCATGGCAAGGACGCTGGGCCAGGGATTTGCAGCGTGAGGTGCAAGTGCTCTTGCTGCTTTGCTCTGGGAAAGCTCATGTCTCTGCAGGCTGCTTTGGGACCTGCCGCCAAGGGATGAGGATACTTGGGTGCTGCTATGGGGCTGGAAGGGCTGAGGCACTGGGAGGGCCAGGACCTGTTTCTGCTGCAGAAATGATCTGAGCAGCAGCAGGGGAGGGCGTGATGTCCTGGGGGAATCATATTCCTTGAGCCTGGTGGGGAGAGGGAGGCAATTACCACTTGCAGAGCCCTCCCTGTCCGCCCGTGCACTGAAATGGCCCCACGGGCAGGCTGCCAGGCATGCGTGGCTTGGCCAGCTCCAGCTCTGCAGCTCCCGGCATCGCTCACGCCCTGCGCTGCTCCCAGCTGCCTCGTCCCAGCAAAGTGCAACTGGCCACACTGTGAAAGCAGGGAGCTGGTTTTGGGCACCCTGACACCCCTGTTACCCCCACCAGGCACTCTGCCACCCCCTCCCTGCTCACCTCCCCATCAGCGCTGGTACAAGTGTGCGTGCTGGAGCCCAGCAGACCTGGAAATGCTCACAGCCAGCCAGACAAGTGGAAACCGCTCCTCTCCATTTGGAAATTAAACGGGAGCTTTAAATATTGCTGAAGCCAATCGATGGGGTGGGCAGGAGCCCAGCTTGGCCCTCGCCAAGAGCTGTCTAGTGTGCAGGAGAGAGGGCTGAAGTGTCCGACTGCCTCAGCCACGGCCCCTTGGTATTACCTCAGATGTCCTCAGCCAGTGCACGGGCACACCCCGTCATCCCAAGCCCTCCCTCATGGCCACAGCACCCCTGGGATGACCCGCTGAAGGTGGTACCGGTTCATTGGGGCCCCAAGCTGCCTCTCTGAGTCCTGGTGCATATCGGTTACAGATCGGCTGGCAGGCGGGGGGCAGGGAGCCTTGCGCCAGGATTAGAGCAGTTTGTTCTGGGATTAGAGCACTGTTTAGCCATAGCACGGCGCAGTAACCCCGCTCTGCTTTACTGAGCTCTGCAGGATTAATAGTTTGTTTCAAAGGATTAGGGCGATTAGGAGTGTTATGGGGGGTGCTGCAGGATGCAGGGTTGCTTACTGGTGCCACACAGCAAACAAGCACTGAGCCAAAAGGACTCCATCCCTCAACCAGCAGGGAGGGCTCTGGAGATGTCCCAAACTCATGGTCTCATCTCCAAGGGCTGTTGATCCCTCGTGGGTCCATGCCCAGGGCATCAGGGCCACGCACAGATCTTCAGAAGATGGAAACTGCCTTGCTCCCTTGGTGGGATGCAAACACCCCCCAAACTGAGCCTGAGCCTGGCCTGACCCCATGTTACCCATCCACATGGCTCAGTTGCCTTTTACCCCATTCTCACAACCTTGGCCCAGAGCCCCAAGCAGCAGGGAGGAAGCAGAGGCAACAAGTGGGCAGCCCTTGGAGAACAGAGATAGCTTTCCCCATGTCTCCATGCCCAGCAGGGGCCTCTCATCCCTGACACATTGGCGAGCAGCTTCTGGCCCTGGGACCCTCTGTGCCACCCCAGCACTATGAACCAGCAGACCTGGGGTACCGGCTGTGTGTCAGTGCAGCAGCTCCTGGCTGGCCCCACAGAATCCCAGACTGGTGGGGGTTGGAAAGGACGTCTGGGGATCATCTAGTCCAACCCTCCTGCTAAAGCAGGTTCACCCAGGTTGGACAGGATGGTGACCAGGTGGGTTTGGAATGTCTCCAGAGAAGGAATCTCCACAAGTTCTCTGGGCAGCCTGTCCCAGCTCCATGCAGCCCTCCATGTTGAGGATGCTGCAGTGGCCAGAGCTGGCTCCCTCATCCTGTGCTCACCTCCTGCCATTTGAGGCTGCTGGGCACAAGAGGCGCTCTTTCTGCCTGGTTTCCATGTAACGTAAGGTGCCCCCTTGCTCCCCAAGCTGTCCCCAGGCCCCCAGCTCCCTCTCTGTAACACTGCTCTGGGGTAGGAACTGCTACAGCCCTGCATGAGGAACTCAGCGGGACTAGAAGCAGGATCAGAGGAACAGCTCTCCTGCAGTCTATCAGCTCAGGAGTGAAGGTAAAATTGCAAACCCCACCCAAGTTAGAAGCTGGAAAGGTGAAGGAGCAACAGCTGGAGACTTGGTCCTGGGTCTCCGGGATGAGTGGAGATGCTCCATGTAACTGGGTGCAACCGCAGGCAGCCCTACGTGGTGGTGGCAGTGCCAGGGATTGTTTCTGAGCTCCCACGTCTCAGCCCTCATGCTCTGCCAATATATCAACTTGCTATGTTATGCTGCAGCCCAGATCACTGAATTGATCCAGCTACAGAGGACTTGGCTCCATTCCTGGCACAGCCCCACCACAGCTGAGGGCACGCGAGAGGCTGAGAAGAGAGAGGGGGGTGCAGTGGGACTCCCACCCTGCAGCATCTGGTGCCTGATGCTCCTGGGCCAGCAGTACCAAAGCTTGGGGAGCTGCAGGGAGCCAAGCAGTCCCCAGCCCTCTGCTTCTTGCCTGCAACCAAGTCACGTCTGTCCTTACCATCTTGGATGGACACAGAGCTCTTCTCTCCCCTCGCTGCCTCACAAGTAACCCCCTGCAAGGGGTTACAAACTCTTACTGGCCCACGACACATGTTGCATGAGGTGAGGCTGTGGGATTTGGGCTGGTTTAGCCAGCCAGGAGGTAACTAAGAGCAGCATGCAACTACCTAAAGAGAAGTGGCAAAGACGTTGGAGGTGGACACCTCCAGAGTGGCAGATGGGAGCCCAGGCAGCCAGAGGTTACATCTCAACGGCTTATGCTGGATGTAAGGAAAAACTTACCCTGGTGCAGGTTGTTAGAGAGCAGGGATGTTGCAGGTGAAAATTCACATCTGCAGAGACATAATTTTACATGCCAAGGGTGAGGCATGCATGAACAAACACACTGGGAAGAACACGCGTGCAGTTGCCAACATGTCACTTTGCTGTGAATCTCCCAGCCACGGGTGTTTTGCTGAGGGATAAGTTGAATTCAGGGAAATTTTCTTCTTTGCAAAGAAAATGTGTAAATGCTGCTTCGGACACAACCACACAGACCCCAGGGCAGACCCAGAAAACCGGGACTTCAGGTATCCCCTGGCAATGTGTCAGTGCCCGGCTCCTGCCAAGGGCCAGCCCATTCCCAGCCACTTTGGGAGGGGACTGGGCTGTGCTGGGGACCAGCCATGCCTGGAGAAAGGAGATTTGCATGCCTGGGGTTGAGCTGGAGAGGATCAGCAGAGGAGGGAGGGCTGGGTGGATCAGGAGGGGCTAGTTCCTGGTGGCTGGGGTAAGGAAGATGGTTTTCATCCTTTCCCCTCCTCCAGCCTGCGAGGAGAGCTTTATTTTAAATCCTTGTCCGCTGCTCACTCCCCCCTGAGCTCTCACTGTGCTGGAATGGTTTAATATTGAAGAGAGACAAATGAGTGACTCATGCACACACGTAGAGGATAAAAATACTTGGGCCTGGTGCATCCCACGGCCTGGACCCTCATGGCACGGCCATGCAGAGCCAGGTGGCTGGGCGTGCTGGAGGTGATATGCCTGCTCCCGTGAGCAGAGCCAGGGACCAGGTACTCCAGGGACTCAACGAGTGCTGCTGACAGTGCCTCGGCGTTCAGATAATGCTGCTCTCACCCCAAGCAGCCCCATCTCTGCTGGCCGTGAATGAAGAGGATCAAGGGCCACGTGCAGTGGGGAGCTGACCAGGGCTTGTCTGGACTTTGTGCCCTTCATCAAGCAGACACAGCTTTTGGCATCCCACTGTGTGAACACCAAGCCAGGTGATAGGCCACGTGAAACCAGCAGCACGTACACCCAGCTTAGTTGAAATGGTGAGGGTGGTCATGGGGCAGGAGCTTGGCTCCTCTGGTCTCTGGAGGGGTAACACAGGCCTTTCGGGCAATGTCAGCAAGGTGTGCCCAGCTTCAATACCACCCTGCCTTGCCAGCAGTGGCATAGCCTGGCATGAGCAAGGGTCAGACCAGAGCAGCCTGTACTCACCCTTGTTTTCCTATTCCCAGGTGGAGGAAGAAAGTTCGAAAGCAGAGCCTTAACTTTGCATTTTTTGTCATTTGCAGAGTCATTTTCGAAAACAGGACATCTTGCAATGTTTTTGCATGCTTTATAGAATCATGGAATCATTTTGCTTGGAAGAGACCTTTAAGATCATCAAATCCAACTGTTGCCCCAGCACTGCCAGGTCCCCACTAACCCCTGTCCCTCAGCGCCACCTCCACACGGCTGGGAAACCCCTCCAGGGATGGGGACTCCACCACTGCCCTGGACAGCCTGGGACAGGCCTGCACAACCCCAACAGGGAAGAAATGGTTCCTCAGGGCCAACCTCAACCTCCCTGGCACAACTTGAGGCTGTTTCCTCTTGTTCTGTCGCTTGTTCCTGGGGAGAAGATACTGACCCCCACCTCACTCCACCCTACTGTCAGGGAGTTGTTGAGAGCCAGAAGGTCTCCCCTGAGCCTGCTTTTCTCCAGGCTCAAGCCCCTGAGGTCCCTCAGCTGCTCCTCAGAGTACTTGTGCTCCAGACCCTGCTCCAGCTTTGTTGCCCTTCTCTGGACATGCTCCAGCCCCTCAATGTCCTTCTGGGAGTGAGGGGCCAAAACTGAACCCCAGATTCGAGGTATGGCCTCACCAGTGCCCTGTACAGGGGGATGATCCCTGCTCTGATCCTGCTGGCCACACCAGTGCTGGTACAAGCCAGGATGCTGTTGGCCTTCTTGACCACCCGGGCACACTGCTGATGCCTCTTCAGCCGCTGTCATTAACCCCCCAGATCTTTTTCCCCAGGGAGTTTCCTGCCACTCTGTCCCCAGCCTGGAACGTTGCAGGTGGTTGGTATGACCCAAGGGCAGGACCCAGCACTTGGGCTGGTTGAACTTCAGACCACTGGCCTTGGCCCATTCACCCAGCTCATCCAGACTGCTCTGTAGAGCCTTCCTACTCTCAAGCAGATCATGAAACTATGATGAAAGACTCCCATGTCTATGAGTCACCACACTTTTGTTAACACCCAGGAACTATTCATGCCTATCCCTCCTGTCTCTGTCCTCAGTACAGAACTGGTGGATGACAGTTGTCCCATGCCCTTGCAGAGGCTGATGTCAGCTATGTTGGTGGCAGGCAGCAGCAGGATTGGGATGTGACATCACCCAAACATCTCAGAAGGTTTGTCAGGCCCTGCTGAGTGGCAAAGCATGGCACTACTCAGACAGCAGGAGCACACAAGGCATGGAGGACTTTGCCTGTGGAGTGGTTTGTGCAGGTCTGTGCACTGGGGAATGGTCTGAGAAGCACACTGGGAACCTCTGCTGTGACTTACAATCCCTTGATGGGCAGTGCTAAGTGCTAGCTTGTAGCAGGCACACAAGGAATGGTGAGAACAAGAAAAAATGGGGGAAAAAAAAAAAGAAAAACCCTTGGCACAGCAGGTTGGAAAGAGGAGGCAAAGCCCTTCGGGTTTCCACAACAAGCCTGATGGAGCTCCCTGCCAGGGCATGGCTGGTGGTGACTAGTCCTCTGCTTCACGCTGCTGCCTCTGCCATGTTGGCTGAGGAAGAGTATGCCAGCCAGATGCTGGCACCCTCCGACTTCCCGTTGGGGCAATTGGGGGAGGCAATGGGGGGCAGTGGGGATGTGGGGATGGGGTTTGAGCACCTGATAGTGCCTGTGCCCCATGCACCCAGGCAAGTCACCCATGTCCTGGGTGTTACTTGTCCAGCTGGTGAGTTTCCAAGGAGGGGGATGACCACCACCGATTTGCCCAGAGAAGGGTTATATGAGGAACAGGAGACTCTCCTAGCTTGAGTATCATCTCAGATCTCTTCAGGCTTTTTAGGGTCTTGCCCCATGTCCCCCAATGCCTCTGAGCTGCCTTTCTCTGCATCCCCAACCCCCAGGTGCCCATCAAGGGATTTTCTTGCAAGCAGCTCTGAAACTCAGCAAGCTCTGGTAGCTTTTGGTTCACCAGAAAATTCCTAGGCAGGGGGAGAGGGGAGGCCCAGGTGCTCGTGGTGGTGGGACCACTGGTGATGCACCCCAGAGCAAGGTGTGGACTGCACCAGTGCCACCACTGCCAGCTGTGGGTGGAGGCATGGGGTGGTGGGAGAAAACATCCCTCCCTGTAACCTGGCAGGTTCCGGAGATCACGTTTCTGGCATTTAGCTGGAAGCTGAAGTGCAGGAGACGGGGCTCTGGCAGGGATCCCAGCACTCTCTGCTTTACTGGTAGCAGGGTGGGGAGCTGCCACAACTCGGCAGGAGGCCAGCCGAGAGCTGGGGCACAGGGAGGATGCTCTTGCAGGGATGCAGCCCTGGGAGCTGGCTGGAGTGGGAGCGGGCAGAAAGCCAGGGTGGGCAGAAAGCAGGGTGGAAGAGCGAGGAAGTGTGCCAGGCTGGAGCAGTGGGTGAGGCAGAAGTCCCGCTCGGCACGGGGCTGTGGTCTGCCTTGGGAAGCTGTGCAGAGCTCGGGTGCGTTAGCAAATGCAAATTGCTCCTGCCCTGTTCACCCGCTCTGCTTAGCTCTCCTGCATGGCTCTGTGCACACGCCTGCTCTCCCAAAGGCAGATGTGAGAAAGCAGAGGCTGTTTGTCACCCTCTGTAAACCTGTGCGCAAGTGAGCGTGGGGACGTGCTTCTGGGCTGAACGCAGCTCCCTCCATCACAGAGTGCTGGCTGGAGGAGACCGAGCAACCAGCTGTGGGTCCCTTGTGTTGGAGGGGTCCCTCCCCGCTTCTGCCTTTGCTTACTTCACTGGCAGTGGTGGCATACTGGGTGGTGGGGGCAGCAGTGGGGCAACACTGGGCTTTTCTGCCCCTGGTTGTGCGCTCCCAGAGCGCTCCAGCCCAACTGACTGGGGGTTGTGCAGGGAACTACCCCGCAGAACTGAGCCAGGTTCAAACACGTGTACATATATGGCCAAAGAAAGGACTATTTTTAGCCTAATTTAGTCCCTGGATCTGTATCTGACTCCTCTGGCAGTCTGCACAGCTGTGCCAGAAGTGCTGGCCGGCACTGGGGCAGGAGCAAGGAGACATGGGATGGGATACCATGGCATCGGTGCCAATGCAGGCAGGATACACACCAGGGCACAGGGTCACCTCCCAGAGGCGTTTATGCCAGGCTGCAGCCTGCCCAAGCCAGCCAGAGCACCAGAACGGGCAGAGCTGCTCTGGCACCCCATCCCCAGCTGCATGGTCCTGCCACCCCAACTCATGACAACGCAGGCATGAGTCAGTTCGGTGAAGAAAAAATGCTGCTTTTCTCTTTTGCCCTTTGCGGTATCACTTCCTAGCTGGATAACGTGCTGAGCTGTTTGCTCCACGGCCTCCCTGCAGCCAGGGCCAGCACAAGGAGGGAGAGAAACTCTTGATTCTTGGGGGAGATGGACATTCCCTGCAGATGGGAGTGTTTTCACGGCTCCCATTGCTTTCTTGCTCTTCAGGACATATTTATCTCCTTCCTGGGAACTTAATCCCATCTTGGCAGCCAGGGCCTGGCCAAGTGCTCCCCAGAAACACAGGGAGGGGAGGAGCCTCCTGCTCGAGGTGCCAGGGAGCCGAGAGGGAAATCCATGGTGTGTCTGAGGGCACTGCATGACGATCTGTGCCATGCCCAGGTCATTGGCTGGTCATGGGACTGTACATGCCCCTTGGCTGGGGCTGTGCTGCCAGGGCAGATGCTCCTGCAAACATCTACCTTGTCTTTCTCCGGGGCTTGACTTCCTCCTAGCCAGGTGGAGGGGTTCAGTGGCGTGGAGCGGGGAGCACCTTTGAGAAAGCCCAGAGCTAATGTTGCAAACCATCACATGCCGTCTCAGGCAGGGGCTGAGGCTCAGCATTTCTTAGCACATGGACAGGCCATGACTAGCAGCATTCCCATCCTCTACTCAGGACCACAGCTGCCCTTTCCTCGGTGCTTGCAGAGATCTTAATGCTCACTTGCTATGCTTCCTGCATATTGCTTCTCAAAACACCAACCTCAGTTTGGCAGGAGCAGCCTGCACCCCTTGTTCCTGGTTATAACTCTCAGCTGGTTGTATTAAATAGGATGGTTGGATCAGCCTGTGCTGTGCTGAAGGCTGCCATCTCTTCATCACTATTTACTGCTCTGCCAGGCTCATGTGTCAGATGCAAATATTAGCGGCAAGATCTTAGATTTACTTCCAGACCACTGATGAAAATCTGGCATAGCGATGAACAGCACTTTTGTTGGTCTCCGCATCCTCTGGGGTAGTTTCCAGTGTGAGCATTTCGGGGTGTAGAGACAGATTCAGGAGTGGAGGGGACCACCTTGGTCTGGTGGGTGTGACAACCCCGCTGCGACCACCCTGCCTGGTCCAGTGGGTGCTCCCGCCACGGGGTGACCTTGCTGCCCGCGCAGAACAGCCGCGTGGCTGTAAATCACCGTTCGGCATGTAGAGGAGACTTGAGATGTGTTTGCAGTGGTTGTCTTCTGCTGTGGAGGCTCAGCAGCTGCTTCACCAGCAGCGCAACCCATCTGGCAGCGCAGGCAGAGGGTGGAGCAGGGTGCAGGGACAGGAAATGTTGCCCTCAAACTAGCCCACCCGGGTGGTGAGTCAGCCTTTCCTAATCCCGGCTATTCAAATACCCATCGATTGAATAAACATGCCATGATCGCAGCTCATAACCTGTAATGTGGCACCCATTATGTGCAGGCACCCTGATCCCGGAGCAGATACCAGCAGAAAGCATCTCACTTGCTCTGTACCTGGTGAGGAAACCCTGTGCAGGCAAGAAAACCTCCAGACAGCAAGGTGAGACCCTTACAGGCTTTGCAGGGTTGAGCCTTGCTCCAGAAGGAGTCAGGCCAGTTCCGAGCATGCCACCAGCACAGACTTCAGCATCATTGCTGTGTGAAAGAAGGGAAAACATAGTTCTTGTTTTTTTTTTTTTCCATGCCATTATATTCGACATGAGACAGCAGTAAAGACTGTATGACTCAGTTCTTTGCAATGCAGCTTCTCTGTGGCTTCCTGTGTCTTGAGGACTGCCACTGGCTGAGGGTCGCTGCAGCCAGTTTTGTCTTTCTAGTTGAATTCCTCTTCCGTGGGAAACGCAGGGTCCTCCAGGCTTGACTTCCCCAGGGCCAACTGCCTGTCCTGCTGGAGGACGGGGTGAGCTTGCGCGGGCTCCCAGGTCTTGCAAACACAGGCAGCAGGACATGAAAACGTGAATCCATGGAGGATGTGCAGGGGAAGAGGGGTCACATGTGGGGACTGAAATACAGCCCAAGCAAAGCCACCTTGAGCAAGAGCCTGCCTGCAGCTTTTGCTGGGCTCCGGTGGTCTGGTGCTGCTGCAGGAAGCCATGGGCATGCTGGTGCTGATGGGATGCACGCTGCTTGCTGGGGCTTGCTTGTGTTTCCTCAGCGTGGGCATTCAGAGCAGGTTCGCTCCGTGGGTCTGGTGCAAAGTGTAGCAGACATTTTCATGCACTGATAATCTGTAACAAAAGGGGGAAAATCTCTCATGTATTGTTGTCAAGTTTCAAATCTCTGATGGGTTGAAACAGAGACAAAGCTCTTCTGGTTTGCTCCTTTTCCATCTCTCGTCATTTGGGCTGAGTGGGCAGATCTCTCCAGAGCTAGGCAGGCAGGGAGCTCAAAGAAGATGTTTTCTAGTTTCATGCTCTTTACACTGCGAAGGGTCCTCCAGGACTTCTCGTTTCCATTTTGTTGTATGAGTGTGGTCCACTGCTCCTCTTCAGATCTGTTCCCTGAGGTCCCAGGTGTTTACCTGAGCAACGGCAGCTGAAGGAAGCAGCTCCAGCATACCCGTCCCCTGCGCTTCCCGCAGCTCCTGAGGCGCTACCTACCCAGAGGAATTTCAATCTATATCGGCCATCCCTGAGAGCCCAGGAGCTTTCAAAGCAGGGAGCAAACCTTGCTCTTTAAGGCCACTTTGATGAGTGCTGGTCAGAGGAGGATGGGGAGGAGTCGAGTGTACAGGATCTTCTGGGGACGGCAGTGTCACTCAGGGCTGGAACAGGCATCCCCTGCTCATCTGCCGCTCCATGTATCTCCACGTGTCCCCATGCTGTCCATGCCACCGTGCTTCGTGAGTCACCGCAGGCCACTGGTGCCCTTCCCTG
The DNA here is from genome assembly GCA_009769605.1 of Bucorvus abyssinicus. NCBI lineage: Eukaryota > Metazoa > Chordata > Aves > Bucerotiformes > Bucorvidae > Bucorvus > Bucorvus abyssinicus. Next base: position 18,877,878 of record CM020041.1, on the reverse strand, counting down.
CAGACTCTGGTGGGAAGGTGCCATCTCCACCGTATAGACCTGGAGATACATTGTCCAGGGCGTTGTAGGATCAGGGCTATCTCCCCACCACCCTCATCCTTACACCTCCATCACTGCTGGTACTGGGTTCTTCTGCCTTTGATGCAGAACAGGCTGCACCAACAGAGCAAATGTCCCAACCCCAATCCCACAGCAACTCCTCTGCTGTACCCCCACTGTGATGAACCATCCCACCAGCAATGTCCCCTCACTACAACAATGTCCCCACCAGCTCCCCAGCCCTGCTGCCATCACCCCTGATGTCCTCACTGATGCATTTCCCCCTGGCCTGGTGGTTCCTCTGTCACCCTGGGGATGAAGCAGGGAAGGATAGAACCTCCTTGGTATTTTCCAAGCGTGTCTCCCCACGAGCTACACCTCCCACTGCGTCTGGAGGCAGCGCGGGGAGCTACCAGCTGGGCTGAGCTGCCCAGGCACTCGTCTCGGCTGCGAGGCCCGCGCCGTGGAGCCCACGCCGGCAGCACCGGGTCACGCTGCAAGACTTATTTATATTCCTTAGCGTGCGGTGGGTGCCTGTGTCTGCTCAGGGTGATTCTGGCTCTCCGCTAGCAGGTGGCCCACTGGGGTTTGCTGGCAGCAGTAAGGGGAGGGTATTTTTAGCTTTCCACTCCCTCTTGCTGTGGGCGGTATGTGGCATTTATTTGTCGTTAAAGTATTTGTAATTAGGGTGGCAGGCTGCTTACATGGCAGGAGTGATGGCATGGAGCTGAAACGCGCTAAAGGCACCATTGCTAACCCCCGAGCCCCTGGGGGCTGGGGCAGCAGTCCTGCAGGCTCTCCCCACTCCTGTGCCCAAAGGTCCGTTTGACTCCCCCCATGTCAGAGGGAAGCTGGATGACTTGGTTAGAAATGAAAGAGACCCAAGTCAGCAGGTCATAATCTGTAGGTATAAGTATAGGTGAACTTCCAGGGTCGTGAACCATCTGTGTTTACACAGGCACCACCATCAAAGCCATGCTTAGGCTCTATGTGAAAACATTTGGGTGCTCTCCCTCACCCCACCCCTAGGAGATGCCATCTCTAACCAGAAGAAAGCTGCCTCCTCTTTCTAGCCTCCCTATGTCCATGCCCAGGTTGGATCCACTTTGTCTGATGCCTCAGGCTCGGCTCCTGACATTCCCAGGCCTGCATCCAAGCTCCCTCCCTGCCTGTCCTGCTCCTCCGTGCCTGCCTGTGCATTTCCTACACACGTGTGTCTGTGGAGAAAACACTTTGTAGCTGTGAAACAGTGCCCTGAAGGAAAATGCTATCCAGCCTGTTGGGGTAGGTCTCTGCAGGGAGCCCCGTGCCTTTCCTAAACCTCTGCAGGCTGTTGGAGCCGCCCTGGCACGTGAAGTCCTCGCCGCAAGGATCACGCGTTCCCTGGCATGGGAGAGATCCCTGCTGGAGGCAGCTCCAGGGCACGGGGCCAGGCGTAGCACCACGTTTGCTGGGAGCGCCAGCGGGGAGCACTGCGGCTGTACCAGGAGTGCAGGTAGACTGCTGGATGCGCTGATCTAGTACTGGTGTGGGGCCAGGCTGCCAGGCTGTGGGCAAGCTCTGTACTCTACGGCATAGTGGGGAGGGGGAGTCCAGCCTTTCTGCTGGCCTTGACTCCTTCTTGCACGTCTGTCTCACCTCTCGGTCCCCCTCCATCCCCTCACCTCCCCACCTGACTGCAGGGGCTGATTCCCCATGAGCGTGCCGAGGTGCGGTGTGTCAGAGCTAAGCTTTCAGAAGCTGGCACTGACCCAGGTTTGCTGCTGCAGCTCCTTATGCTGGCATTAGAAACCCAGATCAGCGGCAGCGGGAGCATTAACCCTCGTCCGTGGGAGTACTGGCTGCGGGAATTGTGTGGGACCTGAGCGCAGGGGATAAAACAGAGGCTGGGAAAGCAGATACCAAAATGAACCTTGGAGGCATCTCCAGGAAGGTGTTCTGGCTGTTTTACTGCCCTGGACCCTCTGTCACTCGCCCCACGGTAAGATATGTGCTTGCGCGTACTCTGTGCACACCCGTGCGCATGCACATGTCTGTGTTTGCGAGCTCACGTGTCTGTGTGGGTGAGCTCACGATATCCTTCCCTCTGTGACACAGCTCTGGGGAATGTCCAGGTGTGGGCAACCCCACCAGAAAGGACCTGCTGCAGCAGCCTCTCCAGTGCTTGCATGGCAGAGAGCAAAGAGGAGATGACTGACTCACGGCAGGTCCAGACACTGTGGGAGGACTGGTTTCTGGTCCCGGCGCCACCAGGCTCCCAGTATGACCAGTGATAGCTCCTGGCTTATGGCTACACTAGCAGTTGCAGAAGGAACCCAGGTTCAAAGGTGGTGTCTCATAGTCATGCTGCTTGTGTGTGGCACCACCTGAGACCCTTCATGTTGTCTAGGAAGAATTGAGGGCACAATTTCTGCCAAACATTGGTGCATTTGTCCTCTGCATGTCCAAACGGTATCCCCGTATGAGTGGGAGCTTACGCCTTCATACGGATCCACATGTGTGTTTCCTCAGGAATTCAGCCAACGCCAGTGCCTCAACAGCACCAGTGTCTGTACGCACACAGTGGAGCGGCACGAACAGAGTCATGGTCAGGGCAGGTGTCTGCATGTTCCCAGCAAGCCAGCCTGCATCTCAGGGTAGTCAGGCATCATGAGCAACCAGGGAAGATCTCCCCGGGGGACCCTCAAGCCTCCTGCTCTTGTTGCAGCTGGGTATCTGCAGCCCTGGGTCTGGAGCAATGCCCTGCTGATGCTGGGTGATGGATGAGCAAGCAGAGAAACCTTTCCAGTGCAGGATGATGCAGTAACCGTGGATACCAGAAAGGTAATTGGTGAGAAAGGGAAAATCTGAAAAAGGCACCTGCTGCTGAATTCAGCCATTCCAAAGCTCTTTGAGCTAGCTGCCGATTTACACATCAAAAGAGGACACTGAGAAAAACCTGCCCAAAGGTTGCAGCTGAACTGTGCTCAGGTCCTCACCCAGATGGCTACTGGCCTCAGCAGATGGGGTAGGACGCGTCCTTCCCAGCTCAAACTGCCTCCCCACTGAGTCTGCTCTCAGTTGGCCCTTTATAGGCTGTGGGGGAGACGGACATCTCTGGAAGAAAATTTGTGACATTCTCCAGTAACTTCAAGACTGGACTCTAGACTGCTTCTGGAGCAGCCTGTGGATGCAGATCCCAGGGCTTGGCTCCATGAGGGAATGAATGCTGAGATGAAAAGAACCATGGGTTCAGGGTTTTCGTGGTCAGGGATCCCACATGTGTGTGGCCAGACAGCCACCATCTCTGATGCCTTAGCTGCCATTGTAGAGGTTTTCCTCAGCCTTTTGCCTCAGGATTTCCTCCATGGCCTTGTCCCAGGCATCACGGAGGGATGAGCAGTGGAAGGGGCATTTCCCAACCAGGGCTCATAGCTACAAAATCCCATGGTTCCTCTCTTGCTGTCCCACCATCAAACGTTTTCAAGAGAGCTGGCACCATGTGCACACTGCTAGCAGATCAAGATGGAGAAGATTGCTTTCTGATCCATGGAGGAAAAAAGCTTTCTAGAAGGTTGTCTGGAACTAGCCAGATGTTGCCACCATAGTTTTGCAGGCCAAAATATCCTTTCTGATAAAGCAGATTTTGGACCATCATCATCAGTTTCATTTACAGCTACTTCTTCTGCTCATGGAGACGGGCCTGGAGGAGAACACGAATGCAGTGCAGAAGGAGAAGGCTGAGAAGCTGTTTCTCAAGGGACCTCTCCTTGAACCCTCTTCATCCTGTACATGGCTAAGCTGGTAATGGCTGGGAGCAAGGCTCAGATGCAGGCCTGGGCTCAGCAGCTCCGGCTGCAGCACTCCAGGATGATTACAGCAATTTCTGCGGTGTTTTACAACCTGTCAACGGGGCAGACTGGCCCTTGAGCTCCCGCTGAAAGGGACAGGCATCGTGTGGTCCCATCTGCTAAGACGTTTGTCCTTCCATCTCCTGCCTTGTCTTGTTACCTGGCTAGTCTCCCCACACACTGGGTTTTGGACCTGCAGGCCTGCCTTTTCCGGGCTCTCAGGAGGCTGTTGACTGCCAGCAGCCTGCACTGTTCTTTTCCAAAAACCAGATCCCAGGGCAACTTCTCTGGCACAAGGGCCAGGGCCAGGATAAATCCCCCTCGAGGTCTTGGAGCTCACAAGGGATGCACCTTTCTGCACCCGTCCAGCAGATCCAACAGCCCTGGCCATGCCATTTCCCAGCCAGACTCAAGGAAGCTGTTTGCCAAGCGCAACAAAACCAGCCGCAGCTGATTACACCAGCTCATCCTCCTCCAGGGACATGGCGGTGAGGAACAAATATCCAACACCCAGCACCGAGCTCCTGGCTGTCTCACAGCTCAAGGGAAGAGAGGAGCATCCCATACTGCCCCAAGACCTACCACAGCTGGCCAAATCCAAGGAGCCCTGCTCAGAAACCAGGGCTGGGCTGGAGATCTCAGCTGCTCCCAGGGAGCGGGGGAACAAAGCAGTGGCCTGGCCGAGGCAGGAGCAGCGTGTGGCCGGCTGGCCCTGGCCATGGGTGCAGCCCACATTAGCAGCCTGCCTGGAGTCTGTGTATTAGCCGTGAATTAATGTCCTGCAGAGACTGGGAACCGGGATCATGCGGGGATTAAAGAGGCATTACCCCTTTGTTAAAGCTGATGTTTTTGGGATAATCTGGAAGCTTTAGCTAATACATTATTACAGAAACTCCTTCAATCACAGCGGCAGACAGTAAGCAGATTTGGATATTACTGCATAACGGCGCGTAGGGCGGCTGCTGCTACGGCTGTTCTTCTCTGCCTCAGCAGCATCATGGCACAGCCGTGGGTGGCCTGCCCTGGGAGGTCTGCAGAGACCCCGTGGTGGCCTCGTCTCTTAGAAGAGAACCCTGTCTGGAGATGCTATGTGCACAACTGAAGTAAGGCTGTGTCCAGGCCGAAGTGCTCAGGGCTTCTCTGGGGACATGAACAACTTCAGAGACACTCAGGAGGCTTTGTCCATGGAGGAGAGCACTGGCAGCTCCAGCCTGAGTAGCTGGATCCCCAGACCAAGCAGCATGAAGCAGCTCTGGATGAGGGGGAAGCTGTTGCTGTTGGCAAACATCTCCCCTTGCTGCTTTGCCCCATCAGAGCTGCCACTGCTTGGACCCCAAAACTGCTCCCTTCTGTTTCCTCAAGAGTCACAGCAGGTCTAACACAACAGGTCCTTTCTTCATCCCAACGTGGACAGCAGCACCAGGATTTGGGGCTTGTGGAAGAAGTCAGTTGAGAACACTTGCCTTTGCTCCCAGGCAAGGACTTCACAGGTGGCTTCTTGGCACCACATTCTCAAGCCTCATTGGGACTTCAGTGAAGACACACTCTCAGTTTTCTGTTATCCCACCACATATTGTGTCTCCGCAGGTGTGACCCCATATGGGGCTGCTGAGGATGCTGTCCTAACCCCTGACAGTCTGGGGCGGGGGTGGGAGGGGTGGGTGGCGGGGGGTGGTGGTGCAGGAAGCTCGTATGTTCAACAGCTCATCGCTGACTTGTACTGCGCAGGTGGGGTCAGGCCCTCAGGTGCTTATCAGCAGAAAACACGGCAAGACACTGATGGTCCACAATGTCCCTCTCCTCCAGCTGAAGATGCTGGTGCTCTGCAAGACATCTGTCTGTGCTGATCGCAGTCAGCCTCCCTTCCTGGGAACCCTCCACCCTGTACAGGTCCCTGACTGCTGGCTGACCATCCTGAAGCTCAGTACTTCCCACCCCTCCACAAAGGCTTATGGAAATGGGATTTCCATGCCAGGTGATAGCACATTACCTGCCTGTGCACCCATGCGCACCCGCTTCCCAAGTCTTGCCATACCACCTCAGCTGGAAGGTCACACAGGGTGCATCATTTATGCATCCCCAAATCTCACACTTGCCCTAGCATTGGCATAAGCCCAAGCCCTCTCCCTGAGCGGGGTGATGTGCCCTTTCCTTCCCCATAGAGGTTCCCATTTAGGCTGTGCTTCCTTGGAAGTCTGGCACAAGCCAGAGCCAGGTTTAAACTCGGTCCCTGCTTGTGACTTTGCCTCTGATCCTGCCTCTTAGGGACGCTGTGATTCCCACTAAGCAATCCCAGAGCCGTGGAGGCAGGTGATTAAAGCTGCCATGGAAAGGCAGTTCTCACTGCCACCACATCTCCTAGGAGTGGTGGATGGAGATGGAGAAGGCTCAAGCCTGGCCTCACAGAGCTGCAGCAGAGACCCGAACGTGTCAGTGTGCAATGTGATGGGAGTCGGGCTCGAGCCTGCTTAGCAGTGCTTTGGGGACAACTGCAAAAGTTCATATTGCTCTTATGGCAGATGCATGAGATTGTTTGAGCCAAATGCTGCTGAGAAAACAGATATTAACCTCCGGAGAGCGAACAGAAAGAAAGAGAAAATGCAGCGGGTAAAACGTGGGATGGAAACGGGGAGGCAGAGATGGCTGAGAGCACACACAGCCACTGCAAAGCATGCACAGGGGAGCCTGCGGGGACAGGGGCACGGAGGAAACGTGCTTGAGCTGTGGGAACACAAGGGCAAGCAGAGGGGCATCCTGAAATGGATGACAGTCATGTTCCCAAACTCATCTTCCTCAGGTGGGGAAGAGAAAGGCAGAGATGGAGGATTCAAAGCTGCAATGCTGGAATGCACAAAAGGCAGCAAATCCCTGAGCCTGGATGACACATCCAGAGTCCTCAAAGAGTGAAAAACCAAGTGACTAAGCTCTTAGTAATAACACACAAATTCACATCCTCCAACTATTGGACCGGGGGCAGTAAATGCTGGGCCTACATTTTAAAGAAGGCCCCGGGGTGTGCTAGGGATTACAAACCAATAAGCTCAGCTTCAGCACGAGGAAATGGTTGAAACAATTATGCCGAAACATAATTAGAAATCTCGTGGAGTAGGGGCTCCTGAGCTGCTGTATCCAGACACTTCAAATGAGCGCACATTGCCCGAGCAGCTCCTCTTTTCTAGGACAAGTTATTCGTAGGTCTGGTCCCGTCATGGATACACGAGTTGTGCCTGTGCAACAAGGAGGCACAGCTTGGGGCCAGGATGGTGGGGTTGGCAGCAAACACCGATGTTGTGAGCAGACCCCAGCGGCTCAGGGCCAGCAGGACCCTTATCAGAGAGAGAGGTTTAGACTCTGCCAAGATGCTGGCACCCATGCTAACAGCAGCAGGTCAGACCCAGCTTAGCCCAGGGCATCCAGCTTCACCCTTGTGCTCCAGAGAGTCACTTCCCCCTTCGTTTCCCCAAGATGCTGCACCCAGCATGGATGCTCTGCACAAACAAGAAGGCACTTGCAGGAAAGGAAGAAGTACAGACAAGGAAGTCACCACAGAGCAGCTCCATCCCCGGTGTTTCTGCATGCCTGCACAGCAGGATTCAGCCCCTGACCGAGAATTGGCCCCTGCTGCCAGCACCGTGGCTGCAGTGCCAGGAAGATGCTGGCAGCCATGCAAGAGGTTGCCCTTCACTCACGTGTCTTTTCCTCCTTCAGTGAACCTTTTGCATCTCCTCACATCCAGCCACCAATTCTGGGGACATCTCAAGGAAGGTAAATCCCACAGAGCTCACTTCCATTGGTGAAATCAGCCAAGAGCTAGTCACCTCGTTTCCTTAGAAAACCAGGCTGAAATATAAGGAGCATAAAGCAAGAGCCCAAATGACCATGCAGCCATCAGTCCCCTGCAGCCAGCCAGGGTGTCTCTGAGTGGGCTGGTTGCACCAGCTGGGATTGGGCATGCTGCCTTCCACTGATGCTGGTTTGGGTTATATTTTTTCAGTGCTAACAATAGGATTGCAAAACAAGAATGTATTTCGAGATCTGTCGTATAACTTCCTCCCCTCCCACTTTCCTAAATAGGTGGAGGGGCATGGAAAGGTCCACAGGGTTTTAAATACCTGACTTAGGCTGAAAAAAAACACACACACACAAAAAAAAACAGCTCAGAAAGACTTTTCTACAATACCTTTTGTGACAAAGTCCCTTGCAAGGAACCTCAGGCCCTGGGGACCCATCAGCAGAGGGCCCAGTGCTCAGAGAGTACCTCTTGGCATGCTCCAGTCCTTCGGAGCTCACTGTACCTCCAAAGCAGCCCCCGAGCCCCTCGTTGTTATGAGATGGGGGTACAGGCAGGCAGCTGGCACAGATGAATGTTTCTGCCCTGGGCTTTTCTTGGCAGAAAGAAGAGCAAGCACCTCCCTCAAGGGCCTACTCTGCCTGCCTTGTGCCCCGGGGCGTTCGTGCACCTTTCTCTAGAGCATTTTTACAGGGCACCACAGAGACTGCAGGCTGGTCTGAAGGGATACTGGTCTGGAAATCCCCACTGCAGCTTCCCACAGCATATGCCAAGGGGCCTGAGGACAAGAAATCAGGAGGGACCCCCCCACTCCCCACTCTTAACTGTTGAAAAAGTAGGACAGGTCTCCCAGGCTCTCCTGTGCTCCTTCCATCACTCCCTGCATCTCTCCAGTTCACTCCTGCCTAACCCTGCCCTTTCTTGCTCCACCAATATAATCCTCAAACTCAATAGTGTCCCTGATTTAACTGCACCCCCTTTGAGCTGGGCCTATCTGGTGTCTCACGAGATGCTGACACTGGAGTCGTGGAGGCACAAAGAGCAGAAGAATGACAGGGAAGACATTGCCCAGCCTGGAAACTGCCCCTTCAGCCCAGCTAAAACCACCACTGCAGGTAGCTCAGGAGTCTTTTGGTGCTCTCTGGCATCCCCAAGATGGTCCAGAAGTTGATAAGCACCGTGTACATCACCAGTGGGTCTGGTGCTGCTGTCTCTGCAGGGCTGATGGTGTTACTATTGTCCTGTCCTCCTCACATCTCCCATGCCTTCTGTAGGTACGCCAGCACCACTGCCTGTGGGGCTGCACTGAACTGGAATGGGTTTTCTACAAGGGCCAGAAGCTGAGCTTTCCCTTGGGACCAGCCCTGTTTCAGCTCGACAAGTTTGAACCTGCAGGGCAGCCCCTGCATGGAGTCGTGGAGCAGGAAGGGGAGCACAGGGTTCTCTTCCCCCTTGCATTTCAGCAGCCTGTGTGCTGGCTGTGCCTTGCATCCTCCCTTGTCCCCGTGCTGCCACTTCTTGTCACAGAGCACCCCGGTGACACCAGCATGCTGCCCCTTCACCTTCCTCACCACTCACGAGGGGCTGAGCGGCTCCCTGCATCACTTCACAATGCCCTTTGCATGCGGCTCTTCAGCCCACTCCAGGTCCAAGTGACACTGCTGTAATCAGGCCAAGAGATTTAATTTTGTGAGCAAAATGTAATGTGATCAGGTTCACTAAATATGTCTCGCTGAGAGCCAGGCCAACACTCTCCAGTGTTTTTCCTTTCTCTGCTCGTCTACCCCTTTGTTTGAAAACGTGTGTCTGGCATGCACAGCCCTCCCTAACCCCAGTGGCACTTCCCACGCTTGGCTCCACTCGCATTGCTTTCACGTCTCATGCACAGCTGGGTGGGAGAGACCAAGTTTTCTCGCCATGCAGCGCCGAATTCACTTTCCTCCAGCTCTTACCGAAGGCTGCAGCTCCCTGTGACATCCCTCTGACTCACAGAGCCATCTCCATGCTCAGGCTTGAGGTGTCTTGATTTCCTGAAAGCTTTCCTTGACGCCTGCATTTTTTTCCAGTGGCCTCAGCTGGATGGATGGGATCTCATTATCCAAACCTTCCGCCTCAAACTGTCTAAGGACATTAGTTTTATTTCTTGCTATGGGGAAGACCCAGACACTAAGATTGTTTTTTCTTCTTGGCCTCTACATCCTGCAGCTCAAAGCCTCTTGTGATTAATGCCTTGATTACTCTGGGCCAGGATGAGGTTGGAGGGCCAGGGCAAGGCTCTGGCCACAAGAGGGGTAACAGGAAGAACATCTCCCCATGGTGGTGACTGTCCCCATCACTCCCTACAGAGTGATATGATAGACTGCCTTGAGAGCCCAGTTCCTATCCCCTGCAGTCCCTCTCTGGCTCTTGACACCCCATCTCTCTCTGCTCTCAGTCCATAGCCTATCAATCTCTCCCTCTTGCACTTTCTCGTTTCACAGCTCTCAAATCCAGAGACGCTCCAATTGTTTCCAAAAGAAGCCCCTGGGCAGTGGAGTCCAGAGTTGGGCGCAGCACCTGGGTCACCGCACCATCATCCCTGGAAGAGGCCACGCTGGCCATGCTGCTTGCCTCCCCCCTAGACCCTGGCAAGAAGACACCTCCCTGTGTGCTGGAAGATGGCCACCCCATTTCTCAGGGGCTGAGACAGCCTATTTCTGGGTCACTCCACATGATCACTGGCTCTGGCAGAGGGCAGAGTCCGGTTCCAGCCATGCAGGGCCAGCGCCCGTCCCGTGCCAGTGATGCACACTGCAGGCAGTGGCCATGGACTTGGTCACCTGCCTTGCTCTTTCACCCCCTCGCTTGCCAGGCTCACATGCCTGCGGGCTGTGGTGCCTCTCAGGGACCCTTGCACAGTGCCAAGGGAGCTTTTCTTATCTTCACAGGAATGAAAACCTTTCCCAAATCAAAGGGCTTGAGTGGCTTTGAAGAGTTTCCTCTGGAGATAAAATAAGGCTGGCTGCAAGCGTGAGCAATCGCTGCTGAAGCTGGTGCTCCTGGTGGGATGGTGTTTGGGCTGCTGGTGAGCACCGAGTCAGGTCAGTGGTCCTGGGGTTACCACAAGCTGGGCACTTTGGTGACCTCAGCAGGCTTGAGGATCCATCCTTGAGGCTGAAACGTCCCCACTCGGACACATCCCACCAATACAGGGCTTTTCTAATTCATTTCTAACTGGCTGCACACTGACAGTTGTGTGGCATGAAAGACAACCAACAAAGGCATGTTTTGGAGGATTATGTGAGACGCTATAGATGCTCAAAAGACACCCTACGCAACAAGGTGCTGCACAAATCCTCAGGTCCCCAGACCCACAGGGCCCATCCGGAGAGGGAAAATAAACAGAAGGGCCAGTTCAGCAAACCAGTCTGAAGAAAGCCTCACCTCCTGGAGGAATCTACCCAGACTGGGTTGTTCTGCTTTGAGGTGCTGGATGAATGGTAGACGTGGAAGGACTAGACAAAATCTGGCTGTGGGCTTGGGGACAGGCAGACATACTTATGTGATCTCGACTCACAGCACAGGCTGTACCTGCCAACGTGCCCCGGGGAGCAGAGAATGCCTGGGAAGCCAGTATGCATATAGATTATTTGTTGTTTGATATTTTCCCTTTAATGCTTTTGTCCTAAAATAAATATACAAAAGTTCAGGGCCCTGCAGGTTGTGTCTGTTAGCAGGAGAAACGGATGACTGAGTCAGTTATTGCTTTGGAACAATCGATGCTATTTGTTTACTGGGATGGGCAAAGTCTAGTCTCCCTGGACACATCTTGCTCACAGCTCCTCATGAACCTGCCCCACAGCTGTCCTGCCATGCCACCCACACAGCCCTGCCACTTCTCCTCTGCCTCCCAGGCCTTCCTGCTTGTGAGGAGAGCGCGCTCACCTGTGTGGCACCAAGCAAACCGGCTGACGTGCTGCTGCACGGGCCAGAGGGTCTTCTGGGCTTGGGGGAGAGAAGGACTTTGAGAAGGGGCAGGAGGGGCAAAGGCCCACTCTGGATCCCAGCCTCGGGCAGTGATGCTCCAGGACAAGAGGAAGCAGGATGTGCTGCGTGCTGTGTGTCAGCAACGCGTCCATCATTCCGGTCACAAGCAGGGAGTGGGCAGAGCACAGCGATGCTCACCACCAGCATCGCATCCCCAGTCTGCCACCCGCTGCCTCCCAGATCCAGCTGGTCTCCACACCAGCACAGGCACCCTGGCACATCCATCACCCTCATGTGTCCCAGCCCCACGGGAAGATCCTGATACAAGGATCCCACACTCCAGCCCTCCAGACCCCCTAGTTCAGGATCATTCTTTCGCTGGGGATTCGCTATTTCTGCACAGGGATGGATCAGGCCCACGCTGGCCAGCCTGGCCGTGCAGGACTCCCACTGCTGGGACTTCATCCCTTGTGAGAGGGTCTCAGTTGGCCTTTTCAGCAGAGCCCAGCTTGTTTGTCACTTGTTTAGCACTGCATTCCCCTTGGAGTCTGTCTCTGGAGTTTGCCCCGGGAGAGTGTAGGTTCTAGGATATTGCAGAGCACACTAAGAGCAGAGATAAAGGGGCAGAATCATCCCCTCAGAGCAAACACGACTCTCTGACCTCCACCCCAGCGGCTGCAAAGGCCACACAGGTCTATTGCTGCCATCACCTCCCAACCCAGCCCCTTGCTGGCCCCAAGCCTGTGCCTGTGCTCCTGGCTGGTGGCGCTGGGAGGCCATGTGCCAGGTCCAGCAGGCAACACACTGACCTCCCACCATATACTGCCCGCATGGCCTCAGTGCTTCTCCATTCCCAGCCCATGCTGCCCTGGTCACCCCCATCCGTGAGGTCCCAGTATCAGGGCTGCCTGTTCCTGCCCTCTGTGCCCACAGTGATATTGTTCCTACCCTGCTCATGTTAATGGCACCTTGGGGTCCCTGACCTCCACCTCCCTTCTCCTTTGCTGTCCCCATACACTAACCTTGCCTTGGGCTCCCACCTCTCAGTCTGTCCCTGCCATCTCCTGCCAAGTCCGTGCTGACCCTGAACTCTCCATTTTCTGCTGTCCATGTGCATGGTCTCTCTGCCCCTGCCACGGTCCCTGCCCCGTAGTCCGTACCCTGCACTCTCCCTGCCATGACACCTGACCCTGATGCAACCTTGAGCCCTACAGAAGCGCCTTTGACAGCACAGTTGGCCAGGGCTCCCTGTGACGTGTCTGCGCTGCCAAGAGCTGGGGTGAGAGTAGCCCAGCCTCTTCCTTTCTCCATACGCAGAGCAGCTCCTCTCCTGCCCGGCCCAGCCTCTGTGGGCAAGTCAGAGCGCGAGCAGAGTTTCCTGCTGTTGCATCTCCCGTCCCCTGTGTAAGTCATGCCAGGCAGGGCAGGTCTAATCTGGTCGCCTTTCCATGAGTCTTCTCCTGCCTCCCTTAGACTGCAGTCAAAAGGCAGGATCTTGTAGGCAGAGGTCACGGCTGCCCCGACAGCTGACATCTCCTGTTCTGAGGATGTGGAAAACTCCTTTCACCAGTGCCTGCTTGCAGAGACTATCTCCAGGGCCAGATCATCTCCAGCAGCAGCTGAGGCTGGTTAGAGGTGGGCTTACGAGCAGGAGACCGCTGGACCCTAATGAATGCAGGAAATGGGTGTAATTATCCTTGCAGAGGAGGTATGAATAGCAGGTCCCCCAGAGGAGGTGAGGCCAGCTCAGAAACCAGCAGGGACGTGGCAGATTCGGCTGATTCCTTGCAAAGCTTCCAGAGAGCTTTCCTCTTCCTGCTCCTCCCCAGCCTTTCCTCCCTTTGAGCCAGGGCTCTGTCAGACCCTCAGCAGCTTCTGCACTAATAGGACATGAACCCACCAGTGTCCTGGCCAGGGCAAGACTGAGGGCGCCTGCTCCTAGACTTGCACCCTGCCAGATCCAGGGCTGTAGGGATGGGGAGGCAATGAAGGGGGCCAAAGAACCCCCCACACCTCATACATAACGCAGCTCACAGAAGCCCCTGTGCTAAAGCCCCATGAGGAAGAATTTGAGTCTGTAGGGGAATAAACAGAGGGCCAGAGACAGAGGATAGGATGGAGGCCACCACAGCCCAAGTCCCTGGCATGGGCATGGTATTGGGAACAGCAGGAACTGTCCCTTGGGGGTGACTGACAGCCCAGGGAAGCCGAGCATCGCCACAGGCTTCCAACAGTCTGACAGTCTCTGGGAAGCTTCTCATCTGAATCCCAAGATCAGCTTGGGCTTTGAGCGGCAAAGCTCAATTTGCCAGCAGGGCTTTGTTTTTGGTGCTCTACTGTTTCTACTTGAAGCAGTCTCTAGAGCTGCAGAGGATGGGTGGAGATTGGAGAAACCTTCTTGTTCTCTGCAGAAGCCTGCCTGAACCCTGAAGCAAGGAATTGATTAATCATTGCTTGAATAATTGCAGGGCACTGCAGACAATCTGTTCCCAACGGCCTGTGAAGGGAAGGGATGTGGTGGACATTGGGCCAAGGGAGGTCACTCACCCCAGCCCATTCGCACGTCATCCTCAGAGTTGCTCCCAGAAGCTGGATTAAATGGTTGCTTTTAAAAAAAGAGATCTAATCTCTTTACAAAAGCCTGAGCAATGCTGTGAGCCCATCATCTCCCTAAGAAAAGCTCTTCCAACCTTCAAATACTTTCACCGCTGGGACATTGGCTTTCAATTCAAGGCTGAACTTGCCTCTCTTCAGCTCCTGCCCTGCTCGTTACATCTTTCTGTGAGATTTAACAGTTCCCCACTATCTTTTCCACGTGGGAGGACATAGGCCAGGTCCTCAGATCACCAGACAATGTCCTTTTTAACGAGCATCACATCATTAGGTCTGGCTTTCCAGCCTGTGGTCAGGTCTGTGGTGCTCCTTCAGCTTCTCCTGGTATTTCCCTGCCTTGCTCCTTCAAGGTGTCCTGATATTTCCCTCTTTTCCTCCAAATGTGGGTTGCAGACGTGGTTGCAGGTATTCAAATGCACCCCAACCATTTAACCAGGTGATTCAGCATGAAACCATCCTCGTTCCTTTCTATGCCATCGCTCTTGGTGTCATTTTTAAGCTTTTCCAGTGAAGATTTCATATCTTCATCCACATCATGGATAGAAGTGTTTAATAGCAGTGGACGAAGAACGGGTCCCCGAGGGGAGGTAGATGGAAATAGCGCTACTTACTGATATCTACCCGTTAGCAGCTACCTCCGAGATCAGCCAGGGAAGCATTTTTAATCCACCTAATATGTGCCCTGTTAATTCCGTGTAATGCAAGTTTTAATCAAAATGTCAGGTGGAAGTAAGTCAAATGCCTTGGAGAGATCCGAGTGTACTATATCAACACAATTGCCTTTCTCAATCAGACCGGTAACCCTGTCAGAAAAAGACAACAGGTTCATGTGACAAGCCCTGCCATCCGTGCCACCATGCTGGCTGCAGCTCCTCATTCTGGGGACCTCACATCACCATTTGATCCTCGTCTCAGGGATGGACGTGTGGACAAAAACCCACCGGAGACCAGCAAACCCCCCTGAGCAATACCCTCGCCCCCTTCTCCTAGCTTATGCCAGTGTTTCCTCCTCATTTGCAGTGATATTTTGGGAATGGTGGTCCCTGAGGAAAGGGATGAGCTTTCAAGGCTGGATGAGAAGGTCTGTGATGCTCAGCCCCAAGGATCCGTCCTAGAAGATGCTTCCAGGGTGGCAATGGTGAAGCCCTGAGTTTGAAGTGGGCTGAGCACCGTGGGAGGACCAGAGCTCAGGGGCTTCCCTGGCTTGCAGGATCTTTCATCCTCCGTCACCACAAAGCCGGGCCAGATCTGCATTTGCAGCAGCCCACAGAAGCTGCCTCTGTTGTCTTATTTTTGTTATTTTTGAGAGGATATTTTAGCGCTGAGCACATTCCCTCCTGTTGCCATGGCAGCCGTGACAGGGGTTATATACCGTGAGAAAAATAGCAAAATTAATGAGTGAGTGAAAGTGCAGCCGAGAGAAAAACAAGGTTAAAAAAAAAAGAGTTAAAATAGTAATAAAAGCAATCTCCCAATAATTCAGCAACAAGCGTCCCATGGGCAAGACTGGCAGCGACCATCCGAGCCGTTCGGCCCCGCCACCGATCCCAGTGCGGGGGTCAGCCGCCTGCATCCCGTGGCCAGCGCATCTCCCGGCTGGCCGTCCGAGGGACGCGCCTCTCCCCAGCGTCCCGCTGATGCTCCGGATGGGGCCGAAAGCGCCCAGCCCCTTCCCCTGCAAACCTGCAGCCCTTCATTACGCGGCAGGCGTGCGGAGGAGCGGTTCTTTAATGTGCTCATTTCCTTGCATTTGGGTTTTGAGGATCTTTTTGTTTTTAATTGTAGAAACAAGCGAGTTGTCAGAACATCTGTGTTATTAGCATTTGCTGCCCAAATCCGCGCTGCTGCTTCTGCTGTGGAGCCCAGAGCTGATGAGAGAGAGAACAGAAGAGCCTTTGAACTCCGTGCAGCAGACGGCAGCCAGGTTGCTGCGTGCGTGTGTGGGGAGGGGGTATTTATTCTCTTGTAAGGTTCATTTGCTCTCCGTGTTTCCCTTTCTTCTCACTTTCCCAGAGATTTAGCTGGATGCTCTTCCCTCGCTGGCTTTGTTCTTCTGACAAGGCCCCACCAGCACCACGAAGCAGCTGTCTCTGCGTGATGCCAGAGCATCCCGGCACCGGGTACCCGCTGCACGGGGTGAGCCAGCACCTCCAGCAGCATCACCAGGGTCGCTGGCACTGCCCGCACTGGGGCAGGTGGGTGGGAAGGATCTGGACAAAGATCTCACAAAGTAACTCTGAGGCCAAAGCAGCAGTTTGATGGTTTCCCGTTGTTTAGACTGGCCCTGCCGTGTGGGAAATGGTGTACACAGGGTAAAGATCATATCGTAACGCCCAAGCAAGGGGAGGTCCAGGGAATGGCAGTGCCAGCAACAGGCTTTCCCTGCAGTCAGAGGGCAAGGAGCACTCTGGGAGGAGCCCGGCCCGATTCAAAAGCAACGGGCAGAGACAAACAAATCTCCGCTGGGATGCCAGGCCTCGGGTGGCCTCGACACGGCGTCCCGCCAGCTCCCCCAGCCATCAGGGGCTGGTGGTGCTGCAGAGAGAGGCCAGGCAGCTCCTCCCGGCTGCACAGAGGTGGCTGCTAAGGCTGGGACACTTTTCTCCCCACACTCTTAGAGCCTGGACCTGCCTCCCAGGCATGGGCCCGAGCAGAGGCTGCAGACGGCAGGCGCCAGTGCCAACAAACAGGTGGCACCTCGAGAACCACGTGGGTGCGCAGCTTCCCCGGCTGCTCCCGCAGCCTGGCTATCGACTACCTGCACCTCTTGCGAAACAGAAACCTTTGGTCATCCGCGATCTCTTCAGTTTGCCTTCGCCGCTCCACAGACAGCCTTGGGTCCACAGGGTCACTTCTTCAGCTCTTCCCTTTGCTACAGCTCTCCAGCCCATCAAGTGACTGATAAATTAGACCTCATGTTGTTGCCAGAGGGTTTAACTCCCTTTCTCTGTCCATGTCCCCGGCTCATGCTGTATCAACAGGTGTGACAAACCCCAAAGCTCCTTTCCCCGTCCTTCCACAGTGGGCTTTGACCTTCCCTGGGTTCTCACATCATGTCTTCTGCTAAACTGACTTCAGGAAAGAAAAAAAACAACACACAGACGCGGCAAAGCTGACATCTCTTCATGAGCAGAGATGGCCCTGCTGCAGGAAAGTCGTGGAGGAGAGGAGGGTTTTCCACCCAGATGGGATGACTCTCCAGCTCCTTTCTCCAGCCCAGCAGAAAGAAGCCCTGCTAGGGGCTGATCTCCCTTCTTGCTGGGGGAAAAACGGGACGATTGAGATTGCTGGGTGATTTGGACTGAGCGGGAGCCAGGGCTCCTCCGATCAGGCCGGCGTAGCCTCTAGATGGTGCAGTCATCGCAGCCGAGCTGAGCATGTGTGCAGCGAAGGGAGCTGCGCAACAGGTTGGCGTAGCTCAGCGGGAAGCGATGCTCCCATCCTCGCGCTGCGGCGAAGCAGAAAGGACTCTCCAGCATCCTGGCGAGAAATCTGCACTGCAACCGGCCGAGAAGGCGGGTGCTGCTTGGCGAGGGGCCCTGCAGCCCTGCGGGGTGCCTGGCCCTTGCGGGGTGCTGAAAGCCACCCCAGCGTCTCCGTCTGAGGCCTTTGGTGAGGCCATGCTGCAGATGCAGCCCGCTGGCAGGGAGCGCTGGCTCTCCTTGCGGGAGCACAGAGGCCAGAGGAGGCATCAAGGCAATGAGCACGCTGTCTCCAGGCCCGCGGGGACTTGTGCTCGCCCTGCCAAGGTCCAGCAAGGACCCAGCGGAGGTAGTACAGCTTGCAAAGTCATCGCAAGGGCAGCCAGGAGCTTGCAGGTGCTTTGAGAGCTCTCAGGTGCTCTCTGCTCCGGACTCCCGACACCCTGCAATAAAACCATGATTCACCAAGGTGTGACGGGAGGGGACGGTTGCTTTTCACCCAGGAGCCATTTCTTGCAGCCTGCCAGGAGCTCTGCTCGGTTAGGGGGATCCAAGGAGATGTGGGCACAGCCCCCACGGTGAGCTCGCTCTCACAGAGGGGTGCACCGCCGGCCGGGGCCCCTTTTCCTGCGCTGCAGGGGTGTGAAGCACCGGGTAGAAAAATAAGTGTTTGAATGAATAAATAAGAGCACCGGGAAGGGAGCGAAAGGGGAGACCCGTCCCACACGTGAGGAAAGGGGTCCCCGCGGTGAGGGAGCCCAGGGAGGCTGCGGGGACACCCCCCCGCCCCGTTCTCCACGGCCACCGGGGCTTGGAGCGGTGCCCGCAGCCCGGAGCCGGCCGGTGCGACGGGCAGGCGGCTCTGCCCGGCAGCCGATGCCCGGCTCGTCCCGGCCCGACTGGACTCAGGATCTGATAAGGAGCCGGAGCTCCACCTCCCCGTGGTGGCGGCGAGAGGCGGAGGCAGCGGGGAAGGGGGTGGAGGGGGGGGGGGGAAGGGGCCGTGCCTGCGCTGCGCTTCCCTTGCACATCCTCACACACACCGAGGGACGGAGGCGGGCACGGACGGAGCTGCCCACCGGGGCTGCCGCCAGCCCTGCCGCCGCCGCTCCGCCGGAGGAGCCGCAGCCCCGGCCCGGGAGAGGGGGGCGGTTCCCACGGGACGGTTTTTTTTTTTTTTTTTCCTGGTCCCCCCTCCCTTTTTTTTTTCGTTTTAATTTTTTTTTTTTAAATTTGCTTTTCATCCGTGGATAACGAGCGAGAGGAGCCGGGAGGGTGGGGGGAGCCCGGTCCCGGCGGGCAGGAGGCGATGCAGACGCCGCTGGATCAGCGCGCCAAGGGCCGGCACGGAGCGCAGCGCCGTCCGCATCCAAGTAAGGGCTGCGGCAGGGCCGGGAGCCCCCGCCCGCGGCCGCGGTGAGCTGCGGAGCTGCGCGGAGCGGCGCGGAGCGGTGCGGGATACCCCGGGCGGGAGCGCGGGGCCGTGAGGTGGCGGGAACGGTGCTGGCGAGCATGCCTTTCCCTTCCGCTCCCCTCCGCGATTCTCCGCGCCGGGGTGCGCGGGCGGCGATACCGGGGTGCGCGGGCGGCGATACCGGGGCGCGCGGGCGGCGATACCGGGGCGCGGGGCTCCGCGGGCAGAGGCGGCTCCCGCTTGCCGGTCCCGCCCGGCGCTGCCACTTGTTGTGCGGCGCGGAGCGGGGCCAGCCCCGGCCCGGGCAGGTTGGGTGGGTGGCTGTGGGGGTGCTGCTGTGTCGCGGGGAGCGCGTGGCGTGGTTTTTTTCTTCCTGTGGCTCTGGGTGTGTGTCCCCCTTCCAGCCTCGGGTGGGTGCGCCCGGCGTGTGAGCGCGGCTCGGGGTGCGCTGGTGCGTGGGAGCGAGAGAAGTTGCGGGCGTGCTGGGAGCCGGCTGGGAGGCGGGCTGGGTGCTGGGTGCTGGGTGCTGGGTGCTGGGAGCGGGGCTGTGCGTGTGCGGGAGGAGCGGGGTGCGGGAGCCTGGCAGGTGGACACGCGTGTGTCCGTGGCGGGGTGTCTCTGCGTTCGTGCGGGGTGCCGGAGCGGTGTGCGCGTCGCGGAGCGGGCTGCGGTTGTGTGCGGGGATCGGGGGATGTGTTGGGGGGTGCTGTAGGAGCGGGGGGTGGGTGTGCGTGCGAGTGAATGTGTCAGCGGGGAGTGCCTGCGCCTTAGAAAATCTCCTTTTCCCTGCCTGTACGTGAGGATGAGTGTGAAGCCGGTGTCGGGAGAGCGGCTCCCGTGTGTTTGCCGCGGGTGTCTGCGCTGTGTGCGTGTGCGGAGCTGGCGGGAGACACCCGTTCATCCCCCGGGGCTCGCCGGGGACCGGCGGAGCGGGGAGCTCCGTGCACGGGGCCGCCGGGGCCGCCTGTGGAAGCCCCAGCCCGGGCAGCTCCTCCGGGGGCCGGGGAGGCGAGCCCGGCCTCCATCCTCCCGCCCAGGCGGCGGGAGCGGGTGAGGACCGGGAGCCGCGGCTCTCCCGGCACGCTGCGAGGCAGGGGGTCCCCAATCCCCCCTTTCCCCAAGGCCTGCCCAGCCCCTCCGGGCTGCAGTCCTCGGGGAGAGCCGCTCCCGATGCTGCCGGCTCCCTGCGGCCCTGCCGGGGTGTTTCAGGCCCGCAATATTTTTGCCTTCCCCCAGGACCCTCCTCCAGGCTGAGATGGTGGCAGGGAGGTGACAGGAGTCCGCAGAATCCCGGAGGGGCCGTGGGGGACCTCCGGGGTGGGGAGGATGGGGGCTGCTGCCCGGGGAAGTCTCTGACAGGTCTCTGCCTCGCTGGCTGCTGGAGTTGGAAAGGATGTAGAGGAGGAGGCAGGAGGAGGGAGGGCCCCGGGCTTCACTCTCTTTTCATCCCTGTGCATCTCCTAAGAGATGGTTTTGGGGTAAAACTGTTGGCAAGCGAGTGGGGTTCCTCATCTCGGGGTGCTCCTGCTGGGGGTGCTTGGGCCCAGCCTGCATAAGCGCTGAGCAGCCGCAGTGGCAGACGGAGCCGAAGGAAACCGTGGGACGTGCTACAAAAACGCCCAGGATTCACCCCATCCGCACCTTCGATGCACGAGTGGACATCAGCGTCCAATTTTTGGACAACACGGTCCTTGATCGCAGCCCCTCGCGCGGAGTGGAGCTGTGGTTAACATTTGCTGCTTGCCGGGATGTTGGTCCAGCTCCGAGAGTCAGAGCAGAGCTTGGGGGGGTGGTGGTGGTGGGGGATTAGTACTTGTGTGCTCAGTGCAGGGTTTGGAGAGGCTTCTAAGCATGGCTCCGAGCCACGCAATCGGCCCTTGGGAGCAATAAGAGGGTGGACTTTGGTGCCCGTTCCCGGAGCGGTGCTGCCTTCTGTGGAAGGAGGCCAAGGGGCTGTGGGAATGTCCGGGAGCTCAGGCTTGTTCAAGCAGTTGCTTAAATACTCAACACTTTATAACCTCTCTCTCATTAGCGCTTGGTTGTTTTTTTTTTTGGGGGGTGGGAGATGGCTGAATTTTGTAGGATTTTGCATGCCACTGTCCTCCGAGAGCTTCCCAGTCATGCATTAAGCAGCGTGACTAACGCCTCTCTCATGTGGTTCAGTCTCTCTCACACTCTCCCCGTAGGGAGAATTGTGTGTGCAGAGGAATAGTTGTTTTGGGAGGGGTTTTTATTTTTAAGCGCTCTGTGCTCTGCCAGCAGGTCGGAAAAAGGTGCCTGGCACCGGAGAAAAAAGTGTGGGATGGTCCTTAGATCCCATGGGAAAATAGCCCGATGCCTTGGACTGGCCCCTGGGAAGCCTCCGTCTCCTGCACAAACCTGCTTTTCCCGGGTGGTGGAGGCTTCCTCCTCCTCCTCACGCCCAGCTCTGGGCTCTCACGTCTGCGCTGTGTCATTCGCACCCGTAGGCACCAAACAGGATTCCTTACCCCGGTGAACCCGAGGCCCCTCACACCCGCTGGCAGTCCCTCGCCAGGCCATGGTCCCACCCAGGTTCCCAGCCCCTCGCTTCCTCCAGCCTCCCTGCTTTGGAGGTTTCCTTCACCCACAGGAATGGGGTGAAGACTCCAGCCCCTTTTTATGGAGCAGAAAGCGTGGGCGCTGGGCACACTTGGGTGTCTCCCTTCCTCCTTCAGGCTGGCACAGGGCTCCTGGCATTTCCAGCTCCTGGGGCCCTCCCTCTCGACTCAGTCAGGGCCATGTGAGGCATCGCCCTGCATTGGGACTATCACCTTTACCTGCGATCTTCCACCTCACACCAAGACTTAGTCAGGACGGCACTACGTCATTGGCAGTCACGGCCCCAGCCTAGTGCAAACAGCCTTGTGCAAACAGTCCAGCGGCGGGCGTGGGTGCCTTTCCTGGCCAGGGCATCCTCTGGGATCTCCTTCCCAGCGGCCTTCCCAGGGCTGCTCGTCTTCCCCTTTTCCTGGATCTCACCACCCAAAAGGAGCACAGGGCAATGGAGTGATGAAGTTCAGGGTGGTTCGGACATCCCGTGAAGGCAGGTGGACATGTAGGGGGCGGGTCTGGTGTGAGTGCACATGCGTGATGTCCTTAACCCAGCCGGGACGTGCACATGCAGAGGGTCTAAGTACCCCTGCATGGGGTGACATCACACAAACACACACCCAGCGGTGGCAGGGGCGTGTGCCCACGCTCCCCCCGCGCAGGCACACGCGTCGCTCGGTGCACACACACGTGCGCGCAGTGCAGGAACACAACCTCCTGTCTAGCGCACAGGCTCTTCCGGTGCAGGTGCGACTGCGCTCCTTGCAGTGCCGCACATGTGTGGCACCCCTGCACACCCCTCCAGTGCACACGTGTGTGCCTCTTCCTACAGACACATAGCCACGCGCGCACACCCGAACTCTCATAGGTCACACATGGACACACGCACGCTCAGTGCAGACACACGCGTGTGCGTGGACATGCGTTGCTGGGTTTTGCCTGTGTCGATGCTGAGATGTGTTTTGTTTCTGCTCAGCTTCTTGCCTCTTCCATCCTCAGCCCTGTGCGGGGATGGAAGAAGTCTTGTTGGCCTCTTGCCTTCCTCCTGGGGACATCCATCTCAGAGTCACTGGCACACAGCCCCAGTCTGGACAGGTACGGATGGCCCCAGCAAGGTGGAAATGCCTCTTCTCTGCGTGAAGGATGCTTGCAGGACGAGGGAGCAGAGTGAAGCCAGGCTTCAGGGCCATAGTTTCCTCTCCAGGAACAGAGGTGTATTTCCACCTATGGAGGGAGAGCTCCTCTTTTCTGTACCACTGCTGAGGCACTTGTCCATGGGAATGCAGAGGGATGGAGGGAAGTACCAGGGTGGAGAGTGCAGGATGCTCCACTTGTTGAGGATCTGTACAGTGCTGGGGTAACCAGGAATTAAGCACTTGCTATGTGGCACGATGGAGGGGAGAGGGTGGAGGGGCACTCACCCGCCCCCATGGGCTGGGTGTAGACTATGGAGAGAGAGAGTGAGAGCGATAGGAAAGGTGATGGTGTGTTGCTGCTGTGGGGCCATGGCAGGTGCTTGAGGCTATTGACTTTAGGGCATCCAACCACTGGGCTTTCTGGGTGCCGGTGAGCTGGGCTGCACCCCTTCACACTCACGGCTTGGCAGAAGCTGTGTAGGTGCATCTGGACCCTGGATGAGGAAGGTACATTTCCAGAATGGAAAGTGGGGGACGGGAAAGCTGGTGGCCAAGCACAGCACCAGGCAGGGGCATGTGGCTTGGCGCAGAACGGGACAGTCTCTGTGGGGCTGGCAGTGTGGCTGGCACTGCCCTGCTGTGTGTGTGAGCACACTGGGAGGAGGTTTCCTGTGGTGGGTGCCTGCGATGCAGCGTGTGCAGTGTGTGTGTCTCTGCAATGCAGGGGGGCAGCGCTTCTGTTCCTGCCTCTGCAGCGAGTTCGGTGGACATCGGCACTGGGTGGGCACCCAGCGGGTACATGCAGTGTCCCAGTATGGAGCGGGAGGGAATGGGAAGGAGCAGCATGTCTGCCGTGAGTGAAGGGAACAGCCTTTGCTGGCGCGGGGTGTGGGGTTGCCTAGTGACTGTGCAGCAGAGGGGAGATGCTGTGCCTGCCATCGCAGCGAGCTGGGGCTGTGCAGTGCCAGGGGTCTTCCCTGTGGGGTCTGGCTGCACTGCAGTGCAGTGAGGGCAGCGGGTCTATGTCAGTCTAATGCAGGGGTGGGCAGTGGCCCTCCTTCTGTGAGGGGCATGGATGGGTGGCAGTGCCCTGCATGCAGTGCAGGATGGATGATGCACAGGGCTCCTGCATCCCTGCAGTGCCGGACGGGTGGTATCTTCGCATCATGCAGTGTGAGGCTGGCAGCGCTCCTGTGTCGGCGGTGCTGCTGTGTCCCTGCCGTAGCAGTGCCCCGTGTCTCTGCAGTGATAGATGGGTGGTATTCCTGCAGTGCAGGCAGTGCCCTGAATCCCCACAGTGATGGATGAGAGGTAGCTCTGTAACCTGGCAGTGCCCCGTGTCCCTGCAGTGCTGGATGGATGAGTGGCAGCCCTTCACCCCTGCAGGGCAGGCAGAGCCCCTGTCCCCATTTCTGGAGGGCTGGCAGATGCGCGTGGTGCCTCTGTGTCCCTGCCGTGCGTGGCAGGCAGTGC
The DNA here is from genome assembly GCA_009769605.1 of Bucorvus abyssinicus. Classification (NCBI taxonomy): domain Eukaryota; kingdom Metazoa; phylum Chordata; class Aves; order Bucerotiformes; family Bucorvidae; genus Bucorvus; species Bucorvus abyssinicus. The sequence continues at coordinate 18,853,624 of CM020041.1, read as the reverse complement.
CCCCGCTGTGCGTGGCACACAATGCTCCTGTGTTTCTGTGGTGAGAAGCTGTCTCTGAGCCTGGCCGGCTCCCATCGGGTTGCTGGCAGCAGGCTGCGTGCAGTCCACCCTGTTAGTGTGCCTCGTTGGGTGTAATTACAGTTGGTGTGGTGACGAAGAGGGTGGACAGTGGCAGGACTGAGATTTCAATAACTGGGTTGCTCACCCGCGCAGGGCGTTGCGAGAACTTCGCAAGCTGGGACCGGTCCTCCTGGGCACTGGCTTGCAGAGGCTGCCAGGAGACCACATCTGGGGCCAGCTCTGCTAGGCGAGCCCCTGAAGCCCCTTCCCTTCTGCTTTGGGACCATGTGCAGTCCTGTGTGGCACAGGGGGTGCACCCAAAAGCATAAGCCAGGAAAGTGGGCTGGGGTGGAGCAATCCTGGGAGCCTGGGGCTGCCTAACCTCCATTGTCTCTGTCTCCTTTCAGCTCCCCTGCAGTGCAGGATGAAACCACTGGCATCCTGCCTGGGCCTGTGGCTCCTCTTCCAGCTTCCTGCCTTGGTCTCTGGGACACGTGTGGTCTACAAAGTGCAGGAGGAACAACCCCCCAACACCCTCATAGGGAGCTTGGCCTCTGACTATGGCTTGCCAGACGTGGGGCATCTCTACAAGCTGGAAGTGGGGGCCCCGTACCTACGTGTGGAAGGCAAGAGCGGAGACATCTACACCACAGAGACCTCCATCGACCGGGAGAACTTGCGTGAGTGCCAGCACCTCCCGTCTGGACAGCCCTGCTTCCTGGAGTTCGAAGTGTCCATCACTGACCTTATCATGAGCAGCAGCCCACGCCTGCTCGAGGGGCAGATAGAGGTGCTCGATATCAATGACAACACCCCCAACTTCGCCTCGCCCGTTCTCACGCTCTCCATCCCTGAAAACACCAACATTGGGACACTCTTCCCCATCCCGCTGGCTGTGGACCGGGACTCAGGTGCCAACGGCGTTGCCTCCTACGAGCTGATGGCTGGTCCAGAGGCGCAGGAGCTCTTTGGGCTGCAGGTGGCAGAGGATCAGGATGAGAAGCAGCCGCAGCTGATCGTCATGGGGAACCTGGACCGGGAGCAGTGGGACTCCTATGATCTGACCATCAAGGTGCAGGACGGAGGCAACCCGCCACGGGCGAGCAGCGCCCTACTTCGCATCACAATACTGGACATGAACGACAACGCGCCCAAGTTCGAGAAGGCCCTGTATGAGGCGGAGCTCTCTGAAAACAGCCCCGTGGGGCACTCTGTCCTCCAGGTGAGCGTGGGGCCTTTCTTCTGCTCCCCGACTCCCTTCCTCCTGGCTTCAGCAGGGGCGACCTGGGGAACGTTTATATGGCCGCTTGCTGCCATGGTTCCTCAAGGGAGGAGGGAGCCTAGGATGGTTGCAAGCCATAGGAGCCCACAGTGTCATCCAGGGCCAGCGGACATGCAGGTCCCTGGGATGTCACATTGCTAAAATGAGGTTGGAAGGGATGCGCGGGAAGGTGCAGCCAGAGTGGGGGCTGCAGGATGCTACTGAGGGGCAGCAGTAGAGCTGGTGGGTATGTGGGAGCAAGGCTCCGCGTTACGGGGAGAGCTGGGACCCAAGGTCCACAGGGAGTCTGGCTTCATGCCAGACTGTTCTCAGTGCTGCCAACAGACAAGACATAGACCCTTTCATAAGTTGCATTCCCGTGGTTCCTCCATGGAAACTCAGGCTCGCACAGGAGATGGGGGGCAGGCAGCATCCCTGCTGCCCATCTAGGGGGGCTGCCCATGAACCTGGGGGTGCCTTACTGTCTGCAGGGGCCAGGGGCTCTGCCCTGTCCCAGGCAGTGATGTAAACCGGCCTGCGGAGCCCAAGGGAGTGGATCTCAGTGGATTTGGCTTGGAGGGGGCATTGAGATGATAGTAGCCGACATCTGTTTATCTGCAGCTGCCATCTTAATAAGCGGAGTGCGGCCAGCTCTCATCTGCTTGCTAATTCTGATGTGAATTTTTTAAGAATTCATTTTTCACTGTTAAGAGAATGGAAGTTGGAAGCAGATAAGGGAGCTGCACGGCCGGGAGGAGAATGGGCTGAGACGCCGCTGCTGCCATTGCTCAGCTTTTATCTTTCAGGGGGAAAATGACTTCCGCTTTTTTTGTGAGTGGAGGTAAAAGGTGGAATTTACATTTAACAACTTTCGTTCTCCATCCAAATCTGCTGAGCAAGATAACGGCGGAGCAGCAAATGGTGCAGAGAAGAGGCTGCTCGGAGAGCCGATTAGGGAGGCAAATGTTAGACAAACCTCATCTTCTTTAGAAAGCAAATAATAGGTGTAGAGGCAGGTTTATGCGAATGCGGAGCTCCTGACAGGCGGTCAGGGATGGCTGGTGCCGTGCAGAGCTTAGGCAGCCCCAGTCCCCGCTTGGCTGCTTCCCTGAGTGCTGGTATGGAGCTGCTGCAGCTCCACACATCCTCGCCTCCCTCCTCCTCATCCTCACCTCGGCCAGGCAGCTGCTCAAGCCCCTCTTTGGGGAGGGTTTTGTGGAGTGGGCACAACCAGAGACATGCCTCCTCACTGCTGCCTGGGTTGCAGCGCACGGGTTCCGGAGGATTCCCTGCATGCCAGAGCCGGCTGGGAGGGGAGCACAGCGAACCGGCCCAGCCGGTTTCACCGGAAAAGCAAGGAAAAGCCTCTGTGCCGGAGGGAGGCTCCCAGCTGCTCTGCCGGTCCCAGGCTCTTTGCCCCATAGTCCTTGGCCCCAGAAGAGGAAATCCTGGTTTTTCCCCACCCCAAGCCATCCCCAGAAGAGGCTGTGGTGGGCAGCATGGAGGTTTGCAGAGGGGCTCGTGCCGCCTTGCCCTCCTGTTCACCATTTGTCCCTCCATCCCGCAGGTCAAAGCCAACGACTCGGATCAGGGCGCCAATGCTGAAATAGACTACTCCTTCCACCAAGCCTCAGACATGGTGCGCCGGCTGCTGCGCCTGGACCGTGCCACAGGGCTCATCACGGTGCAGGGGCCCATTGACCGTGAGGACGTCAACATCCTCAAGTTCACCGTCATGGCCAAGGACAAGGGGGCCAACCCCAAGACCGCCCGCACCCAGGTGGTGGTCACTATCAAGGACATGAATGACAATGCACCATCCATAGAGATCCGGGGAATTGGACTTGTCACCCACCAGGATGGCATGGCAAATATCTCGGAGGACGTGCCAGTAGAGACAGCAGTGGCTCTGGTACAGGTGTCCGACCGAGATGAGGGCGAAAATGCTGTGGTGACCTGCGTGGTGGCTGGTGATGTCCCATTCCAGCTGCGGCAGGCTAGTGAAACAGGGAGTGACAGTAAGAAGAAATACTTCCTACAGACCACCACACCACTGGACTACGAGTCAGTGAAGGACTACACTATCGAGATTGTGGCAGTGGACTCGGGGAACCCGCCCCTCTCCAGCACCAACTCTTTGAAGGTGCAAGTAGTGGACGTGAATGACAATGCACCGGTCTTCAGCCAGAGCTTCACCGAGGTGGCCTTCCCTGAGAACAACGAACCCGATGACCTGGTGATGGAGGTGAGCGCCAGTGATGCTGACAGCGGCTCCAACGCCAAGCTGGTTTACTCTCTGGTGATGGATCCCTCCTCCAAGGGGTCTTTTGCCATTGACCCCGACTCCGGGGAGATCCGGGTGAAGGCAGTGCTGGATCGAGAGCAGCGGGAGCGCTACGAGTTCTTGGTGGTGGCGGCAGACAAGGGCAGCCCCAGCCTCAAGGGCACAGCTTCTGTGGCCATCAACGTCATGGACAGGAATGACAATGACCCCAAGTTCATGCTGAGCGGCTACAACTTCTCGGTGATGGAGAACATGCCGCCCCTCAGCCCTGTGGGCATGGTGACGGTGATCGATGCTGACAAAGGAGAAAATGCCCGCATCCAGCTGTCGGTGGAGCAAGACAACGGGGATTTTGTCATCCAGAATGGCACTGGCACCATCCTCTCCAGCATCTCTTTTGACCGGGAGCAGCAGAGCACGTACACTTTCCGACTCAAGGCAGTGGATGGTGGGGATCCTCCCAGGTCTGCCTATGTGGGGGTGACTATCAACGTCTTGGATGAGAATGATAATGCCCCTTTCATCACTTCACCCTCCAATGCCACCTACAAACACATTCTGCCCCACACCAGCCCTGGCCAGCAAGTGAGCAAGGTCAAGGCAGAGGACATTGACTCTGGCGTCAACGCAGAGCTGACCTACAGCATCACAGGAGGCAACCCCTTTGAGCTCTTCCAGATCTCCCCCCACAGTGGAGACATCACCCTGGAGAAGGAGATCCTGCGCAAGCACCATGGCCTGCACCGCTTGGTAGTACGTGTCAATGACAAGGGCAAGCCCTCACGGCACGGCACGGCGCTGGTGCACTTCTACGTCAACGAGACACTGGCCAACCGCACGCTGCTGGACACGCTGGTAGGGCACAGCCTGGACACACCGCTGGACATAGACATCGCTGGAGACCCTGAATACGAGCGCAGCAAGCAGCGAAGCAATATCCTCTTTGGAGTCATCGCTGGCATCGTGGCTGTCACCCTCGTCATTGTGCTGGTCGTCCTGGTGCGCTACTGCCGGCAGCGAGAGGCCAAGAGCGGCTACCAGGCAGGCAAGAAGGAGACCAAGGACCTGTACGCACCCAAGCAGGCCAGCAAGAGCGGTAAGAGCAAGAGCAAGGTGAAGAAGAGCAAGTCTCCGAAGCCACCCAAGCCCACAGAGGATGAGGAGGAGACGGGGCTGCAGAAATCGCTCAAGTTCAACCTCATGAACGACTCTGTCAGTGACAGCCCCCGAATCCACCTACCCCTCAACTACCCACCGGGCAGCCCAGACCTGGGTCGCCACTACCGCTCCAACTCACCGCTGCCCTCCATCCAGCTGCAGCCTCAGTCACCCTCTGCCTCCAAGAAGCACCAAGTAGTGCAGGACCTGCCGGCCACCAACACCTTTGTTGGCACCGGGGACAACAACTCGACAGGCTCTGAGCAGTACTCGGACTACAGCTACCGCACCAATCCCCAGAAATACACCAACAAGCAGGTAGGAGAGCTCATCCTGAGGCCGGCAGCGGCCCCGCCCCTGCACCGGGGAGCCATCTGGACAGAGGTGTGGGAGTGAGCGTGGACTGGTCCCCAGCCCTGCATGCGTGGCCTGAGCGGCTGGTGAAGGACTACCCTGGAGCCGAGCCATGGAGCCTGGTCATGGGGTGGGGAGGGAATGGTTGTGGGGCAGGGGGAGGGAAGCCAAAAATTGTTGAAGCCCTTGTCAGAGCGCCCGGGGCTGGGTCCTGGTGGCGCTGCCTGGGTGACGGTGATGTGAAGGGTGCTGCATGTGTGTGCCTCTGCATGTGGAGCTCCAGGGAGAGAATCCCATCCACTTGGGTCCCCTTTGGAGAACGACTCTAAGAGCACTGAGGAGGGCAATACCCAGCCTCCCACTCATCCCTCCGCTTGGGCTGACTCGTAGGGAGGAGCGACTGGTCCTGCTCCAGTCTGCAGCCCTGCCCCTGTCTGGGGAGCAGCAAGGGGTTACCAGCCTGGCTCTGCTGGTGCGGCTGAACCTTTCACCATCCCGGGACAAAGACGCCCAAAAGGGGAGTTCTGCACCCGCTGTGACTGCCCAGGCAGGTGGGGCTGGGTGGAGGAGCAAAGCTCTGCCTTTTTCCCAGGCTCAGGCTCTGGCTCCCCGCAGGCTTGTGCCTTCTGCCATAGCTGGTGTGGTGAAAACCGGGCTTCCCTTAGCGCGAGCATCAGGCCTGGAGCTATGGCTCTGCAGGAGCCATGCTGCAGTGGCTGCGGAGTGGGAGAGCAGATTCTGGTGGCCAGGGCTCTTCCTCCAGGCACACAGGTCCAGCTGTGTGCTAGGGCTGGGTCTCGTGCTCAAGGCTGGAGGAACGGGGCACTGGGGTCTCTGCTGCGTGCTGCGGTCGGGTCACTGCTCTCGGTCTAGCTGGGGTTTCCTGCTGTGTGCGGGGCAGGGTGGAGGTAGGTCATGGCTGCGAACTGGGAAGGGCTGCTCGCTGGTGTGCACTGGAGCTTGAAGCTGTCCCAGGATGTCATGGGATGAGCCCGAAGCTTGCAGGACCCTCTTTCCTCGGGCTGTCTGGCTAGTTAACTTGCATCACGTTTCTGCTTTGGCGCCTGTCGGGTCTATCCTTAACTAGCCAGGGAGGGAGAGGGGAGACTAGTGCCTGTGGCTTTGCCTTCTTCTCGGGGCCCTGTGGGTGAGGACCACCCACTCCCCTACCACGCTGTACCCTCTGTGCCCTATGGAGACCCCTGCTCCCTTCTTTGTATCCCGGTGAGCGGCAGGCTGGGCTCCTGCCGTGCGGCTGAGCTCAGCTGCCCTGTTGGATTTGACTTCAATAAAGTTTTCTATTTTTGTCCGGTTGTGCCTTATTTTCCCTGCTGCCCCTGAAGACACTCTTGCTCCCAGCAATTTCCCAGGCATATTTTCCATGTCCTTGGCCACCGGAGCACCCAGGCTCCACAGTGCCCAGTATTGATGCTCACATGGGCCAGCCATCTCCACAAGCCCTCCACCGTGCCCCAGCGTGACCAGCCCAGAGGCCTCATGGTACTGACCCCCCATCCCCAGATTGACGTCTCCCATCTGCGGTCACTGCCTGGCCCTCTAAGGAGACAGCTTCCTTCAGGGCAGGGGTCACAACACATGTATGTGCATAGACACACACGTGCATGTGTGGACATGGAGGCAGTCTAAGCTGTAGACCAGCCAGCCCAGCTTTCTTCCACCCCGACATCCCCTTGCATAACTTCTCCATGTTCATCCCCGCATCCTTTTGAGAGCCACCCATGTCTCAAAGCCAGCACATGGAGGAGCAGATCCCTGCCGCGTGGTGTCTGGCTAGCATGACCCAAATCCTGCCAGCGGGGACTGGAAGATGTCTGCCTCTCGCCCGCCGCAGTGCTGGAATGAGGACGCACCCGGTTGCAGTCGGAGACTTGGTGCGTCAGCAGCTCCAGGGGGAAGCACCCAAAGCAAGGTGCTCCCCCCACCCAGCGATGTGATGGGCACCCTCGCAGCGAAGGAGAGGTCCTCCCAGGCAGGCCTGCTGCCAGCGGCGGGGCTGCGGAAGGGCGATGGATGGAGCCAGGCAGCCACGCTCCCCATAAAGATGGTTCTGCCTCTGCTGGAGGGCAGTATAGGGGTGATGCTGTCGCCGTGGGGCTTCCTGAAGCTCTTGTCTCCAGTGGGCTGGAGAGGAGATGGATCCTGGTAGGCAGGAGCAGCACAGCACCCCTTCTCCAGGCCCTGGATGGGGCCATTCTATACCCCCCTCCCTCCCAGCCAAGCATCACATCTCAGGGACCCCCTCCCTGGCCACCCCTTCTGTTTTCTCATGTTTTTTTCTTTCAAACTGGAGCAGACATCCCTGTGCCTGTCACACCAGCTTCACCTCTTCCTCAGCAGCTCCAACCAGCCACACCAGGCTGCTGAAGAGGAGCTCTGGCGCTGGGAGAGATTAGATCATACAGGGAAAACCAGTGGTTCTGGCTTCGGTGGATTCAGCCCTGTGCCAGCCTTGGCTCTCTCAGACTCCTAGTTTGTTTTGCTAACAGCATAAGGTTTTATCTTGAACCGTCCAGGAAGTGTCTGGGCCTCCTAGGCAGGCAGGGCTGGGACCTGCGGGGAGATGCGATGGCTGCAGAGGAGGAAAGGAGACACCAGCAACCACCTAAATAACTAGTCCCTGCAGGGCTGGGTAGGGCAGTCTGGGGGCTTGGCTCAGCCTGGCTATCTGCTTCCCTTTGGGAACTCTCTGAGAGAAGTTTCCCTTCCTTCCTTGTCCTCAGCAGCTCTTTGATGAACCTGGGGCGAGAACGCAGCTTCTCAGATGCTGGCGTGGGGAGTGTCTCTTTCTTCTTCCCGTCTCCCAGGCTCCATCCTTTGGGGCTTTTTTATACCAGGGCGGGGGGCTGTGCTACATCCTTTCCCAGCTGCACAAACCCGATTGCCTCGGGTCCTTACAGCTCCCTCACCATCTGAGAAGCTGGCTGGAGTGGTGTTAACTTCAGCGAGCTCAGCAGAGGTGCCTGCACCTGCCTGCAGGCTCAGGAGCACGGCACAGTATTAATTACTCTCCACGGGAGGGGGATAAGAGGAATATTGTAACTGTAATGGACAGAAATTAAATTGTCTTGTTTCAGAATTTAGCTTAGAGTCGCCATAAATTGCAGGTTTAGGTGTTGGCAGATGTCTGGGAAAGTCTCCTACTGTCCTGGGTCAGTGGATTTTCTCAAGGTCGTTCACGTGGAATGAGCTGATAAATGGATCCAACAATGAGCTGCAGATGGAGCTGAGGGTTCATGGGGGACCTCCCCTGTTTTTCCCCAGTTTCAGAAGGACACTGTGTCGGGAGCAGTTCCCAGGCACTGCAAATCAGCTCCTGCACCCGGGATCAATTGTGCTTGGTCCAGATTTGGCTCTGGCGTGCAGAGACCAATTGAGGGAGAATGTCAGTGAGGTCCTGGGGGCTGCGGTGTTGGGGCTGAGCCCTACCTGTGCTGGGAACAGTGGCTGGGTTCTGGAAAACAACTGTGAATGCACAGCGGCTTGTGAGCATCAATGAGGTGCTTGTGGGAGCTGGGGGACCACAAGAGTAGTGGGTCATACAATGTGTTGACTTCTGGGGACTTGGAGAGGGTGCTGAGAGCCCCTCAGGCAAGGCAGGAATGTATGGTGCCTCCTGGCAGGTTTGTGCTGGGGGACTTTGGTTTATGGCAAGGTGGGATGCCTTTGCCTGGGAGAGCACCGTGGGGCATTTGGGACCTCAGAATGAAGAGTTTCAACCTCGGGAGACGAGCAACCCCGTGGTACAGCCTGGCCTGTACAGTTGGAGCTGGCGTGGGTGTGTGCAGGCTGTGTTGCAGGGAAGGTGACAGCGGGGTGCTCACAGCCCGTACCCCACGGAGGGGTGGTGTGGAGGGATGCATGGTCTCTGTGGCAGGGGGTAGCGGAGGCACATGTCTGGGCTGTGGTGGGGTGCAGCCTGTGTCTTCTCTGGGAGGAGGTGGCACAGGGAGGGACACAACCCCTCTTCCCAGAGGAGGTGGCAGCGGGGTGCAGGCAGCCCATACTGCAGCAGGAGGAGGTATGAGCGGGTACACAGCTGGTACCGCAGGGAGAGGTGGTACAAGGTTATGTGCAGTGGCAGTGGGGTGTACCCAGCCCATGTGCAGTGGGAGGTGACAGCGGGGTATACACAGCATGCAGCCTTGGGCAGGGGAAGGCTCCTTTGTAAGCAGCGTGTCTGCAAGGAGGCAGTGGCACTTACTGTCCCTATGCCATTGAGGAGAGCATTGGGTCTCTCCTGCCTGGCAGTCTTTGGCACCAGCAGCACTTAGGAACTCGTTCTTTGCTCCCTTCAAGGCTTACGCAGCCTGTGCTACCTGTCTGGGGCTCCCCTCATTGGGCTGAGCTGGCCTGCAGCTCTGGCCAGCTCTCCTCTTCCCACCCTGTTGAGCCAGATGCTGCTCATTCCTCCCTGCCCTCCTCTTCCTCTCGCTTCTCACACCTCCAGGCTCTCCTCTGCCTGATGCCCTTGGAGCCAGTGTTGGTCTGTGGTGAACATGAGCGTGGATCTGAGGGGCTTCACATTTTTCCCCGCCTCCCCCTCCCCTCTTTCACAATTGTATCTGCTCCCCTCCATCACTCTCTTCTGATTTCTCCCCCTACTCTGTTCGGGCAGTGACCTCTCCCTTCCCTGTCACTTTTCCCTTCCCATCAGACCCTCCTCACCATCCCATCTGCTGGCCCCGGTACAGAGGGATGCTGAGCCCTCTGCAGCACAGAGCTGAGTCCCCGGCTGGCTCCAACAGCCGAGCTCTGGATCCTCTGTGCGATGAAAGCATTGGCTGTGTGGGCAGCCACCGGGTCCAAGCCACGCTGATTGATATTCCCAGCACTGCTCTGCCCGCTCGGCTAGGCTCTCAGCTGCAGTGCTGTTCCCTGCGCTCACAGAGCAGCCTGGAGCAGGGCCCAGCCCTGCAGCTTGCTTAATCAGTCACCCAAATCCTGGGGCAAAACCTGATGCTGTGACAGAGCGTGTCCCTGGATACTTTGGGGTTCCTCCATGCTGAAAGCAGCCAGGAGGCCATGGATGGGGTGAAGAGTGGAGGATGTGATGCGGCTGAAGCAAGTGGAGGGTGGGGTGGTCCCGTGTGAGGCCAGAGCTGGGATGTTCTGGGACATGAGATGGAGTGGAATCCAGGGTAATGACAGGGTGCATGATGTAGGGCAGGACAGGGTAGAGTGTTGTGGGGGAGAGCGAGGGCTAAAGGGATGCGTGGAATAAAGGGGCACCAAGCAGCTCTGTCCCTGGGAACTCTCAGCTCGTAGTGGCGAGGGCAGCCCCAGGAGGGCGTGGGGCAGCTGCGAAGATGTGGGTGCTGTGTTTGTGTCTCTGGAGTTGGTGTCCACCGGGACCTCCGATGTGAATTGTGTGCAAGAGCCGTGCAGCCATGCAGGGGCTGACTCCTGTGGGGCTGTGCCGGGATGGGTCGCAAAGAGCAGGACCTCCCCTTCACGATCTGTGAGGACTTGGACACTCAGCCCCTGTGGTACCCTGCCAAATCTCTCTCTTGCCGGCATGTTCTTTTCAATGCTGCCCCTGGAGCTGAGCCCTGTGCCAAGCCCAAAGCACCTCCCTCCCCCTCCACCCTCCATCGCCACGCATACCTGTTGTGTGAGAGCACCTGCCCACGAAACCCCGGGCACAGCCCATCTCCACGGGAGAGCTGTGCTCCTACTTACTGCCCTGCAAGCCAGTCCCTCCAAGGGCAGTTACACAACCCAAGCTCTGCTCTTGGGAGAAACCGAGATGGTTGGTGGAGATTACTTCAAAAGGGTCTCTTCAGAAGGCTCCTTCAGTGCCCTGGAAAGCACAGAGTCTGCTCAGCCGAGGCAGAGAATTGAACCTGGTGAGGAGGAGCCTGGCTGCAGGGGCACAGGGCACCTCTGGCACCTTGGTCCCCCTCTTGTCACCTCTGACACTAGCTGCAGCGTCTATCGGTCCAACCTGGATGAAGCTTGGTCTTGGTTTCACCTCTGGGAGCCAGGGTGACCTGAGTCTCAGACCCACCCAGCCTCCCCCCAGTAGGTCCCCCGTTGACCTTGCCTTCTCTCTGACTTTCTGGACTTTTCTGGAGGTCTCAGTCTGCAGCCTTGAGGACCTGCTTTCCATATCCCATCAGGAGTATAGGTTTCCTTTCCTCATGGTGTTCCCAACTCAGCCCTGTGGTTGAGAGCACAAGAGGAGGTCAGACATAGGAACAGAAAGAAAACAACTCCCCAAGATCCCTTAAAAAGGTCTCCTAGTTGTTTTGCGTCTATGTCTTCCAGTAGTGGTTACTGCCTCAGTCCTTTGGATGCTCACAGGGATGAGTGGGTGGGAGAATAGGTTTGTGGCAGTGACCTGCTCGGAGGGCAGGAGAAAACTCATGCGTTATCTCATCATTTACATCCTTTTAGGCATTCACAGCCATGCCTTGTGGGTCCTGCCCAAAGATCCCTGCAGATGCCCCTGCCCTGGGAGGTAAACATCCTTCTGAGCACCTCTTCACTTGCAAAATACCCGCCTCCTGATCTACTATCTCAACATGGCAGACTGGGCAGCTGCAGATCTTGGCAGATTTCACCAAAGCTGACTTCAGAGGCATCATTTTGGGAGGGCAGCGAATCACCACCTTCCCCTTGGAACTGATCCTGCTCGGTAGCAAAGTTGTTGGAGCAGAGCGCCCTGATTCAGCTCCCCTGAGATGTCTCTAAAGGCCGGAGAAACCTGAAAGCCTGGAGCTATTTAGCTCCCACATGGCCTGGTTTTCACATGCTCCAAACTCCCCGATGCTCTTGAGCAGCTGCAAAGCTGCTGCCAGGGAGACTCTGACAGATACCCATCCTGCTGCGGCCGGGGGGGAGCTTCTTGTCTGAGCTTGGGACTGAGATCGTGCTCTAAATGTCTTGCTAATGTGATGTCTGATGTTCCTCTTACACTAATCTGTTAATCTTTCTACTTCATCAAAAGCACTCAAGCCCAGCAGAAAGCAAAATCAGTATTTCAGATGTTTGAAGAGCCCTTCATCATTATTCAGGCTGGGCAAGACCTTTTGGGGTGTTGTGATTCAAGGCCCTGGGAATGCCTGAAGGAACTCGAGCTGTTTCTTTCCAAGGATTTCAAGTAGATCACACTGTTATTAGGGACTATCTGGATATCTCTTGCCCAGAGAAGCCTTCTCTAATGTTCAGAAAATCTCTCTTGAGCCATGATCTGCAAGGTCTGGCCCATGGACTTGGCAGCTCAGCCAGGATTTGAGGGCAGTTTATCCATACCAGGGGCGCTGTGCCAGCTAGAGTGGTAAGGCCAGAGCAGTGCAGGTGAGATAAGTGGCCTTAACAAGCCTTACAACATCGCTCGTCTGACCTGTTTGATCTCTCCAAATGAAGGCTTGTCCTATCCAGTGTCATCATTCATCATTAGGTGCAGGTTGGTTGCAGGCCACTAAAGTAAGGGCTCTGCTGACGTCTTATGGACAGATTTCTGGAGCCGACACAATTCTTTGACCAAAGAGGAAAAGCTCCTGCCCTTTACCTGTGGAAACAGAGGTGGTTAGAAAACAGAGTTGCCACCAGAGGCAAAGTTGCAACTTGAAAACAAATCAGCAAGAATTGACAGTTCCCGCCCCCCGCTATTTTGGCCCCATTCAGTCAAGGGATATATAAAGATGTATAAATAAATAATAAATAAATAAATGTATTTCCTAATAATTTCTAAAGGCCCAGTTCTGACTGACCTTTTTGAATTCAGCTTCATCATTAGCACTTGGCTTGAATTCTGAAGTGAATGTTGCCTTTGCAAGGGCATCACTTTTTCATTTTTACGTGTCAGCAAAGATATCCCCCCTGCCCCAACTTTGAAGCAAGAAGCTCACTTGAAAAATGATCTGATTTCAACAAATCGACATTTTTTCCATGCAAAGGCTTCCACTGAAGCATTTCTCGTTATCTCTCTTTTTTTAGAGTCCTGAGTCTACGGCTTGTGACCCCCTGCTCTCCCAAGAGCTTTCAGTACTATCTGTCAGCTCCACTGGGTGCAACTGGGAGCCAGATTAGCTCATTATTTTCCCAGCATTATTTTCTCACTCCACAGCTGTTGGATTCCTTGAGGGCGTTATTGAAGTGTTAGTCCAAGTCCTGGAACCTTTTTCTCCCTGGGATCTTCATATGGTTTTAACATGATTATGAGACCTCCTTCTGTGTCCTGAGCAATTTCGGCTCTACACCAACTATCTACAAAACGGCTTCATTATCAGCTTGAAGGTGATAGACATTTCAGGACACCATGGTCAGCCCAATTTAGACATTATTCCATAAAGATTATGACCCCTTTAGATTTTATGATTCACCCTTCAGATGATTTATTTCCATATTTTCCTTTCCAGTCTTCATTTCAACCAAAGAAAAGCCAAATTGCACATCCTTGATGGGCTCGGAGCTCTGATAGGCTGAGAGGTTAGGCAATCGCTGTCCTGAGGCTGTCTAAATGGGTTTCTAATTGTGTTAGATCTTGCTATGAGTTAGATAAATTCGATCTGACCAGGCAGGTTGGCACCGGGCTTTGGCGGCTTCTTTGAGCGTCATGCAAATTTCAGGAGGCTTCAGGGCACCTGTGTGGAGTCAGCCCACATTTTACCCGGATTTATTCGTTAAATAGTGCCTCGGGATCTGATGTCCATTTTAGGATGGCTGTTCTGCTATCATTATTTCAGCAGGACTTGTAGCACCTCTCTTCTGACTGCAAGGTCATAACTCGCTAATTGTCAGCGATGGAAGCCATGTGAACAGCCACTTAGAAGGCTGTCCAGTTGCTTTTCAGATGATACCTGGTTTTGGGAGGTGTGATTCTCATGGATTCCTGTGTGTCTTTCCTCCAGCGAGGGATTTGTTCTGTAGCTTCATTTGTCAACAGTGAAAGAGCTAAAAGGTTATTGGGAACAACTCTCACTTCAGACACTGGGATGGGGATGGACACAAGGATCTGTGGGCAGAGCAGAGCCGTGAAACGAGACCTCGTGAACATCAGACGGACCAGAACTGTCAGCCCCGTTGCTAACATGCCTTGTGCAACCACAGTAGCTGTGGTGGAGGTGACCCCAGCACATCTGTTGGACTGGTAGACAAGAAAACTGGGCCTTTAAGTCTGCCAGTAGTCCTGTCCGGAATTGTCAGTGCTCGTCTGGAGGCACCACCTTCAATGACAAAACTTTGGGAAGATCTGAACCCTTTTTTTTTTAAATGCAGGAGGGGTCTTATAGATGTGCATAGACCACACCTTTGCTTAGAGCCGGGCCCATCTATCCTCCTTCCTTGTTTGTGCTGGCTGGAGCTCTAGGCAGGCAGTTGTCCTGCCTGGTTGCTCCACCCCTCCCTTGCCCAAAGCGGGCAGAGCCCCCAGGACCTGCTCCCTTGCTCTGCCCCAGCTCTTTCCTCAATTCCTTCGTGTTGTGCTAAAAGGGAGCAATCCGGTACTGCTGGGAACTGCTGCTCTGACGTAGTTCAGTCCGTTTACAAAGTGATAGTGAGCCCTTGTGCCTCTGAAAATCTGTACCTGGAGATGCTGTGGCAGGTCAGGGAGGAACCTCTGGGGCAGAGAAGCTCCCCAGACCACAAAGGGGACCAGAGGGGCACAGGAGGGAGAAGCGCAGTCCTTGAGGAGAAGAGGGTTACCATAGGTGCCAGGAGGCTGACACCAAGCTGGGGCAACATTTGCCTTTGCTGCTTGTATACAAACATTCTCCCTCATCGTGCTGCTCTGCCTGGTGACATGGAATGTTGTGAGTTCTCCACATCCTGTGCAGGTATGGCAGCCCCGGGTGTGACGATGGGTGCAGGAGGAGTGGGGGATACTATTGGGGGGTTTCTTCTTCAAAAGTCAGTGCAGCTGGTGTAACGTGGCAAAGGGTGGGAAGAGCTATCTGCTCTGACTCCACCCTCACCTCAAAAAAAAAACCAGCAGGAGCACGTGCTGTTGCTTAGACAAGCTGTAAAATGGTTGACTGCTTATGGCCACGAGCTGAGCTAGTGTCCTGTTTCCTAGAGCCAGAGCGTTGCCCTGGATGGTTCTTGGCAATTCAGGCCCAGCTTTCCTCGAGTCTTCCCCTGTTTTCCATGGGCATAATATTCCCCTCAGCCTCCTCCTCAGCGTTGCATTGCGCTGGAGCCGTGCTCCTCTCCAGACATGACACTATCAAATAAAATAATTCCCCACATGCAGCAAAGCCTAATACAAGAAATCTTGGATCTGTGCACTTTGGGGCTTGGTCCCTGGGGTTATCTTTCTTTTTTTTCCCCAGTAACCAGGGATGTTGCATAGCTCCAGGTCGGTTTGTAAAAGAGAGGGGTTCATGAATTAATCTGAAGTTGACTAACTCATGTGCTACAATGGCTCCCTTGTCACTTATTTATATATTCTGGGCATTGGGTCTGACATTGCCTTTCACGTTCAGCCCTGTGAGTTGCTGCATTGTGGCGGCTGTTGGGGAAGCAAGCTCCTTTGGCAGCTGGCTGAAAGGCCGTTGAGGCTTCTGGCATGTGGGGAGGTGGAGGAGCGGTTGGAGGCTGCCAGATGAGCCCATTAGCTGTGGATCCTGCTTTTGGATCAGCAGTGAGGTAGTTAACAGTTTTGATATTTCCACCACCCTGGCATTAATCGGCGCTGGAGGGAAGAGTGAGGCGGCTCATCTCCGTGGAGGCTGTTGAACCACACCGTTCCTATTGGCAGGAAAAGGGTGCCCGGGGTGGGTTTTAAGGTTTCCATTGTGAACAGTGTGATTTCTGATCTGTCAAACTTCTCCTGCCGCTCAGTCCATGAGTGGTGATGCCGTGCATTTGGGGGAACCCCATGTGACACCCCACAGCCCTGGTCCCTTACAGCACTGTGCTCGTTTTGTCTGAGTTTGCTTTCCCTGGGATTAGCAAGGAGAATCAGCTTGGTGCAGGTCCGATGAGAGCTGGAGGTGTTTGTGAAGAAGAGAAGAGGTGGGAGGGAGCAGAGTGGGGCTGAGGAGAGAGGGCTTCCCCTTAGTCCCTTTCCAGAATCCATAGGTGGGGACCCTCATGGTTGAGGGCATCAGGACAGAGGAGGTCCTTGACAGGTACTGGTGTTGGGGGCTTTTGGGGTATGCAGCCAGGGCCAGGCAGGCTGGGGAAGGCTGTCGAGGAGAGACTGAGAAAATTTCTCATCAAACCAAGCCTCTATTACCGTCAGATAAACCCCCAAACTGGGGCCTTGGGTGTGACCCTGGCTGCCCCGCTGTGGAGAGGCTGTGGCAGAGCTGGAATGGGCACGGAGAAGGGCAGCAGAGCTGGCCCGACCTGCCTGGCGTCTGCAGGAGGACGGGCTGCACGTACTCACACGCTGCAGCTCACAGAGGACATGGCGGAGCAGGATGCAGCGCGGATCTGTGAAATTGGAAATGGGTAGAGCGAGGAGCAATTACTCATGTTTTCTCATAACCCTGCAGGTAGGAGAAGTTCAAGGAAAAATTACCAGGCAGCAGATGTAAAACCAAAGGGAACTGCTTTTCTGCATAGAACATGGGCAGAGAGTTCATGGCTGCAGGATGCCAGGGAGGCCAAAAGCAGGCACGGACTCAAAAAGGCCTGAGAGCACTTCACAGAGGATGGGGGTCATTAAACATATGAGCTACAAACGATTCCTTGCTCAGAAAAAACCCCAGAGCTGTGGCACAACAGAAACCCGCAGGATTTACCAGGGGATGAATGTCTTCATCAGAGCAGCCGCCGGTGCCGGTGCCGGTGCTCCCTGCGGAAAGTGGGGATGGGGGCGCGGTTTGCTCCTCAGATGTTCAGGCTGGCACAGACAGGTCTCCCTGTCAGGAATGTAAGCGTGAGCACTGGGGAGCCCTTAAAAGGAGGCTTTTTTCAGAGCCACTATTCCTCAGCTAAGAAAACAGATGGCTTTGTCCCGAATCCCGTTCTAGTGCGGAGGCAAAGCGGAGCCAGAAGTTAGAAATAGAAAAACAATAAATACTGGGCGGGGGGGGGTGGGGGGTGGCAATGGCGGGGGGGGGGTGGGGGGTGGAGAGGGGGAAGGGAAAAGGGAGGGAACATGTAAAAATGAGTGGTTATGGAGTGTAGAAAATTGACAAGGAAAGCCAAAAACATTGGAGGAAAATCAATTTTGACAAGCTAAATGCAATAAGGAGTATTAAATAAAATATGTGCTGGGAAGCGGTGGAATCCGGTAATCGTCATTTCCAAATGGGGACTGCAAAATTGTGAATTACGTAGGAAAACGCGTAAGTATTCAACAAATAGTTCTAGTAATTTGGACTGAGACATAGCAACGTAGGATGCGGTACCTGCCAGTGTGTTGTTAACCAGCAAAGGCATTAAAAATACCATTTCCTTGAAATAGTGTTATTTGAAATAATCGAATGACATTGTTCGTGCCAGATAGTTTTGAAGGAATAGGAGCTCTCCAATCTGGGGGTGGTAATGGTGCTGGGTACCCCAGGATGGGCCAGGAGGAGTGGGAGGGCAGTGGTGCCATGAGCCAGCTGGAACAGTGCTGGGGATGATGTGCACACCACGCACTGTCCTCACCAGCCCCAGGGAATGACTGGATTAATAGCTAAGGCAGGAAACTCGATGATGGAAATAGCACTGACGTCAGTCAACACTGTTTGATGGGAAGGGATACTGGGCAGTGGCATGACGTGTCCAGCTCTTAAACCTTTCCTTAGGCATCTGCTTCTGGCCACCACGAGGAACAGGGTCTGCTCCAGGCATACCTGCAGGTTGGAAGCAGCAGAGCTGGTTTTCTGTGGGTGTGAGATTGCAGCGTGCAGCTGATTGGCTTGGAGTCTGATGAAGACGCCGAGTTGATAATGCGTTATGTTGTTATTGTTATTATTTTGAATTAACACGACTCGTAAGAAAAGCATTGTTAGATAGATGAAGATCTGGTTTATCAACAGCTTAGAGAAGAAAAACCTTTGCTGGTCGGGAGTCCTCGTGGAATGAGGTTCTCCTGGAGGAGCTCCTCAGCAGCAGCGCTGCGCTCGCTGCCACTCAATGTTGTAATCAACGATCTGGAAGTAAATATAAAATCACCGCTGATAACATTTGCAGCTGACACAGAGATTGGTGGAGTGGGAGATCATGATGAGGATAGAGCAGTCATGCAGAGCGATCCAGATTGCTTGGTAAACCAGGCCCATTTAAACAAAGTGCGGTTTAACGCAGCCAAACGCAAAGCTACACGTTGAGAAATAGGGAGTGCTGGTTTGTATCCTGGAAAGCGCTGGCTTCAAAGTGGGTTTAAGGGTCGCACTGCATGAGTAGCTCAGCGTGAGCACTCACGGCGCTCCTGCCAAAGGGCTGATACAGTCCTCGGAGAAAAAAACCTGAGAAGCAGGAGGAGAAGCAAGGCTCAGCAGAAAGCCCAGGTGAGACGGCACCGGCAGTCATGCAGGGGTCACCTCTGATGAGGAATGGGGAAAAAACTGGGGCAGGCAAAGATGAGGGACACACAAAGGATGTGCTGGCTTGCAGGTTGAGACTTCAGGAATCTGGTTTATTTTCCTTCTCAAGAAGAAGGTCGAGGAGTGCCATGATTGCATGGTACAAGCAACTTCTTGTGTAGAAAACGCTGTGTGCTGAAAGGCTCTTTAACCTAGCAGAGGAAGGTCAAACAAAACCCAATTTCTGTAAGTCAGTGGCAGACAAATGGATTCAGTGTCTTTCTGTGACTCCAGAACAAGGCTCTCCGAGTGGAGAGCTTCAGCCAGACACAAGCTACTATTATTTTTGAAGTGCGTTGGTCACAGCATGGTGGGGACTGCGCAGAGTACGAGGGGGGCATTAACCCCCGTCAGTGCCACACTGCCACAGAGAGTGGGGTTGACCGTGGATTGCCTTTGCTCTGCAGTGAGGAGGAGAGACCTTTCAAGGGCTGCCAGACAGGATCTGACATTTAAAGGAGGTGTTTTTCAGGTAAAAATGATGCTATTTGGAAGGAGAGCCCTCAGGGGAGGGTTAGTAGCTGTCACAGGCTGGGTTTCTGAAGCTGTTTGTTTGTATTATTGCAGGCACCCCAAGGAGCCCTAGTTGTTTGTCTGAGGTTTTACAAGCACAGAGTGAAAGCAGAAGCTTCGAGCTAGGGATGAGCCGCAGTGACGGAGGAAAGCAGCTTCAGACAGGCAGGCAGGGTGCAGGAGGAAACTGGGGGACAGCACAGCCTGGCGTGGTGGGCAGTGACGTCCGTGCAGTGGAGGATCTTACAGGCTTCACACGGCTGCACAGAGTACAAAGTGGGCTGGGAGATGACCTCTGGAGAGCCATCTGCAGACAGCTCTGCTTGGGCAGGACTGCCTTGGCCTCTGCTCCTCCAGAGCTGTACACGAAGACCTCCTGAGAGGTTCTTGCCTATCCCTGCATGACAAAGATTGCGCCTTCTGCTTCGGCAGCCTACCGCACTTGGCTAAACCTGCCACCGTGGTTTTTCCATAGCAGCTAAGCTTGGTCTTCCCTGCTGCAGGTGAAGGCCGATCCTTCTTGTCTGTCCGTGGTCAAAAGCTGCAGCTTTCTTTTTGCAGAAGGCTTTTATGGATTTGAAGAGTTCTGCCTTGGCCTTCCCCTCCCCAAACCAGTTTCCTCAGTCTTTTTGTATTTTGTGGTGATTTCTAAGAGCTGCAGGGTTTTGTACCTCTCTGCTTAACTGGTGCACATGTTCTTGAAGGTGGTGCCCAGACTGGACACAGCTCTGCCTCTGAGGTCCCACTGGAGCCCAGTAGAGCAGACAGACCCCTGTGTGACTTAAAGACAAAGCTGGATGTTTACGCATCGTGATAAAGATGCATTTTTTGGTGAGAGATTGACACGGCTGATGGATAGTCAACCCATGATCCGTTGTAACCCCCAATCCTTCAGCCAGCCCGCTGCCTGCGCGGTGATTATTTTTCCCAAGTGTGCAAATGTGACAGATATATTCCACATCTGTCATCCAAGCAGTTAATGAAAATACAGGCTAGCGACGGACTCGGGACACAATCTGAAGAATTTCATTTGATACATCGTCCCAGCTGAAAGGCCTGTCTTCCGCGATTACTTTCTGAATACAACTTTCTAAATGCTTCGCATCCACCCTGCAGTGAGTTGCACTATATTACCTAAGCAGAGAAGTGCTATGCTGCACCTACCCTGTCTTCCTGCATTACTTATGAGAATATCATCTAAAATAGCGTCAAAAAACTTCCTGAAGTCAAGATACAACATTCACTGCTCCTCCTCCATCCACAAGGCCTGATGGCTTTTCAAAGGAAGAAGTTCAATGGCTTGACATGTTTGTTTGTGACAAACCTACAGTGGCTGTTACTCATTTCCTTGTTATCTTGTAGGTACTTACAAAGAGTTCTTTCATCTGTTTCAGTATTTTTCCAGGAACTGAAATTAAGCTAACTGTTTTATAATTCTCCAGCTCCTCTTTTTTCTCATCTTTTTAAAGACAGATACTATTTTAGCTCCCTTCCAGTCTTCTGGAAGCTCCCTGATTCTCTACAAATTCTTTTTAAAAATTACTTAAAAAAAAAAAAAAAAAAAGAGGATGGAAAAAAAAAAAAGCCCTAACAGCTCTGAAGTTACTTAAATCAGGTCTCTAAGCACCTGGGGTGAATTTAATCAGGTCCAACCAACCTAAAAGCAGCCAGCTCATCTAAATGCTCCCTGTGTGTTCCTTCTCACTGTTAGTCTCAGTTCCTTCCCCTTCCTGGTTGGTGCTGGCTGTGTGGGATGCCTGATTGCATCATAGTAAAGACATCAGCGAAAAAGGTAATCAGCCTAAGTGGTGTGTTGGTTCCTCTCTCCTGGTTGCTTTCAGATGCCCATCAAAGAGCTCCTTTCTTGGGCTCCTTCCTATGTTTACGGGTGATTTTGTGTCTTTTTCTCTCTCTTGGTGTTTGTGTTTCATTCTGTGCACTCATCATCCTGCTCTTGCCCTATGAACTTGTGTTCCCCTTTCCACTCCTCCGTAATCACAACAAAGAAGGGTTTTATGGGAGGATTTAGTGGAGGATAACGATGTAGCTTAATGGCTGTTTGCAGGGAGCTCTTCCCAAGCATGAGGCAAAGCTGGGGAGAGAAAGTGTGAAGTAAGGTCTTTGAAAGGTTTAACAAGCAGACAAAAGAAATGCTGGTGACCCTTGATGGAGAACCTCTTAGGATGAGAGATGGTGTCAGGCCAGAGGCTGGAAGGTGAGGGATGGTGTCACTGTAGCTCTGTGTTGGGCAGTGACCCCATTAGAGAGGCTCTTGGGTGGGCTTGGCCAGGCGGGTCTCTGAGACTGGGTCTCTGAGAGCACCAGAGCTGCATGCAGAGTCTGAGTGCAAAGTGGAGACCCCAGATGAAGTGTGGGGACCAATGATTCAGGATGCTGTGCTAACCTTTCTGGAGCCTGCCTGTCATGGGAGAGTGCATCCACCCAGGGTTGTCTCTGGCTGGAAAAGGAGGCTGGGGCACAAGCCCTGGAAGGAGCTGCTGAGTCAGGGGACTGCAGGAACCTTGCAAGGTGTGCTCCCTGCATGGGGTGGTGCCTGATGGGGTGCTCTTGACTGGGGTGGAGCCCGGTGCCATGTCTGCTGGGCTGGCTGTGGAGGGCTGATGATGGACCCTGCTGCTGTTGGGAGCATTGGGCAAGAGCACCCTGCCTCTGTTTAGGGGTCAGGTTTGATGACACACCACACACACCCCCTTTTGCCTTCATTTGCTGGGTGGGTGATGCAACAGCTTTTCTCTTCTCTCCCAGTTACCTCATCGCCGAGTGACGTTCTCTGCAGCCAGCCAGGCTCAGGACCTGCAGGATCCCTCCCAGCACAGCTACTACGACAGTGGGCTGGAGGAATCAGAGACCCCAAGCAGCAAATCATCGTCGGGGCCCCGCATTGGGCCACTAGCCCTGCCTGAGGACCACTATGAACGCACCACGCCCGATGGCAGCATCGGGGAGATGGAGCACCCTGAGAACGGTATGTGCTTGTGGCATGCATGCCTGCACCCTCCCCAGGGACCCTGCGCCCAAGGCTCTTCATCCTCAACACCACACCTCCCCTGGTGTAGGTGAGATGGGGTGAGGAGCTCAGTTGGGACAGGCTGGCCACACTCAGGTCTGGTGGGGCTGGGAGGATGGAGAAGAGGTGAGGCTCAAAGTAAGACAGCAGCAAGGACAAGGAGGGAGGGGATACGTGGGGGAGGGAGAGGAAAGGTGATCTGGGGGAGGTGAGGAGATGTGGGGGTGGGAAGAGTCGAGGAGGCAGATGGGTTTAGCAGGAGACAGGTGGGTTTGGCATGATGTAGACAGGAGCCCAACAGGGTGGTCCAAGATGGCAGCACAGGCAGCATGCAGAGGGGGTTGTAGCCCAGATGACGGTGAGCTTGCGTGCCGCAGTCAAGTGGACTCGTGGGTGCCTGCCCCCATGGCAGGACAACAGTGTAGGGGTGGTCAGGGCGTGATGCAGCTCTCCGTGCTGTGGTGGGTGTCAACTGTGGGAGTTTCCTGGGGAGCAGAGCGGGGAGAGCAGGTTTAGCAGCACAGACCGGGGTGAGGAGATACATGGAGTGGAGAATCAGAGAGCGTGGTGGTGGCAAACCCGACAGTGACGTGTCCTGCCTTCATTGGGCCCTTCAGGTCACCTCTTGCTAGGGTCCACCTTTACCTGAGAACCCCACTGGAGGCGTCTGCAATCTCACTGCAGGAGAGCTGGTTTTCCCCTGCCCTGGCACAGCTTCAACCCCAGTTCTGCTCCATGTGCTGCCTCTGTGCTGCCTGCCTGACTACCCTCAACAAGCCCACTCCCCAAGCTCTCTTCTCTGGCCAGCTTCAGTTGCTTCCTCGGACTTGGCTCTGGCTGTGCACATAACATCTACTCTCCTGTATCTGCTGCCTTCTGTGCTCTCTTGCTGAGGGGAGGTTGCAGTGGAGCTGCAAGTTCAAAGAAACCTCTGGGAGGGAAAAAGAGGAGGTGCAAAGGGTTCTCCTGAAGTCTCCTACTTGTGGGAGCGTCCTTGACTTTGGGACACGTCTCTATGTGGTGTGAAAATGGCCAAGACTGTGTTCAGCTGGCCTGGGGAGCTGCCAACCTGCTGGGTCCCCCTCTTAAGGAACGCATGGGGCCCAGGGTAATTTGTGGTCGTGAAGGTCTAGCGGAACATCTCTTCCTTCTTCCCAGGTTAGTTCCCGGAGTAATGCTGGAGTTCCCTGTGCTACAAGCATTGAAACAAGGCATGGTAGTGCCAGGTCTGGCAGGGGTCCCAAATCCATTTGTTGCTCTTGCAATATGAAGGACCCTCCTGTCTAGGGTCCTTTTTTCCCCAAAGTACCAGCCTGTCAGCTGGGAAGAGCAGTCTGAAGAGGTTCCTGGAGTCCTGGTGTAGGATGACCGTACTGGACTTCCCAAGTGCCCTTGAGTACCTGTCTGTTCCTGCAAGAAATGCTGCGAGGGCATGTGGGCAAGGAGATGCCACGTGGCTGTGCTGAGGGATATAGCAGGGCAGTGGTGATGATGGGCCTGGAAGAGGGAATTTTGAGCCTCTGAAGGTGACAGGCAACCCAGAGATGATGAGGGAGGGGCAGGGCTAAAAGCAGAAAGACAAAAGAGAGGACCTGGAGGGTCTGCAGCAGGAGATGGAGGGCAGAGTGGACTGTCTGTAGTCCTTGGGATGTTTGTTGTCTGCCTGACGGGGATGAGCAGACCTGAGGAGTGCTGGGGGATACTGCCCAGAGCAGCGGCTCTCACAGGGACACAGCACCTGGGCACGGGTCCCTGCCCACAGCATCACAAACCCCAACATACCTTATAGATTAGGCAGATCCCTCCCTTTGTGTGTGTCCACAGCCCAGCAGGAGACAAATCACCACACACCCATCCATGGACAAATCCACGTGTGATACAGACATGCGCAGAGGCTCCCAGGGATAACCACAACCCTCTTCTGGTCACCAATCCCCAGCCTGCCCTGGCTCGGCTCCCTTTACGTGGCAGTAGTTGGGAAGTCAGACTGCAGTGCCTCCAGCAGCCGGGTGTATACACAGGTCAGGACCTGTATAAACCAGGTTCATTGCAGAGGCCATGGCAGGCCAAATCTCTGGGGAATCCACCGGCATTAACCTAGTCGGTCCTGGTGCTCTGCAGTTAATCTGGAGAAGGCAGTTCAAGGAACTTGAGGGGCTGGGGTCAGGGTCATGTTCCTTTAAGCAGACCCTGGCACTAGGCCAGGTGATTTGGAGATTAGGAGGTACCGGTTGTGTTAGATCAGTTCATCAGAGTTGCATTTCCCACGGTCCATCTGCCTGGGATGTGGCACATCAGACCTCTCTGTGGTCAAATGAGACCTCCCTGCCTTGTTTGTCCAGAAAAGGATCATGTCTTGCTTCCTGCAAAGAGTGTCCAGTGACATGGGACTACCGTGACCTTTTTGGGGACTGTCTCACCATACCCTTGTCTTGGCTTCTGTAGCTGCCCAAGCAGCACCAGCCCCTCAAAGAGATCAGCTTTTGGTTTTTGTGACGCTGGGAAGACTAAGCCATTCTTGACCTTATATTAAACTGAAGAGACGAATTGGATCCCACACACCCTATCTCGTGGCACGAGCGCGAGAGTGACACGACTGTGCATTTTCTAGGCTTTCATCTAGTTATAAATATCCAACATAACAGGGCTTCCATTGCTTTCTCCAGGAGATTATCCCTGCAGCCGAACCAATCTGATAAGCAAGTATGCAAGGCTATTTATAGCTCTTCAACTGGAAGACAGATCCATGCCTTTTCTTTGTAGATGGTTCTTCACTTGATTAACACACGTATCAGTGTCCTCCTTTTTTGGACACTTTTGACTGCGCAAACTGCAGTGAAATGCTGTATTGCAGGGGCTGAGCCAGGTCCTTTTCAGGAGGAATTATGATGTTTCTGATGAAGACTTCTCCAGTGTCTTGGCACCGATGTGCCAGCTCCTCAGTCATCCCAGGCATTTGTCATCCCTGGTATTTTACCTAGCTGCCCACTGTTTCCTCCCCAACATTTTGCTGTGCTGTTATCTGCTTCTGTGGCTTACGCCGAGCTGGGAGCTGCGCTTAGTCTCCCACTTGGCCACCCGGTGCTTTCGCTAAAGACATCTGCTCCCCCTGTATCACAGATTTGCTTTAGTTGGAAGGAGCCGGGGAGCGATTCTGCTCTGCGGAGGATCTGCCCTGATGCAATGCATGCAGAGGTTGGATTATGAGGTGCCAGTCTCTCTCCATTGACGATGGGGAGAATTTAGTAAGGTTACGGGACCACATCCATCCAATTTAGGAAACGCTACGTGAAGGCTGTTTCACTCTGTTCCTGTATGGTACAGAGGCACCTGAGATGAAGATATATGGGATGAAGTATTTCTGAATTGTGTTCTTCAGCCCACAGAACAGGGGCAAACATTTCATCTGTTTTATCCCTGTTATTTAAAGTGAGGACCCCGCGCCATTTTCAGCTCTTGCCATTACAACTCCGCACTGAGCGGGTAATTAACAATCATCTCCTGAGCTTTCGCACCACGCTTTGTCATGCAGCAGTATCTGTACTTCACCGATATAAAAGAGTTTACCCTCAGAGCTCCCCTTTCAGGAAAGAAATTCCACCATAGTTGGGGAACAAAATCAAAAATTAGAATCTGCGTTTCTGAGGTGTCTGCTAGCTTTGGGTGACCCCCTGGATGAGCTGGCAGCTCCTTGATCTGCTCTTTTTGGAAGGCAAGAGCCGCAGTAGCATCCCAGTGCTCCTGAGCCATGAGGCAGGTCTCCAGCTGCTCTTGGACGGCGAAGCCGAGGCTGCATCGGCTGCCTCCGGGCAGCTGCTGACGTATAAGGCGCGAGCAGCGTGGCTTTGGGACTTTGTGGCAGAGCTAGCTGTAGAACCCTCTCGCCTGGTTCATAGCCATAGGCTTTTCTGACAAAACCAGCCTTTTTCTCATGGTCTCTTACCTCCTCTGTACTCCTCAGCACAGCTTGAGCAAATGAATTGAGATACCATTTCCAGGGTTTGACTGCTGGGCTTAATAAAACACTTTCAGCCCAGACTTTGCTTTGTTTCGAGAAAGATTGGTAGATTGATGCACTGTGAAGCCAGGAGGAGCAGCTTGTTTAAGCCCTGCATTAGACGGGCCATAAAATTTCCCTCTGTGATTTCTGCATCTCAGCGGGGCTGAGCGGGAGCCCTCCTTTGGAAGGATCCCATTTCGATAGCAGATTGCAAATGGTGACAAGCAAGCAAGACCCCTGGTGAGCCCTTCCGGTGGTAGGTCCTCTCTGCCACCCCCATCTCACAAGCCTACTCTTAAATTCTGCTTGAGCCTCTCTAGCTCCTGTTTCTTTCCAATGAATCTTAGGATACTAGAAGACACCTCACTTGGTACATACGTGTAGATCACGCACAAGCAAGTCAACGTTTAAAGTTCTCTTAGATACACTCAAAACCTGAGTCAAGTCCCTTAGTGTGAGCAGAACAAACCAAGACATTTTGGCAGCTGGGTCTCTCTTCCTTTCCTCCCACCCTTCCTCGCGCTCCTCCCAGCCATTGCCATCTGCTCCTGACGCCACCACAGACCTGCAGCCCCATTTCTGGGCAGGAGCAACATCTGGCACATCTTGGATGTACGTGCTACTTTTTGGCAACCCTTATGAAGGCAGCCTGGGGAGATTTTTTTTCCCTCCTGCTCCCCTTTGCTACACTTCTGATTATAGTTCAAGTCTTCTATTCCTTCACATCATTTTTTCTCTGCATGACCGCCGATTTGCCAACAACCTTTTAGCGGTGTCGATGTGTCCAGGTGATGGCCCACAGCTCTCCAGCAGCACTCGGTGGCATCCGTAGCAGCACCAGGCACAGGGATAATGTGACTGTTAGTGTTTGTCTTCATAGTCTCACAACAGGGGTGCGTGTGTGTCCATTGCATGCACACAGAGCTGCTTCTGGGTAGCGCTGTGCTGTGCGTGCACCCTGCAATATCATGGCACCTCGAGAAGACGGGTGGCTCAGAAGAGCACTCCTGAGCCAACAGCCCCTTCTCCCTGCTCATGATGATGGGGTGGATTTGCAGCTCTGGGCAGCCACCACCTCTTGTTTCCTGCTTCATGTCAGTCAGGTCACAAGCTTCTTTTTAAGGGTCTTGCTGCTATTCTTCAATTTCTTCCAGCCAGAAGATGGGACAAAAAAATTACTTTCTGACTCGTCCTCTGGCAGAGTGAAGTCTCTAGATCTTAAAACCTATTACTCTCTTTTCGCATTATCTTGAAATGTCCCTTTTGTCTTGCAGAAAGTGTTCCAGGCACATGTTCAGTCTGGGGATATTTTTTTCCCCATGTACCCTGCAGCATTCTTTGTTGCAGAGGGCTGAGGAATGCTTTAGCCTGGGCTCCTGTCTGGGATGTGGGATTCGAGGTAGCTCTGGGCTGTTCCCGGTTGAATGGTGGTGAGCCCAGACAGGCTACCTGGTACACAGACCTCTTCTGTTCCTGGAAGATCTCACACCTTGTGGGAGAAAACCGAGGGTATAGCATAGGGCAGGACGAATGCTGCTCTCCGTGGAATAAAGGAAGATGGTCCTTGGCTGGCACTGTGCTCCCATCTCGCCTTTGCTGACTGAGAACCAGCAGGTCGCACCTCTGACCAGCTGAGGACCATTGGGTCTGACTGGTGCTTGGGCTCCTCTTTGGCTGAGGCATTGTGGGGACTTTTTTAACTGACCTGCAGCCCTTTCCTTTTTAATGCTGACTATTGACATCAGGGTTGGATCATCAGGGTTTCGTCATCACTAGTAGTTTCCGAGTCCTGCCCTTGTTTAGGATATGCCTACACTCTGTGCCTGTCTTCTGCATCATGTCTACTTCTACAGATCATGTCTGGGGTTTTTTGGTGATCTTCAGCTCTTCAGGCATCTGCATTTCTTCATAAGAAACAGTGAGCGTCTCTACTTTCTCCACTTACTGTTGGTCCATCCCCAAAGACAGTTTCTGATTTTCCTAATTGCTACTGAAGAGAGGTGTGGGAAAAGATTTTTATCACAAGGGACGACAGCCAACAGATTGCAAACGGTCATGGATTACACCATCTTGGTTTCAACATGCCATTTCTATCCGAGCTGTAATTTCAAACTTGTTCTCACCCTGTTTCATATTTTCCATATTTTCCAGCACCCATATCTAGGTTAACTCTCTTACAAAAGAGCCGTTCAGGTCAGAGGAGTTGTGTCATGCCGCGTCAGCCAGGTCACCTTCCATAATTGTCCTGAGGATCCCAGGGTAAACAGGGTACAGCTGTTTTTTCTTCTCCGGACTGAGTACCAAGTGCATTGCTAGTAGCTACAGAGAATGCCTTTAATCCTCTAAAGACCTTCTAAGAAGGATGCCACTTGCTTCAGACATTGTCCAAAATAGCTTCAATAATTTATTTGACAGTGTCTTTCTTGTCTCACAGGATTATGAGGTAATGTGCATGTAAGATTGTCCTCAAGTTCTCCAAAGATCCTTGGCAGATCCTGGACATCTCTAGGGGAGTTATTTGAAGGAACCTGATTTCCCTGTTGGATTCTGATTACTTTTTTGACCCTTTCTGTCCGTGAACTGTGGTGGCATTATGTGATTATGAAAAATCTAGGCAGGACAGTCCTTCTGAGTCAATGCCCAAGAGACAAAAATCTTCATATTTCAGTCGGAAGGTGCCTTCTCTTGTAGAATATATAGGTCCCCATGGCTGTATGTGTGCCTTCTGCATTCAAGATTGGATTTTCTGAGTTTTCTGCTATTCCTTGTGATCCTGGGCTGGGCTGTGACATTTTCCATTCCCTCTTGCTGTCTGTGGCAAGACAAGGGAAATTAGTGAATGTCATCTCTCTTCTTTTATGTCCTTCACATTCTTACTGCTCTGTACGTACTGGATGGATAAAGTCCTGTCATTTTACTTCATCTTTATTCTTTCTTCCATTTGGAAGCCTTACCCACCACGATCCTCTCCCTGTGCTGTCGTGAGTGCCCATCTCGGGGCGGTGACCCTGCTCTACATTTGCTGGTTTACTGGGCGATACTGCGGAGACCACAGGTTCAGAGAACAGGCTGGAAGTTGGCCCAAAACTCACCTTGCTTTTTCGAACCACTCTTCCCTGCTCACTAGGCTTGGTCAGCTCCGTAGCAGACTTCTGAGACTTTTCTCACAGGAACAAACTGCAAAAAGATGAGAATATGTATTTTTTAATCTAAGAGCTATGGATGAGCTTATGCAGGGAAAAAAAATTCTACTGTCCTGGGGAAAGGAGGATTTCCCAGTTTCTCAGACCAAGGAGGCCAAGCACGCCACCTCCTCCAGTCCAGGTCAGGAACGCTTTCCACCACCATTTCACCTCAGCAAGCCTGGGGCTGGGTTGTAGCTCTCACCTGGCAGGACAGGAACTCCAGCAGGACTAGTGACATTAAAACAGGGAACTCTTCACCTTCACAAGGTGGCTGCAAGGTGAGATACTGGTTACTGCCACTCAGTCTGCAGAGGACTTACATTTTCCTTTTTGCCTGGCTATGGTCATGCAAATGCCCATGCAAACTGTCATGCAAATGGTCATGCACAGCTATTCTTATCTGGACCAAATCTAAACGCCCCTTCTTTGGTATATAGTCTAGTTTTCAAAGAGTACTTTATTTCATCCTCAAAGTATTCATGGGTTCAGCTCAAGTTCTCTAAGCTATGTTACAGGGAGAAACTTTCAGAATTAGATGTGCAAGAGGAAAAACAGGGTGGGTCCTTTCTTCCTTTGTACCATGCTGCTCTCCAGTGAGGACAATTCCTCAGAGTGAGGGGTTGGATGAAGCTCTTCAGACTCTTCTTTTGTGTTTTCTATAACATTTTAAAATATGCATTGAACGGGGCTTGAGACCCGGTGTCCTGCCTTTGGACAGGTGCTTTGGAGCAATTGCAGATGGTGTGTGTGACATCCATGGGGGAGAGCTAGCAGCTGAGTTATGAGCATTTCTCTTGATGAACCTGTTAACCACAGCCAGCACCCCGTGTGTTTTGTTAGCAAGAGTGCCAAAACAGGCAGCTCCTCTCCTCTCCCTCTTGGTTGGCTCACCCCTGTCCCTGTGCCATGTGCTCTGTTGTGCCAACGCAGGTGTTTGTCTGGCTGCATGGTGAACTAGACTGGGGAGATGATCAGGCTGAAATTTTGCTGGATCACTTTTTTTTTTGCCGTTTTGCTCTTCAGCCAGAGTAATTTCCCTAACCTGACTACTTTGTGGCTCCAAAAAGAGCTTAACGTGCAGGAGGCAGGGATTTGGCAGGAGGGTGAGCAGCCAGAGGAGGTCGGCATTCAGGTTTAGAACATGTCTACACTGGAAAAAGAGAAGTGTAAAAGCAGTAGACAACCAAGATCCCTCAGCCGTCCTAGACTATTTGTTGTTTTCAAAGACCTGCTTCCTTAGAAAGCTCCTTTTGAAGTAATTTGACATGCCATTTCCAGGTCCTGTGTGATCTAACTCAGTTGTTTCCCCTTTATCTGCCTCCGAATGCTCCTGAATGTCTCTATAAACCCTCCTGCTTGGCAGTACCTCTTCCCATGTAAAGGGACCTGCATGAGTGTGGGATTTAAACTTAATGCTAGAGTCACTGATGAAGTCTCCCATTTGAGCTTCTTGAGGACTTCACAGTGCATTTTCTTTCTCATAAAAATAGCATGTGCCTGAGTTTGAAGGATCGGTGTAGATCCCTCAGGTGGAAAATCCCTCTTGTAGGCAGGAGATAGAGGATAAGGGATTCATTGCTGTCCCCAGTGAAATCAATGGGAGCTTTGCTACTGAGACAGGTCAAATGTCAGTCTCAGATGTTCGCTCTCCCCCAGGATTTTATCCTTTGTGCTCTCACTACTACTGAATCTCTCTTCCTGTCTCCTTCCCACAAGCTCTCATCCATCCTGATTTGAAGTCACCTCCATTAAGTGGTTGTAACGCTAGCTCTTTGCTTTACTTGCAGAGAGGACACTCCATAAATCTAACATTAGTCATGGCATCTGGCGAGAGATACCAAGGATAGGCTGCTTTGACTCAGAGGTTATCTAAGCGTATCAGCCCCTGCATTTGCCTTTCCTTTCAGAGAGCTGAGGTTCCCCTGCAGGAAGCAGGGCTCATTTCATGTGAGCTGATGCAACCAAGCAGTCTGCTCAGGGCCAGCGCCAACACAACAGCGATGTAGAGGAGCCACGTGGTGGTCAGCAACTTCTTCCCTGGGCATGTGGTTAGACCTGGGCTCGCTTTCCAACACCTCAGCTCTCTATCAGGTCTAAGCGGGACAAGATTTCAACAAACAGAAATGGGGAAACTTTGTAACTGGCAGGCGTCATTTTCCCAGGCAGGCACATTATGACAGATCTCAGAGGCAGGCGGTGACAAGTTGTCCGTATTTGTTGTTACTGGAGACTGCGGTGGGATGGAGAAGGGGCTGCGCCTTTGCACCAGGTACAAGGTGTCTCAGAGAATCTCTGCGATGGGCTTCACCCTCGCTCCTCATGGGAAAGGAGGGCTGCACCTCAGCGATGGAAGAACGGAACTGCCCAGGGTCCTATATGGGTGCTCCTTTCCTTCCACTGCCATATCACTAAAAACAAAGAGGCAGATCTTGTTCTTGGGCTTTGAGGCCAACCGCCCCAGCACAGCTCATGTCTACAAGGCTAAGCTCTTTCAGTCAGTGTTGCTTCATCCATTTCGTCGCTGGGGAAGGTTTCCTTCACAGTACTCACCCCGAAACTGCACCAGGGCTCTTGTCTGGCAGAGAGCTGCTCTGAACCAGGCAAAGCCAACTAACCTCAAAATGAGCCGGACTATGAGGACAGTGCTCGTGGTGGGTCTTGGACATGCTTAGATTTACTCAGGGTCCTTACTCCAGCCGAAGACTGGCGTTACCAGGTTTAACTTATTTTACTTTTAAAATCACTTGAAGTAAACTGGCAAAAATGCTGCGAGTCAGGAGTAAATCAGCTCAGATGGGTCATGTGTGAGAGGATGTGTGCCTTTGTTTTAGCCTGTCTGTGTTGATATGCTTACTGAGATGTAAAAGGTAAGATGTTTTTACACGGATGGTCATAAACCCCCTGTACAAGAAACAGCAGGAGAGGCTGGGGAAAGGATCCAGCAGAGAAAAGCAGGATGCTGGAGTACCTGGGCACAAGTTCATCAACCCAGCAGTTCTCAATCAGTTATATGTCTGTGTCTGCTTTAAAACAACCTTGCTTGGAAGTGAAAAAAGAATAACCAAGGAGGCAGCGAGAGAAAGGAGGAGAGGGTTAGGATGTGATCTTTGTTCAGGGATGTGTCAGAACAGCGTGTTGTGGTGTTTTATAGCTGCTGAGGAAAGAGAAGATGGAGTGGGGAATGTAAAATGACAGAGAGTGAGTAGATGTGATATTTGCCTGATGTATTTTGCTGGTAATTAGTATAATGCCAATTAGACATAAGTGATTTTTCTTTTTCTTCTTCAGCTGTATAAATTATTGCTTGAAAATATGCCAACTGAAACCAAGATATTAAACTTTGAGGGATATGGAGATCTTTGTTCCTTGAGGATCTCTAGATGAAATTACCCAGACAACAGGGATCTTGACAAAAGCAAGACTTATTATATCCAGAAAGAAAACGAATAAAAGCAAAAGAAATTGTGTATTCCTTGTCTAGCATCTTGCTGCTTATTAGCCACACAGGAAGGGGCACCCACAGAGATGCAGATAAATCAGTGAGAGGAGGCAAATATCTCACCCTTCCTGCAAACAATGCTGCTTCGATGTTGTTTATCACCGTATCAGTTTCCCTCAGCAGCCAGATCCTGAATCCTTCCCGTGCTCAGGCAGTTCCCCGCTGCAGGTAAACCCTGCTGCCCACGCACATTTTATTTTTCATTCTCCAAGCCCTGTTTCCTCTCTTTGCTAGCTCATGTTGTAAGACAGGGGAACACAGGACTTGTCGTTTTGCCTCTTGGTCCCTCGGGACATAAACCTCCTTAATGATGATTAATGGCTCTCTTCAAAGGGTCAATTGCTGATCCTAGACTTCTCAAACCACAGATCGTTTGGAGTTCTCTACCTGTCCAGTTCTGGGCTGCTCTTTCTAACAGATACGCTGCTGCTTTGCTCAATGCTACACACCTTTTTTTTCCATTGCTATGGACTATGCAGAAGGAGCAGACCTGCTGTTAGCATTTTCTCTCTTTTGAAAAATAATCTGTCAAAATTATGCCCTTGGACTGATTCTGGAAGTTTTCATACATCTCTGTCGGACCGTGAAATCAAAATCTTCTCGTGATCATCCTGCTGTTCCCTTGTGCTGCGCATTGGGGGTGACAGAGGTGGCAAAGCCCCTTTGCCAATCTGCCTCTAATGCGAGGCAATGATGTATCCCTGTTGTCCTGCCAGGATCTTAGGCAGCAGGTTTAATCCTCGCTTGTTCTTTAAAGCCTGTTTTATTCATTCTGCGCCTTTAGGACTGCCTCTGGCAGGTCTCCCTCGAGTGGTGCGAACTTTATTGCATCTAACCTCCAGCAGTCTGTAAACTGCCTGTAAACTGCAGCACCCAGGGGTAGCTGGAGGTTGATATTCCCTATCGGAAGCTATTATCCTTCTTTTTCCCTCTCTCCCCCAAGGGTGTCTTTCTGCCTTCCCAATAACAAACGTAGGGCTGAGCAATATTTATCAGGATCTGGGATTTTTTTTTTTTCCCTGGGTCTTCCCAAACCAGCCATAACCAATCTGCCCCATTCCTAAACCTCCCCGTTTGCATCAGCACACTGATATCCTTCTGTTTGCTCGGAGCTGCACCTTCAGCAAGATGCAGTGGCGTTGATATCGCCTATCCTGACATGAGGAACTGACTTCTCCACGTCCATGGCCATCAGCGCTGCAGATCCTTTCAGTGCCTCAGTGGGGAATTGCGCCAGCAAGACGGCAAGTGGTTCCATTCAGAAATGTTAACCACCTGGGTCGATTTCTTGGCATGTATTCTGGCTGCACCACAGGAGGATCTGACCAGTGCATATGCTGCTTCTGCCATGTGCCAGCCACAAAATCTCTCCCCATTTAAGCTCCCACTGCAGATTTTTAACCTCTGCGTCCGTGGGTGTTTGAGGCGTCAGTAATGTGCGTTTTCAGCTGGGTTTATGGCATGTCTCTTCACTGCAGAGAAATGGACTGCGTAGTTCAGAGGTTCAGGCTCTCCTGTGTGGGCTGCTCTTGATCTTCGAGCAATCAGCAGTCAGACACCCCCATTTGGTGTCGGATCATTCCTCCAAATTTTCATGACCATAACCCTGGTGTAACGCTCTCAGAACTGCTGTAATGTTGGATTTCACTTGCATTTGGTTCTCTGTGGCTGGGTGTGGTATCTGGGTCTATGTGTGCATCCTCCATCAGCAGGCAGATGTTTCTTCCACAGGGCAGCCCAAGAACATGAGCCCTGGATTTAGTGCCCCATCCTTCAAATATCCACCACAAATTCTGGTCTCTTCCTCTTCAGCTTCTGCCTTATGATTCAGGCAACCAGCACGTTTCTACAGCCAGAACAGACTGTAAAAAAGCTGAAATGATGAGAGAATGTGCTCACTTTACTTTTAAGCAGCCCAGGAAAGAGCTGTGGAAAGACAACAAAGCATATGCACGCAAATCCATACTGTCATTTCCTCACCCCGCTTCCTTGGGGTTTGGCTTGACTGTCTTCCAAGGGCTCTTCCTTCTCCCCCTGCTCTGCCTCTCTCCAAGTTGTCTTGGTTTTCTTTTTTTCTAGATCCCTGTGTTGAGGCAAGCCCTTTTCGTAAAGTTGTGATTTCTTTTGTCAGTTCAACACCTATGTGACTTCAAAGGCCTTGAACAGTGCTTTGCTGTGTGGCTACTGGCCCCCCTGCAAGAATAATTTCCCCCCGTTCATTGTCCTGCTAGTGAAAGATTATTAAATTGTTGATGGAGCTTAACAATGGTTTTGTTCAAAGGCAGACACCCATATGCCAGTTCTTTTCTCCTTGACACAAGAGCTTTAATACAAGCGTACAATGAAAGGCAGCCACCAAGGAACAAACACAGAGTGGTCATAAAACCAGACCAGTGGTCCTAAGTCCCCGTGCGCATGAACTGGGGCACCTTACAACGCACTCCCAGGCTGCACGTGTGGCTACCCACTTGCTCCTATCCTGTAGGTGAGGTGAAAAAAGGTGTTCTTGCTGAAAATTAATTAAAAAATATTAAAATATCATGCATTAATTCTCGATCATATGATTAGGACACGAGGAGGACTGAGGAACTAGCAGGTGAGCAGTGGTGAGAGAGGTCCCTCCTCTTCAGGAGCAGCGGAAGGGCTGTAGCGTTGACATGAGGCTGAAACAATGGCTCCGTTCCTCTCGCTCGGAGCACGCAGAGCGCACGCATACATCTCCCAACCAGACTGCGCCGTCAGAGCAGCTTTTGGAACCTGCAATGAGGATCATTATATAGACTGCGCAGCCTCAGGCTGCTTGACGTTTTGTATTATACAGACTTATTTTCGATTGCTTATCACTTCAGCAGATTTCCAGCACTAAAGCTTAAATTTTCCATGCTGGGTTTCCCTCAGGTTGATTTTCTTTTTCTTTTTTTCTTAAGTTCCAGCAGAGGTGGTCCAGCTGTTTTTTGAGAACAAGACATGCTGTCTCAGCCCTGCTAACAAACTGGTTATAAGACTTTCTTTTCAAGACACATTAGCTTAAACAGGCTTTGGCAGAGAGGTGTGGAATTTGGCACAGGAGCTGTCAACATCAGTTGGGGTTGTTTGCCCCAAAATGGCTGAGTCTTTCACTGACTGTATGCCAGCACGCATCCCTGTGAAGCTGCGCCCACGCACCATTGTGTGGCCTTCAAACAACAGCATTTCTCAGGGTCTGTGCATCCTCAGAGCCCTGGTACAGGAGCTTTCTGAAGTTGCCATTGCTTGATGGACATCCCTCCTGGTCATGCCCCTTCCCCAGTACTGTGGGGGTCCCCAGTTTTCTTTGGGGTGCTGAGTGCTGCATGGCATGGGTTGTTCCTTGCCTACGGGAGCATTGAGTGTGGCTTGCTCTGTCACTGGGAGATATGGCACGTGTGGGCTCTGCTGTCAGGGTGCATCTTGCTGGGAGAGCTGCTTTGGTGTGGTGTCTCCAGGGTCTGGTTCCTGCTGGGAGATTCAGCCAGCCTGTAGTGCCTCCCAGCCTGCCAGTGATGGAGGCAGCTTGCTTGGTTCACTCGCAGGCTGACATCGCAGAGGTCCATCTACAGCTCAGAGAACCCTGTGTCCCACCACCCACAGCACCGTGGCTGGCCAACCAGCACTGGGGATGCAACTCGGTCCCTCACTGCCCTCCCAGCTCCCCCAGGCTGCCAGCACAAATGGATTCTATTGTCTTCACCCCTTTCTTGTCCTTCCTGGGGCATATTCCCTGCCCTTCTCGCTCTTCTTCCTTGGCGAACTGGCGAAGGCTGCCTCAAGCTCCAGTGCCCTCCCTGATTAGCTGCTGCCAGGAAGGGAAGCACGACTGAAGCTTTAATTAAATGATAAGGGCAGAGCCCCGGAAGTGGGGAGATAAGTGCAGCGGTGTCTGCCACCACACTTGTCCAGGCTCTTTCTAATTAGCTTTGAGAAGTTCTAGAGAGGAAGATTAACCCTTGGAAGGAGGCTGGCTGGAGCAGTGGGCTGAAGCAGGTGGAGGGTGCTGAGGCCAGCCCCAGGGCTGGGAGGCTGCAATTCACCTGGAAGCATGTGTGGGATGTGGGCTGGAGGGGAGTCTTCTGTGTGCTCCCCCCTAGCCCCATGTCTGAGCAGAGAGGCTGGATCAGGGAGGAATAGACCCCTGCCTTTCACAGGCTCAGGCACAAGGTAAAGCTCAAGGATTAGCCGCTCAGTTTCCTTTTGTAAGAAGCATTTGCTGCTTTAACACATCCTATGCCTAGCACCTGTGGGGTGGCCTGGGGCACGTGGGCTGTTGCGCTGCTGCCCCAAGGCTTTCAGTGCAAGTAGAGGAGTGTTCCCAGCCTCTGGAGCAGAGGCAGGAGCGGAGGACACAATCCTTCTGGAGGAGCCATGGGACAGGTCTCTAGTTGCCTCCAAAAGCCATGATGTATCTCAGTGATGGTCTGAGAGGGGAGAAGGGAGATGGGGTGAGAGGACCACTGTATATAACAACCCATAATAACACGGACCAGGAGCTCCCCAGGACCTGGTGCCATGAGGGCCACAACCTCGGCTCTCCTGGTGTTCCCCGATGGACAGTGAATTACACCAGAGGGCTGGGCGAGGGCACCTCAGCTCTAGGCACTCTGTAGCTAGGTCGGTGAGTAGCCAAAGCTATCACTGGCGTGGGTGGCACTGCTCCTAGCCCTGGCGGCCTGGCCCCTCTGGTCATCTCCTTCCCATTGTGGCAGCACACCAGTACCTGGGGCATGCCAGGAGGGCCTGGGTGATGCATCCATGTGTTCTTGGAGAGCCCCTGACTGCGCATGGGGACAGGTCAGCCCCACAGACCCAGGCTGGGACCCCCACCGGGAAGTTCTGGGAGGAATCCAACGCACAGGAGGCATGTCAAAGGCAAGGTGGGAATGTGGACGGAGCAATTGTGTCAGTATTTGGGCAGCAGGAATGCGCATACAAGGCATGCATGAGCTGGCAGCCCCTGGGGATGGCAGGTGGTGTCCTCTGCCTATTTACATAACCGTCATTAGCCCTCGCAAGAGAGGACTCAAAAGCCACCAGAGCCCAGTGCTCCAACATGCCCCTCCTCCTTGGGTGGGGGGTGGGGCAAGAAGGGCGGCTGCTCTGCTGCCCACAACTTCTTGTCAGGCCCTTTGTGCACTCCTC
Source organism: Bucorvus abyssinicus (assembly GCA_009769605.1). Taxonomy (NCBI): domain Eukaryota; kingdom Metazoa; phylum Chordata; class Aves; order Bucerotiformes; family Bucorvidae; genus Bucorvus; species Bucorvus abyssinicus. The sequence continues at coordinate 18,815,638 of CM020041.1, read as the reverse complement.
AAGGTGCTACAGGAGTTGTTACTCACCTGGGCTGGATATTGCAGGAGCAGATAATGAGACTGGGAGGAGGGTTCGGTTATTGCACGGTTTGCTTTGGTTATTGCGTGACTTCTTGACCTTCCTGTTGGTTATTTGTTGAATGTCTGTTGTCTGTAGGTGTCATAAGAAGTTCTTGTCTGGCTAGAGGACAGTGTTTGGGTATTACAGGAACCAGGGTTTTATTTTGGAGCTAGACCTGTTACCGTGTTTTATGCAATGCGAGTGAAGAGGATTGCTCCACAGTGCTCATTACCTGACTTTGGCTTCAGTTGCTTCAAGTTTTTGGCAGACTTTAACTGAAGGACACAATTTTTCATAGTGGACAGATGCCACTTAGCAAATATTGTGAAAAGTGGCAGTCAAATCTGTCCAGACATTTCACTTCCAAAAGGAGGTAGGAAAGGAAATTGCTGGGTTTTTTTCTCAGTGGTAAAGCAGCCCCCCTGTCCTCCAGCCCCAAGATGTAGAGAAGTAATTTTCTGTGATCCCTTGACCCTTCCATCGTACCTTCCCCAATTTCTGCAGTCTGCAGCGTAGAGTCTCACTGGCAAAGCCTCTTCTTCCCGAAAAGCCGGGTATATCTCCCAGGTGGTTCTGTCCTCTCCCCCGGAGGCACAAAGAGATCCCGGAAAAAATATTTTCCATCAAAGCATAATTCCAGTCTGCAACATGAAGCAGACTTCCATGAAGCAAATTAATATTGCATGGACAATCCTAATTTTGGCATTTCCTAACCTTTGAACCCTGTAATCCTATTAAGGTAGTTCTTAACATAATTATTCAGTAATTTAATGTAATAATTCTGTTTTTTATAGTCCAGTGGAGGTTGAAGCCCCACCGTGCCAGGGTAGGAGACAATGTAAGTGGCACCACAAGCACGAAATCTGTTACTGGGGGATTGAATTTGGTTTGCCGGATATTGCAGGAATTGCAGTGCCAGGGGGCAGATGGTGCTTTTGGGAGTCCCGCGGGTGCCATAGTCTGTCACTGATCCCCGCGAGCCCTGCCTGCTCCCTGTGGGAGCACGGCCAGTGTCCAGAGCCACCCATTGGCTCACCCGTGGGTGTTTCTGCTGCTGGCACAGGGTACAGATTGTCTTCCGTTGCTGTGGCGATGTGGCCGTGGGATGCCTGCGCTTTCCAGCCAGGCTCCACTGTCGCGCAGCTGCCTGCAGTCTGCAGGCGTAAAGGCAGTGTGAAGGTGTTCCCTCAAGCTCCAGCTACAGCGAGAGAGGGAAGAATATGTCCCCTGGGAGCCTGGGCTCAGGCCCTCACTGCCGACAAAGCGGTTTAGCACTACCTGTGCTGGTGAGGCTGGGGCTGGTGGGTGCATCTGTCCACATTAATTACATGCCGGTTCTGCTGTGATACCCTTGGCAGGATCTGGGAAGTCGTTTGCTTCGGTGCTGCAGTTAGTGTGTGCTGTTGTGATATACTCCAGAGGCCATGGTTTGATCCACGCGTGCATCTGGGGGCTGACAGGCCATTAACTTCGGAGCAAGCTGTCTGTGCTGTGCTGGTGTTTAGATGCTATTGTTTAGTGTGACGCGGGAGATGCTCAGTGCTGTAGGGTTTGGGAGAGAGGGCTGTTCACGTTATATCTCTTGACTTCGGTGCCTAGGAGAAACCCATCTGTGTGCTGGCATCAGCCTGAGGATCTTTCTCAGTATTAATTGTAACAGGGGCGTTGCTCGTTATTGCCCTGAGCGCTGTAGGTGTGGCATTGAACTGCAGTCACCACCTTTATGGGCAGTGCCGGGTCGGTCTCAGATACCAGCAGCCATCTGTCTGCGTGCTGTAGTGACGGCGTTAAGTTTGGAAAGCCATCTGTCTGGGTGTTGTAGTGCTAGAATTGGTCCCCGAAGCCGTCTGTCTGGGTGTTGTAGTGCTAGGAATGGTCCTGCAAACCGTCTGCCTGGGTGTTGTAGGGATGATGTTAGCTCAGTCTAGGAAAAATAGGGGCTGACGTGGACTGTGGGGAGCTCTCTGCTTGTGCTTTCAGCTTCCGATATTTTCGTACTCATTGATCTCAGGAGTATTGCTGTGGAAATGGGCAGCAGTCCAGCAGCCTTCCCCAAGGTCTAGAAAGTGAAATTGGTGTTGTGCTTGTGCTGCTCTGGAGGTAGAGGGCTCTGGTCACCTCCACATGTGATGTGGGAATCAGAGGACAGAAAAGAGATGGACTGAGGAGCTGCAGAGGTGAGCTGGCTGCTCTGGCCCTCTGTCCGGAGGGTGGGGATAACACACCAGCTGTGCCCACCTCATTTGGGGACCTTGTGTTGGGCTTTGCAGAGGAGATAATGTCTCCGCAGCTACCTACAGCACAGCTCCCCTCTCTCAAAACCCCTTGCAAAGTGAAGACATGTTGGGAAGGACCCAGTGAGTTCCTGCAGACCAAAGGAAGCCCACACTGAGCTGGCTGGGTGGGGATGGGCTCTTGAGCATCTCCTGCTGCCAATGTGGGTGGACTCCTCCAGGCTATGGGGTCAGGCATGCTGCTGCGGGGGAAAGGCACGGAGAGGAGCAAGTCAAGGGGTGGGATAGTGCAAGACACTTATTCCAGCAGTGCTGGGGCTCAGAGACATGAAGAATAGAATAGAATAGAATAGAATAGAATAGAATAGAATAGAATAGAATAGAATAGAATAGAATAGAATAGAATAGAATAGAATAGAATAGAATAGAATAGAATAGAATAGCAATGGGGCTGCCAGGGATGTTGGGGCACACTCTCACACCACTGTTCAGGTGTAGTGAAGAGGGAAGAGACCACGAAGCGATGGTGCCTGGAGGAAGCAGCACCACAGGGGAGTGGTATCTGGAGGGAACAGCGCTGTAGAACATGGTACCTGGAGGAAATGGCACCATTAGATCAGCAGTGCCTGGAGGGAAGACAGCAGCGGGGGGAAGGCAATACCTGGAGGGAGCAGCAGCACAGAACATGGCACCTGTGGGCAGCAGCGCCATGGGGGAATGGGGCTTCCGGGGAATGGCGCTGTGGGGAAACGGCACCTGTAGAGAGCAACGCCGCGGGAGAGCGGTACCTTTGGTAACCACGCCGTGGGGGGCAGTACCTGTAGGGAACAGCGCTGTAGGGGAGTGATATCTGGAGGTAGTCGCGCTGTAGGGGAGTGGTACCTGTAGAGAACATGGCATGGGAGAATGGTACCTGTCAGCGGTACCGTGGCAGGGAAGCGGTGCCTGTAGGGAACAGCGCTGTAGGCAGTGGTACCTGTGGGTGTGAGCGCTCCAGGGAGTGGTACCTGGAGGGAGCGATGGTGAAGGAGAATGGTGCCAGTAAGCTCTGGTGAAGTAGGGAGATGGTGCCTACTCACAGGAGCTGTGCTGTAGGAAGGAAGTCGTTGGAAAGAGCAGCACCGGGGAGACTGTTCCCTTTGCTTAGATGCTGTAGGGGCAAGCAGGGAGGACAGTGCTGCTGGGATATGGTGTCATGGGAGGTCACTGGCATAAGGGATGTCCCAGGAGTGGTCTACAGAGCCCTGAGGGCTTGGTGTGGGAGAAAGGGTGTTTCCAGGTGCCCACACCAGGACAACAGAGGTGATAAATATGCCTGCACTGGGAACACCGCATCCTTCTCTGGCTGAAAGACAGCCATTTTGAATGAGATCCCCTGCACCCAGCCCGCAGTTTGCAGCATGGGGCATGCTCCACCCTCCTACTCCCTGATCAAGGCTGAAGAGGCACAGTGCTTTTGGGCTCTGAACAGAGGTAGCTGGTTGAAATTAGTGGCTGATGTTCTCTGTACTGCCAGCTAGGGAAGATGAATCTTTCTGATCTAACGCTTCAGGAAAGCGCCATGCTTTGCCTCCAAGCTGCTCTCCCCACACTGTCATAGTCCCCATTTCTCCATACCACTGAACATCTCCAGTCCCTCCTAGCATGCTGTGCTTCCCTCCTCCTTCCTTCTGGGCTTCTCTGCATCCTCTTGCTGTGCTCTGCTGTGTCACATCCCCACAGCCCCGCTGTTTTCCCTCCCAGAGCTGCTCCACTACATCCCCTCACTCGCAAGATCTGGCCTGCTGTGCTGCATCATTCCTACTCACCCAGCGCTGCACACCACGTGTATGGTGCTGGTGTCTGACAAAAATGGAAGACGGAGAGAACCAAACCAGATTGCAGACATTGCAGATGGTGGCAGAAAAAAAAAGTGGTTGAGGCTGGCTCTCAGCCTCTGCTTGAAGCTACATGGCTTGCAGTGGGCGAGTGCACGTCTACTGCAGGAGATGGAAGTGCCTGCTGAATGAGGCTGCCTGCTTTTGTCTCCCGTCTGATAGTACTCAAGTGCACTGTTGAAATTCCCCACTAAGAGCCATAATACTATTAGAGGAGCCCTTGCAAGTGGCTGCAACAGGATGTGTTCCTGCCCTGCATGGGGAGAGAGAGAGAGAAATAATTAGCGGCAGCACCAATATGTGCCTCTTCCCGGAGGAGACAGCCTGGCACAGTCTCCTTCACAAAGAGCGGAGGTGCCCTGGATGTCAGGAGATGAGAACAGCCACGCCAGCATCAAGAACAGAGCCACGACTCAAGAGAGCTTCCCCTCCTCCAACCAGATCGAGGGCCCAGGGTGCATCTCTGAATGCTTCTTGGTGTAAAGCCCCAACCGTGCCCCCTTTTCATCTGAAAAGTTCAAAGGGTTGCGACTTTTACTGCCCCGGAATCATTCCTAGGCAATGTGCTGAGGCAGAGCAGCCCCGGGGCAGCTAGCGAGATGATGCCAGAAAAATGCAAAGCTATAGAAAGGGGGGAGCCAGAAGACTGTGAGGACTGTGAATGTCCAGACAACCATGCAACCCTGCTGTCTGGCCTTCCGGCATGGAAATGCTGATAGCAGGATGGGCCAGCCCTCCAAAGGAGCACGAGAAGCTCAGGAGAACATGGCAGCTGCACAGACATAGCTTTTATTTTGTAAGGCCAGGATGCTGTGGAGGAATGAGATGCTGGAGAGGGCGTGGCTGTCCTCTTCGTCACCTTCTTCTGGGAACTTGGTCAGATTTCAGGGGTTCAAAATCACAAAACTGCATTCCTAGGACAGAGGTGGCATCTAAAATCCTGGCTGCACTTCATAAGGTGAAGTGGGCACCTCGACCCTGAGGCGAGGTTTAGGCTCTGCCTCCTCACTGCACCGCAGGGCATCCACTTTGTGGGCAAAATTTCCACCAGTGTTTACTCCCAAAGACAGATTTCTGCTTGTCTGTGGCAGCACATCGAAGTCTCTGAACTACCGGCGTGTGCTGAGAATTAGGCCATAGAGTTGCGTTTGCTCTAAATCACAGCTATTCAGGAGTTACACCCTTCCCCATTCCTGGGCTCTTAAAGCGGAGTGGGTTGTGCTCACGGCACATAATACCCCTCTTCAGCGGCAGAGTTCTGATGCCAGCATCTCACTGCAAGCAAAGGGGCAGCGCTGGAAAAAGACTTTAGTGCCAGGAACAGACAATGGGAAAACCAAACTAAAAGACCCTGAACACAGCGTTCCTGCTTGATCCTGCAATTTCTAAGCTGCTGTTGGCACAAGGAAATCACCATAGCTTTGTTCACTGGAGAGGTGGCTTTTATTTTGGTCCTGCCAGTACCCTGCATTGACTCAGCAAAGCACCTTCTGCTAGAGTAAGAAGTGATGGCCCTCACCCACTCCCCACCCTGGGATCATGCCTCACCAAGGCGTTTCTGGAAGAGGAAATGATGATGAGCTGTCTTATTTGTCTGGGAGGAAAGTAGATGAGAGAGAGACAACGAAATTGCCTCTTGAACAGAAGAACTGAAAGACAATGTCACATGACATCAAACTGACCAATCTGGTGGCCACCAGGGCATCCTCTTGTGCTGAGAGGAGACCTGATGGATCATCTAGGACACAGGCTCCAGTCTCTGCTCTGACTTGCACAGAGTAGAGATGAAAACTGAGCTGTCTTGCCTCTGGTTTCATGTCTTTCTTTCTTTCTGTAGCTAAAAGAAATGCGGCAGCTTTCCACATGCTCAGGAAATAGGACAGTTGTTCTGCGGCCAGCCCTGAGAATGACCTCAAAGACGTGCGCTGGCAAGCTAGGCCCTCACACTGACCCGAGTGGGCACCTGGTCCCCTGCGATGCTTGAGCTCCTGCCTTTGCACCCTGCAGCGCGAGCATGGCTGTCCCCTGCGCACGAGATCATCGGTGTGTGCCTGTTTGTGGTGCATGAGCCCGTTGGTGGGCGTCCAGCTGGGCTGTAGCCATGTGCGTGTGTGTGCCTGGTGCCGTGTGATGCGCAGCCCCAGTCCCTCTGCACACAGGGGCTCGGGGTGCCATAAGCCAGGTGGCTTCGAGCTTTGCCTCAGGTTCCCACGTGAGTCCTGCAAGTGGGCCAGTGGGCTCCGGGGAGGATAGGATAAGGCTGGAGAAACTAATGAGAGATCAGCAGTGGTGGCTGAGGAGCCTCAAGGAGAGGCCAAGGGACTCCTGAAGAGAGTGGGTACAAGGGGGATGTTGTGGGGCTCAGTGCAATGCAATGGGGAGGGCTGGCAGAGGCAGGAGGGTCCAGGAGGATCCTAAGGGTGGGTGTGGAGGCTGGGGGCTGTGCAATCATGTGACCCTCTCGTCCTTTTTCTGCTCCTCATTAGAGTCCCCTGAGCGGAGCAGGCTGTGAAGGGGGTCTGCGCTGAGGTATGTCCTTATGGCTTCTGCCAGGATATCACAGCTTACGTGTGCGCCAGGGGATGGGACACAGAAGGTGGCTCCCAGCAATGGGGTGCCGGAGACTTCACAAGAACCAGGGGGGGAAACTGGGATGCCTCAACCCCAGAGGAGCTGAGAACTTGCGATACAGTCACTGCAAGTTGTTTTAGGGCAAGATAATGCTGATGCACTGGTTTGCTGCTCCATTTGCCCCTTCTTCCGTGCCCACCTCTTTAGCTCTCTCTTATGACCCTTATCAACTGTTCACAGCGTTGTATGGAGCCCTCTCCTGCAGAGACCTATCTCATATCCCGGGTTTGCCTGTATGTGAAATCTGTGCCAGGGTGACCCGGGGATGCTATGTCCGAGAACCTCGAACTGGTGGCAGGAGGGACATGCTGATGAGGGCAGAGTCCCCAGCACAGTGTGAATGGCTCCAGTGTGCTTCTTCCCAGGGCTGAGGGTCTGTACCTCTTTAGGAGGAGGGCATTATGCATACCAGTGTGTATCTGGTGGGAAAGTGCATGCCCTGAGCTGGTGAAAGCCCCATATCTCTCAGGTCCCCAGAGCTCCTTAGTATCTCCCTCCATCAGCCTGTTTGTCAGCAAAGCAGAGTGAGCTCCTGGACTCCAAGGTGGAGAGGACTTCTGTGAACCAGTAGGGATGTCTGCAAGTCAGAGCAGTCTCAAGGTCATGAGCAGCCCCGCCTTTCATCCCAGCATCAGCTCCAGGCTTGATCTGCCAGCAGATGCTTCTGGTAGTGGGCAGCAATATGTCCCAGGCAGTGGCAGGGGTTTGTGTTTTGCTTCAAGTCGGGGTAGGCAACAAGGAATGGCTTGTGTCTTGGATGGCTCTTGGAGGGGCAAGCACCTCTGCATAGAAATGCCAAGCTTCAGGCTCTGAAGACTGGTATTCCCTATGTAAATGACACATTGTTAAGGCTTAAGGAGGCCTTGTAGTGTCTAGGGCAGAGGGTGGCTGGTACGTGAGTACACCAGACCATGAACTGGTGTAGCTGGTGTGAGAGTTTTTTGCCTATACCAGAAGCAGGAAACTATTGGAGCCCTCAGATACCTGGCTCTCTCAGGGACAGGTGTTTTGTGCGAAGAGAGGCTTGGGGCAGGGAGTCATGAGTATCAGGTATATCCAACATCTCTGGGGTAGACATGGGTTTGCCCATGTGTGTTTTGATGCGCTTGGGGATTTCAGGCTCCATGGGAGACCAGTTGATGTCTGAGGACTTCTGGCTGGGCTTGGGGCTCCTGATGATGGGTGCCTGGGGAGGTTTGCAGGTGGCCTGGCATGCCTGATGGTGATCAGGGCAGGGCTGCCCAAGGACAGTGCTCATGAAATACGATTGTACCTCAAGGCAGGGAAGAGCCTGACTGTATTTAGTGCAGTTCCCTGCCTCTTCACAGTGAAGGGGTTAGTGGTGCCCAAAGATGCTGGACCAAGGGAGTTTCTGGAACCTAGCAGAGTCCAGGTGGTGCCCACAGCTGTGGGGTGACAAATCTAGTGGCAGTCTGTCTCCTGCTGTGCAAATCTAGGCTGTGGATCCAGGCTCCCTCCCGTGCAATTCTCCTTTTCAAAGAGGAGGGGCTCAGTGAGCTCTGCCTGGGGTTCTGCCTCCCGTTTCTCTGCGTGCACCCGCTGCCAGGAGGATGCTTGTCCGGAGGGAGCTGGAGCTGTGAGCTTGGATGGGAGGCAACAGCTGCCAGCAGCCTTGGGTTCCCCTCCCAGCTCTACTTTCCCTCCCTGGGTGGCTGTGGGTCCAGCTGTCCCCTCCCACCGTGGGAAGGTGCAGGTAGGACGGAAACATCCAGGCTCTGCTGCTCGTCTCTGTGCTCCATCCTCGTGTCCCGAGCCAGTGGTACCCAGGTGTGCATAACAATGCTCTTGCTTGCTTCTCTGCAGATCTCCGGCCTCTGCCCGATGTAGCCATGACTGGGACCTGTACCCGGGAGTGCACAGAGTTCGGCCACTCCGATACCTGCTGGATGCCCGGCCAGTCCTCCCCCAGCCGCAGGCCCAAGAACGCCCTCAAACTCTCCACTTTTGTGCCTTACCAAGACAGAGGGAGTCAAGAGCAAGTCGGGAATGGCAGCCCCAGACTCTCAGAAGAGCGCAGCACCAAAATGGCCAACCTCCGCCTGCTCCCCACGTACAGTGCCTTCTCCAATAGTAGCCATGAGCCCTGCAAGGACTCTCCCATGGAGGAAATTCCTCTCACCCAGACCTCGGACTTCCAGCCAGCCACCACCCCCTCGTCCCAGACCACCAAGAGGGAGATATACCTGTGAGGCTGGGCGCAAGGGGCAGGGAGCAGAAGCACTTCTGAGGCCAGAGGAACATTTGAAACTTCAATGCTTTATCGCTCCAGTGGCCGGTTCTCCAGGCAGTGGGCTCTGGTTCTCCAGGCAGCAGGCTCTGCGGACAGCAGGGCAGGGCAAGGCAGGGATGAGAGGAGCGCCTTTTTAACCCTTCATTTCCTGGGGCTGGGGGTGGGTGGGAAGGATGAACTCATCCGAAACCCAATTTCCAAGCACTTGCGGGTGCATGTTTCCAAACTGCTGCATCACCGGGGAGGGCTGGGCAGGCTCCCGGTGCAGAGGGCACGGCTGGGGAGAAGGGCTTACGTACCAAAGGTCCACGCAGAGCTGGTGGAGTTCCTGGGGCATAGGACGAGGGGTGTCCCCGCACAGGGGGAGCGAGCTGCCTGTCTCTTTGCTGTAGACTCCTGTAAATATGAATCTTAGGAATGACATTCAAGTCCTGCCTGATCGAAACTTTTTATTGTCCTTGAAACAAAAGACATTTAAACAAAAAACAAAAAACACACACAAAAAAAAAAAAAAGGAAAAAAAAAAGAAAACAGAAACAAACCACAGGGAGCAAGTTCCAGCTTTGAATGGTTTGCTGCGTGGAAGAGCCCACGGGAGCGCAGCGTCCGGCCCACACTCATGTTCTATATTGTAAATAGAGATGTGACCAGTCCCTGAAACAGCCGCTGGGGAGCTGGAGGACAGGGGCAGCATCCTAGCCGGACTGTAGGGACTTTGCTATTTTTCAGCCTGGATCCCTTTCTGAACGTTGTCACTGTGCCCACAAGCTGCAGGGTCCCTAGGGACTGCCCGGTGCCATAGGCGGTGTCTGCTTTGGGGTGGGGGGTTCCTGGTGGTGGCCCTGCACCCAGCAGGTGGAGGAGGGATGGGGAAGCCCCCAGTCAAGGGACCGGCTGGGTCCGGAGAAGCCCTCAGTCCAACTCTGCTGGCAGGGAGGTTGTCATCGGCTGTGGCGTCTCAGCCCATCGCCTTGTGTCTCCTCTGGGGCAGGGGTGCCCATGGGGCCGGCTGTGCCATGCCTTCGACCTCCGTCCTGTCCGCCTGTAAGCCACCATTGCCTTTGTGAGGAGGAGCTTTGTCTCAGGGTCACACCAGGGGCCACCGAGCCCCTGCCCGCTGGACTCCCGCTACCCTTAGGCCACAGGGCCACTCTCACGGGATCCAGCTTTCTCTTCCATTGTCAAAGGTTGACCGGTCTCCCTGGCAGGTCCCTGCCACCCCGGCATCCTCAGCACCCTTGCAGGGTACCCAGCAGGGGCAACACTGCGCACCCAGTGGGAAGAGGACCCTCTTGCCCCTCAAGGGACTCCCCGAATGAGGACACCTGGATGCTTTCCTGAGCCTCTCTGCTGGGCCACAGTCCTGTTTTGGGGGGCTCTATGTGCACTCCTGGCAGGAGGTGCCCAAGGGACTTGCACCTCACTCCTGGGTAGCCCTTCCTGGCCCTCCCCCACCGGGATGCATGTAGGGGCTGTGCTGCTCCATTGTTCTTCCCGTACTCGCGTGCACATAGATCGTCTTCATCTCTGGGATCTTCCTTAGGGAGCAAGGCCAGTGGTAACTGCAGGACGGTTCTCCTCCATGGCTCATCTTCAGTCCATGTGGTCCATCACCGCAGGGCTTGCAGATGATGCTGACAGGCTTGACCAGCACAGGGACACCACAGGGACAGGGACAGCTGCAAGTCAGAGACTGCCCTGCCATAGCTGTAGTGCCTGTCGGGGTGCAGCATGCCAGAGGCCCCCCTTTGCCCAGCCTCCTCTCTCCCTCCAGCATTCCTCTCTCTGAGCAGCTCCTCTCCCTTTGCTTCAGCAGCGCTGGCAAGATGCGGCCAGCTCCCCAATGTGGCTCTGGTTGATCTGAGGGGATGTGGTGCAAGCCAAACCTGGGTGACAAGGGAAGGGTGGCAGAAGGCACCTGCTCACATCTGCTCCCTCATGCCCCAGCCCTGCCCTCCTCATCTTCCCTGGGTGGCACCACTCCACACCGCATCGTCCATGGCCCTGGCACCTTGGGGTGCCACCTGGAGGAGGCAGGACCCTCCTCCTGGCCTCCTGCTGCTGCTCCCCACTGACTTGCTGGAGGTCCCTCAAGGCAGGAACGATGCTCCTGGTGGATGTCCACCTGTCTGTCTGGGCATCCCTTGCCCACGGTGGCCAACCAGTGGGGTCCATGTTCCCCTGGTCTGGCTGCCTGAGCAGGTCACGCTCCTGAACTCGTTTTTATTGTAGCTCTGTAGTTTCAGGGCCAAACTGGGCAGAATGTGCAATTTGGCCACGCTGGCCACGATCTTTGACTCCACTGCCAACTCGACTGCTCACGCCTCCCCTCGGCTCAGGCAGCGGCAGTGTCCAGTGTCCCTCTTGGGGACCCCCCGGGAGAGTGATGTAGCCACATCTGAGGGGTGCTTGTCCAAGACCAGCTTCCCCTGTCCCCTCGCCCACGGGTGGGCTCTTACCTTCTTCTTGGAGTCACCAGAAGACCCCTGAAGCTCGAAGCCCTGTGGCTGTCTTGTCTCCTGGAGCACCTGGTGATGTTCTCAGTGCGTGGCACAAGGGGCGGGGTGAGAGCAGAGAGGGTCCCTGAGGGGTGGGAGGGATGGATACTAGGGATGCGTGCCATGGGAATTGGGGGGGCAGGGGGCTGAGTCTCATGGGGGTACGCAGAGGCATAGTGGGACTGGGTCTTTGGAAGGGAGAGGACATGGCAATGGAGAGGGGCTGGGTGTCTGGGGGGGCACGAGGGCCAAGGGTGGGTCTGTGGGGAAGAAGCAGGGGAGCAGTGTGAGTGGGTCCTCGGTGGGGTGCCAAGGGATGGGAGGCTTTGTGGGGTGCCACGGGGATGTGTCCCTGGGGAGGAGAAGGCACTGGGCATCAGTCCTGGGAGAAGGGGTGCTGGGTTTGTCCTGGGGTGAAGTTGACAGTGTCACTGGGGATCAGTCCTGGGAGAGGGAGAAGAAGAGGTGCTGTGGGAAAGAAGCTCATTTGCACAATTATAAGCCAGAAGGATAAAGCCTCTGTGCACGTTGCGGGGGGTGGGGGAGGAAGCTCCCTATGGGCTCCCGTCTAGACAAGCACAGGGAGGAGGAGGGGGGTTCGACGCCTTTGCGGAGGGGTTCACTGTATCTCACACTGCACTAGGACAAGCCAGGGGTAAAACCAAAGGTGGGAGCCAGGGAGCAGGCGGGCTGCGTGGGAAGGATCTAAGCGACCCCTTTGTAGCTCTTCAGTGTTGGTTCTATTTATACGAGATTTCATTTCCTTGCTTGTGATGCCTTGTTTTTTGTACAGTTTTATGTACATGCAGGTGTAGCTTTTCTAAAGGAGAAATCCTATGGCAGAGTAAAGTACCCAACTATTTTTCAGATGGTGACCTATGTCTAAGGCAATGCCTCTTGCTAAGGTTGTATTGCTCTCAATGTGTGATGCATTTCCCTGTGCGGGGAAGGCTTTGGGCCTTGGGCTTGGTTTTCCCCAGGCGCTGTGAGCACAATTGATTCCCTTGTAATTCTTTCTGTTCAGAGCAGTGAGCATGACACCGTCGTGATCCCCTTTCCGTTCTCTCCTGTTCTGTTTGTTTGCTGAGCTGTCGGATGACCAACTCCATTGTAATTAGCCCTTCCTAAAGCTTTACAATAAAAGTGTGAAAACCCAGGGTGCCTGTGCCTGACGGATTCTTCCCACGTGTCCCATCCTTAGGGGCAGCCCAGAGCACCCTCACTGAAGAAAGCACATGGAGGCAGTGAAGAGCCCTGGTGGCTGTGGGGAGATACGTGCTCCTGCTGCCCTCCTCCAGGTGCGAGGAGCACTGGCACGGCTGCTTTTGTCTCCCTACTCCTTCTCTCCAGCGTAAGGATGTTTCTGCACATGTACGAGCAAGACAACCCCGCAAAGTAGTTTACCACAGACCAGAATCCTTTATTTAAAACCAAAATGTTTCAGTGAAAAGACATTTTCAGCCCCAAGGCTGGCTGCACTTGTGCCTGTCGTGCCTTGTCCCACCACTTGGCTAAGGTGGGAACCAGGGGAAGTCCCACCAACCAGCTCCAGAGTCCCCCCCACCTCCATCACTGCTCCTTGGAGAGCTGATGCCATTTCCCACCATTTCACCATCTCCTTTACCAAGCTTGGTTGATTTTTTTTTTTTAGGTAGTTTAGGCCCTTTGGAAACAGCTGGGCCACTTCAAACCAGGGCATGTTTGCAGCTGCTTCCTACCGCAGCTGCTCAGCTGTGGCTGGTGTGTTTCCCTGCTTGCCTTTGCTGAAGACTGTGCTGGGCAAGGTCAATAGCTCAGGGTGGAGATGCTTCCCTCATTAAGCCCCCCTGCTCTGCTCTGCTCTGGGGAGACCCCCTGCCGTGCCGGGGCCAGCTCTGGGCTCCTCAGCACAGCAGAGACAGGGACCTGCTGGAGCGGGGCCAGAGGAGGCCACAGCAATGACCCGAGGGTGGAACCCCTCTGCTGGGAGGAGAGGGGAGAAGGCTGAGGGTGTTCAGCCTGCAGAGGAGAAGGCTCCAGGGAGACCTTAGTACAGCCTGTCAGTGCTTCAAGGGGGCTGTCCGAAAGCTGGGAAGGGGCTGTTGGGACAGGACAAGGGCTGATGGGTTACACTGACAGAGGGAGATTCAGATCAGAGAGGAGGGAGGAATGGCCCCATCCCTGGCACCATTGCAGGTCAGGTTGGCCCTTGGGGCTCTGAGCAACCTGCTCTAGTTGCAGATGTCCCTGCTCCTTGCAGGGAGGTTGAACTATATGAGCTTTAAAGGTCTCTTCCAACGTAAACCAGTCTGTGATTCTGTGATTCTATGATTCGTCGGGTTACATATGTGTGCTATGTGTCCCAGCTGTGTTGGGCTCACACACAGCACTGTGCCTCTCTCTGCTGAGCTGCTGGCACTGGGCTTGCCATGGTCTTAGCACTAGGCAAAGGCAAGTTTCACCCCTAGCTTGGAAGACACCAACAAGTGTCCCTGGGAAGAAAGAGTTTCCGAGTGAAGATGTAGACCATAGTCCCCTCAGCAGCATTTTGTAGACGCTCCTTTTCTAACATCCCCTTCTCCCTGGGCTCTCCTCTGGACCTGCAGAGGGGAACTGATGTCCCCCACTCCCAAGGGATCGTGTTCTCCTGGGTGAGTGGGCGAGGGGCTTTCAGCTCCCCCTTCATACTGGCACAGGCCGGCTGGGCAGCAGGGATGTGTTTCCAGGGATCCTGGGGAACCAAGTGGCCTGGCTGCCTGGTGATAACCCATTCCAGGGAAAGAGGATGCAGATGTTGAGGATGGTGCCAGTCTCCCACAGCTAGCACAGGGTGGGGGCAGGTATCACCTGTGCAGAGCTGTCAGCACCCACCTGTCCTCAGGATAACCAGGATCAGCAAAGAGTGCCTTGCTAAGAAGAGACACAGTCCCAGGACCTCCCTGTCCCTCCTGAATGTGCCTGGCCTTATGCCATGACCTGCAGTTGCTCTTCACGCTCCCTCCTCCTCCCCAGTCAGCCTAGGCTGCGCAGACCCCCGGTGCCCTCCGTTTGTGTGTCCTTCCCCTTTGATCTACCCTTCTCTGCCTTCCCAACATGCCCCATCCCTCCCACTCCCCCACCTCCTTCATTCCCTTCTTGCCTCTCCTCCCCTACCCCACTGTGCTCCCCCAACCCCGGCACTCCCTGCTCTCCCCTTACCCCACGCCATTGCAGCAAGCCTTCCAGGTCCTCCGGCACAGCCCTAAGCATCACAACCAGCCAGCTATGTGCTGGTCTGGAAACTGTTTGGTTTCCATGGCAGCACACATCGATTACTGGGGTGGGAAGGGGCTGCGCAGATGCTGCTGGTGAGGATGATGCGGTTGCCAGACATGACTTGAGGTTTGGGCGCAAGGCTTCCCAGTCAGTACTGCCCTCAGGATGGGTTTTGGTGCCCAGCAAGCCCTGCTGGTGAACATGGAAGGGGTATTCTCCAGCCTAGAATGGACCCACTGGGTGGGGCCTCACGAGCCGGTAAAATGGAGTCAAATGACATGGCTTTGGTATCCCTGCTCAGTCCACTGGGCTTTGGAGGCTTGCTCAGCCTGAGACTCCACAAGAATCATTCCTAGCCTAAGGAGGAGGAGATGGGAAGCTGCTTCTCCTGCCTGCTTCTTGGCAGCCTCCCCTGGGGTGGGGGCATCTGCAAAGATGGTCTGACTGACTGCCAGGTGGGGATGGAGTGTGAAGGGAGATGGGCTGGGCAAGGAACTGCTTGCTGCATAAGCTTCGTTCTGACCTGGGTTTTTCCACGTACATCTGGCTTAATAGGGTCCTCGGCTTACAGCAGGAACTGGGAACATGCCAGGCCAGGGCCATCCATTTTGATGGAAATCTTAATTCTCATATCTCCTGAGGGCCTGACCTTGCGGCTTCAGCTGTCCAGCCGCCCGCACAGATCTGGCAGATTCATTTTCAGTGCTTGCGGGGTAAAGTGGATGAGGTTTGGGATCTCTTTCTGGCTCTGACCAGGAGTGACCGGGTGCAGCAGCACAATCTTCCTCATGGATAAAGCCTCTCCCGAGGCTTTCTCCCAGCGTGGCTTTGCTCAGTAAAAAGCACAGTGAAGTTTAAAGCAGTGTTGTCAGTAACCACAGTAGATCCGTGCTTACTTGTTTCCTTGTCTCCGTTCCTCATTTCTGGAGTAATGGGTGTTTCTGCAAGCTGGAAACAGGGGTCTCAGATCTGCCTGATCTACTTTCGTTGAATCTTTAAAGAAATCAGATGTTCCTGCGATGTTCCTGGGCCAAGCAGATCTGGAGGGTGGCCAAAATGAGCCAGCAGAGCTCTGCACAATGCTGGTTGAAGTGGCCAGAAACTGAATTCCCACCAGGGTGGCTTTCTTGCTGGGGTGAGCGATGGGATGGCACAGCCTTTGCTGCCTACCCGTGTTGTGATGGTGGCCACAGCTGCACTCTTGGCATGGCAACAGGGCTCTGGACCACTGCTGTGCCAGCCTGATGCTCTGGGTAGAGGTTCAAGAAGATCTGAAAGCCGTTTGAGAACTGGCCCCACCTCTTCTGGCAGGGGAAGTTTTATACCACGATGCCCACAGGAGGTTGTGGAGCCACAAGAGCAGGGATGGCCATGGAGAGGGCAGTGATGGGTTTCAATAACCCCACAGTGAAATGCTGTGAGAACAGAGTCCACTGTGCAGGAGGAGCGGGATCATGGTAGGTGGAAGCTGCAAAATTCTCCTTCTGCAGCTGGCTCTAGGCTGCGGGGAGATGGTCTCTGTCCTGCTCATCCCTCCCATTAATAGGATGAGCGGGCTTGTCTCTGCTCGTGGTGGCCGTGGAGCCTGACCCTGCATATGTTTCGATGGCCTCCGGGGAAGATTGGATATTGTGCTACAGGAGAAGCCCCTGTAATCGCCCACAGGATGATTGGGATTTGCAGGCAGCAGGGGGGAGGCAGGAGGGCCCAGCCCCAGGCAGTTTGCTGCGGTGTCTCTGGCTGTCTGGCAGTATGATGAAGGGGATTAGGAGATTTAGAGCAAGCCCGGCTCCTTCTCCAGGGGACTCTTGAACTGAAGCCCCAGCAGAATTCGTAGCTCAGTTTATTCCCATAGGCAGATTGGTAGAGAGAAGGCTGGGGTGCTGCTAACGGCAGCTGATCTAAGAGCAGGAGCTTTCCCTCCTCTGCTAGCAGGGAACTGGCATCATCCAAGGCAGGAAGAGTCGATCAGATTCCAGATAGCAGATATCAGATTCCAGAGCAGCCCCCAGCAGCTTTCACCCCACGCTGCTGTTCCCACCCCTTTCTTGAGCTGATCCCAGCCCCAGCTCCTCTGCAGCACTGCAAGCACCCTTTAGCCTGGCATGAACCTCTGAGCTCCCAAGCCAGGATGGCCTGGCACCACATTTTAATCACACAAGAAGGCACAGTTGGTTGGACCGTGCTCTTCTTCCCCATCTGCTTGTGGCGATTGTGGTGCTGAACCTGGTCCACATAACGGCAGACACTCTCTCGACAAGGGAGCGCTCGTGGGGACTTAGTGCAAACAGACCTAATGGGATTAGCACGAACAGGAGCTACGCTCCGTTCCCAGCAGAGAAGGAAGAGTGCCTGCCCTCCCTCCCCAAGCTCACCTTTCCCTCCCTGCCTGTCCATCAAGCCCGAGCGGGGTGCCAATCACCAGGCATCTCAGCACCCATAGTCCTCAGAAAAGGCAATTCTCTAAAACTTGCTGTCCTGGGCTCCTCCAAATTAACAGATGTGATGCTTCAGATATCTGAGCTCCCTGAGCCTGTCTTTCCACCCTGATCTCATTATGGATAGCCAGCTTCTGTTGCAGAACCCGGCTGAGTCCCACTTTCACTTGTGAAACAGCTCCAAATTGTGAAGCTACCAGATTTGACTCTGGAGGGAGAAGTTTTTTCAAAAGGCTTTACAATGGGTGTTTGCAATGTCAGGGTGAGCATGGAACCCTTCTCCACTTCTCTCTCTTCTCACAGCTCCAGTGCTGCGGGAAGCTGGGGTGCTTTGCAGCCCCATGATGCTCTACTTGTCCTGAGCAACATGGGAAGGGTTTGAAGGACCATCAGCACCTACCATTAATTAGTTAGAGTTGCAGTAACACCAAGGCTTCCACCATAAACCACTGAGGTGTTACGTTCAGCACCACACAAACACAGACCAGAGGTGTTTTCTTCTCTGGCATTGCCACACTGATATGATTTATAACATGCTTATACTGGGCTGTGAGCAGCCTATCAACCCACACAGCCATAACACCAAGCAGACACCTTCCCCACCAGCTACCCTGCCTGAGAAGCTCAGCTGCCTGTGAGGGCAGCTGCACGTGTAGACTGAACCTGGGCTTTAGGGGTTGTAACTCTACAGCTGAGATTAGGCCTTGGAGATGGCACAGAAATGGCTGTCAGCTGGAGAGGGGCTGTAATTGGACAAAGTTGTGGCTGTCCCTCAAGGCCATCATGGGCTGGATGGTGTCTTGTCAGTGTGGTGCCAGCCACCTCACCTGGCTGCTGCAGCTTGGAAAAGATGAGGGATGTGGCTGCAAAAACTGCTCCTGGGTCTCCCACCACACAGGAGACAGTGTCTGTGGGCAGCCACATGGCAAGATCATGGAGGTGAGCTGTAGTAGCACCACCAGACTGACTGGAGATGAGTGTTGAGCCTCTTTGCAGTCAGCAGGGGAAACTCGTGGCTGTCTTGCTGCTGTGTCTCCCAGCTGCTTTTCACTTCTCCTCCCACCCTATGAAGTAATTCCAAATCTGAGGAAAAGGATGCACAGGCTGCTTTCCAGACTCAGAGAGGCAGCAGGGAGTGACTTAAGTGTCTTTTCCAAGGACCACACATGCCTGGGATATTCTTCATTGCTGGTCCAACAGATGAAGAGCTTTCTCAGGTCTTTGTGTGTCCTTTGGGCAACATCTCTGGAGTCAGCTGGAGTGGCTCAGTTGGAGGCCCCTGTTTCCCTGCGAATACATGTTTCTGACCTGAAGGAATGGTCAGGGCAGGCTGCTCTGCCCACTCACACTTTGTTGCCTGCATGGCGATACTGCAGCCCTGCGGCACACCCTTCACCCAGGCACACTCAAATGTAAACCACTCGCAAAGCTGGGGAAACCCCCAAAGCTCAGGACTTCCTACCCAAACACAGTGGAGGTTGGCAAACGGAGCATGATTGTCATTAGGACATGGATTATAAAGGCCATCTTGCCTTGCCCACACATGAAACACGTCACCCTGACGGTGCATCCCGTGTGCTCCACTCTGAGCAACAGTTTCCACCTGCCCACGCATGTGTACTGCCTTGCTGCAACAGAAGTCGAAGCCAGCAGTAAAGCCTTGAAGGAAGCAAAGGGCTGTGCCAGCAGCGCTCAGCTGTAACTGTGCCAGGCCTGGGCAGGACAGTGGGGAAGGTACTGGGCACAGCTGGATGTGCAAAGCGCTAGAGCCAGGCTTGTGTGCAAGGGAGTGGTGACCAGGGGAAGGAATGAGGCATGAGGATGAGTGGGAAGATGTCAGGAGGGATGGAGCCTTCTTTTCCAACCTTGTCTTACCTTGGTGTAAAGCCTTCCCCCATGCTCTCCATCCCATCCTACTCACTGCTCTGCTTCTGGTCCTGGCCAATGTTTCTGCTTTCTCTGGTTTTGCACGGGACCGTGTCCTCCAGCCCTGGCAGCTCAGACTCCTCCGTGCACACTCGATGCACAGATTGAGCAGCTCCCACGCACTATGCTTGCTCACTGCAAGCAGACCCGTCATGCACGTGTGGGAGTCCTGGTGGCACCCCCCCCGCCCCGCATTATCTATATCACAGCCCAGCAGCCACATCCAAGTATGGCTGCGAGGGCACCGCATTCCTTTCCTGGGATAAGCTGTGCTCATCCCAGCCCTTTCCAAGCTTGCTGGAAAGGATGGCACCTTTCCCAGGGCCTCTCTGGCTCACAAAGTAGGTCTGCCACGGCACAGCTCCCTGACCGTGTAGAAAAGCTCATCCAAAATACTGACGACAACTACCTGCACCCCAAAATGCTTTGCTGGGCGTAAGGCAGGTGGGGAAGGACTGCCCGTTTCCAAAGAGCAAAAAGCAAAGAAGAGGCTCTTTTCCCCTGTCTTTCATAGCTCATCGTAGACTGAAACTTGCTGAATTATGCTCACGACTCAAATTTGCAGGAGATGAAGAGATGACAAAATCCTCCTTGCTTTTCCAGGGCTCCGCCTCCAGCCCAATGCAATGCTGGCATATGCTCCCACAGCACAGCCACCAGCAACGGCTGAGCGCGGCAGCACAACGGAGGCAATGCTTGGATCCTTCACAGAAGTTACCTGTCAAATGGTCTTTGGGACAGGGTGAGATCCCAAATGGGTCACATACATGAAACAAAATCAGCCACTGCTGAGCCTTGTGGGAGCTGTTGTTCCCCACTTCTGGCAAAGCTAAGCACCTGCTCTCTGTGATCCTCACCCTGCCTGGGAGTGACCAGGAAACACCAAATACCACAGTTCTCATGCTGGAACTGTGGACTGGACCGTCCAGCTTTCTCCCAGCTTTCTCCCTCCTGTCTTTCTTCATCCATTGTGTTTGTCCTCCCATCCTCTTCCTCCAGGGCAGCACAGCACCAGCCCCTGAGGACCCCCAGACCCTGTCTTGTGCCTGGAGAGAGGTCCTGGTCACCTTGGTGGTGTGTCCCCTGTTCTGGTGACCCAGAATGAGTCACCAGCCAGAGCCTGGCCAGCCAGAGCCTGGCCAGCCTGAGGTCTGTCCTTCCTCATTCCTGTCCTGTGGCATCAGATTTTTCTCAGGCAGTCTGAAAACAGCAGCCCATGTCCCCAAGCCAAAACGAGAGACAACAGAGCTCCCACACACTCCAGAGCTGGACTCAGTTAATCAAGTCCTGCTTTGTCAGGAGCTCGACACTCTCTGGAAGTTCTCCGGGGCCAGAGGTCAGTGGTGGCAGGGGGGGATCGATGCAGACAAGACATTGCTCCCCCTGCCCTGTCAGGTCTCGTTTAACCTAGCAGCCTGCAAGGCTCAGTGGAGACAGCAAAGGAGTGGGAGAGGGAGACTGTTCCACCAGCAAACACAGCATGCAGCCCTTTTCGGGCCAGCTCTCTGTAGCCTGGTACTGTGCGTAGGGAGGAGTAGCCAGAGCGGCTCTCTTCCCCTGTCCCATCGCCTCCTGGGGCAGGAAGGGTGTCCGAGCATGGGCTGGGCTGGGGGGAAGCACAGGGAGAGTGGCTATGAAGAGGGAAGATCAGGAAGGGTATGCCCATGCTCCCTCAGCATCTCAAGTTGTAAAGGGGACAGAGAAGCAATGCCAGGACCAGGGTGTGTGTGTACCTGCTGCCAAGATGGGCAGAGATCAGGTGGGACATGTAGATCCACCAAAGGAAAGACAGTGTTGAACAGGGCAGGACAGGCTTTATGGGGTCCTGCATCCAGCGCTGAGCAGCTGGGTCTTGCCCACTAACCCAGGCAAGACAAATGTCTTACGGGCAAACCCTCATCCCTCCCCTGTCCTGGGGTGAAGGGGTGTCCACAGCATTGTGGGAGTACACAGCTCACTGTTTACGGCACATACTGGGGGGCAGTGACCAGCATCAGCATGTGGGCAGCGGCTGCAGGTGGGTTTGCACGCACAGGCCGTCCTCCTCTCCGCACATCTGAGAGCACTCCGTGGGGCTACCAGCCGGGCTTTGTGGCCAGTAGAGATGCTCTGGGTGTGTCCATATATCTGAGGGGGAGGTTGTGAATGTGGCCAGCCGCAGAGCATGTCCCTGTGTGTCCTCCCTGGGCATGGAGCAGGGGAGGAACATGCTGCCTGTGCTCTCGCACACAGCTGCGGGCAGGTGCGTGTGCTTCATTTGGCCAGGGGCGGTTATTATTCTTTATTAGTTTTCCTGTCCATCTGACATATTCTTTATCATGCTGTCTCAATCTTTCACTCGTCCTCCTTCTCTCCCTCTATCATCCTCGATTAGTTTTTCTGTCTGCCTCCCATTCACATATTCTTCATGAGGAGCTTCCTCTGCCTCCCTCCCCCACTCTCCCTCTCTATCTCTCTCCGTCTCCCCTCCATGCAGCTTTCCTCCATCTTGTCATGAGTCCCCCACTGCTGTGGGAGCCAGTGAGTATGGAGCAGTCAGGAAGAGTGGGGCCATCATGTCTCTTTTCCAGGAGCTGGTGGCTGCTCAACCACTGGCCCTCTGAGCACTCCCATTCTGTCTCCATCGCTGCTCTAGCTGCCAGGCACTGGGTATTTTCCTGGCTGCCAGGAGCAGCTTGGGGATACTGAGTGCCTCCAGCCCCTTCACTGGCGCAGATGCTCCTTGCTGTTGAAGGGGTTGCAAATTAAGTCCTGGCTTGAAACAGCTCAGAAGACAACATCTCCTTCAAGAGAGAGCAGATCCTCTTGGATGCTTGTGCTTTGCTCCCTATTCTCCAGTGCTCTGTTCCTCCTCCAGTCCATCCCAGCATGCATCCTCCAGCAGGGAAAGCACTCATCTTGCACCTCATCCCCATTCACTATCCAGCCTAGTAGCAGAATTCTCTGAACAGGCTGGTGCTGTAGGACTCATCTGCAAGACTGAAGGCAGTTTGCCAGCTGCCAGAAGAGACCCTGGCTGACAGCCCCAGGACGATTCACAGCCTTTACTGTCTCTTATCCCAGCATTTGCATTGTCTCTGCCTGGGTCCCTCCCCCTGCACAGTCATCGATGACGTATGGGGGAGGTTGGAGCCAGGGTACGACCATGGGGTGGGATGGAGTTGCATGGCCAGAGACTATGGAGACCAAAGAAAAAGGGCTGCTAGTGAACCTCAGGCTTTGAGGCATGGGTAGGAGGTGCAGCATGGAGGGATGCTCTGGAAGGCACCTTTGGCTAAAGACAAGGGTTGGATGAAGACACGTCCTGCATCCCTCAGCAGAGAAGACACAAGTATTTTGCCTCATCGCCCCCCCTTTGTGGGGACCAGCTGGTGAAAGTCTGGAGTGCTGCAGGACTCGGGTCAGTGAAATGGGCTAGCAGTGGCTGCCGTGCCCCAGGCACCCAGAGGAATCGACTGTCCCAGACTGATGGTAGCTCTGGAGATGGTATCTGCTCAGTTGCTGCCCTCCCCTGACCCTGGAGAAAGAGGGTGTCCACAGAACCTGGTGCTGGCTGCAGCTGGCAGCTCTCTGCATCCTTGTCCCTCCCTCCCAGCATGGAGAAAGTCAGAGATGGTGTTGCAGGAAAGACCCTCAGCGCCCCTTCTGCTGCGTGTGGATGGCAAGGGCAGGTGTCTGGACCCATCAGCTGGGGCAAGCATAGGGTTTCTGCAGCTGGGCCCAGCATGGTGCTCAATTCTGGGGGTGAGCCATCCTTCCTAGAGCCTGGTTTGCTGACACTGCGCTTGCTCCTGTTGCTGGTGAGAAGCCTTGTCACTGCCCAGCCCCAGAGCTGCCTTTACTCTCCCCACAAAGCCCATTCCAAGGGGTGGTGGGGAGCTGAGTTGCAGCTGAGAAGCCACATCGGATGTGAGACCTCATTGGTGCCTAGCATCCTCGTTGAGCTCCCCTCTTGGCAGAGCGGTGCTGAAAGAGGCAATTGGTCCTGCACAGCATCCGCTGCTGCTGCTGATGTATGTGACAGGCGCGGGGGTTGCCAGGAGACAGCATCCTCCTCCTCGGGCTCTGCGCAGCCAACGCGGCTCTGCACTGGTGACGTAATGCTCCTCCGGCACCGCTCATTGCTGCCCTGCCCTGTCCCTCCCCACCAGCGATGGAGGGGAGAACGCAAAAGCCTTTACAGAGAGTCCTGTGGCCTTCCTCCATCTGCCTCGTGCTCCCTCCCCTCCTACGGGTGTAGCGAGTGAGGGTTTGCAGACATCAGCTTCAGCGTCAGCACCGAAAGTCCCTTCCCATCATGGGTCACCAGCCGCATCTTCCTATGTGCCAGGTCCATCCCAGACCCCCCGCTCGGGCTTCGCCTACGTGCAAACAGTCCACGGCAAGACCTGAGAAGGTCTTCATCGGATACGGTGGGGAGAGGGAGGGGCAGCTGGCCACTCACACACACAGCGGCTCGTTGAATAAATATCTGGCTACAAATTGTCTGGTGATCTAATAAAAAAGATATTACCTCCCTCTACAAACCTAGTTTCAAATTATTCCTTCTGCTCTGTTCAGTAGCCTACTGGGAGATCACTGGCAGGTTAATTTGCTATTGAACGGGTCCCAACTGGAATTAGCACTCCAGCCTGCCTCTGGTTCCACTTGACAGTTAATGAAAGTCGCCGTTATTCACTCCTGGCTCTGAACTTTATGCACTGCACCGTGTTTCATGGGTGTGAAAGAGCTGACCAGGACATTTTTCTTTGGACTCGCAAGGTATTCAATGCTTGCAAGACCCAAAAGGTGCCGAGGTAGAAAATAAGCTGCCATTTGTGTGCTTTGACATGAGAACTTGGTGTGTTCCTAACAGAAGTGGCCTTTATCTGGGGACTGTCATTTTGATTATTTTATGTCTGTGCAGTGCCCCAGAGGTGTGCATAGAAAATGAAAACAGATAAAGAGCCTGAACAAGGCAGAGCTCTGCCAGAGGCCCTAATAAACCAGCAGGCTGGGCTAATGGGGGGAGACCAGCTTGGCGGGGGGAGGTGGGGGCGTGGGTGGGGGCGGTTTAAAACAATCCGTCCTGCAAGCCGACGCTGCTGCCTGCTCTGCGGCGGTGGAAGGCAGCATGGAGGGCGGCAGGTCCGGTCCGCGGAGCTGGGAGATGAGCCTTGTGAATGCCACTGGGGAGGGGTGACAACTCTCTTCTGCTCACACCCAGCTCTCCTCCCCAGCACCAACTGGGCTGAGCTCTCTCCATGTTGATGAGGACGTGGGTGCCCTCTGTGCCTGTAGTGTTTGTAGAGGGTATGGCCAGGGACTGTGTATGCACTGCTGCGCAGACCACCTTCAGCTGTGCTGGGCTCTCCTACCACAGCTTCTGCTCAGAGATCTCCAGGACAGACAGCTGACTTGGACAAACTCCCTGCAGGCATGATGGCAACATCCCATGGAGCCATGTTGCCGAAGTCAAGGTCTGTAACAACAAAAACCCAGCACAGAATGCAAGCTTTGCAGTTGCTTATCCATCCATCCCACCCCACCTTCTTCACACCACCACGTTCTCCATCACCCTTCCTTCATCCGATACACACTTTCTGCAGACCTCCTTGACCTGCCAGCCATGGGCCAGAAGCTTCCCTTGCAGCCTGGACATGGTTTGGTTGGGGCTCAGTCCCATCCCCTGCCCCTGAAAACCCATCACGAACAGCAGGAAGAACTGAGTCAGCAGCTCTGGATTCCTCTTCCCCTCTGACACCCCAAAGTCCCCTAAGTAATTTCCTTCTCCCTCAGCGTTTGCACCCTTCAGGCACTCAGAGACAGTTATCCGGCTCCTGCCTGCATGATTGATCGGCAAAGCTAGACAGATTTAGTTCATTTAATCTGCCTCCTAAATCCCATCCTTCAGCCCCTTCATCATTTTCCTTGTGTCTCTCTATTGTGTCTGTATCTCCTCGGGACAGCAGTGCCTCCAGCTGTGCCCAGGCACATGAGCTGCAGGTGGGGGCTGCTGGTGCCAGCATGACGCTCAGCAGCCCTCGTGGGACACCCAACCGCTGCGTCGGGGCACTCCATGTTCCTGGGCTGTCCCTGAGGGTGCTGTCCCAGGAACCCAGGATCCCTGAAGATGCTTGGGGGCACCTTGCCTGCCAGGCACCATTTCTCTCTGATTATCCCCCCTGCCTGTAGGACACTCCTTTGCAAACGCTGCTCCAAGCGCAGGACCCTCCGATGTGATGGGCAATGCTCTTGTCACACCTCTCTTATCGCTTCGTCCTTGTCCGGTGTTGCCGAAAAGAGCTGCTGAAGCTGGCAGCACCAGGGCAAGAAGAGGAGGTGTGGGGCATGGCTGCAGTCACTCAACTTTCCATGCTGGCCCCCGCTGTGCTGCAGCATCCCCTCCAAGCACCAGGCACTGGAGAGCTTCTTCTGGGCAGACCCAGGGCTCTGCTCCTGCAAGGATTTGCTGCTGCTGAGTTTTCTCTCTGCAAAATTTAGGCCAAAATCTCTGCGCTGGGCTAAACCCAGTGATGTTTGTCATACTTGTATAGAAAATGACAGTGAGGATGTGTGACTGATGCAGCAAGTCTTGCCTGATCCTGCAGAGACCAAGACTCCCAGGTCAGGGAGCAGGAACCTGCCCTGCCCTTCTGGGTCAGGGCTTTGGGGGCCCTTCTCCCATTCCTGTGCAATCAGACGTTTGTCCAGATGACCTAGAAATCACCGTTTCCATCCCAGAGTCATCCAACAGATGCACCTACAATTGCTGTTTCTACCTCTCTATTTGATTAGGACCTTCCTCTGGCTGCCTGTGACTCTCCAGATTCCCCATGAGAGCTGTCGGTGCATTTCCAGCACCAGAAGCCCCGCGTGGCTCCATCTGAAGCAGCAGGACCGTAGCTGCTGCTGAGTTCCCCAGAGCTGGCCGCTCTGCAGGCAGGAACTTGGAGAGCAGAAAATGCACCTCCCCGATTACCAGGG
Source organism: Bucorvus abyssinicus (assembly GCA_009769605.1). Lineage (NCBI taxonomy): Eukaryota > Metazoa > Chordata > Aves > Bucerotiformes > Bucorvidae > Bucorvus > Bucorvus abyssinicus. The sequence goes on along the minus strand of CM020041.1, from coordinate 18,789,523 downwards.
GTGGGTTTTGCACCTGCTCCCTGATTGCTGGCACAAAAGACTGTGTGGGGAGAGGGCAGGAGTGCTGGGGGTAAGTCCTGGGGGCAGAAACAAGTGCAAAGCCTGCAGACACCGTGGGTCGTGTGCCTGGTTCCCCTCTGCCCCCGTGGTCCCCCTGGACGCTGCCGTAATTTTGTTATTTTCCAGAAGTCTCCCTGGCTATCGGCTCTATTGTTGGATTGAAGATGGAGCCGTAAAGTTATCGCTGATGGGATCACCATCTTTTCATGAAGGCTGGTGTACTTCCTTTTTCCAAATCCTCTGGTAATTTCCTGCTTCTCTGTAACTTAAACAACTCTATTGTCGGTCCCTGCTTTATTTCATAAGCTCAGTCCCACCCCGTTCCCTGCTGCATGCCCCCAGCCCTGCTGAGCCACACAGGTTCACCCTGCCTTTGCTCAAGAATTACATTTGACAACTTGACAAGGTTTTCTTTGTTTTCTTGCTGTCTGCAGATGCTCTTTAGCTTTTCTTTTCTTTAGCTTTTCTTTTCTTTTCTTTTTTTTTTTTTTTTTTTTTTTGGTTAAAGGCAGATTTTAGAAGGCTGTGCAGCCGTTCAGCCTTTTGAGAGTCATCATTAATTTAATGTTCTTCCTAATTTATTAATGGCTCCTACTTTCTCTCCAGTATTTGAGGCTCCCCTGGTATATTTGTAAAAACCATCTTATTGCCCTTAACCTCTTTGGCAGCATTGGTTCACTCTGCCTTTCCTCCCCATCTCCAGCAGGTTGAAGGCAGTCACAGTCCTCCCTGTCTCCAAGACAGTCACGTCCCATCCCATCAGATCTCCCAGCAGCTTTGCTGCCTGCTCTTTATGTTCTTCTTGTTAGGTGACTTGCTGGAAGCTGTCCCCTCGTTGAGGGAATATGACTGTCTCTCCCCATGCCATCCCAAAACATAACACCCTTTCCTCCTCACATCTCTTGCCAGCAGACAGGAGCAGGGAGCATAATGCAGGGTCCGTAGCTTGCTGGTTTATTAATTACAGCCCAGAAAAGGTGCATCCCTCCCCGAGCTGGTAAGGCAGCCCTAGACTTTGAGAGGAAATCTCGCCTAATCAGCTGTACTCGGCAGGCAAGACCTGGAGCTGCCAGCGCACACCAGCTAACACATGATAAATGGGGTGAACTGATAAGCAAACATCACGTAAAGAGTAGGAGGAAAGTGCCAAAACTGACCTGCAACAGTAAATACATTCGGCTCAATCCATCACTGGTTGAAGTCCCCTGTACGGCACAAGTTCCCAGTGGCTGCAAATCCCTTTGAAGTGCTCCAGAGGAGCTCCCGAAAGCTGCCCATCAAGTAAAACATGGTAATAACTGATCCACTGGTGACCAAGCTTGTAGGAACTGTGTCTTGCCAAAGAGCTGCCTGGGAGAAGGGTGGGTGGCATCTGCCGGGGGCAGCTTCTGCTGAAAAGAAACTTGGATCAGACTGGGAGGTCCCACTGCTGGGGACTGGGCCAGTCCAGGTCCCAGGAGTATTCCAACCTCTCAGCTCTGCCCTAATGATGCCTGCACCTGCATCCCCACCACCCTTCTCACCGCTGATGGGGCTCTGCACCGACATCCCCAGCTGCAAAGGCACCCATGGCTGGGAAGAAGCTGTTATCCCATGGAGGCAGCCCCTTACATCTGCCCCATGCGGCCTCAGAGACCACAAGGGAAGGAAAGGAGTTGTATTTTTACAGGAAATGCTGAGGATGTGACTGTTCTTTTTTCCATCAGTTGCAAATGAAACAGACCCATCAAAGTCTCTTTTTTTTTTTCTAGAAATGAAGTTCTGGAAGCATTTCTTCTGGATCAGTCCAAATGTTCAGTGTCAACAAAGCCAAAATACGTCATTGCAATTTGGACTTTTTCAAACAGAAGTAGAAAGAACACTTAAATTAAATTTGTTCCTAAATGTCATTTTGAACAAAGAGAGAAATTTCTCAGCCTGGAACTGTTGAAACAGACATTTTGATAGCACCAGAATAGTTAATCCTATTAAAATAAAATATGATGGGTATAGACACATTTTATTCCATTTTTTTGATTTGAGCAAAACCGTCATAAAAGATAAAATCCCAAAATTTCTAGGAGAGCCGTTTAGCACCGTGTGCTCCAAGCAAGGTGTCGGGACCCCTGTGCTATGCTGGAGGCATTTGGGGCTGTAACTGTGACTGGGTCAGGAGGGGGTAAGCAGCTATGGGGCTCCACCACCCCACCTCCTGCAGGATGGTGTGTCGGGAGGTTCCAGCTTGCCCATGGTGTCTTAGGTGCACCCACAGTATCATCCCATGGGTGCAGCAGCTCTGTGTGACCTCATGGGTGAAGAATCCCTGCAATAATCGAACCAGAAAAAGTCCCTTTTTGGGACACATCATGAAGCGCTGAATTGTTCGGCAAGAAATATTTTACTCAGAGCACTTTGGATCTGCCAGGTTTTCACCAGCACTGCAGCTAAATTCCTTCCCATGCCCGTAGCCTGGCCCAAACAGGGGCACCCTGAAAGTTTCGCCCCGAAGCTGCCTCTCTACGACAACTCTAGTCTTGTAGGACCGATGAACTTCTGTGTCAGTTCATTTCAGAGCAAAATCACATTAGGAGAAAAAAAAACATTACCATGAACTGGAACTGTCAAAGCAAAATTGTGTTCCCAGATTGCTAGAAATGAGCAAAATGGAGTCTGGTTGGCAGCAGCTGCGGCTCCTCCGCCCTGTTGCTTGCTCAGGATTGTTTTTGGTCTCTCTCTGCGATGCAGCTGTCCTTCCCCATGTGCAGCACCCATTCCCCTGGCGTGGCAGGTGCTAGGGACCTGTCTTCCCCTCCGGGACTGCTCCCTGGGTTTGAGCCACCTTGCCACCAGCTCTTCTCTTCAACCCTCGGTGGGCTCAGCCACCCTCAAAGCACTCCCAGCTCTGGAGCACTAAAAATCCCCCTCTCCAGCTACCATGTCTCTCTCTCTTCCCAGGTTTTCTGTCTATTGACCAAAACGTTACTTTAAATGTCTTTGGGGCTTTTTTCACTCCAAGTTGTGCGGTATTTAGCCAACGTGTTTTGACTGCAGCGATGGGATTTTTCATCTAAATTGCAAGCAGCTGTAAAATGCAGACCCTGCCTAAAAGGGAGCCAAGACTGCGTACCCGCCACCCCCACAGACAGCAGAGCAGGAGCACGGTGCCTCCCTGCCCACTGATTGCTGCCGGGAGCTGCCTGCAATTCCCTGCCCCACGCTGGTGACGGCACCATCCGTCCTGCAGCAGCCAGGATCCTGGTCAGAAGCCAGACAGGAGCCTGTCTCCCACATGAGCCATTGTAATTTCATTACTGGCCATCGATGCACTTGCAGATCCCCTGCTATGCTTGAGAAGCTGAATAGACCCCAGTTCCCGTTCCCAGAGCATCCTCCGGAAAGGAAAACAGCAGAGGGATGAACGCAGGCACTGAGGGGCTGAGAGCGAAGACCCTCTCTTGCACATAGCCCACTGCAACACACAGCATCTCTTATTTCCATAACAAGCGGCAGAGGTGGCTTGGGCAGCATGAGGGCATCTTGGCTTCCTCCAGCTCCCAGAGCTCCTCCTGAGCAGGGCTGAGCGACAGGCGTCTGGCTGCGGTGTGGACCAGGGCCAGGACGGACATGTCAGTGTATTCATTCACTTTTTTTCAGATGGATAAAAGCAGAAATCAACAGCACTTGGACTGGAATGCCCTGTGGTTGCCTGACAGCAGAAGTCAGCCTCAGATACGGTCGCACAAACGCTGAGCAGACAATGAGAAGGTCTAATTATAGAGAGGAGAAAAACAGCCATCTAACCAGGCAAAGATTTGTATTTCTACCGGCAGACTTGGAGTGGAAGGCAGGAGCTCAAAAGAAACAGGAAAACGCTGCTCTGGGCTTACTCACGGTTCATTTGACCCCAAGGAACAAATGTCCTCCGCTCCTAGAGTGAACACACATGGTGATGACAAGCAGGTGTCACATCGGTCCACCTGGTTGCTGGCAGGTACCTGCGTCACCAGCCGTGCCTCCAGCCCTCCCCTCCCCTGGCACAGGCAGCTAGATGCTGTTTCATTGCCTCCTAACCCACAAATCAGTATTTAACACTGTGGAAACACATTCTTCTCTGCAGGACGGGCTCTAAAGGCTTTAGAGGACTCACTCCCAGCTCCTGCACGTTCTCAGCTTCACCCCTGCTGCAAACCTGCTTCTCCAGCACTTGCTGGTCCATCAAGGCAGGTTGCTTCACTGAACCCTATTTCTTCTCAAGTGCTTGGGGATATATAGCAAGTAACGAAGGTGGTATTGCACGGGATTGACTTCCCAGCCAGGCTTCGAGGATCTCAAATCGGGTTTCTGGATACTATCATCACAGCAATAATATGGATGTATCAGGAGAGAGCACTACACCTGCAGCAGCAGCTGGGGTCACCTCGTGGAGGATACAGGGCAGTGGGTGCCCGAGGAGCTGCAGGAGTGAGCAAGGATGCCACATGCCCTCAGCACCAGGGGTCAGAAGCACCTTGCACCCATTGCCAAACTGTCCCTGGTGCAAACAGCACGAGGAGCAGAGCTGGCGGCTGCCGCAAACTGCAGGGCAAGTTGCTGGGAGATGCTTGTCTGCAATCAGTTTGGGGGTCAGGATCTGTGAGGATGCTGCTGACATCCCTGTGGCACAGGGTGATGAGCTACATTGCTGAGCTGGAAGCTCATAGGGACAGCTTAGAGACTGGATGAGTCTCACCGGGTACCTGGAGCTCCTCTTCCAGTGGATGTTCATCTCCCAGGACCAAACTGGATCCCCCTGCTGTTTTGAAAACACTTCTCTCTGCCATGTGCTTGCTCTGGCTGCTCCCATGAGCAGAGCCCAGGCTTTTTTCTGACCAAGGATGATAGTAGTTGAGTTCACTCTCTGCTCACAGGTACAGGAGTGGGGCTGTGTTTTCAGCCCTAAAACGTGCTTCAGAGAAGGAGAGACCCTTGTAGGAAGAGATGAATGAGAGTTGCCTCGTGGCTTTTCTTGAGGAGTTCAGCTGGAGGTGGCAGCATCAGCAGCTATCTTCTGCCCAGGGAAAGCGGTCATTCCTCCAACCTGCCATGAGGCACCCCATCCCCTTCAGGCCTCCCAAGAGCCATGAGCACCTGCGATGTTCTCTCAGCAGTTTCCTCTCCAAGCATCCCGTGGCCAGGCTCGCGTCCCACCCAGGCAGCCGCCTTGCCGCGCTGCAGAAGTGCTGTGTCACCACGGGATGACTGGCAGTCCCTGTCACCAGCCTGACACAGATGCACAGGCTTTCTCCAAGAGGTGACGTCCGCAAGGTCTCGAACAAGGAGCTGCTGCTGCTGCCAGTGCTGCAGAGCTGGTCCAAGCAGAGTGATGAAGTGGAAGCAGAAACAGCTGGTGCCAGTGCCGGGACATGCCGTGCTCAGCCAGTGGAGTGTGCATCCTGCCAGCCCGACTGAATTTCCCGAGCTGTCAGGTCAGATGGAGAAGTGTCAGGTTGGATGGAGAAGTGCCACGTCAACCTCATTAGGTCACGTCGTGGGGGGAACACTGCACGTCCGCAGCAGCATGCGCATCTCTCACCAGCTGCAGAGCCCCGTGGGCTTTGGGAGGCCAAAAGCAGTGACATCCTGAAGGGAGGCAGCGCTGCGGCTTGGCACAGGGAAGGGGCTTGGTGACAGCTGGGCTTCACACCTACATGGGTCCACTGGTGTTTTATCACCCCTTGGTAGAAGCCAAGACACATGTGCTCTCAATGGGCGGCTGTGGAGGTTTATCCACTGCCAACACTGAGACTGGGCCACCACGTCACACAGCGGCTTGTCTTGCCAGGTTTGGAGAAGGATCCAAGTGTGTGTCAGGTGACATATTTTCATAGATGCCCTTTTCCCCCGGTTTGATGCCAAACCTCTGGGCAGCAGGCAGGGAAAAGAGCAGTGAGACACGAGGGCAACAGCACTGTACCAGCTGAAGCTTGCCAACCTGAAGTAAGATGTGCAGCAGCTCTGCATGATCACACAGCCGGAGATCTCAGAGGGGTCCCAGACCCCTTGCAGTGTTTACACCAGTGCACAAACCATTCATTACACTTTGTTGTGACTTTTCACCCCCTGCTGCTCGCAGGTTATTCCAGGACTCATGGCTTGGTCAAACCTATTTTCCCTCATGCCAGTGTCAGCCATTATCTCAAAGGATTCTCCTCTGTCACACTCCCCGGAACATTTTTGGAGAGTGGGCTGTCCTCTAAGCCATGCTGATGAGCAGGTGGGCCAAATCCTTCCAAAGACGGGAAGGGGGCCACCGTAGGAGAGCCTTGGTGTGAACAGGCCTGGCAAGACTGTTCCTGATGAGGCCTTACTAACGCACCATCTGCAGTGCTGGTGAGTTTCTCCTTCCAGGAGACATCGCAGCTCAGCTCACACACACGGTTTTCGCTGCTGAACCGAATTGGCAGTTACGGCCCTTCGGTGACTGTCTCCCCCAGCAATCTCCTTGTGTTTTTCATTTACTTGCAGCTAGAGCTGAAGTTCCTGCATCAGTTCCTAAGCACCTGACCTCACATTTGTACTATTGGATTTCCTTCCAGGTCTCTTACTGCAGTCTTTAAGGTCACCCAATCGCTTCTGTTTGATATTCCACTGCTGCCATGCTTTGGCTTCCTCCTCTGAATCCTCAGCAGGTTTTATCAGCAGTCTCCTACCTTTTGTGCAAAGATCATTAGTGGAAATATTAAGCAAAATCAGACCCCAAATGGATCTTTGAGAAACTCCATTAGGAGCCTGCCTGCAGCTTAGTGCTTGCTGCTTTAACACTATCCATTGCTGCCTCCCCTCCAGCCATTTCCCATCTTACCCTTGTTCCTTATCATTTCTCCATTAATCCCCATCTTCACCAGTTTAATTAATAATTCCTCATGTGCATTACATCAAATGCTTGACTGAGGTTCAGGGAGATGAGATCTACCTCAGTTCTTTTGTCTGAGAAAGCAGATACCTTCTTAAAGAAAGCCAACCTGCCACAGTGTGCCTTTGGTAAATCCATGTGGTATTTAATCCAGTTTTCTATTTACTTCAATGCTTTTAATTACAATTTCCTTTAAAGTCTATTCTAAAGCCTGGCCTATTGCTCAGGTCAGGTCTCAAGCTGTTTTTCCTCCAGATCCTCTTTTTTCCTGTTTCCGTCCAGCCAGCACTTCAGCCCAGTGAAAGACTCCTGCGGGCATGAGCACTGATGAGGTCTGGAAGAGAGTTATTGGAAATGCAGCCTGGGCAAAGTCAGACAGCTTGGAGAAGACTGCCAGCTGTGACCCACAGCCAGCTGCGACCCACAGCCAGCTGCCCGTGGTGTCCTGATCTGCAGTGGGAGCTGAAAACGTTACTGGGAGGGATTGATGCCTGGTAGAAGCAGACAATCAAAGCTCAGAGCAAGTCTGGTCTAGGACAGGGAGTCACGATGCCCACACACCCACTGCAAGAAAGTATCTAAACCTTCCCAGGAGAGAGCCTCCTGTCCAGGGTTGGTTCCCCACCATGTGATGTTTGGGTATCAGGGTCTCCATACAGGGGAGCTGGGGAGCTCAGAGTCCAGGTCAGCACGTGTCTCCAGAGGTGAAGGTGCCAGTTAGTGCTGCTGTGTGCAAGGATCATGTATCTGCAGACGTGTTTCTGTTCTAGAGGGCACCAGAAGTCTTTGGGCTTCATGGCATCAAGCTTGGCATGTTGGACAGGGTCAGTCATTAGATGACACCAGGGTAAGGCTGGAAGGACCTACATCATCTCCACATCTGATTTCAACACCCAGGGAGAAGAATTTAAAAAAAGAAGAATGGATGGGCATCCAGGAGAGAGAAAGTGTGGACAGTTGTAAGGGGAGCACCCAGGTAGACCCCTGCTGAGGAAAGCCGTGTGTCTAACCCAGCCCAGAGACCTGCAGAGGTTGGAGAGGAGACATTGTTAGCAATATCCTGAGAGGAGGAACCTAAGGGAGGAGGGACCAGGGCAAGTTGTGCAGCACATCAGACAGGACACTGTGAGATTACCTACCCTCCTTTCCTGTTGAGACTCCTGGCCTGAACCCTGTTCCAAGCCTCCCACCTGCTGGAAACTGGTGCCGGGATGTGCTGTGCCCACAGAATTCTTCTCATTAAAAGCAGGTAATGCTGTTCTGCCCTTTGTGTTGGCATTTCATGAGGCTGTTGAGCTCCTTCGCTTGGGGGATACTTCCCTGCTTGTGGACTTCCGGCTGCTCACCGGAGTCGCTGGCCCTGCAGCAGACTTCTCCTGGCTCACCTCATGTATAAACCATGGGACTGGCCATAATATTTAACCCAGAAAAGTGATGGATGAAAGGCATGTGATCGCCCTCTATAAATATTTTGGGGAGAAAGAGAGGGAGGGAAAGGTAAACATCAGCACCACAGCTTGTTATTTAAACTATAGGCCAGTGTTGGCACAAGAGCAAATGGGATAAACTATTCATGAATGTATTTTGAGTAGAAATTGGAAAAACTGCTGAAGCCATCAGAAGATCAGGGCGGCTGTGGGGAAGCCTCCCAAGAGAAGCAGGGAGGGGCTGGCTCAGCGCCTTTTTGCTGTTTATGTAACAGACCCTCAGAGCGTTTTGGGTTGTGCAGGTCACCCTGCTCCCAGGGGCAAGGAGGGAGGGTCCCACACCCCAGGGGGCCACACGGGAGGAGCTGCACCATGCCCAGTTGCCTCCCCATCCCTCTGCCTTTCTCAGATGCCATCACTACCTCAGGAGTCTTGTGCCGTGCCTTGCTGTGGGGCTCAAAGCTTTCCTCTGAAGAGGTGGGAAAAGACTTGTGGGGACCAGCACCCCTGGAATTACCATGTCTGAACAAAGCACTTTCCTTTATTTATCCAGCTCTTGATTTTCTTTGCTTAAGAAAAGAGAAATTTTTCTTTCTTATTAGCAACAACTAGAAACCACTTCCCTCTAAGCTGGGCCCTCTGTTCAATTGGGACAAGCAAAATTATTTTAAATTCCTCAACTCTTTGCTGGGAAAGAGTCCCCTGAAATGCAAGTGGGTGAAATAGTGAGGGACAGAGGTGGTGGTCGCTTTGTGGGAGAGGAGACAGGCTGGAGCCACCAGCGCTCTTGCCCAGGAGGGACAGAAATAACTCCCTAGGAGCTGTTTGGGTTTGGTACGAGGCACTGTGGTGATGGTGATGGGTGAGGAGAGAACACGGCTGCTCCACATGGCATGGCATGACTATGAAGGACCCCATGTGACTGGAGGTGGGTCTCACACCACCACTGTGCCCAGATACACCAGTGTCCCCACACAAGGACAGGGATGAGATGGCAGATCTGGCTCTTTCCAAACACAAGTCACCTGACAGTGCCATAGACACAGGGGGTGCAAAACCATGTCCCTGTATGCTCCTGCCTGAGCTTCACGTGGAATACATGTTATCATCTCTTGGTAGGTCCCAGTGTTGCATGAGGTCATCAAAGGTCTGCAGCAACAGCTACAACAAGCTCTTTGCCCATAAGATGCTCTCCAGACTGGATACCCTCAGAGAGCTCCCTGTCCTCCCCCACTGCAGAACCGTGCCTGCCCCTGTTCCTCAATCCCCTCATCCTTGTCCCCGCACTCTCTTGTTCTCTTTTCCTGGGAAGCTGGCACAGCTGGGAGAGATGCCACTCTGCTAGGGCTGCTCTGAGCTTGCTCCTTACCTTCTGCAGATGGATCCGTGGAGAGGTTCCAGTGATCCTCCTCCCAGCTCCCAGCACGCTTGACTCTCGAGATCTTTATGCAGGATACAACCGACAGGACATCTCCCAGCTTTGGAGAACCCTGTCCTGAGCCGACAGAAGTGCCTGTGAACCAGGAACAAACTAAAAGATTGTGTTTGTATTTATGGGGTTTTTTCAGCAACATATGTTTAGTAGCAGATGCTTCCTATGGGAACGTGACCAAAGACGGGACGCCTTTGCCTGACCCTCTTTCCACACTGTGCAGACCCAAGGGGAAAATGGAAAGCAAACATTTGCTTTCAGAGGTTCAGGAAGCTGCATCTCCACCCTGCCAGCCCCTTCGCACTGCTCAGAAAGCCTCTCTGTGTTTGCAAAGATCTGTGCTTACCATCCCCGGTGTATAAACAACTGTGTCCTCTTGCCAGCCTGCATTTATCTCGTAGCAAAACTCAGATGCAGATTATATACAAATGAGGTGCAGCCTAGGAGTTTCTGGTTCGTTCCCAAAGCAGCCTGAAGTGCTGAAAACATTGCACATCTTTGAACTAGGGAATGAGGGAGTCAGAGGAGTTCCTGGAGCTTCCCCAGAGTCTGGATTTTGGACACCTATTACTTACGTGTGCTCTCCAGATACTAAGAATTTGCCAGCTCTTCCTAACAGAAGACTGAAGATACCTTTTAACTGGACCAGGCCCTGGCCCCTGAAGCCCAGCATCACGGGGAGCTCCAAAGCAGAGGGTGCTCATGGGGAGCAGCTCCTCCCCGGTCCAGGAGCACATCTGGTTTCCCCCTTCCCACATGGATCCTCCTCCATTTCTCCTTCTCCTCGCCCCTATTGTGTTTAAACAGAGAAGGTGGAGACACAGTATGTACCAGTACGGGGGACCGGAGGAGCGGTACAGAGGGGGAAATTTCAGCCTCCATGTCCAGATCCCAGACAGCCTCTTGGTCATCTCTGGAGTTTGTCCAGATGACTCGGTTGTCTCTGGAGTTTTCAGCCATGTGCTGGGGCCAAACCACATGCTCCTGGCTAAAGACACAGAGCTCCTCTGCAACGCGGTTGGTAAAACATGTCAGAGCAGCACGTAACCTGTTAGAGTCATCAGTCTAGTTCTGTCTTTCCCTGCGAGCAACGCCTGGATCTCCTACCACACACACGTGCTATGGCTCACCGGCTGCAGGAGCAAATCTGCTGGAAAGAAAAAAGGGATTCTCTGATTCTGCCAGTGCTGCAGTGACATCAGCTCCAGGGCAGGGCCTCCAGCAGCGAGCTGCAGCCGTGAGAAACGCTGAGTGGACCGTTCGTGCCGAGAACATCTCCTCCCTCGGCAAAAGGAGCCCAGCTTTTGTCACTTCCCATTCCTCAGCTTTCAAAAACTGGACGGCCAACTTTGCGGTCTCCAGCCTTCTCCTACTGACTCCTTCATGCTCCTCATCACCACCTCCAAACAGGAAACAGTGCTTTCATGCAGCTGAAGCAGCAGGCGGTGTCAGCAGGTCTTGTCCCCCCATCCAAGCACCCCTGTGCACAACCCTGGCTCTTGAAGATTTTCTTCAGATAGTGCCATTGTCCAGTGTACAAGGCAAGCACCAGGAGCAAGGTTTGCCACCCTCAAAGAGCTCTTCTGTGGAGCTCCTCAGCGTTAGATGAAAATGCTGCAGCTTGTCCGCTTAGCTGTGACAGAGCTCCTCAGGCAGGTAAACCCTGTCGGCACCTTCAGGCAGGAGGGCCACCGGGAGAGGGGACAGTTTGAGATCGCACCAAGCCCCTCCCGCAGAAGCAAATCATGGGCAGAGCTGTGGTCTCCGTGGTTTGGGTGCGTTTGCTTGGTTGGTTTGCGTTTCCTATGGTGCAGTTTCCTGGGATAGCTTCATCTGGGCAAGGAGTTTTGCTGGTATAACGTGGTGGTACATGTATCCCAGCAAGGCGCTTCTGTTAAAATCCCTGAAGAGGAAACTAGGAGCCTGACTGTGATGCTCACCTCAGTTCAGTGGCAGCAGGCAGCTGCCTGCTCCTACAACCTTTTCCGTGTACCTTTGTCTTCCTGTTTTTCGCTGATGAATTATGATCAACTAAACCATACAGCCTTACAGCTCAATGTGGCAGGTATCTGCTGTCTGACCAAAGGGCACGGTTTCACTAAAGTTTCAGAGACAGCAGGGGAAAATGGCTAGATCTGTGGGCCTGGGGAAGAAAGGAGCCTCCTTCGCCACAAGAACAAGCTTGTAGAACCACAGATGCATTTGAGCTGGCACCCTGATTCATAGGAAGGATCCCACGGCAGCAACCGACTCCCAGGAGAGAGGACAGATTTCTCAGCTCAGGTCCCGGAGACAGATTTTGGAAAGAAAACTCCCCTGGGATGACTGTCACAGCCTATCTGTGACATCTAAGTCCGCCGGCTTGCAGAGAGCAGCTGAGGAGCCTTGCAGCTTCATGGCTGGAAATAGCAATGCTGCCAGGAGGCAACAGCCATGCCTCAGAGAGGGACGGTGCAACGGGCTCCTCTGGCTCCATGCCACTACCTGGTCCTCCATCCCAGGAGGCTACCAGCATGTCCTCACAAGCTCCAGAGGTTTTTGCTTCTTCTCCTTTGGCAGATACTCTTAAAACCCACAGTCCACTTAAAGAAGTGCAGATTATCATCACAGAGAGGAGTACCTACAATCCTGGCTTCAGGTTTCGTGATTGTAATTAGCACAAATGTACTTGCACGAGCTGTTTTAGATAGACTTTCCTCACGACAATCTGTCAAACGCTGAACATAAAGTCCTCCAAACCACTTAAGCTGATGCCAGCACAGACACCCTCTATCTGTAGAATTGCCTGTGATTTGGATCTGAGGTTTTAAGGTGCTCCAGAGTCACTTTCCTTTGCTCCTTCGCATCAGCCCAGAACTTCAATCTCACAGACACCTTTGCCTGTTGTGCTCCATATCGCTCCCATCTGCCTTGTCAACCATGTAACTTGGTCTTGCTGGGGTGGACTTAGTTCTCAGAAGTGGCACAAATGTCTTCAGAGTTTCTTACATGGAAATGCCTTGGGCATATTTATCTCATCAATCTAAACAGTTGATTTTTTAAATACTACCTGTCAGCAACTGCAGGAATGTTTGTGTTGGAGGCGTAGCCCCCTCACAGGGCAGCCAGCTCTGAGATGACAGGAGCGAGCTGTTCAGGGTGACAAGCATTCTGGGTCATGAGAGGTGAAGGACAGTGTGAGGAGCTGTAATGTGTTGGACCCAGGCTGGCCTGCTTCTGCAGACTGACTTTATAGGCTTGCTCTGCTTTCCAGAGCCTCCAAAGCCACCAGAAACTCCCCAGGCCAAGCAATTTGCCCATCTTCCTGCAGAAGCTGACAATCTCAAGTCCGAAAGACATTCAAAAAGATACCCGCATTTAGAGGGATAGCAAAAGATGCCTTTCTGCCTCAAATTCTCCGTAATTTGGAGGTCAGAGTATTTGCACTTCCCTTCAAACCTGTTGTCTGCTTTACGTCACAGACTGCAAACCCAACGTGTCCAGCAGACCCACCTAGTCACTTCCCGTGGGCAGGACACCACAGGCAGTGCCCTCACTGGTGGGTTGAAGCCTTCCCAGGGGTACTGCAGCCTGGAGCTCACCAAGTCCTACCAGGTCCTGCTCTGCTTCTTGCAGAGGATCTGTCAGCAACAGGACATGGGCTGAGGAGCTCCCTTGGCTCATAATCAGCCATATGCGGATGGAAATCAGATTTGTGCAGGTCTGAAGTGGAGTCCGCACTGTGAAGAGTTTGCATAACCTCTTGGGCAGGGCTGAAAACTGGCTAGCTGCCACAGGGGATTTTACTATCCAAGGACACATTTTGGGAAGTCCCACAGAAGCCCAGCAGGGACCGTATCACCCCATTCAGTCTGGGAGCTTCCCATGCTCCCTCAGGCCCTGGAGAGCTGCATTTTGAGGCTATACGTGAGAGATGCTCCAGCACACAGATCTGTGTCCACCTGCCAGCACTCCCTCCAACACACCTCATCCCTGTCTGGGGTAGGTCATCTGTGCAGCCCTCTAGAAGTCCTGCTGCTCTTACAAATCCCTGCTAGAAAAGGAGTCCATCAGGCACCCTGGGAAATGTCTGAGGCTGGTTTCCTTTTCATTTTCAAAATGCTGACAACTACTCTTTGTCCCTGGATGGTTTTTTTGCTTTGGGCTTTTCTCTCAGCTCTTGTGAAACTGAATCATTTTGTGACCAGACAGGAACCTGGACCTGCTGTGAGCCTACAAACACAGCAGCAGCTAATACGGCCGCTGCAGCTCTTGGCTCCCACGTGTGTCCCCACTGCGTGTCACTGGTGCTGGAGTGCCTGGAGGTGGGACAGCCTGCTCGTGACAGGGGTGGTCACCTGCCAACCAGGTGTTCCCATCATCCATATGTTGAATTTGCCATGATGAAGTATGGGGCAGTTCCTAGCTCTCCCCCACCTCACCATCTCTTCCCTGTAGCGTCAAGGGTGCTGTTTTACTGCACACTCTGCCTCATCACTGTCTTGCCCAAGCTTCCCCTTGCTCTTCATCCCAGCCCTTGGTGCTTCTCACATGTCCACTCTCATCACCGTTACCCACAAGCAGCCAGCTGGGGCTCCCAGGCACTTCCCAAGTACCCTGACACACACAGTGGCCAAGCTCCCACCCCTGTTGTCCAGCTGCTCAGATCTAAGGGAAGACCATGGGGCCACTGCCCACATTACTGGTCTTTGCTCTCTTCCCTCAGCGCCTGCCCATTTCCCAAGCAGGGCAATGCCTGGCCTTGATGTTTGTGACACTCTGGCCTGGCTCACTTTGCATTAATAACACTCATTTCACAGTGCCAGGATTTCACTGAACCCTTTTCCTTATTTTTCACATAATTGCCAATCTCTTTTGTTTCACTAGCCGAGTCTAACAATTTCTCTAACTGTCCAAAAGGGCCATTAATCAAATGAGCAGCCCCTGCTCCACGCTATACATGAGACACATCCGTGTGCACGGCCCCGTGGAAGTCAGCTGCCCCTTCACATGGCTGGACTTGAGCTCTGCAGCATGTCCTGCAGTCTCACCACGGGCCTGCTCTTCTCCGATGAATTTGGCTGCCCTCCTGGCTGTTGTTCTCAGCACGTGAGCCTGGGCTTCTTGTTGGGATCTGGCTGTGCCACCCAGCCACGCTCCTCAGCTACCCGGCTGACGTGGGTGGAGATCCTGCTGAACATCCTCGCCTGGACCTCCTTTGAGTCCTGGCCAATGCAGACTGTCATCTGGCCCCAGGCAGCACGCAAGGATCGGTGCCAGCTCTGGGTAAGTTGGTCCAGGAGAACTGCTGCTGCAGCAGCATCAGGGCTTGGCTGCTCAGCCTAGAATCAGTCCCCTGCCTGCTCCTCCTCCCTGCCTGCCCCATCTCCCTGCATGCCCCTGCTTACTTACTCTTCCCTTCTGGTTCATCTCCCTGCCTTTTCCATTTGAATTGCAGCATGGACCTGAGCCGTGGAGGAGGGTAGCAGCACTGGGAAGAGAAGGGGGTGCCCTGCGGGAACAACCCAACTGTTCCCGTGGGATGCAGAGAGGGCAGGAAGAGCAGGGGTTGTCATGCCTTAACTGGGCACTGTGCTGGATGGTTGCTGGTGCTTTGCCAGCCCTCAGGTTCACGCACAAGGCAGTTCTCTAGGCCCCTCATCTCTTAGCAAGTGCCAGGGAGGGCAGGGCATGCTGCCTTCTCTCTGCTTTCATGAAGCCTTACGTTCCAGTGAGACATGATGGGGGTCAGCTCCTCAACCCCCTTTGCCAGCCACAGTTGGGCAGTTTGAGTCTGCACTTGAAACTATGCCTGAACATCTGAGCCCTCAACAGAGCTTCTACTTCCAGGCAATTGGCTTTGACCTCTTTGTAGCTGTAGGGCATCTCTCTGTGTCTCCTAGAAAGCCTCTAGACAGAGCTTGAACTACTTCCAGCCCTCCTAGATTTTTTCATGTGCTTCAGCCATTTCCTTCCTCTCTATTTAAGAACAAGGGCTCCCGGCTTCCTTGGACACAGTGTTTGTACAGCCTCTTCTTTTGTCACTGGGCATCCTTGTGAAATGCTTCCTGGAAAGATGAAACTGGGCACAGGGTTAGTCTAATCTGACCAGAGGTAGGTATCTTCACCCATGTCAATCACCCTGGGCTTCTCTTCCAGCAGGCTTAGGGTGTGTGTCAGAGTATATGAGACATCTTGCTTGGAAGTTTATTTTTCTCTGCAGCGAGTGCAAATGAAACAGGAATGAGTGGTGCAGTTGGAGAGATGTGCACTACAGACATCTAAAGCCAAGTGAGAAGAACTCTGCCCAGGTGTCTGAGCACGTTCTTCCCGCACACTCACACCCACATGCAGACATTCACTACATCAGGGAAGGCAATATCTTTTTCCAGCAACCACAGCACAGTATCAGCACAGGCAGAGGGGAACTCAGCAGCAGCGAATTGATTTTCCTGCAGGGCTTTTAGCTAAAAGATGTCCTGCTCTCACCCACTCCCATCCCATGTGCCCCTTATTCCAGAGGCACTGCGTGCCTTCCCAAGGCTAAATGTTTTCTCACTTGCTAAGGAAGATTGGAAAGACTTTGTCTAGTGGTACAACGTGTCAGCTGTGGCACAAAGCCTCAGCTACTAACATGGGGAAAAAGGGCAACAGTGACCTTGCATATGACATGAATAATTAAGGCAAATCAGGCCTGTGGAAGCACGAGCAGAATGACCTGATAGTGTAAATACGCGCAGCAGCAAGAGAAAGAGCATGCATCTAAGGAAGGAGCCAAGCATGACTGTGAATGCTTGTGCCATGGCGAGCGTTCACCATGGACATACGCCTCAGACCCACCGACCATGCCAAGTTGTTGAAGAAATGGGATAATAGATGCTATGGATCGGTCTTCGTGTTGGATGTTGAGCAACAGCTGCCGCAGGCAAGGTCCTTGAGTTGCAGCTGATCACAGGTGAAGCTCACGTATTTGCCTTCTTGCAGCAAATAAGGCACAGCTACATGCTCTTTTTTGTCACACTACCTAGGAAGCAGCCAACATCGAGGTGATAGAAGTGCTGCATGCACTTCAGGGACTCGGCATGCAGGGAACAGGAAAGAGCTGGAATTGCTTTGTCTGAGGAAGAGGTGATGAGTGGGGACATGGAGCAGGGAACTTGTTCATTACAGGTATCATGTAATGAACTGCCTGTCCCCCTGCTTGCTTTTTCTCCAAGTGAAGAAAGTGCCAGGCCATTAAACCAGGAGGCAACCTAATTAAAAGAGATAAAAGGAAACAGTTTCATATGTTCAAGCAAGAGCTTAGCTGGAGGGACTCATGGACACAAGGCATGCCTAAGGATGTGGATTTAGCAGGGATCAGAAGAGGGTTAGATCTGTAAATGGGTTAGATGAGGTCCCTGATGGCCACCCTTGGACAGGATCACACATTTGGCTTAGCCAGGAGATAAGCCTGTGTGCTTTGGGCCATAAACCAACCATTTACTCATGCTCTCAGGCATCTGCAAGGAAAGGGATCTGTGCCTGGGGATGTGGCAGTCCTTTGTCTGGAGACTGGAGACGAGGCCAGACAACAGCCTGAAGAGGCTGCAATGGTAGCAGCTGAGACTGGGAATAGAAACAAGACAGTCATAGAGAACAGCAAAGCTGGAGTGTCCCACAGGAGACAGGACCTGCCCACTGCTTCTCTGGCTCCACCAGAAGCCTTGTCCTTGCTGCAAGACCCAAAGGGCTGCCAGCTCCTTTCTGGGGAAAAGTGGTTCTTGGCTAAGATGTGGAGAGAGAACAGGAATCTGCTTCTGAACTGCAGAAATGAGAAGGGAACAAAGAGCAGGACCTGGTTTCTGAGCAGGATGTGGCTGTTGCAAGCAGCGGGACTCTGGGAAGGGTGGGAAAAGCCCTAGTGGTGCAGGGATACTTGGTCCTTTGGGGGACAGCCTGATGTGGACAGGAGAATGCAGATGTGCTGACAAATCTCAAAGACATGAAACTCAAATAGGTAAATGGGGAGGGAAACACCTCTGGCACAGAAGTCAGGCTGCAGAGCCCCTGCGCCTTGTAGCTGCTGGGATCAGTGCCCATGTGGCCTGATATCTCTGGGAGGAGCCTCCCACATCCTCATGGACATCTGGGACTCTGCAAATTGCTGCTTACAGATCCCCTGGCACAACACGGTCCCCAGATGAGCAGCTCCCAGTCTCACAGCCCCTCGGGGAGGATGCCCGTGGCAGGCAGCGATCCCTCCAGCCGGGGGAAGAAGCAAAGGGCACTATCAGCCCTAGCCCAGAGAAAGCTCCACAGAGAAAGAGCCACGTCAGTGGCAAATCTAAAGAAATCCTTTCTAAACACCAACAGACAGAACATTATATGAAAGAGCTTTAAAGAATAGAGAAAGGCACACTAATAACTCTTGGTAGGAGTCGTGACCCCAGCGATGAAAGAGTTGGTCTGGCTGGTCGAATTGCAGGGATTTTCAAAGAGGCTCTGAGTGTGGCAGGGACCCACAGGCATTTCAGAAGGGGGGAGATGTGAATGGCGAAGTTTGGGCTGCTTTGACAAGCCAGCCGCCCCGGCACGGATAAAGGATCTCTTTCTAATCAGCAGTGCTGGGACCCAGCAGAGCACACGCAGAGCGGGGGTTCCCAGGGTACATTATGAACATTGAATTCACTCACCAAATAGCAACCGAAAGGAAGGGAAAAAAAACACAGTTCATATAATTAAACTGCGACTGAAGAGAGAAACAGCCTCGGCGCTGGGTGAGCTGGGGAGTGCTGGAGTCAGGCAGCTGGAAAGAGGGAATGAGGGGGCGGCGGGAGCAATTGTGGTGAAAACCTGGAAAATTCATTTTGAACAAACTCATTAGAAAGATTGCAACCCTGTCCTCAGAGGGGCAGAGGAAGAGCTATTGTAGAGAGCTATTGTGCTGCTCAGGAAGGGCTTACTGCTGCAATGGCACCAGACTATGGGAGGCGGATGGCAGGGCTCCAGGGCTCTCCGTGCCGGGAGCGTTAAGCTCTCTCCAACCAGCAGCTCCAAGGAGCAGGTGGATTAGGAATTTCCTTGGACACAGAGCAACCACACGTGGGGGATTTGTCCTGTCGAGCTGCTGTGCTGGCCAGTGCCAAGCACTCCGGTTGGCAGAAGCCTCTTTGCCATCTTGCTTAAAGCTGCCTACCCGTGTGGGTTTGCTGTTTTGATCCAGCAGTTTTATCAACACCCCAGGGGCACAGGGGCTGGAGGGAGCGGCAGGAGCACTAGGAAAGAATAGAGCAGGACCCCTAGAGAAGGCAGTTCTTCCAGTTTAACCTGCATGAACCAGTGCTTTATCCCCAAATCAAGCTCATGCTCGTTTTGCTCCATGTAGGTATATGCCCATTTGCTCACAGCAAAGCTTTTAGCCCCGAGGGCTGGCAGCTCTCCGCACTGCTCCTAGCTGCCTGGTGCAGCACCCCTGCGAGACGCCAACAGCAGACTGGGCAGAGTTGTGGTGAAAACCTGGAAAATTCATTTTGAACAAACTCATTAGAAAGATTGCAACCCCTTGCAGCACCCCTGAGAGACGCCAACAGCAGAGAGCCCATCACCCCAGACCTCTGCTGTGCACGCCTGGGTTTGGTAAGCAGGACCCCAAAGACATTCCCACTTGAGCCTGCAAGAGGTTGGTTGGTTGGTTGGTTCTTTTTGGTGAGGTGTCCATGTCCACGTCCATTAAAACTTTTACAGTATAGGAGTATTCAGAAAGGGTCTTTGCACTGGACGAGATCCGCTCACAAGGATCAGTATCATGGGGGCTCACCTTGCCACCTGAGGGATGTTGAACACCCAGGGTTACACCTAAGGAGCAAAAGCTCTTTGCAGGTGGTGTCAGGAGGACAGGGCAATTTTCTCCTATCCCTAGCAATGCTGTAGGGTGTTAGCGAGATGGGGACCGTCTACTTTACCTGCCAGCAGTGACCTCTACACCAACAAATCCCTACACCAAACACTTGCCATACCCTCAGTGGTGAAACCAAACTCAATGCTTAGACCTGGCTCCAAGGAACCGATCCCATCGCCTCTGGCTTCCCTCGTTTCAAACAGTGTGCAGCAGAGCTGGCAATGAAGTATGATCTGCCCAGTGTTACTGCAGGGTAGTTTATAGAGGGAATTAAATGATGAATAGGGTTGTGTTTACCAGCCTGATGATCTCTGCCATGAGGTTTCTCATGGGGGGTAATTCAAACCACGCTTTATGTTGCCATGTGTGCTGGCTCCTTTGTGCAGCAACACGAGAAGAAGATATCATGAAAGTATCTGAGCTGGGAGTACATGAAACTGTCGTTGAGGTTCAGTGCAAAACTTTATTGCCAGGAGAAACTGCAGAACAGCTGCCGTTGCTCTGACAACAGCCGAAGCAGCCCGGTCCCTAGGTGAGGAGGCTGTGAGCTCAGCAAGAGCTGTATGAGCGTGTCTACCAGCACCATCAGCTCTTGTGCGCCCACTGATGGGCCTGGCTTTGAAGGCACAGCATGTGCCTTTCCTTGCCCTGGCAGATAATAAAGTGTCTGGCCTGATGAATACCTGGTTTTGGAGCAAACCATACCTCGGGGGTATTAAAAAGCTCCAATCCCTAAAAGAGAACCCTTGCTTTTCCAGGGTGGTCTAGCTGCAGGCTCAGCCACCCAGTGCTGCATCAGTCAGAAGGTACCATGTAGAGGTCCACCTAAACCCAGAACAGATATCTGTGTTGGAGGACTCCTAACTCCTGCTCAAGAGACAAGCTGGTAGAGAAGAATGGAAAAAATCTCAGCATATGGGTCCATCATTCCTTCACCACCAGGATCAAATAAAAGAACAGGTCTGGGTGCAGACAATAGGATGCACGATGTCTGGTGAGTGTTATACCCAGCCACGCATCAGGGCTTGACACCATGATCTCTTCCACTTGGCCAGGGTTGGGGAGTGCTCCATACGGTGCCCATTTGCAGTGCCACCAGCACTCTAGCTCCCCAGTCTCTGTGGAGGAAGCCAACTTTTCACCCTGGGGTTGGTTTCCAAGTCACTTTGGGTGCGGCTGCGCTGAGGTCTTGGAGGTGGCTGTGTGCCTCCTCTCTTCTCCAAGACCCT
The DNA here is from genome assembly GCA_009769605.1 of Bucorvus abyssinicus. Lineage (NCBI taxonomy): Eukaryota > Metazoa > Chordata > Aves > Bucerotiformes > Bucorvidae > Bucorvus > Bucorvus abyssinicus. The sequence continues at coordinate 18,768,645 of CM020041.1, read as the reverse complement.
GACTCTGGTGTCCTATTTCCTGTACCAAGTGTTGTCTGTCTTTCCTTCCCGTTCTGGATTTTCTCCAGGACAATTTCCATCTTCATGGAAATTCTCATGTCTCACTCCAATGGAACGGATGTTAAGAGAAACCAAGTGGAGACCAAATGGAGGCTGAGAAAAGAGCTGCATCATCAGTAACCTTCAGTTGACCACATCAAACTTCTCAACTCATGGCCAGCCTCAGTGGGACAACAGTAGCTGTCTCCCTCCAAAAGCCTTTCATTTTCTAAAGAGCTTTCCAGGCCTGTTCAGGATCTCCATCGAGGTCAGATGCCTCCAGCATTTCAGACAAGAAAAGCTGAGGAGCTTGGGATCACGGTGGCATCTTGGACTCATGAAGAGCTGATGGAGATGAGAACAAACCTCCCAGAAGGGTAGGAGAGATGCCGCCTCAAAATTGAGAGAGGGCAGATGCAGGCATGGAGGGACAGAGCTTCTGTGAGCATGGACGTGCTGCAGAGCCAGGGGACAAGGTCTGACATGGAGAAGTGTTCTGCTGGCACTGATTAGTCTGTGCCACAAGGGAGAGCGGGGCATGCCCCAGGCAGAGGGACTCAAGGCAGGCTGCTCACCTCGGGTGTTTTCATTCAGTTTTCCTTGCCCGCTGAGCTTGATGCATCTTCAGCAGGAGCAGGGCCTGACACGTAAAGATGGGAAAGCAAATCCCAGCCTGGTTTCAGCCACATTATAAATGACAACAGGGATTAGTCCTCTCCGGAGCGAGGATGCGCTGCTGGGAATGTCATTAAGAACATGCTCGTCTGCCTTCAGCGCTGAAGTGGTCATTGCACATGCGGAGGACACGAGGCAGGAGGACCTGATATTAACCGCCTGGGTTACAATAATGTCGTTTACTTTTCCCGGGGGACAGGAGGCAGCTCAGATGAGAAATGTGGCAGCGCTTAGTCAGAGCGTTGCTGGATAAGTTACTCGCTAAGTGAGTGTGTAGCACAGTGCTGCAGGTTTTCTGGTATCTCACAGGTCTGGGCCATGGGACCCCCTCAGAATCCTCAGCTCTGAACTATGAACTAACACCATCTAGATGTTTTAAAGAAGTGGTGATGCATACATGGCAGGAGGTACTACCCAGGCCAGAGAGAGAGAGAAAAGTGATGGAGAGACCAAGGAAGAGCACAACAAATCGTCCTCAACTTGGTCACAAGGTTTGAGGAGGAAAAAAGCCATGATCCAGGATCAAGGGACTCATCCGATTGAACTTCAGCATGGACTTGGCTCCAATAGAGACCTACTCAGTCTTGCTGAGCGTGGAAACACCTTGTCCTTAGGTAGATGGGACAAGTCATTTCCTACTCCTCCCCACTGACTAGGGAAGATGAGTGTGACCATCAGAGATTTATCTTGGCATCATAAACAACAAAAACTCTGTGAGATCCCACCTTACCCTTGAGCTGGCAGGGAGAAAAGGGGATACAGGAACAGTCGGCGTGGGCTGCTGCCCTGCCTGCCACCCAGGCTGCCTGCCAGCCAGGTGCCGCAGCTCCTGCAAGCACCTTGGAGCCACAGGCTGGGCACTGGGGTCCTCCTGGCACTGTTCTGATGTGGTGCTTGCCCAGACAGCAGCGTGGCCAGAGCCGAGCACCACCCTGCACATTGACTCTGGGCCTGGCTTGTTTGTCGAGCACTACAGTTCCCAGAAGGTTTCTTGGTCATTTCAGCACCATCCACGCTGCTCAACATCCAAATATCCATGGAGACAAGACATCACCTTTGCCAAGCCTTTCCTGCGCAGAAGACAGTGCCCTCCACACTGGCAACAGTGAGCCGCACATTTTTGACCTCCGGGCTCAATTACTGCAGCTCATTATATCTGGGAATGGAGCCAAGCAGGCTGAGAAAGCTTCCACTGGTGCAAAACGTAGCAGCCTGCGTGCTCAGGCGCCTGGGGGCTGTGATCCATCAGCCTGCAGCTCCTGCTTCTTTACCCATATTCCCAACTAACCCAGCATCCCTGCCAGACTGCAGCCCAGGATCTGAAGCGTCTCACACTTGCTGAGACCACCTTTATCCCAGCAGTGAGCTTCTCAGATGGCCACGTCTGCGGCTGAAAGGGGAGATCATGGCAGAAGACAGCCCTTACCAAGCAAGAGGCTTGATGTCCACTTCTCCTGGTGGACTCTGTGATTTCTCTTGCTTGCTCTATCTCAGTCTTGAAGTCTTTTCCCTGGAGATGCGGGGGTCTCTGCTCTCAGATTGGGGTCAGGTTCCATGGCAGAAGGGGAAGGTGGCAAGGGCAGAGGATGAGGCAGCCATAGGCACAAAGGAGGTGGCAGAGGAAAGCAGGTGAAGCAGCCCTGGCTGACGTGTGTCCCTGCCAAGCCATGGATCCTTGCAGCTGAACCAGTCAGATCCCCTGCTCCTGGGTCTCCACTGACTTGGGAGAGTGGGAGCCATCACTAATGTGCCTCAGAGATGGGGATAGTCCAGATGTGCATTTGGACATGCAACTGCCGTGGACATTGGCAGAAGGAGCTGGGTGCTTTCCTTTGAGCTTCACAAGTCCGGGTGGCTCTGCCTTCAGCCTCATCTTCCTTTCGCCTCCAGACTTGGTCTCTTCTGACAGGCTCTTCTGCTGCCCTCGAGGGTGAATTGACGAACACTGCAGCAATACCCGAGCAACAGTGCAATAACGACAGCCCTTTCACCCTGCTCCCACCCTCTCCTTTCATCCCCTCCCCCAGCATCACTTACTCACTCTCCTGCTAGTTTATGGCCAGAACATTTTGTTTGCAAAGTGCTGTCAGATGCGACATTAAGAGGCACAGTAAATCAGAGCACAGGGGCCTCTCCAAGCCTCCGCAGATGAAAACCTTTTATCACAATTTGGATCTGTTTGCACTGGTATGAAAATTATGGCTCCAGTTTAGCATCAACTTCCCATTATTCATGTCCCTGTGAGCAGCGCCTGCTAAATTGGATTGTTTCAAGCCTCCCCGCCCTGCTGGCCCTGAGAGCCCGGCAGATCCTGCCCAGCTTCCCATCCTCACCTTGATGTCCTCTCCAGGCAGGATACGAGGTTTCCACACACTGTGCATGCTCCTGGCTGGAGGAAGGAGGGCTTGGGAGTGAGGAGAAGAGAGATGCCAGAGTAGACAGAGAGGCTTCTGCATTGGTGTGCCAGCATCCCATGCTGAAGCAGGCATGATGCCCTCTCCGAGCTGCAGCCTGATCTCTGTGGCTGACACCCCCCAAGGTGGGAAGTGCTGGCTGCTGCCTGCAGCTCCGTGCACGCCCCTTCCTCTGCTCCTCTGCGCTCAGGGACTTTCTGGTTACTGGTGAGTGTTTGGAAGAGAGAGTAGAGCCGATGGGTTGAGGAAGGAGGGAAGGGTGAGGCAATAATCTCTAGCAGGGATGCAGATGGAGTTCGGAGGAAACTTTAATCCTTGTTATCATAAGAAATCAGGATGCACCTCCTCCCCATCCTGCCAAAGATGCCAGATGGGGGATTCCTCAGGGCAGAGAGGGACAGTGGCCAGGGGTAGGAACAAAGAGTGGGGCAGGCTGGAAGAAAGGGCCTTGCTCCTTGCATGTCCCAGGTAAGAGCTGGGAGCAGTGCCGAGTTCTGGTGAGTAGCTCTCTCTTGCTTTGGCCAAGCAGGCTGTGGCTCTTCCCAGCAGCAGCAGATCAAATCTGCTCCCTGCAAGGCTCTGCCTCTCCCTGGCCTAGTGCTGTGAGGGTCGCAGATTCACAGTGTGCAGTTTAAGTCCGACTCATGAGAGTCTGTGCATCATGGCAAATCTTTAGGCACCACAGATGGACCAAGACACAAGGTCTGATGGGCGGCTCAGCAGAGGACACCTGCTGATCTAGGCGGTGGTCCTCAAGCTGGCCAGGTGTGGACTGGTTAATACATGGTGTCCCAGTAAGCCAAGACCAGCACAGCCCTTGGAATATGAGGAGGGAGTCAGCTGAGCTCCTCCCAACATCTGGAAGTGCATCTCACACCAGCACTACTGTCCTGGCAAACTAGTAAATGTATTGCATGTTAGTTTCCACCTGAAATACTGAGATTCGTGTTCATGAGGCACAAGATTTTCTTTGCAATGAATTAAACTAGAAAATTCCATTGAAAGGTGGTGAGAGGCACTATCAAGCCCTGGTTGAAAGTATTCGTTGTTCCTGCCAAATTCAGGTCAGGCTTCGTGGAAAGAACAATTAAATTTTCCCCTGGACAGCATCAGCCAGAGCAGTATGGAACCATCATCCAAAGGGATGCTCCCTAAAAGGAGGCCCGCTGACAGTTACACCATGTAAGCAGGGTTTATGGTAGTCAGCAAGCATGCGGGATGGAGGAAGGCCACAGAGGAGGCCACTTTCACCTCCACACACGTGTCATTTGCATGTGCATGTGAGATGAAGCAGGAGCAAAGTTAATGCAGAATCAAGAGCGAGCAGCCAGAGGATGAGAGGAACAGCAACGTGTGTGATACCGGGAGGAGAAGAGGAGGAAGAAGAGCTCTTTCCAGGCGAGGCTGGCTAGACACAGATTGGTTTCATGTGGCCAGCAGCTTCCTGCTAACATTTGTGCTTGCTGAGTTCAGGAATGCAGTTGAGGAATGCAGGGCTGCAGGTTCGTTCTCACTACCCAGGAGAGACTGTGCCTGCGTGTCACTGTGCCCTGTTGCTGCGTGTGCCACATAACGACACCAGAAAACTGCTCAGCCGTGACACAGCAATGTCCGTCGGAATGGGAAGCTGGTTCCGGGAAGGAAGATGAATCTTGTAACTACTGCTCAGCCAACTGAGGACCCCGGCATGGGAAGCACCGTACCCGAGTCATCACAGACCTCTGGTTTTCTTCCCATTGTGCGAGGGAGTTCAAGCAGCAGCTGCAAAGACTTGGTTCTCAAGAAGCAGGGAGCTGGTGTAAGGGCTTTCCCATAAACAGACTTTCTGACACAGCTGGGAGCATTTATTTTCTTTTTCGCACCTCGCCCCAGAGATCATAATTATACATTTTTTTTTAGACAATATGGCCAGCAAACCTTGAAGCCTGTCGTTGCAAGGCAAGAGGTATTTTAATTTTAACTTAATACCAGTGTGACTGCTCAGAATGAGACGCTGGCACCGTCCAGCAAATCCCTCGGGGTTTATCTACCGCAGGCGGATTTGGAGTGAGTTTTGCTGAGCAGGTGACCATCCCAATAAATCTGGGCATTTCTGGTGTGTGTGGGTTTTTTATTAACACTCACGCAGCGCTCGGCCCCCAGGCTATCATCTCGCTCCAGTCGAGTCCGTGCTAAAGATCCGCATCTTCTGTCAATCTCAGGAGAAGTGAGATGACACTAATAAATACACTCGCGGTGTTGTGAGTCTCTGGTGTGCTCTGTATTCTCCCTTGCATTGCTGGCTGTTCAGAGCAAGGCTGGCTTCATTTCTCTCGCATACATCGCTGATTTGCTACACTGTCAGAGTTCAACAATAGCAGCAACAATTAACCATTTAACCTGAATCAGACACTGGGTCTTGTTTGCTCTCTTTTTGCTCTCTCTGTATATAAGACAGAAAACGCTTGCACGGATCAGATTCTGATGTTCCTCAGCTTAGTGTTAAGTGTCTTGACTCTGCAAAATTCCTCGGAGTCTTTCATTTTGCTCTTTAGGCTCGTTAGTCCAAATTAAAAAACAGCATTCATTCTAATTTCAGCTTCTTGAAATCCCTCCAAGAGCAGCGCTATTATTCTTTCAAATGCCTTGGGAGCAGAACTAACACCAAAAGACACCCGCTTACATTCCTGATGGCCCAATGGTTTAATAAAAGCCACTAGTTTCGACTTCGCAATGCTGTCACCCACCTTGCCAAAGTGCACGTCGTGCTCCTCCCAGAAGCTTCGCTGCCATTTCAGTGATGTCCTTGCTGCCTGCCGCTCGCTCTTCAGGCTTTCTGTGAACCACGCAGATGAATGCCCTCTAATTTTATTTATGACCTTTGAGTTAATTGGGTGTGCATGTGGCTTTGTCTTCTCGGTGATTCATGACTTCTGAATTCTGTCTTCTTTGGGTTTGTAGGGAGAAGGAATTTCTCTTGGTCACTGGGCTGTTTGAGCCATCTGTCCTCATGTGGGCTATACCATCAGGAGAGGACTGCAAAGATCTTGACCAAGCTCCTGCTCCACTGCATCTCTGCTCGGAGAGCAAAGCTAGGTCTTCAAATCCTGCATGTGTCGCAAGTCTGGGGTCACAAACAGGATCTCAGAGAAGCTTCAGCCTTGCGCCAGGTATTTAGGTAGCCCCGCATGCAACTCCTTCTCCAGCACTGTAAACAACTCTCTGTTATCTTTCCAGCCATTTATCTCTTTAGTTTTGAAATGGTCCATCAAGCCACACGCTCACTAGGTCGTGCAAGCCCAGTTTAGAGGGGAGGAAGTTATAGAGTCAGGCAGGGTTTACAGTCTTTTCCTAAGAGATGTTCAGCTTCATTTCATGAACTAATAAAGTTGGGCAATAAGAGAGAAAATGCAGCGGGAGAAAAGCTGCATTCACGAATCAGCCCTTAGCAAGCAGGCAGGCAGGTTAGCAGAGAACCCCAACAAAAGCTGAAGGGAGATCCAAAGTGCCTGTTCACTGTCTGCTGATGCTGTTTTGCATCAAACTCTGGTGTGGAGAGCCAGGAGAGCCAAAAGGATGCCTTTCCAGGCTAAACCCTCCTTTCCTCTCTCCACAGCAGCTCAGCAGCCCAGCTAAGGGTCCTGATGGTGTCCAGCCTGGGAGCATGCCTGGAGATATTGCAAGCCAGCAGCGAGTACACCACTGGGAGATTTTGAAAGAGTTTCCTGGATGCCCACACATACAGCTTGCAGATCCCACAGCACAGAGCCCCTCACTGAGAGCGGTCCATTGCTCCAGGACATTTCATACCAGCTCGGCAGGCAGCTGCTCTGTCTCCATCCACAAACTGATTCCTCACTCCCTCCTGCTCTTATTAAAAAGACATCCTAAAAGCTCGCCGGTCAGCTTACCACCACACTCCACCTTATCCTGGGGGAGACAGAGCAGTGGGGATTGTCCTGGGGAAAGGGGTAGAGCTAACCAGGGCTCTACAGCCTTGCACAGCTCTTGAAGAGCTGGAGGAGAAGGCGAGCAGCAGAGAAGGTGTTAGAAGGGCATTTGCATTTATCTCCAACTTGGTGCAGTTGCACAAGAGGATTGAGGGTAGAGGGTGAATGGTGGGAAAGTCTTTTGTTCACCAAGATGCACCAGGGAAGGTAATTTAGAGAGTACCGTCTAAAGTTGCCTCTGCCTTCAAGTGTTGTGTAGTCTTTGGAGAGCTCAACAGAAGACGGAAATCATGAGTCTAGGAAGATACAGATGCAGTTAATGCCTATTTTACATGTACAGTCTATAATACGTTGCCATAGTCTTGGAAATGTTGTGACTTGGAAGCCATAAAAGCTGGAAGGTATATGCTAATTGAGAACACAGTCAGGCTATAAATCCAGAGAAGATACCAGGGCTGACAGGAGAGAAACCCAGTCCCAGGGTAAAAGGGAGGGGGAGGAGCTCAGCTGGAGAGTCAGGAAGGAAAGGAAAGAGAAACAGGGAAGAGGGAGAAAACAGGACTCCTTGGTTCCCCAAGGCTGGCTTAGCCTCAGGTAACACTCCAGGTTGATATTAGAAAATCAAAGGAGTTGATTAAAATGGAAGCGCCATTAGAAGCGAGAATTCAGAACAAATTGGCAGCATGAATAGGAACTAATTGCCAGAACCAGGGAGAATCACCCCAAAATTGTACGGAAAGAAAAGATGACATTTCCCATCTACTAACTGTAATACATAACCCACAGCTTAAACGGTCTCTGCGGCAGAGTACAGGAAGGTATCAAATGTGGCATTAGAGGGTTTGTGTTTTCTTTTTTTAAAGTATTAAATGGGATATAGAGTCTTACAGAGCTGTAGGTCAGACTTCCGTGTCAAGCAAATGGGGTAGAAATTGTAACAAAGAATAGAGCTATTGAGTAAATGAATAAATAGGATATAATAGGAGAAAGTCGCTTCAGTTTCTGTGGAAGGAAATCACGCATCAGAAATCCATTAAGTTCACTGAGGGGATCAATATGTGCACAGGGGTGATCCGGTCAATATAACCTGTTAGGAGGCTCAAAATGTTTTTGGGCAATGTCCCTCATCAGAGACTCATGGGGAAATTAACTTGTTATGGGTCTAAAAGGAAATTCCAGGGTGATTCTCCTGGTTGAAAAATTGGAAAGAAAGGGTACAAAAAAAAAAAATCAGTGTTTTTCACAGGTGGGAGGGAGTTGGCGCATGAATTCAAATGAGGAGCTGGGCTGCGGTGCTCAGTGCAGGCATAAATGGTCTGGGAAGGCAGGGAGCAGTGAGGACGCAGAACTCACCAACGGCATAAAATTAATTTGGGCAGGCTAACAAAATCTGACTGTGAGGAGCTGCCAAGTGTCGTCGCGGGGCTGAGTGCCTGGGCCAGAGAATGATCTGGTGACATTCGACTTCAGTGGAAAGTGATGTGCATGCGAGACAGAACTGTCTCACCTGTAGACGCAGAGCGCAAGGAAGGGACCTTGGACTTACACCACCTGCTTCCAGAAAAAGTATCGCCTTGATCCACAGTGGTGGCAGGAGAATAAAGGCAGCGCCGAGATCTGCCATGAGAGAAATGCAAAGCAAAATGCACACCTTCTGTTTGCCACTTCATAAATTAAAATTGGAGCCAGCTTTGAAGGGTTGAACGGGGTGGAGAACTCCTACTTGGCATGGGAAAGGCTAGCAGCAATTATTACCCAGAAGTCAGGGGTTTAGAGCAAAGATTTAACATGGTATGTAACATAAGCAGAGCTGGTCCAGGACCTGGCACATCGGTTAGACGCAGCATCCCTACACTCTACTTGGACCTGCCTCTTGCTGTGGGAGGATCCAAGACGCAGTTGACTGCTTCCAAGAGGGACAATGTCTCCCAGCTTTCAGGGAGTTTAACCTCTAATTTCAGTCAGAAAAATGCAATCTCATGCATGTCTTGCAGAAACTAACCTGTCTTCGTCATTTTGGAAAGTCTGCCAGCTCCTGCGTGGTATCTATCTGGGTCTTGGGAAGGCTTGCAGATACCCTCCCTGCAGGTTGAACCCCAAATTATACATGGGGAACTGGGAAGGGTGTAGCTCTGCTCACAGAAGGCAGCCCTCTCCTTTCCTATGAGCTGGTCTGCCAAATCCTGCAACTCTTTCAACATTTTTAGCTGCGTTTGAATTGCCACGTTTAATAAGAGACATTATAACCCCCTGGCTGTAGCTGTGTTGGACTTGATGATCTTAAAGGTCTCTTCCAACCAAAATGATCCTGCGATCCTGTGATTCTGTGTGTGTGACCACAGGATGCCTACAGAGACTCAGCCTCTTGCACATTGCTGTTGCTGGTGGCACTGCCCTTGCTGCAGCGGCGATGACGCGCGCAGCCCTGGTCGGGCTGGGGCTGATGCAATCCCTGCTCGGAGCCCCCAGCATCGAGCATGCTGAGCAGGCTGAAGGGAAAAGCTCCCACAAGAGATCTGCTCTCACACAGACCAGGCGTGAGAACAGAGAAGTGCATAAAGATCACAAGAGCATGACGTGGCCATGCCAGCTCAGGGCAAAGGTTGGTGTAGCCTGGCAGTCAGCCTCCAGACAGACCTTCGAGGATGCAGAGGGGAAGGGTGTAAGAAACAACAGAGGTTTAGAGAGGTCCTTCTCCCAGCCCTCCCCCAGCACCCCACAAGCAGCGTTTCAGGAGCTTTTGGAGCTGGAAGTTGCACCCGGATCATGATGTTCAGTGCTGTGGCTTTGTCTAATCTCTTTTCAGATCTGTTTATGGTTTTGGCCCCTGCCACCTCCTAGGGCAATGAGTTCCAGGTTTTAATTATGCACCGGATAAATTGGTATGCTCGGGCTGCTGCCTGTCCAGTGCACTGGGCTGGCGCTCTCAATAACTGTTCCCAGTCCCTTTCTCACGCTCGACCCCTCCAGTGTCCTCCCTCCCCATGCTCAGTTTAGGCTCCTTCGGTGCCTTTGCCAGGATGAATCCTTCACAGGCCCCACCTCCATGGGATGGAGGAGGAGAGCAGGAAAGCATCTGTGGCTCCTGGTCTGCTGAAACAGCAGTGATGTTCTCAACTCCTTTCCTAATAACACCTCACTTCTGAGGGGCTCTTTTGCCCCCTCCTAGGGTGACATTTTGAAAGCACCCTCCACGTTGACCACTGGGTCTCCTTCCTGAGAACCACGTCCCAGTTGCGCACTGGACAATTAGTCTTCCTCATATGCCTGGACCTTCAGTGACTCTTTATAGTTGCTGACGTTGCGCCTGTCCTCAGATAACTCATCTCAGCAAACTGAGTCAGCCCTGTTTCCAGATCGTGACGATGCTGGCTCTCTCAGCCCTGGTGTGAGCCACTTGGATGCCGCTTTGCGAGCCCTTTGCAGTTGTTTTGCAGTGCTATTTACTTGGCTGTCACATCCTTTGCTCGCACTGTGTGCGATGTCTGCGTTGTACTGTTTTGTGGGCTGACTGTTTTATAGAAGCGGGTGGATATTGCATGCAGCCGTACAACCACCCAGAAGCAACCCAGAGCTGGAGTGTGCCCAGTGGCAGGGTGAAAGCGTGGCGTGTACCCTGGGGCAGAGTCTGCGCCCTTCTCCTTCCATTCACTCTGACTGGATCACTCCAGATCAGCTGGGGATTGCATTCCCCTCCACCCTGTGTTAGTGCTGCGAGATGCAGTAATAGCTATTGGCAACATCCCTTGCCTGCCTGCCTCTCATTTCCGCATGCTGCTCTCACCAGGGACCGCCTGCAGACCCTCTCCCAGGCTCTCTGAGTGACCCTCTGCTGCTTTCTGCCTCCTTCATCCCCTGTGCTGCCCAAGCAGTCCCAGCTCTCTTGCTGACCCCTGTGCCCCTTGGCACGGGGGCACCTCCAAGCCGATGGCAGCTCTGCTTTGACTAACATTCTTTGCTGGCAAAAAAAAAAACCAACACGAGAAGCTTGAGAAGCTCCTGGTCCCTATAGCTGCAGGGCATTTGTGTTGCAATAGCATTTCGTTCACGCTAAATTAATCTGTCTGTGAGTTCAGTGCTGTTGGTTTGGGAAAAGCAACGCTCTTGGTCCTCCCCTCCCAGACGCGGAGCACTGTGGGACAGCGGGGTGACGAGGTGCCAGATGAGGGGTGGCTGCAGCTGGAGGGGACCCTCAGCCCAGGCAGAGGCCAGGCTGACTAATAGAAAATGCTGTCAGGGCGGGGGACGGGGACTCCTCACCAGGCATTAACTCCTGTAAGGCAAAGATACTCCAAGGGGCTGGCTGCCTCGCTCACAGCTGAGGTCCCTCGAGCACCAGGGAAGGGGCTGAGTGCTTGCCAGAGGTCCGTGGGGATGCTGCCGATCACGTGGTTTCCTCCCCATTTCCAGCCACCAAATTGCATTTACAAGAAGCAAAACATATATTAAATAACTCTCGAATGTCAGAGCGAGCAACTGCTGTGGGGGATGTTTTGGGAGAGAGAACGACAAACAGCTGATTTGTCCAGGAGCAAAGAGAGGGGAAGCAATGGCAGTGGGTAGGGTGATGGGTTGGGAAGGGGCTGGGGGTAGCAGTGGGGTGGAGGAGGTTGAGAGTAGGGGCAGAGGTCTGGGATGGATGTGTCCTCTGCTGTGACTGTTGCTGATGGCAAGTAGCCCATAGAGTAGGATGCCTCACTGCGAGACTTTGTGCCGCCGGCTGCAGTTTAGAGTGTCTGTGTGCACACGCTGCAGGAAGAAATGGATGTAAACATTCACTATCTCAGATTCTAAATCCCGGCAGGGTGTGATGGGTCTGGAAGGTCAGCTGGCACCGCCACCGTCCGCCAGCAGAGGCTCTGGGGCAGAGGCAGAGGTGGGTGCCTGGGATGCTCTGCACATGCCCCCTCTCAGTCCTCTGCTCCGGCTCCAAACAGGAAACAACAGTCGTGCCAGAACCGTCCCAGGGGAAAGTGAATCTGACGGGGCTGAACGTATGGATGAATCCCAGCAAAAATCTGCTCACTTTCTTTAGTGGATACTGACATATCCTCTGAGTCCTCCAGCAATGATCCCAGGAAAGCCAAGACTTTGAGAGCCAGGCTGAGCTTGTCCTCGGGTTCCGGCTGTAAATTCCCACGATGCCGTTTATCGGAGCACGTTTCAGGAAGCAATTGGAGATTCCCACAGGCATCAGCACTGCTCCTCCACAGCCTGCATCTGTGTCCCAAGGCAGGGGCAGGCCAGGGCAGGGGTCTGCTCACACGGATGTGCAGGAGAGCACCCCCTGATTCATTGCTTCCCTTGTGCAGATGCAGAACTGCTTCTCTGTTCCTTCCTCGTCACATTCAGGCAGGCGGTGTTCCCATCTCAGCCTCCTAACTATGTGCCGGGAGCTTTTATTTTTCCCCAGGTGGCTCTTGCAGTTCATTCCTGTTTGATACTCTTTATTGGGAGCTATACAGGCAAGCACAGCATCTGAATTTCCACTTCTGCAGCACCTGGGGGCTTTGAAGGGAAGGCAGGGTAGAGCCTGCACGAGGAAACCTGCATGGAGCTGAGCAGGCTCCTCACCTGGAGTGCTGTGTTTTCTCGGGAGGGTTTGCCATTGTTTAAGAGAAAATTTGAAAAGTAATAATCTCGGCAAAGCAGAGGGAGAGGCCTCTCGAGGCAGCTCAGCAGCAGAAGGGAAGTCTTGCAGATCTGCATGAATGAGAGCATGCGAGGGAGGAGCAGGAGAAACAAAGAGGGAGAATGAGATGAAGAGGAGGACATGAAAGAGGCCACCTGGGATGGGTCACAACAGGCGGGCGGGGTCTGTAGCACCATCCATGGCTTCCATCTGGGTGCGGTCTGCCAGGCTGTGGGCAGAGTCTCTGGGGGAGACCGGCAGCCTGACAGCAGGAGGGGGATGTCCTGCAGTGCTGGAGCACCTTGTGGTGCCTCATGTTTCATCCGCAGTCAACTGAGCGGGACAGACAGGGTGGCTGTCATGGTGTGCTCAGCACTCCCCTACTCTGCATACGGCCCCGTCCAGGGCACCAGCAGCACTTTCTGCCTGAGTGGGGTCCTGTCACCCTGATCAGCTCCCTATCCTTTGTCTGCTTGTGGAGTAGCATCTTGGAGTGCCTCGAGGGTGAGCTGCTCACCTGCATTTCGAGGGCTCAGTTCCCGTTGGCATCTGGAGAGCAGGGAAATGAGTAGCAATGAGGTTCACAGCCCTGCACCGAGACACATCCCCCTCCTCCAGTGTGGCTGGTGTCCAAGGGAAGGGGCTGCTCAGAGGGTGTCCCAAGACACAAGGCGAGGGATAGGAAGGAGGGAGGGGTGTCTTCCTGCATGGACCCTTCCTCTGGCCTTCGACTATTGTGCTGCTTCCTTCCTCCTCCCTGAGGGCTGCAAAGGAGCTGGACTTTATCAGGGCACTGGATCGGACCAGGTAATCCAGGCCACAGCTGCTTCCTACTTCGCCTGGGACATCACTCTGTGAGCAGGAGGGAAGGAGATGAATAAGACACTCTGCTGCTGAGAAATCTCAGTGAGGAACAGTGTGTGATTTCACTCCCCCACACCAGCCAGAGCACAAATCCTCCTTTCTGGGGCTTCCTGCTGCCTCTCTCCCACCCTGCTCACATCACTTATCCCAAACAGGGAGCAGTCGGCTAAAACCCTGCTAATAGACTTCAGCAGGAGCATAGCGCTGGGTCTAATTAACCGCCTGACAGCTCCTCTGTATTGGACATACATGAGCCTCTCGTGCAGAAGGTGCTCTCCCCGCCTGCCTGGTGCTGTCTCCTCCGAGGACTGCCTGCACTGCTGTGGTTCACGGCATCAGGGAGAGGGTGGGTGGGTGGGATGGAGATCCCACAATTGGCAGATTCGAGAGCAAGGAGAGGCTGTATCGAGACTCAGGAGAGGGCGAGTGCCTGCGGCTTGTAGCTGGCTGGAGGTGGGACTTCAGCCCTGGTTTCTTGCTGCAGGAGGTGGTCCTAGTAGAGAGCCTGGAACTGGGGACGTGACCCAAAAATGAGATTGAGCTTAGGTAGTCCCACACACCAGGACATAACCATAAAGAGGGAAGGGTAGCTAAGAGCCAGAGTTGCCTGCAACATTGACACTGTTTGGGTAGGGACTCCAGATGATCGAAGCAGGCTGGAGGCTTAGGGCAGCCTGCATGAGAGAGTCTGGCTGCAGCATCCCTCCCATCTCCCTTCTCATCCAGGCTCTGCACACAGAGATGTGTGGAGGAGAAAGGGAAGATCCCCAGCACAAGGAAGAGCAAAACAAGGTGTGTTAGCTTGACTAAAAACAATATCTGGGGATAGCATTGGTTTATGTTCATCCAGATGACCACACTGACAGAATAACAGGGGTACGGGAATCCCAGTGCACACCCCCAGGCAGAGGAAGGACAGTGGAGCAGAGAAGAACCCCAGGATCCCAGCAGCAATGGTGGGACATGACTGTGGGTTCAAGGGTTTAGAACTGCCCATAACCAGCCCCTGTGGTAAGCTAGAAGAAAGCTGTTGCTTTCTGGTGGGCTCATGGAAGAGCCAGGTTGCCTGCAGGTTTGTGAAAGTCAGCTGGGAACAGCGATTTTATTACACAAAAAGACATTCACCTTCCAAAAAATCGGCCACTAGTCTTCTTCAGAATGAAAACAGAGTCTTTCAAGATGGTTCCCAAAGAAATGAGATACCACAAATAGTTAGGAGTCAGGTCATTTGTCCAGGCCATGGGAGAGTCCAGTTTGTGGCCCATCTGACCCAGTTAACCCCAGTCACTGGGCAGTGAAGTCCCTCTTGAAGACACTCCCACTGCTGTGCTTCTGTTTCGCAGAGATAAATAAGCCCTTCCTGAGTTAGAGACAGACAACTCCTAGCAGGGGTTGAACTGCCATCACCGCATTTCAGCTGGCAGCCCTGGCTACCAACATGGTGCTCTTTCACGATCCCCACCCCCAGCCACAGAATCCACTCTCAATCTGGAAAATGCATGTCAGCACTAAAAGCCTTTGTGGAAATTCTTGGGAGAAAAATGTGCCGAGTCAGACTGAGCCCAAAACATGACGACTGTCTTGGGAATTCTCTGTGCACCACATGGCAGGAGCCAGGAAGGTTAGCTGGAAATCTTGGTGATCTTTGTTTGTACCCTCCATGAAGCACTTGGGCTAGGTGAGCCTTCGATCCAAGATGCTTTAAGTGGTCTTGCGTCCTCCTGTGAGAATTTCCTGAGCAGCATCCATGAGAAATCCCGAGTATATCCACCTATGGGCTCAGTTTTGGTCAGCTGGGCTTTTCCTGATGTGAAATGGTTGCACTGAAAGCTCCACGTGGATGTGTGCAGATGCGTGTCCAGCCTTATGTATCTCTCGCTCTCCTGTGTGGGTTTTTGCCCTGTTGCCCACATGCCACACGCAAGAGGATGCTGCACAGGCCGGGATTGCCGAGGTGGGTTTCTGCCTGTTTAATACATCGCTCTCCACATTTCTCTGCCCATTCAGCACAGGACACCAAATTGCACCGATTAGTGCCTTCTGCTTCCTGGGAAGGATCACACCGAACCCCTGCCTTCTTTCTGACCTGACCCCTCCTTGCAGGGGTTGCCTTGCCAGCCAGAAGCACCTTGAGGAGCAGGAGATGCGACACAGGCTGAGCTCTCGCTCTGTGACAAAGCCTGGAAGCTGTCCAAGAGCCACACTAAATGTCCGTTTTCTCCGGCACCCCTGGTAAGATGCACTGCACTGGGTGTCTGGTCGGTGTCGTGCAGCAGTCACATCGTCTCGCTGGCACAGGGCAGCCCTTCTTGGGGGCTCGCGATGTTCCCACAGGGCGGGCGGGCACTGCAGTTGGTGCAGGGTCCTGCTCATCCCACCAGCCTCAGGGCCTGGTTGCATGCTGTTGATTTTTATCCACATCTGATGGATCGGTGTACAAGTCCAGTGTTGTCAGATGATTTTCTACCACTTCCTTCATGTAGCAAGTTGGGGTTTTTTTTGTAACCTCTGAAGCAGGCAAACACCTCCCTCTGTTTGTCATTGAACATCTGTAAGCTATAGATGCGGCTGCTGGTTTGTTCTCAGAGAGGAATTAAATTGGACTTTAATGGATTATGTTGTCTGCTGCAGGACGGCTCCCCGGTGTCACTTCTCCAGCTGCCTGCACCCCAGGACCTCGCTGCTGCTCTGGGGATACCTCCAGCTAGACAGGCAAGGATGTTGTGCTGGAGGTGTGCAGGGCTGCATGTCAGCTTCTCCGCTATGTCTGAGCCAGGGTACATGGCTTCCTGTGCTGGAGGAGGCTGAGGCTTCCCTTTCGCTCCCACATTGCGTCAGGGGTCCCAGGAGCAATGAGCAGTGTATTTGAGTGTCATTGTTTTTCCAAGGATGCTCTTTTGTTCGGGGGTCAGGTTTCCGGGTCAGATTCCTTTCAGGAAGGTTGGGCTTCGCATCCCTTTGTCTGGTTACCTTCTTCCTAGAAGGCCTGGGGAAGCTGGTGTCAATGTATTAATATTTTTCATCTCCATTCCTTGTTCTCTGACTCTGATTTTCTGCAGGACTATTGGTCTGCAGCCCTGTAGGTTGTTGGGAGTCCCCGTGCTGTGTGTGGGAAGGAGCACTCCCTTTTCCCTAGCCGTGCCTGTATCGAAGCAATTGTTTTCCATTCTCACTCGTGTTTTGGGTTCCTTCCCACCCTATTGCCATGGGCTAAAGAATTGCTTTGCCGCACTTGTGTAACTTTTGTGGCCGTGTTAATATTGTTTGAAGTTTTGCCATAGTGCTTGTTTAAAAACATATTAATTAGGTTTTCGGTAATTGGGGTTTTCAGGGCTCTCTCGTATTGTTCTGCTGGTGTAATTTGTTCTATTGATCTTCCTCGAGATACAGTTCAGAGCCAATCTGCAGCGAGCCTGTGGCGTGCAGCTTGCTGTTGCTATTCTGCGTGATTTGTTTACACACCGGGCTGGCGGCCCGTCGTCTGACGGGCATGGCCGTGTTCTGACTTTCAGCCCATTCCCATCATCACAAACCAGTTACATCTCGGCAGCTGATCAGTTTTTCCACCTTCCAGTCCTGGCGAGCAGCACCATTGCCTTCATGCAGGACAGAGATGTGGCCTAAGGTGTCCATGGGCACCCAGGTATCTCAGAAGCACGCTGCCGTTGGCTTGCGCTCGCATCGGCTTCACTACCTCAGACCCAGAGACACTGTGGCTGTATCTCCTGCTGCAGCGCAGCTCAGCGATGGGTTTCCATGGTAACCCCAAGGCTCGTTCCCCGACTCCAGGTTTTTCAAAAGCGAAAATTTTCGTTTCCATCAAAAGAGCCTTTCTGCTGGGAAATCCAGCACCACCACCCCCAGCCAGTGCTGAGGCTACCAGCTAATGAGCCCAGCCTGGGAAGCCAGGTGCCTGCAGCCTGTCCTCCAGGAATCTATTTCTGACAGCAATCTGCCCTCATCCTGCGATGGATATCCTCACCCATCGCCCACCCTGAGTGGGCACCGTGCTGCAGAATTGAGTTCACACACCGCGGGGCTGGGCTCATTGAGAGCCTTTCACTCTCTCCATGGTTAAAGAGCTGCTTTCCTCAGCATCCTGCCTTCATTGATCTAACTGGCTGGGTAACCCCCTTGCCCATGTGTCCCTCTTCAGGGTGGGATGATGGTGCAGCCCCCAACTGCCTCGCCACTGCTCCTGGCAGCAGCATCTGGCTCCTTGTGTGCCCGCTGTGCATCTTTGCTGCCATCCCAGCGCACCTGGCAGTAGCATGAGATCGAGTAGACGTGACCAGTTTTCTGCCAGCAAACACAATGCATTCCCAAACAATAGTCATTGCACAACTCATCCCTCCATTTAACAACATTTTACAGGCAGAATAAATCTCAGGGCCACTATAAATCTTGTTGCTGAGTCAAGGAATGTGCAGCCGGAGCTTCTTGTCAAGTAAATCCTGCCCGGCTCCAGGACACATGAGGAGCACCCTGTATTTCACAGCTGCTTTGGAGGCCAGCGGGAGATGTATGAGATTCAGAAATGAAACCACTGCACTTTGCAAAGGCTCCACATTCCTCACCTTGCACTGGGGTACTCTCAATTACCAAGCGACAGACAATGAGATTTCCCAGACCAGCTGGCAAGGTCCACTGGGCTTCGCAGGGTTGAGATGGGGGAAAACTCACCAGCTTTCACAACTTCTGAGCCAGTGCTGCCAAATTTGCATTCTGCAACAGGAATTCCATCTGAGTGGACTGGTCGGATTCATATGGGCCCATGTCTCCGCGAGTCCTTTGGGATTCTCTTCGTGGTGCCCAGTTTTGCCATTGTGATTGCCCTGGATCCAGGGGGTTCTGGCAGATGATGGGGACCACCAGGACATTGTCATGTGAGCTGCTGCATGAAGCCATTGGCTCGTCTCAATAGTGAATTATCTAGAGTGTCCTCTCCTGAATGGGCACCAGTACATCAGCAAGTCAATTGCACAGAGCAGGAGATAACTGGAAAATAAATACTTCTTCCCACAAATTAACAATACTACTAACAAAAACCAAACCAACCAAACAAACAAATAAAAAAAAACCTCAAGGGAGCTGCAGTCCATGGAAAGAGGCATGGAAGTGTTTTGAGCTCCTCATCTCTGCCACAGCATCCCTGAAGCTGTGGGTCTCAGCCTGTGGTCCCAAGTGAGCAGCAATATGGGCAGGCCAGGAAAGGTTTTGTGGGACAACCCTGGGAGCTGCTACCCCCTGCCCAAGAAAATGCATTGCAGGCATGGCCCGTTTAACAGCCTGCAATTCCAACAATGCTGTGGTTTGTTCCGTGGCTGAGAAGACATTCTAATTTCCTAATTTTCCCAGCCCAATATCTCCCCTCCGGATAGAGCAAATAAGTGGGAGTTCAAGCCCTTCTACAAGCCATCTTACTGGTGAAGACCTGAGCTGACCCATATGCTTGGTAAGCTTGCAGGTAAACTTGGGACATAGGCTTGGAGGATGGTGGTGGATGGGGAGGGATGAGGAAAGAGCAGAGAGGTGTCCGGAGGGTGGGAATGGTGCTCTGCTGCTCCATCTGCGCTCCTCTGATGTTTCAGCTGCTGCAAGAGAAAGAATATAGGACAAAAGACTGAGTGGCTGGCAAGGAAGACAGAAATGAGAAAGCGACTGAATCCAGGAGGCTCTGAGATGGTGAAGGAAGGGTGGGAGACACCTCACTGATCCCAGAGGCACAACCAGCATTTCTTATTCAGATTGGACAAGAATCAGATGGCTGAAACAACAGTCCCACCATCACCGGGGCTGAGCCGTGGTACGGGAAAGCTTCTCTCCATGCAAGTCCATGGGGAAGGGAGGGAGGGTGTTTCATGCATGTGCACATACTATCACATGAACCTACCTGTGGGTGCAAAAAGCCGCGGGAAGGTGCCTGACATATCAGCTGGGAAAGAAACTTGGGGTAGGTCTCTTCTGCTTCGGGACACGGGATTCAGAGCATTTTTTAAAATCAGATTACACCAAGAAATAGGACTTTCTAATCCGTTCTCTGCCTAACAAAAATAAGTCTCGGTGAGCTGCTCAGGTCAGGAGAAAACACTAATCTCTACAGCATTCCTGTGCTGAGGCCTGGCAGACCTGGACTGCCTGGTAGCAGGTGGAAGTGCCCTGGTCATCTGCAGCCGTGGGAAGGCAAAAGCCCAGTGAATGGGAGAAAGCTGCAGCAGTGAAAAGAAAAGACCCTGAAGGGTCCTGACCCTCTCATGCAGCCACTTGGGCACTGAACAGTGATCATGGACATGGGCTGAGCTTCCCTTCCAACTTTGGTGGAAACTAGGTGCTGGTATGTGTTAACGTGGAGCACTGCAGTGCTGCTGGGGAGCCTGTTCCTCCAGTGGCATAGAATGGGATGATGTCCTGCAGCTCTTTACACCAATGGAGTGGTTGGTGCTGCTGGGAACACCTGAAAGTCAACTGCAGGAGGAGTGTTGCTGTGTAGAGCTGTGTCAGAGGTGTAGGCAGTTACAGCATCCCTCTGCCTGGGCTGTGTCTGGAGCGCAACCACTGAGCTGGGGATGGGGCTTGGTGGTGCTTCTCCTCCCCACCATGGGAGCTGCCCTTCCTCCTGAGCTCGTCCTGAAGGGGTAATGATAATTTTCTCTGCTTTTTACTGCAGAAACCTGACCCTGACAGACAGTGAATCCAGGCAAGAGGCTCCAGGGTGTTATTTCAACCCTCCTTCTCCACCCTCTGCTGTCTCTGCTATCTGATGCCATGCAAATGTTCCCAGGCTCCATGAATCCTTTGCCTTTCTCAGTCCCATCTCTGATTTCCATGGTACATCAGAAAAGAAGCAGCCGCTTTCCTGACTTCCCTGCTGTGCGTTCATTTCGACCTGTGAAGGGGAAGTGCAAAGCGTGTAGAGAACACGGGTAGATTAAAAATCCCCACCGGTTCAAGGGCAGATGGGATGGAAGAGAAGTGCACAGAGGGTTATTAACAACACAGTAATGGTGCCTGGCCCAGAAAGTCCCCGAACTGCAGATTGTGGGAGGATGGGGGGTGATTAGTGGGGAACATCATGTGCGCTTGCCTGGTCTTTTTTCCTCTTCCCTGACATCTGCTCTGGGCTCTGTTGGAGAGAGGTACTGTGCCACCCAGCCTGTCCTGTGTCCTACTCAGCAGCACCACAGAAGGGAGATCCCAAAAATGTCCTGTGCTGGGAGGAAGAAGCAGATGAAGTGTGAGGATATGTGTCATCCCCAAACCATACCCACCGAGAAACTACCCAGAAACAGCCCAGTGCTCCTACAGTGACAGGACCCAGCGCCTACCAGGGCTATTCATCAGGGGCTGCTTGAACAGTCCTGTGGCTCCTCTGCCTTTCCCCCTCTTGCCTCAGCTGCCAGGCAGTAAGGCCAGCACAATTACGGGGAACAGTCACTAAAATGACTGGGTTTTTTGAATTATTTTCTTTTTTAACCCAGATCAATGCAAAGAGATGATCAGTCCATCCAGAGATGGCCCAAGGGCACGTGTTGCTGCCCACGTTGCCTTTATGCACTCAGAGCATCGAAGGCCTGACAGGACATCCCTGGTGGTGTCACTTCTCTCAACCAGGTTTTGTTTGAACTAAACCAGGAAACAGAAACGGCCACAGCCCTGGGGCACAGTGGTTAATCGCCCTCTAAACCTCCACATCTACTCTGAATTTGCCGATGTGCTACTTCTGGCTCTGGATCTCTTTCTGCTTTGGTTCCTAGACCAATAATCAGAGTTTTATTTCCCAGCAAGCTCTGACAGACCGAACGTGTTACCCTTTCACCTTTTTTTTCCAAAGCCGATCACCCAAATTCCCCATTTTCCTGCATGCATTCCAGCTACACCTGCTTTGTCAGGCAAAGCTGTGCTGAGGAACAAAGGATTGGTCGGGGGAGTTTGGCAGCGCAGTGATGGGAGAGAGGCTGTTGCTGTTTCAGCAGTGGAGCACGGACTAGGTGTGAGCAGCACACCCTGCCCAGGTGCCCGGGACACATGCAGGGTGGGCAGAGGCGATTCCTCCACAGACATCCTGGCAGCAAGGCTGGATGAGTATGGTGGTCTACATGGGGCACACCAAAGGTGAAGGTCTTGCAGTGATGCAGTTTGACCCAGACCTGTGTTTTGCCTTTACAAAGCGCAGGACTTGGCAGCGGTGTGCATGGGCTCCGTTCCCAGAGCATTTTGTAAGGGCAGATGGCTCGGAGGCAGGAGGCACAAGTGTCAGCACACGCTTGATGGAGGGAGGGTTGGGGAGAGGCAAAGCTGGAGGAGGTTTCAGGGCAGAGATGAGCTCCCATTGCATCTGCCACTGGAATCCCCTCCTGCCCTCCTACACACCCTGCAGTGCTGACCTTTTCTTGCTCTTAGACTTGTCAACATAACCCATTAACTGAACGAGGAATGATTTCTCGCCGATACATGAAAGGTTCTCGGGAATGTCAATTTTATCCTCTTGTTTATTCTTCATTTTTTGCCCAGCAATTAACTGAATTTCAGCGAGTGCTTCCCTTTAGCGGGAGCTGTGCGCTGCTGCTTCACCTGCCAGTGCCAACCTGACCTGGATTATATTTGAATACATGATCATATTTCTGTCAAATTTGCAACAGCAAACAAGGCGCTATTTATTCCACCTTCACCCCGGCTACACGCTGGCTGTAAAAGGGCAGGCAAGATGGGATACGGCAGGAAGTTTGCTGGGGAAAAGCAAATTCCACCGAATGCTTTGAACAGCTGAACCGTCAGAGCGAGTTTGTACTGGATCAGGGCTCTGCGAGCAGCAGTGCTCTTGGCCCATGGTCAGGCGCTGACGTCAGTTGTGCCATCTCACACTGCCGTCTTACGTCAACAGCAAAATCTGAACTGTGCAACTTCGTAGATGCTGTTATGCTGCAACATATGTACCACCAAAAGGTCTCCTCCATGCACCAGGTGCAATGAAATTACAGTTTGTTTGCTTTATTTTAGAGCCTAGGCACAAAGAAAAATTATCAAACAGATGTCAGAATTAGGAAAACGCCCTTAGACTAGAAGCATCCAACCCTCCTTTCCCACAGAGGGGTCTCCATACTCTGAGCTGCCAGGAGGAAGTCTACCTTCCCCATAGCTCTGCTTAGGCAGAGCTCCAGGACAGCAAAAGTTTCTTGGAGAACCATCCCTCATTACTTGAGAGATCCTAAATGACTTTCTGAAAGGTCTGGTTTTCTGCAGACATCCCAGGAACTGTGTAAAGCTTTTGAAATTCCCTGTGCGTATCTCACCTCCCCACCCACCTTCACACTTCGCACCACTCTGCTTGGTCTGACTCCTCCTAAAGCAGGTGCCGGGCCATCCCTGGAGGGATAAGAAGGGCCAAGTCCTCCATCTCCACCTTCCCAACAGCTCCACACTCTGTGTGGCTCCAGCCCCCAATATCCTCCCTTTCTGACAGACTCCCCAGTGTGCGTCTCCCACTTTCCCCCACTTTGAGGAACAGGCAACCACCTCTGATGGAGAGGGGCTGGAGCTGGATGGAGATGACCCAGAGAAGGGAGGAATCCTATCACACCACAGGCAATACCTGAGAGGGGGGTCATTTAGGAGAGGAGGCAGTTGCTGCCCACTGGTGCTTTGGAAAACCTGATAGTCTGGGCAGCTCTGGGGCTGGGAGCCCAGTCAAGGACTTTTAACAGAGACCCAACCAGAGAAGCCAATCCCTTTGGACAGAGAAGGACCAATCCCACCCTCCAGCTGCAGGGATGGCAGCAAGACTGTCAGAGTTTCCAGGGTTTTCCAAAGGGCAGTGCCAGGCCAAGGGCAGCAAGCCAGCAGGCGAGGGACCCCATGCCCAGCCTGGCTGCTGAGCAGAGCAGGGAGCAGATGCCCAACCGGGCTGGAGACAGGGAGAAGAGGCCCAGGGGACACCATGGAGAGTTGCTGGAAACCGGTGAAAGCTGCTAGATGGAGAACAAGCCTAGAAGAAAGCATGAAGCCCCCTGGCCAGCGGGCAGGGCGAGGCTTCTTTACAATCTCTTTTATTTTTATTCTCACTCCAGCAAAACAGAATTCTCACCATTTTTTATAGTTCTCTGGTGTTCTGTTAAAAGCTGGTTTTTAAACGCTTCAGGCTGCTGAAGCACTTCCCCCTAAAAGCCCTGGCCAGCTTGGGGCCCTGCCTGCTCTACCCACTGTGTGCAAACATGGGGTGCCAGGGCAGACACCCCAGCCTGGGGCATACCATGGCATGGGTCCAGGCCCCAGGGAGGTTCTTTCCAGACAGGTCTGTCAACGGGCAATGATACATCATTCCTCCTTACTTTCTAATTCCTCCTCTGATGGATGCAGCCAGCCCTTCTCCAAACCTGACATTTATAGCACCAGTTTTCTCTGGGTATAAATATAACCTGAATGCGTTGGAGTAGCAGGAAAATCGTTTAAATGTTCCCTTTGACAGCAAGTTTGAAGACTGCTGACACTAAAACCACTTACTTATATTGTTCTGTATCATCCTGCACTCAGCCTTCAATCATCCTCATTAGAGGTGTGTCAGGCACTTTGCACGGCTATGCATGCATGGGCTCACCCTCTCCCACCCGCTGCCCAGCCCATGACACCTCCTACAAGCCCAGAGACACTCGTCTGCCCACGTGAATAAAGAGCAGAGCCAACATCCATATGCCGAAGTCACGAGGTGAGCAGGCATAAGCCTGAGGTGAGCGCGAGCTGTATGGATGAGAGGAGCACACAGACCTGCTCTCCAGTGCATGTGGTTGGACATCTTTACCCTCTCTTAGTGCAAACTGGGGAGGCCAGCGACACTGGTTTGGGTACCCAAAGTCCTCAGCTATGTCCAGCTCCATCATTTCGGTGATGGTGTTAATGTCACTTGTACGTGATAGAAAGGGTCAGATTTGGATTCAATGCTCCCAACATGCAGATAGAGGATTTCTGAATCCTGACGTGGTTCAACATCCCTTGGCCTGTCTCTGATGTCTGACTGGATACCCACCTTGTTGCCTTGTGGGAGCATAGAAAAGGTGGAAGGCCCACCATGCAAGCACTTGGGAGTGGCCCAAAATCAGACATGGGCCCATTTCTCCCCGGCGTTGGCAGCTGCAGGTCATCGTTGGCACACAAAAAGCGGGGTTGCTTGCAGCAAAGAGGGTGCGGCTCTGCCAGGGAGTTGGCCACTCTGCCTTTCCTGAACAAGGAGAAGGCCACATTCACGTGGACTTGTGCAGATCCATCACAGGATGCAAGAACACCCCTGTCACCAAGCTGCCAGTGACAGTCCCCTGCAAGATGCCATGACAGAATTGAAAGCAGAGCAGCTCACTCCTTGGGGAGATTAAAACAGTGCTCAGGCATCTGGTCTCTAGTAGGAGGTTCCTCCACTCCTCCCTCTCCCTGAGCATGAGGTGGGGGGGACTGCAGACACTGAAGAAGGAGCAGATAACTAACAGGCACCGTGGCAGGTAGTAACACATTACGTTGACGCGCTAGCACCTGCAGACAGGAGCCGGTGATGAGACAAGTACAATGTTTTAAAAGCTGGGTAGAGAGATGAGCCCTCAGGTACTGTGTGTTCTTGTGACTGAGACAAAAGCCAGCCAGAGTACGATATGCATCGGGAATATGAAGATCTTAAGAAAGATGAGGATAAATGCATTTTCCTGCTCATCCACAATGACTTTCTGGGCCAAACGAGTGGGACTATGGCGCTCCCAGGATTCATGAAGGAGCAATGCTGAAGGATCTGTCCAGAGGTGTGAAATACAAGAGCAAAAACAGTGCAGGAGAAGCAGTTCTAAAAGATACCAACATTAAAGAAAGAGATTGTGATGAAAAGGAGTGCCAAGCGCGTGGTGACACAGCAAAGGAATGAGCATTTCGTGGAAAGTTTGCAGCAAACTGCTCGGCAATTAAGTTTCCTTAGGACCAGATAGATGTGGCTGGGCTTTGCTTTCAAGTGTTTTTATGCTTGTGGTGCCCTGAAGAAATATATTTTCCCCTACTGAATCCCAAGAAGATGGAAGTGGATGTAGTCCTGCCCTGACACGAGGCTCGGGTGAGCTCCCGACTGCGGGTGCAGCTGGTGCACGGGCTCCACTGACAGAGACCTGCGTGTAGAGCTGCTGGGGTGATGTCCTTGCACTGCTGGAGCTGCAGTACCATCGGCACTGGTTCCCAAGGAGGAGATCACTCAACACGTGCCCTTGTCTCTGGTGATGCCAGGTGATGTTCTCTCCTGTAAACATAAGGAAAGATGACATATGCTTCGCTTTCTGCTTGGCCGGCTCTAAAGCTCTCTGTGGTTAATCCTCTGCTGAGGTGACACACTGCGCATTATGGGCCAGAATCGGAGGTGACATGAATGGTGGTGTAAGTGACATGTTGGTGAGTCGGGGTAAGCGAGTGGAAGGTAGTGTAAAACTCAGTGTTGCTGAGATGCCAGAAGGCAGGGAGAGGCAGGGAGCAGGATGCCCGATCACCTGGAGAACAGGAGAAGAAAAGGCAGCGCATACAGAGCCTCTCGCTCGGCAAACGCCTGCCAAGGCCCAGTACTGGTTCCCTGCCGGGGTGTGAAATAAGCAGGATGCCAACGTGCACCACAGATCACATCCTTGGGGAGAAAGTCAGGGGAACCTCTTGATCCCCAACAAATGAAATGGCAAGATGATATCCCACGGAGAGCTCTCATGCTGCAGGTTCAGCAAAGGAGGAGTGAGGAAGGCTGGTCCGGTGATTCTCTGGTGCCGGCATCCCTCTCCCCTGCCCCTCCACACACCAGGTTCTACCACAATGCTGCCTCAAACGGTGTCCGTTCAGCAAGGCTGTGGCAGGCTGTGTCAGCCGGCCCCACTGAGGGCTCTTGGTTATTGACCCTGGCTTCAGCGGTTTCTCCTTATGCACAGTCTTTCAGGCAAATCTGTCATATTGGTTTCGAACCAGCCAGACTTCGTGCTGCGGTTTTCTCCAAATAAAATAAGCCCTCATAGGCTACATAACCTTATGAAGGAGACTTCACACAGCCCCCCGTTAGCATTCCCGGGCCATTCTGCATGAAAGCAACATCCTCTCTAGTAACATTTGGGTGTTGAAATCTGGCCGTGCTGCTGCTGGGTCTTACCTTTTACAGTATTTTCCTTTCTTCATGGCAGCTCACGCTAAACGCTGCTGTAACCCATATTCTGGTCTCCCCGTGCATAATTCCCTATCTACGACTAGAAAAACTCCCATCTTCTTTTAACAGAAGGATGCTTTCTCCACGCAAGCTTCATGCACGTTGTCACGGTCCCCCCTCTAAGCCCTCCTTCACAGAGCAGTGGCACCACGCAGTAGAAACACAGGTATTGCTTATTCTTCTCTGTGGGAGGCAGAGCTGTGCCCCCTCTGCCCAGCATACTCTGCAACACCCTGGGTAGTGTTTTGCTCTGCTTTCCTCAAACAGATCTGCAGAGCAGGTCCTGGCAAAAGCACTTCTTTCTGCCAAGCTCAAGAAGGGCTCTGCTACCTCCAGCGAGGCAGCACTGGCCTCCCGGTGCTCTGCGGGGATGCTGCTGCACTCAGGCTGGACCAGAAGTGCTCAGAGGTGGGGAGATCACAAGTGCATCTTTGTGGTAACTAGAGTAGGAAGCAAGAAGGAGAATCTGGGAGCAGCCTTGGTGACCCGGATGCTTTCAGGTATCTGTCTAGGCTTTCAGGGTAATTTTTTTCTCATAGAACTCATAAAATTAGGTCTCAATCCTGCCAGAAAGAGAAGCCTCAGGACAGAAAGATTCTCGCAAGGTTCAGCAGTGGGCCACCAGTACGGGAGCAGGGTGGGGATGGCAGAGAGCTCAGCTGTACTCAGGCTTACTAGCAGGGATGAAACACTGAGCATCATGGGGCTCTGCCACTGCTGGAGAAGGAGGAATTGTCATTCCCAGGGCATCTGGGAAGCTGCACAACACTGCCCTTGCATTTCCCAGGGAGATGTGCTCCCCTTAATTCTGAGATAATGGAGGAAAGTCCCAGGCTGAAGGGAGGCACCCGAGAATCCAGGACCCTCTATGGAGCAGAGACTCCCAGCCCTCCATGCAGGCCAGTCCCACTGGTTTGCTCTGTCACTTGGTGGTCTTTTTGGCTACGGGCGCCTCCCTGCTCTATCCCTCTCTCTCAGCTTGTTCCCACTCAAACCACAGCGTACAGACCTCTCGCCTGCCCCAGCAGAGCTGGTCCGAGGGCCAGGTGAAGGATCCAAGCTGGCTTAAAATGCACACTGCCAAAAAAGCATTGGTATCTTAGAGCCAGTGAAGTTTCTTGACCACATTCTAAGGTGTAGGAGTGAGCACCAGATTCCTCAAGCTGATGTTACCACTTTGTAGCACAAACCCCCATGCTCCAATGCCTTCTGGGTACCAGCTGCCCCCAAAGCTCAGCTGCCATATGGTGGTGACTGCTGAGTCACAGCACTCCGGAGCCTCCAGCACCAAGACATGGCTGCGTCCTCACTGCTAGGACATCCCAGGACAGACCTGTCCCTGAGCTGCTGCATGTTTTCCTGGGGTGCAGGACACCAGAAGACACCAGCTCAGGGACACGAGTGCATCCAGCTTCCCTCTCTCTCCCCTGGGACTATCCCATCACCTCTGTTCCCTGCCTGCACTCCAGCTCCTTTGTGATGTAGCGAGAGATAGAAGCCACATGAGGCTCTGACTGGGGCTTTGAGGCATGGATAAGGGGGTTAGTTTTATTGCTAGATTAATAATTTAACAGGACAAAATGAAATTCACGGCACTGAGAATTTGAGCGACTCATACAGAGCTGAGGTTACCCACTTTTCGCCTGACGAGCGGCTGTTCCCCTTGCACAGCTACCAGATCTTTTTTTGTCCCCTGCCTCATTCCCCCAAGCCCCCACATTCCCAGTTTACCCCCTCCTCTTGGAGGCAGACCCTCCACACCGCAGTGGGCATTTCCCAAAGCTGGCCAAGCAACGTGCATTTCTCCGCCTCCAGCTTTGGAAGGAGTTGGATGCTGCTGCTACCGAGATGTGCTATCCTGGCCAAGCAGATTTGGCACTGAGAAGGGAACAATTCACAGCCAAGATGACTTACCTGGATTGAATTAATCAAATCCAGCAGCAGTAACTTCCTCAGCGCGCTGACAGCGGGTGCATGTACGACTGCGCGCAGCGGTGGCTGGATGCGCCTATACGAACACAGGCCACACGCAGGAGATTGGCACAACTCTCTGATAATAAATTGTGCCGAGAACAGCAAGAAAGGGAAAAAATCCTAACTTTGATGTGCAGGCGTACACGTTATCTTCCATCTCCAGTGCAGCACGCGTCCCAGAGTGGCCCTTGCCAGCCTGCTCCGCGCTCCGCACAGATGAGGATGGATATCGCAAACGTGGAGAAAATTGATTGCGCTGGAAGTAGGTGCAAGGTGCATATTGGGTGGAAAACTGGGGGGACTTGCTGTCATCAGGAACTCTTTGATTCATTGCTATGACTCCTGAGTGAAAGCCCGGCTGCCAACATGGGCTGAAAATCTGGCTTGAGCAGACGCAGAGAAAGAAGCAAGGGGTTCCAACTCCTTATCATGGTAGGGCAAGGAAACTCATTTAGAAATGAGAAATGGGAGCACTGGTTGCTAGTTATGGTTAATGTATCAGTTAGCAGCGTTAGGGCATGCAGCCCACGGCCTCAGGGACCACCTGGGGCAGATCTGTCACAGAAAGCCAGGCCAGAGGGCTACCGAGGTTGCAAAATTCAGCTCCCAGCAAGCTGCGTCAGATCATTTCTTTCCTGGATGAGCGATGGTTTATCATCAGAGAAATTTGGGGTTTTAATCCCACTCCTCTTAGGCAGTTTGGGAGCTCATTGCTCCAGTGCTAGAAAGATGCTACCAATTTCCAGCTGGGATTTCACGGTCCCTTCACCCCCATTTGCTGCCATATCAATATTCTCCTTAAATGGCACTGGGGTTTATTTTCCTTATGTTACAAACAGCGGTTGAATTCCTCCTTAGCCGCTTTAAAATATTGCTGTGAAAATCAAGGATATGAGCCGACTTATCAGGAGAGAAAAATACCAGAAGGACTAATGCCTGGCTCAGGAGCTGCGCAGCCACCAAACAACAGAATTTCTCCTGCGGGGCAAGAAGAGCCTGGGGCAGCGGTGGATCTTGGGGAATTTACCTTGACTTGTGGGCGTACCCAGGAAAGCACAACTTCCAGCCAAGTAAAGGGAAGGCCATGCGAGTGTCTTCCAAGACCAATCTGCAGGTTTTTCCAGCGTCGGCCAAGCTGTCCAGTCTTAGGAAGAGGCTCTGCAGAGATGCTGGGTCCTCTCTGCTGCTGCGTTCTCCATCGCGCCCAAGCTGTCCTCACGGGGTTTTGCTTTTGGCAACCTGTACGCTCAGTTCCTTTGGTCTGAGGACAATTTGCCTCATGTAATTCAAAGGTGAGAAAGTTTGAGCAGCGAGTACAGTGAAACCCCTCCTCAGCACCCGCCGGGATGCTCCTGACACATCGTTCCTCTCAGTGGTAGCTCTTGTGCTTGCTTCAGCTGGAGGAGGTTGTGGCAGAAGATTTTAAAGTAGGCTTGTGTGCTTGCATGTGCAGGCATATAATGCAACAGAGATTTAAGAATACGGTATCACACAGAGCAGGAGCGGTATACATTATTCATCATCAAGGTAACGCTAACAAGATGAGAACATTCAGTTGTTAAATGTTGGAAAATAGCGGGGGAAAGGGCCATTCCCTTGCAAAAGACTTGGTAACCACGTCCCACAAACCCTTCTTACGCTCTTACTTGCTACACAGTCTGGGGTTGGCAGAAAACAAGGTGGGATTCACACGTCCTCAGAACCCAGCCCTGCCCAAGGGGGATTCCTCCCAGCCCTGCCCAAGGGGGATTCCTCCCAGCCCAAGGGAGGTCAGGGCAGTGACCCTCTCCAGGAGCTGCTCTTGCTCCCACAGCACGAATTCTGGATATTCCTCTTCCAGTTGCCCAAAGGCAGGGGAATCACAGCATAACACGCAGTTACCTCTGTGCCTCTGTCTCCCCATCGCATGACTACAGACAAGGACCAAAGCACCTTGTGAGTATTTCCTCATTCGACAACATTGTGGCGTGTCGCTGCTTCATTTGCTGGAATCAAACCAGAAGACACTTCAGAGCCAGCTGCCTGGTCACCGCTTTAGTTCTTCTGAACCCGGGGTTTCCAGCTTGGGGTGTCCACCGGCTGGGGACCTCTGTGTCTGTGGGGACAGACCAGCGTGACAGACACCACGGTGCAGAGACATCTATCCCAGGAATGTCAAGGTCTATGGTAACACAACAGTCAACAAGACGCATGCCCTCAGGCAGACCTCAAATATTAAATTCCCTAGCGTAGCGGAGTTCCCGGCTTTAATAATTATACTTATCCAGTTCAGCAAAGGCTCTCAAAATCTTCTGATGGGAAGTGCATAATTTAAGTGCAAGGTACTTGTATCGTTGTTAGTGGTTAGTGGTTAGATCTGTGCCAGGTCTGCTCTCCTTTAACATCTTCATTTGATCTCAAAGAGGGAGGGTAAAGAGCATGTTAATTAAATTTGCAGAGGATATGAAATGGGAAGGTGCTGCAAATCCTGGTGAGGACAAAGAGCTAAAAGATAATGCACTGGGAAAGAAGGGTCAGGCATAGGAAGGAAATAGCCAAATGAAATTCATTCTGAACAAATGCAAAGTAATCCAGCTGGGGAAATATAATTTAACACCATGGAGACTGGGAGAGAGACATTTGGAAAGCAGTAATACCGAGCGGCCTGAGGGACAGCAAATTACATTGGGATTTGCGGTACATTATGGCGGGCAGTGGAACAGGACGCTGCGCACGGGCAGCTTTCAGGTCTGTCTCTCTAGGTGGAAAGGAAGGTTTTCTCTTTTCCTGCCTTGGAGGCTGTTGTGTGTCACACTGTCTGCTGAGCAGCTGGGGGTCAAAAGGTCCCATCACTTCAGTGAAACTAGGGAGGTTTGAGTTTGAGGCAGCCCAGTGCCTGTTTGGGGCCCCAGCAGAGCATCGGATCCACAAGTGCACCCGGAGTCCCCAGTGGCCCCTTCCCCATGTCCACAGCCCCACTCTTGGATCAGGCTACAGAGCTGGAGGAACACCAGGGACAGGCATCACCTCTGTGCTGGGGACATCTCTTGACAACCTATACAAGCACATGGGTCTAAGCACTGGGCTCGTGTCCACGCCTTCTGAGCACAGCGTAGAAGGCTGCTCATCAACCACCTAACAGTGCCCTGGAAGCCCACATCGCCACCGTCTCTCGCCCTGCAGCCTCCGCATCAACACCTCCAGAATCGCCTGCCAGGGAAGTCTGCCACAAACACCTCCACGGAACCTGCCACCTCCCTCTCCATCACCCCCTACCCTGTTACCGTGGCACCCATGCCCCTGGCACTGCCCACCCCAGCATCGCAGCAGCAACACCAATCACCACCGTCTCATCCGCTCTGGACGTACCTTAACTTGGGGCCAGCTGCTCCTGGGGCATCACCTGTGGTGGGATTACGGCACTGCACTGTCCACATGGCAGTGGGGACACCTTGAGAGCTGGTCTCCTGTCTCTCTGGGACATCATCTACGGGGGCCTTGCTCTACATCCTTCTTGAGGGTGTGAATGTCACACACCAAAAGCAGACACTCCTCCTGCTTCCTGCTTCTTATCGGCCCTGCAGGACCCCGCTTGCTTCCATCATGCCCAGGCAGCCGTGCAGAGCAGACAGCTCCATTTAAGACACGCAGCAAGTTTCCGAGAAATCATGCTGTCTTCAAAGCGAGGTTGGCATGAATATTTTAGTGCAGCTGCTTGGCCTCGGGTACCACACAGTGTCTCCTGGAACAGTCATTACAGGGGCATCCGTGCGCGGGGTCGCCAGTCCTGTGGCCGATGCTGGCATCAGGGGGACCATACGCTGTGCTCCATGAGCTCCATGAGCCAGGCTTCCCCTTCCCTGGCCCCATACCTCATCCCTGCCCATGATGGGGTAACACCAGGGTCCTTGCTCCTGCCCTCCCTGCCGCAGAGTGGGACCCAGGAGCTCCTGCTCCCAGCCCGCGCCGAGCCCCAGGGAGATGCCCAGCTCCTGCCTTCACTCCCCTGCATACGAGAGGGCCCGGGGCCGCGCACGGCCTGTCACTCTTATTCTGTAGACAAGTCCCCTTGCCAAAGTCGCAGCTTGGCAGCTCGGCTGCAGCCCATCTCCATCCCCATCCCCCTGCCCGCAGCTTCCAGCTCCCATTCATCACCCTTCGCTTCCTGCACTCAGCTCCCGTCCCCCCTTCGCCGGCTCATCATGGCTCGGCTGCCCGTGGCCTTGGGGGGCCGCACTGGCTGCCAGCTCCTGCCCGCGTTAGAAAAGGCAGCTCGAGAGCGGATCCACACGTCTGCGGGGTTGTGGGGAGCGGACGGAGGGGGCCAGGCAGCAGGACTGAGGGGGGGGAACCAATGCACCGTTCATTAGCCTCACTCTGCCTGTCCTAATTGCCTGTTCAGGCTGAAACAATTGTGTTAGAGGCTGCTCTGCCTAATTATTATTGTTCTTCTAAAAATAATGGGGGAGGGAGAGGAAGGGGAAAGAGAAGAGGAGAAGAGGGAAGTAGAGGGAGGGAGCAGGAGGGCAGGGGAAAGAGGGAGGCAGGAGGAGCGGAGGACAGGGGATACAGCAGCTTGCAGACTAAGTGACTTGTTTAATGACTGTGAGCTCTGAGGCTGGTAGGGAATAAACAGGTTTGAAATTGGTTAGCCTTCACCCCTCCTCCTGACTCCCCCCTCTCCCACTCGCTCGCTCTGTGTTTATTTCTGAGTGATCAGAAGGAGAATAAAAGCCCATCTAGTGTAATAGAGGGAGAGGATTTAATCTGTGTGCCTGGGACTTCAGTAAACTGCAAACATCGATCCGAGCTGATGGGGAAAGAAAAGAAATTTACAGACCAATAAAAGTATATTAAAAAACTTCCCCTGCCCTTCCGCCTTGGCAGGGGCGATGCCAGGGGGCTGCAGCTGGGGAAGGATGCCCATGCATGTGGCATGTATCAACTCATGGGTCTGCTGGAGTCCCAGGGGCTGGCTCCAGGGCTGGGGGGGCAGCAAGCGGCCCCAGGAGATCCCCGTACTTGCCCGGGGGTGCTGCAGGGCCAGGGGGCTGAAAAGCGGAGGGTCTGGCAGCCAGTCTGACACTTAAGGAATTAGCTCTGCATCATTTGGAGTTTTCTGCTCTACTAATTTTCAGTCAGCTCCTCATTTGTGTCTTTTTGTCCCCACATTTTAAAGGGGCAGAATCCGGGATTCCCAGGACCTCCTGGGACGTGAGCGGCAGAACTTGAACCCGTTGCTTGCTGCCTCACATCCTCTGTAGGCAAAAACTGGCAGATTTTGCCCCCTTTTCCAGCAGCCTCTTCCCTTCCATGGGCTGTACATGGAATTCCCTTGCTGGCATTTGCACAACACCTCTGGGACCGCCCTGCTGAGCAGCACCTCGCTGCAGCATTCCTGCACCCAAATTCTCCCCGGGGAGGCTTCAGTCTCCAGGCTTGGCAAACAAATCCACCCAGCTCTGACTGTGCCCTTTGGTGTTTGCTTTTGACTAACATTTGAGGTCCTGTCCGCATTGGCCTGTCGGTTGATGAAAATGAAATTTCAGTCCTCTGTTGACTGACGGTGCACTTTAGACTTTCAGCGGGGGAGAAGGAGGGAGTATTTGATCAGAAGTTTGCATTCACCATGCACAGCTGGCTGTGCCGGGGAGAGGGCGGGTTAAAATACTGGCCTGGAAGACAGGGAAAGCAGGGTGCATGTAGACCTATTACTCAGCCTGGTGTGGACAGCCTGTATCATGGCGTGGAGCACTCTGTCTGCCTGGGAGGGGTTCAGAGATAAGAACATTCCAAATCCCTGCTGCCCATTCCTGTAGGATGTCTCTGTTCCCAGGACATGGCTGGTGGGGTGGCATCCAGTCTCCTCTGGCACCAGCTACAGCTGCCACAAGCACATCAGTCCTGGCTTCAACCCGCTGTTCTGGCACCAGCCCTCACTCTGATTTAATGCTCGGTGAAGTGAAGGGACCATTCCCAGCTCTGCTGAAGGCAATGTCCCAGCCCATTGTGGGGACAGTGGCACGCTTGGGACAGTGCAGATGACAGAGCCCGGGGAGTGGCAGGAGCCTGCTTGGCAGAGAGAAGAGGCTCCACAAAAGGCAGATGGGCCCAGAGGCTATTTAACCTTTAGAGTTTTGCCTTTCCACCACCACAGCATGTCCAGGACACAACGTTCAAACAAGTCCTATCGTTTTCCTCCCCTTACCCAACAGAGCCCAGCACTGATCATCCCATTAACAGTTACCAGCCGAGCTAACAAAGGAAATCAATTAAATTAAAAAAAAAAAAAAAAAAAGGATCCAATCCAAACCCCAGTCCTAGACACAGTTGTTATCCTGCATGAGGAGAAGCACCAGCAATCCCCCACAGTCAGCTCGGGGCTTTGCAGCTCACTATTGATTCTGCATCGACAGACTCCAGCCACCGCTGCGGTGGGCAGACAGATAAATAACCCAGGCTCAGCCCATCTGCCTCAGCACTGCAGTCTGGGGACCCTGACCACTGCCAAAACACCCCACCACCTGCACTGAGCCCTGCTGCCAGGGCACTCCTCCGGCTACAAGCGTGTGGTTGCATAGGAGCTGCCCGAACATCCCACCCCTCAGCTACGCTGGCAGGCCCCTGTCACCCCAGCCCCCAGCCCTGATGTCCTCTCTAAAGCCAGACCTTACTGCTGTGCATCCCCAAACCTTAAACACTGAAGTACCCCTTTTTGGCTGAGCCCTGAGGGCAGCTGCCTGCTGATCCCCTCCCTCTTGCAGGAGTGCCCGTGGGCTTGCATGGATGCTGTGTGCTCCTGTTTGGATCTGACCCCACCAGCCCATGTCCTGGGCATCACCCTCACCTCAGGCCCACTCACACGTCCCTTCGCCCCCAAAGGTACCTTCCCCCTGCAGCACTGCCAACCCCTCCTGCCCCACCACTGGTGCCTCTGACCCACTCAGTCCTTACCAGCTCCCCCAAACATTCCCCTGCTCTGGCCTGGTAAAGCCTCCCCGGCACACAAACAGGAGACATGAGACGTTCCTCCTCCCACACAGACACCATGAGCCCTTCCCCTCACACCCACACAGATCTCCACATCGCAGCAACAAGCGCATCTCCCACATGAGCACCTCTCCCACACACACTCAATACCACCTCCCTGCCAGCATCCCCTCCCGTCCTGCTCTGCTTCCGATGTCCCGTGATGTTTCTTTGCTAAACTCCCGTAGCCCAGGCAGCACAACTGGACCCACTATGAATATTCCCAGCAAACTTCCCTTGGTGTGACAACTGCAATTTCTGTGGTACACTCCATGTGCAGACTCGTGCAGGCTGGACTGTCTGCAGGCTCCAGTGCCAACCCTGAAGAGCCATCCCTCCACAGGGGAGTGTCACCAGGGCAAACATCTGCCCCATACGAGAGGGAAAGAAATCCCCCCAAAGGGAAATACAGTGTTCCCTTCCAGTGGAGAAAATATTCTTTTATGAATTACTTAAGGCATGTTTCCAAGACATTGTCCTTTCTGTCTGAATACACACGCAGCTCCCCACTCCTGCTGGAGCAGCAGGCAGATGACTCCAGGTTTCCCCACCACCTCAGTGTGTGGGCCTGAGACTGGGGCCCACAGCCTTCTCCGGATGGAAGGGCTGCTGGTCCTCCTCCCCTTCCTGACACCTACTCCAGCAGTTCCCTGTGGAGCTGGACCACAAACCACCCTCTCTCTGCTGTATTTGGAGACCCAAGGATGACAGGAGAGATGCCCTCCCGTGCCTCCTTGTCTGGCTGTAGGAGCTGGCAGAGTGTGGGTGAAGAGGGCCCAAATTCTCCTATCAATCAGAAGTGGCTTTGCAGTCAATGCTGTTGGGCATGGCATTGCTGATGGTGCCTGGGGACACACCATGCCTTGCTCTGTCCTCATGTTCCTCCTGAATCACGGCTTCTGGGATCAAGCTCTGTATCTCTGCCTGGACAGAGATCCCGCCTGGCAGCTGGACACGAGGTGGGGGTAAACACCTTGGGCTCTACTCTAACTCTCCCAACAAGAGAACTGAGAAGTTCACCCCAGAGCAGAGTCCTGCTGGACCTACGACATCTCCAGAGTGGCTGGTGGGGCCAGGCCTGTGGTGAAAGGAGAGAAGCACTGTGGGTGGGTACATGCCGAGGGTGCAGGGGCTGTGTGAGCATCTCAGTGAGCGAAGGAACAAGGGGGGCATCATCCCCAGCTGCAATAATAGACATTTTCTTGTAAGGAGACTAAATAATAAGAGCGCTGGCCTTGAACAGAGATGACTGAGGGATGTGATTAGAGTTTTGTAAAGCCGTGACTAGCACAAAGTGATTACTGAGTGATTATTCACGACTTCTCATTATGTACGAACAAAACGAAATTATCCTGCAACTCATTTAAGACAAACAAAAGGAAGTACCTTCTCCTATGGTGCATTATCACGTTGAGGAACTCATTGCCATCAGATGCATTCAGAAACCCACAGAGAGGAGCTCCACCCGCAGCTATCAAACACGGTTCTCTGGAATAGCCTTCAGCGTGGGAAACTTGGGACAGCTTTGCTGAGATGGCCAGAGGAGGGATCACCCCCATTTCTCACGTTCTCCCGTAATCACCCATTCCTGGCTCCTGCCTGGCCAGAGAAATCTCTGCTCTGAGTCCACAGGGACATCCCTGTGCTCGCTGGTGTGATTATCTCTGCATGTGCAGGTCATGAAGCATGTAAGAGAAACCAAACAGAGTGGGACATGGCTAGGAGCAACTCTCAAGATCACAGAAGTGACAGTAATCGAGATGTTAAGTGACAAATGCCTGACTGTGCAGCTCAGCAGCTTGTGTGCAGAGGGTCAGCATGGGTGGAAGCAGCTGCTTGGCAGGGGGCAGTGGGCTGACACTCACAGCTACATCAGGGAGACAGGGCTGGAGGAGCTTCCAGCAGGTGAAGGGAAAAGGGCTGCTGAGAGGAAGATGGATAGGTGGATGGAAAGAGCTCCTCTTTCAGGTGCTTGCACAGGTGACGCTCAAATTGGTGAAAACCTGGGGCTAGGTATCTGGAACTGGCTGGACAACCAGGCACCGAGGAGCAGCAGATTTAAAGGAGGAGCAGTAAGGGGTGCCCAGCCACGCAGTCTTGGTGGCCACAGTTCAGTGAGATAGGAGGTGAACACAAAGTTTAAAAGGAGGGGGTTGAGAAGACAGCTAGGAAGGAACAAGGAGGGATTCGAGGAGGCAAGAGCAGGTGGCGGCAAAGGAGCCATCATTAGAATCTGCTGAAGAGCTTGTAAAATAGGAGCTGCAGACAAAGAGGGTCTCTTAACCCCATGTCCCAGCCATACGTGCTAGGGAATATAGGCAGCCTGGTTTCCACGAATATGAGCTTCACCTCGGCTTTGCAGTGAGCTGTGGAAACTGTTCT
Organism: Bucorvus abyssinicus; assembly: GCA_009769605.1. NCBI lineage: Eukaryota > Metazoa > Chordata > Aves > Bucerotiformes > Bucorvidae > Bucorvus > Bucorvus abyssinicus. The sequence continues at coordinate 18,730,536 of CM020041.1, read as the reverse complement.
GCAGACTGAGGATGCAACCGCAAGTACGTCTGTGCCGTGTGAAAAATGAGATCTGTGTTTTGCAGGGAAAAAACAAGCAGAATCTTTGTGTCCTTCTCCCACCCACGACACTTGTGTTGCGGCAGCGTAATCGAGAGATGGACTGATCCAAAAGGATGTGAAAATGGGTCAGGAGATTGCTGTTAATTTGAAGCCAGCCTGGAGTATGTTGCGGTGCTTTGTGTCCTCGGGGGCAGAAGTGGCCAAGGGACACCTGCAATAACTATTGATGGCTTTGACTGCAGCCTCCCCCACTTCTCTTTTGAGGGTTCAGTTATGGGCTTCACACAACCATAAAGCTCTGGCTCCAGAAGCAGCAGAGGTAGGTCTTTGGATTTCTTCAGTTTAATGTGAAGGTTTAGCACATTTTAAATTATTTTGACTTTCCAAGCTTTTTTTAAAAAATAAATCAATATTTTTGGTGTTATGAGCTGCACAAGAAATCTAGTGCTGACCAGTTTCAGAAGTTCCTTTAACCCAGGTGATTTTCCAAGGATTCAATCCAGCATATTTTACTTTGGATTTGAAGAGACAGTTGGTCTTTAACCGTGTGTTCAAAACCTTTGAATCGATTGATTGATTTGGGTAAACCTTTCAACAAGCTGGGTGCCCTAATTGATGCTCACCTTGCTGGGGTGCAGAGCGTCCATTGGAGGAGGCAAGTCCCTGACCCCCCAAAAGCCATTTGGGACGGCTCAGCCTGTCAGGGCTCATCAACTGCACAAGGCTGTTGGCATTTCATTGGAGGGATCGCACGTGAGGGTGGTAGGTTCAACAGACCACAGCAAAGGATGAAAAATAAGCATCCACCACCACTAAGAAAAGAGTTCATGGAATAAGAAACACAGAATTTGTCCTTCAAGAGCTGACAGTGCTGAGATTCAGCTCACTTCAGAAAGCGATGCTTTAGCAAGGTGATAGTACAGATATATAGATGCTTTCACGAAGTCCTAGGCTTCCCAGCTCATTTAACTGCCCAGCTTCGCGTCCTTATCAGCATCAGAAATACGTCTCTGATAGGGTTACAAATTGAAATCTGTGTGTTGTGGATTGGTTTTTCATAAATGACCAACGAGAGGTTAACCGATTATTTTTTAATGGGAAACTGGTGAGACGGTAGCACAGGACGGAGAGAGCTGAGGGAGCTGCAGATGCTGTGATGCTAACAGCAGCCTTATCTGGCGTTCTATTGGGTACCTCGCTGCCTCGTTGCAGTCCAGTGGGTGCTTCTTTAGATATGCCTGACTTTGTGCACCTTCTGAGGTCCCAGAGGGGCTTTCAAGGGCTCAATCTCCAACAACATTGAGATTATGGAGCACACAAATGAGAAGGACACTTGATACAATAATAGGTAATAGGGAAAAGATGTTGCAAAATAAATACGTATCATCTTCAGGTAAGTGGAGCGTATTCAGCTCATCAGATATCCAGGCAATTAACCCACCATGGAGGTGGTGGCTGAGGTGGATCCATTAGCAATTACACATGAGGAGCCATGCAGGACACAGGGTTTCAAGGACCTGCAAGGACAAACACCAGTGCTTCACCTTGCAGCAGAGCCAGTGGTTGAACGCAGACACCAGCACAGCTCAGACCAGCTCCCAACAGTGCAGAAATCACTGAAACAATTAATAGACCTTGTGCCTGGCAGCACCCACTGGAGATGATAAGCATTGCTCAACGGGAAGACTTCAGCAATCAATATCCAAACCAACCTCGTTTGTTTCTTATTTGAAAATAAGCTTTCGAGGTGACGGAAATAATCCAAATAATGAGTAATAACGAAAGATTGCTTTCATCTTGGAGGAGCCCTTCGTAGACTGGCACAGGAGCGGTGGGGCAGCGCATGGCAGCTCTTTCTGCAGAGGCTCTGCAACAGCCTTAGGGAGCAAAAGTGATGCTACAGCCAGCCAGTGTGACAGGGATATTCAAGGCAACAGGAGGGAATCAGCCAGCCCGACCTCTGGCCACCACACAGTGGCTAATAGTCCTGCTCAGGTAAGGCATAGCCTCGCCTAACAACACCACACTCAAAAACGTAGCAGCTCTGAGGCTGGACGTGTCCTCATTGCAGACCACTGCCTGCTCCAGGATCCTCCCAGGGATGTTTTCTTGTCATTCAAAAACCCATCCAAGCCCTGCTGCTTAGCTTGCAAAAATTTGACAATGGTAATATGGATGCAAATAAATTTGGCAGGGTATAGAGGCTTTAGTGTCCATGGTGCTCGAAGGGAATTCGTGTCTGAACACGGCTCCTGCAGATGTAGGACAGGGCCCAGGGAAGGTTTCTAACCCATTGCCCTGCAATACGCTCTCAGTAAACAAGAGGAGGTGGTGGTGCAAACCAAGCTCTTCTAAACAGCAACATGGCTGCAGGAGCCGCAGCACGGGCCGTAGCTCTGGAGGAGCATCCTCAGCAGCCTGCAGTGGGTGACAGAGGAGTTTGCTAAGACAGCCACTTAATTATGAGGCAAAGTAATAGAGCTGAACTCCTCACTTCCCTCCATGATGGAGAACCACCTGTGGCAGGCGGGGTACCAGCATTCCCAGCTGCTCTGCCCTGGGCTCTCCAAAGAGCAAATACAAAATCCCAGAGATGGACCAGCTGGGCTCTGGAAGGTTTGTAGCAGCCCTTTCCCTCACTGGCCACCTCCATCCCCATCAGACCCTTCAGCGTCCTGCAGTGGCCCATATGTCCACGAGGTGAACAGCCTACTCCCGCTCTGAGCAACAAAGCCCCTGCATGTGTCTGAGGCTGTAGGACAGAAGCTGAGCGAGGTTTGCAGGTCTTTTTCCCAGCAGTGGGAGTCATACAGCAACCGTAGGATCCAAAGAGATAAAAGGCCGTTTGGAAAAAACGGAGTGATTGGTGTAGCCCAAAAGCCTTTTCCGTTTCAGCTGTCTGAAGGTCCATTTCTGCTCCAGCATTCCCACATCTCCTAAAAATCTCGTGGGAGGAGGCAGAGGCATGGTCCATAACACTTTTTTGGAGATGAGAAGTGAGGAGCTCTGCTCCTCCGTGTGGCCCACAGCCAACCTTCCCAAGAAACTGGGGGGGCAACTGGTGCTCGGGAGCCCAGCCCCTACCTGGGAAGCGCTGGCAATGCATACCTAGCTCAGGAATGCTCCACAGTTCAGTGCGTTTGGAGACAACCCTAATAGTATCGCTGCAATTATCCTGTCGTTTAGGTGTCCCTGAGGAATGGAGAGACTCTCATCATCTGGTGGACTGAGAATTTGGATGTGCACGGGACGTCAAAGAGGATTTTGAATGCAGGGCCCCATCCACCCATCCATCCAGAACCCCACTGCCCCTAACGAAGGCAGCAGTAACAAACCAGTCCAAGCCAATGGGAAGCAGAGGAAAATGTGCTAAGCTCTTGAGGGGTTAACCTGCTCTCAAGCACGGTTCAGTGAAATTGTCAAAAAATCCCTTCTGACAAATTGCCTGAGAAGAGAGAAAAAAAATATAAAGAGGCGAGCCCATGGTAATGATTTCTGAAAAGTTCCCCAGCACCAAAACGGCAAAAAACCATTAGCAAAGCAAATTGTATTTTGTGCGCATAATTCACACCAGAACACAGAACCCAGGCATTCTGCTTTCTGTTATTAACGGGACAGCATGCCAAGTCATCTAGAAAGCTCTCCTCACGCTGCCAGTGACGCAGGGCAGGGACTGGCTCTGCTCCAGGGAGGGGAGGGCAGCCCCAGCCCCACTCTGCCGTGCTTCTCCTCAAAACCCCGCCATGCACGGGGTGGGAAACGCCGTGGGATTCTCCGTGCGCGGCTGGATCGTGCGTGCAGACCTTGGCTCGAATCAAAAGCGCATCAGTGTTTGCCTTCCCCCAGCCTCGGTGCTCACTGCGGAGGCTGCTGCCGGGATCCCCCATGCAGATTGGCTTTCATCACTCCTCCCATAGGTTTGGGAGTGGTCCTTCAAAAGCAGAGTGCTTGCAGGACAACAGCTTGACAGATCTCATTTTCTCTCTTTTTGATCCCTCACACTGCCAGGGAGCCTGCGGCTGGCTCTTTGCACATCCCAAGCCTCGCCAGTGCCTCCCCAGCCAGCCAAGCCTGAGGAGCTGTGCTCCACCCCGGCTACTAAAGCTCCTTCTCAAGGCTCTCTGGGTGACTAAGTGCCCTGCTGGGCGGCTACTAGACAGATCGACTCCAGGTGCTTAAGGACAAACATTACCCGTTGTGCTTGGAGACCTGGCTCTGACACCTCTGGCACGCCCAGCACCCCCAGGAAAAACAATATTGAGATGAGGCTGGTGCGTGCCGTTCACTGCGAGCTGGTGTTTAGGACAATGGTTAAAGATGTTACCTGGGCTTGTGCAAGTCGCTCTGGGGACTCTCTGATCGACGTTGCTTGCCGCACACGTGGATGGATCTGCTTTGGCGTGCAGGGCACAGCAGAGCATCCATACGGGAGCAGTGGCTGTTATACAGAAGCCAAGCAGCTCAGGCCAGTCAACGGGCAGGGCTGCGATGCCATCACCGATGCCGCTGTGTCAGGTTTCCCAAGCTGTACAGCATGCAAATCCTGCTTTTGCAAAGAAACAAAAAGAAACAACCACGCCACCACAGTCCTGGAGCTCATGACGCGACTGTTGGCTTGCAGGAAACGCAGCCCAGCGAAAGCCTCCAGGCTGCAGGTCAGGGCGGGATCCCACTCCTCCCGAAGTCCGTCTTTTGGCTGGTTCTGCTCCTCCTCTCCCAGGCCTCTCGCCGGCGTCCCGACACGTCCGGGCAGCGCTCGGCCGCGAGCTGCTGTGTCTGGTGGAGAGGCACCATGCCAGCCCTGCAGCGCACCAGGACACCAGCCCAAAGGGCGAGGGGGAGCGAGGGCAGCCACCACGGTACCCGGGGCAGGGCAGGCAGCCCTCTTCCCCCGCCAGCGCTTAGCGGTACAGATGTGCACAGATGTTGGGTATACCTGCAGAGGAGGGTCCCGGGGAGCAGTGATGATGTGGGAGCAGCACCGGACACCTCCCCGGGTCACGCACTGCACAAACCTGAGCCATCCCTGCTCCCACTAAGGCTGGGAACAGCTTCAATGCGGAGGAGGCAGGCTGGGTTTTGGTCAGGGAAAGGCTCTGTAATTCATTACCTGTGCCCCAGGACAGGCAGGATGGTAATAAACATCTTCTTTGAGTCCTGTGGATAGAAGTTACATGAAAATTACCTACTTTAAAAGAACATTAGCATTTCAAAGCCAAACATTAGGAGACAGCGGAGCACAATGACTGCACGCACTGGCAGGATTGTGCTTTGCCTCCTTACCTACTGCCATGCTTTTCATCCCACTGTAGCGCGTTGTTCCCGAGGGGATGGGCCACAGGGCTGGGCACAGGACCTCCCAAACCACTCCCCAGGCTTCCCGTGTCTGATCGAGAAGAAGAAATGACTAACAGCAGGTGGTTGTGCTCCTTGTTATTTGGTCTCAAAAGAAGGGTGGAGCAAGCTCCTTCAGCAGGTGAGGCAGCAGCTGAGGTCGAGCCGAGGTTGTGCTCCTGAGTCTGGGCAACTAAAAAAGCATTCCTCTGCCCTAGTGTAAATCTGTGCGGCACTCACGTCCCAAGGAGTCCTTGCAGTCTAGGCGCTCTGATCTCCAGAGCACTTGTCAGCAGCAGAAGCGGTGCAGAGGAGAAAGATGGCAGCCATCGGGGACAGGAGGCAGCCTTTGCAGGGAAGACACTGAGCAAATGAGATCCTAAAAGAGAGATGGAAGATGACTTGGGAATGGGTTTTACCTATTAAGTGTTGAGGAAGAGCTAAGGACATCAAATGAAAGATGGAGCAGCAGGACTAACATATGCAAAAACCCTTTCCTCGGCCCCCAGAATAGCACCGACGTGTGGCTTTGGGGATTACAGGACTCTGTGGTCCTGCATAGGGGAGCCCAGAAAGCGGTTACATAAATTAAGAGCATGCAGCTCCATCAGGGAATCGAAAACAAACAGATGCAATCTCTGGCTTGGGAAGCCTTTAAACAGCAGCTCGCTTGTCGCTGCTGGAGGGTATAATCAGGGAAGCCATAACTGTTGGCTTACCCTGTTGACAAACCCTTCCTCAGCACTTTCCGGTACCAGCCTGTGTCAAAGCCGAGAGGCAGGATGCGCCCTTGTGCATTTTCTCCATTCCCACGAGCAGGCTTCCTAACGAGAGATGGAGGTAGAGATAGGAGAGGGCTCTAACCCTAACTCGTTTAGCAGAAAACAATGAAATAGCTTTGATCGACAGCGAGACGCTCAGAAAAAACCCAATGGGTACATAGAGCTCTCTTGGCTCCAGTCCTGTTAACGGGGAAGATGACCAGCAAACACCGGTGGTGAGAAGACCAGAAATGCAAAATTAGACCATGTCAAGGAAGCCGGTTTGTCTGCAGACTATCAACAGAGGTAAGTTTGCCGCCTTTGGTGTTGAATAGCTTGTGCTAATAACACCACCTTGCCTCATGCAGATTAAGGCAATCTTACACCAATAATTAAAGAGAAAACGGTCCCAACAGCACAATGGCGTTTGTAATGTAGCCAACCTCATTTTGTGTGGAGATGCCATTTGCATGTGACCCAACCTTCCTTTGCAACCGAGTGTCTAAACCCAGGCAAGGAAAGTGAGAGTTATCTCCTGACAGGCTAATTACTTTTTGTTTTTCAAGATAATACTCAGAGTGTTTGAATATGGCTATTTTTCCTGCTCGTCTGCTGCAGCTATGAAGATTGTGTTACTGTCATATATGAGTTCTTATCTCTTATCTGTGTTCTTTTATCTTTGCTACTCATTTAAATATGTTTAAGGTTCGGAGCAGAGTCTTGTCTCTGCTCTGAAGAACTTGGTTCCTCTGCACAACTCGCGGGAGCGCTCTTGGCTCTGGGCCTGTGGGAGGGTCTCAGCAGCCCCTCCAAGGTGCCATCTCTCTGGCATGCACCCGAGACCTTCAGCAACTTTCTTTAGAAAGCAGGCAATAGTCTCAATCCTTCCCTCTCCTCTTCCTCAGTCATTTGCTCTCCCGGCTCTGGCATACTGAGGTTTACACCAAGGCAGGTATTTAGCGTACCTGGGCATGGCGCGTGGTGCTTGAGTGCTGGTGGTCCTGGTGGCTGGGAAATGGCTATTCTGAGGGGGAGCGGGGCTCAGCTTAAGACGTTTGCGGGGCCAAGGTGCCAGAGCAGCATGAGCAGGAGGGTGAAATTCAGTGCTGCGTGCAGGCGGGTGGGTGTTGGTGGGGTGCTGGCATGGGTGAAAGGAGGGGGCCAAACCCTCCTGAAGCCCCCTGGACAGGCTGCAGCTCAAAACGTGGGTCCGGCTCCGCTCCCCACCCAGTCGTACAACATCCGCCTCCTGTTTCGGTCCACATTTGTGTGCATCAGAGTCTCTGGTTGCAAACAACCCCTTTTGTCTTCACAATTAGTCTGCTCCCGCTCTCTTCTTCTGAGGCTTGAGATGGGTGCTGCCCGGGGGTCCGAAGGAGAAGTACAAGCTGACAGTGCCGTGGGGTTAAGTCCCCCGTCCCATCAGGACATGCACAATCCATGCTCTGTGACAGGCTGCTGCTCTCTGAGGAGAGAGCCAGGACACATCTCCTGCAGCCCAGGTCTCTGGGGGGGGGCTCCCCCGGCGCGGGAGGCTGGCTCCCCATGTCAGGTCAGATTTCTCCGTGGGGAGCCAGCAGGCAGTTATTATTGCAGGGGATCATTACCCACACTGTAACACTAACACAGAAACCCTGCCTCGGCAGGCAGGTTTCCCAGTGCTCTCTGCTGCCTGCGCTCCAGCAGAGCTGGGGGCTAGAGATCGCAGACGGAACAGATACAAGAACATTTTGGGTTAGAAACAGGATGGTTTTTCCTCCTTCAAATTAAAAAAATATCCTGTGCATCCATCTAGTCAGCCAAGGGAGGCATTTTACAGCCGCCATAGCAGATTTAGAGCTAGGAACCAGAAGATAAAATAATTTACTAATTGGAAGTGGCACCAAACATTTTGCCTCTTGCCCCTTCTGTGATCTCAGTGGCAGCTTGCCAGGAGATGGAGCAAAGGGGCAGCCGAGACCAGAGAGGTGGCTGGGGTGCGACTCCAAGAGACCCACCCTATTGTTTTCCTGGCACCCTGTCACCTTTAATTAGTAGGAGAGTTGCCCATCAAAGGCAGAGCTGGGTACAAGGCTGAGGAGGAGTGACAGGGCTGGTGCAGAGGAATTTCACACAACGGTCCAGGCATTTTCTAGCTCACTGAGTCGTTTTCCCTTTTTTTTTCAGATGGCTTTGCACTTGGCAGACCTCAGCAGCCTGGCGCATGGGGAGAGCGCGGCTCTCTCCACAGCCAGAAGAAGCCAAAAGTCTTCATTCACTCATTTACTCATTCACTCGCTTCACAACATACATTTATTTACTAGGGCCGGCACTCTGCAGCAAAGGATGCTATGACGTGCTCAGCCAGGGCAAGCAGAGCAGGAGCAGCCGTCCGGCACTGGCAGCTGCAGTCACAACAGCTGGTGGCACAGCCACAGAGTCCCCCGCACCGAGCTGGCCTCTTCAAGCCAGCATGGCAAGTGCTGGGCAGCTGGGGAGCAAGACCTTTAGCTGGGACTGCCTTTCTGCATCTGTACAACATCTGGCAGGGCAGCACTATAGCACTGTCCCTGCCGCAATGCTCATGCACCCTCACTGCCCAGCATCTGTCACCCTCTCCTCATGCTCAGCAGATACACAGATCCCTCTGACCCTTGGCTTTCCTGAGGACCTACACAAACATCACTGTTTTAATCACGTAACCAGAGCTTGCTCCCTCAAGGCTGCTGCTGTGTAGGTCCATTCTCAAAGACCTTTTGAGGTATCTGCTTCAAAGGTGGAGACCCACAACTCACCCGTGGACTCCCCTGTGTTGTGCTCACCAGCTCGGGGAAGGGCAGGCAACAGCAGGACAAGGATGACCAGGAGATGAAAAAAATGGTGAGTAGAGCAAGGGGAGACTTTTCCAGCAGAGATGCAGCTAGAAAGTTTCATGGGGCATGGCACAGGATCCTGCCCTCTCTCTCCCATGTGGAACATCCCAGCCCTGGGCCAAACACCTCCCATTGACTCTCGGAGGTGCAGAGTGGGAGCACAGCCCAGGTCTGCATCTCAGCAGCATTTCCTAGCCCCTGTTTAGACACTGCAAAGAGACTAATTGGGTGTGTGGCTCCCTGACATTTTTAGTGAAGCAAAACAGGCAGAGACTTCACCTTCCCATTTGAGAGGAAAGCAATGAGAAATCCTTGCAGAAGGCTCATCCACAACATGGCCCAACCTGGCATTTGTCTGGTTCGCCACGGCATCATCCTGCGTTAATCAAAATTCAGTCCATCCTCTGCTCCGACTCCCACGCCTTTCTGCCCAGCTAGTGTTCCCTGAGACACGCCGCTCTCAGATGGATAAATACTTGTCTTAAGTTGCCATCTAGGGGAGCAGAAAAAGTCAGTTGCTTTGAGGTAGGTTATGAAACGGAGTACGCCGAGAGCCTTGAGGTGCTTTGCATTTAGAGGGAAACTGCTACCACATAAACAGCAACAAAGAATGAATATGAAGTTACTTAAAATGCCTAAAATACAGCACAGCAGCGTAATTACAAACACATGCCGCTGTTTGGAAAGTCTGAGAAAGCACAAGCCTGCTTTATGAACTCTTACAGAGCTTCTCTGATGGTGGGAGGAGGATGTTTTGCACGGGGTTTTCCCCCGGGAGAAGACGGGATTTAAGGTCCAGTACTGGGAAATACTTGGATACAGGAATAGAAAACCCTCTGAACTGTCTCCTGAGCCTTCCAGGCTGAGGCTGGTGTTGCTGTCAGGGAGGCAAAGCAGCTCAGAGCAGAGAGGAGCACGGAGAGCCAGCACAGCAGGACGGGCTCTCGCTGCCGTCCTTACCAGAAGAGCTTTCCCCAGAATTGCCCACATCAAACTCAGCTCCTCGGTGATCAGACAAGGTGTGTTAGCACGTTTTCATACCGAGTCATTTTGCTTTGTTAAAAGGGGAAGATAAAAAAAAAAAGAGATCAGATCAATGTGGGATCTTCAGTGAGGCTAAATCCAGGTTAAATCCAGATAGGCACAGGGTGGAAACAAATTCTGTGGGACCCAGCAGAGCAGAGGAAAAAGAAAAATACAAGGAAGGAGAAGAGAGAAACAATAGCACAGGGGAAAATGGGTGAGGGCAGATGGGCTGCACTGCTGCCTGGTGAAGCCCTCATGCTGCCGCTGCCTTTGGGAGCTGAGGCCCTTCCCCAAGTCCCAGCCTCCCACAGCAGGCTGCAGAGCTGCGGTTCTTCAGTGGAAACTGCTCCGAGCTCCTCAGACAAAAGGTTCCCCCTATCTGCATTTATAAAGTGCTTATCACAGTGGTGTCTCGCTGCTCGGAGCCCTTTCCTAGAGAAGGGCAGAGTGTTTCTATTGTTGTTATACAAATAGCTTCCCCTGCCAGTTCCTTTCCTTCCAGGCTACTGAGTGGAGCTTGGCTCGGCTCCCTCTGGACTAATTTGATGAGAGATAATTATCTTGTTAATATCATCCTATTTTCATAAGTCCCAGCCTCTCTTTTATTAATTCTGTCAGTTCCTGCTTGTGTTGCTCTTAGGTCCGTGTCTTTTCAAAACAGTCTAACAGGCACTTATGGGAGAAAGTCATAAAAAGAACAACTTAAATTAGAGAATGTAAATATTGACATTTTTCACAATGAGGATTTTTAATCTGTTCCTCCTCACAGAGCTGGCCCCCGTGGGAACTGCTCGGACAGTGTCTGCGTATGGGTGGGATTCGGCTGCAGTGGGAGATGCTCAGGATCTGGTACCCACTCCTGAAAGGCAGCAGAGGGGCAAGGGCAGGAGTGCTGGGTGCTCCACAGTGGTACCAGACGGGGAGACACCTCAGGACATGCAAAACAAAGTGCACCCTTCTAAAGGTCCCTTCTGTGCCCCATCTTTGGGCTGAACCAGCGGAATGCAGCAGGCAAGGGACAGAAAAATGGGAAAGGAGCTTGGGTGTGGGTTGGTTTAAATGGAAAGGCTCCGTTTCAACTACCCAAACAGCTGTCTGTGAGCATGAGGATGCAGCTAATGGGCCTGTCTTGCCACATGGTAGCTGTCCTCCAAGTCAGGGGAAGCCTATGCAGGGAGACAGCATGAGCAGCGGAACACCCCACCCTAGAGTGCCCACAAAAAGCTCCAAAGTCTTCCAGACCTCATTAATCCTTGCAAGAACACTTATGGTTTTTCTTAACATGAACAATGCAATTGTATTATCTCATATAATCACACGACATGACTCATGATGAAGCCATAGCCTGTAACTGCAGTGCATTCCCCAGAGCACTGTCCCTCTGCCCTTGTCCTGCACTCCCCAGCAGCCATGCCAAGGAGCATCCCCCTCCCCTGGCAGCACCCCCCACTGTCCTCCAGACACGACACCTACCTGCATCCCTCGCCATCAAGGGAACATTTTGTGGGGCTGCTGATGCCCTGGGCAGGCCCTGCAGGGGACTCAGAGGATGCCCAGCTGCCTGGATCCCCCCAGCACCGGTCTGGGGTAGCGTCAGAGTGCTCAGCTCCGCAGGGGTAAGGAGCTTTGGTCCTTTGTTAGGGCAAAAAGAGACATTTTAGAATCAACTGAAGTGGGTAGATGTATTTCCTGAAAAGGACTTTGAGAAAGACCTTATTTTGGTTAGACATGCAAGCTTTCTCCCAGAACCACTTCAGACTTTTTTTCTCCTTGGATCTGGGCCTCGGTTTCTGTAAAACAAAGCACTTGTGCAAATGTTCAAGTCTAACAATGGGTTTAAAGTTAAGTATGTTCTCAAGCGATTCTCTGAATCAGGATGTAAATACAAACCTCTACTCTTTGACTTGACTTTTCTTCAATAACACAGATATCAAACTCATTCAATAGAGAGCGAGAGAAAATGAGTGGGTCGGGCAGACTTCCTCTCTGCTAGAGACCGAATTACATTAAGCCTGCTCATGACTGCTTGCAGGAAGAAGCTTTTTTGTTCTAGTTTGTACAAGTGCTCACACTGTGCTTGTCACTGTAGCGTCCAAGAGCTTTCCAGTATTGCATTAAACAATGTGACTAATATCTGCAGCATGCTCATAAGCTGTGGATTTCAAGTCCAGAGCTTAGGCTCATTTATTCAAGGGACCAAACTCATTCACTGACAGAGTAAGGATCTGTGTTTTCAGTAGCGGCAGATGTACTTACAGCATTTAATCATGCAGGCAAGAAAAATCCCATTCTTTAGCTGGTATGTCATACCCCAAGGTAGAGTGCCCTTTAACTGAGTCCTTTGCTGTTCCACATGGTCTGAGGTCACCCTACAGGCTCCACTGTGCAGAGGGAAACTGATTAATAAGCCATTAGAAATAAACTCATAAAAATGATTCAATGCTTCAAGTCATATTGTGAGAAGAATTGTGGGGTTGAAACAGTCAGGTAAACAGCCTTGAGTCAATAATTTGGCCATCTCCGTGGTGAAAAAAGGTAAAGAGAAGAAGAAAGATGAAAGGAGATACAGCAAGATGACAAGCAGGGCAAAATGGCAGAGTAAAAAGGGTAGAGAAACAATAGAAAAAGATGGACGTTTCTCCTATGCCCCTGTGGATGCAAACATGGAGGAAACCACAGCTCAGCTACACCTTGCTCTCGAGGTAGGTCAGTGGGGCTTCACGGGAAGGCTTACTCTGCATGTGAACTGCTGTCCTCCTGGGCTACAAGGTCTGCTGCTCAGCCTCAGCAGTTCAAGGGAAGCTCACACTTAAGGAGAAACAGGTTCTGCACCTTGCCATTGACTGGGCTATAAAAGACCTGGTAGAAAGGATAAATCTATCTATTATTGCAGCATAACATACATTTGTTGCATATGCCAAGACATTTAAAATAGTCTATGAGATGCTAGAAAAGAAAGCAGAGCTCCTGCTAAACCCCTGTGTTTTCCCGAAGCAGTGCAGCACACGTGCTTTGATCCTACGCCCCTGGAGACAGCGGTTCTGCAAAGCGGGCACCGTATCCCAGCCACTGCGCAGGCAACATGACAGACTCATCTGCTCAATCCTCATGTCAGGAGCTTACGCTTCTGCGGGCAGAAGAGTCCTGGCAGCACCTCCTGCCTCGGGAGGGGAATTGCTGCCTGGATTGCAGCAGACCAGGTGAGATGCTGAAGGCTTGTAATGCTCCGTATCAGCCTGCTGGAATCATCAGAGCTCAAGCTTTTTTTTCCTGGCACCTTTCACCCAGAACTGGAAAGTGGTGTCACAAGCTTCTCTGGGCCAAGGTTTCTCAAGAGCTCACAGCCCCCTTCAGCCCCTCTGTCCTCTGCTGAGTCACCTCAAATCTCACCTCTTCTACAAAGCAAACAGGAGCCTGAGGGCACCAAGGCAGCAGATGGTGGCTCCAGACTGGCCAAGCATGCATCATTTGGTGATCCTTGGTTACCCTACCCCCAGCATCCCAGCCTCTGCTCCCACTGATGCCTCAACAGGGGTATGAGACTTGTCCGTGGCCCACCAGCTCTGTGGCAGGGATGGAGCATGGGACCAAGTAGGATTTGGCTGCTGGCTATCACCTGCATGTGAACAGCGGTGAGGTTACCAAACCAACAGCTCAAACTGAGGCTGCTCTAGTGCTTCTTGAGTGAGAACCCGCCTCGTATTTTGTGTTCTCCTCATTTCTCAGTACACAGCTTCCTACTTTATTTATTGCCCACTGTCCTAGTCCTGCACCAAGCACAGAAATATTAATGTCTTCATCTGTTTTCCTATGAAACTCATCATTCTGGTATCCGAGTGCTTCACAGACATTCAAGAACTCATTTGCACCAGATTCTGTACTGTGAAGGGGTTTACAAAGATTAAATAGATCCATTAGTTTTAGATACCCAGTCTGGGACATCTGGTCCCTGTTTTGTTCTTTTTTTCTTGTTGTTGGGGTTTTTTTTCCAGCGTTTATTCCAAGGATGCCTTGTATGTTCAGAGCAAGGTTCCCGGTGACTTCAGTTGTAGCACAACGGCTCAGCCTTAAGCCGTTCAAGTAGTAGGGTCTCTAGCCAGGTGCCAGGAAATGAGGAACACATTAGAAATCACCAGTGAAATATCTGGTGTAGGGGACTCTGCAGAGCTATCAGATGGGAGTGCTGTAGCAGAAGCAAGAATAATATGTGGTTCTCCAGGGTGGCATCCAGGCACTTAAATCTTTCCCTTCCCACAATGACTTGCTGCCTTTCCTAACACTTCCCCGCTTTTGCAACAAGTGAAGGGTCCTACAGCCCACAGGGTAAGCCCTGATGTACCTCCACACTACAGCAGCTGTGTTGGGTTTAGAGAAGAAAGAAAATTATGACCATACAACAAGAACTTTGTTGCAGTGCTCATGCAGAAGGCACATGAATTCAAGAGGTGCAGATCACCTTCGCTGTTGCATTCAAAACCAGGCACTGAAGGTTAGTGAAGTCTTTATCTTTGTTACTGACATTTTCTTAAGAAACTAGCAGAGGATAATTCAATCATGCATCACCAGATTAATCCCCTTGGCTCATTGGGGACTTCTAGATGTGCCACACGGTGCTGGCCCTTCTCCTTTCAGGCTTCCCCTCTCTCTGGTAAGCGGATGCCCCCCAGGGCCCTGCCACATGCTTGGTCATTTCAAAGCCAGCCAAAGTGGATACCACAGGTTTTCCGGAGCCTGCTTCTTGCAAACAGGGGGGTTGAATTAATTCCAGGCAATTTATCACACAGGCAGCACGGCAGGTGGCAAGTACAACACTGCAGACCAGTGATCAAAGAGCACCCAGTGGGTCTACACGTGCCGGTATCTGAAGAGCCCAGGCATCTCTCCTAATAACACACATTGAATGTTCCAGCTCCCTGTACAGGGCATCAATCATTTTCCTGTTGGTTATCATTTTCTATCATGTGTCTCTTGTGCATTTTTAATTGGTTAATTACTTTATTCATACAGTAAGCACACCCTCAAGCTCCAATTATTATCAGCATTAAGTGCTCGGTTCATCCTATACATCTTTTAAATGCTATATTTGACTGTTTCGTGGTCCACACTTCCTCCTTGTACAATACCATAGGGGTCCTGCAGATACCTTAGCTAGTCCTTTGACAGACTACAGCCATTCTGCTCATTAGTCTGTTATCTAGCTGCTTATCAGCCCCACTCCCAAGCTCCTCATTACCGCGGTTGCAATTACAATAGCTAACATTCCTCCTTTCAGGCCCTCCTAGCACCACTCCACTTGTAACAGGCCACTGCTATTCAAGTTAACAGCTCCCCACTGCAATAGGAGGTTGACTTTCCTACATAAGCCAACACCTACACCGTGGTTAATGAAGAGCAGAGCTGCTCATTTTGTTTGTTCATACTCCACTATGGGCATTGTGTGTTATATCTTTGGTTAAAGGCCCTGGCTGGGCCCCAGGGAGGAAATCCAACTCTTTCCTCATCCTTGCTGCTGCTCTCTGCTTAGTTTGGAAAGGAATTGGAATTGCTGCTTTCTTCAGAGCCACTGAGCACCTCCATCTGGAGGAAGCATCTAGAGGTCAGGATGGGACGACCAGGAAAGAGGACCAGCAACAGGACCATAAAACACGAGGGCAAGCCAGGAGGCTGTCAGGCAGCAGAGGCTGCCTGCACAGACACCGTGGCCCAGGATTGGTTTAGTTTGGGCTCTTTCATACAACCCACAGCCCTCAGCACTTCTCCCTGCCTTGTTGGTCCGGTGCCTTTTGACACATTCAGTGCTGACATACCAGTAGGTGCTGTCTCGCTGGGAGTTTATTCCAGGGTAGCACCATAAGGCGGAGCAAGATCTCAGTGAAGATGCCTTTTCCCTTCTACAGGATTAGTTTCATTGAGTTCACGGCTGCACCAGTGGGATGTCCAATGCCATGGCATAAATGTGCTCTCAAAGATAGGGGGAAAGGTACAAGGAGACCCTTTTGGAGCTAGATCAGAAAACAGATTGCAAAAGGTACTGTCTGAACAAGAAAGCTGCCACAGGAGCACGGTTCAGTGCTGAGGTCAGCCCCAGTGCTCCTAACACTGTCGGTACTGACCAAATTTCACAGGCAGTAGCACACCAAGTGTCACGTCAGCCCACAGAACACATCCAAACCCTCTCTCCAAGGTTGTCCAGGTGAGAGGCAGGAGCAGCAAAGGGGACTTTATCTGTCAAAGGCACCAGCACAGAAGGGAGGACCAGTCTGACAGTTAAACAGCTTCCCTTGGGACTAGAGGCCAGCACCCCTCTGCAGGCCTGTCCCAAGCACCACAATCACACTGTGACAGCATGCACAATGCACATGCATGGTGAGAAGAAACAGAGGACCTGGGCATTCAGACCATAGCTTGGCACAGCACCACACTGGGGAGAGAACAAGATGAGCCTGGGAGGTGAATGTACTCTGTACTCAGCTGGCTTGTCCCTCTTGATGTGTCCAGCCTGGGAAGGACCCAGAGCAGAAGGAATTGGGTTGCTTGTCCCCAGCCTTGCAACACTGCGCTCCCCCACTCCAAGATGGGCTTCTCCAGTGCTTGGCTCAGCCAGACTGAGTCTGCAGGCTAAAATACTGCTATGAGGTGCAGGAGTTGTGAACCTGCTTGTGGATTTGGTCTGCAGGAACAGAGCAGGACTCCCACACAGACCAGTGGGGGAATGAACAGCTGTTGGGAGTTTTCAGCACATTCCCATCCTGACACCCACCAGTTTCTCCCTCACTCCACAGACTGTCAGTCTGCGAGCAAGGCAAAAAAACCCATGTCAGGCTTGCTTCCATGATCTGCAATTGTCCCTTCACCTGCAGCTCCTAGTTTGCAGGACACAACCCAGAGAGCTCATTTGCTTTGATTTCCCACTGGCCGGGAGCTCAGGACCCACAGCACACAGCAGTGCCCTGCTCCTTTCCAAAGGGCTTGATGGCTGTGTCCACAAGCCAAACCTTGTGCTAGAAATAGGGTCACAGCTAGAGCACTGGATATAGGTCCTCTGACCTTTCCCATGGCTCTACTGATCCTGAAATAAAGCAGTCCCCACCCAACTGGGAAAGCAAGCTCATGCACAGGAACGATTTTACATATTTAAAGCACTGTCTTCTACGCCTGCACTATAGTCCTGTGTGCAATATTAATTATCCAGCTAACACTGTTGCCATGACACTCCTTAAAGCCATCAAAGCCAACATAAGCATGTCAGACCTCCAGTCCACCCTTCCTATTTGCTCTTGGACTACAGACAAAGTCCCAGTGCCAAGTGTTTGTGGCAAGGGAGGGACGGGCACTGACTGTCTCAAGGGCCACCTGTTCCTCTGTACGGCGCAAGAAAAGTCCAGATTTGGACTTTTGGAAGTTGTGTCTAAATCTGAAGCCACATTCCAAGAACCGACTGAATCCAAACATGCCCATTTTTAGGTCAAGTTGCAAAATTATTTTTCCTTATCACAACATGGTCCTATCTTTAGAAGCTAAAAGGAATGATTAGAGTTGTAAGGAGAAAGGAAGAAAGAAATGAAGGGGGTGGAGTGCATAAACAGATCCAGAGCCCTGAAAGAGACACAAATATGAGATCAAAAGCGGATAAGCCAAATTCTGAAAAACCTGATGTATGCAGCATGTACATCCCTGAGTGGCTGACACTTGAGAAGCCCCACAGGCAGCAACAGAACAGATCTGGGTCCTTCCCCCTCCCACTGGAAGCACAGCCCAAATAGTGAAGGTAACTCTCTCATACCTCCAAAAACTGGGAGGAGACCAATCATATTTAACCTGCAATGAGGGCAAGCGCAAGAGAAATGCTTACTGGTTAAGGGTTTGTGGTAGGGAAGGCTTGGGTTTTTTTTTCTTCCAGAAACCCAGAACCATTTTCTCCTCTGTGTGGACACTTGCAGGGTCTGTGATCAGCACAGGCAGGATCCCCACAAGCTTGGCCAGGTGCCCAACAGACACCTACAGGACTGGTTTTGGCCACACTGTGCTTCCAGGGCTCATTCCCCCAAAAATGTTCACAACTTGAGATTACATCTTTTGTCTGAGGCACAGGGCAAGCTTGTCCTGGAGGACCTAGGCTCTTCTCTGCAGACTGCTTCCACACAGCAAGGTGGTCTTTGCTACATTATGTTGAACTCCCGTTGACAGCTACAGCAAAGCCTGCAGATATGGCCAGAAAGCTGCAAAGAGCACTGAAAACTGAGTGATAAAATCGACAAGTTTCCCTCACCCATCGTGGCCACCCGGTGCCATATTCCCAGCAATCATGCATCAACGTTACATCAAAAACAAGAAAAGCTATCAGGCAAATGGAGTTCACAGGCATGGGCAGAAATGGTGTGTCCCAGGTGACGGGCTGCTTCTCTTGGGAAGCCACTGATGTTCATGTGTGGGCAGTGCTTTCCCTGGGCCTCAGCAGTCAGAAAAGCCAGTGCACCCATGAGCTACAGACATCCCTGTGGTGGGTTTTTTCCTTTGTTTTGTTGGGTTTTTTGTCACATGCATCAGTTCTAAACCAGTGACTAAAACAGGAAGGTTGGGTAGAAGCTCTGTCCTGGAGGCACAGTTGTGTTTTCTCCCTCTGTCTCACTGTCCCTTCAGGGTATACCCTGCCTTCTTCCTGAAGGAGCTGCAACACACTTACCAGTGCTCTGCTCAGGCTCTCCGTGTATTGCAGGAGCTCCCTTGATGGCCTTGGAGATGGCTCTCAGTGAGAAAAAGCAGTAAGGATAGGGTTGCTCCTGAGTGAGAGGGAAGACAGCAAGAGAGCAGCATCCAGGGACCGGCACATCCCACAGAGACTAGGGACTAGGCTGGTGACAAAGACAGGTCCATCAGCAGTCCTGGAGAAGATGAGGTGACAAGTCAGGTCCAGGGTTCAGCCAGGGAGACTAGTCAGAGCTGCAAACAAAGCCATCCACAACATAGCTAGGAGCAGCACTCAGTCCAACTTTAAATGGAGGTGATGAGTGTGTGGGTGGGGAGCCCAGGGGAGGCCAATTGGGCAATCAAAGCCTATCAGTGCCCCCAGGGCCGTGACACTCAGGTTATGCCAGATGTAGAAACTGCTTTTTCTCTGCAGTGGTGGAGACAGTAGGGACGGTCCTGGCTCTGGGAGAGGAGCACTGCCTGCAGAGGAGTGGCAGATCACTGTTGATAGGTTGCATCAAAACCACAAGTGCCCCATCCTGGTCCTGGCTCCAGCTGTTGGCTCTGTCCCCAGCTGTGCACTGTGTCCCTCAAGTGGGCCCAGCTGGGCTGGAGCCGTGCCCTCCTTCCTCTGGGTCATGGCCCTATCTGCCCCATGTGGTCCCTGCAGGAGCACAGCAGTGGTTTGTGCTGGAGGGTTTTCCTGCGCTGGACAGGCATTGCTGCACAAGGCCGGCCCATATAATGTGTCCTGCAAAAGACCTGGCTGGAGTTGGGACCAGGCACCTACTATCTGGGGTGGTGGTGACATTAGGTGGTCTTTCTACATTTCCTTGTGTTTCCTTGGGCAGATTCTTTGCAGCCACCCTAGACGGGTGGGTAACATGGCTGAGAGAGCTGTAGTACCATACTTTGCCCCCATAGTTTATTTTAAGGGTCTTTTTAGGTTTTTTTCCTGAATTAGTCCCTGGTACTTTATATTCTTTATCATGTCAAGATTAGACAGATGTTGTCCCACTGAGGTGCGGAGCAGGTCAATACAAAAGCAAAATGCTTTTTATTTTCCGAGAACTCATACAAGATGTTGTCCCCAAGGGTTAAACCTTCCCTTTATTGCCCTGAAGGTTGGCCTTACCTCCTCCGTCCTTATCCAGGTACACACTCCCAGACAGGGAAGCGGAGCAAAGAGCTGTACAGGAAGGAGCTACAAAGCGAGGAGCTGCTTCATTTACTGTAGGAGACATGAGCAGATCTTTTACTTCTCCTTATGAAATCCCATTTATGACAATATTCACACCTACAAGCAGCTGGCACCCTTCTTCGTATGCCAGAGGCTCTGCTGGTGATGAGTTTCTGGCTAGGAGCATTACCACTCACAACTGATATGTTAATGCAATTAGAGACAGTGCCAAGTGCAAAGCAGTATTTGTCCTGATATTATTGGTGATGAAGGAGCCTCCTGTGTGAGAAGCAAGTCCATTTCCAATCCATCTGTATCTATATCTAAAAAAGCTTTCATTTTCCCGAGCGCTGCAGCAGATTCTCGTGATAAATTGCTGCCATATCTTAGCTCCCGACTCCATTACATCCTATTCAAATCCTCTTCATTATAACAAGAAGCAATATGACACCAAAAAGCTTGTCTCCGGGATTTATGACACAGTGGAGACTCTTAGATCCGCTAAACCCCATTAAAACCGTCTCCCTTATAAAACACACACCTTATTATGTGCTTCGGTGGCGGGCAGCAGGTTGCCTTCTGCCAGGGCTCTTATTACCTGTGCAAGGGAGGTACGAGGAGCACGTGCCGACAATGGAGTCCCCGCTGAAAGCGTGGGGCTGGCGCAGCCTCTGCGCCTCCCGCCTCGCACGTGTCGGGAGCTTCAGTTGTGGGGAGGGCTTTGTGCCGTCATCTTTTCCTTTAAGTTTGCTTACTAAGCCAAGACAAAAGAAAACGCACCCCGCTGGCTAAAGCCAGTCTTTTTTTTCAGGTCTCTAACACAAACCCTCGAAAAGCGGACTTGGGGTGGAATGAAATGTTACACTAAATCCCAAATGCAACATTGTGGTTTGTTGTTTTGGTTTGGGGTTTTTTTTTTTAAAGCCATTTAATTAAAATAAATTTACTCTCAAAATCTCTTTTAAAAATGTGACCTGGGATTTCAACAATGGAGCAGCAGCGCGTGCTGATTTCCTGATCTCCTCTTTCAGACGTGCTCTCTGCAAACAGGCATCGTGTCCGTCATCATTTCAGAGAGTAATTTCTGTTCCCAACACCATTTCCCAGACGTGCTTGTAGCACCTTCTTGAGCCAGGGAAGCAGGAAAACAGAGGAGGGGTGTGGGGTGCTGGTGAAGTGCCCAGCCGGGCTGCTTTGCAGGTTGAAGCTTCTCTGACCACCTCCATCCCCTACCCATGCACCCTCCCTGCAGCTCACACCATCAGGGCTCAGCTTCTGCTGGAGAAGCGGTTGCCACCAGGCAGCCCTCCTGCAACGGCACAGTGCTGGGTATTCCTCATCCCGCAGTGACCAGATGTGTCAACAGCCCAGGAGACATTACTAGGAGAGATGACCCTTTCGAGCCAGGAAGACAGGGCATGGCTCATCCCTGAGAAAGTGGTTTTGCTTTTCTCCCACACCACATCGATTCTCTTCCCCCACTTTTCACCTCCCGCTTTTCACCCCACGCGCCAGGCTGTGGTTGTGCCCTTCAGGAGTCCGGGTGGCAGCTCACGCCTGATCTGTGCGCTGCTCATTAGACTAGGCAAATACGGCCGCGTTTTCCTCATTTTACCCCTCATTTAGTCTCATCTGACTGTGTTGTTTACTGTACTGGATTATGCAAATCAAAATATAACCAATATTGAAAACAGGAAGGTAAGCAAAGCTGGCGCCCACTCCTCTGGAGCATGTCAAGGACAGAGGCGCAGGCTCCCGCCGTGTCAGGACTGAGTCACCCCTGCGCCGCTGCTGAGACTGATGCAGGGGTGGGTTTGCCTCACTCCTGTCCTAGAAGCGATCCAGCCTCCTACCAGCACTGACTGCACCTCAAATCTGCCAAAGCAGAGTCCCCGTCACGTTGCAGGGCCAGAACACTCATCTCCATCCTGCTGTTGCTTCCCAAAGGTCTGATGTCACTCAATGGTCCTTCTGGGAGTGTGTAATGAATGCAGCCGGGCTCAGCGCAGGGATGAATCAAGATGGCTGCCTCTCCTTGCGCTAGGTCTCCTTGAAGAAAGGGGATCTGGCTGGGGAACTGGATTAACTCTGCTTTGAGGTGGGTGATTGGGTGACAGAGGTGCCAGAGAGGCAAGCAGCAAGGTGAAATCCTGGAGAAGAGATGAACTGTGCGACACGGGAGATCTGTCATGCATGGAATTGAAGAAGAACTTGATGCAGAGCTGTTGCATGCAGTGGAATAATCTGTAAATACCTCAAGTGCAACCAGACGCGTTCGTGTGTCTTCTAAAGTCATGTAGATCAAGATGAGCAAATGTCTCCGTGACAGGATATCACGGATTATTGATGCTGAGGCCAGAAAGGCTACTCTGTCCTCCTTCATCACCAAGGCCAGATAGTTTTACCAAGCGATTCCTGTGTCGAACCTATAATTTCTGGCTGAGTCAGGGCAGCTCTTTTACACAGACATCCAAATTCAAGTGAAAAAACTCCTAGTGAGGAAGAATCAACCACCTCCTCCGTATGTTGTTTAATGGCTAATTCCCTTCACTGTTGGAATGTGTCTTCTTTTCAGGTCGAATTTGTCTAATTTCAGCTTCCAGCCACCAGATCTTGTTACACCTTTGATCGCCAGATTAAAGAGCTCTCTAGTCTTAAATATATTCTCTTCTGCTGGGTACTTGCAGACTCATGTCAAGTAACTATTCAAAGCGCTTTTCATTAAACCTTTCATTATAAAACAAGATTGTTGGGGTTTTTTTCAGAGTTTCACCAACTTTTCTATTTCTTCCTCAGATTCTTTCCATGTTTTTGTCATGTGTGACCCTGGAACTGGACCCTGACCACACTGATACTCTTATTAAATCAATGTGCGGTCCCATCTGAACGTGAAGCCAACCTGTGTTGCTGTTTGTCGTTCTCTTTAGGGACACAAGGCTTCCACCTGATCCCACCCCGCTTTTCTAATCCGTGCTCTGTCTAGCAGTCCCAGCTTGTGTATGTATCTTTGTTCCTAGATGCATGAATCTGCATTTCATTGTACCAAAATTCAGACTTCTGGAACAAATTCAGCCTACCGAGTGATTCATGCTGCCTTGGTGACATTTGTCTTCCTGCTGGGTGTTATATCCTCTCTAATTCTTATCTCTAAAGACTGTACACACTCTTCCAGGTCATTGATAAATACTGTTGGGTCTCTTCAGGAAGACCTAGCACTGATCAGATGATAGCCCTGGAAACCACCAAGGGTGGTCTCCACAGTCCCCAAGTGACGATGCATTCTCTACCATCTAGACAGCACCTTTGGACTTGAGGTTCACCCACCATCGATAATTTCACCTGCCAGAACATCTTACAGCTTCTGCACGGACAAGGAATGGGGCTGGTTGGTTGAATGGCAAGTGCTGTTTGGACAGAAGGGGGTGCATGTGTGTGCCCAAGCCCTGCACTAGCAGGAATCTGAAATGCGGTTGTGGTTTGCCTTGGACCTGGAAATGGCTCCCAGAGTCTGCGGAACAGATGTAGGTTTTTAATTACGATTCAGGAAAGCAAAAGGTAGAGGCTCTGAAGAAGGACAAGAGTGGCATACAAATAAGGTCTGACAAGTTGGTCTGGAAAGAAACAGCTCAATCCGAGTTAGCTGCTCCTGAGTTAAATATAAATGCAAATGTGGGGAAGGTGAGTGCGCAGTGAGTGTACGTGTTGTGCCGGCGGGAGGAAGAGGACTGCAAGGAGTGCTGGCCCCACGCAGAGCCAGGCATCCAAAGACTCTGCAGCCAGGCAGGTTGCTCCAGGGGCAGGTCCAGAGGTGGGGCTGCAGTGGGAAATCCCAACAGGGGAGAATTAAATCTGCAGAGATAATCTCTCTCTGTTAAGGCAACCAGGAAACCTGTGTGGTTTCTGGAGGGGAAAGTCCTCCTGTTCCAGCATGGTAAAGGAAGATGGAAGATGATTCATCTGGAAAGTTCCTCTTTAATTACTTCTGCTATTCCACAGCTAAAGCAGCAACGTGAACAGATCTCGGTGCAACTTAGGAAGCAGTAGCAGAAAAAAATAGGCAGTCCTACAGCACCACCAAAATCTCGAGAGTTATGGAGAACAAGGAGGAAGACTCTTGGAACTGCACACCAAAGTTCAAGAGGAACCAGGCACAAGTGGTAAGGGAAATCCTGGCCGAACATGAGGAGAAAGTTCTTCCGTATGAGGCAGGTCAAGCACTAGGCCAATGGACTAAAGAAGTGGAGGGATCTTCATCCTTGCAGATCTTCAAAATTCAACAGGGCAACACCCTGAGCAACCTGACAGGGTTTTGAAGCCAGCCCTGCTTTGAGCAGATGGTGGGACTGGAGACCTCCTGAGGAGTCTTTTAAAGTAAACAATGTTGTGATTCTACAGCAGTTTTAGGAGCAGCTTTTTCAGCAGTCTGGATAGCAGTGGCACTGTGCAGGCCAACAGTGTATTGAAGCGCAAACTGGATTACTCATGCATTACTCCGGATAGTCATTACATATTCTGTCAGGCCTATTAAGGTCCTGTGCTGCCACAGAAGATAGACCTAATGATGGGCTCCAAAGCATCCAGATACCATTTCATTCTCCGTTCCTGCAGCTGTTACTCCAAACTGGGCACTCTGCAGCACAGTCTACTCAGTTGCATTAAAACATGCAAACCCCCACCAGATTTGATGCAGAAACGTTGTATTTCCAGGTGCAAAACTGTAGCATCAACATTTCTGATTTTCTGTTAGATCGCTCCTGGTTCCGCTCCAAAACCCTCAGCTAAAGGTTGCTGGATCACTTTGGCATCGCCCGAAATGGCTGGAGCAGCCCAGCTCCCCTGAGGAAGTACAGGAAGCTGTTTGTAACATGAAAACAAAAAAACCCAGAAGCTGTTGTTTTTCCTGAAATGGCTGCTAGCGGCGAAAGTTAATTTGTCATTGTTTTATTTCAGAGCCTACATCCCTTTAGGTGAATGTGAGCATTTCAAGGCAACCCCCCAGACAAACCTAGTTCCCAATTCTAAAATGTTCCTGCTATGTAAAGATTAAAACAATAACATTTTCAGCCTGCAAGCTTAACGTCTGAGGCGGTGGAGGAAGACTCTGCAGCAGTACAGGAAGCCCTGCTAATGATGTCAGTAAATTGTATCAGAAGGATTCTCTCATTTTGGGAAGAGAGATGTAATAGCGCGGGCTATTCTCACTGGCACTAAACTCATTAGTTTGTTTACACTGTGCCTTCCTGCACCGCGCTCTGATACGCTGAAAATCTTATTTTCCCTTTGATATTTCGAGTCAGGAAGAGCAGGGAGAAGTCAAAGATCCTCAGCAACATTTGATCCCGTCCATGTTTGGTGGTTTGGGTTTTTTTACAAGGTGCTTGTTAAGGCTTGACTCACGGTCAAGGCAACGCTGAGGAAACCCCTTGTTTCAGAGAAGGACCTGAGTGATGGCTAATGTTGAGCGACAGCGTGCTGGGGACAATGGTGGGAGGCCTGGGGACAAGTGCTGGTGGGCAAAAGAAGGATGAGGGCATGCTTTGGCTGTGCGATGGTCACAGGAAGGTACCAAGGGCTGCGTGATAGCTATGTGCCTGCAGGAGGTGGTGACCGGGTAACAGCCTTGCAGGAGCCTGCTGGAGAGTGGACCCCTCCTGAGGGCACCTGATGGCCAAGGGTTAGGTTTCAGATGGCCTCAGCTGAGACACCCAAGGGCTGAGAGAGGTGGGATGGGGAGAGCTTTGGCTCTGCAGGGACAGGCTGTGCCAAGCCCTGGCTGGGAAGCGAGAGCAGGCAGTGCCGCATCCCACCTTCTGCTCTCTGCACCAGCAGTGACATGTTGGAGTCAGGCAGGAAGCTCTGCCTGCCTGCACATCAGCACCCACCGCCTGCCACCGGGAAGCCTTATCTGCCTCCATCAGCCTCCGGGTTGATGCTCTCCCAGCACATCAACGCCTTTTTCATTCTGCTTTGAAGCATGAGGCGGGAGCTGCCTGCCTCACAACCGCAGCTGCAGATAGAGCTTGTCTCCAGCCGCAGGGGCAGCAGGACTCACTGTCCCAGGAGCTGGCTCTGATACACAACACTTCTTCCACCCTTTTATTCAAACCTGGATGCTTGGGCAGCAATTTGGTGGTTTTCCAGCACTTAGAAGTAGTTCTTCTGGCCCCTGCGAGTGCTCAAAACCAGTGGGAGCTCAGAGCTGAGAACACTGCAGTGGATGAGTGTCACCCAATGGCAGTTGCCCACCCTTGAAGGAGTTCTGATTGGGCTGTGGCTCATATGACCTGCGTAAAAGAGTCTCTGGGATGGACCCAGATGCCAAGTCTTCCAAGCTAAGCCCTTCTCACCATGGGCAGGAGAGGAGCAAGTGATTGAAGTAATTCTGACCATTCCATCAGCTTGAAGATTCTCTGCCCCTTGCCCAGGAGCCCTGGTACCTCTCTACACCAGGCAACAGAAAGCCTCCTATCATCATCAAATAAATCTCGGGGCTCTGGTGGGCCTGACCCCTTCTCTGGGGCAGCCAAGGCTGCTGGTGAGGTGCAGCTTTCACAGGGGTGAAAACACTGCAAGAACATGAGTATGTTACACTGAGTGATCTGGGTGAGCTGGAGAGGAGAGGCTTTACCTCTACCTCCATCCTGCTGGCACCTCCTGGCCCTTGTGAAGCTTCTGTCGGACATCGTGTGTCTGCAGTAGCTGCACATGAGCCCACCGCACTCATGAATTTCCTGTTGCCTTGGTCTAGGACCACGCTTCTCTGTGGCTTCCCTGCCAAGCTTTCCTCAGGGTCATGCTCAGGAGGGAAGACTTAGTCCCAGGCTCTACCATGGTTATGTACGGCTGTATAACAAAATCAGCTCGCAGGGTTACTTACTCATCTCATTACACAAGCACAAGCCCTAGGCAGACAAATATAAAGCAAAATAAGGCTTATGCTGGAAGGAGAAAGCTCATTGCATCTCCTAAACTGGAATAAAATAACTCCAGGTGAAATACATCGCTGCTATTACAACAGTGCTCCCAGTGGTGTGGGAGGGGCTCCCAGATGTAATGGTACCATAAGGTCAGGGACCAGCCAGCCCAGTGCTGGCATCACAAGAGCCAGAGGCTGCAACCCTGCACCAGGGAGGCAGGGGCAGTGTGACCCACGGTGGCAGCAGGACATGGCCAAGGCAGAGGGATGATGTCTGCTTCTGTTGCCTCAGCTGCACGGTCATGTGTCTGCCTCAGTTTCCCAACAGCTGCCTTCGAATGACAGCTCTTGCTCCCATGCCAGCAGTTAATGAGATCATGTTTGAACATGGCTTTGAACACAAATGTCTCTGCAATGTGTAAGTGCTAAGTACTATTAGCAACTAACAGCAGTTCTTCTTTGGTACAGGGCTCTGCTGACTTTGCCTGAGGCCATTCCAACCCAGTGAAGCATCACCCTCAGCAGCACTACCTGCACTGTGGCAGACCTCCACGTCAGCCAGCACACACCACTATGCTCTGGAAACCAGCCAGAGATGGAGCTGTGAGTCCAGAATCAAGTGCCTGGCTTTATCCGGGCTGAGGGCTGTTGGTGTAGGAGCTCAGGCTGTCTGGGAGATGGGAGAGACACCATCATTGGGCAGCAGGGTGAAGGAAGACATCCCACCAGTAAGGTGGGACCGGCAGGGGCTGGTACATGGAGACTCCGGAGTCACAGCCCACACTGCCTGGCTGCTCTGGGGAGGATGTGATCAATGCACTGTTGTTCTACTGTTTCTGGGCTGGGCTGCAGCGTAGCCTGCAGACAGCTGTGCCGCAAGGCTGGATTTAAAGCTGTCCTCATTGATGATGTTGTCCCCATCGACGATGTTGTCCCCATCAACAGTCGATGCCCCTCGCCGGGCTGTGCTTCCTTGCAGCATCAGGACACGCTGCCTGCTTAACTCCCGTCTCTGTCTCAGCGGCCTCCATGCTCACCCGTATTATCACGCTCTTCTCCATCCCTCCAGCTCATGCGGACCTGATCGTCTCTGTGCTGGATCCTGCCTGGAGACAGATGATGTGCTGGGCAGGAATGGCAAAGTTTATTAAGTTGGGGTGGGAAGCTCTGGCAGGCTGGGTTCACAATTAGGCTCCCAAAGGCAAGATCATAAAGCATTCAGACACTTGGGATACAGGGCTGATTACCAGCATCTTTCATCATTAAATATTAACACCAAGGCTGCTTAAAGGCCAGTGAAAGAATTATAGAATTTAATACCTATCACGCTCTATCAATAGGCCGGGAGAAATATGGTCCTTTCGCCTCTGTTTTTTTTTTAATGCTTCAATGTAAACTAGAAGACTGGCAAAATTAAACAGCACAATTCTTAGTTAGGAGCCACTGGGAATTGCAAACAGGGAGCACCAGGGATCAGACTTGTTTGATATGCTGGGGGAGCGAGCTCATTAAAAAACAGGCATTGGTACCAGAAGGAGAGGAAATTAAAGCATGATTTAAAAAAAGAAATCCGTCTACAGAGAGTTGCTCCGGCCCCAAGCGCTGCCCTGTGTGGCTGGCTGCTCCCTGGGACCCCAACCAGCTCCAGCCCGGCGGCCTCAGCGAAAGGAGCGTTTGCACTCGCCTCTGCAAATCTACCCTGACCGTGCTGAGACACGGCACGGTGTGAAATCCTCCCGGGTCCACATACCCCTTTGCCATCGTATGCATGTGGGGTGTGCAAGGACACACCTCTGGGGCTCCCCACCGTCGCTTATGACTCCTTTACCCAGAGCAGACAGCTGGGAAAAATCCTGGCAGCCCCGAGAAAGGTTGTGCTCTGCTTGTGACAGGTTATTTATTTTTTTTTGCTTCTTTGCTTTGTGTTATTGTGCTGAGTTGTATGAGGAAAAGGGTGCCTGGGCAGGTGGCCCTTTTGGGATGGGTGGAGAGAGAGAGACTGTGTTCGAAGTGTTGGTGAGGACAGGAGGGCTCAGCCAGAGCACACCGACTGCTGGGGCCATCCTGCAGCACAGCCACGAGCCACAAACCCACCGTCCCCAGAGCTGAAGAGCTCCGTGGCAGGAGCGCCCAGCACTGCAGGCTCCCGAACCACCCGGGGAGGGGGACTTGTCCACCACGTGGGGAGAGCTCAGCATAGGCCAAATAGCTCGGAAATCCTCACTGGGTGCTGAGCTGTGAGTTTAAAACCGCCCTTGCCTTGCTCACAGTCACATCATCATCATCCAACAAACTGCTCCAGATGTGGTGCTCTGGGAAGAGATTGAAAGGATGTGCTGGTACAGATGCAGGTTTTGGATGAAAACCCAGGAACTCACCGGGGTCCTGTGGGCAAGGCTGGCCCATGGCTCTCCTTCAGCAGTCCCCCCTGCTGCTGCTTTCCCTGGCCTCACCTTCCCACCCCTCCTGCAACCCGCCTTCCTGCCGTACACAGTAATGAATTGCTGCTGCTCGCTCCCTTGTCGCGGGCTCGGTGGCAGAGCCAATCAATACAGTAATCAAGCGGCCCGAGCAAAGCCAGCCGGGTGCCTTCCTACCTCTCTGTTAGCAAACACAGAGCGCACACGGCTTCTCCCACTGCTGGCTCAGGCACAGCCAGGTCTCCAGCCAGGCTGAGGTCTCCCCGGGCTGTCCTGCCCTCCGTTTTCCTCCACTACCCCTGCTGATGGCTGCGCAACAACATTTCACACGGCCAAGTCCATCTGCAAAGCCACAGCTAACACTGGAGCTGGATCACTCAACATCTGTGAGTCAGCACCTCCCTAAGGCTGCCCTGGTGTCAGAGCCCGGCTTTTCCTTGCAGAAAGACAGTCCTGGCTCTGTATTTTCTTGGATGGGGACGGTGCCACGCTATTGAGACCGTGATGGCTGCGGTCGGACATGTGGCGTCTGCATGGTGGGGTGCTCCCTCCAGCTCGGAGGTGGGACGCTACAGCCCTGCTAAAGACTCTCTCCTGGCCCTGCCTCCCTTGTCATACGGCTAAAGACGGTCCGGAAGATTTTGCTACACAAAATCAACGCATTTATCGCTATCGTGTTTTCGATAGAAGCACCAGGACTGGTTTGACTTGCAGAAACCTTGGACAACTCCTGGCCAGCAAGGTGTCCAGCCTGAAGCTGGAGGAATAAAACCATTAGCAGAACTGCCACCCTAGCAAGCACTTTCCAGGCTTTGCTTCCTTTCATTTACTTCCAATTCCTTTCAGTTACTAACTCAGGCACCAGGGATCAAAATAACCATGTTCTCACGATGATAAGCACCATGTCAGTAAACACTCAAAATGTGGGCTCGTACCAGCCAGAAAGTATTGATGCGCAAACTTTGTTTCATTGGGCTGTGTGCCAGATCACATATCCCCTGTCCTCCCACAGGCAGCACGAACCTGGCATAAAACCATACCTGTGTTACATGCCCTATCTCACAGACAAGAGAAACGTGATCGTGTGCCCACGTGTCTTCTGGAGTTGATTTTACAATACGCAGGCATGTGTCCTGGGCAGGTAAGTGGCTGAAATAAGACTCAAAAAGTGCACAGCTCTGTCTGTTGCAGAGGAAAATTGGTGGCTGTGACTGTTCAGCACTTTCTGGCTCGGGATCTCGTTGCCCTGGGACGTGTTCCCTGCAGGGAGCTGGGAGGAAGCTCCTGGTCTGGTTTGATTTTTTGAGTGTCTGCAAGTACCGACCCTGATGCTCCGGCACAGTTCAGAGCAGTTCAAGGCCGTGTGTAACTCGTGTCAGCCAGCTCAGTGAATTCCAGTCAAGTGATTTTCCACGCTTCCCCTATGTACTCGACTGGAAATAAGAGCACGTGAGCTGCCCAAGCCCAGGGGTGGCTGACACAGGAGCACCCGCTGGGGTCACAGAGGCTGGAAAAGGGGGTGCACAGAGGGCACGTGTCTGGAGATATCTGCAGCTCTGTATCCTTCATTCCTTCAAAATCCTTTTCCCTGTCCTACTTTTCTCATCGCTGCTGCCATCTCTGTTTTTCCTCTTTACTCTCTCCCGTTAAGGCTCGATCTATCACGGCTGCCTTCACACGCTGCCCCACGCTCTCTGGGTGCCGGGTGCTGCTGCAGCTCCCCGGGGCTCTCCCCGTCGCCGGGCTCTCACTGAGCTCTCCCAGCCAACCTGAAACCAGGGAAGAAACTGGTTGCGGAGTCAGAAAGGCAAATCCAGACATGACTGACTCCGGGGAGCCTGATTGAAATGACTAATTAGGTTCTTACAGCCATTCGCTTTGCAGGAATAAGACCATATCCCACTCCATATTTCCTAATGAATCCCGCTCGATGTTTTCTAATGATTTGTTTAAACGAGTTTTCAGTGTCTCCAGGCTGCAGCACCAGCGTAGTCCTAAGCAGCCTACCCCAGATGCTGGGGGAAGCTTTTGATATTCTCTCAAATTTACCTTTCCCTAGTGGTATACAGGGTTTTTTTTATGTTTCCCATCACAGTCGTACAAATTCCATTTCCCGGTGCCGTAGAAAACCTTCCCCCCCTTCCCCTGTTTACAGTATTTAGACACACACAGATGGTTATAGCTTCTTCTCCTCTTTTGAGCATCTCTCAGGGAATCCAGATAGGTGAGCTCTTCTCTCCCCCAACCCACCATGCCCCCACAAACTGGCTCTGGGGCTCTGGACTCACATTTTGCATCCCGGGAGCTGCATTCCCGTTACCCCCAAGTACTCTGATCCCACAAACATTTATAGATGCAAACAGCTTCCCAGCTGCAGAAAATTATACTGAACTTAGGAGGGCTGCCGGTAAATAACATTATTCCTGCACAGAAATATTAAGCATTTTTTTGATCAAATAATCTATTTTAATTGTTACCTTCAAAGGCAGCCATTCTGCGGTGATTTTTCTTTTTAAATTGTATTTTTTATTGCTGCTTGCTCCATTATCTCTCAGCTGTGTGGAGATACAGGTTTTCTCTATCTGCGCTGTTATTTTACTGGTGGCTAAGGTCACACTAACTTATGAGAGTTGCCAAAATCATGTTTCTTTCTCTGTATACATTTTAATACCCACACTTGACTTTCCCCAGTGTTTTATTCTTCTACATTGCACGTATCTTTTCCCGGAGAATTGCCAGTGTGGCAATAAATCACTGCTAATTCTCTTCCCTGCTACTCACACCCCTTCTTTATACAAATTTAATTTTTCACACATTCATTTGTATACTGCTTATGAAAAATGCTTTTCTTAAAGAACTTAGTCTTTCCCTAGTCACCAACTTTTTCCCTTCCCTTCCCTTCCCTTCCCTTCCCTTCCCTTCCCTTCCCTTCCCTTCCCTTCCCTTCCCTTCCCTTCCCTTCCCTTCCCTTCCCTTCCCTTCCCTTCCCTTCCCTTCCCTTCCCTTCCCTTCCCTTCCCTTCCCTTCCCTTCCCTTCCCTTCCCTTCCCTTCCCTTCCCTTCCCTTCCCTTCCCTTCCCTTCCCTTCCCTTCCCTTCCCTTCCCTTCCCTTCCCTTCCCTTCCCTTCCCTTCCCTTCCCTTCCCTTCCCTTCCCTTCCCTTCCCCTCCCCTTTCCATGAAGTATCCCAATGACTCTGAGCTGTCATTGATTTCACACTCCACCCTGTTATACTGCAGATGGTTTTCTTTTCTCTGAGATACTTTTGCAGAAGGTCATTTTTTGGTGCTGCACACCCGTGGCTGTACCATTAGCTTATACAGCTTCTTTGGCCAATATTTTTTCCTACAAGCCTTAAGAATTTCCAAGTCACCTCCTGCTATTCCATTTTGCTTGCAAGTTTCGTAAACCTTGGCTCCTTGAGTGCCTGAACCGAAGTCATACTGTCTGTGCCTTTCCTTCCTGCATCTCTCGGTCGCAGCAGGGCTGTAGTCTGTTGTGATTTAATTATAGTGCCTTTGAAGATTTCTCAGGGAGCTGTGGCACTAGTGGGTTTTAATATCCCACCCATGACAACATTGCCATTAGTGTTATTACTTCTACTACTATGATTAGGACACTACGGGCAGAACGAGTGGCTCTGTACAGGTCAGGCACATCCCTGATTCAAGCAGTTCAATCTAAAAAATCAAATGCAGGCAATAATTGAAGACAGAGATGCTATGCCTGCACGCTGGAACATTGTGTTTGTCATTAATAAATTGCAGCACGGTTCAAAGCAGGGCTCCTGCTACTCAGATGCTGCTAGGGAGGAGCAGGTCTGGGAGGGAAATGAGGAGCTGAGGCCGCTGCTGGAGGAAGCTCCAGCAGAGCACGGGGCAGCAGAGCCACCATGCCCAGCCACTGCTGGGAAGTACCTTGGGGATGAGTTTTAAAAGGTGTATCTCAACCAGTGTGATTTTCCCCATGTCAGAAATGTTACCTGGCACCCATAGCCAGGTCGGCAGAAGCACCTTGCAGCAAGGCTCACCTTTGGGAGCTTCGGTCATGCATGCTGCACATAACCTTGGTGCTGGTCCTCCTAACTCAGTGTAGAGAGCAGAGGTGGCCAAATGGCTTTCAGGGAATAAAAACATTCATGACGTTGCCAGGCTGCTTCTGTCTCACTTCGGCACTGTACCTCCACCAGCCCTGGTGAAAGACGGCTGCTGCTCTGGGTAGTATTTGGGCACCTTAAATCATCCAGTCACGCAGATTTTTGGTCTATGGGCTCTGCAAAAACATAAAAGGTCTAAAGCCACCTCTGTGGGCTGCATGTTAATCTCCATGGTCACCCAGGGGGCTCTAGGCTGGAGGCAGTAGGATATATGTGTGTGCCCCGAGCTGCCTCAGTGCACCGTGGCAGCTGCCAAAGGAGCCCGCTAGCACTTGCTGTGCACAGAGGGCCCCAAAAGCACCAGCTCTACTGCAACATATTTTGGATTTCCAGACCTGTGCCCATCATTCAGCTGCTGCCCCCTCCAAGCTGTGGAACATCCAGAAATCCTGGGAAAATAGCCAGAATTCTCTTTCACTGGACAGTGGTCCTGTTGAGGTGAAGACGTCCCAGGAAATCCCCATGTGGGATCATTTGAGAGCAGTGAAGCAAGGCAGACTGACACTGAGGTTGTCACCCTGTATCAGAAATCACTACTGCACAAGGGGGATTTTCAGTGGCAGAAAGAAGAAACTGGGGACAATCCTGCTCTGGACAATATGGTCGGTGCTATCATATCTCTCAGCAACATTCACCAAAAATTCGGGACCAAGGTGAAAAGACGCCAGAAAGTAAGAAATTCCGTAAAGAGACCTTCCATTTCTACAAGTGAAGAAAAATATATGCAGTCAAAGATTAAATGCTGGTTTCAAGAAGCATTCAGATGTACTTCAAGGAACAGCTCCAATAGAGACAACAAGAAAAGAACATTTCTGAGAACTTCAATTAAGTACAAGGTAACTTGGAAGCATTCCCATCCGTTCCTTAAATTTTCCAGACTATCTTTTCTCTTTCATTTTCTGTACGGCTCTCAGAAAGGCTTTGCGACATCAAAGATACTTTTTGTCTCCTTTGTTCAAATGTATAAATTTGCCTACAAAAATTAGAAATATCATCAACAGTGAAAAATAATTTATTTGTAAAAGGAACTAACTTCTGTTTGAACTAGAGCTGGGAATTGAGATAATGTCTATGAATATGTGGAATGAATAGATGGAAGTATCTGAATTTATGGAAATACATGAATTCTTCTTTGCTGATAGAAAATTACAGTCAGGGCCCATCGCAAGCCAAATTAATATTCAGCATAATCTCATTCTCACACAGGAACCCAAAGAAACAATTGATCTTGTTTCCACGAGAATCAATGGGAAAAACTCACCGAGTAGGTCTTTCAACAGAGGAGCGCAGCCAGCGTGACACCTGAGCTAACACAGATTCACACCTTCTGCCCGCGTCCAAGGAGCTTTGTTACTTCTCGGATTAGATTTGAATTTATGATCCCACGCCAGGTCCTTATTCTTATGCTTTAAGTCACATACATAAAGCTCCATGGGAGCACCAGTAATTATGCTTATCACCCAGAGGTCACCTCTTTAGATGTATTTTCTAGACCTTCAGTCTCCCTCTGAAGTAAGATGTTTTTCTTAATCAAGGTTACCATGAGAGGCTCAGCACTCGTGGTCTCGCATGGACGAATATTAGTGCTACCAGACATTATTTTTTATTTCTCTTTCAAATGCATTGATTTTTTATCTATTTTATTCCAAGAAGGAGCTGTGGCATCTATTTTACATTCAGGATCTGCCTCAGGAGTTGTAATAACTTGAAGCACTGGGTGCTCAAGCCAGCGTGTAGCTGGAGCAGAGTTAGATTTGCGGTCGGTCCTGCCAGCTCAATGTCTTCAGCATCCGCTGAGAGAAGGGAAAATGTGGCATCTCGCAGCCTCCTGGGACAGCTGGGTGGTTAGGCCCAGAAGTCAATGTCTCTGGGCACACTTTGGGGACGATCAGCATTCCTCCCCAACAGGGCTGCTGTGCTGATTTATTAATGTAGCAGTTAGAATCAAACCAGCGCAGGAGAGTATCTAAGTCACCTACAGCCAAGATAGGCATGCTAAAGGCTGGCAACTTCTTCCCTTGACAGACGAGCAATCTCCACCTCTCGAAACAGATTCCAAACTGCGTAACCCAGAGGAGAAAGAGGCTTGACAAAGATCACACCGCTCAACTTTCCTGTGGTAGAGAGTTCCACTTGCATAAGAGGCACAGAGGAGAAGAGGGCTTCTCTGAATTGGGCAATGACGCCTGCAAGGGGACAAATCAATTTAGAAACTACTCGCAATGACCCGGGATTACAAAACAAACAATGACAGTCACTTGCAAATTCACAGCAGCCTCTCACCCCGGCTGAAAGACATGCTGTGTTTTGTCACGGGAAGAGCCTGCTGCTGGCAAATCTTTATTCTCATGTCTGAGGTGCTCTGTGTGGGAGCAGCAGCCAGGCAGAAATCTCAATACACACACAATAAAATAAAACAGCGCCAGGAAAAAAATTGAGCTTAAAGCACCAGCCTCATTGCTTAGAGAAAACCAGGCTGGGATAAAACACTAAAATAGCAACTTCATCTTCTCAGAGTCTTTCCTGCCAGGCGTGGTTCAGCCACGGCTCTCTGAGTAAGCAGTACCTCTTTCCGGAGAAGGAGGTTGTTTTGGCACACCAAGGGGATGTTCCTCCTGCCTGGTTATCCAGCAGTGCCTCATGGTGGATGGGTACCCATAGGAAGATGCAGATGGGCCTTGTGGCCACCACAGTAAAGAGGGGGTAACTCTGGGGAAGGTATCCAAGCCAAAAAAAAAAAAGGAATAAAAGAACACGTGGGTTCCCCTAGAGCTGGAGAGAAAAGGAAAAAAATCGGGAGCTTGGAACAGGCAGCAGCGGGAAAGTAGATGTGAAGTGAGAGTGGGGAGCTGGGACCAAAAGCAATCTCCATCGGTCACTACTGATGTACACTTTAACTCAACATTACTTAGAGACTGTTGGTTTTGGAAAAGAAACCACAAGTAATTAACCTCGATCTGCTCTCAGCGGAGAGCATTGGTTTTGCTGATAGGGTTTATGTAAAGAGTGTAACAACCAATACAGACAGAAGGGGCTGAAAAAGCTGAAAAATGTTATAAGGATGATCTGAAAGTAGATTTATGATGGGCAAACAGTGATGGAGAAGTTCATTGTGGCTGGAGCCAGGGAGCTGGCAAACCTGGTGTAGATGTGGAGGCACACGACCCCCTTCTGCCAAGATCACACCCGCACTGCCTCCACCAGTGCAGGTCCTGAGGTCAGACAGTCCCAGTCTTCCCACTTCAAAGAAGGGGTGATCAAGGTCTTCTGTGGCATAGTGAGTGCACTCCAGAACCACAGGACTAATGCAGAGGCAGGTTGCAAGAAGCAGGCCAGGTCTCATTTATCCTGTACCAAGACCTTCAAAGTCTTACTCAAATGAGTACGGGGTGTATTAGAAGCCAGACCAGGATGGGAGGGTGCAAAGTTCTTCAGGAACTCTCTTCTGCAGTGTGACTGGGGACACTGAGAAGCCTAAAGGCTAATGAGCACCTACGCATCCCTCCTGTTAGCTAGGCCAGAAGTCCAGAGCACTATGTCTTAGACTAAAGATCTCTGACATTGGACAAGAGCTGTTGAGGGAGAGAGGACGCTCTCCTGACTCAAGGGTTGATAACAGAGTTATGACAGCTACTAAAGACAGGAGTTCAGGATAGAAGGACCAGTGCTCTGGACCACCGTTATCATCCTTATGCTACGCTGTTGGGGAGGTGGGGAAGACGCGTTGGGATGCTGATAATAAAAACCATAGTGGCATGCTTTGGGTAAAAGAAGAAACCTGCAAAGACCTCCTGTGGCTTCCTGGGGGCAGTTCTTCCTAATTACTGCTTGGTAATTAGTGAGACCGTCCACATGACCATGTGCCTGGCATCTCAGCTACAGACTTTTCTCGATCAGGGCAAATGGTCAAGTTTGAGACAGACAGTGCCAACACAGGCGTCAATGCACTTCTCTCACATCTGTTCCCAAGCACAGATGTGAACTGGTCCCTTTAAGCTGAAGAGAGCGAATCCTGTCCTGTCCCTTGCTGCATCTTGACCTGCTCAGATGAATGTGAAGGTGTAAATCTGTGTCTGTGTAGGTGCTAAGCTGGGGTTTGGCAAATTGCTCTGATTCACTTGCATAACCTGATTGAGGAGCTGCTGAGGTAGCTCGCATTTCTCATGAGGCCACAAGATAAAATATTGCTCCATACTCCAGCTTTCCTTCACTTTCCTCTGGCATGGCACTAAGTGGTGTGGGAGGCAGAAAACAAGACATCGTTTCTCTTTAAAAAGGACATAAGGAGCTGGAGACAAGTAAGTGCGCTTTCTGTGACAGGCAGATCGGAAGAAAGTGTAATATAGTGCACAATTAACAGGAGCCTGGGTGGATCTGGATATATCGGGGAAGAGACGACATGGCTTCTCCAGGGGAAGTCGTATCTCGTAAGTCTGTTAGATTTCTTTGAAGGTGTCAACACGGGTCCAGGCGAGGATTAGCTGGCTGTCGTAGTTAAATCGTACTTTCCAGAGGTTACGTCCAAGGTCTCTCACAAAAGTCACTCAGAGACACTATGATGTTATGGGGCCTGAGAGGAAGACCCTCCACACATTGATAAGTGGTTAAAAACACGTAACCAAGTGAAGGAGAACTGTTCGTGTTGGCCAAAGACCAGTCAGCAGTTCCCTTGGAGGCCTGTCCTGGGATCTGTACGGTGCGACATTCATCGATGATCCAGAAAAGTGGCGAATAATGAAGTGACAGTGTTTGCCTAGGCGACAAAATTATTCAGGATCATGAAATCTAACACTGACAGTGAAAAGCTCTGGAGGATCTACTGAGACTGAGTTACTGACAATAAACCAGAAGATGAAATTCAGAGTAAATAAATGTAAGGTAATGTCAGTGAAGGAGAAAAAAATACTGAGAGGCAATCAAGTTTAAACAGGCAACGATTAGCTCCGAATTAGCTACCACTGCTCATCAAAGAATTCATATGGCACCGCATAAGGCACCCTGGGAAAGCTGCTCAGACCTGCGCCTGGTCGAAAAGCAAGGAGTGTGTTAGGCATTGTTTGTGTGTACTGGAATTGTCATCACAACCAGCCTGGAGAGCCACGGGCCATCTTCATTTTGAATACCGAGTGGATGCCTGATCCTGCATCTCATAAAGGACGTAGCAGGAAAAACAGAAAGAGCAAGTGAAAAGGCTGACCCAGTGATGCTCCCGATGCTGAGACTGAGCGGACCACGGTGATTAAGCTTGGATAGAGCATAGAAGTTTATCCCAAGTGTTTCGAAGAAAGAAATTTGGAGTTGATGACTCCCTTTTTCCGACATTGAAATAAGAAATGAAGGGATCACAAGGCAGATTTACGATGATGACTTGGAAGCACTTTTTCCACGCAGGGATTCGTGCATGTCAAAAGACACGCGGTATACTGAAGGCAGAGAGGTCTGTCAGTGGCATAGACACAGCAGCCTGGCTGCCAGCAGCTCACCATGCTCCGTGAACTGCTGGATGCCGCTGTGCCAGAAGCGCTCAGCGCTGGACTCGTTTTCACATGCTTCGCTGTCTGCGTCTTGCTGGCCACTGTTTCAGGCAGAACACCAGGCTTTGCAGATACTGGGTCTGTCCCAGTATGGTTGTTTCACTGTCCTCATGGTGACAAACCCAGGACCCTTTGATGGGTGGCCAAGGCTAGGCCACAGCAGAACCCACCTGCTGGTCACTGTGTCTAAAATGAGGGGTGGTGCAGCTCAAACGCTCTTCCCCCAAAGCAGAGCGGTGGCCCATCTGGCCTCAGCAGAAGTGCTGGAGCCATCTGCTTCAAGTTCAAATCTAATACAGTGCGGGAGAACGCAGCTGAGGAGCACAGCAAAGAAAATCTTTACTTTTCTTCTGCACATAAAGCAAAGAGAAAAAAAAAAAATTCATAAAGACCAGAACTATTCAAACATGAATGTGCTACAGGAGCGAGGTCTATAGACAAAGGCTCAGAGGAACAGATGAAAGCACGTGCTGTAGAGCACTGAAAAGATGCACGATGAGAGGCCACCTCTGCTGCCCCATCTCTGGAGGCCAGGCAGGAGGCACTACCGCCAGTCCCGCTCACCGCTGAATTCCAAAGTGCTCGTTCCTCTTTGGGATGCTGATGTAGCGCTCAGCTCCCTTGTGTTTGGCTCTCCTGGATGCAGCATTTAATTCCTTCCTTTCTTCTTTTTTTCCGGAGAGACACAATTAGAAATAACCCGTCAGAGTAAAATAACCAAAACTCACGTTCTGTCTAAAAAGTCTATTTCAAGAAGAAAGAAGATCGCGTGTGAAGAAAACGCTCACCAGTGAGGTTCGACATCAAAAGAATGTTTTGCATGGACTAAATAGAAGTATTCATTTTTCATACGTGCACAGATTCACACTGACACCAGTTAGACTTTCATATGAGCACACTTTGTTTACTTAAAAGCTTGGAGGAAGGCAAAAATGTCACAACTGCTCATGTAAGCCTGCATGTGCACCAATCGGACACATCCAGCATGGCTGTTTGTACGAGCAAAGATCTCCCAATAGGCCAAGAAGCATTCGCATAAATCATCTGCCCAATCATTTAAGAGAATGAATAATTCATAGACAGGCAAATGTGTTCACAAGCAATTCCTGTGAAGAGCTGGGAGCTACATTCAAGGGATGGATTTGCTGTTCACTACCTCTGTGAACCTGAACATGCTTTTCCTTGGCTCCCGCCTCTCACAAACCTGGAGCGATTCCGCAGCTCCGTCCCTCGTCCCTCGAAACGTCACTGGTTGTCACCCATCCTGAGCTGTTTGTCCACTTCCTGGGCCTGTCCCAACAGATGAAAACTGCAGCGTCTCCCACAGGCAGTGGTGGCAGTTAGTGTGACGCATCTAAATTACTTAATGGGAGTCGTTTCTTCATTTCTTATTTCCTGAGGCTGGTGATGGAGACACAGAAGGGGTTTAACTCACCAAGGCTAGTGTGTGTCCACGTCCAGAGCGTGTCCGTGCTCTGCCCTGTGGTTTCTCTGCTTCTCCAGCTGTGAAAAGGTGAGAAAGATACTGAGCAACTGGAAAGATTTTTGGAACATGAGCTTTATAACAGCCAAGCTCTACTTCTTACCCCCAGTCCTATTTGAACCTAAAGGTGGTGAGGTAGTGCTCCCTGCAGTGCTGACTCTACCTTCTCCTGGCCCAAGCCCTTACCTCTAGCTCCACCAGCGGAGGTAAGGAGGCTCCATCAGTGCCCCCTCATCTAGAGGAACAGCCTTTAGG
Source organism: Bucorvus abyssinicus (assembly GCA_009769605.1). NCBI lineage: Eukaryota > Metazoa > Chordata > Aves > Bucerotiformes > Bucorvidae > Bucorvus > Bucorvus abyssinicus. The sequence goes on along the minus strand of CM020041.1, from coordinate 18,689,891 downwards.
AGGGAGGTGACAGGGAACACCGGTCACCCAGGAACCCTTGTGCTCTCAGGCACCCTTGATACCTTTAGTTGCATCTTTGGGGGGAAAACTGTTGTTTTTTTTTTTTCTTCAGTGTCAGGCATAGCAGAACCAGCCCGGTTCTCCTTCATCTTGCATGAGATGTGGATTATAAATAAGAACAAAAGGTTTCCTATATCTGTCCTCAAAAAAACTCTGCGCAGCCTCAAGCAATACTGCACTCTCCACTATCAATTCTGTTTTCCAGGACCCACTTACAGGATCATTTCTAAATCTTCTGAGAAAGTATTTCCAAGAGAAGCCTATTCATCCTGCAGCTGCCCAGATCCCCACCGACAACCACTTCTAGAAATCAAAACTGCCTTTCTGCTAAGGAGACCATCTCATGGAGAGATGTATCTTCTCTAGAATATTTCAGACCCGGTCCTATCCTTGGACGGCAGCCCCTGTCTTGACCCAGGACAGTGATGTTCACCAACCTGAAAGCTGCACTTGTCCTGCTGTCCATCTGTGTGACCGGCTGGTAATGCACCACGTGTATCCTTCTTCCTCCATGTCTCGTCCCTGACGATCAGAAACACTAATTACACTGAGAACTGATGGAAGGTGATTACATTTTTCTCTTCATTAAACGTGATATAGAATCATAACTCACACATATAAAATTGTTTTATTCCTTTTTCCTGTTTGCTTTGGAATTATTTCATGGTCTTGACAATGTAGGTTTAGCAACGCTGTCTCTCCTGCAGAGCCAGTCAGCCGCCAGCACCCTGCAATTTTAATGATCTAATCCGACAGCTAGCATGCTTTAATTTAAAGTTTTATTAACGACCACTTTCTACCCTCAAAGACTATATTAAAATTTGTTAATGGAATTGGAGATTATAAATGCCCCACTGCAAGGCCCACTTGTGCTGTTCGGCACCACCCCCTTTAGAATTCAGAGCAATCCTATTAACTCTTCTTTATGTTTTGTATAGGTCATTTTGATTGCGGTTTTTTGTGTACTCCCCTTATGAGATAGCGTTCCCCGAATCTAAGCATTTGAAAGAATATAATTTTACAAAAGATCACATATTTCAGATTCATTATCCTTCAATAGTGAGCTTAAAATTTAATTTCTTTGACTTATTGCAAATTTTTTTAGTCTACCAGGGGAATGGAAATGAATTTCACGGGCAGCATCAGACTGTGACGGAAATGACAGAATCCACCCGGATCGCTGTTGAAGAAGGAGAGGAAGAAGAAGGAGGACGAGGTTACCATTATAGGTGTAAAGCTGCAGGATCAGGACAACCTGCTGTCCTCCACACGCTGGGAAGGGTGAAGCCCTTTGCACAAAATACATTGTTTTTTTCACACCCTCTTACCGAGTGAAGGCTCCTCTGTCAGCCTGGTCTTTTAATGGGCATCTTGAGAGTCTTCACTGGGTCTCCCAGACTGCACTCGTGCGCCAGGGCCCCACGTTCAACGTGCTGTGAAAGGGATCCCCCATACCCATCATTTATTTTATTTAAGGAGTCCATAAAAGCATCACCAGTCTCCACATCTCCACAGATCCCAGTTCCAACAGTCATTGTTGGCAGCGTGTCTCAGGAAAAGCACTATTAATCATTCGTTGTATAGACTTAATTTCTCACAATTCTCCCCTCTTTATTTTCTGTGGCTATTGTTCCTTTCTCCTGCCTAAACATTTCAGCCACCCAGTGAAAAGGCAGAAACAACATCAGGTTCTCAAGAAACCAAACAATCAATCAGTTCACCAGCTTCACAATGGGACTCAATGGGAGCAGCAGGGCAGCTGCCTGTTGTTTGAATATCACTCACCCGAAAGGCTTGGCCAGCGTTCAGAAAAAGCAGTTATTCACAGGAAAAAGAGGTAGGTGAAGGACACAGAGGGGGATTTCTAAAGTGGAAATTTTTACATTAGAGAAGTTTACACTTGAGCTACTCATCTGGTCTCCTTTTACAGCTGATGAAAAGACATTGAAACGTAGGGCGCAAGTCATCCAACGCATTTGAAATATCAACCCTCGGACAGAATGAACCAGCCATGCTGTGAAGCGACCATTTCTCTCCAGCCTCCCTTAAAAATAGGCTGAAGAGTTGAGTAAGGTACAGCACAGACCTCTAAACCCAGGGGAAACGTACCCCCTCCTCTGTAGGGAGTGCCACGATCAGATCCCCGAGGAAAGGGTTTTCCCAGCTGACGCATAAGACCTACTGCCCCAGTCCCTGGCTGTTGCAAGCTTTGTACGCCAACAGAGTGTGATCAGCAGCAGGCAAGAGCACTGGACTACAAGGAGCATCTAAGAGCCACACAACCCCTCTTATAAGATTTATTTTTTGCCTACCTCCCGCCTGTGACAGCCCGTGGTGCCAAACAAATCAGCGCTGCTGGTGGGTAGCCAGTTCATTTTTCCTTCCTCAGCTTCATACACTTTATCCCTCACACAGTTGTTCTTCACTTAAGCCCTTCATACTGCTGTAGAGTTCCCCTACCACTGTGACATTGGGTGTCCTTGGGTGGTTTTTCCCTGCTCCAACCTCTCCACCACCAAGGCTCTTGTAATCCACAGCAGTAGACTCTGGGCCCTGCTCATTTCTCCGTTTTTCTTCTGAAGTCCTTCCAAACTGTCATCACCTGTGAGGCCTCCAAACCCACCTATGGCAAGGGTGAGAATCCCCTTACTGAGGCATCTTTCACCTGGGAATGCCCATATTGCTTAGTGGGTAGGATTTCGCCATCCCTAGGTCTTGATCTAACTCTGCTCCTCGCAAAGTCGGGTGGAACTTCCTCTGGTTGAGAGGGCTTAGCCCACTTTAGTTTCACACGGGCTATCTGCCATGGGGATGTGCAGGCAGTGTTCACAGTGGAAGCGTAGAGAAGAATCACCTGGACCTCCCTATCTTGATGCTATGTGACCTGGAATCAATGACACTGAAACACTCAGTGGTGGGACGTACAACAAGTTGGGTACTTCTTGCTCTCAACAACCTAATGCTCCTGCGTGGTGTTTCTTGCTGCTGGGTCCTCCCCATCCCTTGCAGCCCCATCCGTGAGTTTCATCACTGTTGGACCCAGCCCATTTCTGCCCTGTGACCTTGCCTGTTACATGGGCAGGGAAGACGGAGCAGATCACCACGTCAGGAGTATGGCTCACCCGCCTCGACATCCCTGCTTGCACATGCCAGAACTTGTGCCGTGATTTAACGCTCTCACCCACACTGAACAGGCTACGTTAAATGGGTGGTTTGGTTTTGTTTGCTGGCTCCTCACACAGCACCCGACCGGAGCAGGGGAACACTAGCACATGACTGCAGAATTCAAGTCAGGATGGCATAAATTGTGAGCACGCAGATCAGAATTTATCTTTTGTGAATATTTGTGTGTTAAAGTTACAGATTTGCTTTTTCACCATATTTGCAATAGCACTGCTCAAATATTTGTGGAGACTGAACACAGCCTAATTGAAATTCAGTTGAATTCAAATTAATATTCATGATTTTCTTTTTTTTTTTCCCTTCCACTCTTCATTCAGCTCTAAATGGAAGCAGCTTCCTGCTGCGGAGGGGGCAGCTGTAAGCTGGTAGACTCCTGTAAGGGTGAAAAGTTTGGCAATCCAATATGAATTTCTTGAAGCAGCCACATACCGGATGTCACTGCTATCCACATCGTTTGCATCTATTGACAGGCAGGTCTTGAGCTCAGTCAGTTTATGCCTCTGTCGGGTGGGTGCTGATTGCTGGAGATTTGCAGCACCTCACTCTGCATCGCTGCTCGCGCCACCTGCTCCTTCCTCCTTGGCACCCAGCTCCTGTCACAGTGATGGTGCCCTCTGCGCCGTTGATTGCTCCAGCTCACAGCTCCGTGCCTTTGCAAGGCTGCCCTCCAAGCAGCAGCCAACCTCCCGCTAATATAACCCCCGTGAAAGGCATGAGCGTGCCATCAACGCAGAGCCATGAGGTCTTCTCCACGGGGAAGGGAGTGGAAGTGGGGAGGGATTTGGCGACGTTGCTTATTTGTAGCTGTGCAGGAGCAGGGCTGAGCTCACTGGGACCCCAAGCCCATCAATTGTTTTTCATGATCATAGATCATGTGATTTCTATCAAAATTGAGCTGATATTTTTAGCGGAATGTGATGAAACCCCACACCTCTGTAAAGCATCATTTCCAGACCTTATCCACGTTGCTGTGTCTCGTCAGTCTGCTGCTCTCTGTCTGCCACTAAGGAAATCTTGTACAGGGAGATTAGAGATGCCTGGCACAGTAAAACCTTCCTCCAGTCACCCAGGAAACATAAGACATTTTTCTTCTTCTTTGGAAAAACGTGGAAATTAAACTGGAAGCACTACATTGCTGCAGCTCTACTCAGATAAACTCACAGACTGTCAGGATGCAGATGTTCCTGCGGACTATTACTGCTCACATGCTTTTCAGAGCATCCCAGGTAGTCTGAAAGCGCTTTTCATCAGGTATTTATGGTCCCCAGTAAAGCACTAAGATAGAAATATTATAAACCACACGTTTAACAAGAAAAATACGGGTATGATGAAAAATACCTAGAGGCACTACAATGCTTCGAAAGATCTTGGAATCACCTTGGATGATTTTTTACGAAGTCCGGCTTTTACCACCACTGATCGTATATAGTCACAAATGCTGTTTGTTTTCCTTTTGATTTTTAATCTTTTATATGCCTCATGGCTGCAACACCTAAAGGAAAGGGAGGCAGGTGCAGCCGCCTGCCAGCTTTTTTGCTCAGGTACAGGATAGGCAGCAGACCTAAGGCAGAAGTCCTCGCAGCAAAGAGACTTTACGACCCCCAAGAGCCGTACCCCTTCCCCGCCTTAGCAAGGAGGCAAGCGTCAAATTTATCACGCCTCTAAATACCAGCGTTGCTGAACACGGATTTGAAAAAGTCACCGTACTGCTCCAGCCCCAGTTGTGCCTCTTCGGCATATCGTCACCACAAATCATGGTTAGGGTTTCCCAAGCACCACGTTTGCGTCTCCATACCTCAGCATATTGCTGGAGATAACGGTGATGCCCTCAGGCTGTAAACCGCAACATTAAATGCCACAGGAGTGCGAAGGACACCTGGGGGAAGGGATGCCCAGGAGTTATAAAATACCCTTTTTTCAGTGCTGTGATTTTATAACAAGGTTTCATGTTTGGGTGGAGAGTTTGCACTCTGGTTGTGTCTCATGGAAGTTATTTTCTAAACTGGAGCACAGGCACCGCTGGGCTGCATCAGCTGAGGGATCCCTCTAAGCCAGAAAGATGGCATTAAATGCTTCAGGGAAATGTGCAGGACCTCTGAAGTAATAAACTTTCTTCTCACTCCAAATAAACTCTCCTCTAATGTCTGTACCTCGAGATTCAGGGTTAGGATAGTGGCAGCACCGCTGTGGTGAATTGTCACAAGCTGGCAAGAGGCACTGGTCCTGGGGAAAGCAATGTTTGTAATCATCTCACTGTCTGGACATCTGAGCGTCCTCTACAGCCAGAGACATTTGGAGGAAGACTCCTATGGTCATGGCGTAGTTCAGGCTAGAAAGAACCTCAGGTGTCACCTAGCCTGACCCCATCCCACCTTTCTCAGATGCCTATCTTACAGTGGGAGGAAACGTTACCTGAAGGCAGAGCAAGCTGTCTTTTAGGAAGCAAACTTGAGGAGAATTGAATCATACCACGTACCGTGCCATAATACATGCTCACAAAGAGTTGAGCAGGCGGCCTCAATTCTGAATAGTTTTTCTACCTCAATACATTTTCTAAATTTCCACTTTAGCTAGTCGTCCTTCTCCTCCGGGGGAATTTCTGAAGGCGAGCCAGGCAGAAGGTGCAAGACCGAGACATCTCCAAGGCTGCTGCCACTTGATCTCTGTGATCCTGAAATCCTGCAAATGGAAAGGGACAGAGAAAGGGTAAAAGGAGTTAGTGAGGAGCAATCCAAGGTGAGAGGGATGCCCCCATGACCATGTGCCCTCAGCACCATGTGGACGGATCACAGCCAGAGGAAGATTTACTGTCCTGCTTGCACTGATCGCTTCACCCGCATCTCTGGTACTGACACAGGGCTCACCAGGCAGCGGCGTCTGGATTCCTCAATGGTTCTTTACAAAATACCGGCACAGCAATTGCTGCTGCCCTCCAGCCCTCTGATCCTGCCCTTGCTGTGGCAGCGAGATGAATACTCTTGCAGCTCACCCAGCAGCTCAGCCACTGTATTATTAGGTTTCAAAACCCTTGAATGTCCCATCTAGACCCAGTGACTTAATATTTTTTAAATTACCTATTTGCACCAGCGCCTCTTCGTTTGATACCTTAATCCTTAATAGCAACTCACCTTTATTACCAGAAAAGAGCAAGTCAAGAGCAGATTTCTCCCAACATCCCCTGAGGTGAGAACTTATGAAATGAAATCATTTCACTTCTCGGCTGTGTCCTCATCTTCCTTAATTGTTCCCTTTAACTCCTGGGGAGCCAGCAGACCTGTCTCATTCCTTTGCAGGCTTTCCTGTTCCTGGCAGACTTGAATTATCTATTGTTTGTTCTCATTCCTACCAAGTCTTGCTATTTCTTGCGAGTTTCCTGTTTCCCCTCTTTCATGCTTTATTTTCTGCCCCTGTTTATTGACCTCATGAAGGTTGGATTTCCATTTTTTGAAGGACCATTGTGTGGCCCAAACACCTTCCTGAACCCTGCCATTTGCCTGCCTTCGCTCCTGCCTTCCTCCCACGCCCACTGATCAGACCCTCACGGGCGGTTCGAGACCCTTTGGTATTGTCGGGTCCTGGTATAGCTAAGCACAAGCTGGAATCTCACTAGTGGCAATTAAAGTTGAGCCTGTGGATAAGCACCTTGCAGAAGCGAACTGTTCTGCTGTGTCACTCCTTAAAGAGCATCCACGCCAGATTTTATGATTTTAATCTCTTTACTTTTGACTCTTGATGCTGTCGGCCGGCTCCCTCTTTTCATTGAAATCTCTCCATCTAAAAGGTTAGCATCACTGTGATAGGATGTGATCCTCTCCTTTCCCAAGGATGATGAACATAATTACATTCTTAACAAGCGAATTAATTTACAGCATGATTTCTCTAACAATGAGCGCTCTCCCCACAATGTTCTGGAAGCGTCGCTGAGCTGATGGTGTGCAGGAGCCTGCCCCATGCTTCAGAATGAGTGGATATTCTAAATTCTGCTCCATGCATTATTGGGACTGTAAAAATTATGTCTTGGTAATCTATTGATGACAGTGGCCTCTTGGGTGTAAATTGAAGCAATTATGAAGGATCATGCAAATTAATCAATTATTTTCAGATTATTACATTCAAGCAGTAGTCTTGCTCTTCGATTTAGTTAAACTCTGCCTCTGAGTCAATTTTCAAACCTCCAAATTAAGCTATTTATTAGCTGAGAAGATCTGGGGGGAAAAAAAAAAAGTTACACTCAAGAATTGAATGGCGAAAGGGGTCATTTTTAAAAGGGTTTAACACATAAACTGTGATATTTAAGACCGTACAGAAACGCCAGTCCTGGCCCTGGCATGAGTGGGATGTTTGGGATCGTATAAAAGACAACAACACAATCCTGGGTCCATGCACAAACCTCAGTTTAGCAGCTACTTGGAGGTTGCAGCGCTTTAACAGAGATTCCCGACCCTGGTGGGAGGTGAGGGACAGAGGGGACACCCCGGGTCAAGGGGAAACACCACACTGGGATCAAGGTGGGACAGACACCCTCTGCTCCTGCTTGCCTTGGGTGGATGCTTTGGGAACCAGCCCCATCATCAGCTCTGGGGTTCCTTCACTGAAAGCCTCTGGAGAAGGTGGCACCAACCCTGCAATGCCAGGGAGCCCCGGGCTGGGGACGGGACCCCTTCAGAGTGCCACAGATGCTCCTGTCCCAGCTCCTAACTTCCCCTCTGCAGCTTTAATTGTCCATCCATATTGGATTATCACAGCTCTTCCAGACTAACCCAATTAATGCAAATACTGACGATAGCTAACAGGAAATAAAATGAGAATTAGGAGGCCAGCTGAGGGGCTCCTCACCCACGATCTCAGCCCCATGGACGCTGTGCAGGCAGGGTCAGGCAGCGCTGCATCCCACCGGCTCCCGTCTGGGAAGCTTTCCGGGAGGGTCTGCCCGTGGAGGGGCACAGCCCACCACTCGTGCATGCTCCCCTCCTCTGCCCACCATTTAGGCAGAGGGGTTACAGGGTGGCTGAAGGCTTTTGAGTTTTAATTTAAGTGATTCTAAACCAGCTTTGGGTTTATAGCTAATAAGACATTAGTATGCTAATTAAATTATCCATGGAGTGGTATAAAGAGGCCTTCCTGAAGTTTAATGGCTGTGTAAAAGGTAACTCTACTTGCAATGTAATTAATTCATGGAACAATAAATGTAAAATTAGATTCTTATTAATATCAAAGAGGCTTTTCCTGCATTAGGAATGAAGTGGGGGAACTGGTCATTTTTGCTTCCGGCGTGGGAGAAAAAATGGCAGCTCCTGAGTGCATCCCTGCCTCCACGTCTTCTCCATCTTGGCCACCAGATCCTGGCAAAGATTCACTCCTGCAGAAGCTCCCACAGCCCACAGGCTTCCTCTTAGCATCACACGGGGCAAAAAGAAGCACCCACACAATGAGCTTTCCCGAGTATGCTCTCCTGGGACTGTCCAGGTGAGGGAACATTCATTTTTTGAGAGCAATAGGACAGGAGACCTTCCTCAGAGACTCCAACCCTGCTCTGGACTCAAGTGACCAGAAGAAAAATACAGGGGCCCCTCTTGAAAAAGCAGGTGCTCCAGCTAATCCTGGTCTTCCCCAGGGCCGTGAAGTCTCCCAGGTACAGTGAGGGATGCAAACCTGTGTTTCTTTGCTGGAAAGTGAGAGCTATGACCTCACAGCTCCATGAAAGCTCAGCGGAGCTGCAGTGTCTGTCAGCAGAGCAGCTCTCTCAGCATAAATGCTGCTATCTGCTCCATAACATCCTGGATGGGTGACCCCACCAGCTGCTCCACTGCCTGGTCAGGCCCGCGGCATTCAAAACAATTCTGTGATTTCTAAACTGAAAAGCTGAGTTTCAATTGCATATCAAGGGGGAAGCATCAGTTTTTAAGCAGAAGCACCCCAGAAGTTGCAGGGTCTGGCAGCAGGGAAAAAAAAAATGCCTTCACTCTGCCTTCACTTGCCATGTCCTCCTGTCTTGGGCTGCTCACAGCCAACATGGGGGCTTTCTCGGGCATCGGGTTCCCACCCCAGCCCCCCCTGCAATCCCTGGTACCTGCAGGCTTTGGGGGCCTCCCCAGACATCCCACCCACCCCCCCCAACTCCAGCCTGGACTACCCTGCAGAGGTGGGATGGCCCCAGAGGAAACAGCTACCTACCTTGCAGGAGGGCCACTTCGTGCCTGGAGGAACACAACAAAAGCTCTGAGAGGAAACAGATCAACTCTACCCTCTGGCTCAGCCCTAGCTTCTGGGAAAAGGGACCTTGTGTGGGAAGACACCGTTTCCGAGCAGCACCTTGCCAGGCTGAGCATTTTCTGCTGCCACTCAGCAACTCTCCTGGCCACACGTACCACCTCTCTGTCCAGGGAGATTTCCTCCACCTGCACACAGGCATGTCTCCTCACCCACCATCTGCTGATGGTCCAAGCAATGCCAGGACAACAGCTCTCACCATGCTCAGAGCAGAATCATAGAACCGCAGAATCATTTGGGTTGGAAGAGACCTTTAACATCAAGTCCAACCAGTCCCCCAGCACTGCCAGGTCTCCACTAACCCCTGTCCCTCAGCACCGCCTCCCTCCAGAGATGGGGACTCCACCACAGTGCAGGCCATCCTGCCTCCAAGAGAAGAGACATGTGGGTGCGCATTACCTCTTCCAGAGGGATTTTTGCACTGTCAGAGTAAGGCTGAGCCCCAAAGCTGCTTCTCTCTGAAGCTGAACCTCGGGGTTTCTATGATAAGCACGACCTGCATCAGCTCTGGTCTGGGGCATACCTTTCTGGAAAGGTAGTTGGGGTCAGCAAATTCCAGCTGAGCAGAAAGCTCTTCAAAATCAGCCAGAGTTTACTGAGGATCTCACAAGAGGAGAGGCAGAAAGCCCAGGGCAAATGCCACAAGTGAAAGCCAATTCTGGTATTTATAAGGGAAATAAAGCTGCTGAGGCTGCCTCCAGGGAAGAAGGAACAGCACTCGTGGGCGATGGGGAGCTTCTGGGACGATAGGCATCACGGAGCATCCGGGGGTTTGCCGTGGTCTGGCCCCTCCAGGAATGAGTCAGCGTCCCTGGAAGTCCCAGTGCTAGCCAGGAGATGAGTAACAGCTTCTCATGAAACACAGCTGGCGGGTTTATCCAACAAGGACGCGGGACAGGAAATGGTGCAACGTCTTCCTCATTCCACCGGACCACTTTGCCACTCGATCCTTCCCCAAAATGCTTTTGCTAACCTGATGGTGACCCGACATGGCAGTGATGCAGAAGAAAGCTGAGCATATTCCCAGACAGTCCCGTGCCATCAGGGGCTGCTTCCTCAGTGCTGGGGCCCCAAGCCCTCGCTGGGCTCCTGTAAAAATACCTCGGGGGAAACAAGGGGATTCTAGAGAGACCAGCAACCTGAAGAGCCTTTGCTCAGCTTCCTGCCCACAACCCCACAGTTGGGCAGTCAAAGCTGGTCATTAGCAATTAATTGCCTTTGTGGTTTGTTCATTACAGCACCTTCTTACCAGACCCGTGACACAAAAGCTGAAAGTCACCCCGCTCCGCAGGAGGCTGAGCCAGCCTCACAGCTCGCTGCTCCAGAAAGGGGAAATCTCGTGCTTCTTCCAGCCCCGCTCCTCCCTTGTGCCTCGGCATGCTCAGGGGAACAAGGCAGACATTTGCGTGGGTAGCTGGCAAACAAGGTTTGTCTTCTCACCAGGTCAGCAGCCAGCTATTCACACGGGCAGCATCCAAGGCAGCTTGGTGGGGAGGACAGCAGGACACCTTCCTGTGGCTGCAGCTCAGTGAAGCTCATGCAAGCATCCTTTGAGTTGTAACCTGCAACCTGTTCCCAACTCAGCAAACTGAAAATCAAAACAGGACACAGGTGACAACCGTCCGAAATGCCCGGTCTGAGGACATCGATCCCACCAAACTTTGCAGAATTCTGACAGGGAGGCAACACAGTGCCTGCTCTCCTCCCTGCTCCACACCTCCTGCTTCAGCAGCTTCCCCCTGCGATTCTTCTGATCCCTGCTCCAGGCAGGTATCATTTCTGGAAGACCCAGGGCAGGGTCCCAACGTGTTGGCAGGGCAGCCTTTGGGGTAGTGTTCGCTCCAGGAGTCGGGCTGCTGCCTGCAATTGCTCATGGCTCCCAGCCCTGGGTAGGAAGAAATAAGCCAGGGAAACCGAGGCACTGGAGGTCCTTGGTTGTCATCAAAACTAGAGAGGTTTGCAGTTAAGGGGGTGGCACCCTCTTTTTTATAACTCTGAACTCAGCTGGATCTAAAGCTCACTCAAGACTGCGAGAAAATCAATTGTATCTCAGAGCTCAGAGTGTGACACTGGGACGCAAATTTGGCTCCCAAGACCCACAGCGCCATCAGCATCCCGGCAAAAGCCCAGGCCTTATCCAGGAAGGTTTGGAGCAGGTGGGCTTGCATAAATGTTTACAGAGGACATATCAGGGACAATCTCTCGTTCAGGAGGAGAGCTGCAGAGGAACAGGCTCCCAGGTTTCTTCAACGCTGCCCCAGGACTCGCTCGGCAGAGACACAAGGGGTACTGGTGTGGGATAGCCTGCCCCGTTAGCCGCGTGGCCCCACAATGGCAAGAGCAGCTTCTGCTGCCAGAGAATCTTGTTTTTTTCTTGTCCCTTTTTTAAATTTTTCTGTCCATACTAATAAATTATCCTATTAGGACATAACCATATTTTCTGCTTTCAGAGTCTTTCTCTTTTCTCGCCACAGAAAGCCTATTCAGGCAGGTTTTTTTTTTAAAAAAAAAAAAAAAAAGAAAAAAAAAACTATTACAAATCCCTGGCAAATCATTCCCCCATCTCAGACTTGAGAGGAGAAGCAGCATTCATTTCCTTTCCATTTCTGCACACATAAAACACTTCCCAGCTCTGGTTCAGCCCCAGCTGACTCAGTGAGCTGGAGAAATGTGCATTCAGACGCAAGTATGAGCAGAGAGTGCCCGGGGCTGAGGCAGCCTGGGGATGGCACTGGGGGGGAACAGCTCGTGGGCAGGGACTCCTGCGTGACATTCCCTGCCTCGCTGCAGAGAGGTGGGAGCAGGTGCTGCTCTCCTCTCCAGGTGCTTTCTCTGCCCCTTGAAAGTGGCTTTCATGGCATTTCTGGCTGGTCTCTATGGGCTTCCTTGAAGAAAAGGGATGGGGCAGGAGCTGGTTTGCTGCCCGCTGCTGTGCACCCCCTCCACCCCATCAGCAGCCACTGTTGGGAAGGCAGGAGGAGCAGGAGAAGCACCCGCGGGGGCTCTGGCCCCAGAAAGACACCCCTGCTCCTGACCTGAGCTGGCAGAGAGCAGGAGCACGGCCAATGGAAAGTGCCTTTCCCCCTCTGCCTCCCCCACCCCATCAGCTGGGGCTCTGGCTGTTTTTCCCAGAGCTGCCCACAGCAGCAATAGATCCATTCTGCTAATTTTGGGTTTCTTTTTTCTGCCCTGAATCTGCTCTCATGGTCAAAACTGTAGAGCAGGGGGCTGGAACTGGTAACTGCCCAGCGTACCTTCTTGGGGTCTTTTTCACCTGACCGAGCCCGTCTTCTCCAGAGGCACAAGGAGGCTTTCACATAGCGCCGTGGCAAGCGCCACGCTGAACTTCAGGTAGATGAAATCTATTGCATTTTCCTTCCATTTAATAAATAAATAAATAAATAAGTCCGTTATCTTCCCAAAAAGCGAGAGGAGGTTTATCTCACTTGATCTTCTGGTAAAGCCACATTACATTTTATTCCATTTCATACTTACAGCCTTGTACCTTCCTTCCTTTTCTCTTACTGTTTCCACTGCCCTAAACCCTACATACAATTTTAGGCCAGCACGAAGGCTAGCAGGAATTTGGGGTTAGATTTTTCTTCTTCTTTAGCAGCGAGGCATTTGTTCTTCAGTCAGATGCCACTAATTAGATTATATCACTTTTATTAAAAATACTTCCCTCCTCATCCAAGCACCTGTGACCCCATTCTCCCCATCGCTGCTCCTTTGCAGCGCTTCTGTGCCCCTGCACTGACTGCGGAGGGAAAGCTCAAACACCCTCAGGGCTTCCAGTCCTCTGTAGCTAACTTTAAAAGCCATTTACCGGGGTCCCTCTTTCTGCTGCTTGTTGTGACTCTTCTGCCTTCTGGCTTGTCTGCAGATCCAGGCGAGATGCTCCCTCGCTGTGCGGCACAGGGGAGATTGGCAGCGTGTTTCATAACAGCCACCATGAGCTGGACGCTGATTTGGAAGAGACTTTCATCCTTGCTCCTGCAGGGAAATTAATTTCTCCTAAATGTGCTGATGTGCAGATAATTTGCCTGTGGACCCGGCAGATTTGCAGTCAGCAGGCTGCCCCGGTCAGTGCCAGAGAGCAGAGTGTCACGCCAGACCATGTCTAACGTCTTCTGAGTGATGAGGCTTTGATTTGGAAAGGCACCCGGTGCTACCAATCCTTCACGGGCTCCGCTGGAGACAGTCTATGGGAGAGGCGACGAGTGGCCAGAAGACCCCCGCCACGCACCCTGGCAGCGGGACGAGTCACAGGCAGGAGCCCTCCTCTCCGCCAAGCAGTTTTGGTCCCACTGTTCTTGTCCCCCTCCCCAGCAAACACCTTTGTCCTCTTCAGCTCGTTTCTAACGCATCTCCTATGAATAACCCCCACAGCAGACCATGCTCACCTCCTGCAGACCACTGACTTTGCAAGATGGGCTTGAACACCACAGCTCAAAGAGAGAAAGCTGTGTTGACCCCAGGTAGGCTGAAGTCCTTGGGGAGATTGGCCAAGTGGCTCTCAGTAACAGCTCTGTAGATATTCTTGCCAAAGCAAGCCACCATTTAGAGGTCCTCTGGAAGCAGCAGCTGACTCTCAGTCAGGAAGCCAGCTCAGCAAAGCCCTCGACCCTGCCGTTTTTGGACTCTGCAAGTGCCTCTTGCAGAGATTTCCACTCATCCAGATGGTTTTTGTCTTTAGCATCGTCACATCTGGTAGATGCCTTTTCCAACCTCTCTGGAAGGTGACTCTCCCAGGCATATTGGGAGTCCTATGTTCTTAGAGAGCTATTTCATCTGAGGAAAAAAGCAGCACAGGTGCAGACTCAGCCAAGACCACCTATTCCTCCACCTGGAAACACCACCCGAAGAAAAGTAGAGAAACAGAGGTGTTCAGAGTAAACATAACTAGGTTGCAAACTACTCTCTCATTTTTTAGCACCTTCACTGCTCGGCTTTTGCTCAAACTGAGCCCCTCTGGGAAACTGAAGATTTACCTAAATGTCATGTCCCCCAGCTCAGCAGCATGCCAAGACACACTTCTGCTCATGTTTGCATTTGGGTCGCCGTTAACTTCTGATCACAGCCATAACTTCCAGCTAGCCTGAGGAGAAATGTTTGTTATGTGATCTCCAATTAAGAGATGTTAATTGGCAGGTTACCCCCTGACTCCTGGGCTCGGATGCCCTGGCACACAGACTCAGCAGGCTGTACTGAAGGTGCAGAGAGTTGCAGGGTGTACTGGAAGGCAGCGGGTGAGGACCATCACGCCAGAGGGTGATTCCTATGGAGAAGGTCATACCATAGGCAGAGGAAGGTACAGGTGTGTGGGAAAGGAACAGATCCCATGATGCTGAAGGGAGAGGGATGCTGACAGAGCAGTCCCAGCCACAGCTGACCAACAGCCATCTGAAACAATGCCCAGAGCAGAAATCCGCATACACATCCTTCCGTTGTTCAGGTGGGCTTGTCCTGGTGATGACCTTAGTCCATACAACAGTGTGTCTGATGCTGCTCCATGCTCACCAACCTTGAGAACTTTCTGAGTGTCTTGAAGTCAGTATTGAAAGAAGTCACAAAGGTAGGTAGAAGTTATGGAGGAAGTAGCTGGAAGCTAAAGTAGATAGATCAAGCCTTGCCCCTGGACACCAGAATTGTGTAAGTCATACATGGGAATAGTAATGTTTTACCACCAAAAGGTGGGAATCCTCTATTTCCGTGCTTACTCTTAGGTGTACACGAGAAGGACGGTCTACAACCAGCGACGTAAAGGATTGCCCCAGCTGCATAGTCTAAGAGCTGGGAACTGCTCGACAATAAGGTGTCCCTGCTTGACGTGATGAACAATGAAGGGAACTGCAAGAACAGGTGATACAGAATCTGTAAGGGAAAGAGCTGGGTTGGGTTTTTCTTCAGTAATTGCACAAAAGATGTTTGTTCTACTACGAGACCTCATGGCACCAGTCAAAGCAGGTGAAACTGAGTTTAATGTTCTCATTAAGGCAGTGAGATATTTTTGTTCACCTGAGAAAAATGTCTTTTCTAATAGATTTTGAGAGTCTGCATGGGGTGCAAATTTCTGTGAATAAAGAGCCAGCTAAATGGTTTCCAGGTTTCCCTTTCAAGTGCTGGTATGCTCATGCCCCTCTCCAGGTTGCCTGGCACTGGAGGCATGCAGGTAGGTAGCCAGCAGAGGGGGAAGCCCGGGAGCACAAAATTATGAAGAATACTCAAAAGCAATGCAAACAGCAACACAGATTTCTGGGCGGTGGCCACTGCACATCTACAGCACTGTCACAGAACTCATTTTAAGTTGTCACATGAAAATGCTTTGAATAGACAAGCTGCCTTGCCAGGAAAGATCAGCTTTGATCCTGTTGGGGAATCAAGCAGCTATTGCTAGGATGCAAATTTATGAAATTCCAACACCTGGTGTGTTCACGCGTAGGGAGTATATTAAGAAATCATAACATCTAAGAGCACTCCCAGCAGTGGGGAACCCAACCAAACTGTTACTGCGTGCTCCCTTCCCCAGAATCAGCAAGATCTGAAGGTTTTGCGGAGCTCCCTGCCTCTCCGCTCCCGGCACAGGCACTGAGAGACCACGACAGCTTGGAGAGCTGCTTTGCAGTGGGTCTCCCTAGACAAATTCCATACATCCCCTCTTGCCCCTCTGAGGGATTTCTAAGCTCAAAGCTGGGTTTTATTTGAACATCGACGGGAAGGAGAGAGCCCCCCAAGTCACAGAGTCTGGCAGCAGGGAAACAAAAAGTCTTTCTGCTCAGCTCTCCCTTTGGCTGCGGTGTCCTCAGAGGTGGGTCCTCCTGTTCTGCTCTGCTCACAGCCAACACGGGGACATTGGGTTCCTACTCCAAACCTCAAGGGATCTGCCTGTGTCCTGCTTCTCCTTGCAGTCTCCAGAGGCTGCCAGCTCTGGGAGTCTCCCTGGGCACCCCTGCACCCATCTGTCCCCATCGCAGGGAGGACAGCCACCTCCTAGAGCACAGCACACGCTGGGAACCATGTAACACAAGGGATGTATGACAGATGACCTTCTGCCAGGTCCTCCTGGGAGATCCCAATGCACATCATGCCTGACCAGCTTCCCTAAAACACGGTTAGAAAACATAACTGAGAAACAAGCCATGCAGGGATGTTGGCACCATCCAGAAGAGCAGCTAGGAAACAGCAGGCATGAAATGTCTGGATGCTATGTCTTGTACCTCACGTTCTCTTCTCAAGGGATGAAACTCCCCAGGAGAAGGAAACACAGCTCAGTACAGACATTATCAGCCCATGATGAAGTTGGCTTGGTGTCTGTTTCAGATAAGGAGTAAATCTGCCCAAGGGATTTAGAGATGCCCCCTCGGAGCTGAGCTACCCAGAGCTCCATGCAGGCCATGCATGCCCCATTGCAGGCACTATGGAGGTGTTCGCCTCCCAAGAGGCTGCTCTGAGCCTCCCCAAAAGCCAGAGCACTCAGGGAGGTTGGGATGTAAAAGGCAAACCCCCTCCTGCTCCCCTCTGTTGGGGGCACTGGGTGGAGACCCACTGCTCTCCAGCATGATGAACAGGAACAGGCTTTGCTGGAGAGGTGACCCCACTGAAGACCCTCTTGGTCTTGCACTGTGGGTACAAAGGGCAGCTGTCTTCTCCCACTCATCTTCCAGGCTGACCAAGCAGCACTTCCACACTCAGGCAGCCACCCTAGCCCTGATCCCAGCTACCTTTTCAGGGGTCAGCATCTTCCTACCAGCATGCATTAACACCCATGCCTTCTGGAGGCACGCCGGGACCGATTAGCTTTTGCCCTGAAGAAAGCAAAGTGGACCCTTTGTAACCTCATGTAATTTCTCCAGGAATGGACTTGGCCCACATTTTGTAAGCAAGAGAGAGAAGCACGCTGGGAAGCACTTGCTACTGAACCCACGCTGACATTATTTGACCTTGGAACAAGGTCAGCCTGCATTGCCCCTGCACGTAGCTAGGAAAGGCAAATCCACGGTGTTCAGCAAATCTCTTTGTATAACAGGCTCATTTCTTCTCAGAAATTCATTTCAGAGGGATTCAGTGGCATTGACAGAGGTGGCACTGGTAATTTCAGTGCTCATATTCAGGATGTAGCACTTCATCCTTTGCCCTGCAAGTGGGTTAGCCTGTGAATTGCTCTGTGCTTCAAGTTGCAGAGCCTGAATTACTGTGGCTGAGGGACATGGGCTGTTCACCAGAGCTCAGCTAGCTTCGAGATTGCATCGGGGTTCACCAACAGCACAGGGAGCTTATAACTCCAGCACTCATTTCAAGTTACTGTGGCTGCAAAGGACAAAATCCTCAGAAGGCTTCATGTGGGTGCTAGAGCTTCTGACATAAGCTCTGAAGAAAACTGAGACCTCCTCCCACACAGCAGAGCAGATGCATAGTATTGTCATTTCATCCCCAGCGGGTTAAAAAAAAGACGGAAAAGGAAAGGAAATGGGACTTCTTGTTACCACTGACATGAGGAGTCGTTTGGTGGAAGAAGGGGTGCTGGCTGAGGCTCCCACACATGGGGTCTCCCAAGGCTCATGCAGATGCATGTAACCCTTGCACCCAGCACAGCGCAAAGGCCCTGGGGCAAAACCCAGACCTGTCCTCCAATACACAGCTCTTCGCATGTTAAACAGAGACCTGGCACGGGGCAAATCAGGTGGAGAGGGAAACACCACTTGGACTTGGGTGGCAAGTCCCAGGGACCTCTGTGTACAAGCGGAGCTCACCAGGGGTCTGGAGGTGGCTGCAAATCCTGCACAGCAAGCAGGGTCCTGGGTAGAAAGGGACCCTCCCTCATCACTTGTGTCCCACTGCGGAGAGGTTTGGAACTAGCAGCACTCTTTGCGCTCATGGACCGCCTTGAACATGCTGCCTTAGGGGAATTTGGGCTCCCCCCGTAACCTCTGGACAGAAAACCGGAGACTTGCAGGGCAGTGTCTCTCCAGTGCCACCCATCTGTCTGGTCCATGCTTGCCACCATGTTTCTGCTCATCCCTTTCTAAATACATCGCTTACAGGGGCGAGCGATTCGTAACCTCTCACTACACACCTCTGCCCACCCTGCTCTCCCCAGCGAGTCTGTCTGGTACAGCATTTCTCTGCCGCATTCAGATTCTGCACCACAGCTCTCCCATTGCGCAGTGCCCAGGCTGCCCGGGGCAGGCCTGAGGGAGCTCTTCCCCATGTAGGCATGGGAGACTCCTCCACCCATTGTCCTAGTCTTCTTGGGAGGGCTCTGTCATGCAAAGCCCCTTGGGATCCCATTTATTGCTGCAGCAAGGTTTGAGCTACGATCGCTGCTACCTCCAGCTGACCAAGGATTCAGGTAATGGCAGGCTGAGGACGTGGTGCAGCCTCAGGAGGGGAGCAGTTTCAGCAAGCACATTACTGCATGTTAAGCCCTTGCTATCCCCACAGCTTCATCCCAGGAGGACTGCTGGCAAACGGATTTCACAATTACGGGAGCAGAAGGGGGAGCTGAGGGCGCTTGAAACACAGGCTTATGCTTCTGCTGTAATGAGCTGACAGGCAGCACACCTCTCTTCTTGGCCGTTTACCCTGTATAAAGAGGAAATCTGCTCCTCCAGGACTGCATGAGATCCGAAGCCCCAGTCCATACATATGCATCAACCTGACACACCTGGACTGAGGATCCAGCCATCCCTGGTGGGATGGAGCGACAGCAGGAAACGGAGATGACTGGTCTCGCGCCACAGGCCAGCAAGGTCAGAGCCACCAAGTGTCCCAGTGCTCACCAGCTTCTTCAAGAAATGTGATACACAGAGGGGTCTCTCTCTTGTCCCTTTGGAAGGACAGAGTGTCAGGAGGAAAAGTTTGGGTGGACCAGCCCAGAGGCTCTTCTGAAGAATGCTCCACTCATGGAACAAGCAGAAAGCAATACCGGATTTTCGCTGGGTGGTTCAAACACATGAGCCTAGAAAACATCCTCCTGACATCCTGGGCATTCACATCCTGGGCAGCAGTGAAGGTGGTGGCCTCTCTCCAAGCTGACACAGCCAATGCCAGGATGATGGGCTGGAGGTTATGGCTTTGACAGAGCATGACTCAAAAAAATCAGGCTGTCTCCTAAGCCATCAAGCTGGTGCCCCCTTCACCTGCTGTAAGCTGTGCCCCCTGTATCCTGGCCACATCCCTTAGCAAGGTCCCACTGTCACAAGGAGCAGGGAGGCCTGAGGCTGAGCAGGCATGGGGTCTGCACGCTGGGGGTCTCTGCACGCTGGGGGTCTCTGCACGCTGGGGGTCTCGGCTCCATGCTCCCACACTCCCTGACCCTTGGCAGAGTCATTGCAGGAGCAGGCTCCGAGGGCTGCGCCCCAAACCCACCCCACTTCTGTGGGTGACCACTGCACAGCACACTGCAGCTGCAAGGATTGCCTAAAAATAGCAGAGCACGATGCCTGCTGTGAGGCATTTCCTCTTCTCACCCTTCCTCCAGCCTCCTGGTCTGTCATCCCTGCCGTCTTGTCCTACTTACACCCTCCAGCCCTTCCTTTTTCTTCCTCTGTTCCCGCTCCCCCACCTTGTCCAGGACTGGGCAGCCCCTGCACAGGTCCTGTCCTCATCTCTCTGCTGGACCCGTTGCTTTCCCTCATGTGTGTCAAGGTCCCTGGGACCCAGCACCGCACACGTTATCTGAACCACATCCTCCTTGGGATTCAGGAACACAAGAGAGGCCTCTTCCTGCCCCTGCCATGCAATTCCTCTGGGTCTGCAACACACAATAGCAGCGACTACAAACTCCTACCTGGTAGGCTGAGAGCTTTCTGCCCAAGGCTATTTGCTCTCCAGGTGTTTCACTCCCATTGAATTTGGCTTCGGGGTTATTTTCCCCAGAATACAGGAACTGCATTCATCAGGGCTGGTTTGCATTGTTGTTTCCTACCCACAAGCTCTCGTCTCTCAGATTCCTTTGTGTTTCACTTCACACTAGAGCTCGCATCTTCTCCCCGTTAGGATTTATCTGCGAATGTAATTAGTGAGCTTCTAACTCCCCTCCTTTACATCATTACTGCTCCACCAGTTTGAATTTAGCATCTCTCCCCACTCTCCCATGACTCCTGACTATCAAGAGACATCAAAAGCCTGTACATGGATGGAAGGTTAACCCATAAACCAAACCACAGAAATTATTTATTTCCATTCTTCCTATTTCAGGCAACTTTCTTTACAAGAGATGCGCCTGCTGTTGCCAGGCTGCAGACTGTGTGTCAGTCACACCTTGAGCACGGCTGAAACAGGGCTGCTCGGCATCCAGCACTGCCAGCCTCAGTCTCCAGCATCTCTGCACGGGGCCGAATCTGATTTCCCAAGGTATCTGACTCACTTTTCCCGCTGAGATCTGTCCTCGCCTCCAGGCAGTACCTAGCATTAATTGAGCCACTAGACTAGGTTGGGGTGAGAGGGTCAGGTGCTAAATCTGTGAAAGGCAAGCAGGCAGCAAGGAGTTAAAATCCTGTATTCCCAATAGGGCCCCTAGCGCAGCGCGTGATAAGCAAGGCTGGAGTCTAGAAGAGTTTGTACCAGGATTTTTGGAGCAGCTATTATTTCCAAAAATACGAAGTCATTCTGTTGAAGGAAAAACAAAAAGGAAAAACACAAGAGCTCTAATCACCTCACTGCAGAGTTTCACCTTCTGCTTCTCAGTCCTTCTCCCAGCACACTGCCAGCACCCAGGGAGCAGGCAGGAGGAGGAGCACGGTGCTGGCCTGCCCAGCACGGCTCTCTGTTGACATGGCCAACCATGCCATTAGCAGAGCAGAGGGACAAGGCTGGCATCCCAGGAGGGTCCTTGCGCCAGGACCACAAAGCCCGTTACACAAAGTTGTGGTGCACGCCCCATGCACATGGGACTCGAGCTCAGTGAGGACCGCTGCCCAGTGCTTCGGTTGCTCCCGGACGGCTTCAGGGAGGTGTATGAAGAGGATCTGAGCCACGTGAGAGCCCTCCACACGCAGGGCTGTGCATCGGCTTGTCCTCCCACGCAGCTCCTCACAGAACTGTACATCACAGCCCTTTATTTTCTTAAAGCTTGGAGTTTATACAGAGGGGCAAGGACTGACTCAGCACAGGCTGCCAGAGCCCCCGCGCTGCAGCATGCCCAGGTGACTGCCAGGATGCTTCTCTCTTTCCTCCCCACGGCTCCCTTGGAGCTTGTCCGGGCAGCCAGGAATCACTGCCCACGGCTGGTTTGGCTGTGGAAGAGCCCAACTGCTGGGTGGAGGTGACAGAGGCACCCCCAGCTCCAGCCCCAGCTTTGTCTCTGAGGTTACCTGGCCGTGGGCAGCACCAAGCCCTCTCTCATAAGGACATCTAGTGGCACCTTGACAGACGGCATGCATAACCTTGGCCACTCCGCACCCTCTTTTTGCCCCGGACCCTCCTAATCGCTCACACCAGCTCCTGCTGCTCGTCTGCACTCTGCTTAGTTCAGGGCTGGGACACAGCTGGGGAGGGTGGAAGTCAGGATCCCACCAATGGTGCCCCAGGAGAACCTCGGGACACGATTGGTCACTGAGGTGGGGACATCTCCAGGAGCAAGACACGCCTAGTGCTAGGCTGAGCTGCTGCAAGAGGGTGCAAAGTCACATAAGAGCTCAGGAAGCCCCTGTCCTCTTGCAAACCCCAGGTCCTTTGGGGAAAAAGCACATCCCAGGCAGCCAGCAAGCAGAGTGGGGTGGCACTGGTGAGGGTGTCCTGCTGGGACAGTGGCAGCACATACCAAGACAGCATCAAAGACGTCGTTGTGCCATGGGCCAGAGCAGACCAGTTCTCCTTTGTGCCAGCTCCTGTCCAGCCAGAGCTGGAGGAAGGATGAGGAGAGAGGTGGGGAAGCCCTTGACCACTGCACAATGGGGAAGAAAAAACTTACAGAGACTTACTAGAGACAAAGATGAGTTTCAGCAGCACCTCAGGTGCTCCTGCGTGAGGTGTGCGGGGATCTGGGACAAGAGCAGTGACCACCACAGTGCTGCGAGATGTTATCCCAAGTGCAACCTTCCCTCCAGTCAGAGTTTAAGTTTCTCTCGAGCTTTTTAAGTGCTTAAGAACACTTGCAGAAAGTCTGGCAAGTAGGACAGAAAGGGCACCCTGCTCAGAGCACACCAGGCAGAAGTCTAAGACACGCCAGAGCAGAACATCATACCCGTAGACACGGATATTTAGGGGAAAGCAGGACCCACCTGCACCCAGCCGTGGAACCAGCCGCCCTGTGCTCCAGGCGAGTCTGACTCCACAGAGCTATTTCCTAAGCAATCCTCTTCAGATTGTAATGACCATGGATAGTTTGGACTTGAAGAGCATTACCATTACAGAGAGGGCACATCATCTCCTGCCTTTATTCAAATGAAAGCATAATGAAATCACTGCTGCCTAATACAGATGCACTTGGGTAGATATGTACTGGCTTCTTGTTTTGTTTTTTGCTTTTCCGTTTCACGGTCAACATTTATGCATTGCTGTCAGAAAAATTGCTTTAATTTTCCATTCTGTTTCAACACCCTTTGCTCAAAACAAAAAGTATTATCCACTGAAGAACTGTGAATTGACTCCATCTAATATCTTAGGAGCAGAGCTAACACCAAATGGCATTCAGTTGCATTTTTAATGTGCAGATGAAGTCATAGAAATCACTGAGTTAGAGGCTAGCTCATCAATTTTTTCTTGCTAAAGCATATCCTGTATCTACAACTCTGACTCTTTCTTCTCTAGAGAACCCAGCTGTCACTTCTTTAATGATTTTCATTGGCTAGTATGAACATTTTAAGGCTTAACATGAGTGATGTGGATGAATGAATTTCTAGACTTCATTTGGCTTTTCATTTATAGCATCAAAATGAGTCTGAGCTGCTGCTGGTTTGGTTTTTCTTTTCCTTTTTTTCCTTTTCATGGGTTCCCAACATTCAGATCCTTACTAGGGCTTTAATGATGTTACGGGCTACGCGCAGCTTCCTGGACCAATGCACTTACCCTTCTCCTAAACTGGTAAAGGGTCTTGTATTGTCCTAGAAGCAGCAGCAATCACCCTGAAAGTCCCATCTTTCACAGGGTTCTCGGTTGCGCCGCCCAGCACAACCTCTACACACCCAGCAGTTATTCCACATACAGTCAGGTTTACATCTGTTACGCCGCATCTCCACTGCAGTTGAGTAGATGATTCTGTGCATGAGTGCGATCCCTCCAGACAACACTACGGTAATATTCTCTCTTGGCTAAAACCGTTGGGCAGCCTGTGCTCTGAAGAAATTTGTTAGTTTTGCCTTGGAGAGTATCTTGCTGGGGTAAGAGCTGTCTGTAACCCCCTTTCTACCAGAGGCAGCTGAGGATTTGCTTCAAGCAGAGCCTGTGGGGCTGGTGGGTGGGCAAACAATTCAGCTGGGGAGCTTTCCTTTCATTCAACAGAACATGAATATGTCTCAAAACAGGCTTCTCCTTGTTTCAGTCAAAATATTCAATTTTTTCCGCTAAAACACAAGAAAAGGTGTCTGCTTGAAAAGCTGTCATGCGCCAGCAATATCCATCTTCAACCATAACTGGCTTCCACATGAGTGGTCCCACAGGCTACCTGTCAGGCAATGGTCCCCAGGGTACACCTGCACCAGCAAGTTCAGAGAAACAGAAAGGAGGAAAGCCAGGGCACCACATTTGCTCCCGTTTCCTTCCCTTTTATCCTTGCTTTGACATGCTCTGGTTTCAAGTATGGGGACAAGCATCTGTTTGGTGCTGGACCACACTCCAGCCGTCCCAGGGTGGCTGACAGCAGAGCAAGCAAAGCAGCCCTGCCCTCCGCTGGGGCTGTGGCAGGAGGAAAATGAAGGAGCTGCCAAGTTGCAGGTCCTCCTGGTGTCCTGCAGCACTGCTTGGAGAGCCGAAGGTGGGGCATAAGGCACGACCAAAAAGCTCATTGCGAGAACCACCCAGTGAGGGTGGAGGAACACAGCTCTGAACATTCTGGATTCTTGGCATGCTGCTGATGCAATCAGCTTTGAGGGCCCAACTACAGCATGCATATCATCTCCAAGATCTGAATATTTTCAACTGGTGACATGGGTCAGTAGAAGGTCCCTGGGGATGGATGATGCAGGTGTGTTGCTTGAACTTATGAGATCTCTGTTAGGTATCCCAAAAGCTCTTCTTTCTGCTCACCAATCATACCACAACATCACAAACACAAACATTCTCAGCTTTACAGCCAACAAGCTTCCAGATGTCTACTGCTGAAGGAGATGTTTCTCTTCGGGTGTGTTATTCAATGATAACCAGCCATTAACAGGGCTTTGCAGTCCAGTTGGAAGCACTGCACCCACTGTTCAACTCCTCACGACACATGCTGACCACTGACAATTTACAGCTGCAACAGGACTGGCGCTGCTCTGCTGTTACACCTGCAAGACTCCTCAGCCTGCTCTTGGCAAATGAAGTGTCCTGCCTCAGTCTTGCTTGCTGAGGGGTTCCTGCTGTTAGGGATCAGCAAGGGCCAGCTGCTCCCTAAGGGAAAAGGAGCCAGGAGCTGAGGGTAACTCCAGCACAGGCAGTATCCTCACCAGTGGTCAGACCTCCACACAGCAGGCAGAGCCAACTGCTGGCAACAGGGTTCAAAAGCAGACCCAGACTTACTCAGCAATGAACTGGGTCCAGGGTCCATCCACAGGTGCAGAATGAGAGGGAGCCAGCCAGGACTGAGGTTCAGCAAAGGTTTGAGGTCCACCCAGGAGGTAGGGCCAGAAGAGCTCCAGAGAAGCACACCTACAACATAGCTCAGAGAAAGAAAAAAGGCCCAAGGCTGCTTTTAAATAGGACTCCTGAGCCATGGGCAAGGTGTGGGTGAGGGCCCAGGTGAGGTTAATCAGGGCCATTAAGGTGCAGTCAGGGCCCTAACACCTACCAGTACCAATGGCTCTTTGTGATTTTATTGCCAAAGCAATTGGAGATCCTCTGATGCTATTTTTTTCTTAAGAGTTTTCTTCTACTGATGAGCATTGGAGCCAATTTTAGTTTAAGATGCACCTTTGGCAGCAGAAGACAATATCGTGATGAGTTCAGCGATCCAGTCAGAGGAGAGGTCAAACAACCCTGATGCCAAAACCAACATTATCCAAAAGCGAGGCGAGCTGGAGGACTGAAGCAAAGAACATTGCAACAAAAATAAGGGTCATAAACTGCTCGCAGATGCGTGTAATCTGGTAATTCAAATTTCTAGACTGGAAGCACTGGAGAAACTCTGTGGAAGGACATATGCCCTGAGCTCAAGGCATGTCGTCACCACAAGATCAGGCAACTGACCAAGTCTGAGCAAGCAGGACAATGCATGTAGACAGAGTGGAGGGTATTTCCCTCCACTTCCATGTGGATGAATGCTGTTAAGCCTCTAACTTGTGTTTAGATGAGAGCAAATCTCTTCAATTATCATTTAAAGATGGATTCAGCACATCCCTAGGTGAGCAGTTTCAGAAGTTAATTACCTTTCCTGTGAAACGTTTGTATCTTAATTCCAATTTGAATTTTTCTTACTTCAGCTCCACCTGTCAGCCACTGAGTCTTGTCTTTGTCTGCAGGATTAAAGGACCCTCTGCTATCAGAAATCTCCTTCCTGGAAGTACTTAGAGACCGTGATCGAGCCACCTCTCAACTTGCTCTCTGATGAGCTCAATAGGTTGAAGTCCTTAAGCCTATCATCACACAGCAGGTTTTTCAGACCTTCTCTCATTCTTGCAGCTCTTCTCTGAGCTCTCTCTAATGTTTTTTTTTAATCCATGATAAAAGGGTGGATGCCTATCCGACCTAATAGCCCCTCAAAATACGTACCTGTCACATTGCACTGGTGTCCTGCTTATCTGGCTTCCTAAGCCCCCTTCTGAGCCATTGGTGTTGCTGAAACACTCCCAAATCTCCGCATACGGATGGTATTCTTTGGTGCAAGAACTGCAGCACCGTGTCTTGCGTTCCTAAAAGGCTCATGGCTTGTTTGCATCCCATCTAACAAACGAGTTCACAACTTAATTTGTGTAAACAGCCATTTTCTCTCACTGTTACCGTTTCACTTCTGGGTGTAGATATAAACTGTGGATTAAAAAGTCGTCTACTGCGCTGAGCTGGTCCTCAGTATCAGTGCATCTTCTCCTCAGCCCCGCTAAGTTCATGACTTAACGTGTGAAAATGCAATATCAAAACACAGCCAGTCCCACTACGGGCTTGCCAACTGCTGATGGAGATAAACCGGCACTGGGAAATGCTGCAGTTGCTAATTTGTTTATCCCAGCTCTGTGATTCGGCCCCAGTTAAAAGAGAGGGCACGGCTACAGCCATGCCTGCGGTCCTAGCACGAGCTCACGCACCCTTGCGCTGCCGCCCTAAACACTAACGAAAAAATAAAAGCAAAACCAGCCTTTTTCAAGACTTTTCCAGCTGCTTTCTTTCTCCTCGGCTCCCCTCCCAGCCAGCCGCTATCTAGGACACACAACCAGTGCATGAAATCACTTCTTCCGTCCCCTTTCCAAGGCCACTGTTGCTGGTCCAACCCAACGGAGAGGAGACAGCAGCTCTGTGGAAGGTAATTAGCGGAGCAGCCTTTGGTCCTGTCACACCGCACACGTGTACGCTCTGGCTCCAGGTGTCCTGGGGAACCGGGAGCGAGAGGCAGCTGTGGCAGGTCCATCTGGGCTGGAGCGCCTGAGGATGAGCCGGCCTGTGAGGATGCACGACTAAAGAATTAACAGGAATACGTCATTAGATGGATTCCCAACAGGGATGCCAGAAAGTACGCTCGGTCTGTGCATCTCGGTGACCCACTTCCAAACCTTCCTATTCCCTAAATGGAGCCTCCTTCAATTTAGAACCGCTCTGCCTCTTCGCCGGCATTCTGAGGCCATTATCACCGTGTCTACCCCAAGCTCTCACAGCTGACTTTAGATGCCACTTCTTTTTATCGTAACAATAATAACCGGTGTATGCGGCACATCAGCCAGCCAACCAGCTGTGACTGCCCGCAGAAATGAGAGATTTAGCACGGCAGCCATTTTCCTGAAATCACAGAATCACAAGATCACAGAGTTGTTTTGGTTGAAAGAGACCTTTAAGATCATCAAGTCCAACTGTTCAGTCAGCACTGTCAGGTCACCACTAACCCCTCTCCCTCAGAGCCACACTGACATATCTTCTAAACTCCTCCAGGGATGGGGACTCCACCACCTGCAGCAGGAAAACAAAAAAAACCCCAAAGTTCTGGATCACTTGGATGACCAGGGTTAACTGAGACTCCAAGCTCCTCAGCCCCTTGTGTCTGCTCCCTAGTCTCTCCTGTCATCCTGGGAAATTCCATGGAACTGATGGGCATCACACCAGAAGCATGTACCAAGATGTAACGGGTTTGGTAGGAAATGTGGAAACAGGCGCATGTGGATTTTGAGTGGGAGTGCTGGGGTGTAGAGGGACCAGAGGGAATGGCAGAGGAGGGACACAGGAACAGCAGAGGTGATGGTCCCCATATGAGCAAGTCCCCAAGACCACAGCACATCTCCATGCACTTCACTGGAGAAAACAGGCCAGCCTTAGACAAGAGCCAGATTAAAACACGGGCCCAGCAGAAGCTGTTGAAGAAGCAAGAGCAGGAAAATAAAGACAAGGCCTGGAGCCATAAGACACTTTATGCAGGCAAAAGGCAAGGAATAAATCAGCGCAGACATCCAGTGACTCGCAGAGGTGGCACAGGGTGGACACACAAGAGATCAACGTCGCTGTTAGCACACGAAGGGTACCAAAGGCTCACCCCAAAATCAGCACGCATCCCATCCTAAGAAAAAGCCAGGAGGCAGGAAGGGGATTTCACAGCCAGCAGCTCTAATGTCTCTTGTGTCACAGCAAGTACTGTGGGTGGATTAGGTGGACACATGCGTCCTGGAACTGGTGAATATGTGGGCATAAGAGAACGCACGTGAGAGAAATCGTTTCAACTTTAAATAAAATCTTCATCTCCTGTATGGACCTCACCATTCCTGGAAGTATTTAACAGCCGTGTGGAGGTGGTGCTGAGGGACAGGGGTCAGTGGGCAGTGCTGGGGGAACGGGTGGACTTGATGAGCTTAAAGGTCTCTCTCAACAGAAACGATTCTGTGATTCTGTGACTTCCACTGAGCTTCGTGACACAAGTGGAGCTTTGTTGTGACGACGTTGCAGCGGAGATACTTTAGATTCCAGATGTTTTGAATTTTCTGTTTATTTGTAATAATAATGATAACAAAAATGCATAACACAATAATTCTTCCAGTTTTTTGGTTTTTTTTTTACCTAAATTGAAACGTCCGCCAAATGTTTTGTGAATGTGTTTTAGTTATCGTTATGTACACTGAAGCAGCGGATATGTGCTGTCCTGGCTTGTTCCTGCGGGGCACCCACTCCTCTGGAAAATTATCTTCCCTGTCTGAAAGAGTTTCCAATTGCAAAAATGATGATGGCGCTGATGATTATGATAACTGTTTCTCCGAGGAAAAAGAAATATGATATAGAAACATGCTGAAGTACAGGCAGATCTGAGAGTCCATTTCAGTAATAATTTAAATTAAAAATGTTAAGGACATATGTTGTCATTACCCGAACACTCACAAATTGCAGCTGTACCATGCAATAATCAATTATAAAATCCAATTGAAATATAATTAATTGATTATTTATTCTCTGGTTTCAGATTAGGATACAATTGTTTTAACAGATGTGCCAGCAAGAGCTGGCTGGCCAAAGCCTCCCAGGCAGCCTCAGAAGATGCGAGATTTATAGGCGCTCCCAAGAGCAGGGCAGTATAAGGCGGTGAATGCAAGACCTCACCGTTTCCAACCATTCGTCCTCCCTACCCGAGACCCTCTCTAAGCCCACCCCATGAGAACTTCAGAGCTCTCCCGGCTCCATGGCTTTAACTGTACCTGCTGAGCAGACAATTTTGACGAGACGGCTTTACTCATAACGGCCCATGGCTTCAGTCCCCTTAATAACACCAATATCAGTCATTTCCTGAGAGTGCAGCTCTTTATGGATGTGGCCCAATAAAAACTGATTCCTCAGTTTCCGCTGAAGAAAAAATGTTCACTAATGAAGACCAGCCAAAGAAAATGACCATTCCTTATTTTATTTCATTTCTAACTTAAATTCAAGCACTATTTCACAGAGTTCGTATTACAGGAACTTTGAAGCATCTGTATTATTCTCCAGCGAGGGCACGAGGGACATGAAATAGCCTGTCCATAATGCTGGATTTGTTAGTGGATGTGCCATTAACTGACATTAATCATAAGCCACCTCTATTGTACCAGGTCAGAAGCCTGTTCTGTATTCAAAAAGTGAGTGTCATACATTTGGGAAGGATGAAATCTCTTCTTCGCGGGTATGTGTCCAATTGAGGACAACAGAAATTTACTGCTGCCCAGAGCTGCAGAAAGAGGCTCCCTCTACATCCTTTCAGACATCGCCATGACAAAACCCCATGTGATCACACAACCAAAGTAATAAGAGGCTAAATGTTACAACAGGGCAATTACGCCGTTATGCAGCCGCTTTCTGCAGCCGCGACGTACAACACAAAGGCGATCTGGCACCGAGGCGAGGGCTATTGCACTCGTATTATTTTTTTTTATCATTAGCTGTATAGAGTCAGATGTGTCCCTCGCACATACTCCAGCATACAGCAGTATTTTCCATTACAGCCATGCCATTAACCCATTGTTAGACCATCTGCCTCCAAAAACACCTTTCCAAAGCAAAAATGCCCCAAAGTGGACCTGCAGACCAGTTTTCTTGGCCGCTCCTTGTGAGACCACCTTGGTTTTTCGACTGGCAGTGGCAGGAGCCAGAGAAATACCGGGTTTTCATGAAGAGGTTTGCCATCCCGAGTATTTCGTCTGCTTTATCGTCAAGGATTATAGGTCAGAAACTGGGCTCCAAATGTGTTACCTGCTGCTTGGCATGCATTAGTCATCCTTCCCCTCTCGAAATCACTGTGAAAGGCGCCCGATGAGAGGGCATGAATAGCAAATAGCGTGTGCTGGAAGGGAGCAGGCAGCAAACGCGGCGGGGAGGCAGAAATGTGTTCATCCGAAGTATCAGGCAAACACATTCACACACCAAAGAAATCAGGGTGTATTCACAAATCGAACAAAAGGTGGAAATTCGGGATAAATTAGTTCCTCTGAGGGCACGTGATCAGAGCCGCCCTCAATCTACCTTTCCTCTCCTGCTTGCTGTGCTTGGGGCTGTTGATGGCCAGCAGCTGTCTCTCTGTCCTGGAAGACTGCTTCCTTCTTCCCTGATGGACACTGTTTGCCCAGATGGCATCCACCTCTGCAGAGATGCTCCTGCATGGCCACTCTCCTTTCACCATCTCAGGAAAAATATTTCCCCATGCTGATGCTTTCTTTCCACACACTCCAGTGCTCTGCTGTTGCATTGAGCATGCTCTATGCTCCCCAAAACCATCAGATAAAAATGCCACCTTGGATGCAAGTTGGAGGTCAAGCATCCTCTAGGCCAGAGCAGGAGCTCAGCCAGATTTCAGGGCTCAGCAGCCGCAGGAGGATGGGCATTCCTGCCCATCCCTGGGCTTTGCAGAGCCGCTCTCCTGTCTGTGCTAATGTGAGGGAGTGAAAATCGCTTTGTTTGAACCAAAAAGCCCAGTGGAGCTGCTACAAAGCTTCATTGCACCCAAGGCGCTGCTCTTTGCAAGCACCCTCCAAGGCCCTGCTGCTTACCTGTCAGCACCGAACAAAACGCCAAGAGCTCGTTATTCGGCTCAGAGCGTCAGTAAAGCCTCCCCATGCTCTCTCACAGAGGCTGAATCACAAATGAGAAGCATAAATGAGCAAGGGCCCCCAGCGAGTGCTCTCACGTCAGCCAGGAGGGAAGAGAGCGAGCAAGGGGTGGAAGAGCCATCACCAACTACTGCTTTAGTGTGAGCATCAACGAGCCAGCAGCTCCCCAATTGGATGCTGGGGGTGAACCAGCCCAAACAAATCAGCTTGGCTCCATGCTGCTGCACACTGGGCTCTGCCTGGTTGGTGCAAAGGGGTGCATGGTGCCCCTGGGCTGGGCAGAAACACAAACAGCCCTGTCATCTACCTGAAGTGGGGAGCGGAAGCCACTGGGTTCTGCCAGGTCCCTGCCTGCAGTGCCATGAGCCCAGCAGCAGCAGGGATGGAAGATCCCCCAGCCACTCACCCCAATCCGCTCAGCTGTGGTACCATGGCGTGAGGCTGCTACCACCCAAAATGTGGCATTACCGTCACTCCAGACCCCTGGATCCTGCTGCCAAACGCGGGCGAGAGCAGCTGGGCTCAGCTCTGCTGTGCATGGAGAAGCAGGGAAGATCAAACCCCTGACCTGCCTCACCAGCAGCAGGGCAGCAACTCCAGCTGGGACCCTGGGAAGCGGAGGGTCCAATGGAGAGGCACGGCTACTGTGCATAACCACCACTGAGCAAAGAGGTGTTAACAAGCACCGTACCGTAGTTTTTCATCAGTTAAGAGATGCCGAGGGCAGAGGGATCACTGTCTTCCTCCCGCCTGCCTGCAGGGCATGGGCCAGGCAGCTGAACCAAAGCACTTTGCATCCAGCCCATGTCTCACGGGTCAGCTAGCACAGGGTTTTTTTCAGATGCAGTACAGTTCTAATTTACAATCCTCACATGTGTGGGAACCTGACATTTCTCCAAATGGCTCTTTCCAATAGGTAATTCTGCACTTCATGAAAATTTTTTTGCCCTTCCTAATCTTCACCGCTGGCATAGCCTTTTGTGTGGCTCTGCCCGGGCTGCAATCAGAGGACTTTTCTCTGTGTCTGATCGTGACAACCTTAACATTTGTCAGGGCTCCTGTACCTGCCTTTATAATCTTGCCTAGGAGTCCTTGAGTGGCCTGTGCATACGGATGAGTCTCCTTTGACTCAGAAGAGAGGGCCACAGCTGTGTTCGTTTCCACAACGTAGCACAGCGATCTAAATCAACTCCAAACGAGGACTCATCCTTTCAAGGCATCCCGTAGTCAGGCACCCAGCAATGAATCCCCAGCAGCCTGACAGGGCAGCTTTTCAAACCAGCATCTGTCGGTCATCTGGATCGTGGGAGGCAAACGTGCAGGTCGCCCTCACGAGCACATCGCACTTGAAGTACCTGCCTTCAGTGTGTCCTACCTGCTTAGTGAGTTATCATCATTTTCCTCCTTCCATCTTCTGCTCCTTTTCTAGACAATTTCTCTCTCCAGGTTTTCTTTCAATCCTCACTACTGAAAGTGGAGATTTGAAGACCGAGGGCTCCAGCAAAATCCGCCTCCTCAGGCATCAGAGCAGCAGTTGCCCCATCACCTCTTGCCCAGCACTTGAGGTTGCTTTTCTTGTCTCCTCAAGAGCTGCAAGTAAGAGCAGAGCTAGCTTCGTGGTGGAGGGATGGCATGGGAGCCACTGGCTGTCACCCCTGTGCCCCCAGATGAGACATCTGTGATTGTGCTGGTGCCTTGGCCATCAGGACACCTCCATCTCTTGCAGCAGAGTGACACAGCAGAATAAGTGCGTGTATAAATAAATCATCAGGGTCCCAGTCAGTGGTCTCTATCCCAGAAAAGTTATCAAATATTTATTTTAAAGCAGAGAAATAAATAGATGAAAACACTGATGGAGGACGTTCCGCCCTCACATCAGTCCCTCTGCTGAGCACTGCTCAGTGACTGGGGAAGCATGCTCAGCCAGTGTAGTCAACAGCACTGGTGGCTCATCAGGACACTAGCCAGAAGCCACCAGCCCTCTACAGAGAGAAGAAATCCTCCTCCTGCCACCCAGCAGCCCACCAGACAGCCTCTGCCCCGTGCTCAACTCACCCCGAAACACTGCTCCCTCCTGGAGCCTTCCAGTCTTTGCTAATTGAGATGCCCACGTCTGACGACCCCACCATCATCAGGATCAGGCTGTTACTTGTGTGATATTTTAATTGAACTCCACTCATTTAGGATCCATACTTGTTGGAGAACCCCTTGGCCAGAAGAGTGGGAATACACCACTCATGGTGGTGGTACCCAGGGGGACACATCCCTTACCCTACCAGAAAAATCCAGCTGTACTTCCACCTTGCTGAGGTCATGTCTTTAAGATGGTAAACGGGTGGTTTCTACTTTGTGCCTCTTGAAGGTTTGTACGAAGCTGGCTGAGGCGCCTGCGATGTGATCCGAGCCAGTGTACACCATTCAGCATGTTGGGAAAATAAATCTCAAAGCAGACACAGAATCAAAGTGTCTCTGCCCAGCTTGCAGTGCCTATAGTTATTCAAGAGATCAATCAGGGCTATGAAACGCTGTCTCTCCCAAATCAATGAACTCAACTAAAAGGCACCTATTCATTATTTGAGCTCAAGCTTAGCCCCATTGCACCGGCGGAACAAAAACCTGTCTGATAATGATAACTACAAGACAGCCGCTGGGGGAAAGAATTGTCCACTCTACGCAGGGTGTTACGATGGGAGACATCAGCTGCGCCGCGGGTCCCGGGGCCTGAGTGCTTATCAATCACAATCTCATGCTGCTGAAGACAATATTTCACACCTGAACATCAACATCTTTTTCTTTAGAGCCTCCGCGAATTGCGTTAAATGTGGCCGCATTGTGTTGGTTTCGTTTAGGCATAAGGAGCTG
Source organism: Bucorvus abyssinicus (assembly GCA_009769605.1). Lineage (NCBI taxonomy): Eukaryota > Metazoa > Chordata > Aves > Bucerotiformes > Bucorvidae > Bucorvus > Bucorvus abyssinicus. Next base: position 18,655,686 of record CM020041.1, on the reverse strand, counting down.
TGACACTAAATGCAACAACCATCCAGGAGCTGCTTTTCTCTGTTTATTGCTTGTGTGGGAGTAAAAAGCTGACACTGTTCTTGCTACCTTTTAAAATTTTCTGAAAACCAAAGATTTGGGGGGGAATATTTTAGTTCTGCGAACTTGGTACAGGCTTAACATTTCCTATGGGTGGATTCACCTCTGTGCCTTTTCCAGGCAAAACCCTTTTCCAGATTTCGATGAAATGACGCTTACTTCAGCTCTCATGAATTTTCGGTGAGGTGTTTGCTGCTCTTCCTCAAACCCTGCATCCTGGTGACAAAGTGAATGTGGAAAAATCTCACCTTGACTTTTTTTTTTTTTAATCTGTAATTCCATTTCTTGGCTATCACAGTTGCAGGAAATAATTTTTACATGCAGCCAGGACAGCCTGACAATCCTCTGCAGATGTCTTGATTTGAAATCTTCTGCCTCAATTTCTCCTGGCAGCAGCTATCCAAGTGACAGCATTGGCTGCACAGAACATTTCACGGGTCACAGAGGGAAGAACCGGGACTTGCTGGTCCGTTATGGGGAATTTTCCATGCAGCGTGTGATTTTACTGCAGTCTGCAGCACACTTTGAAGTCCTCTCCCTCTTCCCAATGCCCTGTCCTTACACAGACACTGCTGCTCAAACCCCACACGTCTGCAGGCCCAACATCTCCAGAAAAAAAAAAAAAAGCCAACGAAACAGCTTCCTACTTGCTGCCATGCACATCCCAGCTGTCTCCCCCCATGTCACAGCCTGCCATATGCCTTGGACACTGAGGATGCAGGTGAGATGGGAGTGGCCTCACACTTGCTCCAGGAGCGAGCATCAGTGAGGGCATTCATACAGACTACCGGATAAAATAGTGTTACCCTGGATCCACACGCTTTCACGGATGCAGTGGAGGCGTCGACCCTTCCCAAGATGCTCACCGAGGTAACAAACACAGTGCCACGAGGCTACTTAGACCACACCGGGAGCGATGTCCTGCTTTTGCCAGTTTATTTGAAGGCAGATATTTTTGTGTTGGAGAGAGCGCAGTGTAAAGTCATTTAGACAATAAAGGAGTGACAGGATTTCCACAGGAGAAGAGATTAACCAAAGTGGGATTATTTTGTTCTGAGAGAAGATGATTAAGAGGTGGCATGATTGAAGTGTTTAAACTGGCTCAGGGTTATTATCAAATTAAGCTGTGTTGGAGATTGCTGGGCAGCCGTCACTCAAGGGGAGAGCAGAGGGCTTTGCAGCCACCTCTCTCATTGCAGAGGGCATGGTTTTGGCTGATCCGGAAGAACAGTAGTGGGTGGAGAAAGTAGATGTGTGCTGCTGTGTGCCACCAGACAGAGGTCTGGGTGGGCTGGAGAGCTGCCTACTGCTTGCAGATAATCTTAACCTTGGCACCATCCTCCTCCGAGCATCAGGATCCGACGCACATGTGTTTATTAACCTCTGTGCTTTCAGATGGATGGTCTCAACAGCCACAGCAGCTCTGTCCTTCACTCCTACAAATTACTGTGAACTCAGGTACTTCTGTCACCTCTTCTCTCTAGGCTGACTGAGGGACTAAGTGCTGTCTCCTGACGTGAGAAAACATTTGCCAAGTGAGGAGATGGACGAAGGTCTTGAGCCTTTCCTGTACTCCAGGCACAGCCCTGGCTTATGCATCACTTCATGGTGTTTCTGCTGGTCTCCAGTGCCGGCTCTGCGTGTGTTTCTGTCTCACCATTCCTCTTGTGCCACTTCGGATTCTCTGCCATGCCCACCATGCCAAAGCCATGCCAGTCCTGGAAAACCTTTGGACCAGACTGAGTGGTTTTCTTGGATTAGCAAACTCTAATGGCTTTGCAGAGGGTTAACTGAGGGCCTTACTGTCATTCACAATCAGATTTCAGTCTCGTACTGAAGCTTCAGCACCCATAATTGCAAAATTGGCTCTTCAGACCTTGATGAGCTGCAAATTCCTCTATGGTTTCACCTTGTTTCCCTCGTTCCAGTTAAGAAGCTCTCTCTCACAGGCATCATTTTCGTGTCGAGTGCAGCACTCCTCAGATTTCTTCAATAGGACTTCAAAATTATTCTCCTCTTCCTGAGTTAACTAAAGAGTGTTCAACCATCAAGTAATTCAAGCCCCGCTATTGTCGGCTCAGAGGCTACTTTTTAGCTTCTTTTGGCCGACCTCTGTTTTTGATCTTCTCCAGCTGTTTATCACATTTCCAGGGAATTTCAGCTGACTGCCAAGGGGGCTTCAGCCTACTCCTTCTTCTCATCTTCCGAGTTACTCTTTACTTCTGGACCCATTTAGTGTAAAATAATCATGCACCGCTAAAGCTGCTTCCCAAGCTGTCTTCTGTGTCCAAATCCCACAGGCCATGCATAACAGGAGTCTTGCACGCTGCCGTGCTCCTTTTCTGTGGGCTGATCCTCCAATGTGCTGGCTACAAAACAGCTCACAAAAATTCACACTTCTTCCCCAGGGTGTCTGAAGGAAAACCCGTTTCCCTCTATTACAGAGGGTACAGAGGTAATTTTGAATTTCAGCTGACCCCACTTGCACAGACAGATCTGTTCCTCCAGGCCAGGTTGCCACCGGACTCACTCTGTACCTCCGCTCCTTTCTGCCCCTCCATCACTCAGAAAGCAGGTGCTGCTACAGCAGACTGCAAAGAGGCTTTCTGATACCTAGACCGTGCTGCATGTCGCCAAAGCTGGTTGATTGGCTGCTGATGGATGAGGGATGAAGGCAGGGAGCAGAGGAGATGCAATGCTGTATTTCCCTGAGGTAGACTTCAGTCCTCCTTTGGTGAGGAACTTGGATGCAAGCCCAGCCCACAAGCCAGGCATAGCTGAGCATCCCATAAGGGCCAGAGCATTTTTCTCTTGATGTAGTAGCGTCCAGCATAGGTCAGAAGAATCTCACCCCAGAGGTGACTTTGTCTCCCTATTCATTCACAGACCGTCTAGACAAATAGTCCACAGGTGACAGCAACGTTGCCAGCGTCACCAGTGTCGTACTAGCTTCATCCCGTCTTTCTGCACACACACTGCCCCAGCCTGAGATCTCAGGTCCCGAAACACCTCTGGGCTTTGCCTGAGGAGGGGAGCAGCCTAAGAAAAGCTTTATTCGTGATTGACAGCAGTGTTTTCTTCATGAGAGCCTGAGCAAAGGGTGTAAACTCAAAACAGACTCACCTCCTTGGGCAGGAGCGGTCTCCAAGTTGCCTTCTGCCACTTGTGGAGAGATCAGGCCTGGTGCCTGGGGGGATGGGAAAACAGCTCATGGGAGCTCATCAACATCTGTACAGCCTCTCTGGAAAACACAGGACGAATGCTTAAAAAGGGCACCAGAGCACAAATACCGGTTCCGCCCCGTTGAGCTGGTAACAAAAGCAATTAGCTGGCAGAGGCGGGAACAGGGACTTTGGGCTCTGCTTATACAGCTGATTAGGGGATCATCTGTCAGTCTTGGCCTCTTCTCGAAGCAATCCCCCAGCTATGGCTATGAGCCAGAGAAGAGAACAGCTTTGAAAGGCCAAGACTTGGCAGCCCTCTGCAAGACCGGAGAGATCACACTGGCTCTCCAGCTCTGTGTGAGGGACTGGCCGGTGCATTTACATGCTAGGAAGGAGCTACCAAGGTTGGGGTTTTTTTCACTTCTTTCCACAAAATTGTCTTCTTTCCTGCCAGGATACTCATTCCAGTTCTTTGCAGTCTCACTTTTACCGTAATCATGCCAGAGCTCCCTGTTCCTGGGGACAGCAGCTCCAGGACTCCTTCTTGCAGAGCAAGGTTGGAAGAGCCATGCCTGGTACATGCAGTCATTGCTGTCTGATGAATGTACACCACTCACACCCAGCTTGCTCCTTTGCCCCATGCCCCAGCACAACCTCCTTCTTGCCTCTTCTCACCAGGACCCCACCAGATGGACACCAAGCCCCTCAGGGCCTTTAGTGTGTCTCTGCCCTTCTCCTGCGTAGGGCAGAAGCCACTGCCAGGGCAGCTGCTCCTGATGTATATGCATTGAAGTCATCTTCACAGAGGCCACGAGTAATTCTGCATTAGCGTCCTCCTGTCACTGCCCTGTCTGCCGTTGATGAGTCTGGACACTGCTGCATGCCACCGTGATGTGTGGGTCACCCAGGTCTGGCTTCATCGAGGATGAGAGGCTGTCAAGGAGATAAGGCACAAGCTGGGCAGGGGGAAGCACCCACTGCAGGATGTGCAGAGTTGTGACAGTAGATGCTTTGGGAGTGTGAGGACATGCAGGTGGACAGACAGAGGTTTGTGTTGCAGCCGCAGAACGAGCACACCATGACTGCTTCCCAGATTCTGCTGGCAGCAGGGAGAGTGGGCAAAGCTCAGCCGTTTTCCAAAGTGCATCACCTCAGAGGTCTGCAGCACTGCTACCTCCCTGCACTCTGCCCTGTGCATGCAAATCCTGGGCCCATCTGCCACCCAGTGAAAACACAGCCTGCCCTCCCCTGACTGAATCCCTAGCACCCCAGCCTGGCAAAACCTTTAGGAGAAGGATCCCATCTCAGTCTCCTGCCCTGCCAGGAGCTCCTATGCATGATGTCCCTCTTCATGGTGGATGGGAAAGATGTTTGCCAAGCAGATGCTGACCTGAAGGCTTACTTGAGTGAGGGTCTTTTCCCTTCTTCTGCTGGAATTTGGTCTGGATGGCTTCTATGATCCATTTTTAGCCCCAAGTCAACCTGTCTCACCACCTCCAGCATGAAAATGTCTGGGGCTTACTGGCAGTCCACTCCGTCACCCCCAGTTGTCATGGGTAAGTAGAAAGAGATCCGGGCTATTTCTGAAATCCCAAAGGACATGGGCAATGTTGAGGCCCTCTCATGCCTTGTCTTTTTTTCTGCACAGGGAGAGCTTTCTGGGAGCTAGAGAGAATTATTTCCAAAGCAAAGAGCCTAGCATAGAGCCCAAGCAGCACTCAGTGTCTGGGGGACTGCCCGCCTGGGCAGGGCTAAAGACAGCTTCCCAGAGAACTGCCAGTAAAAAGCTTCACTCCTTGGATTGTCAGGCCAGCATCACTTCTTCTAGCATCAACTTGGTGGTTCCTGGGAGCTGGATGAACGTTGAGCTTTATGAGTTTGATACCCTATGGTTTCTGTCAGACACAGAACCCCTTTCTGGAGCAGAGGGAAGATCTCAACACCAAGGTCTATCAGCAAGGAGACATCCTGTACAAACTTCAAAACACTGAGCATGCTGAGTCTGTGTTGGTGCCTCCAGCCATGAGCACAGGGCTAAGCTGGTGGGACGAGAAAGCAGCATCTTTACCCAAATAAAATGGAGATAGGACTAAACCACAGAGAATTAATGAGGAGAGAGTGAGAAAGAAGCCGTGAGATGAGCACAGGGATCTTGTGCCTAAGGAAAACCCAAGGAAGAAATGGGGTAAAGATACTGCTGGAGATGTCACAGCACAACGGGGAATCAGGGAAGGCATAATCCATACAAGAAGGACCTGCTTTTTGTCTATGAGACGGGGAGGAGAACAATCCCAGCCCTGGGGTAACGCAGAGCATCCCGCTATGAGGAAGAGGCTCTGCCAGAGGCACTGGCACAACCATCAATGCGCTTGTGCACAAGGAGACCTGGGCTATGGGGGATGTCACCGAGCGGCGGGGAGCCCAGGGATAAGACCAACAAGGGTTGGTCAGGACCAGGGGAGTACGGTAGCAAGGAATGGAGGGAAGGACCCCAGGGCCTATGGGGGTGAGGGCTGGTGGGAAGGAGCCCAAGGGGAAGGACCCACTTCACTCAAACCTTCCTGGAGGATGGAGGAGGAGGAAGGGCTGCCCTTGAAGCCACAGACCTTTCTTCTTCCCCTTCCCCCACTTGACATTTGGAGTGTGAATGTCTCCGTGTTCAGTGCTCGCAGATATCATTTCTCCTGGAAGGAGAAGGAGGTGCCGACAGCAGCAGCCTCAGGGATGCAGCTTTCCTCTAATGAACTAGAAAATAGTTTCCCTTTAATACTGATTATCCTGGAAGCCAGCTGAAATGAATGTGATTTACATAAAGATGAACCCGCTCGGCACAGTCTTCCTCGGCGGTGGCGGTGGCTCAGCAGCAGCAGCAGCACTGGCTGGGCCTCAGCTGGGATGCTCTGCAGCACCATGGGGCTGGCAGCACTGCCAGGTGTCTCTGCTTCCCAACCGGCTGTTGAGAGCTGCGCCCCGCTCCAGCAGCTCTGCCTGCCTCTGCGGGCACTTGCAGCCCACCGGGAGGGATTGTGCATCCCCCAGGCTGCTAACCCATCCCACCTCTCCCACCTCGGCCTGACTCGTTGTGGTGATGAGCTACTGCGTGCTGCTGCTGCCCATCTGCCATCCCCAGCAGGGCCCTCTCGCTGCAGCAGGCAAATCTGTGGCCGTGCAAGAAACCAGGCTGGGAAGCTGATCTGGCTCGAAAAAAAAAGGCAGAAAACCATGATCCAAGTCCCTGCATGAACACCAGTGCCAGCACAGGAGAGGGAGTGGGAACAGAAAGTTCAGCAGAAGCCTGGCTTATACCATAAGCTGAGAGTCCATTTCAAGTCACTCACGGGGGACCAAGCTTTGAAAAGGGCAGAGTCTCGGGTATTGTCCTTCCAGCCTCCCTCATGATATATTCATGGCCTGATTTTCATCACGGTCTTAGATCTTTCACAACTGCTACCTGTTTGCTCTAGAAATCACCTCTCTTGGATGACAGCACACCAAAGAGAGGGCTCAGCTTCCTCTCTGCCCACATTGCCCCATACGTTGTTGTCACTTCTTCCTGGCCCTGTGCAGCTCCACAGCACAGTCATGGGCAGAGAATGTGTGTGAGGCGAATGCGTGTGCAGCCTCTGTGCCGTCCTGCCAGTCTAGACTCGACTTTCCCAGGCTGCTTGCATGGTGAGGGTCTGCACAGCACTGTCCTTCGCATTCCTGAGCGCTGCACCCAAAGAAATGTCATCAGGTATTGAGCATCCAACAAGTATTCAATTCTACACCCTGCGAAACGTCAGCCAGCAATCCTCCACCATGCATGTGAGTGCTTGCTCGCTGCTGGGGTGAAGTTGGCTGCAGGCTCACGGAATTTGGACGGGTTGCACGTGAAGGAGGGGCCTGGGTGCGCAGTTTCTGCATGCTCACATTCATGTGCGTACTTACTGGTATCGGCATTGTACTTGAGCGCATCAGCGGCGTGTTTGTGGCTGATGCGTTACTAACCATGGCACTGCCGCGTACAGAGCATATGCCCCCGCGCCAAGACACATGGACATACCATGCCTGCACCATATGTGTCAAATTAAGGGGGAAGGGATGTACACACGAGCCCTTCAAACAAGGAGGCATTCTGCCTGGCTGCCTGTAAGTGCAGCATGTGCCCACACTTGGCCACGGGTGAGCAGCACATATGAGGACCAGCCACCAGCCCACACCAGCGGGCAGTGCCTGCCCCGCACCGGGAGAGGCTGCAAGGATGGGGCAGGGTGCTGCGGGAGTCAGCATTCCCCACCGCTGTGCCATATGCCTCGGTCAGCAGTTCTGACTTCCCCTCAGATAGATTATGTTGTCGACTAATAACCACATAAAATATTCAGGAGCTTACCGCTCTGCCAGAGGCACTGCGGAGACGAGCGTGCCAGGAGATGGATGGGTGGTGGGCCTGGGAAGCCTGCTCTGCACCCAGAGCTTGCGGAGGTGGGTTGGGCGCATGTGCCTGGGCTTAGTTTTTAGGAAGGGGATTTACTCTCCAAGCAGTAGCCCGGTTCTGCACAGGGAGGTATTTCTGCCTTGTCCCACCACAGCAAGAGCAATTAGGAGAGACCTGCTTCTGAAGGGGACTTAGGAGGAAGCGCAGCACAATCCCACTCCTGCTCCCTGGATCCTTGTTGATGCACACATAGCTCTGGTGCAGGGACAGGAAGCCTGGGAAGACCTGACCACTAGCGGGGGACCGCAGTCTGAAATGCTCTGTGCTGGATGCCAGCACCACAACTTCCTCTGCCACAGCCCAGGCTTGGGACCCCCTCACCACCTGGGGAGTCACAGGGACCATGCATGGTCTACGGTAACTTTTCTTTCTGTCAGGATTACAGATGTCTTGAGGGGTGGGAGCCTGGGAGAAGATGCTACAGAGATAGATACCGTGGCAGCCTCAGCAGAGCGCTGCTTGTAGCAGAGGTGGAAACAGAGCCAAGGATGCAGGCAGGAGCTCAGTGCGGTGCTGGGAGCCATGTGCTCTGCACCAGTGCTCTGGAAATCGCTGTCTAGCTCAGGCGGGAGGAGAAGCCCCTGGGGGTGGTAGGACTGGTCACGCTCTTGCTGCTTCTCCATAGGCTCCTGCAGAGCTGCGTCCCTTCTTGCTGTCTGCAGGTCACCTATTACACGTGCCATAAACTGTCCTGTCATCTGCGACCAGCAGCAGCTGTCACAGCTTTCAGCACAGCTGGGGTCCCTGCCCGGAGCCCAGAGCTCCCATGCAGCCCAGGACTGCAGCCTCTGATGGCAGCTGCTGCCCAGCGAGTGCTCGTGGGACTTCCGATGGGTGGCTGGCAAGGCGGGGCGGGAGCCAGCAAGCTACCTGGCATGGGCCGACATGCTCAGCAGATGTTGCCGGCTGCTTTTTGGAGCACGGCTCCCTGCATCTCAGCAGCACAAGGTGCCTGTGGGTGGCTAAAGGGGGACAAGAGCCATGAGAGAGCCTCCCCTCAGATTAGTGATGGAACAGAAGTAAGGGAGTGAGGTTCAAAACTGATCTATCTCTCTCCTGCAATGAAGACTTGAATAGACAACTGTTTTCCCACCTCCAGTAGTTCCAAATTCTGGAAGGATTTGGTTTGATTTTTGATAATGAAAGATACATTAGTTTTCACCTTGCAAAAGGCGACAGGGGATGTGCAGGACACAAGCACTCCTTGGCACGCCTGGCAGTGGGGATCTGTGGCTGATGTTCCCATGGCATTTCACCCATCGTGCCCAGGTGTGTCACTAGTGCCCGCATTTGGTGTTGCTGGCCTCCTGCCCAGCCCCAGGATCCCAAAGGAGAACTGTGGGAAGCTCTCAGCATTTCCCCTGCTCTGCCTGCATCTCTCAACTCACTTTTGAGCCAGTTTAGCTGGGGCTTTGCGGTGTCACAGTCGTATGTGGGGCACTTAATGAGAGGAAGATTGGGGAGTCATGAAGTGCCTTTTACATGGTGGAGACTGCCTAACCGTTTTCTTCTTGCCTCCCCTGATGCCAGAAGCTCCAAGGGACACTTATTTCCACCATCCAGGTCCTTTATGCTGGCTTTCAGCCTTGCCAGTGCATTGATGCGAACTGCAGCAGATGCAGCCAAGGAGTGAAGTTGATCAGGATCAGCCTTTACCTGTACAACGCTCCACACGTGGCTTTGCATCTCTCTCCCACAGATCTTTCTCCAAGCAATGCATGTTCCTCAACCCCCCCTCCCAAACCATCCCACCTCCCTCCCCTGCCTCGCAGGTTGAGGTGTACCCCTGGACGTTGCCCCTGGGGAGAGCGGGTTTCTCCACTTGGCTTTAGAGTTCCTTGGGACACCCTTTACAGTGTCAGTCTGTCAGGATGGGGGTTGGTCATGGAGAGAGCGGTGATGCTGCTGCCTGTACATGTCTGGAACCAAACCTGCGAAGACCAGCAGGTAAGAGGCAGGAGAGCCTCCCCCAGTGCCAGCACCTGCCACCTTCTTGCTTGGACTTGTTTTGGCAGCACAGGTTGGCATTTGTCTACAGGCAGCAGCTCCAGCCAAGGACTGTATCTTCTTCCAGTTGGGCTTAACTGGAGAAGCTCTGGATGTCTACAAATGCCACGAGGCAGCTGCCAGCAAGCACAGCCTCATGGGCAGCGTCTCCCCTCTCGGGAGGAAGGAGATTTGTAATCACCAGTGCAATGGTGAGCACCCTGACTCATGACAGAGCCACAGACCTCACCAGTGTGCCGGCACCGCAGGCATTGGGCACCCCAGGGTGTGTGGAGAGCCGGGCGAAGGGGCACCCCATGGGCTGGGGGACAGCCGAGGGGATGCGGCCGCTTGCTTTTGGCTCCGGGCACCCACAAGCACTTCTCACCTGGAAACGTGCGGGACAAGGAGCGCTGGGATTTAGTGAAACTTATCACCCACCTGTGGCACTGCAAGGGGATTTTGTTTTGTAAAAGGATTTATTCACAAAGCCACAGCGGCAGCCAACCAATGCTTGTCCTGCGGGCTCTGCGATGTGTGCATAAAGTAAATTAGAACAAGGTCTGCATGTAAAGGTTATAAACGAGCATCAGACTGGTTAGGAACGGGGAGAGAGAGAAAGAGTTGGAGGGAGAGAGAAAAAGGCAGAGGAAGAGGGAGGGGGGAACCCTTTCATAATTCACAGTTCCTGAAATAAAAACAAGGCTGGAATCATGTTTTGGGTAGAAGGGAAAGTGTGTAGGAAGTGTATACTTGCCGATCTGCCAAAAAAAGTTGCTTTTTATTTTCTTAAGAAGGCAATTATATATTTTTGTCATCCACTTCTTACTTTGAAGCAGTTGAACCTGCTTTGCTCAAACTTTCCATAACAATTTACCCTCAGGCTACTGCCAGAACTGCAACACTTACACCCCGAAGATGAAAGCAGGAGAGCGCCACGGCACTGGCTCCACATATGCAGAGCAGAGGCACCTGCAAACTGATCGTTGTCCGCACCTCCACCTCATGGGGCTGGGAGCCATCAGCTCCTCTCACCCCTCCAACCGTGTTTTGCAGAAGAGGGGGAATTTTGAAGCTTCAGTTTGTCTTGACTCAGGTCAGAAGCTCACTGCAGGCGCACAGGGATGCTAAAATGTCAGTGTGACTCCAGAGGAGTGACTCCTGCTGATTCTTTGCCTGGAAGCTCCTGCCTTGGGAAATGAGAGACCGATGGGGTTTAGATGGAGGACAAAGCCCAGCTGAACTCTGGTCCAAGCCGCTGCTCTGCAGACCCTGGACAGGGAAAGCACACGGGCTTCTCGAAGTCCAGTGCTGAACTCTTCATTTACAGAGGGAAATTTCAGGCTGCTCAATCCCTGTCAGCCCCATCTCAGTGCCTATCCCTCTCCAGCCCAAGTCCCTGAATCTCTTCTGGGATGCCTGCTCTTGAGGAACTTGGGTATACGCTGAGTGGCTTTGTTCTGGTGAACTGTTTCACTGGCTGGATGGCATGGGGCTGAACTGCATGAGTTGTACCTCACCTACATGGCAACTTGCAGCCCTGATAGGATGGGCAGAGCCTCGACCAGATTTGCCCACTGTTGGACTCCTGTGCCTCCAACTCCACTGTGTCAGTGGCCCTCGTTCCTGCTTGAGATATCTTCTATTTCAAAGAAGCCATTTGCTTTCTCACCAGTGAGTGAGAAAGGCGTTTGAGACAGCAGGTTGCTGGATTTAACGCTGCCATCTAACAGCTGGCCTTCAACAGAAAATGGAATGGTTTTTTGGTGATGTAAGTTTGCAGCAGGTTGTTTTGACTCTTCAGCATTGCTATAACCAACACGAGAGAGATACGGCTGCACAGAAGAGGAAAGGAATCATTTCATTCCTACAGGGTATGATTTGACCAGGTAACAGCATCCTAAGGCCCTCCAGTTACATCTGCATGTTATCATGCTGACAGCAATTCCTGCTGCTGCTCCATGCCCCACCCTGACTGCAATATCAAATGCTGCCTATAAATTACTAATAACAAGGATATGTACCTTGGAAAACAAGCTAGTGCCCGTGGGTGGGATGGGATCAATTTTCTAACTCAATGTAAACACCGCAGTACCTTTGATATTCATGATATTCATTCCCACCAGGCAGTTGCTGGGCATTAAGGTCACTAGATAGTAGCATTACAAGTAGCCCATTACGAAGATGCATGGGCTGGAAACCCCCGAATGCAGATAGCAGTGACCCGGCTGTGCCCATACCCACTCCTGCCAGGTGTGATAACTCTATCTTCCTCTTCCTTGTCCCACACATGGTCTAAACGCTGTCTTGTACTTATTAAATATGACAAATATGGCCGCGTCTGGGTTGACGCGCAGAGGAGAGGTCCTGGGTGCAGACAGCAGTGGATGGCACCCATGAGCGCCATGGCCAGGGCCAGGGAAGGTGCACAAGTGCTGGTGATGGACGACAATGAGGAAAAAATAAACGCGAGACAGTTGAGCAGTGCTTGGTTGCTGTGTCGAGAGAGGATCCGCCAGTACCTCTGCGTCTCTGAAAGACAAACTGGCAGAGATATACCTTGATAATTAAGGACTGTGCCAATTAGAGCTGCACTACAAATTCGGTGTGACTAGCAGAACACGTGCAGTGCAAACCAGCCCTTTATTTCACAGACCATATGCTCTTTTTTTTAAATAAGACCTTTTTTCTGGTGCACGTATTCTTAGAAAAAACGACAGCTGCGGAAGGAGCAAAACTGATGAGGAGAAGGGTGTGACCATGAGTATCATGACGAGGAGAAGGCTGTTGTGAATGAACTTAGTGTTTGCAGTAATTAAGTAACTGTCTAAATTCCTAAATCCTGATTTTGAAATCGCTTGGTTGACTTGACGCGTCTCAGTCCCAGAGCTTTTAATTCAAATATAAAGCTTGATTGGCAAATTAATAAAAGGCTATGAATGAAATTAATGAAAGATTAAAGACCAACAGCTCATGCTGATATAAAAATTACCCCTCTAAAATAGGTTATGCAATAATTAGAATAAGTTGCCACTATGTTAATATGAATTCTGATATAACATTTATTCATCGATTAGATTCACTGATTCACAACGAAGCTCTAAAACCTTATATACATCTGTTGAATCTTTGCAGGCACTCTTAATCATCTTTATTTTCTATTCCATAATTTTTAAAATTACTATGAAGTGCATTTTGATTAATAAATTGTATAGCTGAGCACTTGGGTTCTCAGTTTCGCTAAGCAAAATGAGATCTAAAGAGCTATTAGACCATGGAATGGGTAATTGATTAACTAAAATGACTCGGTCAACGCGCTCGGAATCCTCTAACCAGCGCATTGTTTCGATGTCAGCCTCTGCATCTCGTATCGGCTGCGAAAATTGATAAAAGGGACAATCTCAGGGAGTTTTTGTCGAGGGTTTTTGTTAGCAGAGCGCTAAGCTGAGCAGCCTATAGAGTTTTGCATTTAGGCTTTGCGAATTTGTGTCTCCGGCGTAGAGCTGCGGGTTCATCGTGTGTGTCAGAAAAAAAAGAAGGAACTTATTACTTGGTACGCTGGGGGTGGTGGAGAAGGGCTGCAGCAGGCAGCCTATTTGTAGAGATTTAGTGTGTCACTTTAATTGGACCGGACGAGGTGTCAGCCGCGCGTTCAGAGGGGATGGTAAGAATGCGGAGCGATCCGATGGGAAAGGCAGGCCTCGGTACGCCCGCTTCCTAAACGTGACCTGGGTAGGATTTGTTGCCAAAGTCAGGCTTGCTTCTGGTTTTCCTCACTTAATGCGGATATTATTTCATCCAGCCAACTAAACTGTAGATCATCAACGTTTCTCAACGGAGAATATCCCAGTATTTTAAAATAAATTTTTTCTTCGGTAATTATGTTCAGCTTTATCATTACCTGTTGTCTGCTCTGCAGCACTTTTGTTAATACACTGGGATTTTTTATGGACTGGGCAATTTATTGCAATGCTTCTCCCTCTGTCTTGTTTTTGGCAGATGATAACTAAATTCCTTCGTTTCTGATCACTTATTCTTGTTTTATAGTGCAATAAGAAATAAAAACACCCCAGTAAAAACGTGTAAATAGAGTGCATGCAGCTGCAGAGACGTGATTCTGCTTGCTGAATGAATGCATGCACACATCCCTGCACCCTCAGCCCATCCTGCCCTTCCTCCCAGCTTCAGTGCTGCAAAGAGCCCTCCTCAGCTGCAGCGGGGGAAGAAAGCTGTCAGCTATGCGCTGGTCCTTGAACCACAGCTCCATCTTGGCTGACCCTGGCTGCCTAAATCTGCTTTGGCTGGCTGAGCTCTTCAAAGGCCTGTCCACGAGAAAAAACAAAAAGCAACTTGTACCGGTCGTGCATCTCCCTCTCTCAACCCTTTGACACCCCATGTGCATCTCACTCGTGGTGGGATGGTGCCGAGAACAGTGTGGGATACATGATGAGAAACATACCCTGGACCCAGCTAGCCCCAGGGTCCTGCCCCTGGGGTGCTATCCAGCTGCTTCCCAACTCCAAAGTCACGTTAAAACATCTGGTCCCTGGTCTCAAGACATGGCCAAGCTCTGAACCCAAGAACATGGATCACTCTCACACTCCGTTTTTGCGAGGGACAGAGGTTGTCAATGACGGAGACGTGAAAGCCCTCCCGTCTGCTACATCTGCTCAAGCAAGCTCTGTCTCTGAGCTCTCTGTCTCCTGCGGCAGGACCTGCCTGTTTACACTCATGGGGGAAGAGCAGAAACCTGTTGCGTAAGATGGCACAATCATCTCCCTGCAGCTTACGGCTGCAAATCACATTTCAGCAGCAGATGATTTTCACCTTCCTTGTAACTAATGAAAAACCCTTTAATTCAATGTGTTGACATTAAAGCTCAGGCTAAAGATCTCTTCCTTGGAATACAAATGGCAACGGGACCCACGCGTTCCCAGATAAAGACAGTTTGAAAGGACTGGTTCATTTTTTCTGTGGATTTACCCTGGATTGGTTTCCTTAATAATCAAATAGCAGAGTGGGTGCGATTCCTCCGACTGAAATCAGATGTCCCTGTTTCAGTCAGCTCTGTCCCAAATGCTGTCTTGACAATACAAATGACTAAATCCCTCCCTACTGAGGTGGCAGAGGCTCGGCTGGCTCAGTGCAGTTCTCCAAGGCTTTACCAGGACACCTCCATGTCTTCCTGCTGAAGCAGGCTCCCTGGGCAGGCACAGAGCAACACGTTTAATCCTGCCAACCATCTTCCTTTCCCTGCTCTTGCACACACCTTTCAGCTGCAGAAGACCTTGCCTACCATGACCCCATCAGATCTCTATTTTCATCGTCTGCTCTGCCAGTGGACCTTCACAGAAACACGGAGTCATTTTGGTTAGAAGAGACCTTTAAGATCATCGAGTCCAACCACTCACCCTGCAATGCCAGGTCATCACTAACCCATCAACAGGTCTGCAAAACCCCTCCAGGGATGGGGACTCCACCACTGCCCTGGGCAGCCTGCGCCAGGGCTTGACAACCTTTTCAAGAAAGAAATTCTTCCTAAAACCCAACCTAAGTCTCCCCTGATGCAACTTGAGGCTGTTTCCTCTTGTCCTATCACTTGTTACTTGAGAGGACAGACCGACACCCACCGCGCTACAATATCCTTCCACAGAGTTGTAGAGAGTGATGAAATCTCCCCTGAGCCTCCTTTTCTCCAGGATAAACACTCCCAGTTCCCTCAGCTATCCCTCATTGCACTTGTTCTTTAGATCCTACACCAGCTTCATTGCCCTTCTTCAGACACACTCCAGCACCTCATTGCCCTTTTCGTAGTGAGGCTGCTCTCCAAGCAGCCTGTATAATCTCATCTGCCACCCTTCACCCTCCCCCTGCTCTGTAGCCCATGCATTATCTTCCACCCATGCCCCATCCACCCACCCCCACTGGCTACAGTCTGACTCTGAAGCTACCAGATTTACACTGCACACCAGTTCCTCTCTAGAGGATCTCATTTTACCCAATGCTCATCTAGCCTCAGGTTCCCACAGGCTCCCTGAGCATCTCTCCTGCTTTCTCCCAATGCCCTGTCACCACCCTTGAGATGAAAACATGTGTCAGGGCACGTCAGGAAGCTTTGCCGCTCTCCTGGGTTCTCTTTCCAGAGATGCCTCCTGGAGGAGCCTCCTAGCGAGGCATCAGGTCCAGCTATGCATGAAGGCTGCAGAGATGTTGAAGCTGGGAGCTAGTCCCTCAGACAGGAAGAGGAGATCCACCACGGAGCTCTGTGGCACGCACATGTACAGGGAGGCAACATGTTCATATTTTGCTGCCTGAGCGCAGGTATTAAGTGCAGATTTGTCTGAATCCTCTTGCCTTCAGGTGAGGCACATGGTTTTCTGGCAAGTGCTTGACTGCTTTCTCCTTACCTTGCGTGAGCAACTCTCACAATCACAGAGGAGTGAAGAAATCTTGCATTTTTGGAAAGGTGCTTGGGAGCAGTTGATGTGAATCACTGCCAAGCATAAAGACATTTAAAATGGCTCTAGATACCTGCTAGATTAGTAAGATGAATCACAGTCGTCATGACCTCTACATGTGTCTGGCAAGTTGTTCTCTTGTTACCTAGTGAACAATCTGTTTTTCATGAACCCAAAATAACAATGTTCAGGCATATATTTTTTTTCCTTCTCAAGCTCTGTGTGAGTCACTAGCATTGAAGCAAAAGGAGGAGGAATCCTCTATATAGACATGAACATGGATCGGGAGCAGAGACGGCTGAATGAGGAGCAATCCAGCCTCTGGGTCAAGACTGGTGTCCCAGTGACACCTCCTCCTTTACTGGGGTGACCGACTTGGCACAAAGTAAGCGTTGAGAACCTGGAGTCCCCGCTGCCAGCCCTGCATTGAGTGCACCTCTTCATCCCCAGATTATCTCCTGAGCTCCTTCCTGTCATCTCATTTGCCTCCCTAAGACGTGTCTGGCTTGGATCCCACGGCAAACTCGCTGGCTGCTGCCAGCCCTCTGCCAAAGCTTTCGTCTCAAATCTGAAACAAGAGCAGGTTGTAGGCTTGACATTTTTCAGCAACTAAGCCAAACTATATGGGAAATTATATTTTTACCTTCTTCTCTGTGCCCTTTTCTTTCCTCGTGTCTATTTGCTCCTGTCTTCATTTGCCTCACCAAAAAAAAAAACCCTAAAAAAATAAAAATCAAGCTTCACCAATTCAACACCTGCCCTATCAATATGCGCTCGTCCAAAATGGCTCCCAGCATCGGGGCTGCAGGGTCAAAGACTTGCCCTTAGAGACCCGTTAGACCAAAAGGAGCAAGTTGCAGTGATATTTTTAATGTCGAAAGCTGTGTTTTTCTCCCTCCTTTTCGTCAGCATCTCCTCGGCGTTGACTGACAGCTCAGCTCTTCCACGGATGTTTGTTTGCAGTGGATGTTTGCCAGCTGTAACTTAGATACAGCTAAATATTTCATGTGCAACCAGGATTGCTTCCCCGCCACCTCACCACAGCCAGGGGCAGGGTGACTTACAGAGGAGATTCAACCCTCCGCCTGCTGGTGCGAGTGCCTGCAGGAGCCCCTTGGGCAGCACAGAGGCAGGACCTCACATTTCTGGGAAGGCATACATCTTTTTTTTTTTTTTTTTTTCCCCCAAACATTTTCACTGCAAAAATAATCTGAAGCAACGGGAAGGCTGAATGTCTCTGTTTAAAGAAGCATTAGACAGCGGCAGACGTACGAGGAAAGGGGGAGCAGCACTGAAATGGGGCAAACAGAGCAAAGTCACCGCATGAGGTCCAGAACTGCACTTGTGTATCTGCACCTAAACACGTTGCTGGACCATTGGCGGTACTTGGACCTCCAGCCACTGTTCCTGAAGGGCCCAGCCCAGCAGCCCAGAGCTTAAACAAGATGCTCCAAGACCACAGCCCCTGCCGATTCCCATTGTACTGGTGTACCCTGCACATACAGGCAGTGGAGAGCATCCTGGGCTGCACAGGGGGGAAACCCCAAAGCCCCTCCAGATCCCATGTGCATCCTCACTTTCCCCTGCAAAGGGGACCTGGCTAATCACCCTAAGACCTTCTTCCCCCATCCCAACAAGGGAAGGGGCCAGATTGTGACCTGCCACCACTCCCAGCCCCAGGGCTGGGCTGGCAGAGTCACCTGCCAGGTGCCCCGTGCACACCAGGCCAGGGGAGCCCTGTACCGGCAGAGCTCCTGTCATGATGGGCAGCCTCAGAGAGGACCAGAAATGCTTATTAATACAGAAATTTATGCTGCCTATAAAATACATTCGCAGTGACATATTTAGTAACCCAATTAATACTCTGCGGCAGACATTTTAGTGTAACTAATTCTAGTCTGTATGCTCCCCTTATAGTGATATAAATGGCTTTAGGTTGTGCTATTGATCTCTGTGGCCACAGGATTTTGCAGCACACCCCTCCACCCATCCCAGCAACCCCAGGAAGGTCCACTGGCTTCGAATCCCCCGGCAAGTCATTTTCCCCTGGAGTGCATGGTGGGGAAAGTGGGGCCCCAGTAAAAAAGAGCCACATCCCGCCCAGCAGGGGCATGTGGGCTGTGGGTTCAGCAGATGATGGGATGGGATGGGATGGGATGGGATGGGATGGGATGGGATGGGATGGGATGGGATGGGATGGGATGGGATGGGATGGGATGGGATGGGATGGGATGGGATGGGATGGGATGGGATGGGTGCCTCCAGCCCCACATCCCTTCCTCTGTGGAGCCAGCTCCAGCTCACAGGTCTCCAGCCCCTCGCCTTGTGTCATGCAATGATGAGGACATCATTTTGTCTAGAAACTGTTGCCCAGGCAGGGCCTTCTCACATGTCTGCGGTGATGGGGGCCACGGTGCTCACTTCCAGCTCCATGGCAGGGTTGCCACGGAAACCGATAATGTTGATTTTTTCTGGTCTCCAAACCTAGCCCATGGCATCAGTGCTCCCATCCACAGTACCCAGGGGGAGATTCCCCTGACAGCAGTGGACGGGGGCAGTTACTCCCCCCACTCACCCTACAACTCTGCATCTGCCCACAGCAGATCCCACCTTAGCTCTGGGTGTGAGCACAGCCCTGCTGCTGTCATGTGCTCACAGCTTTCCAAGGCTTCCCAGCAATCCACACAGGACACCTTGCCGGGATGTCACATCACATCTCCACTCCTTGCCCTCAAAAACCCTCTCTTGGCAAACAACACCTCCAGCAGCCTGCAAAGCAGTCCCCTTGCCCCCTTCCACATTCTCAACACAACATTGGGTGCTCGGGCAGAAGGGTCAGCAGAGGAAACCAAATGCCCATGAAGTCCT
The DNA here is from genome assembly GCA_009769605.1 of Bucorvus abyssinicus. Taxonomy (NCBI): domain Eukaryota; kingdom Metazoa; phylum Chordata; class Aves; order Bucerotiformes; family Bucorvidae; genus Bucorvus; species Bucorvus abyssinicus. Next base: position 18,636,655 of record CM020041.1, on the reverse strand, counting down.
TTCTGGAAGAGGTGCTGGTAACAGGGTCTGGAGGCAGGAGAAGAGACACCAGCGCTCACTGAAGGGATGGCAAGGGAAGCACAGACATGATATGCCGGCATTTTGTGAAAGGAGGGGATGGTGTGTGTGGTGATGATCTGGGCAGAGATGTGTCAGGAGCCGGCGCTGGGGACGGCAGCGTGTGAGAAGGGGACACACACTGCAGCGAGGTGTCTTTAGGCAAAGCAGTTACTCTCTGCCTTCCTACTTTGCTACATCCAAAGGCTGCGTTTTCATTATTCATCCCCCTTCAGGGGAACTATCTCATAATAATAAAAATGTCAGAAGGAATACACAAATACATACATACACTAAATGAGGAGATGCCACAACGCGCATAGAGACGTGATGATTTATGGGCCCCTGGGCTGCCACCTTGGTTCCCCCCTTGGTGTGACAGTGGTTCCCTGTCCCAGACACGCAAGGCTGTCTGCAGGGAGGTCAGTGGAAATACCCGTGGTGGCCCTCAGCCTTGGGGCAGGTTCCTGGGTAACGAGTACCTGCATACCACGGCTCCCTGAATCCACTATCTGAAGCTCCTGCTTGGCTGCTGGCTCTGCTGCATCCCAGTGCCTTTGGTACCCCTTTCGCCATCGCTTCTTGTTCCTGGCTTAAGCCTGGGGTGAGTATTCCAAACTGCCCAGGCTGCAGCAAAGCTCTGCCTTGCAGACCCAGCAGGGATACATGGAGATGTCTCCATCAGCGATGGCAGTTCAGGGGTAGCACAACTTTGGGATCTCCTCAGCACTGGCTCCATGGGAGCCCTCTTGCTCTGCATGAGTGTGTGTCCCAAGTCATCATGTCCTGACACAGAGGAGGAGAGCAGGTAAAAGCCTGTCTTTGCTCCTGTCCTCAGCTTTGCTCCTGGCTGCAAGGGATTGAGTTTCCCCGCTTTGCAAGGCTCAGCCTGCAGCTCTGACTCTGAAAAGAAGCTGGGTGACAGTCAGTCCTACAAGTTGGGTGCAGGCAGATGGGTAAGTTGGAAACCAAGGAGGGCTATACACACCTGCCTTGCAGAAGAAAATCACACCCACCACTCCCAAGGGTAGTGGCATGGTGAAGGCACGCAGCACATGCATGCACATGGATCTGCGTTGGGGCTGCGGAGTGCTTGCTGTGCTCTCAGTCAGCTGCTCGGGGCCCCAGCAAGTAACAGAGCAGCTCTGAGGACCACGCGATTGGAAATGAAGCAGCAAAGAGCTGGGACTCATCCCTCCCTGTCCAGGCATCATTGCGTGTATCTGTGTGGGGTGCCTGGCCGTATATGAAGCCCACATTGGAGGGTGTGCGTGCACTTCTCTTCTGTGTACATGGGTGTGTGCAGGGACATGCAGGTTATGCTGTTTGTACCTGCCAGTGTCATCCTATGGCCAGACACACACGTGTGTGCATGTGCGTGAGCCAGGGCAGGGACGTGGCAGTTCCTCGGGGGTGTTGGCTGAGGATGTCCCTGTTGCAGGCTGTCTCTTTCCTGATAAACAATAATCTCATCACCCAGAGCTGGGCACACGTAGGGTTAATGCTGAGCGCACGTGTTTATGATAAAACAGTTGATTTATCAGAACTGTCACCCACTAATCGCTGGGGGAATTGGAGCACTCGCGCTTCCCACAGAGCTGCAGCGCTAATGCCATGCTCCTAATGCAGATTCTCAGTGCAGCACCGCGCCGAGAAAACCCCAGGATGTACAGGGGCAGGCAGGGAAACGGCATGCACCTGCATATCTGGCCGGCTGCAGCAGCCCACTCACCCCAGGGAAGAAGGTGGTTCCCACAGAGAAGGGAAGAGAAAAGCAAGGAGCTCTCCCAAGCAGAGGTCATGAATTTCCTAAGGCAGGGAAGCAGCTATTGCAAAGTTGTTGGGGGTAAGGATCTTGAGAGCTCAAAGTTTGTTTTCCCAAGTGGCTTTGGCCAAAAAGCTGGTCCTCCCCATCAGGCAGAGATCACCCTTTCTCTGTTTCAATGGTGATGGAGACAATTGGGAAGACATCACAAGGTCCTTCATCCCAAGGAGGCACTCACTGCACTCCCTGTAAGAAGCAGCATGCTCCCTCCAACACGGCTGGCATCTCTGTGCAGACTGAACCAAGGATGTCACCACCCCAGCATCCAGTTCTTCTTGGTCTGCAGTGGCTGCAGGAGGTCTTCTTGCTCCTTGTTCCATGGGGCACCTTGCTGGATTCAGTCCCATCAATGCTCCCCTGTTCACAGCGGTAACCCTGGGCTGAGATGTGGAGTGAGGGCCCCCTGTCCAGAGCAAGACCTATACAAAAAATAGCACACATGGTCTTGCAGTCCCCACACTCTGGTGGGACTCACCATGACCACAAAGGACCCAGCACCCACCGTGCAGTGGGGTGCAACTGCTCATTTGAGCTTCCATACCCAGCAGCCCCAGGGCAGAAGGAAACCTTATGTGGCATTTGTGATGGGATTTAGCCTTCACGCAATGCCGTGGGCAGAGGCGGATCCCGTGCGTATCGCAGAGCAGCGTCTGTTTTCACCTACAAGCCATCAGCTCTGGTTACCAACAGATACTTGCAAAAAATCAGCATTTGCCAGCGTAGGAGCGGAGGGAATCTGCTAGACCTCTACCTAACGCAGATTGCTTGTACTTGAGTGCACATCATGTCAAAATCAGAGGGAAACAACTTTGCCAAGCAAACCCTCAAGTACATCTGAGGGGCTTCCTGCTAAATCAATATTGGCAATGCCTGCTGCTCTCCACCTGGGATGGCAAGAGAGAAAATCAGTGGCGGGCCTGGTTTTCCTCTAATATTGCTTTGGCTGTCATCTGGTCCTCAAAACAAGTATTTCATAATTTGAGGTGTCTGGTAATCTTCAGTTATATCATGACCAAAACTTCTGCCAGAAATGGCATTTGGTGTTTCCTTTGCCAGGCTGGCATTTATTTCTTGAGTAATATTTCACTGTATTTTCAGGCCTTTCAGAAGCATAAGGCTTTGTTTTATCACTGCCTTCAACTCGAGTCTCAATGTCTCTTTGCTGGAGCGCTCTTGTACCAGACTGACCATGCAACGACCCGGTCTTTACTTTCCAAGCAGAACATATGGGCTGCACTTCCCACTGAGAAGGTGCATTTGCTTGATCTGAGCAGCCTTTGCCAGACTTTGGCAGCTCATTTCAGTAGATGCCGTGAAGAAGTTTCTTGGAAGCTGCGTTAATCTCCCGCTCCCAGCTCGGTGTTTGTGTAGAGACCTGGCCAAGGAATCACTCTTGATCAAGTATGTCCTCTCACACAGCTGCTAGCGCAGTTCTGCTGGTTGTGTTGGTGTTGCCTCGTGGCATTTTGGGGTGAGCAAATGCCTGCTGATCTGCTCAGCCTGCAGGTAGCAAGATCTTGTGTGGAGACTTCAAACCACACCCTTCAGTTGCCACTGGAAGGGCTCCAGGCCAGCGTCTCTTCCCAGCTGGTTTTTTTCTCCTGGCGTGTCCCTACATTCAGCAATGTAAACAGCATAAGGACCTCTGGAAACGGCGGAGGGGATATAATCTGGAATTTGATGGACTGTTTACAATTATTCAGGCTTGGAGTGGCAGTGCAGAGCCCCACGGCCACGGGAATATACTTTGGGAGATCTTGTCTCGCCTACAAGAGGATTAATGGCGGGGGGAGATTTTCTTTGTCTTAGTGATTTTTGGACAGCTTCGGTCAATTGCAGCAAGCCCGGATAATTGCTGCGCGTGGCTCTTCCCCAGATCCTATTAACAGCGGTGATCTCAGCAATTTCTATACACAAACAAGGTGAAGATGACCAGTTCTGCTTCTTCCGATGCAGCCGCTGGAGCATCAGCCGGTGTTGGGGGGTGTCAGGTCTGCAGGCGGGAGGTGGGCTGTGGTTGCAGTGGGTGTGTGTCGATCCCCTCCCCACGTGCTGACGGTGGCTGTTTCTCCCTCCTGAGCAATGTGGACACGGCAGAAAACTCTTTGCAGCTAAAATGCGCGTGTATCTTTGCTGCTAGTGACTACAGGGCTTGTATAAACTGTCTTCCCGATGTGGCTTTTTGTCCAAAGCCTCCTGCTCTTAGGTACGGAAAGGCAAGTGTAAATGATGAACAGAAGTTTTAATAAATCCTGACGGGGTCTTTTAGACAGATAGATGGCCAGAGATTGTTTATCACTATGTCTTGTAACTCATGCCATGCTTTATTACCGTGCTTACAGTTACATATGAAATGTCTGCAACACACTTGACCGTAGACTAAATCTCTGGGGACTCACTGGGAGGTGAAACCAGAAGTTTCATGCTTAATTTTTGGAAATAGAAGGTCTTCTGTCCATCTGCCTGTCTGTTGGTCTCGGCATTGACCCTCAGTGTGCCATTTCCACGCTGCTGTGCCCTCGCCGTGGGGCTGATATCACTCACTTCTTCCAGGGGGGTGAGTGGAGCATTGGGAAGCACAGCCCCACACCCACTGAGCAGGAAAGTGGCTTTTTTTGCAGTTGATACCCTGGTCTGTTTCGGCTGTGCTGTGGTCAGCCAAAGGCAGGGAGCACCCTCCTGGGGGTGCTGGGTCAGCTCTGGGTGCTGAGCATCCTGCTAGATGTTACAGCGAGGTGAGAGGTAGCTTTTCCTTTTTAGTGTGACTAATGTCAGCATTTGGCAAAAATAGCAGCAGCGCCATTCTGGCTCCCCAGCCCGACGTCTGGAGGCTGCTACACACGTTGTGCTCAGACCGTATCTTGCAGAGAAAGGGAATTGTACGGCGGGACTAAGACATGAATTTAACTTCTATTTTTTATGCTGTGGCTCCAGCAAGAGACTGCAGCTAAAAAGCGACCAAGGTAATTAATTACCAATGTCTGTTGCCTGGTGCAGGACCAGAAGGAGGGAGAAAACAAGGCAGAGAGCACTGCATTCCCCACAGACAGGAAAGAAAGGACTGATGTATACTTCTGCTGACATGCTCCAGCATCAGAGAGTCTTTGTTCACATGGGCTTAAGAGGCAGCTAGGCTTGGCTGGACAACAAAAGGGAAAAGGAAGGAAGCCTTGTAAAGGCTCCACAGGCTGCTCACCTCCCAGGCTCCCTGGGGCACCGACGCTTCCCAAGGGGAAGTCCCCCAGGGGACTGGGGCCCTTGGTGCTGGGAGCATCCGTGCAATGTTGGGGCTCTGAAATGCCACCCATCCCTGGTCACAGCGATGACACTCGCTGAGCAAGGTTCGGGTGATGGCAATCGCCAGTCAGGGATTTGGAGAAAAGACCATCAAAACCCGCAGAACATGGAGTCAGAGCCGCCAGGTACGACAGAGATGTTTTTTTCATTTTGCACCTTTGTTTCATAAACTTTACAGACTCTTTCATTAAGCATTGAGCAACCCTGCAATGCTTTGTATAAATTTTGCATAATTTTCTGACTACAACCATGGTTTCTGGTGAGCTTTCAGTCGCTTCCTTCAGGAGCAGCGCACACCTCTCATGGCCAGGCGGGATGACTTCTAGGGTGTAACTTAGTTAAAGCAGGTAATGTGATTAAGAAACCCAGCAGAGAAGCAAAAATAGTTTAAGACTCCCAGGATCATGTTTGTCTTACTGCGGTAGACAAAGCACCTTTGAGTGACTGAATCCAAAGCCCTAGACACGTCCTTCGAAGGCAGCTTGTCCATGCGGTGAGATGAACCAGAGGTTTTGTCCCTTCCCAAGCCAGTGCCTGGATGGCTGCTGGGCTGGCCTGATCCTCGCAGGGGAAGGGAGGAAAGAAAGGAAAAGGAAAGACTAAAGCGTGTGATGCTGCTGACAGCTGTTCCTCGACTCCTCGGTGCCTTCCCGGCCATCCACCCTCGCCAGGCTGGTGTGAGCCTGCGAACCCAGATGTTCACAGCAGCCACCGATGACACATCGAAGGACGTATTTTCCCCGCGTTTATTCACTGCCTTGACTTTGGAACGGGAAGTCTTGTTGAGTTTTTAAATAATAGCGATTTTGTATGCGTTTGACTATTTCTGCCCTGTACGAGCCAATATAAACTCTATCTCATTTATCAATTAGCATTTATAAAGCCCTTATCACCATGGAATCAAAACACTGTAAACGGATTAAAAAATAAGCAGGCTGCCTGGGGGAGTCAGTAACTTCATCTACTGCAAATTGTGTGAAACGGTGTGATCTCATCGGGGTGACGGGGACATGCACAGTTTTTAGACACTTTGCAAAATTTGAGAAAGGAGTCACTGAAAATAATTAATTATTCCAGAATGAAGCGGCTCTTCATTCTAGACCTGAACCTTTATGCAGGGAGCTGTTCTGGAGAAGCTGTTCTGGAAGACTTGGTTCTCCGGTGGCTCTGTTTACCAGCTTACATGAAATAAATTTAACAGTCTCCCCTACTCATCGGTTCACCATGGTGGAGCCATTCACATCGACACAAAGTGCCTGTGAAGCGATGTCAATGCGGGAGGCTGATGCTCCGGCCACTTTGCAGTGGAGTAACTGATTGCAGCAAAATGAAGGTAATGGTCCAGCTGCCACGAGGAAGAGCAGGAGACGTCCTGAGGTCCTTAGTACCTTTGCGTTAAGGTGAGCCATTTGCTCCAAAGCTGATCAACCATGAGCTCTGTCCTGGTTTCAACAGCGGGAAGCAGAAACGGGCATCAGGAAGCCTTGCTGCCACGATCAGCGAATGATACTCGTAAGGTCTTGTGGCAGGTGCAGCCACCCTGACAAGGGCCTGGCAAAGACCAGGGCTTGCATAAGCACCTGAAAAAGATCAGCTCGATGCCTCAGGGCTATTACTTGGCCCCTCGTGGTCTAGCCCCCTGCCTCCCCTTAGCCTGCCTTTGTCTGGTGTTTACCCCCAACTAATTAGAATGACCACAGTTCACAATCTACTAGGGCGTAAGAGGCACCCTGCTGGAGAACTAAATTGAGTGGGTCCGCCTTGGAGCAGCAGATTTTGCAGTCACAGACTCTTCCCTTGGATTGGGACGCCATCCAAGGAAACTTTCCGGGACTGAGCAAGCCCCCACCACCCCTTTGGTGAGTGACCTTTGGTTTGGGACACCCTTGAGTGGGAGGTTTTCCCTTGTACGAGTGAGGGTGTGCTCACTGTGCTTCAACATCCTTAAAGAGTTCAACTTCCTTGGAGTTTAGGGATTTGTCACGTGTTCCTGACCAACATCCCAACCTGCCAGTAACTTTGGTCTGTTGGAGCGCAGGGCAACTTTGAGTGCAGTAAATCCACAATTTTCGGGTAGCTGTTGGTGTCTGCGTTGTGGGTACCTCCACGACAGGTCTGTCTTAACCCAACCTATGAGTATGCCAAGACCATTTTCAGGGCTGCAGCTCAAGGAGGAATGTTTGCAATCCAGGACACTGTTTTCTCATCTTGTCCCCATCACTTCTCCTGCTAGGAAGCTCCTGGCATGTCCCACTTCAGCAGGAAAGGTGGGACTGCCATAATCCTGTCACACGTGACAGTTGCTCCTCGGTCCTTGGCAGCAAGCAGTTGCAGGGCTGCTGGAGCTGGGGGAGATGTCATGGGCTGAGCAACAAGCAGCCATCCTCGCCAAAGGAAGAGTGTGTTTTTGGGAGGGGTCCAGGTGCTCGTCACCTGCAGCATTTGGGCTGTGGCCGCCAGTATCATCAGGCATTAGAATGACATTCTAGCAATCAGAATAAACAATGCTTGGGCAGGACTGTGCTGGATGCTTGTCCCCTCCTTCATGCAGTAGTAGTAATTTTGATGTTTTATCTATTGCTCAGGGTCAAGCAGAGACCGAGAACTGTACAGCTGATCTCTGCCCTGGACAAGCAACCCTCCGCAATGGGACACTCCTTTTCTGTGCTAAGGAAACACCTTGCAATGTCACTTCAAACTGTCAACAGGAGAAAAAGCCTAATGAGAATATATACAGGACATACTATTATTCTAGGGATGTGATAAAATAAGAATATTCATGAGAAATCATTTGCTTATCCAAGTAGCCTTGAGCATTCATCAGTGAAGGGATGGACTCGTAGTAGCCACGAGTCAATATTTGTCCAGTATTAGCAGAGCGGAAGCGGTCATTTTGGGCATCAAAGAGTCATCACGCTTTGATTTCAGAGAAATCTGGACAGTTCCCTGCTGCGGTGTAAAAGCCCCCAACCTTCGAAAACACTGAATGTCACATCAAGGACGGCAGGCCCAGGAGGTAAGAGGCTATTCTCATGGTGTTTACACACTGAGCATTTTCATGCTAAATTGGCTTTGGGATGCAGGTGCCAGATGAGAATAACCATGGCCACGTGATGCTAATTGCTTACGCAGAGTAGAAACACGCTGCTGGTTTAAATTTGCTTTAAAGACGTGGATGGGTTACCTGCGTGCTGGGCCAAGCACTGTGCCCACACCAAAATGTTCTTTAACCTCCCAGTTCTCATAAGATTCTCCACCAGCCTGTTCCTGCCCACTGGGTGCACCACACCTGATGTCTCCATCCTTCCCTAGACACAGGCTGGGCACCCCGTGCTTGGGCTTTCTCCTCGCACGCTTGCAGGATCTTGGTTATTTTCCTCTTTGCAGTGGGCTTGCATCAGATCTCAGAGCACGATGACTTTGTCTTGGATGCTCGCCCTGGGATTATCATTTTCTGTCTTGCCTCATGCCATCACCAGATCTCGTCATTCGTCATCCGAAGCGATAGCAAGGCACCGGCAGCAGATCCAGGCTTCCTCGCAGCAGTTTTTCCTGCCTGAAAAGCATCACTGGCTACAAGCAAATCCGCACAGCTGAGGAGACAGGCACACAGCACCACCGAGAGAGCTATTTTGCATAGGCAAAGTGGCAGGGGCAGGGAGAGGAGCACGGCGGTGATGAGCAGGTCTTCGGCAAACAGCTGTAAAGGGGTTGTACCACAGCTGCTGTGTATCAGAGCCAGGTGGTGAGAGCACAGAAGGGCACCGGGAAATAGCTGAGAGTGCTGCAAAAGCCAGTTCTCCTGGTGGGAAGCTTCTCCAGCTGCCAGCACTGCTGCCTCTGCCCCACATCCCCCCGCACCCACCATCCTTTCTTCCAGGCACCTGGTCAACCCTGGTCAGGCTGATGGCTGCATCCTGCACTCCCGCCATCCTCAGCTGATGGCATCGCTGGCATCCCAGGACCTTGCACGGCAGCACAGTGCTTCACCCAGCTGCCCCCCTCCTTCTCCCGCAGCCTCAGGCTTGCAGTTCACGTTTTCTGGGTTTGCACTTCCTGCCCAAGCAGGACTTTGCTCTCAGGAAACCTTCGCATTAGAAAGCATCGCCAGAGAAGGGGCTGCAGGTCAACCTTCTGAGGAGGAAATGCACAGAATACCTTTATTGTGTCTCCCGCTTAATGCACGATGACAATTTGTATTGAGGTGAAAGATGAAACAAAAAAACGCTAGAGCTTCCCTGATAGCTTTTTTTTTTCCCCTGTGAGTGCGTGATCTTTGCTGAAACCTCAGGTCACTCAGCTCCTCTTTCAGGTGCCTTATAACCCTTCTGTTTCTCCTGCGCACAGAGAGGAGCGGGTAAGGCCAGAAAACAGGGTCTTGCTGCAAAGCACCCCCACCCGCAGTGGGGAGCAGCCCCCTCCTCCTCCCCCTGCCACGTGGCAGCTGCTGCGGCAGTATCGGACCTGTGTGTGCAGCATTGCACCCAAGGGTGCTCACTGGGTGCCAACGCTTCCAGCAGCCAGAGCAGCAGAGCAGTTAGGCTGGGTTGCCTGGCGGGGAGCGCAGATGGAGGTACGGGCTGCATCCAGCCATGCTGCCGTAGCACCAGCCAGCGCTGGAGGCAGAGATGTGGAGGCGCAGCATGAAGCACACGGAGAGTGACAAAGAGTCACATCTAGTCAGGGAAGGGCAGGGCATGGGCTGCACGCCCCTGCTCCCTGCTAGGAAGGACTGCACGCAGAGCCTCTGATACCTGCTGGGCATCAAGGAGGTAATTTTGAAGCGACTCATCATAATTTACCAATTAGCATAAATGAGCTGCTGTTGTGCCAGGCTACAAAGCAGCGAAGAAGGGAGTTGCCCCAGTCCGAAGCCTGGGGCAGGTCCTTCCTTGTGCTCAGCTGGGCACCTGCTGCACAATGCAAAAGGCAAGAGCAGCACATCCTTCCCCTCGCCCCTCACAAAAAGCAGCAGATCCACACATTCGTGACGTTGTACCACGATAACTGGCTTAAGAGACAGGACAGCATCACTGCAGCGAAGGGATGGCAATCTGCATCTGCCCGCAAGTGCTGGGAAAAGAAAAAAAACACCCCAGCAACACACCACAGCTTCTTCACTTCCACCGTGACCCCGTAACTGCAGCTTATGCTGACACAAATCCTTTGCAAGAGATGACCCAGCGGTAGCCACCCAGCCGAGGCAGCGCCGAGCAGCAAAGCACAGCTCTGGCAGATTGATGGAGAAACTCTAAGAAGCGCAAAGACCTGCCCAGTCACACCGGGAGCTGTGGGTAATGTTTTTTCCTTCCCACTCATGTTCCTGATGGTTTTCATGCTGTTCCTGAGCTCTCGCTATGGAGTCCGTGTTCCAGCCAGCTCTCATTTTCTTCCTCTCTGTCCTGTGGCTGGAAAACAAGTGCTGTCAGCTGAGGTGTGTGTGTGGAAGGAGCCTCCCTGGCTCAGGCTGGGCATGCTGGTTCTTGCTCTCCAGGCTGGCTGCACGCAGCGTCTCCCAGTGCTGCGAGCAAGCTGCTTTTTCTTCAGCAGTCTTCTCCCTCTCAGACTGGGCCGGAGGCTTCGAGTCTCTCTTATCTGCCACAATTATCCTGGCAGACCCGATTCATCTCCAGTGCCTGCAGTTCTGGTTCCTCAGGGAGCAGCGTCAGGGATACTTGGTGACAAACAGCCTCCTTAAGGCAAAGTATGATTTTGAACAAAAAACAGAGTAGCGCTTGGGGGAAAAAAAATCTTTAAAAAAAAACAGCCACCCTTCTGCCCCTGAAACTTAAACCACGCCACTCTGCACATGTGCTGCTCTCCTTCCTAAGCCACGGCTGGAGCTGGTGTTTCGGAGGCTCCGTGTCTACATGGGGAGGGTCCCTCCAGTAGCAAAGGTGGGCTGTGATGGGTGCAGGACCACGGGAAGGAGCCTGCTCTGCGAGCAGGGGAGATGCACCCAGAACCAACGGGTATCTTCACCAGCCCCAGGAGAAGCACGGAGAGGGTGGCAGGAGCTGATATCTAATTGAAAATCTGTGTCTTGAAGTATGAAGCCACAAACCAGTCTCCCCTCTGACAATGCCGGGGCAACTGCGTGCATCCAGCATCACAGAGTCACACAGGATCATCTGGGTGGAAGAGACCTTTAAGATCATCGAGTCCAACCATCACCCTGCACTGCCAGGGTCCCTAAACCATGGCCCTCAGCACCACATCTACACGTCTGTTAAAACCCTCCAGGGATGGGGACTCCACTATCTCCCTGGGCAGCCTGTTCCAAGGCTTAATGACCCTCTGTGTAATGAAATTTTTCCTGATATCCAACCTAAATTTCCCCTGATGCAACTTAAGGCCATTTCCTCTCATCCTGTCATTCATAATGTGGGAGAAGAGACCAATCCCCACCTCCCTACCAACTCCTGTCAGGTAGTTGTAGAGAGTGATAAGGTCTCCCCTGAGCCTCCTCTTCTCCAGACTAAACCATCCCAGGTCCCTCAGCCACAGCTCGTAAGACAGGTTCTCTAAACCCTTCACCAGCTTCGTTGCCCTTCTCTGAACACACTCCAGCACCTCAATGTTCTTCTTGAAGTGAGGGGCCCCAAACTGGACACAGTACTCAAGGTGTGGCCTCAACAGTGCCGAGTACAGAGGGACGATCACTTCCCTGCTCCTGCTGGTCACAATGTTGCTGATACAAGCCAGGATGCCGTTGGCCTTCTTGGCTGCCTGGGCATGACGGGTTTGGAGGCTGACTTCGTGCCTTCTTCCAGGCTGCCTTCTGATGAGCTCATTGAGCTGCTGCTTTGCTACGGAGAGAAGTGTGCATGAATCCACCAGGCTCTTCCTCAGCAGCAAGCCTGAGGGCCAAGTGCGCACTCAATTCAACGGAAACTGCGTTTACTTTGCAAAGCCTAAATTGGGCCCCGGGGCTTACGCCATTTAATGCCTGAGAAGCTCTACCCTTTGCAGGGTCACCGGTTTCCTCGCTAGAGTTCCGCCCTGTGGTTCCTCTGAGTCTCTGTGCTACCTCCTGCTTCTCCACCCCCGATTTAGTGTTAGAGAAGCTCTCTGGATCCAGCTGAAAGATAATAATTGAATAATATGCAAGATGACACTCTGAGGTTTCATTCATTTTCACACTTACAGGATCTGTAAAATCTAAAATGAGGCATCGTCTTCAAACCGCCGCCCTGCCCAGCAACAACGGATTTAAACAAAACGGTAAAACGTTTCAAATCAAAACCTGTGAATTGCCTCAAACAATCGCGTTCAGAATTTCATTCACATTTCAGGGTACAGCTCCCACAGTCAATTAAGCAGTCGTAAGCCTGCAATATTTTCAGTGGGTTGATACAGCAGCATTTTTCATTTCAATTAGGAAGAGCAGCGCAATTAGATTCCCCAGCCTCGGCTAGAAAGGAGACACGTTATTTCCTCAGGGCGAAGATCTTACCAGTATTCGTGAGCATTCACAGCTTTGGGAGCTTCTCCAGGTTAGACCTTAGGCAAACTGGTTGCCAGTGGAAGTCGCTGGCACCGGGGAAAGTATTTATTAATCTATTCTCCAAATAATCCCCTCTGCCCCAGAAGGGGATCAGACCTGTCTCAGCAATGTTGCTGTTCTTTTCCCAGCTTCCTGCATTTCCTTCTTCCAGGTCTGGTCCTGAGGAAGGTGAAGGAGCTGCTCTGAGAGGGCACACGGATGTACCTCCTCTCTGCCTTAAGTCACAGATTCCTCTCCAAAAGTCTGGATGAGCACATCTGCACTGGGACCAGGACAAGTTTTTTGCCATCCAAGTATCACCGGCTGACCAGTGGTGCAGTACCTTAAAGGGCAAAACTCAAGGTCAAGAAAATGCTGAGAGTCTTTTTTTCCTTTAAAACTTGTTTTCCTCAACCCTTGCCTGAGGACCTATCCCGAACCCTGCTTTGGTTCTCATGTGCTTCTCCCCACCCAGTGGCACATAGGGCTGAATCCCAGCTCTGCACCCGATCTGGATTTGGAGAGCAGCAGACACTGACCGGCCTGCCCTCATTTTCTCCCCAGTTATTTCGTGTATGTGAAGTCCCCTGGGCAAGCACAGTCAGAAACATGCTGTGGGACAGCAGAAGCACGGGGAAGAATGAGACTCAGGTTTCTGTAAAGCAGGACAGCCATGAAGAGCAGGTCAGAGGTTCTTTCCCAAGCAAGGGGAGCACCGGTGGGGAGTGCAGCGAGGGGAGCAGACGTCTGGCTACAGCCAGAGCTGCAGATAAGAAAAAACTTCAACACATTTACAGTTTTTCTTTAAAATGTCATAGTCTATCTTTACTTGTAGTGCAACTGCATCTTGTAGGCCACTTTCAAGCTGGATCCTTTGAACTTCACTAATCTCAAGAAGCGATTACTCAAGGGAATTCCGACTTCTCTCAGGTCAGCCAGTTTCATAAGGGTTTTGGCCATAAGTGGTGTAGCGAAAAGCTTATGCAACTTGCAAGTTGTAGAGAAAAATCACAATTATCAAAAAATCCCTTCTCCAGTTCAAGAAGTTTAGCGCCTGACAGTTGGAGTTCACAAATTTAACATGAACTAAAGCAAAGCTTTGGATTTAAGAAGCTGGGCTAAGCTAGTCTCAAGCATGGGAGGCTCAGCCAGGGCATCCAGTGAAATGTCCACCCCTGCAGACGAGCCACCAGGCTGGGTGCTGAGGCAGACATCTGCCCTACATCAGCATGAGGACAGCTGGGGGTCTTCAGCATCAGTTATCCTGAGGACAGACAGCTGATTCAGGAGCTGGGGGACAAATTTCCTCCAAATCAAGACAAGACCCAGCAAGTGGCACTTAAAAAGACAAAGGGGGAGAAAGTCGAGAGGTGTGGAAGAACAAGATGAGGTCACAGGACCTCATCATCATCGCCTAGAGGATAGGACAGAAGATGACAATAGATGTATGGAAAACGTAAATATTTGGACTAAACCTTCCTTTTTGAGCAGGATGCAGAGAAGAGAGACAGAGCTTCTGCACGAACACTGTAAATCTAAGAAGGAAGGCATGATAACCAGAAATGTCAAGGGGAAGGCAATGTACTCAGGGAGTGGAACTTTCCACCTATCAGAGGTCTCTAGGCTCACCATCACTGCCGGGAAACATTACAGGTTTGGGGTTGTGACAGCGAGCTCATGTGCCTGCTTGGGGGAAGAACATATACACCATCTCAATCAACGTGGTGCGGCTTGGCATTAGAGGAGGCAACCAGTTGACACGCTGGGATTTCCATTCCAGGGCTGTTTTGAGACGGAGGTGATTCAGCCAGACCTCGGCTGAGACTTTGGCTCAATTACTGCAATTACCCAAACAGGAGCGTTTGGACCCAGAGGTGAAGCTGGCAGAATTAACACCTGGGCTTGATTCAGACTAGGCGATAATGTAAGCTGTAAGGTCACAAGATGATGATCTTGAACTTGCCAATCTCAGGATGTCCGAACAAAAGTACATTTTCACATGACCAAGAGCTCCTGGATTTGAGCTGCTGGATCCTTGCACAGCAGTCTTGGGTCCGTTAAATTGACTGAGCACCGTCTCAGGCACTGGGGCAGGGAGAGCTACTGGGTCAAAATGGACCATGGACAAACAGGAGTCTGCTCCTCCCATCTGAGCCGTGCTAACTGGCAGGCAGACAGCAATGACATCACTCTATTTTCCACATTTACCTACAAAGATACCCATGCAAATAGATTGTGAAGTCGAAAGTGTGCCATTTTACGGTCATATTTGATTCAATCAGGCAAGCCAACTAATTAAAACTAGTTATTGGGCAAAATATGTCAGCCATAATTTTTGCCTCAGATGGCGACCATCGGGAACAAAAATCTGGTTTGCAAACGGCCTCTCCAAGCAGCGCTGGTCCAGATGCAGTTTCCATTTTCCCGTGCCGGAATTATGCTCTGGCACACGTTACAGGAGCAGCTCAGCAGCGCAGCTAAAGCTTTCTCAAAACATCAAAGAAACAGAACAGTAAAACCCATCAAAATTTTACTAATCAAAACTACATGTAATTGTCAAGCAAAGGCAGATAACAGAACTCGGGCAATCTCTGTGAACTCACGGCTTCACTCAGACTTAGCAATTAAACATCAGCTGCTGCTGCCAGCGGAGCTGCGAAACTGTGGGGTAAAAGTCACAGCTCGCCAGTACCAATTAGCTGCTAATGAACATCAGCAATCCCCCTGGTGAAGGGAGCGCGAGACAAAATTAAGACCAAAATACCACCCATGCCTTATGCCACCATAAACCGGCACCTCTGCTGCAGGAGGCTGCTCTGTGCCCCTGTCCTGCTGCATCCATGTGGCTGGGGAGCGACCAGGGCGAGGGAGCCCATCGAGTCAAATCCAGCCGGAAGAGAACAGGCTGGTTTTGAAGTGTTGCTTTTCCCCAGGTCAGTCGTCTGCACGGGGGAGGGAGCCCGCCTGTAATAATTTAAGCAGCGCTGCCATTACATGTGAAATCACAGCCTTAAAGGAAGTCAGTCAATTTAAAGCCATTCCTGAAGGGGAATAATTAAACACGCCAAAGACGTGGGAGAATTTTAAGCAGGCAGCAAGGATTTAAGACAACATATCATATCTATGCAGAATAATATTAAAAAAAAAAAAAGATAAAATGTAGGCAGGGAAAGCACACTGTTTGCTGCTGACTGAAGGGAGTTTCATCAAGAGAAGCCTCGGTCAATCGAAATGGGCTCACCCTCCAGACTGAAGAGATGGAAGTTGTGAAGAAAAGCCTGTGGTTGCACGGTCTAGCTCCACAATGGTGGTGAGTAGCCTGGAAGACGATGGAAAAGACGAAGGAACAGGAAAATCTACATGTGACTCCAGAAACACATGGGATGACCCTTAGGAAAGGAGAGGAAGCCAAAAGGCTTCCAAGGGAATTGCTACATGAGTGATGCTGGTGTGCGGTGGCAGGTCTGCTCGACACAGGAAAAGCTGGGACCTATGTAGGACCATCTCCTGCAGAAAAACTGCTAACGGGGAAGCAGCGCAAGAAGTTTCCCCAGTCTAAGAAAAGACTTGTGACTACTGGTTTCAGCAGGCTACAAAGGGAACTTCAGATCCATCCTGGGCTCCCAGGTGTGAAAAGCCTTGAGGATGCACAGCACCAAACATCTTCACTTGTAGGTTTATTAGGACCGCATGGAAATCTCCGAGTGCATAGTGGAGTCACTAGTACCACTTGCCAGGTGTCTCTGAAGTTCCCTGTCCTCCAATATTTTCATTAGCCACTTTCAGAGAACTAATTAGCTTGGCTTTATCATTAACCTGAAAAAAGCTCGCAGACGAGGAGCAGAGGCGTGTTTGCAGGGAGAGGCGGTGAGCCAGAAGTCTCTAGTGAAAACGAGAGTAAAATTGTCAGCAGCTTTCAGGGTTTCAAATGATACCTGCGTGCAATATGGATTATAGAAAGGTGCCTCTGTGAGCATTATTCAGTGGCAATAACTCAATCGTAGTGTTACTGTGAAGGATATATCCAAGACTCCAAAGATAACTAAAAATTTATCTTCACGCACGGCTCTGTAACCACGACGATGTTAAAGAAATCACAGGAAACAAGGAAATCGGTGCATTTATGAAATCAAAGCTCTGTGTAAGCTTTTTTCAGGCAATTAGTGTGTTTGGGCATCTCAGTCACGTCTGACACAGCAGATAATATGCTGGACTCCAGGAGAACTGAAACGGTTGCATGGGGTGACCAGAAAGGCAGCTCACTGTGCACTGATCATCACACCCCAAACAGCTATTGACCAAGACGGAAATGAGGAAACGGCTGGAAATACCAAAGGGTTTGCATTTAGGGAACTTCTGCTCTTTTAAATCTCTCAAAGTATTACGGAACTCTTAAAATTGGTGAACAGGGGATAATTCTTGGAAAAGGCATGAAGGAAAGAAATCATGTCAATTTGCAGATCACTGCAGGAAAGAGAAACAAAGATCATGCAGGAGGATGGCAAGAAGGAGCGTGAACTCTTAAGAAAGTCGATGCCTTTTCCTTCAAAGGGGTAAAAGTAATCTATTAGAAAATCACACACACGAACATAAACACATCAGACATTTCTTCTTGATGGGGGATGAACATCTAGCAAAAGCTAGAGAAAATATCTCCGGGCATCACCCAGTTCAGGATGCCTTCAGAGAGAACATGAATATGAAATGGTAAAAAAAGCACCATTTTTAGAGGCAGTCTAAGGACACAGTCCAAGCCCCATCAGCATGTACAGATTCTCCAAGAGCTTTGAAGTTTTCTGTCATATTGCAACATCTTGACCTCGCTGATCTCAAGCTCACATCCAAAGGTAGTCAAATCAAAGGCGATGACAACACTCAACGCGACTGCGACATGACTAGTAGCAATTATTTGAATCACAAGGTTCAATGATCAAGTCTACCCTAAGCTCAGCTTAGCCCATGAAGCCACAAGGAATGGACTTACTCAGGAGAAGGCTAAAGACACCCTTTCACGCCTACCACACCTCCCAGGACTCAGCACGAATTTTTCATGTGAAGGGGAATAGATGCATGGCTGCACGGGGCCCCTCATCCGTACGGCAGTCGCATCCAAGCCCTGCCGCTGCTTTGATGCTGCCCTAACAGAAGCTTCATCCATTTGCAGCAGTTGGCACATTGTAAACAGCTTGGCAAGGTCACCACTTGACAATACAGTTGTCCTGGGTTTGGCTGGAATAATGTTAATTTTCTTCCCAGTAGCCGGTGCAGCGCCGTGTTTTGGATTTACCAACAGAACAACGTTGATCACACACCGATGGTTTAGTTGTTGCTAAGCCGAGTTCATCCTAAGTCAAGAAATTTCCAGCTTCTCACGCCCTGTCAGCAGAGGCTGGGAGGGCACAAGGAGCTGACAGGGGGCACAGCAAGGACAGCTGACCCAAATGAGTATTCTGCACCATACGATGTCTTGCCCAGTATATAAACTGGGGGGAGCTGGCTGGAACAGGCTGGCTCAGGGCTGGCCTGGGCATCAGTCAGCAGGTACTGAGCAGCTGCTTTGTGCATCACTTGTCTTTACTTGTGTTTCATTGGTCTTTTTTTTTTTTTTTTCAATTCTCCTCCCCATCCCACTGGGTAGGGGGAGCGAACGAGTGGCTGCGTGGGGCTTAGTTGCCTGCCAGGATTCAACCCTGACAGTAGTAAGCCCAGCGTTAGGGCTTCCAATACCAGCTGAAAAACACCGCAGCTTTATGACCTGACATGAACTCCCTCTGCCAGTCCAAACTCATCCAAGAGTTTTTGAGGGCTTGACAGAAGAATCCTGCCAGGTTACGCGTTGCTCAGGTCTCCTCGGTCTGTGGCACTCCATGCTGGACCCACACGCCTTAAAGCCAGCGTAAAATCCTTGCAGCGGGTCTAAAGCCTGTGCTGCATCTGCTGATGCAGCTGAAGTTTGAGCACTGGGGGGTTCCAGCAATGCAGAGAGTTGGTCTGACAGATGACAGAAAACGGTCGGACACTATTGAAGAGACCTTTAAGCTCAGTGCTGAGCCAAGGCATAACCTCTGGACAGGTCCAGCGTGCCTGGAGACCATGTTTCAGCACCTGAATACTACAGGGCTCACCAAAACCTTTGGTGACTGTCCCTTCCCTCACAAGGGCCGTACCCGCCAGGCTACAATGCCTTATTTCTGCACGCGCTGGGGCTCCAAAATCATAAGGGCTGTTGGCAGCATCCGTGGTTGCTATTACCATGGTCTCCGGTCCAATTTTTGTTACTGTCTCCCACTCCAGCGCAATCCAAATGCTTGTGGAAGGGGGTTAATTTCTTAATTTAAGAATCATTAGTGAGAGAAATTGCACTGCGCAGCTGTCTCGGGTCCTTACTCAAACGTCCCCACCAGCTGCGATTCGAGTTGACCAGCTTTGTTCTCGCATACTTGACACGAATAGCAATAGTCATTTTGGGTCAATTAAATGTTTTCTTCTTTGTTTATCACCATACATCTCTATAATATATCTGGCAGCATTAGTCCCTCTGAATGGGAGGACGCAGCATCCATAATGTATGTGAACTCGCAAATCACAACCAAGTGGATAAATACCGAAAGGCCTCGCTTCCCCCTCTGAATTCCTCATCTCCCCAGCTATTTGCTCACCCATCTCAGAGCCTCGCAGCAGCACGAGGTGCAAGGTTTGTCTTCATGAAATGATTTCAAATACAGTTTTTAATTGCTTCTTCGTGCCCCTGAGAAGTCAGCTCTGTCAGCACAAAATTATTAGGTGGGATTGCAGAGCAAAAGCAAATACTGTTGCTGCGTGTGCTGGCGTGCCCATCCCCGCTCCGCCAAACTGGCACGGGCAAGAGGAGCAGCAAAGACGCAGGAGCACGGACTTCAGTGGCTGCTGGAAAGCAGCGGTTCCTCCGGAGCTTTTACTCTGCTCGTTAGCAGGAGCTAATACCCATGTTAATGCTATTGTTACTGTGCCCTAGAGCCAGCACCACTACAGCAGCAGACGCTGCAATCACTCCTTCATTTGGTTGTGTAGGCATGTCTGCTCTTTCTGTTAATAACCTCAGACTTGGCCTTAATTCAACACAGCCAGGTTGATCAAGCTTTTGACACTGTCTCCCTCAGCTTTCTCATTTGGAAGCTGAGGAAGTCTGGATGAAAGGACTATTAGATGGCCTGAAAATTGGCTGGGCTGCTAGGCTCAAAGCGTGGTAATCAATGGTTTAACATCTGGTTGGCAGCCAGTAATAAGCAGAGTGCCTCAGGGGTCAATACTGGGGCTGATATTGTTCAATATCTCTATCAGCTACCTGGGTGATGAGACAGAGCGCACCCTCAGCAGGTTTGGGGACAGTCCTAAATTAGAGAGGGTGATTGACACAGCAAACAGTAGAGCTCCAATCCAGAGAGACCTTGAGAAACTTGAGGATGGGGCCAACAAAATCCACAGAGTTCAACAAGATGTGCAAAATCATGCATGTGGGTCAACAGCACGCCTGGAATCAGTCCAGGCTGGGAACTGACGGGCTGCCAGGGCAAAGAAGCCTCCAGCATATTCTCATCCTGAATAATGCAAACCTCATCCAGGGCTGCACCATGAGGAACAGGACCAGTAGACTGCAAGAAATTACCATCCCCTCTGTCCACTGCTGCAGAGGCCACACCTTGTTGCCACGCCCAGTTTTGGGTCCCCAAGTTCAAGAGTAACACAGGAAAAGAAGAGATGAGCCAGCAGAGGTTATCAAGATGATTGGGGTCTGTGGTTAATGGGCTATGAGGAAAGGTTGGGGGAGACAGGCCAGTCTAGTCTGGCCAAGAGTAGGCTCAGGGGTGACTTAATTGCGGCCTTCACCTACCTGAAGGACAGGCAGGAAAATGGAGATGCTCTTTGCAGTGGTGTCAGATAATGTCACAATGGCTCAGGCTGGACCTTAGATAAGCCCAGTCCCTGGGAATGAGGTGGGCTCCAGAGCAGGCTCCTCAGTGAGATCTTGCAGAGGTTTCCAAGACTTGGCTGGACTGCACCATGACCTGATCTGGCATGAGCAGTAGTCCTGCTCCAAGCAGTCATTTTGACTAGAGATTTCCAGAGACGACTCCTCACCAACATCTCTTCAGCTATTCAGTTAAAGTCTCAATTTGAGCTTTTTTTACAAAAAGGCACCATATACTCCAAGAAGATAATTTTGATGATCCAATTCACTGTCCAACCTGACCCCTTCAAACCCCCACCTTATCCCAAGAACTGCTGGTTGCAGGAAAGTGGTAGACACTTTAGAAAGATGCATTCATCTCAAATTAGAGGCAAATGAGAGATACAATACTTTAAGCTAAGCTACTCCACAAATTTTCTGTGCTAGAAATGTGAATTTTACTTCTAGACTTTTGTTAGCTCCTCATCCTGCCATAGAAATATGGCATCATTTCATCCTGTGAATAAAGTTCTCTTCCAGTATTAGGTGTTCTGATTATCTCCCTGGGCTATCAGCTTCCTAATCTCATTATAAAACTTTCTTCAAGGATCAACAATTTATTTTGTCACAAACCACATGCCCATAGATACTCCAGACTTTACCACCTGCTCACATTTTGAGGTAATTTAAGAAAAAAAAGCCTTAGAGCACAGGGGAGATTAAATTCAAGTTATTACTTACGAAACTTTGGTTTACTATTTTCCTGAACTTCCACAGAACCAAGGAATTTCTTGGCTGAAATACCATGCCCCTTCCTAACAGTTACGACACTGACTACACGGCCATCAGGCCCCCAAGTCTTTCCTCTTTTATGCCTTCAACTTCTGATTTCTGCCTCTTGGTTCTCATGGCCAAGAGCCCCTCATTACACCGGGATCAGAAAAAGGTGGATCATCTCCACTATGTAGGCATGAAAAATAAAATGTTGTTAGAAGAAAGGAACGACTTCAACACCCTCCGTGGGAGATTTCACGGTAAGAGCAGAATCACCCACCCCATGGAAGGTGCCCAAGGTGATTCCCTACGCCCAGCCCGAAAGCTTTCTGAAATCCCACCTTGCAGCTACTCCTTGCCGTGAAGTTTTGACCTCTGGGAATAAATACTGCAAATTAGTGTTCTAACTTTGCATCTTTCTACAGATTAATTCTGTTGAGACAAGCGATGATATTCCAGCCATAACCCACCTCTCCCACTCTTTCTTCCACAATAAATCACTGACAGCATCTCCTGATAGGCTTTTAAAGAGGAGAGATCAAATTATATGTTTGCAAGTAATCATTTAAAAATAATAATATCTTAGGAAAATCTCCAGCATTGTTACAGAACAATGGGTTTAATTATTGAGAAATGAGCTATTTGCAAGCAATTTCACTCATTGCTTCTGCTAATCCTGGGGAAGGGAAGGATAAGGATATTGGGAAAAGCTCTTTGAGGGTAATTTATGTGAAAAAGTGAATTAGAAGAGATTCTTTCTTGAGAACTAGGCACAATCAGGAAATGCTGTCACCAAGGTTCACGGCTGAGCTCCGTTTACCGCCACCCAGGCTGAAGGGCTGGGCTAACAGTCTCAGGAGGACAGAGCCCAGTTTCCCAGTTTGAGAGCCAGGCTACTTCACTGGGAAAATTCTTCACCTTTTCCTGCACACAGGAGAAAATTAGAGCAGCATGTGCACACAAGCACGGGTCAGTCCAGAGTGCTGCTAAGTTTAAAATGTTTATCCTTAGAAGAGAATCTAAGCAAGTCCTTTTCATTCCCTCATGCTCCAAAAATTGGGTGCAAATCATGACCCACCTCCTGAGAAGGGCATTATTGAAAGACAACAGAAGATTCCCCCTGCAGCAGCTCCTGCTTTGTACTGTTACTGCCGCTGACCTTCTCTCGTGTACATTTATGCTTCATTTTATTCTTAAAGCTTAATCGTACCTGCAGTCAGGCCTTTTCGCACCAGGAGACTCAGGTTTGCCCAAGTTCCACCCTCCCTGCTCCTCCTGCAGCACTTGGCACCCAACCTTTGCAAGTGCTCCCAGCTTTGCACAAGAGATTTTCCAAATCAAGGTCCACTGCTCCCCAGTTCCAGAAGTCCTCCCCTGAAAGCCCTTGCAGTCTCCCTTTCAAAAGCAGTGACGTAAGGGTGACAGGACCTTCTATCCATTGCCTTCTCTGTTTTCTGTCTGGTACCACATCCACCTTTCGTATTACTGCACCACATTTTGAATTCACCATGCCAATGCTTGGGAGACTCTCATCCGGCTCTGGAATTGATGCAATGCACCTCATTTTATCAGCCTTGAACTGCTCTGGAGCTGCCTTTGGATCATCTCCACCACAGCAGGACACTGGATCACATCAAATCCTGTTACAGCTTCACTGCCTTTGCATAGCCTGCTTGGCGCTGGGTACGACGACTTTGAATTCCTGCTCCACCAAGACCACAGATGATCCACCTCTGCCTGAACGTTGCTAGATGGGGATGCAAGGAAAGGGGCCACTGCTGTGAGGACCCTCTTGCTGCAGTGCGCCGTGGCTCAGCCCTCACAACGCACCATGCTCAGGCATCATCTTCTCTTCCACAAGAAGAGTCAGCTTTCTGATCATAATCCTCACCTAAGTGTCCTCTAGTTGGCCTTGCTGCCATAAATTGGGACAGTAATGTGCTGTAATCACATCATTCCTGTCAGTAAAAGTAAACAAGAATGGCTGAGTGATCTCCAAACAACACACTAATGGCCAAGGAAGAAAAAAAGAAAAAAAAAAATCGCCTGCTTCACTTCTCTTCAAATCTTTCTGGAACGGCTCTTTTGCTGTTCATATTTATTGTAGGTTTTTTCCTCATTTTTAGGTTTATTTACCCAGAGCTAATGAATAACACTGTGAACATATGCTATAAACACCATTAAGATGAAATTTGGAGAAAAGAAAATTACTTTGGTGTGAGAGCTGAGAGGATATAGAACTAGTAAATGCCCAGTACAGATATTGAAGGCTTCTTAGGAGAGGTCTCTTGAGATTTCTTGGTCAAATGAAATGAGGCATTCTGTAGGAATTATCTCTTTTCGAAGTTATATTCATTTTTCCAACAGTTCAATGCAGCTGCTGTTCAGGCAAAAGAGGCTGCTATGGTCTTTTTCCACATTTAGGTTTTTGTATCTCGTTTTCACTGATTACCACAGCAGTTAAAAGCAGCGAGGTAAGCAGGACCAGCAGATGATACCTTGTGTACCAATATTCGTGGGGGGTCTGACCATCTTCCAACAAACTTTTGCAAGCAAATATACTCACGTGAAAGAAACCTTTGGGAAGAATTTAGTGCAAAACTTGCTGGAAACTTGGTTTTGCAGAGGAGCCGTGAAGGACCCGTTGTCAGAATGAAAGACATCAAGGAGACTTTTCCAAAGCACATCTGTCTAACATTATTCCATTTTTCATTAGCGACCTGGATGCTGCCCTGCAGAGGACGCTTATTAAACTGGCTGGTAAAAAGGCCGGGTGGAGCTGCACATGTACTGGAGGACAGGGTTAGAGCCCAGAATAAGTCTGAAAAGGATTTTTATTAAAATGACACTATCCAATGGGATAAGTGAAAGATTCTCTACTGTGCTGGCAGAGCATTAGGGAACACTCGCTCCTAAGCAAATGCTGAATAACGGCAGTACAGGCAGGATCTGCTGCCCATTTCAGCAAACATCTGTTGACTTCCAGCAGACCTTGAGAACCTGGTAGCAGTAAAGAAAAACAGACATGCAAGAAACAGACAGGGAAAGCTGATCAGCTTGAGACGGTTCCTAAGTCTGCCAGCCCTTGAGACAGTCAGTGGAAACGTTCAAAGCCAGGACCAGGCATTTGAACGAATACAAAAGACCATTGAGACACAGGGACTCAGCACGCCAAGAAACAGCCGGAGCTGCAGAGCCTCACACATTAACTTTGGGTTCAGAGGTGAAGCTGCCATAAACCCTTGGAAAGCACCACAAGGAAGCAGCCAGGCAACTGCAGCACGCAGAGCTACAAGCATTAGGACATGAGGATGGAGTGCTTGCCCTGAAAAGTCAATCATCCTGGCAGGTACATAAACAGGCACAGCTTCTGGAGGACACCTGAGGGCCTCTGGGACAGGGATCAGTCTTATGTACAGGTAACATTTTGATAAAAGACCAGAGGGGAGCCTCCAGACACATCTCCTTTGCCTCTCTTCAGATGTGCAGCACATTTAAACACACAAAGACCTTTCCTGAGCAAACCAGAGTCATTTATTGGATTTAGGCAGTGAGGTCCAAGTTACTCTCAGAACAATTTTTAGAAAAAGTTATTTCCCACTTCTGGTGGGCATAAGCAGTGAAATCTCTAAGGCTCTGAAAGCACAGGCTACACTCACCTGTTGAGTTCAGAATGTATTGTGGTACGATCTCAACTATTGATTACTTTCTTCGGTCTAATATTGCTGCTCATGATTCTGGAATCACATCAGTCATGGAACAACAAGCACCTTTTAAACATAACTGTGTCTTCTGTCATTTTAACCAAAGCACAGGAGCTGAAAGAAGAGAAGCCCCCGACAACCAGGATGTGGTTCAGGTTTTCTTGGGGTTCCAGATGACAAAGAATAGAAAAAGTTAAATGTGTTTGGCAGCTACAGAGGAGTTAATTGAGGAATATTTTTCTTGGAGTAACCTATGGTTTCCTCAGGAGCGAAGGAGGTGCGAGGCTGGTTTTGCTCACTGTCTGCACAAGCCAACGGCCAGTCACTTAAGCAAGTCTGATTTTTGCCATGCTACTGGTAAAAGAGACAGATAAAGCAACTCACTCCAGGGAAACCATCTGGCAAGACCAAATCAACAGCACCCTCCAAGCCAATCAACAGCACCGAGGTTCAGCCTGTGTGAAGCCCAGCTGCTGACCTTCAGAAAGTCAGGTGCAGCAGCATGTAGCACACAGCCCCTCCAACTTGCTGGGGCTGCCGAGATAACGGGACTCAAGGTTTTCCCTCCCCAGGTCACTCTGTTCCACCAGCCAGCTGCATATTTGCTTTGTGAGCTTTCTCCTTCCCTCACACCCCATAGATAATATCTGTTTTTCCAACCCATCTCCCACTCCCAGGGTACATGCACTTGCCTGGCCTTGGTGACTCAGTGGTTTTAATTCTTCCCCGGACAGCTCAGCTGATGTTGTTTCTCTGGATTTTCTCCGGCTAGCTGTGGCTGTGCTTATTGTAGCTAGAGTCAAGCCCAATGGACAGACCAAGTGACTGCGAAACCTTCTGCGTTGACAGAGATGCCAGAGTTTTCAAACAGAAAACCCAATTCCAAACAGCTCTGCAGTCTCGTTTGCTTTATGTCCAGCTATGATGACTGTAGTACCAGCTGCTTCTCTTTCAAACTTTATTTCTGCCATCATTGTTTTCTTGGTTTTTTTCCTCAAGCAATACCATAAAAAGCTCTAGTTCCATTTTCTCCCTTTCATCCTATCATTAGCTCTGTAAACAGACTCCTTGCTTCCTACTCGAGCAAACTCTTTGTCTAGCAACCTCAGCTGTCTGGGACCACATTTTGTTTTCTCTGGTTGTTGTCACTGCTTTGTTCATTAAGGACACTCTGCTCTTTGCTGTGATCCTACATCACTTTCTTCTTTGCTAGCAGAGTCCTAAACTTAATGACTAGGGTGTTTGCTCCAAAGGCTGAACAGCAGACTCATGAAAAGCATCCACCTCAAGAGGTGCTTGTACCTGGAGAGGCATTCAGGAGTGTGTAACTGGCTGCTCAGGCAACACTGCATGGACAAATGATAAATCATTTATTCCCCCCCCCACTCTCAGTGATGGCCAACTCTGTTTTCTCCAAGAGCCACCATCCCAGCTTGCACCTCTTACACTGCTTCTCTCAGCTCTATTTAAAAAAACTCTCGTGCTTGTCTTGTACTTTCAGTGTTTTGAGCCTCTTGGTATCTAGGCTCAAGGGACACCATCAGCTTATGTTAAAGGCAAAGGGCATCTGCAACACCAAGAGGGTGGGAAGTATCCACAGCAGTTCACTCCGGTCTGCAGCTCTTCAGATTAGTTCTCAGGGACCCCAGGTATGTCCTAACACCTCCCCTCTGATCCATGAGCTCTGTGAACCCGGTCTTCTCCTGCTCACATCATTCACTTCTGAGAGTTGGTGTAATCTACCATTGGAGGCTTTCCATCAGGAAGATGTAGTTGAGCCATATCATGGAGAAGTCCTTCTCCACACAACCCACAACCGCCTCTGAGGTGGCCCCAGAGGGCCTTTGCTTTTCATAGGTAAACCTTCTACAGCAACTGGTGCTCCTATTGTTTCCACCAGTCCTCCCTACCCTTGAACATCAAGGCCTCTCTAGGGAGGATTTTTGTGCTGTCTGATGCTAGAGCCTCCTCCCCAGCCAAATTCCCAACACCTTAAACCTTCTGCTATCACAAAAGAAAGATAAATATCTGCTAGGTCATTATCAAGGCTCATTAATGGTCCTCCTGCAACAAGAACAGCAAGACTTTCCATGCCACTTTAAACACCTTTGGACACTGTTTTTAAAATCCACACCAGACCCTAGTTATCATTCCAGTCTCTGTTACAGAAAAACTCATTGCAATTCTTCTGTAAGAAGTCACACCCCTCCAGGTCTTGTCTCACTTCTTGGCACCTCAGAAAGGCTCTTCCACTCCTCAGTGTTGATGCCCTCTCTGTAGTACCTGCAATGGCCTGGGCATCATTCACAGCTGCCTTTGCCCAAGCACAACTAGCATTTAGGGTGAAGTTTGACTACACCAGAACTTATGTTAAACCCTTTATCACTCAGTAAATAAGTGGAACTCACCACATAATGTGGCTGCTGTCCTATTTCGTCTTCCTGCCCTTGCACAAAGCACCAAACTGGTGGTTTACAGCCAGCTAAGTGCGAGGTGCCCTGTTTATTCCTTCATGGCCCTTACACTTTCTAACAGTCAGATGCCATGCAGGCTCTGAGCAACTCATTAGCATGGCCTTAGCAGAGAAACACTACTCTAGAAATCAAAATCCAGATTAATATTACAGGGATGTAACAGCAGCTGCTGAAATGGCCTTGGCATCCCATTTTCTAAAGTCAGGTTAGACATCAGGCCTTTATGCTCCCAAGGTCAATACAGTCTAACACACCAGTGTTCAAGTTCAAGTAGATACAAGTCCATCTTTTTTGATACTCCTAGCAGCATTCCCCCCCAAAAAATCTCACAGCCTCTAGAAAGGCCAAAACCCCACCTCACCTACTAATTTGCCATATACTCTATTCTCCAGACCAACTTTCCACGACAAACACTTCTGCACAGGACTGTGCCTCCAAGCCCACTGCAAGGCATCTCCTCCATTCTGCAAAGAACTGCACCTAGTTTCCCATGGTGGCCTTACAGAAGGGACCTCAGATGCCATCTCTCTATAGTATTACCCATCCCCAGCACTCCCTGCACACACCTCCACCTTACAGCTGCTGGCCAAAGAGCTGCTCTATGTTTGCCACATCAGTAAGCATCTGTCCATGAGGTCCAAGGTCAGTAAGACACTCCTCAGCAGGGGCTGAGCACCTCCTCCTTCAACTGGTCCCTGCCCACTTCAAAACCAGTATGCATTGGCTTTACCAGTTATCACTGCCAGCCCCAAATCTGATCTCCTACCTTCCCCCATCCACTCCCTTGAAACAATCCTCACTTCCATACCCACCAATTCTTCAACAGTGGCTGTGCCTGTTTTGGTGGCTTTCCATTAGCAGCCTCATCCAAGTGTTGAAGTGAGCCATCCAATTTATTGTGTTCTCAAGGTTCTTTCCTTTTCCCTGCATCAAGAAATGCTTCCTTTCCATTTCCTTACCTTGTTTTGCTGCAGCATCCTCCCAGTCCAGCAGGAAAAGTAGCTATACAATCAAATAGCATCTTTCTGGGTCCCTATAAGCCCACCATCTGCACTGTCTTCCTCCACAGCCTCAGCCCTTCATGCTTCCCTAATGGAGAGACTGGCTCCCTTCAGCCAGTATGCAGGTAAGAAGAAGCCCTAGTTTCTCTCCTACCACTGCAGGCATTCTCTAAAGAATTTCAGCCCCATTTTTTTTGTTTACAAGTCCTTCCTCACCCCACTCCTTCCTCCAGGCTACAAACCTAACAGAAGGCAGATGAGGAGACCCTACTAACCCATTACTACCTCCTCCCACCCAAGGTTTATCCCCTCCTCCAGGCTTAGGACAAGAGACATACCCTAGCCAACAATCCCCAGAAGCACCTAAACCACAACAGCACCCACCCTCCCAAAACACCAGGCCCACCTTGTGCCATCAGCTTTTATAGAGCTCAAACAGCTGCTCATCAGTAGGGCCTGGGCGTTATAAGACTCTTCTCTCCACCCCCAGCTTTCCTCACCCTTCCTCACAGGCACCTGTTATGGTTCACAATGGCGAGGTTGCTGTCACCTGCAGGTGGTTTCCTCCACTGCCCCAAACCCACCAGGAGTGGGGAAGCCTCAGTAAAGCTCCCACCTAGCTTGCAAAAACAAGTGGGAGTTGGTGGCTGTTCTCCTCTTCTCTGAATATGTGCTACTGGAATTTTAAACAGATTATGTAAGTGGCTCTCATTTAATCCATCTGAACTACCCTCTTTTAATCACATATGAGATCAAAGCTGCTGACTGTGAAATGAGTAGGGAGCAGCCCGGGCTCTCCCCTGTGCAAGCTGGCCTGCAGTGGGTGAGGAGGGGACAGCATGTGGGAGCACGTGCCGGGGCGTGGTGCTTTGGGGAGTTTTTCTAATACTCAATAATATGTGAAACACAAGCGCTACTGTTGCTTTCTCTGTATTTCTTATGGCCTTTCCTTTGTGCCTCTGCATCCCGGAGGTGCAGGAGGACATGCCTGTGCCATGGGTGTGGGGGCAAAGTAGCTTGGCTGGGGAGCTGCTCTTCAAAGAGCAGCTCGCGCTGAGATTTATATAGTTTACCTTTTTCATTTCTTCTCCTGAAGTCTGACATTTAAAAATGTGTAATTTTGTTTATCCCTGGCAAGCCGTGAATGGCTCCCCGGGCTGCCCGTGCCTCCTGCACTGCTGTATAAATTACACTGACAACCCCTTATTACAAAGGGAAAAATAAGTTAATGGAAAAGCAAAGCAGAAAGAGATGCATAAAAATCCCAAAGCGCCCAAGTCAGCAGAATTACCCCCACGTGACAGTCATTGCCAGTATTTAATTAAACAGAGATCGATTGGGTGGGCGAGTATGAGTTGGTGTGTGTGCATGTGCAGGGGAGGAATTGGTGCATTTCTGCTGTATTTATTTTTTTGATAGCAAAGGGTTATTGATGTTACACCAAAGGCTGCCCTGGCAGGGTGATGAGCAGCATGGCTTGGGGAGGGAGGGGAATGCACAGCCTGCCTGGAGCACGTTCCCCATCTATCCAGGAGCCTTTCCTGGCTGGTGGGGAGCTGAAATGCCTGGCTGCCCCTTGGGAAGAGAGCTTGGGTACTGCAGAAGTGCCAGGACCATCAAGGCTGTGTTTCCTCCGTGCAGGCAGGGCTCTGGAACTGCAGCGCAGGCAAGGCTTGAAATCCGCCTGCCCCAAGGCGTGAGCAACAAATCTGCGCGGCAGGGCCGAGAAGTAGAAATCACTCTGCCTCCCGGAGCAACCCGTCATGCTTTTGGGAAACGGCACATTCGGATGGAGGCTCGGGGAGATGCGGGAGGAGCCGTGAGGGTCAGCCACCCCACGTCACTCCTGCGGGAGGGTGAACTGGGCATTTGGAGAAAAACACCGAGCCACATAAGCTGAGGTGTGGGACCTGCAGGCCAGGACTCGAGGAGCTTCACAGAGCCCAGCCATGCTGAGGATGCTGTGAACAAGTGGAACTGCGGCAGCAAAGCTGCTTGGGGCACTCAGGGGTACGCGCAACCCATCGCTGCTGAGAGCCTCCACGGCTTGTTCAAACTGACCCCGGTGACACAGGCAGCAGCCCCAGAGCTGGGTCAGAGCAGGGGAGCTCTGAAGGTACCCTAAAACCCTGCAGGAGGCTGTTGGGGGGAGAGAGCTGGAGGTAGGGGAAAGCTGATTGGCTCTGAGCTTCCTAATTCAGATTATAAGGAAATGCTGGGATCTCAAAAGCTGCAGGCTCTGGGACTGGAAATTTCCTGTTACTCATGGACAATCGGGGTCTCTCCTGAAGACCAGGGACCTCCGACAAGGCTTTGCATCCCTGTGTTGCCCTGCTCAGTCACACGAGACACAACCTCTGGGACAATGCGCCAGCCACTCGTCAATACCTGAGCAGGCTGCTGGTGGAAATCTGAAATAGAGTTTGAAAAAGCGGCGTGTTTCAAGCAAAATGACCGGGCGGGGTGGAAATGCGTGGTTGGAAATGCTCATCTCTGCCAACCGGAGCTGGAAATGTTTCCTTCTGGGACGCTTGTCCAGGAACTGCCACCGCTGAGACCTGACCTCCCTCCTCTCACTCTGACCGTCCCCCTATCACTCGCACGGGCAGCGGTCCTCGGCCTTTGGGGTTTGGCCAAAATGTTATGTAAGGCATTAGGTGAGGATGTGCAGACCTTAGCGTGGGCTCCACAGCCAGATCCAAATCCACAGCCAGACAGATTCAAATTCAACCGTCTTGGGAGCAGAGCAAAGGAGTTAGCAGCTGCTGGAAATTGCGCTCAGCTCCTTTCATTTCCACACATTTTTCTTGCCTAATTGGAGCGAGCCGAGCGGTCGGGTAGGAGCTGCGAGCGGCTGGGGAGCTGGACACGAGCTCTCTGTGACTCATTCCTGCAGGAGGGAGGAAGGGAGGGATTTCTTGCTCCCTGGGGTACCAGTGGCACCAGTCTGCTCTTACTGCGTCTAGAGTCAGGAGAAGAAACCCCTGATGTCCCTGCACCCACACATGCCTTTTGGACCACACGGCATTAAAAACAAGCGTTGGTCTTTCTGCTCCCCAGCCCTTTCTCTGGCCACGAGCTCTTGGTGTATATAGCGCTGCTGCTCTGATTTTTCCGTACCTCCCCCTCTGCAGCAGCATCCAGGTTTGACTCCTGTAAATGTTAACCAAGAATTCAATGCAAAGGAAATAAAAACCCCAAACAAAACAAGAGAAATATTTTCTGTTCTTGTTCAGTTTTAAGATCAGTCTCACAGCCCTGACATCTTCCAGATAATGACTGAAAATCCCTTCTCCCTGCCGTCTGGACACCAATCAATACCCCACAAGAAATTTCCAGTGCTCGGCTCGCTTGTTAAAGACCTAACATTCCCTTTCCTCGAGAAGTGGGTGGCACGGTGAGTCACAGAAAGCTCAGCAGGATGCTGCTTCTACCTGATGCAATGCTGAAGCCAGGCTCAAAATCAGGTATCATCCAGAAAAGCTATTTTCTCAGCCTAGGACTGAATCTCAGTGCTAGACTGGAGAAGCCTGAGGAGTCTTGCTGGGCAGCAGGTCTCAGAGGTCCTGATGGTGCCACCGCTCCTGGCCCAGCAGCAGGGACAGGATCACAAGTGATGGGGAGCCCATCTGATACCTGGGGTTTTCAAAACGTGCCTGTGACTCGTGTCCATCTCAAGTGACCGCTCCTGCCCCTTTCAGCAGAGCGATGCTGCACGTAGCCATTTGTTCCACGCACAGGCACGTTGCCGATGCGTGAAAGACTTAGCAGGGCTGGGCTCCAGCAGCATCCGTCCCTCAACCTGGCAGCTCTGCATGAGTCCCAGTCCCCTTCCTCACCCCCACAGTGGATGGAGAGCTGCAATAAGACCCTTTGCAGGAGGAGGCACCAAGCTGCTGAGGGAGCTGAACACTCCTATCAAGGACGGTCTGTTCACCAGCTGCTGCAGGGGCTCTTCCAGGACCCAGAGGCTGGCCCTGGCCGGCAGTGCAGCAGCTAGAATGTGGCTGCGGTGGGGAGTTGTAAAACACCTCTCTTCCTGCTGTAATCAGGCTAACCTTCTCCATAGCAAGGAGGCTCCCAAGGGAGCTCCCCAGACTTGACAAAATGCCTTTCTTTTAAAGTTGCCTTGCTTAATTACTCTGGGACATGTTTAAATATATGATGTGCCATGAGCCTTTGAAGTTCAGAGAGACTTTAGCAGGTGCAGTAATCCCCTTATTCTAATCCTGATGACCAAGATATGTTGGCTGCCCTTTCTCGTGGTCTAGCGGGACTCAGGCAGTTTAAAAGCCGGAGTCTTTGCTTTCCTCGGATGAGACTTTCAGAACCGCGCTGGCCTGTCCTCGCCTTGGGTGGACCTAACGCCTTGCTAATGTGTTTATTATAAGCTGTGGCTTATTGGTATCTTCCGAAAAACCTCGGGTGAGCAGCCAGCAGGACAGCGGTTGTGCCGTTTGTTCTTCCGGCTGTGCTCGTATCGGGCTGAGTTTGCTGAAGGAGGAGAAAGGCTTGTTCCACCCCTGCCAGCAGCCGGACCCACGGAGCTGGGGTCAGGCTGGAAGCGGCAGATTGGAGCACGCAGAGGCGCGTGGACCCTCTTGTTCCGTAAGCGGTCAGGGAGAACACTGCAAAAGCTGGGCGTTGCTGCCATCCTTCAGTCAGAGTGAGCAGGGAAAGAATTCATTTCTCTTATGCAACCAAGAGGAGCTGTTGCCCAAAGCACAGGCTGCGCGAAGGACTAATTAGGAGCCGAGCTCTGCGCCTGAAAGAGCTAAACGGATGTTGCTTTGTTCGAGAGGTCTATGGGCCTGCCTGTCTGAGCGTGGGGAGGCACAACAGAAATAATCAGAAGCAATCATCAGAAAGCCAAGGGTGGCCAAAGCAACCCTTTGCAGCCTTATGTGCAGAGAAAGCAAGGACTGAGATTTTGGGCAGCTTGTTGGCTTGGGAAGTCCGGTGGCATCAGTATCTCTTGCTGCACCAGTTCTCGTGTCAAGGAAAGTGTCATTTACAGCACCATATTTGCATATAAAATGAATTCCACTAGAAATACCTGGCTCCCGTGCAAGTTCCTGCCATATTGGAAATAGCTGCCAAAAGTCGAGTCTGAATATTAGCTAACGACTTCAATCAAATTACATAACTACATGATGTTGAATAAGCTGAGAAATAAAGGCAGTTGTGGAGTAGCAAATGATGTATTTACCGCTATAGAGGTGCTTGAGCTTTCAAAGCTTACAAAATGTCTCCTCTTTTTTTCAAAATCAAATTTCCTTGAAATCAATGTATTCCCATGGAAATTCTTTATTACGGCAAAATGCCATTTAAATGCCATTTTCTGGTGGAAACGCTCTGTTGGTATGTTATTGACACGGTTCAATTACCGCACTCGCAGCAGCAATGTGCCAGACAAACAGCACCCAGGGCACATCCGTCTCTTCTACAGAGTCTTTTGTGTCCCCATAGATCCAGGGGCTGGACTCCAGGCCAGGCTGGGAGGATTCATCTGGCATGTCGTGACACATCCCGAGTGTAGAATTCCCTCTCTGGGGAAGGTCTCCAGAATCCTGTACCCTCTTGGGTTCATCAGGACCATGCACATGACAAGGCCAGGTCCTCTCCCAGGACCAGCTCTGCCCAGGTAGGACTCCATGAGAGATATGAGAGCTCGACCCAGACATCACGTGTGCTGAGCCCTGCTTAAGGAGAGGTACCCAGACCTGTTGAGTTCCTTCTCCAGGCATGGGAGTCGTTCATTTGACTCCCATCTCATGCTCCTCTGGCAATGGATTTGCATCTTCTGCCTTTGCATTTCAGCCGTGTGACTTCTCATGCTCTGGGGATCCCACATGCCCAGTAAGGTTGTCACCAGACTGGTTTATATCCAGCCTGTCTGGTTTTGTCCCAAATTGCCCTGGACTTGTTGGAATCACAGCCCTTGCATGTGGCCGGGCTGCTCAGCAGCTCAGCAGCTTCAAGCTTAAGGCAGCTGCTCCTTGTATTCTTTAATCTATAAACGTGGATGAACATCATACCTCTTTGAAAGGGATCACACCAGCTCCCACCCCATCAGGCACCCACCATTTGGGCCACACCTGTAGCCACGCAGGCAGAAAACATCTCCAGTATGGTCACTGTCTCCTTAGTATGTAAAATGTTCCGTTCATGGCTGGGAAGAGTAGGTGCAGTGGGTGTAAGCAGAAGCTGTCTGTTCCTCACCGGTAGTGTGTGTTCTGTGGAAATGAGGCAGCATCTTTTCTCTCATAGCTGGGAAGCCATTTCTCACCTCCTTCTGCATGCTCCAGCTCAGACAGTGAGATGCTTTGACCCCACACCAGGATGATTTGAGTCTCAGCCCTGCCTATTGCTCTGGGGATCCTGCTGCCCGCTCAAAGCCCGGAGTGTTGGAGCTGGATGATGGGACCAAGTGCATCCGCCTGGAAGATGAGACAGATGCACCCTCAAGAAATTTGCAGAGAATAAAAAACTGAGAGGGGTGGTTGATAGACCTGATGGGTGTGATGCCCTTCAGAGGGACCTCCACAGGCTGAAGAATCTCGTGGAGTTCAGTAAATGTTCACAGTGGTGCCCATAACAGGACAAGAGGCAACAGCCACAAACCGAAATACAGGAAATTTTGTCTGAGTGTAAGAAGACATTCCGTTACTGTGAGGGTGTTGAACACTTGGAGTTCATGGGTTGCCCCAAGGGGTTGTGATGTTTCCATCCTTGGAGATGTTCAAAACCCACCTGGATGTGGCCCTAGGCAACCTGCTCTGGGTGTCCCTGCTTGTGCAGGGGTTGGACTAGACGATCTCCAGAGGTGCCTTCCAACAAGCTGTTCTGGAGTTTGGGATTCTAGGATTCTGAGTGCTCTGTGACAACCCCTTGGGCAAAGCATGGCCTCAGCGAGGTGTCATCCAGTCTGCCCTCGCCTGTGGCTGTCCTTCTGTCTCCCCAGGCCCCTGTAGGGAGAAAAGCTTCTCCCAGCTACCCTGAACTTCAGCAAACACTACCAGCCATCTCAGTCCCCCAAGTACTGAATTGGAGGAAATCTGGAGTGAGAACATCAATCTGTTGCCCCTGCTGAGAGCAGGACCCCTGGGTGCAGCAGCAGGGGGGTGCTCAGGGGTGTTCCTTCACCAGCTGTGCTCCTTGCTTTGGTGTGGAAACATCCAGGGAAGTGGAATAACATTATCATCTTCTTTCCACTCAGATCATTAAAGCGGAGCATCCCGTTTCCTTCCCGAATTAAGCTGATGTACAGTTTGGCAGCCTGGATAATCTCCTAAAATGCTCCTGAGAGGCTGCGTGAGCCATCCTGTCCTCCCCCTGTCCTATCCCAGGAACAGGGGCTGCAGTGTCTACCCCCTGCAGCATTTATTCTGGAAACGCAATATGTGTTCTCCTGCAAACCGCTGCCAAGCTGCCCTTGCCCCTCGGGGTGCCACGAGCCCTGCGAGGTGCCAGCCCTTCGTTGCAGCTGCCATTCCTGCCCGCTGCAGAATCCTGCCCAGCCTCCTCTCTGCAAACACACGCCGCAGCCACCGAGACCTGAATCCAGCCCTGCAGCCACCCCTCCAGAGCCAGGGCAGATGCAGAAGGGATTAATTTTATCCACTTCAATAATTTGTTTGAAATGGGCAAAACTTTTTTTTTTTTAATCTCCATTTGCTATACTTCACCCTGATTCTCCGCTGCAGCATCTCGTGGCCACGGCTCGCATTGGACAAAAAGGGTCTTGAAGTTTGTTCTCACAAATAAACCGAGTAACCCGTAGAGCTATGGCAAGTTAAAAGAAGCTACGTAGCTATGCAGATACACTCCGTTCCGTTTGTTTGGGTTTTTTTTTCAGGCTCGGCACTTCATTAATAACAGCCCACTGGTATGCAGAAAAATATCACACCGAGCAATCAGCAACACACAGCGAGGATCCTCGGGATGCTGGTGGTTTTGCTGAAAGGAAAAGGGAACAAAAAAGGCACACTGAGCCATGGAAATGCAGCCTTCCACTTACAGGCAGCCAAGCAAGTCACGGCAAACACTTTATTCGATTCATTTAGCCCTTTCTCTTCTTACGAAATATTTGCAGTCTTCAGTTCAAGCCACAAGTGTTTGTCGATGAACCAGCTCTGTTAATCATTCGTGTCAAACTACTTCAGCCTATGTGTTCTTAGCCCACTGTTTGCTCTGTTGCCTCCAGAATTGGAAATGCAACTTCGCAGGCTGCGGGTGACTTACGGTTCCCTTTGTATATTCGTGCGGAGAAAAATGGTCTTGAATCATTACTGGCAGGATCGAAATGAAAAGGAGTCAAAGGAAAAGATTATAGCAGATTACAGGATGAAATGACTGATTTTTATTTAACATATTAACCAATATACTTTTTCAAATATAGGCTCAAGCCTACTTAAGGCAAAGTTCAAGTTAATATTGATATTTGAGGGAAGAAGCACTTTCATATTAATCACCTAACTATTAAATGTCTGTTATGAGACAGAGCTTACGGGCTATGTCTCCAGACACATTTTCAAATGGTTCGGGCTAACTTTGATCCTTCTTAATGACGGGGAGCAATTATATAATGGGTTTGGAAACACTTCCAACGCGCAACCTGCACAGGGTTTTTTTTTTTTTCTGCAGTGTCGTCAGATAGTATCTCGATGCCATTTCTGGGGAACAAAAATTACCATCCTCAGCTCACCCTGCGTTTTATTTCATAGTCTCAGATTTGTAGCAGGTTAGAGTCTGAACGTGAAAGAGCTGAGTGTCAACAGTGCCAGATGTTGCAGTGGTGCAAAACCCTGAGGGCTTCTCCTTCAGCCAGGGATGCACAGAGGTGTCCATCGCAGGTGGGGAAGGAGCTGGGGAGCATTATCCTCCCACAGGGCATTTGCCAGGTGGTCCAGACCTTTGGCTGGTGCATTGCCATGGCATCCGCATCCCAGGGCAGTGGAGAGGGTGAGAAGAACCAGCACTGGGCTGGCAGCGCAGGAAAGCTTGGTTCACACCAAACCCAACACAAGCTGGGCATGCAGTGGGGCCTGACATCGTGGTCGGAGTGGGAACATCCTGGTGCTGGGTGGAGGGAGGTGGGTTTCCTTCCAGAGGAGTCTGGGAGGGACCATGCGTTTGTGGGTGTCAACGGCTGACATGTGGAAGGGTTGTGCTTGGAGCCGGGGCTGAACAAGAGTAGAACTGCCCGTGGGGGAGCCTGTGTGCGCACACGTGTGCGTGTGTATTCATGTGTGCACGGATCTGTGTGCACCTCTGTTTGTGCATGTGCACGTTGGTTGCAGGTGTGCATGGACACAGACTGGAGCATGCAGGTGCCCAGCTGGACATGGATCTCCACGTGTGAGCATTCCCACACTTCTGCATGCCCTGCAGGGTGCCTGGCTGCACCTCTACACAGGGGTGTGGGGAGACCAGGGGTGTTGCAGTCGTGCCTGTGCTCCATCTAGCCAGAGGGTGCTCGAGCACGAGTGCTTGTGTTAAAAGAATACTAACAGACATTCCGTGCAGTGTCAGGGGGCAAAGGCTGCCAATACCATGGGCACAGCACAGGGCACTGCCAGAGAGAGGTGGTCTCACACTTGGCTTTTTGACATTTCATCATTTCTATGTTTTCTACCTGAACACTGACCGGTGTCTGAGAGTGGGGTGGTGGGTGCCAGTGCCTGCAGGGATACAGAGAAGCCTCACACCCACAGCCAAGGCATGAAAATGTCCATCCAAGTGTGCAAGAGCCAATGTGCTTTTGAGAAGCCGAAGCATACACAGAACGGCAGCATCCCCCACCTGCCCTCCTCAGTTTAGCAGAGCTAAACACATAAAACTGCTGCTCGCCTGTAGCTGAACCACGCATCCTTAGTCTTGGAGACCTCTGCAGTCCGAGGTGTCCGTCCTGGCTATATGGCATCCCCACACTGGACCAACACACTGGGACACACCAGTTCTGCCTGTCCTTGGGTTTCCAAAGGGATAAACCCAGTGGCAGGGGCTGGGGAAAGGAGATGTGGGGGAACCAGGGCTGCTGGGTGTACCCCAATGCATGTTCGCGACCCGCCTCACCAGGCAGCTCCCTCCTTCTGCAAGCCCTTTTCTCCATCTGCCTCTCTTTGCCACAATAGCTGCTCTGCAATGATCAGGTCTCCATCATACCAGGCATCCACCCAAGAGGGATCAGCACAAAGCCTCAGCACCACAAAACAAGTAAGGGTGAGTTAAACCCAGGTTTTACAGCTCTTGGCCCTGCCTGTCCTCAAGGTGGATGCTGAACAAAGGGAGGTCGTGCAGGAGAAGGTTGGGAACCCAGAAAATCAAACTGCTGTGGGATCAGAGAGCACCCAGGAGGTGACGTATGGCTGCATGGGGTCCTTCTCTGCTAAGGGTGAACCACAGACAGTGGCTAAGGCATCATTAGAGTGGACGTACATCCAAGCAGCACCCTCTTCCTCTGACAAGCTCTCTCCTGCCCAGCACACGGGGTCACGGGAAGCCTGTCACTACATGCACAGGGGTGATGGTTGGGTAGATGAGTGAGAAAGTGAAAAGCTTTGGGGGCAAAGCTTCTTGTAAGCGAGAATATAGCAGAGCTTTCCACAGCTGACTGCTGCGCTTCATGTCTCCAGCTAGCAGCAAGTGTAGCAGCGAACAGATTTCACCTGAAAAATGATGTAGCACATTTGCGTGAATCATCTCTGAGGAAGAGGATAGGGGAGCCTCTGGTCCGGAGGAAGCCGCTGAATGCTGGGATTCCCAGCAGAGGGATCTCCCACAGAGACACACAAATTCTGCACTTACACCTGTGCCTGTGTGTATTTCTGCCTTTACAACTGTGGAGGTAAATCTTCCCAGTTAGAGAAACTCATCTTGGTGAATGCTGCATGCAGAGCATGTCCCCAGCTCCGGCTGGGGAAGAGGAGTGGGACTGGGTGAGGGATGTGGCATAGGGGGCTGGAGGCACCAGAAAGGATGCAGAACATACCAGAGTGGGAGAAACGACCAGCGAAGTCGCTAGCGTGGCACTGTGCCTGCAAGGCAAGCCCCTGAGATGTCCTGGGGCTGAATCCTCCTTCAGGTCCCTCAAGCTCCAGTTGGTCCCTAAGGGTACCTCTGTGCAGCAAGAAATATCTGGAGCAAAACATCTATGGAAAACCCCAGGCACCTGGAAAAGCCTCTCACCAGGACTGTCGTGACTTAGTGGGGACCTCCAAGTAGCACCATCCATCTTGCTTTCCTCCCCAGCAAAAGCACAGGGACAGCCGGTCTCAGAGCACCTCTGTGCACCAGATTTGGGTCCCAGCCAGCTCATCTCTGACAGTTACATCATAGGAGTGACATAAAACAGGCTGGAAGTACCTTGGGAAGACACACCATCTAACCTAGTCCCTACTCCCAGACCTCAAGGTCCATGACTCCTGCTCGGCAAGAGCAGGAGAAGCTGGGCTTGTGGCAGCTCTTGGTGAGACGTCATGTAGAGTTAGATGCCCACAAAGCAGGGGAGAGTTCTGTAGAGCTGATCGTATGAAGCCCTTCTCTGGCTGTTCTGTTGAGTCCTCCTAAATTTTCCCTCTTTGAAAACTGGAGTGTTTCGTCCTGCTCATTTTGTTACCTTATTTAGTCTCAGGTTTCCTTGTCTTGCTGGGTGGCTCATTAGGGAACACATAACGAGCTTTCTCTGCCCACTGCTGATAGCGGCTGGTGTGAAATCTTTAACAGATATATTGTGTTCCCAAGTATTTCTTGAGGATTTGGTTTAAATTGGTGTTAACATAACAGGGGAGATGTTTTAAAGAACTAAAATACAAATAACCTCTCTTTGTTGAGCAGGGTTTGCCACCATGGTGTCAGACAGCTCACTGCCCCACCAGGGGTGGGGTGCAAGTGGTACATAGCTGACCAGATCCTGCTGAGAAACGTCATGGAAAGCAATCTCCTGTCCTGAAAAGCCATCCGGTGCAGCCAGACCCACTAAAGGTGCAAGAATTATAATCACAGGAGCCCAAACTCCGTCCACGCCGAGGCACCTGAATGAGCAATCTGCTTTGTGGGAATTCTGAGCGAGCCAAGGGCTCCCGATGTTCCTGCGCAGACTCTGCCACTGCTTGAGGCACAAAAGCTGCTCATTTCAACTGGCCAAATTTGCAGCGTGAAGGAAAACCGATGGTTATTAGACATACTTTTTTACCTGAAACGCAGCCTTTTATTTAGATAACGAATAATTTTTATATTATGGGCACTTTCAGGCGTAGCTGTTTGGATAGTGACACCGGCAGCAGAATCCCAGCGTGAAAAATGCGAAATATCTAAGTGAGGATGAGGTCCTCCACCTACCACGGGCGTGGACCTCACAGTCCGATTAATTTAAAGCCAGCTCTAATGAACCTGGGCCTGACTCAGCGATCCCTCTCAGGACTGTGCGATGGCACAGCTGGGATGCCCGGGTCGAGCTCCGCACTCAAACTCCGTATGCAGGATAAATAGACTTGTGGTAAAAAATAGGACGTGGCATTTGTCAGAGACGTCCACTCGTTTCACCTGCTGTAGCAGCAAACCACGCTCTTGCCAGGTGCGAATTTGCAAGCCCAAGTTTCTGTGACCTCATAAAAAAAAAAGGGGGGGGGGGGAGTGGCACGGGCTGGGGGCTTGGGAATGAATTTTCAGCAATTTTGTTTTACACCTGCTCTGGTTTTATACCTTGGTCACTTCTCCTTGGTGGGAAGGACACGGGAATGCAAACTTAACAAACCCACCCACCGCCTTTGGAGAAACAGGGGGATTATCAGCCGCTGGAATTCATAGTCATGTCACACTCCCTGCGAAGTTCAGAACCGCACAAAGTGAAGAGCAAATCCAGCCTGTGCAGCAGGTAACCCACGCTCAGACGGGCGCTGGAGAGGTGTCCGGGCACTTTTGCCAGTGGAGCTTCCATGCCGAGGGCTGTTCAGGCTGGCCCGTGCCCACATCCCAAACAGCCGGTTGCAGTGTTGGCAGAACTTCAAGCCCATCACTGCAATGCAGGGACTGTGGAGAGACCACTTGCAAACCAAGATGCTTCCTATGGTGAGTGGCAAGTGGGTGCACAAGTGTCATTAACTGTCTGAAAGCATCACGTGGACAGGCCAAGGGTAGACACAGACACTCTGGGAAGGCCACAGAATGGACAGAGGTTGTATAACAGTGTCCCAGCACGTCATCACTCCTCCAGGCTCCCACCATGCTGTCAGTGAAGCATCTGTCCATGAAGTCCAAGAAAGTAAAGCAGCAGCAGCCCTGTCTCCTGTAACATAAAGACAGTTTGGACTTCTTTTAAGAGAGGAGGAACCAAACCAGTGAGTAATCCTCACACCATCAGCCTCTGCCAATCAGCCTCAGCAGTGCACAGGAACCAATATATGTTGCCTAAACAACAGAAACTTCTCTGCTCCTCATGCCACTTGAAGATGTTCAGGCTTAGACATCTTAGGGTGTGCAATGTTGTTGGTTGCATTAATCCATCTTTATAAGATGCTGCATCCTGAAGCAGCCTTCCAGCATTAGTGCAGCCCCTTGGGAGGGTCCGGAGAGGGTGGTACATCAATGAAAGAAAAACTGCAACAGACATCATAGAGTGCCGGAAGTCCCTGAGCTGCAGGTAGGTCAGCCAGCCTGGCCGCTGACACCCTCACTCGCGGCCTGACCCAGGATCAGCTCACCAGCCACCGAATTGAAGCTGACACCTGTCACCTCCGATGTCCAGCAAGACAGCGCAGAGCCCTGAGCATGACGCTGACGTTGGCTCCCAGCTTGGCCTTGGAGCTTCCTCTGCCCAAGCGTCCCCGCAGACAGAGCCAGTGCCTGACATGACCTGAACCAGGACATGACAGAGGGTAAAACCTCCCCCAGCACCAGGATTCTGAAGCCACAACTGATTGCTCAGAGGGCAATTTGGTTTTCCAAAGAGAAGGAGACAAGTAATGCTATTTAGGTGCAATCCTGGGAGGGAACGTTCAAGCTTAGCTGGAATCTCCCTCTGAGGACCAAGGTGGGACAGAAGGAGGGAAACCCAAGTCATCTGAGTGTCTGCTCTGTAGCAAAATAAGCACTGAGGCCCATGCTCATCTACAGAGATCACTGTCATCTGGGCTGTCTCCATAACTGAAGGTGAGATACAGAAGACTCTAGAGAGCAGTTTCACCAGGCTTGCCTTCAACACCTCCAGTGTAGCAGAGAGAAACCACTCTGGAAATATCTGTCTGTCTTCCTGAGCAGTTATGGGATGCTACACAGCCAGGGGTTAACTGCTGTAAGGTGACAGGCAGGTCACACGAACACCACCCAGAGCCTTGAGCCAGCAGTACCAGCCTCGGGTGGGAAGATGCCAAGTACAACCAGGTGATGGAGGGCTCCTGAGCTCTGCATCCCGTTCCCTAGAGGTGGGACTCATCCATCCCATCAGAAGTTGGTAACACTGGTTAAAAACTTTCTGAGCAT
This sequence comes from Bucorvus abyssinicus, assembly GCA_009769605.1. Taxonomy (NCBI): domain Eukaryota; kingdom Metazoa; phylum Chordata; class Aves; order Bucerotiformes; family Bucorvidae; genus Bucorvus; species Bucorvus abyssinicus. The sequence continues at coordinate 18,593,629 of CM020041.1, read as the reverse complement.
TATTTCCCTCTTGCCTGAGCATGGACAGTGCCAAGCACATCATCACGTAAACCAAACCTGCACCCAAACAGTAGACCTCTCTGTGGGGAAACATCCCACCATCCGAAAAGCATTAGAGACGGGTTGTTGTCAGCAACATGGGGGTAGTCCAGCACTGGGGATACGCTGGGTCCAGGAAACCTCAAGTGATGTTCTCCAACACAGTAGGGTGCAGGTCCCCTAGGTGAAACCACCATCCTCATCTCTTAGAAGGCGATTCATGTTCAGATCTCATGATGTTGCCTTTAGGCTTTGAAGAGCCGGAGGTGCCATTCTGCTCCCACGCTCCTGCTACCTGCAAGACCATGCGCCAGTGGCCAAGATGGGAATGGCATGGTCACAGGAGAGAGACCCCCAAAGGTTGCGCCTGTGGGGACTCTCCTGGGCGGCACTGCTGGAGCAAAGCCCTGGCTGTGCAAGCAATGTGCTACCATCCCTCTGGCTTGTCCAGGGAGTGCTGTGTCCGACGAAAAAGTGAGAGAGCCTTTAAGCCACTTTTAAAGCTGTGTAAGACCTTAAACCATTGGTGTCACATAAGGACTTAAATGTCTTAAGACTGCAGCCTGTCATAAGACAGAGATAAAGCAGCATAAGCCTCCTTTAGCCTCTGTGGTCCTTGAAGGGCAGTCTTACGGCATCCCAAGGGCTCCGATTTTAAAGGCCCCACAAAATCCAGGCTTTCAGAGGGTTGTCCCTTCTGCTGGGCTGCTCTGAAGGCTCCTGTTTGACCCTGGCTGCATCAGGAGCACAGGAGATCTCCTTCCTAAACCAGGTTTGGATGCCTTATTAAGACAAAGGGCCAGGGAATCTGGAGCTTGTCAAACCGAACTGTTTTTTCTTGGTTGAGGAACTGAAGAAGCAAGTCCTTCTGGTGTATCTGGTGTGTCTGGGAGAGGAAGAGGATGCTGCAAGATAAAGCAAGTGCATTCTCCCGCTGGCGCAGGCACAGCAGTCCAAGAGAAGAGGCGGGAATGCGCATCAGAGTAGCAGTGTGCGAGGTCGGAGAGAAACGCCTGAGAGGCCGGCAGATGATCATGTCCTATGCAAACACCCACACCCTGATCCATGGGGCTTATCACGGGCTATAAAGACACATTTTGTGGAAAACCCTGTTAAGATACTGTCTGCACATCACTGCTTTAAGCCCCTACAGCAACTTAAACTGGCTAAAATGTTAAGCCTTTAGAGTATTTTAAACTGCTTAGATTGCTCAAAGACCAGCTTAATCTTAAACTGCAGTGCAGCTGCTTAAACAGTTTAAGCTGATCTAAAAGCTCGCAGGAACACGGAGTGCTTGAACTATGCTTAGCCCTGTTTGTTGACTGAAGCGCGGTGCTGGCCCCGTCACACCCAACGTGACACTGGGGCTGACATATAAGCAGTTTTCCTAAATAAACCTTGCAAAGTCTGGAGGAGAAAAAAAAACCTTCTGTTATCCCTTCCCAACAGCGGGCACAGCTCCAGGTGTGCTCGTCCTTCCCCTTCGCTCTGCAAGCGGCACCGGCTCCTCCAGGAGAGGAAGGTCTCCAGGCAGCTGGGGAGGGCACTGGTGCTGCGCAGCACGGTGGGAATTGACCCTTTTTTTTTTTTTTAATGAGACATTGTTAATCTTTACAATCGGAGTTTTGCAGGGAAAGGTGCTCACTAGCTGGATTATTAACGGTGCTTTCTTACCCAGCCCAGCAGGAGCGAACGTTGGCTATCATCTTTCTCTAAAATAAGTAATCGCTGGAATCTCCAGCTATGAGGACAGATGCTCCATCCCTGAGCAGGATGAAGCCACATCTAAACCAACGCGTCGTTCACCATCGAGTCACTCTCCCCCAACAGGCCCATTTTTTTCTCATTCCCACGGAGAAAGCCCAGAGTTTTTTTATTAAACTTTATTTTTCCAATTTCATTGTTTTTTCTCTTTTTTAACACCCGTGAATGCAGCCAAGGACTTGTGCAATATGGGCGTTGGCTTGGGAAAAAGGGGTAATTCTCCAATGTGCCTCAAGCCTGGCTGGAAATCCTGCCCAGGTATAAGAATACAGGTAAATGTGGTGCCCAAAGCACGAACTGTGTTCGGCTCAGCATGAACATTGCCTGGTGGATGAAACCACTTGATAAGAGACCTGTTGGTGATGACTTTGGTCTGCCACATGAAATTACCAGTTTTCAGAAAAAAACAAAACAAAGCCTTACCTGTCCAGTCGCCCCGTCGAAAACCGTGTAAACCTCGTGCTGTGATTTTTGCCCTCTGGAATGTGTCATGTTCGTATTCATGTGTGTGGATGTTGATAGCAGAGACTGTTCAAGTTTGCCCCTTTTTCTCCTTGTGCAGCTTTTACAACACGCAAGTGCTCCGTTTATAACCATTTCGGCGTATTTATCACCTGGGGAGTTTAAATTGAACGTGCCTGTTATTTTGCTTTCCTAATGCATGTTGTGCCAAGACCTGTGCAGTCCTGTTCCTCCTGCTGGTGTGTCTAACTGGCCTGGATGGTCTTCCAGTGCTCCTGGGGCATTATCTGTTTCCTAATAACTGGCTATGACATGCTCAGCAGCGCCATGGTATGGTGCTTGCACGTGATGTCTTGACACACACGCACACACAGAGGGGTCATCACTACAAACAACAATTCTCCAACACAGCAAAGGTTGTGAAATGCTGCAGGGCTCTGGGAGCGCATCTCACGGTTCACGTGCCCAGCTCTTGCAATGGGCTGGAAGTCCAGGCCCAGTCCCAGGTAACATCTGAAGCTATTTCATAGAGTCTTGTTGAGATATGAAATCTAAAAATAGGACCCAGGATCTGTGGCGGGGCCTAAAGGTACTAGAGGAAAGGCCACGAGTGTCCCTGGTCTTGCTGACAAGCTCACCAGGGATTAGTTCTCCACGTGGTGTCCTCCTGCCCTCCTGGCAGAATTCAGTGCTCACGTCAAACACCTCTGTTTGCACAGAGGGACATCAGGTCTTGTAGGAAATGCCTTCCCCCACTTGCTTTCCTGCCCATTGAGACACCAGCTGCCAGATCCTGAGCCGAGCACCGGAGCCCTGATGCTCTGCATGGCCGGATCCTTCCCCTGGGAGTCTCCTCTGGGAGCTCTCCCGCTTGTGCTGGGAGCATCTGGGAATCATGAACTTGCTAGTTGTCTTTCTGGCTCAGGAATCGTTATCATTTATTGATAAGATGCCTTTTGCAAGCCTCGGGGCGCTCTTGCCGACTTTCAGGCTGTGCACACACGAATTCAGTTCGCCCATCGCAGAGAAGCACTTGCTGCATGCAGAGATGTTACAAAACCGTCTTGGCCAGGAAGCAAAAAGCAGTTTCTCAGTGTGTGTGTGTAGCAACTGCAGCAAAATTACTGGCTTATCAGCCCGAACAGCATGTGCAGGATTGACACACGTTCCCGGGGCCGGGAACATGGCGCTTGGGTCACACCCCAGGTTCCTCTCCGCACAGGGCATGCTGTGTAGAGCATTATCCCAGCAGCATTATTCCAACCTCATTGACCCCATCCCCTGCTCCTGGACATCCCCATCCCAGCCCATTCACGCTTACCCCGTGTATTTACTCCCAGGCCAGGCACACCAGTCCTGTGCCACACTCCCCACACAACCCTAAGCGTCCCTAATGGAGCATCTCCTCCAGCTTTGTCGGTCTTCTTTCTAACCTCGACTACTTCCATGGGCAGAATGGGAGAAATTCATTTTATAATCCAACTTCTTCAGGTCTCTACCTCAAGAGAAGGACTGTGGGCTGTGGTACGTTTTGAGCAGGGTTTCTGGTAGCAGATACTGCAGTAGTCAGTGATCAGAAATGGTGTGACTCAGAGAAATGCAACATTTCCAATAAATGGGCAGAGAAACAAGCCTGAGGTGAAAAAGAAGCTGCCAACTCTTTCTAATGGTTTGCTCCGAAGCACAGATTCATCCTTGTCACTGAAGTTTTAAGGTCATTTCTGCCCATTGAAGGCTTCATGGTGGAGATGCTGAAGCTTTTGAGGCTTCTGAGATGCCTGACAGAGGCATTTGGTCAGGTTGCAATGCTGTCCTCATGGCATTGGGGTGGGCATGTGAAGATGGAGGTGACACCCCTAGCTCGTCATGGGGCAATAAGGACATGGACCTGCCCTGGAGGTAAGTCAGTACCAAAGGCTGAGGAAAGATGTTCTCCTGAAGAACACCATCACGTTGGCTTCATGGAATTGTTTTAGCCAGCACTTTAGGGAGAGTTTCCTTGAAAAGGCAGGGACAGTAGCATGCTTATATTTATTGCAGTCAACACACACTTCTCTCACCCTTGAGAAACATGTACGTACCCTGCCACCAGCACGTCCTCTCCCAGGGCCCCAGCTTCTGTGTCTGAGCAGCACGGAGACAATGTCCTCCCCTAACTGGGTTATAGGAGATTGGATTAGCAATTTGTGAGTTAGTAAAAGTCTAAGAATGGAAGATAAAACAAAGTGTGACAGGCTAAGCAGCCCTTGTCACCGGGGATTGATCACAGTGCTAATAGCCAGCGACAGCCGCACATTAATAACACAATAACCCGGCTTTGGATATTGGCACTATCACAACCCTTTAACCCGGTAATAACTCATTGGGAAAATGCTAACAGTGTCATAGCCAACATGTCTCCGCTGCTCACATCCTCCTCTACCTGTCGGCCTGACAGAGGCTGTGGGACCACCGCGAGGTCACCGGCTCTGCCATGCATGCAGGGGTCAGGCCCCGTCTGCAGCTCCATGGTGCCCCGTGCCTGCTCGGGGATGTGGTGCCCTTTGGGGCTGTGGGGACAGTTGTGTCGGGCAGGGAGAGGAGCTGGGCAGGCAGGGACAGGACGTGTGCGGGGCATGAACCTGCAGTGGTGACACGCAGCAGGGGATGGGGAAGTGCTGGGCTGTGGGGTGCTGGTGGAGTCAGGGGAGGTGGGACTGAGCTCAGGCTCAGGGTGGTCATTAGGGGCATCTGAGAGAACTTGACAGCAAGTAATTTGGTTGGGTTTTTTTTCCAAATATTCTGCATTTTAGTGACATGAACCATCCCAGTTTGCCCAGGAAGGCTTCTGCTGTTACTTCGGGCTGTGGTGGGAGAAGAGAAACTGGAGAAGTTACCAAAAAAAAATCAGGGTTGTTTAGAAAATGAAAACTAGAGATCAAGCTTTTTGAAAACAGAGATCAAAACTTGGGGGGGGAAAAAAGTAAACCCTGACTTAAGGCAGACAGCACCTTGTTTACGAAAGCTTTTCTGAACGTTGCTCAGTGTCACGGATCATGGAGGGGGAGGAGAGAAGGAGAAATATCACTGCTGTTTCTCCACCCCCGAGCACGAGCAGCAAGAAATGCTTCCCCATGTCGGCTGGAGCCCAGGCTCGGCTTTGGCACCCACCCAGCAGCTGCATCTCTTGGCTGCGCTGGTCGGAGTAATGCTGAGAGCGACCGATTTAAGGGATTCAAAGGTCAGCAAATCCTAAGTGCCAGCTGCAGGAGAGCGCGGCTGTGGCACCAGTGAGGCATCTGCAGAGGAGCCCTTTCCCTCCCAGCAGGACCAGCTTATTATCGCTGCAGGTGCCTAAAAGCCAAGATCTCCCCAGGCTAGGTGATGGGTGCATGCAGAGCTGGGTCTACCAACAAGACCACCAGTACAGGTGAAGTTAGACCTGTGAAGTCCCGTGCTGCCCCAATTTGGCCAGGTCAGCGATGCAAGATTGCTTATGGCTGATTACACCCATGGGCTGCGTAGAGCATCCTCTGTGCCATCCCTTCCAGCAGACCCAACTATCCTCAATTTTGGCTCAGACAATCCTGGCAATATCCGTGTGCCAGTGCAGCCCAGACGTGGAGGAGGAGATGTTGGTGAAGGAGCAAGGTCCTGTGCCACCATGCAAGGACCTGTGTCCCCCCTGTTTCCAGGGGCCCTGCCTACTCTATCTGCCAGCAGAAAGACAGATTAACCCACTCACTGTGTGCCAAGAGATGCCACTCAGGGGCAGAGAAACCCCTAGCTGTTATAAAATGCATTAGTTATCAGCATGGCATGCTCTGCTCCACCTCCCCACCGATGGCCGAGGTTTCTACTCAAACCCTCTGTTGGACTTGTGACCACTTGTTGCCCACAGCATCAAGTCAAGCAAGAGGGCTGTGGGAGGCAGAAGGAAATCAGAGTGGGGGGTTATACAGCAGCATGGCTGTGTCCCAAGGGAAGGCAAAGCCCTCCCAACCACAGCTTCCTTCCGCAGGCCAGGAGAGAGATGACTTTCCTTCCTTTCTTATGGGCTCTTGCCCACATGGTGCCACCTCCCATCTCTTTGGGACAGAAGGCAGACCTAAAAAAACCCAACAAATAAAGGTGGAAATGCAATCTAGCTTTGAAGGATCCCCTGACTAATTAGTTTTGGAGGCCAAGCTGGCTGCGATCAGCCAGCCTTGCCTGCAATTACTCTGACAAGAAAGGACCCTGTTGAGACTTGCTGCCAAACGGGGGCATTTCCCCCCACCGCCCAGCTAAAGGAGCGAGGACCGGAGAAACGGTTGGGAGAGAAGACATCCTGATGCTCCCGTGCTGTCTGGCTGCTTTTTTTTCTCCGAAGGTGCCCCAATGAGGGGGCCGGCTGCAGCGTAGCTGCGATGCATGCAGGGGCCATGCATCACCAGTGAGGAAGGGAGGGCTGCGCTTGTTTGGCTTAATTAGAATAATGAAGCTGTGAGCCTAATAGGAGGTTGGGAGTGCTGAGGCTGTAATTGGCAGAGATTGGGAAGCGTGAGGCTGTCGGCTGGCAGCCATATGGAAGCAGCAAAGTGAGGGTAGTGAGTGACAGCCCGAACCTGTGGCGCTCTCATTAATTCCAACAGCAGAGCTGTGATTGATGTGTCAGCTCCCTGCTGCTCTGCGATTCGGGCGGCTGATTCCACCGCACTTCTGCTGCTACTGCTGCAGCCCGGGCTGGGCAAGGGAAGCACAGAGAGGGGAAGACAGGAGGAAAATGTATGAAGGAGGGAAAGAGCAAGAGAGAAGAAACAGAGGAAAGGTTGTGGGGTGGGATAGATGGATGGATGGATGGATGGATGTTGTAACCTAGGCATTGGTAGCTTTGAAGCCTGGTCAGCCCCCAACATGGGGTTCAATTCAGGTTTTCAATCCAGGTTCAGGTTTTCAACCCAGGATTCACTCGGTGCTGGAGTCAAAAGCATTTCAAAGTCCCCAGGACCTCTATGGCTCTGTCCCCGCTTGGACTCTTGGAGGTTTTGTCAGACTAGGGCAGGGCCAGGCTACCTGCCTTGGCCCCTCTGCCTGCACAGCAGGATGTGCTGCTCAGTCCTTGCATGCTCGTCTTCGCACTGAGAGGACACCCACTCCCACCGGTGCCTGACCCACGGACACCCCATGGGCACGCAGCAGCGGCACACCAGCGCTCTGGCTTTGCCAGCACACCAAGTCCTGAGCTGTACTGCAAAGCTGGTGTGTCTGGGGTGTGGGTATCTATAGCTGCACAAAGAGTTCGATGGGTAGAGTCCTAAATTTGAGGCAGGAGAGACCCACCCTTTCTCCCACCATAAGGAGGACAAGGGCATCCCTTACAAAACGTGTGCTGAGAAGTGATTTGCTGCTCAGACCCCCTTTCTTTCATTACCCTGAAGCTTCTGCCATGATCCTGGCAGAGTTACGGTATCACCAGCCCTCGGTGAGTAACCAGATATAACCAGATTTAGCTGCTTAATCTTTCTGCAAGGCTTCCACCTTCCCTTCAGCTCCAATCGTATCTGAACGGGGCCAGGGTAGGATGCAACCCGGAGGCTTCACATCAGCGCACCTCCCTCGTGCCGTTAAGATGTGGATAATGTGTCTGTCTGTGCACCCCACGTGCCAGGCCCCTTGAGTCAGCTCGTCTGGCCGAGCGTGTGGGGAGGGGTGGAGCAGAACTGCTCAGGGTAAGATGTTTGGAGGATACAACCTGTGGCAGGACTCTGCGAGAGCGGGGAGCATCGCTGGAAAGGATTGGGATCAGACCAGAGTCGTGTTTCTGGCCTGAGAACACCAAGCACAGGGAAGGGACTGGGCAGTGTTAGCCGGAGCAATTACCCATCTATGGGCAGGAGGTGGTTATATGCAAACACTGTTTAATTTCTATTCTGTCTGGCCCAGTCATTTTGAATCTTTTCCATTGAAACAGCATATTATTGTGGTTCTCCAACAGCCAGCATTAGTAGTTTAAATGTCCTTTTACCTCTTTTTAGGGAAAGGATAACGTCTGGGCAGATCTACCTCAGTGCTGTGCCTAAAAGGATGTTTTGGCATGGCACCCAAGCCATTTTCCCTCACGGAGCAAGTCATGGCTGTGAGAGACTGTGGGACAGAAGGCCAGGAGAGTCCTGTCTATGTCACCATGATCTGACGTTCCACCTAGCACTGCTTGCCTGCATAAATCAAAACTTCTCACCCCTCCCTCTGAGGGAAGCAGCTACCCATGAAGGGGAACGGAGAATAAACTGCCAAGATGATAACTCATTTGGGTAAGGCTATCAAGGCTCATTGGTTTTGCCTTGTTGCCTTCATAAAGGAGCATGCAAAATGAAGTATTAGCATGTGGAGAACAAAACTTCAGCTCCATTCAGTCCAGTAGTCCCAGCTGGGGGGAAGCCGAGGTGGTACCTCACTCAGGGGCTATATTCTGCGTAGCTCATGGGGAAAAATGGATTGCCTTTTTCTCTGGGCAACTCCATTGAAAGCGCACAGCCACTCCGCTAATTTGAAGAAGCAAGAAAAGCAAGACGGGGAAGGATAAATTGGTTTTGATTGCAGCCATGTTGTTCCTCGAGCAGGAAAAGAAGTAACAGTCGGGGTAGCCAGAAGCTTTGTATCCAGTACAGTCATTTTTTCTAGGAGGTATCTGCTTGTATGACAAAGACCATTAGGTAAAGCATCCCAGAATAACTCATTTGCAGACTACATGGCGAGGAGGTGGTTTCTCAGCAACTGGTACCTCCTACACAGCGACTGCGACTGTTCCTGGAGTAGGATGAAGCTTTTGCTCATGATGATGCTGAGATGTGCTTCATGCAGCTCCGCTCCAGTCTGAGTGGCTTCTTCAATGTCTCTGTCATATCTGGACATGCAGCAGTCTGAATGGCAAGGGCCGTGATCGGACTGAAGGAAAGGACTTCTGCCTGCTCCGTCTGCACAGGAGAGATGCCAGGCTGACCTTGGTTCCCTAATGCAGAGTCTGTGGGGGACACAAAACCACGGCGAGGCAATCAGCTTCTCTGTGAGTTTGGGTCAAGTGAGCTCTTCTGCAATCAGCTGCTTCTTCAAAAAGTGGGTTTCCTAACAGCCAGCTACCACTCCAACCCCAAGTTGGGGAAAACAGACTGTCGCAAGCTATTCTCACAACCACGCCTGTGCGTTTGCTATCAGAGACAACGCTGACCCTGTTACTCTTGGACCAATCACCAGAGCAAAAGATGTGGCATGTCCGATCCTGCCTCAGATGACCCCTGCAGGGTCTGGCGCCTGAGCTGGACCATCAGCCCGCAGCTGGCTCTGCTCTCGCCTGCCAGGGGCCAGGCTGTCCTGCAGCCTTTGCACGCACGCTGCTTGATCCCAGAACATTTGGCCCAGGAAGCAGCACGCAGGTTTGGCCGATACCAGTGCAGAGCTGGGCATACCTTCAGATCCCTGCTGGGAGCTCCAGGTCAGTGACGCAGGAGTCTTTGGGGTCTTCAGACTGAGTGAAAGTGTGGCACGAGTCCCAGGTCTGAGCAGTTTCAGCAGAAACCAGCACTGATCCTGGACAGGAGCTTTGCTTTGGAAGAGCAGCGTAGAAATTAATTAGAAGCCTGTGCCAGCAGCCAAACACAGCAACTCTGTCAGATGTTCCCACACATTTCCCTTCCTATAGGTATTTCCAGGCGCTGAAATGCAGAATTAACCTGGCTGAGAGTTTGTGATGCTGTTTCCAAGACTCTGTCCCTACAGCTCTGCATACAGTCAACCTGTCTTCCAGCTACCAGAGCTGAGCAGATGAGTGCTGATGCTTAGGTCTCTGGAGCTTCACAGGTCCTGCATGGGTGGTAGACAACAGAAGGTAGCATTTGCTGAGTAGTCAAGAGAAGAGAAATAACTACATGTCAGCCCATGATTTGTCCTCTGTGTCCATCTCAGCGTTTCTAAAGCTCGTCAGCGAGAAACAGAGCGAAGTAGAGCGGGGATGTGCATGAAGAGATGGATGGTTTGCGTTGGCCAAGGCAAGCTGGCTCACCAGCTGCAGCAGCCCTTACATGGCTGGGACGGTCTGAGCTCCCTCTGTAATTGGTCTGGGGCTGGAGTGGATATAAGGACTCACGGGCAGGGTCTAAAGAGCCCATCACTCATTGTGGCCAACATAAGAATAACGAGACAGAAAACTATGAAGAAGGCCCCAGCATCCCATACGCTGACTCAGTGACCAGCACCACGTGCCTGGTGATGTCTCCCATGTGGCCGCAGGCTCGGCATGTGCTAAGGGTGGCCAGATATTGTGGCCAGGCTGGGACCCCTCTGCTTGGTGCCAGGGATGTGCATGCAGCTGGGAGGCAGCAGGTCCTCAAAGCCATTGCTACAGCTGCTAAGCGCCAGCGCCGAGCTGAGGACCTGGCCAGGAGAAAGATCTTGCTTCACCTTTTTCTACCGGTGCCTTGCAGTGAATCGGGCTGGAGAAGCAGCACCTGCACAGCAGCTGCGTCTCAGCTGGGAGCTGCGACCTGCGACAAGCAAAATGGAGCAGCTTCCTAAGCTGCTGCTCTCTGGTAGGAGTCCAGATTAACCCTTGCTCCCACCCTCCTGCATCCGTGCAGGGGGAAGGGAGGCTCAGCACCAATGCGCTTCCCCTGGCAAGCCATCACTCTCGCTCCTGCTCCAAAGCATCCTGTGCCAGAGCTGTCACTCAGCTGCAAGCACTGCACGGGAGCAGACACACACATACCCTGGAGACAACTAAACGCAGGGAACAAACAGAGAGAAAAAGCACCTGGGACAATCTGGCCGGCACAGGTTTTGGGTACCAGGCACTGGAACACGTGTTAGCATGTCTGAGGCACCCATCTCTGGCCAGGATAGAGACACAAAGGCACTGGCCTGATCCCCCTGGTCGCTATTTCACGTGAATCATTTCCAGCAGTATTGTAAGAACCACCACGTCTCCTCTCGGCAGCACTCCCTGGGAAACCCACGGAGCAAATCCCTGCGGGGCCGTCACGGCGGGTCGCGTGGCTGCGTGCACTGCCTGGTGAAGGGCTCTGGGTACGAAGGAGCTCCTTATTCCTCTCAGTTGGCCCTTCCTGCAGATACAATCTGCGTATTGTATTCTTCACAAGGACACCTTTCTCTGCCGAAATGCCTAGACGTGGACAGCTGATCAAAGTGACCAGGAGAGAGATGACATTTCTTTCCTACCTGAACATTACTGGCACAGTGGGGTCATTTTCCATGCTGGCTCAACGAGCACTGTGCTCCTGAACATTGCTGCTCTTTCTCTCCACCATTTATTCACAGCATGGTGAATTTTTTTCTACTTTGGCAGCTTCCACATCCAAATGTTCAGAGATGATGGTGCCTTTCCTGTAGCATAACTGAGACTTGCTGAGAAAAGCTCTGAGGAGGGTCACCCTGGGGTCCAGGTCTGGTCAGGGAGCTTAGATGAGAGCTGCCAGGGTGGGCTATGACAAGAAATCTCCATCCTGCTTTTAAACCCGAGCATGAGTATGGGCAACCGTGACCACCTCGTTGGGCGTTTCCCAGCATCTCCTCCAGGTGCAGCATCCCACAGCTCTGTGGTCATCGCTTCCACAGGCAGAGACTTTCAAGCTTTCCTCTCCTCACTCTGGGGTTCTGTTAACCTCACCTCACCGTGCTGAATAACCCTCTGCTCCGCGCATCGCCCTGCCTGTCCGGCTGGCCCTGCTTGGTGAACACATTAACGCCGCGGTGAATCTGGGTGTGGGGACACGCACCTCTGCCAGGAGTTGCCGGCCGACCACGCTTGGGCTTAATGATTTTCACCATTCAGAGTTGGGGCTGTTCCGACTGCACACAAGCCGTGTGATGTGGCTCTGCTTCTTAATCACATCAGACTCCTCAGGTTTCCAGTGCGAATACTCGTAAGTTCAAAATTCATGTCTGAAACACACGCTGCTGCATCTTTGTGTAGAAAACATTCCTGTTGGCAAGCTCTGCAGGAGTGCTTATAAAGAACAAATATCAAAGTGTGACAACCGCGGCTGATTACAAATAGCAGGAACATTTGCAGAGCACTGCTCCGCAGAGCTGGCCCCGCGCAAGAGGCTTCGCCGTCTGCCGTCGAAGCGGAGCCCAGGTGCTCTCCAGGGACGGTCCGACTCTCGGCATTGCTACCCACGAGCTACAGAGCTGCTCTGACTCACCAAAGCCGTGAAAAAGAACTTAAAGGTGGAAGCAGGGTGGCAGAAAGGGACGAGGGAGAAATATGCGCTAGAAAATGAATGCTGAAAGCAGAAGCAATATTAGCAGGAAAGCAGAAGAGTTCGTTTGCTGCTGTAGCCTTCACAAAGGCAGGATGATGGACGTGCAGAAGTTACTCTTGTGCTCCGCTGGAATGAGGAAGAAGTTAAGCAACCCTTTCACGCCAGTGCTGCAGAGCACGCTGTCCTGCTCCAGGACCGCAAATCCCACTTCAAAATACCACCACACGTAAACAAAACACCTTCTTGTGCCTCTTCCGCACACATTTGCATGTTAACTTTTAATATCTTTGCGAAGTGTGTTGCCTTGGGAATTCTATTTGCATCCATGTCGGTACACCCGCGATGAGCTTGGTCTGCCTCGGTCTGTGTGTCTGTGGGTTTTATGGGAATCGTGAGGCAATCCAGACAATTTCTTCCTGGATGTCACCCATAAAGTGGTGATCCAGTAATAGCTCCGCAGCCTGCTAGCAGTTAGCGTTCTCAGATATTAAATAAATGTTCACGGACATTTTTCAGGGTACGTATTGTACCATCTGTCATAGCAGCACTCGTAGGTTTTAATTATGGTTTATACTTTGTCTTCAAGCACCTGGATTCATTTTTTCATTCTGTCTATTATTCATGATGATCTGCTAAACTGTGCTTTGCCTCTTTTTTCTGCTATTCCCTTTCAACAGCTGGTCCAGCGATACAGCTGGGAAGGTGTCAAAGGTGTGCAATATGTGAGGCTGTGTCTTGCTCAGGCACTTCCCGGTGTGGGGGCCAACTCCATGACCATTTCCAGATTCACCTTTGGAATAATTTGCCTGGGGATTTCCTTGGGTAAATTATTTGCTGAGAGAAAATGGATCACAGCAGCTTCCTGAAGGAGATCTTGATGTAGGAGAAACTTAGCCCAGCTCTGGCAGTCCTACACGCAGCTCGGCTACCCCCACGAACAGCACAGCCGCCTGCTTTCTGTCTCCCTACAACCTGGATATTTCAGACCAATTTGCTCTTGTCAACTCAGCCATGAGACAGCTAGTGGTGGAGGTTTGCAGCTCCATTATTAAAGTTACTGCCTGTGGGTTGTGAGCATCAAGGGATGGCTCTAAAATAATCGCTAAGTTACAGTGAATAATGTCTTCAAGCCACTAAAGCCACTGATGCGGTGAAGCTCTGCTCGGTGGAGTAGTGTAACGCCACTAGGGAAAGTACGGCAGGGGGTTAGCACAGGTCGGAGGGGACCTGCTGTTCTCATGTTGGGTTGGCATCACCAGTGACTTCTCCAGCAACAAAGGGCAGCTCTGAGTTTTAGTAGACCATGCCCACCACCCTTCATGGCTCACAGAACAAAGGTGTGGTCTCACAATGTCCACAGCAAATTCCAATATATCTTCAGTACGGGATAAAATAGACACGCAGCCAATTTGCCCGATAAGAAACTGTCCGTGAAACAATAAGGGCATAGACCCAAAAGAGGTGGGGAAAACCCAGGCTGCCAGATACGCTTGCATCCATGATATGGCACTTTCAATGAGTAATCACTTGCCAATACATATGGTGTTTTTGTAGATGTGAAATGTCATGGAACATAACGTACTGATATGTTTAAAAATAAATTGCTGGGGTAGCTGAAAAACCAAATGACTGAAGGGAAGGGACTTATGGTGCATTTTGCTGTGGATTAATTCTGTCATTTGATTTGGGTAAAGCTTGATTCAGTGTCAAACTAAGTATTGACTTAATAAACTGGGGGTTTTTTGCTTGCTCTCTGAGGAGTCCTGGGTAACAAGGTCAGTCTCTTAATTAATTTATGCAAATTGCTGTTTTCTTTGACTCCATTTAAACGTTAGTGATACCTGTCTTATCTCCTTACAGCTAATTGAACAGCAACAAATACGTAATCACACACAAGACTTTAAGAAAGTCACGAGCGGGTACGATATAACTCTTAAAATCAGCCCAGAACCGCTGCGACGTGACCACAACAATTATCTATGTGTCCACACAGACGCTTTGCAAAGCATCGATCAAAGCGCAAGCCACTGAAGTCCCAACCCCATATTCAGGAGGTGTTATCCAAAGGCATTGAGACATCAGACATCCGCAGCCTGGGCTCCTGCACCGAGCAGACATACCCAGAAGCCGTTTGCAGGAGCCTTGAGCATCAAGTGCGAGCTCTTGGCCGACCATTGCGCTGACCCCAGGCTGGGCAAGCCCCGCCGCATGTCCCCTTTTTTGGTTTCCACCGTGTCTGTCCCACCTCTTCCTCCCACAACTGTATGATCCCCCCAGATCGCATGCTTGCCTTCTCAGTGTGGTTTCTCCGTCCGTAGAGCTGTGCTATAAACTGAGAGATTAATACAGACCGAGGAGCTACCCAGCCTCTGGGAACAGCAGGTGAGACGTGGGCGGGATGGCACCGCTGGGTTTCCAGCCTGCACCTGGCAGTGGTGCCGTGAACATGGAAATAATGGTGCAAGTAGTGCGAATTCCTGCCCCACAGGGAGTGGGGTTAAGGAAACGGGCCAGGACAAGACGATGGGCTCCAGCTCCAGGTATCGCAACGGGAATGATGTACCCCACAGCCTGTCTCACTTTCTGGTTATTCCTTCTCCCATCCCCTACCTACGGGTTATTTGTCTTTGAGATAGCCAAAAAATCACGCCTGTGTTCATTTTCATATTAAAACTCTCAGGAGAATTAATTTTTTTTTTTTTTAGTAATTTCACATGCTTTTGATTAAGGCGCGAGCAAGAAAACAAAGCTGGTACCACAGGAAAAAATGCCAGCGAAGGGAAGGGAGTTGAGGTCTTGTTAGTGCAGCCGCGAGGGGCAGCCCTCTTGGTCTGAACGCTGATTTTGGGGGCTCCCTAATGATTTCATCACCCACAGACAGGACAACCTGGATTGGCTGCAAGCTGTGTGGAGCTGGGTCCATGCAGATGTCCTGCCTGTTTTCCTCGTGGAAGATTCTACAGGTCAGCAAATGGTTGTCCCCAGGGATTTTGGGAGGGTAATTTATCACAATTCCCTTTGGATCTCCTGTTTCTTTTGTGAGGAAAAAAAAGATTCCAGGTTGAATTCAAAACCTGGATGACTCCCAGAGGTCCCTTCCAACCCCCACCAGTCTGTGACGCTGTAAACTTCATCCAGGTTTCATTTTTCAAAAAAAAAAAAAACTTATTTGGGCAAGAAATTTCAAGATTCTGCAAGAAGCCCTGGACAGATTATAAAACTGAGTTCTAGGTTGCTTCTTTGGTTTGGTTGGTTGGTTTTTTTTTTTTTTTTTAAGAAAGCCTCCTTTGTGCAAATCTACAAAGCCTCCAGCGTTATTTCTAAGAGGTCTTCGTGTTTTGTTCCCTTCTTTTTTTTCCTAAGAGAACTATTTGAAAATTACTTTTACTGGCAAAATCAAACCCAGATATGATGACAGCAACATACCCTTGGCTGTGCAGAAGGGAAGCGGCCTCAGCCCAGCGGGAGAGCTGAAGGTGGGGGCTGGAGGCTGGCCCATTACCACTTCTATGGCACAGCAGGTTCCCTACGTTTCTGTTGCTTTTTGATGAGTGGCGTAAATAGCGGAGCCACTTTTCCCTATGAAAATGTTCCGTGTTTTTGTAAGTTGCTCTCCTGCCTCTCCCAGCCTACCCCCTGGGCTCTTCTGAATACATCACATCCTTCCCCTTCTTCCCCGCAAAGTTCAGCCCGGCGGTATTTCTCTCAAACCACCCTGTGTGGAGCTGGAACCAGGGCTGCAGGTGAGCTTGCCCGCCTACCTCCTTCCACATCACACCCACAGAGCATAAACAAAACTGTCCACTCAGCCATGGCTGCTCTGGTCTGCAGAGGGATGTGCATACTGGTGGCATGAGGATAAGTGGACATGGGCCGCTGATACAGCTTAGGAAAGGCGTCCTTACCACTGTTGGTTCCCCGCCTATGATGTGTGCTCACAGGAATCTAAATGTTAACGTCCCTGCTGTGAGCTGGGGGTCTGGGCTCTCCTGATGGCTGGCAGAGGGCCAGTGCTGCATGCAGATGCTCTCACAAGTGGGTCTGGAGCTGTTAGAGATGCCCTGGTCTCCAGCTACAGCTTCAGGAAGCACGGTCTCTTGTTTAACTGCCTCCATGCAAACTTCACGGGTGTTTGGGGCATTTTTATCAGGCTCTAGACCCCTCTATCACAAAGTCAGAGGACAGCCCACCTGAAAGCAGAGGTGGGATGGCCAGCCCTGTGGCTTAACACCTACAGCTGGACCACATGATGCGGGTGGCTTAGTCCTGAACAGATTCTTGGCCCCTGCTGATGGCTGTCGGAGCACTTCTCATCTGCTGCAGAGCAAAGTCAAACAGGTTCACTTAAAACACCTCCCAGTGCTGCCGCTGAGCCACTCGCGGAGGCCTCTCCTCGGAGATGCATGGAGGGGCTCAGCACACGTGGGTACCTCAAGCACGCAGGCAAATTTGGTGTTCGAGCAAAGTGTGAGACTGTAGGAAGCGTCTGGACCCGTTGAGGCTCCACTGTGACTGGCAGCGAATCGCTACGTGCCAGCCTGGCAGCCAGCTGCCACCATCCTTATGGCTCTGCCTACATGCATCCCCTCTGCAGTGATTTCTAAATGTGCAATATCAACATTGCAGGAGCTCAGGATTTTTGCATGTAATTATCCCAAGGTTTATTTGAATAAAAAGATGGGGGGTGGGGGAAGGAAAAGCCCATCTCTATCTTGCAGATCATGCAAAGTCTAGCAGCTCTTCTAGCAGAGCTTGGAACTGCCGACAGACAGTTAAGAGCACAGACACACAGCCGTATCGGTATTTGCTCGGAAGCGTGCTGCTAAAGCATGTTGCCGTTGCGATTCCTAAGCCCCACATTTTAAAATATTCATTGCCACAGCCCAGACTCTCTCCCGAGGAGCAGGAATCCAGGCAGAGACAAGAGTCTATCTGGCATCCCCTTGTGGCTTCGTTTCTCCCTGCTGCAAGAGGAGAACAAGTCATAAAACCGAAGGAGACCCCAGATCTTTGCGGGTTGTAGCCAGACCTCGAGTGTCCTCCTGTTGTCATCTTCTCGGTATCTGTAACGAGGAGTTGTGGGATGAGGAACCAATAACGGTGACTCCATAATAAGGGATCCATAAGGAATATCCACACGCCTGTTAAGAGCTGCGACAAGGAGCAATAGCCCGACAGTGTGGGTAGGCTCAGAGTGACCTGGGCACCCTTAGAGCCGTCTGAGCCGGATGTGCGGTGTCCAGGGGTGGGATGGAGACACAGGCATGACCCTCCAGTGTGGACCATCAGACCTGCTCTTCCTGCGGTTCAGTGACTTGCTCCGATCCCCCGCGCACTCCGCTTGCCTTTCGGGATCTCGCTCGCTGCCTGCGCTTGCTGCTGCTACCCAGGGATGTCACGAGTGGCTTTAAGTAAGAAAAATAGACACACTCTCTCATGACCTACAACAGTATTAGTCAAGTTTTATTCTTCCTGAGATTTCCCTGAGGTCTCGGTCACAAAGACCATGTTTTGGAAGGACTCAATGTGTAGAGCGTGGCCCCAAGGCAACCACAGCTGCTTCAGAATGACCTTGTCTGGGGACAGGGGTCCTGTTTCAAAGAGTCCAGGCACTTTGCTGTATGTACAGGGACAAATCCAGCAGCAGCCCCATGAAAAGCCTGAGATTAGGAGGTGCCCCAGGGCTTCAAACTGCGTCTACAAATTCTAAAGTGCAGATGTTCTACCCACACACAGTCCTCCCAGCAGCAGTGCAGACCAAACCATCCATTTTGTGGGTCAAATTTCGTTAAGAAAGGCCGGGTGCTTCTAAGACATTTAACATTTGTCTCTGGTTATTGTCCTGGTGATTTACATAATGGATTAGTACAGATTAGCCCAGCATTCGGAGAGTCACTGGGTTGCTTTGCATGCAGCATAGGCAAAGGATTCCGGCTGTAAATGGGATGATCTAATAACAAGCGTAATTGCTGTTTTATAGACCATAAGTACTGCCATGTCAGTAGCTTGTCTAACTCTACAGCGAGGCCATTGTACAAATATAAATCCCCCAGTCACCGAACAGCTCTTCAGAGGCTCCTCCGTGCAACAGCTACAGCGAGTGTCCTCGCACCGACTCAGAAGCACGTGGGAAGATGAACGCCGGCGTAACGAGCCACCAGCAGCAAATTAATTGATCCAACCCTTTAAAGCTGCCAGCCTGAGCATCAGAAGATACAGAGCTCCCTCGGTGTAAATGTTTCTGTTTTCCCAAGTCCCAGGGTGATGCTGGGAGGGAAACTGAGGTAGGAGCATAGGAGGACCCTTTGGAGGTGGAGCGCGGGGTATAGGGGGGTTCTCCTTATCGTACCCCAATCTCGGTGCGTTTCTTTCCAATTCACTGGAGGTATATTCAGGGTTTGACAGTTAAACCCTCTCAGGTGTTTTGCACCACTCAGGAGGAAACAAACCCCACGGTGTTAATATGACAAAGCTTTTCAGGGAAGGAGAGGCTGGCAATTGCAACAGAACTTTTGAATCATTCATCATTTTGCACAGGGGCAACTTCCGTAGGTGTCTTGTTTCCTCTGTGCTTGTAATGTTTTAGGACTAAAAATAACAAGGAATTGCTGTTCGAAATGTAAGCGAGGAATTAGCGTTGCAAAGAAACCTGAGAGTAAAACTGTAGTGGCGGACATCAGAGCTTTCCCGCAGCCGCAGCTACAAACCCAATTAATCCTGGGTTAGGCAGAATGGAAATGTGCAGCTGGAGAGATTTGCAGCGAATGCTCCGAAACAGCTTTAACTTTCCATCCGAGAAATGTGCAGAGAGCGATGAGAAATTTTTTGGAAAATTAGTTTGAGCTCATTTGCGACCACAAACACTGAAACATTGTGATCTGAAGCACGTGGCCACCTGAGCCTCTGTGTTGCATCCCTGTGGCTTAGCTTGTGCGTTTCTCAGTAGAAAAGTGATGCTTTAGAGCATTGGAGCCGCACACCTGCTCCTGCCACATGCTTCCCATGTGAGGTTGACCCCATCACTTGGACCAAAATACTGAAGTGGTTCTAAACAGCTACTGAGCTTCTTGGATCCCCTCCTGCAGGTGGGCTTTGGTCTCCTTACTGGAGCTGGGCTTGGGGATGGGACACAAAGTTGCATGGGGAGCAGGGCCGTTACATACACGGAGGCACCACAGCTTCAGCAAATCACAAGCAAGGCTTGTCTGGAGAGCTGGAAGTGGGACAGGTCCTTGTGGTGGCATGGGAACAGGGCACAGGGCTGACAATCCTGCTCCAAGGATTCTTTCAAATATCTACAAGTAAGGGAGAGGGTGGTCAACGGCATCTGGGGGGCCTCGGACAGAGCAACTGCAGGGGAACATCAGCATGTCCCCTTGCGGTCCTGAGATGAGCTGAGGTGGTTGGGGGAGGCAAACACATCACTGACCAAGTGCCTGTCACTGGAGTCTCTGCTCACCGTCCTCACTCACCAGCAAGGGCCATGAGGCTTGAAGCCAGCTCCAGCCTGTAGCTCTCTTTGAAGTGCATTTTGCTGGTTGCTCCGGGCTGGGCGGAGCCACATAGATGTCCACACTTCCACCACCACCCCACCCCACCACCCCACCACCCCATGCTGGTCTGGCTGGATCAGAAAGCCCAGTTGATCCACCCCAACTGGTAGAGCCGTTGACCCAAAACGACAGCCATCCTCCGGTGCTCTTGGTGTTGGGTTAAGACCAGCTTCCTTTACAAGACGTCACTGCCTGTATTCTTCCCTGCGCTTCCCGAGTGCATTGCCATGGCTGTCTCCTCTGGGCCCTCCTCCATTGTAGGGGCCTGCTTAAACTCGTTGCCTGATGAATTCCGTGCTGAGCTCTCCTCTGAGCCAAGGGGATGAGAAGACTTCACGTCCTGAAAGTTTCAGCCTCTTATTTCAGAATTAATTTTGCAAGCTCCTCCTTGGACCGAGCTCTCTGTGGGCTCAGGCATAACAGGGCCAGTGAGAGGGGAAAGTCATGTTGCTGGTTAAATCTCCAAAGCAAAAATAATCCATTTTAATGAAGGTTCACAATCTGCAATGAATGTGAAACAATGTTGTCAGCTAAGCTGTTGCATTATTCACTTTTATTTGTACAAGGTCCTTCCATTAATATTTGACTACAAGAGAACGCAATTAAAAATTTTCTACTTGAATAAACCTCTCACCACTGTGTTAGTTAAAGGATAAAAACCTTTTACGTTGCTGTAGAAGAGAATTTAGCACACTGGCTCGGTGCACGTGGGTCACACACCAACTCTTGTAGCTTCCCGCACCCCATAGTTTGCTCTCCACTCCCACTTCTTCGCGGTGTCTTCCCTTCAGCCTTCACCCCGTACCGGCTCCTCTGCGCTTCCCTTCTCCCCCTCCCTGTCGTTTGGAGTGTCTCAAAGCAATAATTTCCCTCTGAGCAGAGCAAAGGACGTGGCGAGGGTTTGTGCAGGCAGGTGGGGAGCACCCGCGGTCCGCAATTCCCAGTAATTTCACAAAAATAAGGGTAAGGCTGTCTCAGACGGAGTCAGAGCCCCACTTTGCTGGGAAGAAGCGGGGCTTCGCATCCGTGTGCATGGGTGTGTGCTGGCAAGGAGAGGTGATCTATTATTTAAATTTTTGCATGCAAGGATGTGCACTGAATTAGTCGTAATATCCCAGGGAGGGAGGGAAAAACCTTCTAGGATGTTGGAAGACGGTTCGGCGAAGACATGAGGTCAGCTCGCAGACTAGTCACAAAAGGGAAGATGTCAGGAACAAGGGAAGGAAGGATGACATGCAAAGTGTGGGGCTGCATATATAGCATTAGGCACGACTTCCCTTTCCATCCAAGAACAAACAGCACTTGGTGAAAACAAAGAGAGAGTTTAGGTGGGCACGGAAGTTAATATGGTTGGTTTGTAGAGCACGGTACGACAAGGTGCTGATGAAGAGAGAGGTCCGTGTGTGTACAGATTGGTTGCAGAGGGCAAACCACGTGTTCTGAGAAGAGCTGAAGCAGGAGGACTGAAGTGTTGGCTCTTCTGAAAATACTTCCCTGCCTCCCAGGCTGATTCAGGGAGTTGTGGTGTACATTGAGGAGATGAACATTTATTTTATCCTGTTCTAATTCATCTCCTGGAGATGACACTACTTGCCTGTGACTGGAGCTGTTGGCAGAAGCAGCTGATGGCAAAAGGAAAGTTTGCCCGTGGTTTAGGAGACTGAGAGGCAGAACCGGATGGGATAGGAAGAGAAAGCATATGTAGAAGGGGAGCCTCTGGCCTTAGAAAACTAAGGCCAGCAGAGGTTTGGAGCCAGGGCTTTTGGAGTGGAAATTCAGGGGCATAGAGGGCCAACCTTGGGGGACAGCAGACGGCAAGGTGCAGGTGACCAATGAGTAGGGTCTGATGCAGAAGAGTCAGAAGACATGAATCATAGTACTTCAGTAAGTGGCTTTCAAGGGGAAAGGACCTTCAGGAGAGTTTTCACAGCCCCAGGGATCTCCAGACAGGCAGAGGAGCAAACAGAGCCACTCGTGAGGGACAGATGCTCTGGTTCAGCAGGTCCGGGTCCAGCATCCTGTAGATCACCATTGGTATTCTGGAAGAAGATCTGCCAGGGCACACAGAGGACAACTGGCTGTTCTCAGAAGTAGTGCATAATCCCATCACGTGCCAAAACTTCATTGGTCCCGGCAAGAAATTCATACACTGACCGTTATACACCACCCAGGAACATGGGAACATTTGTAGATCTACATCTGCCTCCTTTCAGGACCAAGCAGGCTCCTTACCACTGCGCAACAAAACCCATGCCATGGGGTAAGAAGCTACCGGCGCCATCCTCCTCTTCCTATGACAAGCATTTTTCCATTTCTGTGACAAATCATCTTCACAGCTGGATCTCCTTCACTGAGCAACTGAGATCTGTTGCGGAGGTTGGAGCAGCCCATGTACGTGGATCCTGGGGCAGAGGGACACAACAACCAACCAGCGGAAATTGCAATTGATAATTGATAATTGTGCTCTTCCATCCTCTCCTATCTGAGGTAGGCACTTTCCTGGCCTTTGGTGGAGAGGGAGGCAATGGTGTCCAGAGCTCACGAAGAAGCTGCTGGCACCATCTGCGGGCTCCTCTGAGCTGCTCCCACTGCAGGCCTGAAGGTGTCACATCCTGCAGCTGCTACTGCAAGCGGGGCAATTAATTTATCTAACGCTAAGTAATACTGAGCACCACCTAAAGCAGGTCCTCAGAGTCTCAGACTGCACTACCATATAGAGAGGAATCTTTGGACCTTAAATGCTCTATGCTTCAACTCTTCACTGATAAAACGAGGATTAAGAAGCCCATTCATCTCAGAGAGTGTTGTGAAAAATCAGTCCATTAGTTTGCGTCCCATTAATGTTATCTAGGCCAAGGAGATGAATAATTCTGTCCCCAGAAGAAGACTTGTACAGCAAGCAGCATATAAGACAAGGGACCAAACCAAACAATAAAGCTAAAGTGAGATATTGAGAAATGGTTCGTTAAGTGGGTGCCATTCATCCCAGCGCAGGGTCAGCCTGTGTCTTACAGAAGCACGTGTTTAAAGCAGAGGCTGCGATGTGGTGCACACACACACGGGGTCTGCGTTAAAGCTTTGCCAAACACCCTAACTGGGACGTGCCCCACCTTGCTGGTGATCGATCTGCAACCCACGTGTTGTTCTGGGCTTTTTTAAATGCCGTGTTTTTCTGTGTAATATCTTCAAGAGCTCTAATCCTTGTTAAGCAGCAGCTGTTCACCGAGGAGCACAGCAACAAGCTCGCGGGGACCAGCCGTTCTCGCTGGAGATCAGCGGTTGCTGGAATAGCCGAGGCAGCGAAGAGCCGCGGTGGGTGTGAGCACAGCTGCACACCAATCCCACCAAAGCAATTTGCTTCCAGTGCTCAAAGATCTCACCACTATCTCCCACCTTTGTCCTCTGAAGCGGGGTTGGTGTGACTCCTCGCCGAGGCTGCGTCTAGAGGCCACTAAATTGTTGGAGCGCGTGAAGAGTGCTTGAGCTTGGAGCTGCATCCCTCCTCAAACACACAAACCTCTGGCTGACTAAGGGTGGATGCTGCCGGATGACTGCAAGGGGTTCTGCCTTTGATCTCCATGGACCCAAACATGTCCACCTCAGGCACCCAAGCAGCTCATCACTGCAGCGGTCCTCTAGCCTCTGTGAGCAGCTGAGCCTGAAGCCCTCTGCTCCTTGAGGTCCTCAAGAAGGGGCATCCAGGCCGGCGAGAGGAGCATCTGCTGCATGGCCAATGCTTGCTTTCCAACGCACGTGCAGAGCAGGAGGGGGGTTTGATAGCGGACAAGTCCGTTCAGTGAAGGGGACAGGTTTTCTGATGCTTCTCCCGGCTCCGGAGGGAGCTTGGTTGCTTTGCGTGGCTCTTTGTGCGCTCCCATCGGTAAAACAAAGCACCAACAAAACACGTGGCTTCAAGACTTGTTTTAGAGATGAAATGCTCAGATTTCTTCTTCTCTGTCCTGCTTCAGTCTGTAGTCTGGAAGAATTTGGGTTAAAATATCTCATTTCCTTCCCTTTCGCCCCTGAGTTCTGGGAAGAGCTGGAGTAAACGTGTGCTTCAACAGCTGGGCTTACCTACTGATCCACAGCCAGATTTCAAATCCTCCACAGAGCGTGTAAACTACTGGGGCTTCCAGCCGTAGCTACCAGAGCTTTTCCTCAGACAGAGGTAGCCGAAGTTGCAGTCTCTGGGTGTCCAGGACACGCAAGGCGACATGAAAAGACATCTCCACCCAAGCTGGTCAAGTGATGTGCCCAGATACGCTCAGGGCTCCACAGGTGAGGAACCAACACACAGCCACGGTGGACTCTGTTAGTTTTCAATGCGCACCCGCCGCTGCACCAACTGGCTTTTGTGTTTGGCGGGTTGTACACAATAAATGTAATATGAAGTATCTGTTTCTGACAGCCTCCAAGGAGTTCGGGCACAAGGCTCCTGATGATATACAGAAGTATCTTCCTTTCATCCGAAATATCTCTGTTAGTTATAGCTTGCCCTTTTAGCGGAGAACGGTGTGTGAAAATCTCAGTGTCAGAGAAGGAGCCTCCAAAAATTAAAAGTAAATGGAAAAGGCAGTGGCTGAGGAGGAGCTGGCAACTCATCTTCCTTTCAGTGAGCCTCTCTTGTAACAGGTACAGGGCTGCCTGGGAAGGACTAAAGGTGCTAAAATATGATGTTTATTGAATGATCAAGGAGTGCTGCTCTGGCTGCTCAGGAAGATTTATTCTCCATCTGCGCTTGTTTTTATTCCACTGGCATGCCTAATAAATATCAACTCTTTTAAACAAAAGCAACCCCATTTGCAAACTTGTTAGCAAACCTTTGCCATTTCCCAACGATTTTGCCTCGAACCTCCCCGCCTGGAGGCCCACGTGTTTATCCCCAGGACTTGCCGGGATTTCTCAGGCTGGGGGTCCCTCGGGTTCACTCCTCTGCCTGTTGCCTGAAAAAAAAAAAAATAATCAAAGTTCTGTTTTTTTTTTTTCAGCGCACGCACTTCCAGATGCTTGCACAGGTGACTACAGATAACCCAGGGAATTTGAGGAAGCACTTACTAAGTGAAAGGTCCGTTTTACATAAACACACCAAGGCTCAGAAACCTTCGCTGTGCAACCAGAGAAGAAAAAAAAAAAAATTAAAAAATTTTAAAATCTCCAAATCCCAGGGCCCTGTGAGGCAGTAAGTAAAGTTTGGCAACTTCCTAACGCATAACCCGTTGTTACAAGCTGTTCCGCGTGGCTCCCCAGAGGGCTGGTCCATAAAGGATAACAACCTTTGCCTGCTGGGAGCTATTAGCTTAAATGGTAGCGGGTTGCTGCAGCATTTAAGCCTGATGATAATAGTGTCATTGGATTTGTAGGCGCTGGGATCCATGCAGATGGATTTCACAAAAATTCTAAGAAAAGAAAAGGAAAGGGAGTTAGAGGGATGTCTCTACGCGTGGCAAGCGCTGGCTGTCTGAAATTGCAAATAAAGGATCGCCAGGAGAAAAAAAAAACCCAACAAACCAGAGTAAGTTAAATGAGGTTCAACGTTGTAATGGAGAAGTTCGGAGCAGAAATGTTTTCCAGGCTCTGGAATCTGCTGGAAGTGGCAGATACATTAACAATCAAAATGCCTACACGTCTCCTCTTCACTGTTACATTAAATTAATATTTTATTCAGACAGCCTATGGGTGCCTGCGCGTTCATGAGGTACGTGAGCACTTAAATTGTTCGCTGGGTCACACGCGGCATTGCACGGAACTTGGCAGGTATGGTAAGCTTCCGTGCAGGTGTTATCTGTCGATGAGCACATCTTCCACCCCATCATTTCTAGGGATTCAGAAGACAGACCTCAAGCCAGGAGATCTCTTCAGATCCGGTCACAAAACCTGAATTTCCACATCCTGGACACAAGCTGGTAATTTATACCCGGTTAAAGCACGTGACCCAGAAAAGCGTCGATCTCGTACAGTTTATTTGTCTGTCCTTGACTTGCAGGCATCACGGCAACCAACTCACCTCAGTCCCCCCACCGAGAAGGTAAAGGACTACGCTCTTGCAGCAGCTTCTGCTCAAGGGTTTTTTGTTTCTGGGTTTTTTTTGGGTTGCACATTGAACTGTTCGGTGGATCTTTTTGGCAGTTTTCTCACCCTCGGAGCTGCCACCACATCCACACTGTTCACAGAATCACAGAATGGTTTTGGTTGGAAAAGACTTTTAAGATCATCAAGCCCAACCGTTCCCCCAGCACTGCCACGTCACCACTAACCCCTGTCCCTCAGCACCACCTCCACACGGCTGGGAAACCCCTCCAGGGATGGGGACTCCACCACTGCCCTGGGCAGCCTGCGACAGGACTGCACAACCCCAATGGGGAAGAAATGGTTCCTCAGGGCCAATCTCAACCTCCTCTGGCACAACTGGAGGCCGTTTACTCTTGTCCTATCACTTTTTTCTTGGGAGAAGAGACCAACCCCCACCTCACTCCAGCGTCCTGTCAGGCAGTTGTTGAGAGCGAGAAGGTCTCCCCTGAGCCTCCTTTTCTCCAGGCTCAACCCTGCCAGGTCCCTCAGCCGCTCCTCAGTGGACTTGTGCTCCAGACCCTGCACCAGCTTTGTTGCCCTTCTCTGGACACGCTCCAGCCCTTCCATGTCCTTCTGGGAGTGAGGGGCCAAAACTGAACCCAGGATTCAAGGTGTGACCTCCCCAGTGTCCCCAGTAGAGGGGGACGATCCCCGCCCTGGTCCTGCTGGCCACACCAGTGCTGGTACAAGCCAGGATGCTGCTGGCCTTCTTGGCCACCTGGGCACCCTGCTGGCTCCTCTTCAGCTGCTGGTGACCAACACCCCCAGGTCGTTTTTCTGACAGGCAGCTTTCCAGCCGCTCTTCCTCCAGCCTGGAGCGTTGCGGGGTGTCATTCCTCAGCTTGCTGGTGAGCTATCCTAGAGTCACTGAGATGCGGCTGTTGAAGCTGAGCTTCTCCCAGCCACCACTGCAGATGGTCACCTCAGCAAACCCCCAAGTGCCTGACATGGTGTAGTTGGGAGGCAGTGAGCCTTCCAGCAGCTTCTTTGCAGAGTCATTTATAAGCTTCTACTTAATTAAAATAATCACTAATAAGCCCGGCAGCTTAGCGGTAGCAGCCTGCATTCTTCCTGCGCTTGCAGACGATCACCTGCTCCCAGTGCCTACAGCCATTGCCTCTGCTCCGTTGTGTTTTACCAGGGATGTTGGAACGAAGGAAAAGACAAGCAAGAATCACGACTTTAGGCTGTCTCGAACAACCTGACGACGATGTTCGTTTTCAGAGCCAAGCTTCAGCACCCCGTTAGGTGCCCATCCTTGCAAAGAGCAAGCTGAAGTGGGTACGGAGGGGCACAGTACACAAACCCGTGCCTGCACACAAGCGGGCAACCTCTAATTTCACCCCCACTACCAAGGCAAAAAGCCTTGACTTGACAGCCTCAGGCAGGGTCACCTACCCAGTTTCAATAGGTTTAACCCTTTGTTACCTCTCCAAATCTCCACTGCTTGGGCAAACAGTGCCTCACCACTCAATAATTCTTTTTCAACATTTCGCAAAATCTTTATGTCCTCTTAAGGCTTAAAGAGAACAAAAAAATGCACATTCCTTATTTAGAAACATTCTTGTGATGTTTATTGGAACACGCTGAAAGAGCTGAGGTTTGAAAATTAGTAACTGGCAAGGAAACAGTGTCCTCAGGGGCCAGAGAACAAGCCGCACTGGGAGGGAAGTGATGGGACCAGCCTTTAAAGGCTGGAAAATTGCAAACCAAGTGTGCTCAGCAGTATTTTCTTTTATGCAGTTCTTTTATTCTTAAGATGAAAATTGCTCAGGACAAAAGCATCGGCCTGATACCTGGGACAGTCTGCTCCTTCCTCTCCTTTTTCCTGTGAAAATACGTGGTTCTTTGAAGAGAGGAAATGTTCAGCAAGAAGCAAATGCCAACATGACCATTTTTAATGCAAATTCTCTGAGATCTCTCCCCGCTCCTCTAATACTGCATAAGAAAATCTGTGACAGTGCCTCGGCAGGGCTGTCAGTCCGCACCGCCCTTGCACTGCCGGGAGAGGAACAAGGGCCTGTGGTGGTTTTACATGATGAGAAGCTGCCTTGTTCATCAACCAGCCTCTGATCTCACCTCGACACAATAGCGAGGGCCGCTTCCACCCCTCTCTGGGACTTGCCGTCCAGTCGCTCAGAGATTTTAAGGACTGGGCAAAGCTGATGCTGGTGGTATCGCCACGAGGATGCTCCTATGGGCATGTCCTGCACCAGCAGTCCCAGCCCCATGCAGCATGCAGAGAGTTAAACCCCGCTCTGGTATTCCCGGGGGACCCATGCTCTAGCTGATCCCAGCTCCGGGGCGGGGAACGGGGCTGTGACTTTCCCAGCAGTTCTTCCCACACTCAGCCTCCGCTGGGATTCGGCAGAGCCCCTCGGTGGAGCATCGTACTGACCCGCGACCCCGCGCGCGGGGCCCAGGCTGCCGCTGCTCACCGCCCCCGCAGATGGGCTGATGGATGGTGGTTCCCACAGCCCGTGCTGGGGAGGAGGAGGTGCAGCCCACCAAACGCAGCCCCTGGGAGCCACAAATCACTATAAGACCCTGTCGCTGCATGTCCCGATTGCGGATGCTGTGCTATCAGCCATACCCCTGAGCCAACCCCTGGCTCGCTCGGGGTGTCTACAGGATTAGGGTTGCATGCAGAGCACACATGCTTTCCAGGGAGAGTGTCCATGGCCCTGTTTAACACACTTTCTAGCACCCTCCTCCCCAGAACAGTCCCTTGCTGACGGAACAATGCCCACTCACTTTATTATCATCTCATCACCAGCATGCACCAGTACCCCACAGCATTACACGCTGATGCACACAAGTGCTCACGTCTGTAATGGACTGGTGCCTCTGGCTGATTGCTCCTCCGACAAACCAATCACCACCCGATTAACATTCCTCTGTCCACAAGCGTACAACCTCAGTCGCAGCCCCCACCTGTATCACTGCACGCGCCGCAGTGCAGCCCATCCATACAGCCACGGGAGGAGCACAGGAGTTCATGCACCACCATTTGGGGGTCCAGACCAGTTTCTGCAAGCCCTTCTCCAGACTTACACCCTCAGGCTAACTGGGGGTGACTCCTCTGCCCCAGAAATGTCCGTCCTGACTGCAGCTGCCGAGGGAATACTGGGTGTAACGGTTCAGTAAGTGGTGATTTAGGGTTTCCAAATGCTTTAGGAGTATTAATAATTCATACTCATTAAGTAGCCCCATCTGGTCAGCAGGCAGCTGCGTGCTCTAGTACGCATGCAGGAGAGGTCATTTCCACCAGGTGCCCATATGCCTTGGTGTTCCTCTGGAGACAACTTTCCCAAGGCAGGGAAGTGGTGAAGTGGAGAGAAAAGAGCCTGGGAATAGTGTCCAGTGGTCATCCCAACCAGGAGAGAGTCTATCCTGAGAGATGAGGTGACCCCATTGCAGACCCAGAACGCTCAAGCTGACTTTCCCACCTGAGATGCACAAGAGGAGTGAGAGGAGATGGGAGGAGAGCCCCAGCAACTGCTTCCAGTCGCCAGGATGCCCAAGGTGATGGGAAGGCAACGGAAACCCACTGGAAGGCCACAGCAGGAAGGGAGCTGCCGAGCTGTAATCCAGCACGCTTGGCTATTTAACGCTGCTTATTGCAGCCCTCGGTTCTCCCTCTCCCTGCAAGACAAATGTGATCACTGCTCCGTATGCTTCACTCGCCTTCCCCAGCAACATTCAATTCACCACTGAGTTTTGCTGGGGGGCAGGATAAGATTGTGCAGATATAATAACTCCATTCATCACCTCCGAGCAGGGGTGGGCAAACAGCACTTTGTAAATGACTCGGGAAGTTTGGCAGCTCAGATCCCACCAATCTCCCTGACAGGCAATACCAGCGTGCCCTCAAGACTCCGGGCGGCACATCCAGAGGAGCCAGACTCACTGCCACCGCGCCAGCATGGACCCTGCCACCCTGTGGTGCACCAGCCTGGATGCATGTGGGGGCTGATGGAGGAGAAGGCTCCCACTGCCCGGCCTCTCCCGGTGAAAACGCTCAGAGCAGCAGGAGCACTAAGGGGGGTGCTGGTTCCCCAGCCATGACTGATGGTCTGAGCGCAGACAGTGCACCCGCAGCTCCCAGCGGGACCCATCTGCAGGCCGTAGGCCTTGGGATCTTTGCACATGGACCCCACCAGGTTCCTGTCCCACTGAGGATGTGTTACCCATGATGGACCCAGGTATCAAAGGCTTTGGGTGCTTTCCCAGCATGCGCAAACACACATACACACACACAGCCTGGCGCTGCTGGCCAATGCATCCCCTCCTGTTCTACCCTGTCTTAAAGAAATAGCTTCTCCTAGACAAGATATAGAAGAAAATAAGAGGTATTTTTAAGATAAAAGGTGCAGACGCACACGGCAGCTCCAGCTGCATCCCACGCTGCTTCCTTGTTGTCTCAATGCCTGGGAAGTGCAACCCTGCTGCTGACGTGTGGCTTCGATTCCAAGTATTAGCCCTAATTCCCTGCACCGATATCCTCCGCTGATCCAGGGTCTGTGGGCGAGGGAGCCTGAGCCGATGCTGCCCATTTCCGTAGCACTCGCTGTTGCACCCACACTGGAAGTGGCTTTGCAAGCCGGAGCCGTGAGGAAGCGCTCCCCATGTGCTGGGCTCACGCGGTCTGCGGAGAAATCACTGCAGAGTCACAGCTCAGCGACCTCCTGGGCAAGCTGGCTATCAAACAGCGACGGGCTGGTGGGAGTGCCCATTTTCAACCAAACTTTTGGCCTGCATCCATTTCTAGTTTTTTGGCTTGTTTCTTCTTCCAAACTTTTAATTACCAAATTTGCAGAGAAGGAGCCCTTGGGAAACCACTGCTTTGGTGAGGGCTTGCTGCTGTCTGGGTTTTTCATTAGAAGGCTGGCATCTGTTAAAGCAAATCCAGGGGGCTGAGTTTTCTCTTTCTTGACACAAAACAGCCTTTCCAGAGGCTTAATAGAAATTTGAGTAAGGCGCTTGTTGCCAAGGAGGCAAAAATATTGATTTAGTGTGTTCGAGCTCATTCATTATTTTTCACAAAATATTTTAGAAGGGTGAAATTTCCTGTGTTTGTTTTCAGCAGAGTTTGCAGGAACGTGTTAAGATGCTTCTCCATAGAACAGCGATTACTGATGTTCGTTTTCAGGATTAAAGAGAGACCAGGTTCTTCTGACCATTTTGATTTCGTGATGAGAAAACCGCGGCAGCTTCCTACTCAAGCACCATAGTGCAAGCATATCCCTACAAAACGACGTCGCACACCCAGTCTAGTTTAAAGGGAGAATAGGTAAATAAATAAATAAACAAGCGACACGAATCATTATCAAAATGCCTTCGAGCAGTGTATATTCCAACAGAGTGATGAAGCCAGGTACGCATTGTGCTCTGTCAAACCAAACAGCTCTCTTTTAGCATTCCTCCAGCGCTTGCTTTTGAGTAAGCACTGTATTTACTTACATATTACTATAAAGGCACCATATTTACTTATATATTTTCTCTGCTTTTCATATTTCAAGGAAATGGTGCTACAGGTACATTGCATTAGGGGATGGAGAAGTGTTATCCGGAACATGCAAGTCAAGCCACAATTGGATCTGCTCTGCGATGCCTGTTCCCATCACCCTGGGAGCACACAGTGAGGCTCTCCTGCCCAAGAACAGTCCTTTGGTCTGAGCATCTCAGTCACGCAGCTGGGCATAGCCGTGCCGGGGACAGCCTAGGTGTTTGGGTCAGCTTCCCTACCTTAACATATTAGAAGATTCACACAGTGAGTAGAGGGGAGAGATTTTCAGGCACAAGAAGAGGAATTGGCAAGTTCTTCTTCCAATCCACTGCAAAATCAATTTACTGTTGCTACTCTTCTTCCCTGTGCTGGAATGGGAGGGAATTACAAAGAGAGTAAGATAGGAAGAGAGGTGCCATCCTGCTTCGAAGTGAGACCTGAAAGTCCTCACCCTTCTGCTTGGTGATGGGTTGGGGGTGCAAATGGCTTGGACAAAGATTCAAGGAAGAGATCTCATGAGCTGGAGCTAGAAGGTGACCAGCACAGGGCCTGTGGAGAAACTAGCTGGGACCACCGCGGGGACTACAGTAAGGGCCTGAAGATGGAGCAATACTTAGGAGCAACCTGGGGTTGACTCCATTCAGTCTTTGCAATTATTTTTCCTCTCTTCTCTTCCAGATGCATCTTCACTGGAGGTGTGGATGGCTCATGGGCTATTGGAAAGGAGACAAACCAGCCTAGCAGATACCTAGATCTGGAGACCTGGGCCACTGGTGGGATCCTACGAGCAGCAAGGAGCAAGTCCAGGCTTCTAAAAACTACAGAACTGAAACCAGCCGTAAACTGGAAAACAAACTTGTCTCTGTGATGGAAAGGATGCAAATTCAGAGGCTGCAATGTCCTAATGAAGCACAAGAGAAGACACATTTCTAACCATGGCTGTAAAGAGACATTTGCATAATGTTTTTCTGCAGATTGCAGTGTTACGCTATGATGGCTTTAGAGGAAGGACAGGCTGTCCTCTTGAAAGTGTCACTGAAAAATGTGCTTCCCTTGGAGACTAAGGGACAGCATTTGTATTCTCCAGTCGGTGGGAAATAAGCAGCCCAGAGGCTGCTTGCTGAGACATTTGCCAGGTCACCATGTGCTTTGAGACAGCAGCGAGGGTGCAGAAGCGTGGCCACCACCTTCCCAAGCACATCCCAGTCTGGAAGGGGCTGGACCCACCGTGCCAGTCAGGTCTCAGGAGAAGTGGGCGCAGTCGGGGGCACAGGGCAACAAGCACAGCTGAAAACAGGAGCCGTCAGCCTCAGAAAGATCACACTGGGGACAAGTAGCCCCGATGTCTTGCATAATAAATCATAGATTTCTGATTGAGCCTGGGTGTAAGGCAGGAAAGTTATTTGTCAGCCAGCTATTGGGAGGCAGGGAGGCAGGCATGAGTGTCGGGAGAAGAGAGGTGCAGCTGAAAAGGTTGCACAGGTCACCAAGGTGGATGACCGTCCATACGCTGACCATGTTGGGTTTGTGGGAAATGATCTTCTGGTCAAATTTTACTTAACAAAAATGAATAGAAGTGACCAGCATTTATGTGCTTGACTGAGGAGCATAACAGACAGAGAGTTAATTAGATACTGTGACCTGAGCCTTAAAAAACAGCCAGCAAGTCGGTATTTGAAATGCTGCTTTCACTGGCCTGGCTGCTCAGACAGAGCGTGGAAAAAGCCACAGCAATACCACCAAACCCATCCTTCCCCGTGCTGGGGCAAGGGGATGTGTCCACCCCGTATCCAGCTCCCGCTCTACCAGCTAAACCTGTGGGAAGGCTCATACTCACAAAACTTGAGCTTCCTCCTAGCACCAGAAATACAGGAGCTGCTAGCAGATACCAAAATGGAGTATTTTTTAAATTTTTTAAAGCCTTCTATACTTGGAAGTCTCCTGTTGGACCTCAAAGTGGACTTGTTACTCTCTGCTCTTCAGATGATTTATTAATTACAGGCAGCGCTAGGGCAGAACTGCAGTTCCCTCAGTCCTGGTGATTTGTGTGAGACTGGAAAAAACTTCGCCCTTTGCAGGAACAAACCCCACGTGCATAGCCACAAAAGGGAAAGACGACCCACACACACAGACAAAGACACACAAATATCTACTCATATATACATACATATATATATATATATATCTATCTATATATCTCTTGGTGCTGAGTCTCATGCTTCAGGACTGAATCTATTTTTACACTTTCACGAATGACCATGGAAGAGCATTATAAGAGAGTCTCAAAGAATAACATCCTTTTGTTCACAGGCACAGATACACACAGAGTGGACTTGGCTGCAAAATAAAATAAGACTTTGAAAGAAGGAGAAAGAAGAAAGTTACCGGAATAACTGCAAACTTGGAGCTTCTCATCCCGTTGTCAGCATGAGGTGTTTCTCTAGTTTGGAGAAAGAGGTCCGGACGCCCATCTCAGGAAGGATACAAAGAACAATATAAAATCTCCTTCAAATTCTGAATGAAAAGAGGCGCTTGATGCTCGTTTGGGAGTAGTTAAATGCTGTGTTAATTACGGAGTACCCGCTTTTGGTCACACGGATGTTCAGCCATGGTGCATTCAGGGAGGCAGCAAGAGCAGACACCAGAAACCAAATCAACGGGTGGACCCTTATGCTCTTTCTTAGACTTAAAGAGAGCACCAGACTTGGAGGAAAAAGCTGCTGTTGTTCCTTACTGACCAAATCAAACAATAGATCTGGGCTTTGTTTCTCCAGGAGAGCAGGTACCCGGTGGCATGAACACAGCAGCAGGCGTTGTGTTCAGGACAAACATTTAGGATGCTCGTGGTGTGACATGAACGTCAAAGAGGCTGATGGAAGAAAAAGGTCAGGTTAGAGAATTTTTCTGGTGTTTGTCTTGAATAACTAATCACTACTGTGGTCTGTACCCCGGGATGCACCTGGACTGCGGTGTGTTGGGTGCGGGCTGGGTGCCGAGGTGCGCAGACAACGCGGTGGGAAACGCTGGGGCTAACAGAGCCTCAGGGCACCTCTGCAGGTCACTGTGCTCAGTACCTGCTGCTCTGGCTTCATCTGGAGAAACCACTCCAGATAATGCATCTTTATTTGTTTTGGAGGAATTAAATTTAGATTCCCAAAGAAATTCGATGAAACGACATAGTAGACAGGACAAAGCCCGCGAGCCCAAGCTCCGTGTGCCTTCAGAGCAGAACAAAATGCATCTTTTCAAAACTCAGGTAGCACACACAAATCGGAGAAAGTATTTGAGAGAAAGACACCTGGACGAGAGCCAGGTCTTGAAACAACCAGGAGGCAGCCTGACCTCTTGCTCCTAAATAAGGATTTAGAAAACACGGTTTCTAACCGAGAAAGCTGTGAGACCCACAATAGTCATATGTGAGATACAAAGTTGGGATCGTAAACTCCTTTTTGAGTACATCAGCAGGAGAAGGACTAAATCAAAACCGTCACTGTTATTTTTCCTGTTGTCATTATACAGTTGCAAGTGAAAGCAGAATGGGCCTTTTTGCATCAGAGGATATAATACAATCTGTAGGTGTTGTAGGAAGACAGAGAAAAGAATAAGCAGGAGGGGAGGTGGGGAAGATGAGCGGAAAGTTACATAAAATTGAGAAGTTAAAGTTGGTTTTGGGCAATATGGTTATTAGGAAACTGAAAAACCATGAAGGCTGGGCCTGAGCTGCTGTGCTTGGTGGCATCCACGTGGTCCACTTGGTAACATGGAGAGACTCTGCCCATGGGGCTGTCCCAGAGCAGGCATCCTCACAGAGCCTGGCCAGGCACCATGAGTGGCTTGGTTGCATTTCTGACTTCCAGCAGAGCAAGACGAAGCGGAAGGGAGCCCCTGCCAGGTGTCTTCAGCCTGTCCGAGCTCCAGGATCTTCAGAGCAACTGGGTCTAGAATAGGGTTTCCAATGTACCAACAAAGCCAAGGGGAAAGGCAAGAGCTCCCCTCCCTCCGGGGGAAAATTCTTGAACCCCGAGGTGCCAACACCATCCACGCTGCCAGACGCAAGGTGGGACAAGCCCTGCTGCCACCGTGGTGCTCCTCAGCAGGGATGTCTGCTCCAGTGACACCGGAAAAAGGGATGAGCGTTGTCAGAGCCCTCACAGCAAACGCTGCATCTTGTCCATCATGCAGGACAGGGGCACGGGTGCTCACCTATGCAGCGGGCGTTCGGCATTAGGGCAGCAGCAGAGATAAAAGCCAGAGTAAAACCACAGAAGTGCAGAGTGTGGCTGAGCCGCGGGGCAGAAGGGAAAAGCACCACGCAAGAAATTGATTCCATTAAAAAGTAATCTCAAATTTAATAAAAGTTATGATTTGATTATAGCTGTAGAACCGGAGGGCAGGGAAGGGAGTGCAGAGACAGAGCTAGGGGGAGGCACAGGGGAGGGGCAGAACAGCTCTCAGGTCTGGCCGAGCCTCCAGAACGGCTCTCACAGCCCCCCATGGCACACAGCCTGCCTGGCTACTGCCTGGCCTGTCCCCAAGCATCGCTGCTCCTGCCTCCATCACCCTCTGACGGACAGCTTGGCTCCCTGCACTGAGCTCCTCTGTCCCCACTGTGGGACTCAGGCATGGGAGGGGGATGCAGCTGGGCAGGATGGAGAGCATCATGGGGATGCTTATCCAAGTAAACACAGCATTTATTAAATCGATGCCTCAGCATGCTTGGATGAATGCAGAGAAACCCTAATGCATCCCAGAAGATGCGCTTGCTTTTCCGAAGCCTGCTGGTACAGCTGCTCTGTGCAAACCCACCTGCTCCACCCTAGCCCCGCTTCTCCAGCAAGGCAGCAGCAGCCCCTACCTGTCCCTACAGATGAGTCCTACCTCCCCTCTGCGTGTTGGGACTGCCACAGGGGCAGGCAGACTCAGTGGTTTGGGGCAGGACAGTACAGCGTTCTTCACGCACCAGAACCAGCAGGTGCTGAGCTGAACCAGGTGGCTGCTGGTAGAGGCCAAATGCCAGGGAGGAGCTGATGAGGCTGATACCTTGAGTGCCCTCAGCTGTCACATACCTGCAGCCTTTAAAAGCTGTCCTTGGCCCTAAGACCTGTTTGGTCTAGGAGCATTTCTGACTCCAGGGATGGCTCCATCCGGCTCCAGCAGAGAGACGACCCCTGGGGACAGCGTGTGCTCTCTGGGTAAGCTGCAGACACTCTTGGGGCATGGTTGAGAGCGATGTATGAGGGTAGCACCAGTAACAGGCTGATGTGGGGTATGGAATAGGTGGGTGCTAGCCTGATGTTGATCCAGACCCCACATTGCCACCAGGGATCCAGGCGGTTCTGCTCATTTTTGTTGTGGGGAGGAATGGACATGTCCCTGGGTGGGGAGATGCTGTACTGTTAGTGCTGGGCAAAACTGGTGGTGGAGGAAAACACAGAGGAACTTGCTTGTTCCAGGAGTGGTTTTTCTTGCCTGTTCAATTAGACACCAAAGACCAATGATTCTGCTGTGCAAAATAAGTAAATAAAAATAGCTTTGGAGTACTGCAAAAACCCAACCCCTGTCCTGTCAAAAGGAATAATGACTCGGTTTGAGAGTCAACATCTACACTGAAACCACCGGCTGCACCCTCTCTAATTTCTCTGTTTATATGGGTGATGTTGGTAGCTGGATGGCTGCCAGTGTCCTGACAGCGAACGTGTGTGAATGATGTGCGTACTTAGACAACATCGTTATGTGTTACAGGTAAGGAGGCTCCTTTCAGCGCAGGTGACAGGCAGCGGCTGGCAGTGCAGCCGAATCTGCAGGCACATATAGAAAGGGAAGAGACAATAATTAATAGAACACCAATTATCTGGGCTTTACCTTCTAAGCTGAGCCATTCTATTATTTGAAAGTGTGTGGTTGGGGAAGTAAAGAATAAAAGAAGAAAATAAAAACGGGTTAAGACTAAAAGAAATCTGATCTGAGGAATTAAAAGGCACCTAATGCCCACTACTTAAGTGGGCATGATAAAACTGATGGTCATGTCATGGAAAAGTCAAATATGTTCCAGAAATATTTCTGCTTGGTAATTAAAAAAAAAAAAACACCCCAGCAGTGTGTATTGCAAGTTTACAGAGCTAATGAGATATTTTTCATTCTAAACTGTAACCATGGTGGTTATTAAATTGTATTATTGAGTCAAATGCGTTTAAATTAGAGATGCTGTGCAATGGGCTTCCGAGTGTTTTGGAGTAACTCCTGGGGAACTTGTGGCTTAATAATACGGACTGTGATAATGTGAAATACTGAGAAGGCTTCAGAGGATGGGGAGAAGGGAACACTGGGCCAAAACCAAAGAACAGAATGAAATTGCTGAAGTTATCTTGCTGAGCACTTGATCCGACATAAAATAGCAGGATGGCTGGTAAAAGATATAGCTAATAATTAATTGAGAATAAAATGGCTTTTGTAACAGTACATTGTGGCCACTCGGCAGGCTTGTCGGAGTGTTCCTGGTAGGTGACTGTAAATCAGTAAGGATACCCATTGGGTACCTCTCAAGCATGTGCGGTGTTGCATAGCTGGTGAAACAGGAGGACGGAGGACTTCATGGGGCCTCCGTGAGCTCAGGCACCCCTGAAACAGAAATTAAATCCAGGGTTTCAGAGCAACATCCTGGAGCTTCAAATGCCACAGATAATCCTCCAATGTACTTAACTCCAAGTCTAAAATACCAAATGCTACAAAAACCAATGTGTCAGAGGTAGAAAGGAGAAGGGGAATGTTGTTGGTTGTCGCGGGCTCTGGCAGCAACAGGGTATTTGCCCCATAAAAATGGCCAGGTGGCCTTTGACAGTGTAATGCTACCTTGCAGAAGAAAGTGAAAAACATAGAGGCATCCCTCTGATCCTTGATTTAAGGAAAACCTGCTTGGTCCTGGACCTGGTGATCAGGTTAATCCTGGGCAAGGTGTGTCTTCCCATGCCAAGTCCACCTTTACCTGTGGCTGCTTGCTGATGCTCCAGAAGTGAAAAACAAGCCCAAACCCCAAGTTAGACATCGAGTGGCAGAAATAGTAACTCCTCCTGATTCCCAGGCCCACAGGGTTATATATATCCTAGGCACTGCACGCTAAATACACCTCCTCACACCCCCTGCTTAGATGCACCAAGAAACCGCACAGCCAACCCCTCGCGTCACAAGCAGCAGTTTCTCACCACCTCCTCTCTGGAGGAGGAGGAGGGCTGGCGTGCCATGTACAGGGCTGTCTGGGGGTTGGGTGCTGCCTGTCTGGTAGAAGTGCTGGGCAGGCGGGAGCCTGGGGCAGCTCACGCAGGTGGGAGCTGTGCTGATGTCTGACAGCCCCAACCTGCAGTCGTGGCTGGTTGTACCAAGAAACCAGAGAGAGGGACTTGAAAAGCTCATTGTTGTGTTGTGGGAGAGGAGCAGCTGGTCGCTGCCGGTTCTTCATTCATTTTCTTCCCCTTCTTGATCCTCAGCAGAGCGCTGCTTCACTGCGCTGCCCGACGCACCGCTGTGCGTGGGAAAGCGAAGCTCGCTGTGAACTCGGGCAGTTCAGTTTTCAGATTTTGGTCAGGACTCGCTTTATCAGGAAGGCTGGAAGCCAGAGCTGGCCCGCGGGTGCAGCCCAGGGGTGACAGATGATGGGTGTGTGCCCTTCTCCCAAGTCCTCCGCGCTGAGCCGGCTCTGCTGCACGAGCCATCGGAAATGCTGCGAAAGCGGCACAGCGCCTTTCTTTTTAAGTGGGATTGTGGGATTTTGGTGTCGTGTCAACTGTTCTCCAGGCTTTTCTTTGCGGTTTGTTTTTCTAAAATTTGTTTTTCTCAGATAGTTGGTGCGCGAGTGTTCGCGCTTATGTGAGATGGGTTCTTACGAGGCTTTTAAGTAAACACTCGGCTGGGTGGATTTGCACTTTGTTCTTCTGCTTGTAGCGGAGTCATTGAAACTGCTCACTGTGGTCACACAAAAATGTGTGCTTCTGTGATTTTGGTTTTGTCTGTGAAGATGTCTGCTTTAGAGTGGGACGTGGCGCTCTTTACATGCAGTGACAGCCCATAATAGCTACAAATCCTGCGGTTACTTTGAGCCCTGGCAGCATGAGAGTGCTCAGAGACGAGCAGGACAGTGAAGTCTCAGCTCACGAATGTGGCTGGTCCAGCAATGGAGCTCTGCGGTCCTCCTGGTCAAAACTGGGTTTGGTTATGTCTAAGCAAGACCCAAGATTTCTCCTCAGAAAATCAAATGGCTGTTGGAGGGAAGCAGCAGGTCATCCCCTCCAGGATAGCTCCATCTTAATGTCTCCAGAGAGGCACAGGGATCTTTGTGGTCCTCCCAGTAGTTGAGGCACAGGCTAATCAGATGTGAACTGGAGCAGTTCCTCCCATGACACAAAGTTTTCACCCCGTGCGAGTGCTTCGCAGAAGCTTTGGGGACTGCTGCCTCTTGTCACGTCTACTCTCCTTAGCTCACAGGGAATGGGTGTTACTGGTTGCTGTATTGGGACCTCTGAAGACAGGTGGAAGAGTTGACGTTCAGTTGTGCAGAAGCTGCAAGCTGAAAATCGCTTCAGTAGGGGACAATTAAACCTTGGCATGTCCCTGAAACGTGGACAGCAGAACAGGTTCCATGTCGGAAGGCGGTGGAGGTGGTGAAGGAGCAGGGTGCTAGGACATCTGCTGCTGTTCTGCAGCAGAGATCCCATCTCTGGTTTCACAGCCGGTGCTCAGCACTCTCCCAGTTTGCTAACGCTCGGCCAGCCGAGGCCGCTGCCGGAGACACGTGTAATCACTGGGGAGCGTTTTTATGAACCTGCATGAGAATGCCCATCATCCTTATCTCGGCAGACTGCGTGCAGAGATGAAGCTGCTCTGGTCCTCGGCGCAAGCGGTTCAGCTTGCACCCACCGGCTCATGCTGTGTTTGGTCGGCGCAGCGTCGCGACTCCGAGCCCAGGATGCAGCTTTTCATCCCAAACTCGACCCGTCTCTGGGCCCCGCTGCAGGGCCCTCGTTGGGGTGTTGAGTTGTTCTTACTATTTTGCAGTAGCTTCTGAGTCCCGGGGAAACGCGATGTTTTATCAGCCCCCGATTTTGCTGCTGAAGCACAATCCTTGCCGTCGCTCACTTGTGTGCCATGCTGTCACAACACTTCTTTGGCCCTGACTTTTTTTATTCATTATTGATCACGGGAAATTGTTTCTAGAAGTGGGATGTAATTTATTTATTACCGAGTCTTCCAGTGGAATGTGATTTGTGCTGAAGCCCTTTACTCTGAACCGTGCTCTGGCAAATAGGATGAGACTCTGTAAGTAGGACAGCTTTGATGCTGAAGAGTCGCTCTTAACATCCCAAACACTCTGCTGTGAATGTGACTGCACCCTCCCCTCCGCGCTTCACTTCTGCTGGAGCCAGCGGCTCCCCATCGCCGCCTTTTAAAATTGAAGCTGTCTCCCTCTGCCATCGGTGGCAATCGGTAGGGCCTGAAGCGTATTAGACCCGCTCATATCGCATCAATATTATTACCCTTGACAAACTCATAGGAAGTATTTTAGGCAGAGTAAACTTTTTTATGGAAGGAATTGAGCAAATGAAGTTGTATATATATCGCGAAGGCTGTTTGATAGCCAATAAATAGATAGTTTTAAGTACAGCCTGGTATGTTGTTCTGTTAGTCAGAACTATCCCTGATTTTAGGGTTCAAAATATTTTTGTATGTCAACGTGTTTATCTTCCCCATGAAGTGAGGGACAGTGGGTAGAGGGGCAAAAATGGGGTTTGCCTACTGTCAGCCAGCAGCTAAGCACCACATAGCCACTCACCCCCCACAGTGGGATGGGGAGGAGAATCGGGGCTAAAAATGTAGAACTTGCGTGTTAAGATAAAAACAGTTTAATTAAAGTAAAATAATGATTGTAATGAAAATAAATATAGCAAAAAGAGAGAGAAATAAACCCCAAGAGGAGACAAGTGATGCACGATGCGGTTGCTCATCATCCGCTGACCAATGCCTGAGCAGCGATCGGCCCCTCCCAGCCAGCTCCCCCTAGTTTAGACACTGGGCACCGTGTCCTGTGGTGTGGAATATCCCTCTGGCTAGTGCGGGTCAGCTGGCCTGGCCATGCTCCCTCCCAGCTTCTTGGGCACCTGCTCGCTGGCAGAGCCTGGGAAACTGAAAAACCCTAAACTTAGGATAAGCGCTACTTAGCAATGACTGAAAACATCGGGGTGTGATCAACGTTTTTCTCACACTAAATCCAAAACACCAGCTAGCGGGAAGAAAATTAACCCTGTCCCAGCCAAAACCAGGACAACACTCAACTAATATTCACCGACACCCCCTGCTCTGAGAACACCCACCAGAGCCTATTCCAGCTGCAGACTCAGTGCGAGCTCCAGAGATAATCTGTGTAGAGGGGCGAATGCTCCTCAAACTGGTGTTACAATCGCTAACACCAGCACAGCTCCCTTAGTCTAGCCTCAATCATGTATTTTTTTTTTTTTACATGGGGGAGCGCTGTCTCTTTCATTTCCTTCCCTCTCCCTCTGTTACGATTTACTTTTTTTACCCATAGAAGTGTGAAAAGTCCTCTTGCACTTCTGCTGCTATTGTACCCGGGATTTTAGTGGGAATATTTGAAAAATAAGTACTAGACAAGGAGCACTTTCACTTTTATTACAGCTATTCTCTCTGCAGACGCAACGGAGAATTAACTCTATTTCTGCGAGTCTCCTGATTTTTTTATGTGTTGGTGGAGAGAAGCTAAGGCCATAAAGCTTGTTTGGTCCTGCAGACATTCGTGTTCCTCAATGTGTGAAGACACCCCAGTGCAGCCCACGCTGTTCCTCTACCTTTTGTGCAATTCTATTTTAGTGCACATATTGCTAGTGATTTCCAGTTTGCTTAATTCTCTTTAAAAGCTGAAAATCTCTCCAAATCTGTTTCTCTTCCTATTTCTGAGCCCGCGTGTTATTGTCGCAGAGTTATAGCATGACGCCACGTGAATATAGGCAATTTTCTACTGCAAACATGTTATCATTACTCCATCAATACATTTATTGCTTCAGAACCTCTGGGCCAAGAGCCGCTTTGCTCCAGCGAGCACCAGAGCTAGCAGACACTCGCTAGTCCTAAAGCTTTGGAGTAGGTGCCCTGGTCCATATTACACTGTCCGGGGCATTCTGGCAAAACATGGGTCGACTTAAACATTTCCCCTTCCCCGGGCTTTTCAACGTGATCTTAATGTTTTCCCGGGTTTATGGTGGTGGGATGCTTGTGGATGCACAGACTTGAGCTCAGTGCCTTGTTTATTGAGTTACTTTTATGGTAGCTTATAACCTTCTGTCTTAATCTCATTTTATGCCTTTTTTCCCCTCTCCCAGCCTTCATAGTGGGAACTGCCTCTGATATTTAAATGCCCACCTACATGATCGGTAGATAAGAAGAGTAATATGGTTGTCT
The DNA here is from genome assembly GCA_009769605.1 of Bucorvus abyssinicus. Classification (NCBI taxonomy): domain Eukaryota; kingdom Metazoa; phylum Chordata; class Aves; order Bucerotiformes; family Bucorvidae; genus Bucorvus; species Bucorvus abyssinicus. Next base: position 18,550,538 of record CM020041.1, on the reverse strand, counting down.
CGTCCATTTAGTAAATGCTGGGCATGGCCCCCTTTACCGGTAAAGCTGGGTGATGTGACGCTCGCATCGCGCGGTCTTTTCTTCGGTGGTCACAGCAGTAATAAATAGGCTTATTGCCATTGTCAGAGACATATGTTTCAAGGCCAGCAGGGCCTTTATGATTATTTGGTTGGAGATTATGGATTGCTCAGAGCAGAATCCAAAGCACCGAGTCAAACTTAATAACGTGGAGGGGAGTACGCGTGATCTGAATGCATCGCTTGGGAAGACGCAGCCCTCAGGTAGGTGTCGCTTGAGTGTGGCGTGCAAGCGCGCGCGCGCTTGGCGTTAGTCATGTGAGCTGTCACCTCTCTGCTCCAAGTCCACAGTGTGCTCTCAAATCAGGCCGCCCGGACTGGAGGTGATGATCTTCCACGCGCTCGGGGTTTTCTTTGCACCGTGAAAAGCTTGCACATTATTTACAGTTTGTGTCCTTGCGGCAGCGAGACCTTGGAAGGACAGCGTCTGTCAGCGAGCTGGCTCGAGTCTCTTAATGAGTATTACATGAATCGCTGCATCCTTGTGGTCCCGAAGACTGTATTTTTCTGAAGGAGCTGCTGTTCCTAGAGATGCCATGGCAAAATGACACGTCTCCCCCAGAAAAGCACGATCCTCAAGGGGTCTTTAGAGGCACTCGGCTGCACTTAGGCCCTGCTGAGTTGTACGGCTGATTATGATGCTCTGCACAGAGTTGTTTCACAACTATGATTTTTCCAATTACTTAAATCACCTGGAACTGGGAACTAAACCAGCATTCCCTGGTATTTCTTTTTTCTATTTGTTTTGAGTGGAGCTTTCGGTCCTGTTTTGATTTCTCCAGAGAGCGCTTGTCTAATGCCTAGTTGTGCTATCTGGGAGGAGATGTGCAGTCCCACCCACCCTTCCATTGCAGGTGGGCTTCCATTTACTTTTAGGACATCGCTGCAGGTGTCTGCGTGAGAGCTGGGTGTCTGAACTGCTGCTAAAATGATGACAGTAGGATTCACAGACACATCACGAAGTGACATTTCAGTGCCTTAATCTCTAGCTCAAACACACCCTTCCTATATGGGCTGTATTCTCCTGCTGAAGCCAAGTGAGAGGGATGTTCGCAGCACCTGCCGGACCAACTCTTCTGGGAGGTCACAGCCAGAGGCTTCCTAAAGTGACCAAAAGGCACTGCTACCCAACCACAGCAAAGAGGAGCATCTCTGCCCTCTCCAAGCTGCCTGACCACAGGCGCAGAGCCTTGAAGTGGATCTGCCCAGACCTCCATCTTCTTATTGGTAGAGCCCAAAGAAGACCCAGCCTAAACATTAGACAGAAAATACATTGAAAGCAATTGAAAGTAAGCTGATCAGACAGAAGAGAATATTTAAAAGGCTTATTAACAGCTCTTGCCTGCTCCGGATGTCTTTGCAGGCAGATCTTTGCTTCCAGACTTGGTTTAGGCAAGTGGCTCATTGATTTCAGGGTTGCAGCCAACCCTGCGCAGCCACTTCTTGTCCCAGGAGATCTTTCCACTTTCTCCTAGGCCTGGCTCTTTGATCCCTGTCCCTTACTGCAGGCTCTGACACTGCGTGGGTTGCAGCTTCCCAGCTCCAGCAGCCCATCCCTGATAGCACCCATCCTGCCCCCTCCAGCACCTCCTGCCTGGAGCAGGCTCAGCAGTGATTTGCGCTCCCTCCATGGTACCCCTCCTGATCCGAACTTCTTTCAGGAAGGGGAGACAGCTGTGAATGTCTCTTCTCTGCCCAAGATGCTCCGTACAGGTCCTGGTGATAGCAGAGGGTAGGTAGGCGTGCAGTGGGCTAAATTCCCCTGACAACTATAAATCATCATTAGCACTTACAGGGACAAGACTGGGTAAGGATTTAATCCAAAGCAGTTCAAATCTTTTTGCAAAAGAGAGCCTCATTATCTGAATTTTGTAATTACCAGCCCTTTTACAGTACAGGCTCCTAAAAGGCAGCTGGAACTCGGAATTACCTATCCAGAGCCGTTCACCATATTGCTGCTTCTGTGCGAACAATATGTTATAAACCACATACCAGTTAAGTTGTTTTAATTAACCAATTACCTATTCAAAGTTTCTTGTAGCTCTCTTTATCTCTGTTCTTTAGCTACAGTACAATATGGAAATTAGAGTAAATTAAAGCACTTTATTAGACAAAATAGAATAAGCAAAGAAAATAGGAAGTTGCAGTGAATGAAACACAGGCTGACGATCGTGCTTGCGACATGTAGAACCATAACTTTAACCCTAGGTGTTAAATCAGATGAAGTGTCATGAATTAAATCGGTTAATCCAGGTCATCCTACAGCTGCATTGCCAGAGTGAGATGAATCTGCAACCTGTATGGGCTTATTGTTGTCCGCAGGAGACCAGCTGCCTGCGTGCTCTGTCCCACATCAGACTTGCACTGGAGGTGGGACCAGGACTGGTGGGGCTCTAGGCTGTGCAGCCAGCTTGTGTCAAAGCACCCTTAAAGCCATGGTTTCTCCCCAGTGGGACCTAATCCGCAAGTCTTGCAAAACATGTGTAAGATAACACTCCCTGCTAGAGCCAGCAGCTGCTGTGTGCTCTCGGACCACAGCTGGAGAATCCCCCCCACCTTCTCCCTCCACACTTTCTGAGGTAACCCTGTTACCAGAGCACTCGCTTGGGGCACAGGGCAAATCTCATCCTTGCCTGGGGCACAAGCCCATCCTCTCCCTCTAGGTGGTTTGTTAGTCCCTGGATGAGCGATTTAGCAGCAAGTGCTTAATAAAGCACCTAAAGTCAGGATGGGCAGACAGGACTGATGGGTGGTACCTGTCTCCAGGGCTTTCCTCCTGGCTCAGGGTCCATGTGGGATAACCCGTCAGGGGCCAGGACCCCCTTGGTTCAGCTTGTTCACAGCACGACTGCCATGCTGAGAGAGGCATCGGCTTTGAGGGAAGGCAGGTTTTTGCCACAGAGAACAACATGTGTGCTGAGCAGGCAACAACTATTAACAGATAAACCGAGGATGTGATCGCTGCCAGGCTGCAGGTTGTTCTTTGCGTCGGTATTGCTCCTGCACAGCGGCAGCTCCTCTCCTTGTGAATCAGGGAGAGCATTAAAAGCTGAGGTCCCTTGCAGGGCTTTAACTAAGGTACGTGCTTTCAGAGAAGTATTTGGACACAAAGAGTCGTCTTGTCCCTTGGGTAAACAAGACACAACCATCAGGCTCGGTTTGGGGCTTATCAATTGGAACCAGCATGAAAGTGAGTTCTCCAGCTCCGGCTCGCAGTTGCAACGACTGGTTTCTCAAGATAAACTAAGAGTGCATTCAAGTACTTTTCTCTCAAAGTGATATGAAAGTCACATTGTTACTCCACATCTTATGAGCCAGTTCCCTAAATAGGATTTCAGAGAAACAAAGTCAATGGGATGCTCGTCTTGGATGCGACTGGGGGTGTTGCCAGATGGATTGGTGGCTGCTCCCCCAGCTCTCCTTGGGATGCTTTGTGCTCCAGGAGTCCTAAAAGAAGCGCATGTGCTTTATTCAGAGTCTTATGGGCAACGTCTGTTGTTCTTCTTGGCAAAGCTGGTACTTGCTAATTAGGATGATCAGATGGGTTAAAATTAGGAGACGCCCACCTGGAGCAAGTCTTCTCTTGGCACTTTCCAGAAAGGGAACAAAGCATGTTCTGCGTTTTGGCTGCTTGGAGTTTCTGGGAATATAGAAGATGTGTCCTACCAGTTTGGGTAAGACAGCTCCAACCATCTCTGACCTCTAATTAATTGTACGGCTACAAGTTATCCTGAGATGTCTGTTAATTGAGGCACCGACCAATATTGATTTGAGCGAGGTGCAGACCTGATGACCTGCTAACCGGGAGGCCACCCTGAGCTGTCCTCAAACATCCTTCTCCAGCATGTTCAGGCATCAGCACTGGCTGGAGATCTCCATTTCAAAGCTGTAACAAGGTCCCCCGGTGATTCTCTCCCTGCTTGTGGGGATGTGGCTGATGATGGGGAGCTGGGAGCTGCGTCTGCCCTGTTTCCCCTTTCTCTCTGCATCACCAGCCTGTTAGACCCAAACTGTCATTACGAGCAAAATGGGAACACCTCTTCTGTGGGCTGCAGATTTACTGTGAGTCTAATTACTGTCTTAACAGTCTAATCAAAATATAACAAACAGTTATTATCCCAGTTACAATAATACTAAACTCTGAATTAATATGGAAAAGCATCATTAATAATACAGTCATAAAAGCCCTGCTGGTCTCTGTCGCAGGTTACGCTCACCCTTCTGCTGTTCCTAAACCTGGTGGCATTGGTCCTCCTGGAGCAGAAAATGGGTTTGGGTGTCAGATGGGTTGAAGGCATCTGAAGCTCTTCACCAGGATGAGGTCAGGGTGGCTGCAGGGGTCCATTCCCTGGGGTGCTTGGTGGTACCTTTGTACCTCCTCTTCATGCAGAATCACAGAATTGTTTTGGTTGATGAGACCTTTAAGGCCATCGAGTCCAACTGTTCCCCCAGCACTGCCAGGTCCCCACTGACCCCTGTCCCTCAGCACCACCACCACCACACGGCTGGGAAACCCCTCCAGGGATGGGGACTCCACCACTGCCCTGGGCAGCCTGCGACAGGCCGGGACAACCCCAATGGGGAAGAAATGGTTCCTCAGGGCCAACCTCAACCTCTCCTGGAACAACTTGAGGCCATTTCCTCTTGTGCTGTTGCTTGCTCCTGGGGAGAAGAGACCAACCCCACCTCGCTCCAACCTCCTGTCAGGGAGTTGTGGAGAGCCAGAAGGTCTCCCCTGAGCCTCCTTTTCTCCAGGCTCAACCTCCCCAGGTCCCTCAGCTGCTCCTCAGCGCACTTGTGCTCCAGACCCTGCACCAGCTTCACTGCCCTTGCAGGCTGCACAAAAGCGCACCCCCCACCCCCCCAACCCCGCCCACCAGCCTCAATTAATGTAAAGAGTTGATTGTTATGCAATTACCACTGAGGTTTGCTGCATCCTCACCTTGCAGTTGCAAAGCAGAGCTGAAACAAGTTAAGCAACAGCCCCTGATCCGTGGTGATGGCAGCCAAAAGGAGCTAAAACCAACTCATGGGCCACGGCGAGCCCAGCAAGTCCCGTCACCTTGCTCTTTAAGCACAGAACTGGCAGATGTTCCCTGCGCAGTGAAAAATCACGCTGCAGAAGGTGGCATTTGGCCATTTCAGTAGCAGCAGTGTGAGTGATATTTGCCCTTTTATTGTTTCATGCGTACCCAGCGCTGCTTTGGATACTGCTCCTTATGTTAATAATATTCCATTATAATATTACTCGTAGTTCAGTTTAACACTGTATTGCTTACATTTAATAGGTTATATATCTTAGAGAAATTAATATGAACATTTTATGTTCCTGCACTTTTATGAGTTATCAAATATAAAAGCCAGGTAGATTTTATAAGATTTTTTTTTTCTATTAAAATGCAGTTTTGTCAAAAATGAAGCTTTAAACTGGATCGGGGCTTTTTAGATGCTGTAAGGATTTAATCAAGGAAAGGCACGATGATGGCTTGTGCCTTCAAAATAACTTTTTTTTTTTTTTTAACAATAACTTCATTTGTGAACAACAGTTACACAAAGATCTTTTCATACTGAAATGATATCGGGACAATTTGTTGCATATGGTTTAATTCAGTCCCTGTTCCAGGTTTTAAATGTGATGGGTACTGAGATTTTAGAGGTATAAGGACACCACGGGAACCAGCTTTTTTCTGAAGTTCTTCTGCCTTCAGGCCTTGAGTTTCCAGCCTTAGTAGATGCTCCTTGGGGACCAAGCCCAAGTGATACGAGATAATTGTGAAATCTGAAAGAGCTCCCTGATGTCTCTGCTCTTCCACTCCTGCTTTAAATGGCTGCGAGAGGGTTTAGCTACGGCGATGCGCCACACAGAAATTTCCACCGGCTCCCTGACTTCAGTGCTAGAAAGGCCCATTAGCTTGCGCAGTCTGGTGTTCTTCAGTCCAAGGGCTGCTGTCTGCTTGGGATTACAAAAACTTCCAAAAAGCCTGAGAAGTGTCACAGGAAGCGGCGTTAGCAGCTCTGCCAAAGCCGAGCAGGGAGAGCTTGTTTTAATAATGTACTGAAGTGTTCACGCTACCCAAGCATCTGCTAACTGCCCTCGATTTTAGCTGAAAAAAAAAAAACCAAAAACTTCTTCCAGGGAGAAGTGCATGTTTGTAACTGCAGGCAATAATTAGAGGCTGGAGATTCAAGGTACTGCGAAAGGAACAGAAAAAAATACAAACCGTGGGTAAAAAAAGATCTGAAAACTGCTCAAGTACTTGTTCTAGGATAAATTTAACCTTCTGAAACGCATCCAGGCAGAGCTTTTCCCACCCCTAGAGAGACAGCGTAGGGCTGTCTTCAGCCAGTATCTGTTCTCCTTGACTCACCTCCCCCTGGTCCCACCACATGCTCCTGCCTCCGGGAAGCACCTGTAGTGTGAACAAGCCTGTTGGGCCGCAGCTCCCCTTGCGATGACGTTGCCCTGGTCTCCTCGGCAGCTGAAAGGTGGGTGCACCCAGGGACCCCCACCCAACCCCTCTCGCCCCCTGCTTTAGAGCTGGGCCCTGTCCCCAGCGCCCTTGGCTTCATCTCCACCCAGAACAACAGGAGCGCGGGAGGCTCCTCTGATGGAGAGCCCAACACCTGGATGGGTCAATCCCTATCTCCAGTGTGTCCCGCGTGCAGCACTCGATCCCCAGTATAAGATTGATCCAGACCGCTCTCAGGCTGCTCCTGTGTGCTGGATGCTTTAATCCTTCCTATGAGTACAAGAACATGTTCACAAGTTTCATACAAACTTTTAATAGCTGATCCAAACAGGCGGGAAGCAAGATCTCTGAACAAGCAGCAGGGCTTGACCAGCGCCGTTAAACAGTGATTTTATCCACGTTCACACAGGTCTTGGATGAGGGAACGGAGAGGACATGGCTCAGAACAGACTCATGTTTTTCTTTTTACAGGAGCTGTCGATTAAGTAAGTTTGTGGGAGCTGGTAGGATAAATCAGGTAGGATCTGGTGAGGGACAGCGGGGAGGATTAGTGGGCGCTTTTAGCAATAATGTAGAGCAGGTCTGAGGTGAGAATTGCTACTCAACATGTTGGGGGGACACAGGCGCAAAGGGAGCAAAGCTGACCTGGGGTTGGGGAAGGACTAGTCTAAAGACGACATTTTTTCTACATGAGGAGTGGTGGTCACCATCTGTTTTGCATATCGCAGTGTGATGGTGACACCCACTGCTCTGCTCCGCCACTGGAAGTTCCCTTTTGCGTTGCTTTAACCGGGGATGTGGAGCAATCTGGCAAAATCTTGCTTGGTAAATCCGTGAAGATATTCCAGGGGAGAGCATTCATCCTGTATTTCTCTTCGTCAGACCACTGCCCTTTAAACATGCTCATAAACTCATTTTGCTCTTCCACTTCTTTGCAACATCTGCAGAGAGAGGTACTTATGCAAAACTATTTATTTTCCCTGCGCGCTTCTCCATTGCGCCGTTACCATTTGCACATTGAAAAAGCGTTTGTCCCTCGTTTCTCATAGTGCTTCACCTCCACACTTTGAAGGAACATCTTTAGTCGTCTCTTCGCTCAAGACTATTCTCGTCTGGGCGAGACGGGTGTCCCTGATCCTGCAGATGTGCAGACCCTTTGTAGTACCTATCACTTCTTTTGCTGCCCTTCCTCGACCTGGATAGACCAGACAAGTCACTCCAGGTTGTCTATTAACTGCTCCAACTCCTTCTGGGCTCATTAAATGCAGATATAAACAACTGTCTCCCTGCCACGCGGTTTTTCTCAACAAAAGGGTGCCTTCTCCAAACAGCGTTTTTGCTTTGGCTGTCACATCTGTGACAGCACAGAGCCGTTTTCTAAGGAACATGAAGACATGCTGCAGACCCATTGATGCCTCCGGACTTGCTTGTGGCCTTGTGCAATGGGACCTACTTATCTGGTGGTGTAGCTCTTCTTATAAAGCACTAAAACGCACTGAACAAGATCCAGAGTGTGCTTCTCTGGACGGCTAATTTAAGCTTTACGGTGCCTAACCGTTTCTCACGGAGTGCTAACAGGCTGAGTCAGTTTGCCGGAGCTGGGTGATGATGACTAACCCAGAAGCCATCGTGTCTACCACAGTGTAGACCCTGCTCCCTGTTTTTGATCAGAACTGCTGCACACAAGGGTTAGACCGTAACTTTTATCTTGCTGAGAAGCTACTCAGTCTTTGGAAAGTTGATTTCTTTTGGACTTGGTGTGTGCAAACAGCTCAGCACAGGCTCAAACTGATGCTGGAGAGAAGAGGGAGACAGATCGTGCTTATAGACAGGCAGGTGACACAATGAACTGCTTCCATCAAGAGAAATCAGCTGAAGAGGTGATGGTGGCGTTGCTTCTCTACACCTAGCAACCTTCACAGAAAGCCTTCTTCCAATGGCAAGCCTTGGTTGACCTGCCTTGTGACACCAAGGGATCTTGTAGCCCATAACTCATAATTCTGCAAGAACACGTCCCCGTGCTTTTTGTTTGGGAATCCTCGGCACAACACGGGCAGAGCCCAAGGATAAAGGCAGCACCATGCTTTTACCAATGCCTCTGATCTGTGCTCGTGGATCCTCTAACTCTCATCTGGTCTGACCGGGACACAGTCACGGTGCTGATGGGACAACAAAGTCCCTCGTCAGAGTCTGAACGCAGATACTCTTGGCTGGGTCAGTTTTCAGTGCAGCTGTTTTGCAGTTAACAGCTGGGAAACTTGACTTATTGAGGGTGTTGGGAAGATGCCAGTTCATCTGGGCATCTGTCATGGCCAAACCCAGCACAGCATCCGAGACCAATACGAACAGAGTGGTGTGGCCCCTTGCCCCAGTCCCCCTTTGCCTTCAGCAAAGGATTTGTGCTTTCTGAAGGGGGTTGTGGGAGAGCAGAAAGTCCAGGTGATGACTAGAGAGCATCTTTCTGCATCTGGGCATTAAAGTGGGATTCCCAAAGCTTGCCAAGTCTCATCTGCTGGGGCATGACACCAGCCTCTTTCTTTCCAGGGCACTTATCTCTGCAGGCTGCCCTGATGAGCTGGAAGAGAGAAGCTATTTTGGGTGGTGAAAGGCTGGCTTGACACATTCCTGCAGAGAGCCTTCCCCAGCGCCCGTTGAACTTGGGTGAGCTGTCGGAGAGAAGCCCGCTAATGAGCAAAGATCCTCGCGCTGCAGCCGGGAGTGGAAAGGGTGTCTCTGAGCAGCTCTGTACACAGCAATGACAGCTTTGGCTTTGCTCTTCTGTCCTGGCTTGTTTTTATTGAAACTTTGCGTAGATGTGGAAAATGCGCAATTAGAGGCTGTTACGTGATTGATTTCTGGGCGCAGGGGCCTTTCCTCCTTGCCTGGAAGGTCTGGCAGGTATTATTTAAAAAGCTAATGAATGTTAATGGGCACATTATTTGCAAATCTTGAAGTGGAATATTAGATCAGGGCTCCTGTGTGTCATGGTAATCAGCTTTCCCTCGCTCGCTCTGGCTCGGGGGGGGAAACACCCTGCAGTCGCTTTGTTGTGTGCTTTTCAGATTAATATCCTTTTTCCAATCCAGCAGCTTTTCTCTGGGTGTTTTAGTCAAAGAAGCAGATGGCTCACACGCTGGTGTTTGATGCCTGACCAAAGGGATTGTCCTGCTCAAAACCGCCCTGCCGGGAGCACGGAGCAACTTTCCTGCTTTGTCTTTTCCTGAGGGGGGGATAAAAAAACCTGCTTGGAAGGAGGCAGGGACAGGCTGGCTCACTCACACCACGGCAGCCAGCCTGCCACGGAGGCCAAGGGCAGGAACGGGCAGGCAGCATCTCTTCTGCTCAGTGCCTGGCACAACCCACACGAACCCTCCTCTGGGTGGGAACTGGCTGTGGGAACCCTGAGGTCCGGCCATGGGAGCAGCTCGCACGGTGAGCATCTTGCGGCTCGAAGCTGCCTCTCCTCCAGCACCTCCCAAGTTTATCTTGTCTGCCACCACCCCAGCGCTTCCCTTGCACCTCCATCCCTTACCCTCCAGTGTGCCCACATCCATCCAGAGCCGTCTGCCAGCTGGCGTGGGGGCCATGCCAGGGCTCTGTCCAGGATGGTGGCCCACCAGCCCTCATCCTCCTGGGTAGTGAGCTGCTGCTGAACGGTAAGACTCACGTCTTCCCCATTGTGCTTTCAGCGAGAACACAATTAAAGGTTCGTCTTTTCACCCACCTCCCAGAAACGTGTTGCTCTGGGGACCTCCGTCCCTCTCAGCTGTAGCTTTGACTGTCCCATCAGCTCAAAACGCCTGGCAGAGCACTGAACAGCACACACGTCGTTTTCTTTAGGAAGCCAAACCAAAAGAGAGGAAGAAATCCCAGGTGATGTTCCAAACACCTTTGCTGGAGCCTTTCCTAAGCATCAGTCAAAGAAACGAGGCTGCTGTACGGTGAAAAGTACAACTCTGCTGTGCCTCAGGGGGTGCCCAGGGGAGGGTGTTGCTCCACAGCATCCGCCGCAGTGAGCTGTGAGGCCCGACAACCTCTGGGTGATACTGAAGTTGTGATTTAGGTGTCAGACTTGCGGAGTGTTGCCGCGTGTGCAGAGGACCCGAGCGAGACAAGCAGCACCAGGGAGCTGTGCTGTGGGAGGTGGTTGCTGCCCCGGGAGCAGTGCCAGTGAAGGATGGGGGAAGGCGGGCAGAACGTGCCGCAGTAAATCAGCAGATTAAGGATGGAGGAAGATACTTAACCCAGCTATCCATTCCCAGTATCCTTCTTGGTGGATCAGGAGGGTTTCTACCTAAGAAAAGGGAAGTTCTCTACTCTTGTAATACGCTTGCTCTGTTGCCTCCAGACTTCTCGGCATCTACCCGCCCGCTCTCCTGAGCTCGTTGGTGCCAACCTACTTTGTATTAACAGCAATTCAAATGTTAACAGCTGCTGTCCATGTTCATCAAAAAGAAGCTTAATACCAGTATATGATTACTGTATGTGCATTGTATAAATGATACTTGGTTGTGTCTTAAGCTAAAATAACAATATACACTTTTATCCAATCCTGATAGGTTTATAAATATATTTAAATGGGTATAAATATTTATAAATAGTTTCTGTAATCTTCTGTAATTAGGCTTTAAGCTCCGTGACAGACAGCATCTGTTTGATCTGCGTGCGCTCTCGGCGTGTGTGTGCCTCAGGTTTCTCTAATAAAGTGTCGGAGTCGGGCAGATGCCTCTGAAGGGAGCTGGCATACCTTGCTCCTTCCCTTGGGAGAAGGCAGCCCAGACCTGGACCAACCTCCTGGGTGCAGGAGGAGGAGGCGGAGAGAAGCCAAGCAGAGAGCTGGGAGTCTGCAGCTGGTGCCCAGAGGCTGTGGAGGAGAGCAAGGGGTGGTGGAAGGACAAACTGCCCAGGGCCCAGCGGGGCTGCTGATGTGGTTGCTGCAGCTCTGAGAGTTACTGTCAGCTGGAAGTGGCTCTGGGAGAAAGGGCCAGCCAGGTGGGTGGGGAAGCTGTTCATAAACCCTTTATTTCTGCTCGTAACTCTTTTTATTTCTGCTCTGTTTAACTTGGTCACCTTGAGCTATCTTCGATTTCAGGAGAAAAGAAATTGTCTGGCCATATAGTCCTTTTTGCTCTAAAAGCCTTTTGGGGATGCTCTGTACACAGGAAATGAGGTAGATTTTCCTCAGGGCTATAGGCACCCGCTCGCTCCTTGGGATCAACTGATGAGCACGGTGGCAGCAGGGCAGGACGATCTATGGCCACGCAATAGTCCCTCCCCTGCACGCAGGTCCCAAAGCACCTGCCGGGACAGCATGGGATGTCTGTCAGGACTGGTCCGTGCTTGTCCTTTTACAGCTTGGGACAGGCTGACATCGCTCAGACGGCTCCTGGTTATTCGGGAAACATCATGCGGTAGCCCAAAACCAGCAGAGGAGGATGCTTAGACAATCCCACAGAAGGGTCACATAGAGGTTCGGGTAGGACAGAGGGCATCTGCTGCTTGGTGCCAAGGTGGCTTGATGGGTGTAGCTTCTTGGTGAGAGAAACAAAGATAGGCGCACCTTTTTTTTATGCTGGAGAATCCTCTTTGGGGATGATGACACAGGCCACGCTTTGGGGAGATGCTACTAAATGGTCCCATACTCAGTGGGCACAAGCTGAGATGGAGAGGTAGAGTCTGCTCAGCCCAGTTCAGAGGGTCGCCCTGGAGGGTGCTCACTCATAAGGCAGCGAAACTGGAAGCCCATGCTAAGGAGGTGTCCCAGCTCCCATGGGTACCACCTCAGGTTCCCTCACTACCCACATTGCTTTGGAGATGACAGATGTTTCTCCTGCCCTCGCCCTGTTTGCCCAACCAGCCCAGCTGTGTAACTACTTCTGGTGTTTGAGAGGAGCGTGTTTTGCCCGTGGCCTCAGTGAAAAAAATCTTTTTGGGGAGATGGAGGGTCATTTGCTGACATCCAGGCTGAGGAAGAGGACATGAAGAAGGATGTATGTGTGGATGGAGACAAGTGCTGGCAGGAAAAGAGACAGTGGGGCAGACCAGAACAAAGCCAGACCGAGGCAGGAGCCTGGGGCTGTGTCGGAGTGGGAGACCCACCACCAGAGTTGGACTGGCTGTGCCACAGCACTGGGGCGGGAGGAAATCCCTTAGGAGTGGGGACTGACCAGAATCTGGCTCTCCGTTTTCAGCCCTGCTCTTGAGCAGGGGCACTGTGATGCTCTGGCAGATGATTCTTTCCAATTTACATGTTTAAAAATGGAGGAGAACAGGCTGGGGCGGGGAGGGGGAAATCAACTTGCAAACTGAAAAGTTGCAGAATGATCTTTGCTTTGCAGCTTTGGCTTGGGCCCTGGTTGTGTATCTTTAATCTTTCAGAAGTCTTTAATCAGAAGAAAATCTGGCTTATCCCTAAAGCCCAGGGTCTGAGCCTGTGCCGTGCAAACAGAATCCTCTGGAGCCTCCGGGAGGAGATTGCACAAAGACAAGCAAACGCGCGCCTGTAGCTGTACGACCAGACAAGCACGTCGCCGCACGGCGACAGCCAGGTACGGCGTCCAACGGGAGCGCGCTTGGCAGCGTCGGAGGCTCTGGGTGCGGGGAAAGACAAGTGATGCTCAAGGCGTGAACAGGGAAGAAATGAAACTGTGACAGCTGCGAAGGAACGAGCGGTCTGCGTGTCTTAAAAGGGAAAATTGAAAAGCCTGGGAAACGTTGCCCATACTCACCTGAAGGGAAACACGATGGTTCTTGTGAGCCTGGATTTATTTAGGGGTGGTGTTGAGGATTTGTCTGGTGCGTTTTTTTCTTTTTAATGGGGCAGCGTGGCTTGCTACCCAGATACTGAGAGATCACACGAAACAAGTAGAAAACATGAGAAACTGTTGGAGCCTGTGCAGACACTCTGCTCCCTGCTCCTGCGGTACAAGCACAGACAACCCCACCAGTGCTGCTTCTCGGTGTAACGCTCAGGGAACCTGCTTCAGATTGAGCTGGGACAAATTCTTTTGGCTCACCATCTTAGCGGAGAGCAGACTGGCTTTACAAACGTTTTCGGGCAGAGCCAGCCAGAGAGGACGGCGGATGCTGCTGGCTCTCCTCGGAGAAGTGGCTGTTCTGCTGCCTGCGCTGCCCACCTTCTGCTGCTGGGACTCCCCTTCCCTCACTCCTCCCTTGTTGAATGTTCCTGGCAGTTTTTAGCCCTGATAAAAAGCTCAGAGCCTGAAATAATCCTCCTTTCAGCCTAAATCAGGAGCGAGGGAAAGGTGCTTGGATTGTCACAGCCTCCCCTCCCGTCATCGCATGCTTCTGGCTCCTCTGCAGCAGGCGGGGTGTGAGGGGCCGCGGCAGCCCGTGGGGACTATTTCTGGTCGCAGAGTATGATGGCAGGTTGTCATCCCAAAAGAAACCCGGAAACCACTCAACATCCTTTGCAAAATCGCCTTTTGTTGTTTTGGATTTTTCTTTTTAAATAGTCCCTTAAAACAGCAGCACTTGTTTCAGTTTTGTGAGCTGAGAAGTGGGGAGGAGGGCTCTGGTTTTTAATTTAGAAAATGTTGAAACCACGTTTGGACAATTTTAAATTACTTTTTCTACTCAGGCACAACCTGAGGCTTTTAATTGCTTTTTAGTGTTGTCTCACTTACCTGGAATAATACTTATTTCAACAGAAAATACCGTCTGGTGAGAGGGTCCAGCCTGTGAACAGGGTCAGGCTCGTGAGCTGCCCAGTGCGATGTGGTGGGATGAGGCCCCAGAGCCAGCTCCCACCAGAAGCTGCAGGCTGGGATGTCTTGCTCCTCTGCTCAGCCACAGGAGTGATGTGGGAGACCCAGGGGCACGTGTCAGTGTGGAGCCAGGCAGGAGCTGCAGGAGAGGAGCAGCATGCAGGCATCTGCACGAGCTCAGGATGCCATAAAAGAGATCCCAGCACAAGCCCCATGACTGGAAGAGAGGAGAGACCTGGACCACCACCAGGGCAACTTCACAGACATTCTAAAGAGACGTGAGACCACCTCAGAGCATTTAGGTGGCCCATAGCTGCTGTTTCAGGAGAGATTGGGGTAGTGCCTGGTTCTCCCAAACTCCCTGTGCTCCCTGCTGCTGCCCTCTGCGTGATGGGATGGTGTCTACGGGAGACATCTCTGGAGGGTTCATCCATGGGAGTTGCGCTCTGGGTCTCTGTGCACCTGAGCTCATTTCCAACAGCTCAGCTCACCACCAATGTTTGGCTGACTACCAGCACTAGCAGGAACCACATCTGCCCTTGTACCACCCCCTGCACCCTGCCATCCCCTCCTGCTTCCCCACCTTTTCACCCTGGTTTTCCACTCCTCTTTTCTGTGCTTCAAGGGAACACAGTCCGAAGACGAAGGTGCGCAGGGATCTATCCATTTCCACGCTGCTGCCTGCGGAGTTGGTGTGTAACACAACATGAGGCTGGCATTTGTACCAATGGGAAGCTTCCCAGGACCATTAATACCTGGTGGGGCTTGGAACCAGCCGGAGGTGGGGGGAAAGAACCACGTGGCTTAACTAGCTCCCTGCCACCTTCACCCAGCTCCCATCCCACTGCAAACTAGGGGAGGGAGAGATTCCTCTTGGAAATGCTGGGGGGCGGTTGGGGAAACAGGCGGGTCTGGACACGCTTGGGGTTTTTTTGCACACCGGATGTGCAGGAGCAGAGGGATCAATGTGCGTCTGGCCCTAAGAGCAACCAGGGCACGCAAAGGTCAGTAAGAATGGACAGAGGTGGTGGTCAGAAGGACCTTCACACCTTGATGACCAGTGTGTGATGGGAGGACGGATGGTGGCACAGAACCAGGGTGGTTGGGTACTCAACCATGGGGATGCAGAGACAGGAGGGCTTGGAAAGTGATGGGTCGGCTTAACAAGCATGGGAGACTGGTTGAACCTTGGCCAGGTATGTGCCTTGGGGAGATAGCTGTCCAGGAGGCAGCTGGGCACCTCTTCCATTTGGGATCAGACAGAAGGGCCAGATAACTGAGCCATAGTCCAGGGTACGCTGGGGCAGAGGTCTTCAACAAGTGGATCCATCCACCTAAGAAGGTCAGTGCAGGACAATACTGAGGTTTTATCCTAGCCCATGGGTTTTCTGTGAAAATCAGAGGGACAGGGTGACCTTCATGGTGCCCCAAATCATGAGAGCATTGGCATAGCTGGCACATCAGACCAGGACAGAAAGCACGTGCAGCACTGGGGAAAGTGGAGGGATGGGATGGATATTAATTAGTGCAGAACAAGACAATGAACAACAATTGATAGACAATAATAGATCCCCTGTGGGTTTAAATCCAACACCAGTGCAAAAGGTTGAAGCTCCATCATCACCCACCCAACCAGGTTACCCTTAACCAAAAGATCCATCAGGAAGATGGTGGTGAGGCAAGAGGGTGGAAACCAACCCTATAGTGGGAGGACTTCAAATACTCCCACAGAGAACTGGGTAGATGTCTGGGGACAACAGAGAAGATAAATCCTTCTCAGAACAGCTAGAAGAAGCACCGCTAGATGTAATCCTGAGCAGGACACAGGGCTAATTTAAGAGGTTGTTATTGAAGAGTCCCTCTATAAAAGCGTCTGCAACGTACTTAATCTCAGTAACATTGCAGGAATTTAAAAATAAAACTGAAAAACTTCATTGCAACTTCATTTCAAAAGGGCTGCCCACATAGAAGTGGAGAAGCTCGTTAAAAAGAAATTAAAGGCAGCCGGCAAAAGGGTAAAATTTTTCCAGGGGACAGAGACATTGTTTAAAGATCTTCTGTTAGATGATGAGAGCAAGTCTATACAATTATCAAAAGAGACTTTAAAAGGGCAAAAAATTAGCTCTTCTCGTTAAAGAACCGACTGAAGGAACCTGGCAGAGTAAAATAGTATCCTTCAAAAAGCAGAAGTCATGTTCAAACGCAGAAAATAAAAAAAGAGCATGAGATGACAAATTAAGTGTAAAACTGTGACAAAGGAGACGAAGCCTTTTTTGAGGATCAGCTTTCAAAGGTGAAATCTAATAATAGACCCAAACCCCTCAGCAGCTGTGGAGACCCCCTGGGCTCTTCCCACTGCGGAGAACCCGTTCCAAAATCAGCCGTTGTTGGAAGAGGTTGGGGAGCAAACCGGGGAACTTAAGAGTATCGAGAGGAGCAGATGGGATCCACCCCAGAGCCCAAAGGATGTGTCATGTGAAAGAGCCATTTAGCAGCGGTGCACAAGGGACTGTTTAAAAAATAACCGTGGAACCAAAGGAGCTGAAGGTGGTAAATGCAGTGATATTTAAAAGGGCCCCTGCAGCAATCCAGGGGACCGTAGAGCAGCCGATCTCTGCGCTGGGCAGAACGTCAGAAAAATATCACAAGGAACAAACACGAACTAGTGGGGAAGAGTCGGCGCAGGTTTTGCAGAAGGAAGTCCTGCACCACGAGCCCTTGGAGAGCCGGTGAGCTCGCAGAGCGGGAGGTGCGCTCGGCAAAAGCTTTGGAAAACTGGCTTCATCAGAGGCTTTTGAAGAAATAAAGCCACTGTGGTGTAAAAGGGAAAGTCCTCTTCCGTCTAGTAACCGCATAGAAGCGTGAAACACAGATTAGGAACAGATTAGCAGGGTTTTCAGCAGAAGAAAAGTGCCAAGAGAAGCACCCAGGGACCTGTGGTGATGATGGAGGATGATCCTGTGGTGGATTCTGGATGATCTCATCCAGAAGATGACCTGGAGAAGGAAAGGAAAATAGTTAGGGGATGAAGTTGCTGATGATATTCGGATATTCAGAGTTGATGGTGAAAATCTATGGTGGGATCACTCAATACTGAGCAACTGGACAGTGAAACAAGAGTGAAATTCAGGAGCACGATGTGCAAAATCATGCGTACGAGCGGAACAGTTCGCTTGACCTGAACCAGTCACAACAAGCCTTGAACGAGCTCTTACTGCTCAGGAAAGGTAACTTAGTCCTCGCACACCCACGTCGGAGGTAGTGTTACGGAGACGTCGCCTCAGTGATCTGTGATAGCCTCCAAAGTAAATGGAGTGTGGAAAGTTTTAGGGGAAAAGTGTTAAACAAAACAGAAGAGCTCAATCTGTCATCGCCCAGATCAATAATTTACCCGCTATTAAATACTGTTCCCAGGTCTGTTCCCTCCACCGGAGGAAAAACACAAGGAAAGGCAGAAAACCCCCTAGAAACTAGAAATGACGGAGAGAGAGGTGGGAAAGGTCAGGGTAAGGGTTGGGGAACGGCTCTGCGGGTGGAGAGATTACACGGGCTGAGACTCTTCATCCCGGAAGAAGCGAGAGCGATGGGCTGCACGGTGAGGAGCGGCTCATGAGGGATTATTCATGGTTCCCCGCAGCACAAAAACCAGTGGTATCACCCTCCGGATCAGGACACTCGAAACAGGCAAGAAGAAAGTGCTTCTTTCGTATGCTGCATAACTAAATTTCTTCCCCCCAAGGGGGTGGCGTGAGGTTTGGATGGGCTGTGGGATAACTGGAGGAGGCATCTGCTGGGAGAGACAGTGAGAGGGTTTGGGCCCCATCGGCCTTACGGCACCTCCCCAGGGGGGTGGTTTGCTGCTTTTAATTTTATTTCTGGTTTTTAAGCTCCGTGCAGGAATCCACTAGGAAACTCCTGAAATGGGTGATCTGGGCCAAGCTCTACTTCGAGGTCAGAGGAGGATGAGGGGGGTCCCCATGCCCATGGTTTTGCATATTTAGTCCAGACTGGAAACTGAGAGTCTGTCTTTAATACAGGACATGGGACTTCAGGCTGAAATACAGCATCCTCCTTATCGTAGAGGACATCCAGCCACTTTCGTAAGGGGATTCCCCACCGTGCATCACGCTCACCTTCCGTTATGGTAAGGAGAGGATCAAGATGATGATTTAATTTCTCAAACAGCCTTTGAGGAAGACGAATTTTAAAATTCATCTCACGCATCAGGAAAGCTCCAGTCCTACGAGCAGACGAGCATCGGTGTAAGTGCACCCGCGGAGGAAGGCGGCATCTCGGGGATGAGGCCCACGTGACGGCTTCCCATCTGATCCTTTGCGGAGCTGTGGCTGGTGCCAGCTGAAGGCTGGCAGGTCATCAAACACGGGCAGGAAAAAGAAAACAACAGGGCACAGCTTCAAAGCAGATTTCTCAAACAAAGCCCAACTCGAAGCACATTTCCACTGCAACACTGGAAAAAAAACAATATATTTTTGCTTATGGGCTGCAGTTCTGCCACGTTCAGGTTTAAACCATTGGCCATGGAGCGGCAGTGCATAATGCCAGCGGTGTCGTTTTTCATTCCTCTGTCCTGAAAATGGTTAAACCATCGTTTGTTCAAGGTTAAACACCCCAACAAAAGTTCCTCTTGTGCTGAGTAGAAACAGGCAGATTTTCTGCATGAAAAGTGAAATACATAAAGTTTTGGGTACTTTGCATTTGAATGGAAATTCTTGCACCGCCCGAGCCCCGCCGATGATGTGCTGGTAATGGGGAATCAAGGCCGAGAGGGCTGGGGAGCGTGCGCCCGGCACGGCGGCTGCCTGCCTGCCTGCGCTCCAACGAGAAAATAATTTATTTTCTCGATCGAAATTTATTTAATGAAAAGTCATTATTCTAAAATCAATGTAAACAAATCAAACGGCTGATGAGAGCAGCCCTCCAGCACGGGGAGCAGCCTCGCTGCAGGCTGCAGCCGGCGTGGCAGAGCAGACACGGACCGCGGTGGCCGGGCTCACGCGGCACCGGGGCCAAGTTTCTGGTGTGTCCTTCGGGTCCGTGGGACACAAAGAAATGCACGCTCTAACTCCCCGCCACTCTTGTGCACAGCGGCTCAGCCACAGTCTGCTGTGCGGGATGCTCTGGGTGGGGAGGTGCAGGGTCGGCTTGTTCTGCCTCCACCTCTGCAGGATAAAATACACTCAGATTCATGAACTTAGAACCACTGTAGACCACGTTCTAGGGAACAAAGGTGATTTTTGGTGCTGAGACAAGGGCAGGGTGCACAGCGTCTCCCGCTGATGGGCTCTGCAAGAGAGGCCCCAGGGATTAACCATCCCATTCGGATGCGGAAAGCAGGCAGAAGCCCTCAGCAAACCCTGCTGGCCGGTCCTCACGCACGCGGCAATTTTTTATAGCTCCCTCCACTACCTCGTTGGAAAACAGAAATTTCTCAAATTCTCAGAGAACTAAATGCCTTTTGTTTCGGTTCCTTCTTGACAGGCGTATTTATGATGATCACAAAGAAAAGATCACAACAAATCCTGGCAAAAAAAGAACGAGCCGAGCAACACAAAATAAGTAACAAATCAGGAAAGGGAGAGAGATAGTGGCTGTGATTAAAAATCAGATGCTACAAAATAAAGAACAATGGAAATAAGAAGTAGAAGTATCCATAAAAAAAAAAAAAAATCTATATCCAAACGTGTTGTGGACAAGAAGAAAGCCTTTTAAATTATATGGAACAAAGGAAATTCTAGCAAAATTATGCTGTTATATATCCATTGTTTGATAGGTGCCGTATTGCTGTCGATAAGAACGCAGACGATGCAGAACAGCTCAAAAACCTGCTCTGCGAAACGATGAAGGCGACGTATTTCCAGCTCTCGGTCCCCATCATCGTTCGCTACTCCAACGGTGACTGCGCAGCAGCGACCAAATTGTTAACTGTTTAACAGATGTTGAGCTGCATCCTTAATTAACTGAAATAATTATTAATTTTTAAAAGCTTTCAATTAATTTTTAAACCAGTTTTCATCAGCGAGATCAGCCAACTCGTTTCTAAATTGGTGGAGAAAAATCACTAAATATTTCAGAAGAATGACAGAATAAAGCTGGTGTCACTGTGGCGTTGAGAAGGAGTGAAAAATGGGGCTATGGCGCATCATCCACCCCCGTGACGCAGCCCGGGGGTGCCGCTGTCCCCGTACGGCTTCTCCACACACCCCAGCTCCGCTGTTTGCTTGAGCTGGGTCTACGCTATAAACAACCCGCCTTTGTTCCTCCCCTCAGCATCCAACATACAAGATTTTTATATGAGCTGGGGAAAAAAAAAAAAAAAAAATTGTTTCCAAAAGCATCTTGCGAGCCTGGGCTTTGCCTTTGATGCAGAAGTTTATTGTCCTTGTTATCCCGGTCAAAGTTTTGAGGCATTTTAATTTGTTGGGTGGCAGCAGGTAGAAGGTGACATGGAAAACTCGAGTCGTGATTTGTGGGGTTACGGGTTATTTTGGACATTCAGGGGCTTGCTCTCAGTTGAGTCACCACAGCTCAGGCTGAATATCAGCAAAATAGTTGCAGGGTCGCCGTGACACTAATTTTATTAGAAATCTTGAAGCATTACGAGTGAACCGGGGGGATGACGCATTTCACCTCCACCACGAAACATGAGCAAACAGGAGTGAAAACCGGGTGGTTCGGGTTCCAGAAGAGCATCTGTAAGAAACAACTCCCTCGAGCTCGTCCTTCCCTCTAGCCCACCACTCCTCTTGTCTGGCCGGGCTGGGGAGGCTTTGCTGGAGGAAAGGAATGAGAAGTTGCTGCCGGGACTTGGCTTTGTTAGAACCATTATTGCGGTGGGAAGGAGCATTTTGCTGCTGCTGCTGCTTCGTTTCTGCCCGAGCGAGGCCAGACCTTCCCGTGACAGCTTCCAATGTGACTAGTTGGAGCCCAACTACCAAAAGCAGCTCGTGTTATTTAAGCTTTATCTAATCTCAGACTAACTGAGGAGTGAACTGGTCCGGAAGGGCCCCTGCGCTGGTACAGAAGGGATTAATGCCTGCTGGGGTACGCTGGCATCCAGACCCTGGAACCCGTGGCTCTTGGCATGGCCAGCTGTCCTGTGCTTCAGCGGGGCTTTGCACAGCGGTGCCCTGGCTCGTAACACTGAGCCATGGTGGGAATAGCTGGAGAGACATCAAACACCCCCCAGGGCAAAGCCCCCGCTGCCCCAGGGCACCACGGGGAGCTTGAAGCCAGGAGCACAGCGTGCTCCTCTCCCGCTGCCCCAGGAATTGCGTGAGATTCGGTAATTCAGGTCATACGGAGCCAGCGGGTGCTTGGCTGCATCTGCGCTGAGGTTATAGGTGAGCCCGAGCCCACGCCCAGCTGCAAGTTCATCCTGGGTGAGCAACGGAGAGACGGGAGCAGGGATGCAGGTGCTGAAGTCAAAGCTTTGGCGCACACTGCTGGGCTAGGAGAAGACCTGCCCCAAGTGCAAACGGGTTGGTAACATCCATGCCTTGATCTCACTGCACTGTTAGCAGGTCCCCAATGTTTTAAGGGCACCTTTAAATCAAAGCGGGGGATGCTCCTCAAAGAAAAATGCATCAACAGATGCACTGGCTGGAAAGTTTCTCTAGGTTCTGGTCCCCCGTCCCCCCCCCCACTTATTACTGAACATCCACCATCTTTCGGCATTTCAGTGCTTTCCAAGGCAGCCCGGGCACGTGACACCATTCATTTTGACACAATACAGATATTAGAGAATTTTTTCCCCTTTCTTTGCCATAATGGGTTTCATTTTGAAAGGAGAAAATATCTTTCATAGCAGGTGAATGTGTTTCCCTGCGCTGAAGCTGGGCGAGGGTCTATTTTATCACCTGCAGCCTGGGCTGAAGCCCCAAGCCCGAGCCATGGCTGCACTGTCCGCTCTCCCCGGTGCGTAGGCAGGGCTGTCGGGTCCCCGTCAGCTGGAGGGGATGGATTAGCGATGAGGGGCTGCTCCAGGTATCGAGCATCCCGCTTCCATGGCCCCAAAGTCGCCCCTGGAGGGAGGTGTGCGTGAAATCCTCCCCAAGCCAGAGCCCAGTTTCAAACCTCCTTTGCTGGTATTTGAAAACAGGTGGACTGAACTGAGCAATCATCTCCCCGCTTCCAGAAACCCAGGAGAACAGCTCGGAAAACATCAGCTTCTCCATTTCCAGCCTGGCCGAGCTTGTAGAAAAAGCCAGAAGACCATAAAAACGAGCGGTCACAAGCCCCTGCAGCGATGGTTGTTACTCGCCATCACCGGTGCGTATCTCAGCCCGATCACACGCTCCAAAGACAGGCAAGGCAACGCCGCTCGGGTCACATTTCATGTCTGCCTACGTGCCCAGCACCACGCTAGCGCACAGCGACAGCAGAGCTGACAGCACATTCACACCTCGCCCAGCACCAGCTGGGCCAGACCCGGGTCAGCCCCGTGACGCTGGGGTCATACCAGGGGTGATGCTTTGCCCCAGCCCTGACTGGGCAGGGTAGATGTTCTCCAGCTGCGAAGGGTGAGCAGCGGGGACACAGGTGATTCTGGTCACCAGCAGAGCCCTTAAATTCCCACCGGCGGGGCAGTACTTCAAAGTAAATTGCGAAGGGTGTGGAAGGACGGGCTCCCCTTGGACAAGCTGAAATATTTACACTCGCAAGGACCTGGCCCGACTTGTACCTCTGTTTGCCGAGCTGATGACTGCTTGATAGCTGCAGCGGGGAGCTTGTTAATTGAATTCCAGAGGGACTAATTACGGCAGGAATGAGAGCGCTCTCTGTCATCTCACAGGTTTTTCCACGCATCTGGATTTGAGGGGGCGGCAGGAACCGGGAGTTGTTGGCAAGAGGCAGCTGGAGGAGCTGTGCTGCCCCAGCCTGTGGCGTTGCAGCCCTCCTGCTGGGCACAGAGAGGGGTGATGCCAGGTTTGAGGGAGATGCTGTCAGCTGCTCCCCTTCTCCGAGCACTGGAGGGGTGCTCAGTTCTCTGGGGACAGTGGGGCGCTAAGGTAAGCGGGAGGAGATGGGTGCAGCAAGCGCACCCCTCCAGCTTGGGGCAGGATCTCTCCTGTGGTGCTGTTGGGTGGCTCCTGGCCGGCTCCTTTCAGCTCCTCAGCTAAAACCAGCGCAGGAAAAGGAAGTGAGGACCTGTGTAGCCCCCCATGCCCAGGAGAAAGGACGTCTCTGGAGAAGGAGGAATACGCCGGCTGCTGTATTGCTGAGCAGCCACACCGGGGCAGGGCTTGATGTGGCTGCTGGGTGCTGGATGCGTGCGAGACCCCCCAAGCGAGCATCATGGTGGCTGTTGGCTGCAGGAGGGCAGGCTGAGAGGGACCAGCCTTGTGCGCAGGGGATGTTATCCCTGCAGTGCCGACTCACAGGCTGGATGTGGAAATGAGGAGCCTGAGGGTTGTAAAATCCCGTCCCTGTGAATCGCTCGGTGAATGCGGTGCTGCCGCAGAGAGCGTTTCCCTTGGCTGAGAGCCCCAGGGCTGCTGCTTTCCCAGCCCCTGTCCTCGCACTGCATCCTGCAGTCCACCCAGCCACGGCAGCAGCGGGGAGCTGAACCCCAGGGACGCGACGAGAATTTCCTGGGTTTAAAAATAGGTGTTTTTATATGTGCATGTATATGAACACCATCCTTCTTCCTGCTTTCAGCAGCCAGCATTAACCCCAGCGGTGCCAGCGATGCAGTTCGCAGCGCAGACCCGCAGATACAGACGTGAGCTGCCAGAGAGGCGGTGAAGGGGGTGAAGGACTTCCACAACCACCTTGGAGGCCAGGGAAAAACACGTTCTGTGCTGCTACATCCTAACACGACTCCTGGCACTGCCTATTTGTCAGCTCTACTGACCGACACACGATGCAGAAAATAATTCTTGGTCACCAAATGGTTTTACCACAGTCTGGAGGTCAAACCACAGCAGAGATGTGCATTTTCACCTAGCCCTGGTTGTATGTTTTGGGCATATCGTGGCAGTCTGGGGGTGCCTGGGGGCCCCGTGACCATTGCAGGTACTGGTGCTACAAAGGAGGCTGGAGCAAGGCGGGGGTCGGTCTCTTCTCCCCAGGAACAAGCGACAGGATGAGAAGAAACAGCCTCAAGTTGCACCAGGGGAGGTTGAGATTGGCCCTGAGGAACCATTTCTTCCTCGTTGCGGTTGTGCAGGCCTGGCCCACGCTGCCCAGGGCAGTGGTGGAGTCCCCATCCCTGGAGGGGTTTCCCAGCTGTGTGGAGGTGGTGCTGAGGGACAGGGGTCAGTGGGGACCTGGCAGTGCTGGGGGAACGGTTGGACTCAAGGACCTGAAAGGTCTCTCCCAACCGAAGTGACTCTGCGATTGCCCAGTGCTGGTGCGGCAGCGCCGCTGCTCCTACATGGGTGCAAAGTGATTTTTTTTTTTTTTTTTTTCATGGGGCAAGGAGAAGACTGGTCCTCCCATACAGCTGGGATAAGACTTGGGGTGCCCCGTGCACAAAGGACGGGCAGGGCGTGGAGTTCACCTCCTTCCACCAACGCCAGTAAGGGTACGGCTGGCCCTCAGGGGTGGGAAGGGCTGCGCTGATGTTTGTGGTGCTGGGAGCAGGACCCAGGTTTGTGGAAGCCTCGGCCATCACCTCAGACGTGTCTCGCCAGGGTCAGCCCCTCTGTTAATTGCTGCGTGTTTCTCTCCCGGCAGAGCATGTGGCTCCCCGTGTGCCACTGCCACGTCCGGTCTCATACGATGTCCCCGTTGTGCAGCGGGTTACAGACGTCTGCAGGTCGTGGGTTTGGGGTGCAGGTGTCACCCGGGAGGAGTGACCTGGCTGTAACCACTGGCAGCAGCTTGTTTCTTCCTGGGGTGGAGGCAGAAAGAGGTTGACAAGCCCGTACTGCGAGCCGCAGCTGGGTCTGCCACCTTGGTACCACCAGGACCCTCGAGGGCAGTCAGAGGGATGTGGCTTAAAAAGGGAGGAGACACCTTTCTGGGGAAAAAAGAAAGGCAAAGGGTGAATCGACTGTGGCCAAAGTGTAATGGAAAAGGGACTCAAGTTAGAGACAGTGAAAGGGAAATAAAAGAAATAATATTTTTAAATGGGTTTGCCCGCGGTTCCACAAAGCGTGGAGTGGTCCAGGTGACACGGTAATAAGATGCTGAGATATTTATACCTCTTCTGGACAGGACTATGGCCTGAGGCAGTTGTTTGATTGGGAGGGAGGATGTTTGCAGAGAAGTTTCCAGTTCTTTCCTTGCGGTTATAATCAAACTCAGATATTTTTATTCTTTTTTCCCCAAAGAGCTCTCGTTATTTCTCACTTAGGGTTAGAAAATACATCCCTGCCCTGCTTCAAAGGCGAGAAAGGGGCTTTTTCTGGGGTCCAGCAAGGCTGCCGGTTACCCAGGGAGCAGCTGGGGGTTTGCAGGGTTGAAAACAAACCCGAGAGAAAGACCTTTCCTGCCAGGGGAGACTGTTCCTGTTCTGTCGCGTTCTGTATTTCCTGTAATCGAAGAGATTCGGGGGCTCTAATAACACGCGGCCCTCGGAGTGTGTGCCCTCCCTTGGGAAGAGGTGCGGGCAGGCTCCCCTCAGCCCAGCCCGGGCACCCCGCGGGGAATTGCCGGCTCGTTATCGGTAATAGAAGTGATGGCAATGAAACCTCTCCGGGAGCTCCAGGTTTCGTCTCTCCTTCAGCTCTCGCATCTCGAAGGTAAACTACGTCGTTCCTATATTGAGTGCGGGGCTGTTTGGAAGCATTAAGTTCATTAGAGGTCACGTTTTATTTGGTTTTGGCCAATCGGCAGCTGCCTGTGTTTGCATCTGCTCCTGAAGCAACTGTCTTCTCAGTTCCTGCGCCAAAGCCAGCAGCGGCTGACGGCTTCCCGGGTGTGAGGGGCAGGGAGGGGGGTGATTTCACCACTGCTCTGTCCCAAGGCTGGCAAACAGAAGGTCCTGAGCCCCCACCCCTGAGCCTTTCCCAGCAACTCTGGCTTCCAGGCTGGAGAACCCGGGTCCAAGCCTCAGATGGAGCAAAACCACCTGAACTGAGCAGGAAAAACCCGTTTTGTGCACAGACGTCTCAGCAGCAATTTATCCTACCGCCGCCTTACGGCTGATCCATGCACATACGGTGTCCAGAGCTCCCGGGCACCTGAGGAGGCATCGGGGTGAGGAGTTTTCAGCACCTGTGATGGTCTTGCACGTGCACAGCGTGTGTCCCACCCCAGGGAACGCCAGCCTTGTTCCAAACCAACCATCCACGGGCAGTAAGTCCATGCCGAGCGTGCTGCACCCAGCAGCGTTGGGGTCCTGCCAGTGATGTCAGGCCTCTGGAAGACGTGAAAAACCCACAGGATCTTTCTGAGTCCTCAAGCGTGATAGCAGAGCTGAACAAGATTGATCAGAAGCATTTCTTCATGCTCATCTGGAGAGGTAGGTTTCCAAGCTTCGGTTTTCAGATTATTAATATATATATATATATTTGAGGAGGCAGGAACGCTTCATAAACACCTCAGTGCTGTCCAAAAGATGACAGCGAGCCTCTCTCTAAAACGACGGATGCAGACCACTCCAGAGCAGCCCTGCCGGGCTTCCTCTCGCAGGACTGCCATGACCACTACGAACCCGGATGCCTGCCCTGGGAAACCACCTCTCCATCTCCATTAAGGCTCCTTCCAGGACACGGTTTATTGTCAGGCCCTGTTTGCATCTCTCGCTTTCTGACCAATGATTGCTGCTGTCAGCTTGCTCTTATCTCATTTATTATATAGGTTGTTTCACTCATTTTTATTGCTTCTTGCACCTTTCATCTAATCAGGGTGCGTTTTTCCGTTGCTTTTTTAATCAGCGTGGCTTTTTTGAACGCATTTAGGGCATCTTTTAAACGGGTCTTCAACAACTCTAAATTAATCACTCCAATTACTCTGGTAATTCTCCTCCCAGTTCCTAAATGTTCTCTGGCTGCAGCAGGTGCCTGTATCAGCACCCGGCACGGATTGTGTTTGGGCAGAGCAATAAAATCAGGGCATGGTAGATAACGGTTAGCGAGGAGGTTTGTTTGGTGATCAGCTCGCCCTAATCCATTAGAAAAGGGGCTCAGACAGCAACATGCTGAAGGTAATGAGTACTCCGAGCTGCAAAATAATCAGGGAATGCTTCTGCAGCTTCCTGGACATGTGATTAGGAGCCACTCAAGATCCCGCAGGAGCCATGCCCAGAGCCACGACAGCGTGGGATGTTCTGATCTCCTCCTGGGCGCAGCGAAACCAGAGTCAGTCCACCCCTGTCGCTCCCTTTAGGGTACAGTGTGGGGACAAGGTGGAAAGTTCTCTTCTGTTTGAAGAGGTCGCCCAAAAATCCCCAGTCCACAGGCACAGGCTGAGGAGCAGCAAGTAACCACGTGCTGGGTGTTTTATGGAGGATGCTGGGGGCTGGCTCCTGCCTCCTGGCACCTTCTTAGAGAGGAAATAAATCTCGAATTACCTTATTTTCATTTCTAACCAAGCTGCGTGTTGGCAGTTGCCTCGGAGCTAATAATCTGACACGGTGCTGTGCATCTGTGGATATCTGTAGCATGGGCGTGCTGCTTCTGTGTTTCAGACTGACAGCGCAGCACTACGTCGTTGTTTTCCCTACCACTATATAGCGTTCCCGGCGCATCACAATGAAACAGAACGTGAAGGTAGGCGATTTATCATAATACAAAAATAAAAGGCATAATTATGTAAATTATGCACATCATTAACCCCAGCAGTGGCTCTAAAATGGACACACATTCTGCAAGAAAATCGTCTTTAGGTCGAGCTGTGACAATTTTCTCTGACAGGTTTCCCTGTAGGTGCTGGAAGACCCACGTGTTCTCTTCTCTTGGGGTTTTGAGCTGGCTTGGAGCCCTGGAAATGGACTAGCTGCAGTAAGAGGCGGCTGTTCCTCCGTGGGAGCTGCAGGAGGGGCTGCAGCACCCCTAGGCTCCTGCTCCACCGGTACATCACCAGCAGGTCAGGCAGCACAGATGGGATTCACCGGGCTACAGCAGACATGGACCTGTCACCATCAGCTCCTCGTCTGTTCGAGGCAGGCGAAGTCAATGGTGAACTCGCATCATCCTACAGGAGATGTCGGATAAGGGCAGGTGAACCACACACCACCCCAACATGCTCCGTGTCCCCCCGGCTGCGTAGGAAGCCATAAGTAGCCCGCTCGGATGTCTCGCTTTGAAGTCTCACGTTGCCGGAGGTGTACCTCGTGCCGGGCTGCTGTGTTTTCCAGAAATATAAAGGCAGGGGGAGAATTGATGTTGGATGCCTCCTCCTTTCTAATTGCTCCTTCCTTTCTGCTCCCTCTTAAAAGAGGAAAGAGTCAGTTTAAACTCTTTCATCAGCTCACCCTCAGGAAAGGAAAGTGGGCTGCTGCCTGAGTGGGATTTCCCAGCCCCCTCCCATCGCCCGGATTCCCAAAGCTGGTTTAAAGCAACTTAAAACCTTCCTGCGTAGAATTTTCCCTTGCAAAAATTAGACCTCATGAAAATAAATAATTCCCAGAGGAAATTTCAATTTGATTACAAATATTGACTTGCTTGGGGGAAGGTTGTTTTTTTTTTTTAAGAAAAATCCATTTGGAATCAACATTTTCAAATTAAAAATGTATGTTCGCTCTGTTATAGCACTTAACTTGGAAAAATAGCAATTTTATGTCCAGTGGTTGGGGATTTTTGGAGTTTCTCCCTCCCATAATTTTCTGCAAGAGCTGAACAAAAGAGATGCCTTAAAATTGGGCAAAGCAGGGGAAAAATTTGTTTTAATTTTAGAGGGTTAAAAAAATGAAATATGAAATGTTGTAAAGAATTTTCATGCTTCTAAGAAAGCCCATAAAAATGCATAAATATGTGTTTTAAAGCTGTAGCCCCAGGGGATGCCTGAGCTGCAGAAGCACCAGGCAGAGAAGACACGGTAGGTGCTGTTCCTCGGGCATCGCTTGAACGGTCACCATCACACCCTGCTCCAGTTTCCAGCAGGTCGGGAGTGAAATTGCGCAGATGTATCAGCCAGACGATGAGCAGAGAGGTGGGAAAAACTTGGTGGTCCACCAGCTCAGTGGTGGCACCAAGCTTTGCATGGGCTCCCCATCATGTCTGGGTTGAACCCATGCGCATGGGGAACCCTCAGCATCCAGTCCCCTAAAGGCATCCAGGACAGTAGATGTTTGTATGGGTCACCAAACTCAGCCTAGGGCTTCACAGCCCACCAAAGCTGTCCTTCAGACACCCCTCTGCCCCGCTGGGGTTTGGCCCTGCTGGACCAAAAGCAAAACCCCACTGCTTAGGACGTGTATTTTTGGATATTCCTCCCAGGTTCTCTCTTTCTCTGCTGTGAGTGATCCTTCTGCTCTCGGAAACACTGAAATTGAGCTGACACTCTTCAGAAACCTCACACATGTCCAGACGTGAGGAACTCAGGTGTGAATGTGTGCTACTTTTGCCACTTCATGGATTAAAAAAAAAGGTAAGAAGTCAACGGAGCTGCATCCAGTGTAGGAACTTTGTCAGGGCAGAGGAGCAAATTGTTCTTCGTACGAGAAGACTTTGGTGAGCTCTGCTTGGTTTTAGAGGGGAAGGAGTGGGGAGGAGGAAGAAGGAGCTGGAGGAACAGCAACCTTCTGATGTAGACAAGGCTTCCAGGCACTGACATTTGTCCTCCAAGAGGTACTGATGGGGACCAGCCTTCAGCCAAACATGTCTCTGCCAAAATAAACTCAACCCACCTATTTTAAAACTAGAAAATGATCTTCCTAAGTGACCCTGATGGAGTTTGGGGCTCTCTTGAAGCCTAGATCAGGAGGAAGAGGGGTTAAGCTCGCTCTCCAGAGTGGGGGACCAACCCAGGTCCTCAGCAGCAGCTGCTCAGGTCCCCGCTGCAGATGAGAAAGCTCTAGCAGAGATGCTGCTTGCTGGAGGCATCCAGGTATCGGCCAGGAATTACTCCAGACAGCAGAAGTGCTTTTTAGGAGCACTTTATTAATAGACGCACATAACCAATCGCTGATAAGAAATGCAAAAAACCCTTGGACTGAAGGGCTGTTTGCCCAGGCGATCTCCCCACTGAGCGCAGCAGCCATTAGTCGCAGCGGGAGGCACCGGCAGCAGCTCTCTCTGGCAGGAGAGCCAGGATGAAAGCAGGAAGACAAATACCTGAACCGTTTAGCACAGCAAAGGTGCAGTTTCTGCACCTCGCCAGCCATATGGGAGCAGGCGCCGGGCTCCGGTAAGTGATACTCGAGTCTACACCATGCACAGCCCAGCAACGCCTGGAGACCCGGCTGTGGTCCCCCGCGTTGGGCTGCCATGAGCAGTGCGGGTGTCTAGCGCTTGCTCCGTGATTCCTCAAGACTTCTCTCAAATAATCATGTTCCAAATCCCCTGCTCTGTGCCAACGTGATTAAGCTGGTGGGGAGGGTGGATGTTGCCAATGAGGATAACCTCGCTTAAGGTTAATTAATCATTTGTAAACCGACCTTTGGATGGATGCATTATTCATCAGCACTCCTGAACTAACGGGCCAGATAATTCTCAGCCACTGCTTTTTTCATCCAAGTCTTTAGTTATTCCGTAACTGAGGGCAGCTGCTGAAGCACAGGTAGAGCCATGCCCCTGGGTGCCGCCTCTGCACGGGATGCTCGTGCTCACCCGTCATTTAAGCCACAGCCAGGTTTAGGCTGGACCACAGCCCAACAGGCACTTTTCTTCTCCACCTGCGTATTTCTTCCTTGAAGCCTGAATGACCTTAAACTATCTTGAAGACTCTTCTCCAAGAGCTTGACATTTAAAAGTGCAGTGACAGAAAATAACTTCTTCTAAAAATATGTGTAACTTATTTACCAGCATGAGAAGGGGAGAGAATTCAAATGAAGACATACATACACATCGCGCTGCTCGATTGTGACTTCTCGCTGATGCCGTGTGCTAGCACTGCTTTCTCCTCCAGCAAAGCTGCTCCCTGCGTTATGGCGGCTTTTTCCCCATGTCCAAACCTGGGACTGGCCGAGCAGGAGCAGCGATAAGGAGAGAGGGGATCCCTGTGTCCCCTCCGGGGCTGCAGGAAGGGCGCAGGGCAAGGCTCCAGTCTTGGGGGACCCAAAGAGCTGATTTCATCCCACAGCCACCAGAAGTGGAAGGCAGGAGAATATGAGCCAGCACTCACCGAGAAAACACCCTGCACATCATTCTTTGTCACATTACCTAAACGAAGAAGGAAAAAAAAAAGAGAGAGAGAAAAAGAAATCAAAGACCAAACGCTGCACAAATCATTGAGCCCGGTACTCAAGAAACTGCTTGTATCTCCATGGGGAAAAGCCTCCTGCACTCCTGCTCCTCCCGAGCGAGAGCAGACCCTGCCCAAATGGGCTCTTCACCCCCTTCCCCACCCAAAATAAGAGCGTAGCCGCCGGGGAGTCTCCTGAACACGAGGCGTTCATGTATCTTTAATTATTGTTTCAGCCACATAAATCCATGCTGAATTAAAATTCATGATGGTTCTAGGGTACAAGTGCAAACAATTTGTTCGGTAAACTTTGCTCTAATTGGCATTCTGAAAATTTCCTGTTAATCAAGCCCCTTGGGCTCGGTTTACCGGTGTAGTTCTGCCTGCGAATGTCAGTGCTCGGAGGGTGCACGCGCCTATGCTGATTTCAAGGGTCTTTATATGATATT
This sequence comes from Bucorvus abyssinicus, assembly GCA_009769605.1. Taxonomy (NCBI): domain Eukaryota; kingdom Metazoa; phylum Chordata; class Aves; order Bucerotiformes; family Bucorvidae; genus Bucorvus; species Bucorvus abyssinicus. The sequence continues at coordinate 18,518,562 of CM020041.1, read as the reverse complement.
AACTCATACACCTTGTCCTCACATTAATTTGCAAGTAATTTTTTAACAACCTTCCGTGGCCCTGTCTTTTATCTCGCCGCTTCCTTACTCCAGGCAAGTGAGCGAGCGGAAGAGCATTTGTAATACCTGAAACAAAACCGCACTCAGAAACGTCTGGGATCTGAACGTGAAACACCCCCGAGGGCGCCTGGAGTTCCTCCATGCCGGAGCCGCCTTTCCAGTGGCGCTTGAATCCAAGTGGCCACGGGAGACACGAGGAGATCCTCAGGCCGGCACAGTAAATGTCAGGTGTGTGAGCGGTGCCGCTGGAAGGAGGATCCAGCCAGACACACCCAGAAACAGGGCTAAGGAGGTGGGTAACACTTTGGTCCTCTTGAGCTGAGGATACAAACATCGTCTGAAGAGTCAAGGCATGAGCACAGCTGCTTTTTCATCCCATCCCCGCGGGCATGGAGAACATCAGAAGTGACTCCAGGAGATGCCAGGGTCCGGGGGGTCCTGACGCAGAGCCCTGCTTCCTACACACCATCCAACACGGACCAATTGGACAATTCTGCATCTTTTCCCCCAAGCAACACCCTCTCCGCAGTGATGCCCAGTCAGTCCTACCTGGGACCACAGCCAGGAGGATTTCAGGAGCTTTCAGTTTTGCAGCCTTCTTAGCTCGTCCTTAACTTACATCCCAAGAGGTTTGGGAATAGGAGAAGCCGTGTATCACCTGTCTCCTCGCACCAGCACACTAAGACAGAAGAATAGAAAAAACAGAATAATGAGAATCTGACAGAGATCAGGGAAGCGGTGGAGAAGCTCTCTTGGATGGAAATTCACGGTAAGGAAACGTACGAGGACTGGCAGTTCCCAGAAGAGGCCAAAGATGGTGCACAACAGCAAACAGCTCCCCTGTGAAAGCAGATAAGCAGCATAATTAGATGGCATTATGGCAGCAGCAGGGTCTGGAAGTTGGAAAGAAATCGTATGGGAAGTCGGAACAGGCACGTGCCTGGAGGGAGAATAGAGGAATAATCCAGGTTCACAACGCGAGAGCGGATAAATCTATGCGCACAAGGTTTCAGAGTCAACCAGCAAGGGTCTGCAAAGAAATTAGGTGTAAAATGAGAACAGCAAGATGTGTGGGGACTTACGTGTCTGGGGAAGGAGAACGGACTGAGCGTTCAAAGCAGGAATTTGCCCCGTCTGCTTTCATTCAGTCTTTATTAGAAGGTTAATTGTGAACGAGACTTAGCAGAAGACGCTTTGAAAGGAACTGTGGAGAAGGCCAGCATAAGGAGAGAAGTTTAAAGCCATGTGGATCTCTCAAATGTATTCAGAACGAGGGGCTCTGATGAACATTGAACCCTTGGTGGTTATCTTCAAGATTTATGGAGGTGTAGAGGTCCCTGGAAATGAGAGAAGCTCCTCTCTTTAAAGAGGATACCTTAAAAAAAAAAAAAAAAAAGTTTAAAAACATTGAATAATCATCTTAATCTCAATTCCCTGAAAGGGGCTGGAAGAAAGTCTTAAACAAGCAACTTGTAAGATGATGAATAAAATCAAAGGACATGGGTTTGTCAAGAACCGGTCATGTCACCCTAATTTAGTGACCTTCTTTGAGAAGGCAAAAGGTGTAGTGGATCAAGGGGAAGCAGAAAACACATGAGTGAGGCCTTTTGCCTCCTCCCACTGGACAGCCTCAAATAAGCTGAGAAAACACCCTCTAAAAACAACCAGAGCTCAAGTGGTAGAGTAACCACTCCCGAAGAGGCGTGATCAGGGGAGAAGAAGGTTTCTCCAGCCTCCACCATGGCTCCAGAGGAAGGGCTGTCGACCTTCCTCTCCATACAGCAATGGACTGTCTTTCTCCAATTTGGCAGTCCACAGCCTTGCCCAAGGAAAACTGAGACTAAACCTTTGTTATGCTGATTTCTAGCATCTCGTGATGGTTTATCCTTAATTTCCCCATGACATGAGCATCCCCATGCGTATTGAAGCAGAAACATGTTGATGAAGCGTTATCCTCTATTAACCGCGGATACCGGCATCAAGCCGAGAAGATGCTGCTGGTGGAGCTTCAGTCACTCCATCCAGGTTGGAAATGGTGTAAAACTGCACAAGCAGCCTGTGACGCCTGTGTGAGAGCACGGAGGCTCTGCCACTCCGCTCCCGGCCCCCTGGACAGACAGACAGACTGAGGGGCGGGGACCCTCGCAAGGCCAAATCAGGAGACTTTGTGAGCTGTGAGAACGGCTGCTGGAGGAGTGCAGGAACAGAAGCTTTTGATACAGTTTCAAACAATGTGTAATTATCAGGTAGCTGAAAATTAGCCCATCTGTGCCTGAGGAAAAGACAATGAGAAGTTATGTGTTACTAATGGCTGAAAAGAGCTGGCAACACAAAACAGGAAATTCTCAGGAAACTTTATTCTTAAGGTAATGTAATTACACGGCGTAATCCCCAAATCTCCTGACTGCTCGGTGGTTTTTGATAAAGCTTACGAGGTCTTCATCCTCCCTTCTTTTCCCTCTCCTCGTCGCAGCCGCACGGTCTGCGGCGTTTTGAGCAGTGCCAGACGTCTGGCTGGGCCACCTAAAGCAGCAGATGTGGGTACCATAAAGTGCCTTTACGACAGAATAGCTAACGACACGTCTCAGGTTTTTGTAAAGCAGATTGTCAATACTGTCCGTGCCTTTGCCACAGCCTCGTTAGCTGAATGCAAAGCACCCGAGCCTGGAATACCGCGTTGGAGAACACTTCTGTGCTGGTGGAGTTGGCCGGATGGGCTCTGGGTCTCCGATCCAGGTCAACGCACGCACAAGCACCAGCGTGGTTCGGATTTAGGTCCCCTTTTGTTTCCTCTGCATTTGGTCCTTGCTGATCCAGCATGCACAAAAAAAAAAAAAAAGCCAAAAAAAAGAGCTTGCTTTCTTCAAGAGCCTTGAGGATCCGGTGATAAGGTCTTTGGGAGTTGCTGAAGCAAAACTGGTACACCATAAAACTCATGCAAACAGTCCAGGCAGGGTAAATAGCTCATGATTTTTTTATGCATACTTTTGTCTGTGGAATAACGGGGAGCAAATTGCTTTTTCCTTTCCTAGTCCAAATTATTCAGAGAGTTTTTCTGCTGATTTTTGCTATTCTCCCTTTTGAGAGCGCTCGCTCTCAAAGATGGCCCGCTTAGCCCTGAATGGAAAGCAAATGCCGCCTTCACCTTCAGTGAACTTTGAAGCAATTGATTTTCACCGGCATAGAAGACGAGCTGCGAAGTGACAGCTCGTGGGCTTCGCCGAGGATGGATTTTGCCATTTCCTGACCGTCCGTGCAGGAGGACGCGGCATCCCGGCAGAGAGATGACAGATGCTCTTTCAGCTCATCCCCATCCAGCCACCAGCCCTGTCCTCTTTCACACGTGGGGTCCCCTGCCTGCCCGCTTCTCTGCAGCCGCTTTAAGCAACCCGTGAGAGGGAGGACTCCGAGGAAAACCATCCTTGCTCGCTTTTGTCTGATAATCTGAGGTCAAGAAAACAAACCGCTTCCTCTCAGCTCTCTCCAGCGCTGCGGCGAGAAATGCAGCCAAGCTCCAGCACCGAGAATAAAGGCAGAGCTGGCACAAACACAGGAGCTTCTTAAATGAGTTTGCCATTAGCCGGAAGGGCTGCAAATTGAAGCGAAGATAAGCCCCTTAGCATTTCCCTTTAATCCAAGCCTCGTCAAAGTGGAGATGTGTTCCTATTCAGCGGGCTTTATACAGAGGCAGGTATTTCATTTACCCAAAAAACCCCTGGATCGGATAAATTATTAATGTTATTTATAAAGGCAATTCTGCCATTCAGCAACTTCTTTTGGATCCCGACGCTTAATCTTGCTGCTTAGCATAAGATACACTCCAGTTAAAAGGCGAAATCACATTCCCTTACAAGGCCTGCGAAATAACGGAATGCTGAGGTGCCTGAAAAAGGGTTGTAGTTTAAATTCCGCTCTAAAGACTAATACATTTATCAGTGGCAAACATAAGCCCTGATTTCCACTTGCTCGTGCCCTCCCTGTGCGCTGGATGGGGCCTCACTCACGCGTCAAGAGCCGTCAAAGCTGCTCGTGGAGAACAAGGGAGATGCGAAACACGGTAGTGCTTATACAGCCTGTTTGGTGGCAGGGTAGGGCTGTGCGGTGAGACAGCGAGTAACTCTCTCCTCTCCTATAATGTGTCCTGTAAGCCATCCTATAACGGGGTGCCCACAGCCATGACTTCGGCTTCTGCAGGCTGAGCTCTACACTCACCCCATGGACCAAGGGCAGAGACCACAGAAGAAATAGCCAAGCAGAGACGTGGGCTCCCACGGTCAGGCGATGCAGTCAGGATGGTCAGAGTCCCAGAACAGGTCCTCAGAGACCCTGGTAGAGCTGCCACCACGGTAGCATTGCAGAGCCCCATCAAAACCAGCAGGGCACATAACCACGAGGAGCACAGGAATAAACATGAGAAGCTGAGGGGCCCCGTGCATGGCCAGCATCTCCGTTTCAGTTACAACAGTGGGACACAATGGACCAGTTCCCATGACGAAGTGCACACACTGACAGGTAAAGCAGCACCTGTCCTGACAGCAGGGAGGCAGGCAATGGGTGTTTGGGGGTGAAATGCCTACGCTGAGGAAGAGCAGAGCCAGCATCTCCTGAAAAAGGTGTGCTCAAGCCTCTAGGAGGGGAACAAAGGCTCCTTGCCTCTCACATGAGGACTACACAGAGGGGTCTGGAGCATAAGTGTGCTGAGGAGTGGCTGAGGGACCTGGGGGGGTTGATCCTGGAGCAAAGGAGGCTCAGAGGAGACCTTCTGGCTCTCCACAACTCCCTGACAGGAGGTTGGAGAGGGGTGGGGGTTGGTCTCTTCTCTCCAGGAACAAGCAACAGCATAGGAGGAACCGGCCTCAGGGGAGGTTGAGGTTGGCCCTGAGGAACCATTTCTTCCCCATTGGGGTGGTGCAGGCCTGTCCCAGGCTGCCCAGGGCAGTGGTGGAGTCCTCATCCCTGGAGGGGTTTCCCAGCCGTGTGGACGTGGTGCTGAGGGACAGGGATTAGTGGTGACCTGGCAGTGCTGGGGGAACGGTTGGATTTGAGGAGCTTAAAGGTCTCTCCCAACCCAAACGATTCTGTGATAATGTGATTCTACACATGGATTTAACTAAAATGTATCCCCCCACCCACCTCGCAGCCCCATGTACCTCCTGGTCACAGCCCACTCACACACAGCCAGAAGACTTCCTCCAAATTTGAGGGCATCGCGCACGTTGCATGCCAGGGAACGTCAGCGCACAGGAATTGCAGGGAGGTTCGGAAAATTCCTCATGAAAGGTTTTCTCCCCGCAGTATGTATGTTGCCTGAAATCCTTTTTTCAGCATTTTCCTCTCCGAAGGCTGCGAGACAAACTGTTTAATTGAGCAGCCAGCGCTGGCTGCTGTTTTGTTTCAGCACCGTCGGAAGCAAAGCGAAGTGGTTTTGTTTGCTAAACTCGCTCAACCTTTTCACGGGAGGGTTACGACAGCAACGTGTATTGTTCCCAGACGGCGTCGCCCCGAGTGAAGAAGCACCCGGGAGGTTCAGGATCCACTTTTTTTCTCCTGGGCCGGGTGCTGGGGACAAGTGGTGGCTCGCGGGTGGCAGCGTGGTTTGCCTTTGATCAGCCATGAGCAGGGAGGGCTCCTGCAGCTGCGCTCGAAGCCGGAGATGTCTAAGCTACGGGCACCACGGCGAAACGCGCTTTTATGTCAAAACGACTTATAAGAAGATTTTAAGTTTGTTCAGGGAGCTGGAATGAAATATTAAAACTCAGCATCATAGGAGCATTTTATTCTCATGAAAATGCTGAAATGCCATTTGCAAATCAGAAATGTTTTAAGATTTGCTTTGAAATGGCAGCGTCTTTATGCAACTGTTTTGTTTCTTTAGTCTTTCCAGAAAGAAACAAATGGGGGGGGGGGGTTGGGAAGAGCTGAGATATTGGCCATTTCCTCACCAATGAGACGTCTGCATTTCAGTCTGTTCTGGTGAGTCTGCTTGGAGCCATCACCCCCCAGTCGGAGCCGGGAGACTCAGCCTCGAGAGCAGCCAGCATTGGTGCAGCCAGCATTCAAATTACATTATCTTTGTTGCTTCCACTGACGACGAGACATTTAGGTTGGAGAACTCCACTGGGCATTAGAGCTGCTCGGAAGGGTTTGCAGGATCTGAAATAGATGTCATAAAAGAAAAGGCAAGTTCTGGTATAAAAGCAGAGCTGTCCTACTTTTTGATTATTATTATTATTATTGGGGCAGTTTTCACTTTCTTCAGGTACAGTTTATCCATTTGCAGTTCTTAATTTCCCTATGTATATTTTATATTTTGTTAAACACAAGGAGACATCTTGCTTCAGCCCCTCCTCAAGTCTCGAGTCATTTCTCATCCATCTCCTTGCTGTTCCCAAGCAGCGCACGGCTCCGGGCAGGAAGCCCAGGGCCACCCAAGCTCTTTGAGGTCGGGGTCAGGGTGGCATTTGGGCCATTCAGTCCCCGTAAGTGAATTTTGAGAAGTGAATTAAACTCTTTTCAATGAGGAAAGCAGTTCTTTAGGCAGTCCGGCCAAACTTGGCATTTGAGGTTCAAATCACAATTAAGAAAGGGTTGTTCTAAAATAGTGACCAAAATCTAATTGACTTCAGTATCTTAGCAGGATCAAAAAGCCCCAAATCCCTTAAGATGATGCCTGACTCTAAAAAAAGACCTTCTGATTTGTATACGGTTTGTTCATAGTGGTTTTTAATACAAAATTCAAAGAACTGCAAGGATAAAATGTTGGCAAGCAGCATAAGAAACTGCTTAAAAATAACATATGAAACTCTCAGAAGAAATGCGTATCATTTATCCACAACACTACGGATCCAAACTAGCTGACAGGGTTGCAGAGAGGAGTAAAGGAGGTATAAGAAAAATCCTTCTGAGCTGAAGGCAGGTCTAAATGGAGCGTGCAGACAGAAGCATGTCCTGGCCAGTTCCATCTACAATGATAACCCAGGCTCGTACAAGATTTCATGGCACAAAAGGCAGCTTCCTCCACAGCCAGCATGGGTAGGACAAACCTGGGGCTTTCCTAGTCCCCAGGCTCTCAGGGAAGCTATAGTAGTCCTAGGAGGGGGTCCAAGAAGGACATGGAGGGGCTGGAGCGTGTCCAGAGAAGGGCAACGAAGCTGGAGCAGGGTCTGGAGTACAAGTGCACTGAGGAGCGGCTGAGAGACCTGGCAGGGTTCAGCCTGGAGAAAAGGAGGCTCAGGGGAGACCTTCTGGCTCTCAACAACTCCCTGACAGGAGGCTGGAGTGAGGTGGGGTCGGTCTCTTCTCTCCAGGAACAAGCGACAGAATGAGAGGAAATGGCCTCAAGTTGCACCAGGGGAGGTTGAGGTTGGATATTAGGGAAAATTTCTTTACAGAGAGTGTTGGAACAGGCTGCCCAGGGCAGTGGTGGAGTCCCCATCCCTGGAGGGCTTTCCCAGCCGTGTGGAGGTGGTGCTGAGGGACAGGAGTTTGTGGGGGCCTGGCAGTGCTGGGGGAACGGTTGGACTTGATGATCTTAAAGGTCTCTTCAACCAAAACGATTCTGTGATTCCTAGGGGTTTCTCTTCAGATCAAGCTGTCCTGTACATAACCAATGTTTAGGAAGCCAGCAGATCTCCAGCCTGCGGACATTCTGTTCTAAATCCTCGCTGAGGTTTCATCCAAACGAGCCATCGTGAAGTCTCTCACTATTTGCAAAATGAAATCAGCCTCTTTTAGCAATGCAATAATGAGGAGCTCACACTGATCCCGATTTCCCCGTTATTCACGAGCTCGCTGAGGTTTCAGGCCCTGCTTTCTTGATGGTGAAGCCCTTCCAGCCATTTCCAGTCCCCAAGGCTGCACCCAGCCTCTCTTGCTGCTCCCCTCAGAGCCCACCTGCACATATGTACCTCCCAGGCAAGTAAATCTGGCTGAGAGTTCTTCTGCCCTAAAAGCAGATCCTAATCAGTGACATTCCCACCATACGGATGGAACAGCACTTCAATCATAGCTGTGCTTGGAAACCCACACACCACCGGTGGCCGACGCTTTTGGCCGCATGCCTTCCTCGCTCACCTGCTTCTTGCTGCTACAAACAGGGAGGCAAAACTCCTGTGATCATCGTGCAGGTGATTAGAGGGAATTGCATTGCTGAAGCACCCCGTGGCTTGCCTGCTGGTAAGCTGCCAGGGAGAGGGAAGCGTAGGTATAAACTGAATAGCAGAAGAGATTGCAGGTAATTATGTTTCTTAAGCTGTTAACAGGATTGGCCATTTGATAAATGAGAGGATTTGGGAATGTTTTGTCACTGACAAGCCATTGTGAGATCCGAGTGGAAACGGGAGCGTTTCTCTTCCGTAGCGAGAACAAGTAGGAAATTCTCCCGGGATGATTACACACCGTGAAATTCGTCTGAATCCTGGGTGCCGGCGCACGGAGGTGAAAGCACAGGTACATGACTCCTTCTGCTGAAAAAAACCAAACCATCAGGTCTCGAACATACACAATTGATTTGGTTCTGGTGCCCCTCTGGTGTCCCCAAAGGCTTCTGTTGTTTTATGGTTCCCCCCCACATCCCTGCATGTGGTTTTTGGTGCCTCCAAGGTCCCTCGAATCCCTCCATCTGCTTTTCAGTGCTCTGAACCCCTCTGGTTCCCTCAACCTCTGGTTTGCTTTTGCCTAGCTGGAGAGGCAAGAGGGAAACAAGCACTGTTCTGTTTTGTCCTTCTGCTCCAGCAATGCCCCTCAGGGTGGTTTGGGGACCCCTGAAGACCCACTGTTTCTTTTTCAGTGCCCTCAAGAGTCTTGGTGTACCTTTAGGGGTGCTCCAGAGTTTTCAATCTGATTTATGGTACACTCCACCCTTGGAAATCTGTGCCCTCTGTGGGCCCTTGGGACTATCGGTCCCATCATGCAGCAGTGAGGCAAGGGCAGGACCCACGATCTCACAGCCACCTGTACGGGAACAGAATGCAGCAACACATCTCCTTAGTCCATTTGCCAGTGAGTTGGTCTGAAGCAGAAGGGCAGGATGACAGCTGGTCCTGCTCCAGGGGAGGGGAACCAGGACTCATCCCAGGGACAGTGCATGAGGCTGCTCTGGTGTGAAGGGGTTTGCTCAGCAGCAAGGGAGGGTTATAACAGCAAAGTGAATCACACAGTTTAAAACAGTGTTAAAAATCACCTCAGATGTCAGCGCTGTGTGGCCAGTGGCTCCGGGCATCTCCTGTGGATGTGGATCTCTCTGCCATGACCCCCTGGAGCCTACGTCCTGCCTGGCACAGATCCCACTGTCACTGCAGCACTGGAGGGTAGAAGAAGTGGTAAGTGAAGAACAAATAACCTCCCTTGGGTTGCTTTCCGGGGCTGCCTCCTCCAGCCTGGGCAGGTTCTTTGCAGGGTTGGAGACCCAAGAAGCCCATTTGTGTGCAAGGGCAAAGGCAGTGGGGAAGGCTCTCCCTAATCTCCATCACAGATTTTCACATCTTTGCTTTACCTGCTTTTTAGCAGCCAAAGCTGGGTTGTTTGTAGTGGTTTTGTTTCCCTGCAGTTATTAGCAGGGAAGGGTTGCTGGGGAGAAGCTGGTGCCCCTCAAATCTCATTTTCCCAGCACAGCCTGGGCAGGGGGCAGAGGAGACACACTCCTTGCTTCAGTCCTGAGAGGAGTCTGGAGCAAGGGCTGGGTGCCCAAGGAAGAGAGACAGGATGGGGGTAGTGAAGATGTTTTCATAGAACCAGAGAATCATTTTGTTTGGGAGAGACCTTTAAGTTCATCAGTGCCCCAGCACTGCCAGGTCACCACTAACCCCTGTCCCTCAGCACCACCTCCACACGTCTTACTCCACAAGTAAGGCACAAGTGAGTTCCTGCAGTTTTACATTTGAGCTCTTCTCAACAGCAAAGTGGTGATTCAGCCTGAAGATCTGTTGGGTAGGAAGAAGAGACCTGTTGTGACCTCAGCTGCATTAGCTGGGATGGTGGGACACAGCCCTGGTTCCAGTTCCCCAAGCAAAGCAATGTCCTGCTCATCAGCCATGCCGCAATCAGACAGTTTCTGCACCAACTGCAAACAACCCCAAAGACTGCACAGGGATCCCCTTCCGGGAATAGGTTCGGTTATGAAGCACGTTGGAACAAAGACTTCAGCAGCTGGAGCTGTGTTTGCTGGGCCCGTGTTGAAATGGAGCGAAGAGCAAGTTGGGCTGAGAGAAGCATCTGTGAAGGCAAAGAAATAGCCCTTCTTGGCACCTACCCCCTGCAAGGAAAGAGTAACTGCTGCAGCAGGACAGCCACGGCCGTTGGCTGCTCCCTTTTAGCTCCACCAGCACAGCAACGATCTCTTTCCGATGCAGGAGCTGTGGGACAAGCTGAGGATGAGGAACAGGGTAAGGTTAAGTAAACCAAAAGTCAGCTAGTCTCCATTGCAGCTTGCTTCACTTTTTATTTCCAAGTGGAAAACTAAACCAGCGTGATGCCGGCGTGCTTGAGTCCTGCTCAGCTCTTCCTGCTCCCCAGCAAGGGCTGCCGGGAGCTGGCAAACACAGGCGTTTTCCTCCCGGAGCAGCTCCTTAAAGGGTAAATGAAGGCAAAACCCAGTTCCTGCTCCTTCAAACGGGGTCTCTGGAAAACAAGGTCCCTCACTTTTTGCAGCTCAAGCTGGAGTCTTAAATGGTGGCGCTGAGCAGGGGGTGGAGGACAGGCAAGAGGTGAAATAGCAGTTACTCTCAGCAATGAGCACCTAGAAAACAGAAATAGCAGGAACGGAAACTTCAGGCACTTTTCCTCTACAAACAGTAGGAGTCAACCCTCGTTTTCACCCATGCAGGGGCAGGCATGCCAATGTGCCCCCTTGCTTCAGCCGCCCCCAGCCAAGCCCAGAGCTTCACTTCTGCCCACGCAGCAGGAGCCAGAGTTTCAGCCACAGCTAGGCAAGGCAAAATCTCTCCCACAGCTCATCCAAGAGCACAGGGTAGCCACAGGAACACAAGTGCCACCTTGAGTGGGTTGTAGTTCAAGCACAGAGGTGCTTGTTCGCGCCAGCACATTTAGGAAAGGAAGCTGGTTTGCCAACCTTCTCCTGGGGTAGATGGATGACAGAGACTTCCCAAAGGGCTGCCCCACAGCGGCAGCCTTGGCCATTTATAAAGCCCTTGCCAGACATGGGAACTGGAATGATCAGAAAAAGCTTTTATCCACAACGAAGAGCATCTGACAAGGGCAGGCCGAGCCAGCTGCTGCTTTTAGTCCCAGGCAGCCCTGTGAGACATGCCCACAGGCAACCCAGCACCATGAAGACGATCTCAGTCCAGAAGCCAACTACGACCTACTCCAAAGAGCCTCAGCTCAGCAGTGACCCGCTGGAAGGCAGCCCTCCTGCGGCCCTCGCTGCCCCATGAAGGGAGGACAAGGCCTTCCTGGTGTTCCTCTCAAACAGCGACTGGGAAACAACCTCTTCAGCTCAGATTTAACTGTGCTTCTGCTTGTTTGACCCACGACAGCCTTTCCCACAGGGAGAGCACGGTCCAGCTCCTGCCTCCAGAGTGCTGGGCTCTGTGCTTTCACTGCAGAGCCTGGAAAACAGCCCCCCACCGCCACCTCAGTCATGCAGAAGCACCTGGGACCACCGTGCCTCTGGCTGGCAGCAAGAGTTCTCCCTCCAGGTCCTTCTGGGTACAACCAACCCACCAGAAATGGGGTACACAGGCCCCCAAAGCCTCCTTGGGGTTTAGCTTTGGTCGCTCACCACTTTGGGGCACTAAACAGACATTTTCTCCTGTGCCAGCGTCCTCCCTTGCTCCACGTATCATCAGAGTTGTGCTCCTCACCAGGGACTTCTGATGCTTCATTGCAGCAAAACGGCATTGTCTCTGCTGAAAGAAAAGGTCCTTGTGAGAAAATAAGGTACATTCAGACCAATACAGGTCTCTCCAACAGCCCAGGTCCCAGGTCAGTCTCCTGCCCTGCAGGCTCCAACCTAACAAATGCTGTTTGGGAGCTGGGTCACTGCTGAGGAGGAGCCCACAAGACCATTAGCTTCCTCAAACGCCCTGCCTGACAGGGAACAGCATGCACCACGTCCCAGGAGCTCTCCCACTCCAGCACAATGCTGCTTGTGGTTGCTCCATTTCAGGAACCAGACCAATGGCCCTTTTTTTTGGAGAAGAGGCTGACAGTCCTGGTACAAGCACTCCCCATCTCATCCACCCTCTCTCTCCCACATATCCCTGCAGTCCAGAAACGCCACAGACCCTACCAGAGGACCAAGCAATCACACAAAGAGGAATGAAACTCCCCATCTCCTGAGTCAAGCTGGAAAGAGTAACACCCCAGTAGACTCTTTGCAGCCCCCACACACTGCACCAGGCATCTGAAGCATTTGTGGAGACCAGGCAGCACCACAGCACCTGGAGAATAAGGTGAGGGTATCAAAGAGCCTCAGCCAGCCTCACAGCACAGCACAGGATGCAAAAGCTCTTGGGGCTGCCCTCCATCCCAGCAGCCCTGGGGAGGAGCCTGTGCCAAGGCAGAGGGACGTCTGCCCCTGGGAACAGAGAAGCTGCTCCAGCTCCAAGGGGAGATGCTTAAAATTACTGCAGTTTCCAGAGACAGAAAGAAAAGGACCAGCATGGCCACCTGATGTACGTGCTCCAGAGGGGCAGTGGGACCTAAGGGTAGGGCACTGCTCGATGTCAGAAGAGGAGACAGCAAGGCCTTAGAGGTGAGACGGTGCAACATTATGGGTTCATTTTTTACAGAGGAGGAAACGGCAGTACAAACTTGCTTCTAACAACATACAGAAAGAAATACAAGGACTTGAAAGGGTGCAGGACAGACTCACAGACAGCTGTGCTATTCATTAGTCTGTGCTCCTTCCCTTCAGAGGATTGTTCCCAAAAAAGGAGAAACACTTCTCACCTGTAGCTCTCCCAGCGGCCCTCAGCCAGCCCGGCTCTTCCCCCAGCAGCCCTGGAACAATCACAGCAACAACCTGGGCTCGAGGATATGGCTCGGCCACCATCCCTCGTCTCCTCTCACTACAGCACCGCTGGCTCCGTCCTGCTGGATAAATCGCACGTTCACGTTCCACTCTGTGAGAAAAGAGTTGAAAGGAAAAACCCCTCTTTTTCCCCCCTCCACATCTACCAGCACCTCAGCCAATCTAGTTTGGTGCTGGCAACCTCCAGTCTCTTTCAACTACCCTCATGGTTCTGTTTAAATACGTGAGTTCCCTCCCTTGGGAAGTGGTTAGTTTAAGATTCGTGGTATGAGTCTCTTTCCATAGAAAGACCTGTAAGTAACCTTACTAATCTATTTACATATTTTTTAAGCTGCTGTCCAGGTTAAGCTCCGTGTAGGTCTCAGAACCGGGCACTAACGTAAGGAAGAACTGTGTTTCTGAATGCTCATGAAGAGAAAAGGGAGGAATTTGAAGTATTCCTTAAATATCAGGTTACTTTGGGTGACCCGTGAAGCCTTCCGTGTGGCTTCCAGTACTAACCAGAGCCCTCTGTTCAGCTTTCAGTGCTCTCCCAGCGTTTTCTGAGTGAATAATGGTTTGTGAAACTTGTGCATGAATTTTTATGCCCCATGGAAAATGCCGTATTCACACTCAGGGAGGCTCTGTCGGTACTAGACCAATGCCTGGAGTGTTTCAGCTCCCCTAACCACGTCACGACAGCATACAGGCATAGCACAAATCAGCCTAGTCGAAATGTTCAACTCTTCCCTCTGTGCTCCCTATTCTGGGGTTTGGATACTCTCACTCCTCCACCGTAATATGTGCCCATCTGCAAAAAGCGTCTTACGGCTCTGTTGCTTGCCAACGAGCCCGACCCCTGCACAACTGACGAACCAGAGAGCAATAAGGAGGTTTGACACGCAAAGAAAGAAGTAGCCTCAGCAAACAGTGCTGGAAGCAGCAACCAAGCTTCGCTGCTGGAGGAAGGCTGGGCAAAGGCAGCGTGCCCGGCACACATCGTCTCTCTTCCACTAGCCCCACTCTTCAGCCAAGTCTGGAAAGGATGGTCCATATCTGTGGTACCCCAGCACGAGACAGACTAACTGAGACTTTCTACTTAATCTAGTGGAAAGAGTTTTGAAACAACTTGCAGGAAGCAACATGAATATGCAGCAAATATAGTCGAAACCTGCTGTCTATTGAAATGGCTCATTAATACTGCACAGACAAAGCAAATGACTGATGCTTACTGCAGAGCTACCAGCGAACATGTCTGTGCCCGGATTATCGAAGCGGTGCAGAATGCTTCACCCCATATGGTTCGCCCGAAGAGGCTGTTTCAGATAATGGTTCTCATGTTGTTTCCATGGAATTTCAACATTCCCCAGAAGACACTCGCTGGAGCACTCCAGAGCAACCTCGTCGTTTGGTGCCGCGTGAGCTAGCAGAACCCTGGGTCCTTATGGCGTACAGAAAAGTAATAATGAAGTTCAAATCTGGAAAAAAGGGAGCATGAAGTGTTTTCACTGGAATCAGGTTAGTAAACCTCACTTTCAACATCATTTTTTTAATGGAAAGTGTCACTCACAAAATAACTTTATGTACGTGGATAAAATTAATCAAAATCCCTGGAAGAAAAGTAGCACAAGATGAAGTATCCACAAAACACGCTTAGGCACCAGCGATCTCTTGGCAGGAAGGGTGGAAGGAAAGAACTGGGACTCACGGTCCATCTGCTAATAATGAAGATGAAGAGACACAACGGCACAAGCACAAGAGAAATGTTCGCTAAAGAAAAGCCCTTCAGATGGGAAGTGCTCTAACTGTAGCCACGAGGAAAGGAAGACCCTGGGCTTTAAGGTACGAAGAACACAAAACCCATCCGGCAAATCAAAGGGCCATGGACTCTCTCTGCTCCCATCTCATGACCTGCAGTGAGTGCCATGGAAAAACATAGGACCAACATATTTTTTTTTCCTGGGTAGTTTTCTCGAAAAGATACATGGTGATGAAGCACCAGGTAAGAGTGTGGGGAGCATGAACAGCTTTTGAAAGAGTGGGCAGAGCTGCCACCTGGACCACAGCGATCACACCACAAACTGTAAGCCCTCTTTTATCGCTCGCCTCACCTCCAGCCCTGCAGATGTCGTATCAGGATGCCTCTCCGGATGGAGGGAGCACAGGAAGCCCAGCCTGGACAGAGCTCTTCCCCAGTTACTGCTGCTGAAGAGGATGGCATTCTGGTACCTGCACCCCCTTCTGTGGGCTGGTATCTACAAATAATGAGGTAACTGATAACAGTACGATGCTGTCATGCTTTATGGAGACCTGGAGTAGAGCGAGTCTGAACACACACGCTGTGCTGGTGGTTTCAGACGTTTGCTGCCAGGCCTGCAGAGGAGTTCCACCTCCATCAGATATCAAAGGAAAAGAAAAAATGCCTATCTTTCACCGGGGTTACTCCTTTCCTAAATTTGAAGCCCTTAATTCAAATATTAAGCTTGTCAAAAGTGGACTGTATTCCATTGCCTTGGGGGGTTTATTTATATACATATATATTCAATATTAAACATATATTACAAAGATCTATGTATGTATTTAAAACATTGGAAAACCAGTATCTTTTTCCTAATCCCTTTGCCGTTTTACCTGACTCTTCAAAAAATGCGAAAAATATCAGCCCGAGTCAGACACTCGATACGAAACCTTAAAACGATTGACTCGCGCAGTTCAAGTTTGGTAGCGATAGCAGCGAAGAAGAACAAAGACAGAAATGTCAAACGCTACTACTGCGCATAACTAGTTGTAAATCAATAGCGAGGAAAACTCCTGACCTACATGAAGAGAAGCGCGAAACAAAGAAACCTCAGAATAAAATCCATGGCTGACAGAGCTTAGTGCAAGAAAGTTGTGTTTGCAAAAGCAATCCTAGCAACAGCACGGGGTCACTGCTCGGTGCAGGCGGCAGAGCTGCGAAGGATTATGCAGAAAGCGCAGAAGTGTTCAAACAGACTTTTATTGGGTATTTGGGAAGAAGGATGATTTGCTTGCTTTGCTCGAAGATGATGAAACGCTTTCCAGTCTATTAGTAACTGAGAGAGATGTTGGAATCTATCAGCAATGAATATTTTTAAATCAGCAGGCTCCCCAGCTCCAGCACAGTGGGCAGAGGAGCTCTCGGGTCCACTCATGTTGAATGTTAATAGCAGCCGATCTGTAAATGCCCAACTTATAAAAATCTATTAAACAAGAAGGGAAGTGAAGGGAATCAATGAACCACCAGAGGAATGAGCAGCTCGGGGTCAGAGCAAGAGAAGGGCTTTTTCCATCCTATCTATCGTTAGGACGGTCAAGGGTATCATGGAGACCAGTTGTCCTAACGAACTGGAGGCACCATCTTTCCCAGGCTCATTTAACCTCTGAGGTACAGAGCCGCTGCTCGGCAGCCACTCAGAACAGGGTTTTCTTCTGGGTAAGAAACGTTGACTTCTGGGTTGGCTTCAAACCTTCTGCTGGCATTGAGTGTCAAATGAAAAAGGGTGAAGAGATACAGGCTCGAGCCCTGCTCCCTGTTACTGCCCACACACAGGTCAGATGGTTTCTAACCGGGATGTATTTTTTGTGAAGCTTTTCCTTGGCTGCGTACCTCTCCCAGCAACCCGTGCACCTCTCCCGCGAGTTCCCTGCACGGGAAGTGGTTGGCCACGAAATGTCCCAAACGGGCACACAGAAGCTCAGGGAGCAGCACTCAGGAGTTCAGCGCTGCGGGACGGCTCTCTGAGCCAGGAGTTCTCCCGAGCCGCGCAGCCATCATCCCCACCTTCGTTGGCTTCAAGTGCCAGCTAGAGACCTGCTTCAGACGAGCTGGACTCCCTCTCCTTTGCAGCAAGCTGCAGTTAGAAGTGAAGTGAATTGAATCAGTGCGTACCTTGACCACTACCAATTCAGACAACTGAAGAGGGCGAGAAAGCATCATCAGGTCCCAGAAGCTGTTACCGCTCCAGGATAGCACCAAAACACATTACACAAGCCCAGCTGGGCACAAAACTTCGTCTTTGGAACTTACTGGTGCTTTCAACACCCCAAAAAGTGTCGCTCTAAACAAGCTGGTGCACAGTGGAAGTTGTAATACACTCTGTTTGATCTCCCGTTTAATGTAATGAGGCTTCGCTGAAAAAAAAATGAGCAAAAAAACCAAAAAAGATTAATCAAAATCCTGTGTGAATTTATTTATGGATCACAAAAAATGTTTCTAGAATATCCAAGACATGGTGGAGGGATAAAGTTAGATGAAGTTAGGATTTATCTCGATTACCTAACCTGGCATTAAAATCCTTTCCACTGATCAGCAAACAGAGGGATAAAGAGATTTCAGAGACATTATGTAGGTCTGGAATAATTCCCAGTACGAGTTCCTATAACAAGAGGAATTGTGGGAGGAATACAAATATTAATCAGAAGAAAAGGTTCTAAATTGGGAAACCGCTCTGGCAATGAGACAAAAGTCTAAGTCATTAGTGTAACAACCTCTAATCCCTATCAGAGCAGCCAGTCTCATGGCAGAGATGGACGTGAAATGGCTTTCTCCATAAATATTTCAGTTTTGATTAATTCCAACATTCGATGTCTGGACGTAACAAATATGTTGTGAAACATATCATGAAAAAACAGAGACATTGGGCTGAACAACCCAAAACCGTGTAGAAAACTCATTTTCTAGGAAATGGAGAAACGAATTTTAAAGCTGTTTTCTTCTTAACTCAATAAAGAAAATTCCCCGGTGTCGAACTCTTTAAAGTAACTTCTCCCCCAAAAAAGCAGCCTATCTAATTAAGTCCAGAGCCATGCTGCTGTATTGACCCTGATTTCCATTGGCATCTCCCTGACAGGCACCAAACCACCTTATTAAATTTTTCCAGGGACAGCAGTTCTGATTTATAGAAGAATAAGTAAATATTTTCTAGGTCACAAAAGGCAAGAAATGCTCGGAACAGTCTCACGGTCACAGAATTCAAACGGAGCATCAGGCAGTAAGCTCAAAGTCCTGCTCTGGTGACAAGTGCTCATGTAAAGCAGATCATCCCTATCCAGGGACTGAAGAACATGCATATGCAACCAAAGCTCTGAGATTACTCAGAGCACTCTCTTTTTCATGTGTAATTACAAATCTTTTCCTTTCTGAGGCTGTGCCGGTGTAAGAAGCTCCTGTGACAGCCCCACGCTTGTGACAGCCCTGCGGTTGTGACAGCACAACTGCGTTGGGGCTACACATGGAAGGGTCAGAACAAGCCCTGTTTGGGGGAAAGCACTCTTCAGGCAGCCCCAACCTCTGCGCCAGGTTCCTGGGCAGCCTCATCGTGATCAAAAGGGGCTGGGGACAGAAGGGGAGCGAACTGCTTACATCTCATACTGGCACTGGAAGAAATCTGTTCATAATCGTGGTCTTTGGTTGAGGTGCTTAACAAAGCAGGAATTTCATGCGGTGAGTTTCGACCAGGCTCATGGACGTGAGGCTCAGGCCCTTGGGTTCTTCCAGGAGAGGATGGTATTTCCTCAGTCAGCAACCGCAACTCCCACCAGAACTTGCATGTTCTTCCAGTAAGCCTCACTTTGAGCTAATTAATAGTTCCCAACTTTAAAAATACAAGGTCCCCAGGGTCCTAATGGATTTTACCCTGATGCAGCTCAGGATGCTTTACAACAAAGGTTATAAGAGTTGCCATCAAACTTACCCTCAGTTAAAGATTTCCACTTCTGGTGTTATTAAGGGCTTCTCATGTACTTCGGGAGTGTATTTTAAAGGCAGCTGTATTAGATTCCAATTTTGCTTTTAAGTGGTGCTACCAACCTAATTAAATCATCATTCTCTGCGTTTGCACCCTGCAGATGAGCATTACCGCTTCCCAGAGTACACAGAGTCCTTCTGAGCTCTCTGGAGCCAAATTCACGGCGGCCTGAGCACACAGAAAACACCTACAACCTCTTAAGAGCCCGGTGGAAATACCCGGGGGACAACCAGCAGAGTAACTCAACACAGCAACAAGGTTTTTTCTAAAGCATAAAAGGAATGATGAAACTATGTCCAAACAACGCGGAGAGCAAAAGGAGGGTTGAAAGAGGAAAGTCTGGGGCCGCTACACACAGCTTTATACGAACCTAAACATACCTACGGTGGTAGCCGCATTCATAGCTCTGTTCTCTCCCGCGTTGGATAGCTGGAGGTGTTCTCCAGCCTTCCCCTCCACAGCCCTGCATGCCTTGTCAGATCTTCCTCTGAGACAAGCCCCCCAAACTGACCACCATTGGGTCGTTATTGATTGCACTCGGGATCCCATCTGCACCTTCTGACTGAAATACCACTGGTCGGCGAAACCCGAGGAGGTCAGACAGAGCGCGAGAAGGTGGGCGGACTTTAAGCCACTGCAGCATTGCTCTAGTAAAGACTAGATTTTGCAAGTGAATCCCAGTACCCACGTTTCAAGCCCCAGGCAGGAGTGTAACCAGCCACAGGGAACAGCAATACTGCCGGTGGTTCTAGCATTGTCTGCATTCAGACAGCTCTGAGGCGTTGAAGATCATGAGCTACGAACGAACACCCTCTCTTGTTTCCATGCTCTGGACGTTACCTGTGCTAACAGCTATCGGTTTACGGCTATCATCAGCCTCCCGCATTTTTCAAGATTCCTGCACAGGATTCCTCTCCCACTCCTCCCCTCTCCTTCCCCCAAACTCTACGCTGAAGTACACCACACTTTCTACTCCTGACATCCTAGCTGTGGTTCATGGTGTCCCACGGACCACAAGAAGAGCTACTGGTGGGGTACGCCCCGGTTTCTCCTCACGGTCTCTTGTCCTGGCCTAGAAATTCCCATTATTGTCCTACTTTGCTGCCTCAGAGCCCTTCCCAGGTACCTCTGCCTGGCTTTTGACAGCTGAACGAGCCTCCGTAATTCTGTTTGGCAGGAGCTGACTTCCCATCAGCCTCCCAGAAACTCTTAATTCGTTTCTACTTTCGACCTACACAACAGGCTCTGGCAGTAAGTTCTCCAATTTAATAAGTTAGACGAGAATTGATACTTTTTGTTTCAGACCTGATGCCTTGTAATTTCACGGGGTTTCCTTAACATCTATTCTTAGAAACACGAGCCAGCCCCTCTTCACCGTTTCCTAGCTAGCAAGGAGATCTCCAGATCTCTGCCCCCAACCTGGTTATTTTCTCTGCCCCAATACAAAAACCACTCTGTCCTCGTCCGCTTTCTGTGGGTGGAATCCAGATGAAACAGCTTTGATCTAGCGTTGGAGTGTAGGTATCTATCTCATAGATTGACACCCACAGGTAGAAACCTAGATTTAGGTGTCTGAATCTCTGAGCTAAACAACTCCCACCCATCCTTTTTAGTTCTACCTCATCCTTTATGAAGGCAGCATGAACACAACTGCACGTATTAATCAATAGGTGGGTTTGCCAAACATTTATGCAGCGACATAATCACATAATTGTGGTTTTTCTTTACCTTTTTTCCTTTTCTAAACATTTCTCTCATTCAGTTCGAATTTTTTATGGCTGTGGTCATGGCACCGATGTTTCTACGGAGTTATCCTACAGCAAGTCTACTTCTGAGGGATAATGACGTGATGTTCGATCCGTAATTGAATATATACCGTATAACTGCATATGTATATTCCCAGACAAACTACTTTGCATTTATTAGCACTGGCTTTCACATGCCATTTCTGACACAGTCGCTCACTGGCACGTGAACCATCTGCTTCTCTTCCCAGGGTCAGATTCGACTGTCTCAGCTAATTTTGTGTCATCCACAAACCGCATCACCGCAACATTCCCCCCCCCCCTTCCCAGATCCATTAGAAGGATATTGAAGAGTACAGCTCCTAAATCAAGCAGTTGCATGACTACGCTGTAGAGCTCCTTTCACTGGGAAAACTTACCTTTCCTCCTGCTTTTTGTCCCAGTTTGTCTCCATCTTGCTTACTTAAAAGAGGACATCTTATTATCTCAGCTTAACTACTGTAAGAGTCTTTGCAGAAAGACTTATTGACATTTGTTTGGAAACCCGTACACACTTTATCAGCTAGATCAGCCTTACCTACAAGCTTGTTGACATCTTCAAAGAGTTCAAACAGATTTATGAGACATGGCCTCCTTCTGCAAGAACTGTAATGACTTTCTCCAGATAAATCACATTTATGAAATTGTCTGCCTGTTCTTTTCTTTATTATTGTAGTTTTTTCCCACTTATTCAGCTTGGAAGTGAGATTTACTGATCTGTGGGTTTCCACATTTGTCCTGGAGTCCTTCCTCTCTCAAGGCTGAAGACACATTTGCCACTTTCCATCCTTCTTGCAGCGTGGTCAACTTAACCGACACTTTTCATGCTACATTTAGCTTTCTCTTAATCTAGTGTTTGAGGTCTATCAGAACTCTTGATAGAGTATCATCTTATCTTGGTGCTTTCTTACTGTTCATTTTATTGATTTGTTCCAGAGTGTCCTCTGCTGAAACTTCATTTAGGGACGATTCCTCATACTCTCCACCGCTTCACCACTAATGTACCCTTCCCAGCCTTCCCCTATCACTTCTTCCCTATTATTACAGCTTCCTCCCCTTCTGCCAAGTTTTTGAGGCATTTATTATGTCAATAACTTCCTTTAAAATCAGACAGCCTAGTTCACCTCTTTTAGGCTTCAGAGTTGCAGCATTTCTATAGATATATTTCTACGTTTTTTATTGATCTAGTTGCCCATTTTTCACAGGCTCTACTTAGCCGGGACTTTAATTGCTGAGACCATTCTCTGCTATTTCCTTCCTCAATGTTATTGATTTCAGCTCCAATTTTTTAAATAAAGAGAATTATTCTCTTATTTCTTTCAAAGAGGAGTTGTGGTCTTAAACCACGTGCTGTTGCTTATTTGGTGGATTTCCACAACAGTCAAGTGTAAAAGTACCTCATTGCTTTTGAACGTTAAAACTCATTTGCAATCCAGTTTCACACCGATTTACATAGATTATAGAAACCACCTCACCAACAACTGAGAGTGTGCTTGTCTGGGACGGTGACAAATTGTGATGCTATGATTCCACTTGCAGAGTTACTTTCCTACTCACTCCTCTGTCGTCGGTACCCACATCATTCACACCGCCAGCTCCCTCGAGCACGAAGTGTGGACACAAAAGTCTAGCAAAGGCCTCAACAGCACTGCAGAAAAAAGAGACTTCCTCCCATTCCGTTAACATGTCCCAATATGAGACTGTCATGGTTGCTCACTCGTGTTTAATTTTTCATTTGCTCTGACTCCTGTATCTTTTCCCAGCTTCAGACAGTTGGTTACACCTTTTTTTATATTTTGGTATTTGTTTTCTCTTTCATAGGTGTGGCACACGGCACCTGTTTCTTTTCATTTCCCACTGCTGATTTATGGAGCA
The DNA here is from genome assembly GCA_009769605.1 of Bucorvus abyssinicus. Lineage (NCBI taxonomy): Eukaryota > Metazoa > Chordata > Aves > Bucerotiformes > Bucorvidae > Bucorvus > Bucorvus abyssinicus. The sequence goes on along the minus strand of CM020041.1, from coordinate 18,496,102 downwards.
CTTTGTCCAGTTTCTCAAGATCATTCAAAGCCTGATCCTGACCTTCAAAGAGCATCTTGGTTTATCCACAAATTTAATGAGTGGGTTCTTTGTTAAATCATATAGGTCATTAATTAAAAAGCTGAATAGAACTGGGCCCAGGACGTACACCAGCAGGACTCCAGTCACAATAGCCTCCCAGTCTGGCACTGCACCATCGCCACCCACGTCACAGTAACATCACGTACCTTCTAAACGACAAACCTCAAGCTATGAACTGCGCGGGGCCGGCCAGGACAATCAGTTGGGCTGTGGTCTCCCTTGCTCCTTTCCGGATCCAGGCTAGAGTGCACAGGGAGGAGGGCTGCCCGCTGGATGGACCGTTCCGAGTACGCTGCGGGCCATCTTTGCTGGGAGCACACTCAGTGCCGCTGTTCATGGCGGTATGTCAATCTGTCTGCACAGAGGCAATTAATCTCGTTGCCCCAGGAAGCACTGGCTGTTCTACACTTGCACAACATAGTTATGCATTAGAGGAAGGGCTGCAACATATGGTCTCTCCCTGACACAGAAACAAGGTAAGTGTCTCACCCAGCCAGGAACACTGGGCACGCTGATACAGACCATATTTCTTTAGTCTGCTCCCGACAGAATCATGTGGAACAGTTTCAAAAGCTTTCCTAAAGCAAAATATGTCCCATCTGCTGCCTCCTCTTCATCCACTAGACGTTATTTTCTCAAAGAAGGAAATTAGAGTAAGATCGCATGATTTATTCTTGGTAAATCTACATCATCTTTTTCTTTCTTTCTATCTTCTGTTTGCTTTAAATTGATCGTGTAGTGTTTTTTCAGACTTATTTCTGGGAAGAGTGGTCTCTAATTCCCCGAGTCCTCTTTTTTAAAAAAGTAAACTGCGTTTGCCTGTCTGTAATGCTCGGTGATCTCACCTGCCTTCCACGAGCTTCCAGGGTAGTCACTAATGCTTCAGTAATTGCTTCAGCTACTGTCTTCATTGCCCACACTGCTCTCTCAGCACACACCCGGAGCAGTCTGAGGCCAGAGCTTCTAATCTGGAGAAACAAAGAGAGAACAAATCTAAGGCACAAAAACAGTGTAAAGGGAGGTGAGGGACCAGGCCAAGCTCAGACCACTTGATCTCCGCTCACCTTCGAGGAGACTCAGCCTCCTCTCACCATGGACAGTTCAGCACAGCGTGGCACAGTGTAGTGTGAACACAGCAGGAAGCTGCCTCCCAGCCACGGAAAAGCAAGCTGACAGCTCCAGGAAGGCTATATCTGAAAACCCATCTTCAGTTGAGAACTTTTGGTCTACTGTGCTGACAGGAATTGAAATACCAGGAACAGACCAGCAGTCGCGCATGTGATGACAGAGATCCGCTGACTTACAGGCACAATACAGAGGGGTCTTTCATGAGACAGCTGGGTGGATGCTAGGAAGTGCTGAGGAGGAGCATGAGGTCCCACTGCGTGTCACAAATTTAAAGGGAAAATGCAAGTGAAGGATCCTAGAAGGCAAAGCCAGGCTGCTGGCTGCAAGATTTAGCCCCAGGGTACTGTTGACAGCGTCTCTGAAATCCTCCCAGTTACACACGCAGTTCCAATTAGGCGGAGGGGAAGACAATGCTATCCGGAGGTGATGGTCTCCATCAAAGTCAGAAGCGAAATCAGACTTTTCACAAGGAAAACATATATAATGTGTTTAATTAGGTGGGAGCTGGGGGAAATCTGTCGTGAGCTCAGGCAGATTGCTAGGGGCTGGCAAAACAAAAATACTCTGTTTATCCAGCTAGTTGAGAGAAAAAGCAGCGTACAGGGATAGGAACAGTTCGTAGGTGAAAAGCTATTACATCAAAAGGACATTGGACTAAGCAGCTAAAGGTGCCTCCCAAATTAAGAATTATAAATGCGTGTAGAGAAAAATTGGGGTTTTTAATTAAAAAAAAAGCTAGAAGTAAAACACAGAGAATAAAATCAGATCTTGACACAGGGGAAAATAGTAGATCCCAGTGACAAAACCTGCGGTGTAGCATAGTACGTGCAGTCCCACCACCGCGGTACGCGCCCATAATTTACAGAAGAGAGAGTAGAAGTCTTAAGAAAAGATTTTTTTTTTTAATGCCCAAGAAAACGTTTTAAGGAATCTAGTCAGACTAAGATTCTTACTGGAAAAGACTATAGACTGCAAGTGTCTGGCAGTAAGGATGTAAATATATGAGCAGAGTTATCCCATCAGTCACCAGAGAAAGAAGACAGAGCGCTTAATGTTGAGAGGTGAAATACTAAACATGGGGACCTCTATTACTCATAAATAAATCGATATAATGTCACAAAGCTAAAAAAAAAGGTTAGAGAACCAATTTATCGAAAGGCAGGGTGGCTGCTTTTCGGAACTGTTAGATCCTGAGCGCCCGCGGCGGGAGGCGGCTCTACTTCAACTACGCACGGTGCATGAGGAGGGAGTGCACAAGGAGGCAGTCAACTGAAGCAGCAGAGAATTGGAGTGCGATGGTTATGACTTCAGAGGTCTGAGCGGGCCGGGAGCTCACCACAAACCTCAAGGTAAAAGCGTGATAAAATGGGAGAAGTGATTAGAGATGAGGAACCCGTTGGACCTCCGGCAAGAGCGCGGCTGAAACCACCAGTACGTCGAATTCTGAGGATCATGTTTAAGGCTGTTGAAAGATTAGATCAGGGGCAGAAAAGAGCCATAAAAAGTATATGAGGAGAGAAGAACATGTAACTGGGAAACTTAAACAGCTCAATTGCGGGGCGATTCGAGAAATACTTTCACAAGGGGAAAATATCAACCAACACTTTTTAATCTAGCGGAGACAGAAGAAAGACTAAGGGCTGAAAAATGAAAGTGATTCAAGCCAGCAATGAAACACACATTTTTTAACAGCAGCGATGATTAAATTTGGGAACAAACTACCACCTGAAGTGATGGATTTTGCAACTCTTGACATCTGGAACATATGTTCCTGTGAAAAGTTCAAGTTTTGATAAATAAGAATCTTTTTTTTTTCTCCTGAGAAACAATATTGTCAGAAAATTCTTAGCCACTCTTTGGGTTTCTTGTCTACTTTGAGATGAGCCAGAGAAACAGTTTTGTACGTTGAAAGTTGGTCAAAATGATAATTAAAAGCAGAATAATGGAATTCCTAGGCAAGGAGTAGGATGTGGTAGGAGCGAACTATCACAGTGGCCGTAACGAAAACTTTGCATCGCTAATATTTCGGAATTATTTGCACATATCTTTATAATAATGGTCAAAAGGGAACGGCTTGACGTAACCTACTTGAACAATCAAAACCCTTCTGACAGTCTTCACCAGGCAGGGCCTGTTCCAGAAGGATCCTGCATGGCCAGATGTCGCGGATGCTACAGAAAGCCCAAGCCTGGACCACGCCAAGGGCCAGAACGCTGCTCCCATCACGAGCAGGCTCCTCAGCACAAGCTTTGGCTCTTGGGTGGAGGCGCTCAGTGGCGTTACTCCAAGCGTAATTTTTGTAATTGCAATCAAGGCCCCCAGAACTCCTGCGTAAGAGCTTTGAATCCACTGCAGGAATGAAAAACGACTTGTAGAGCATCATTAAATGTGCCAAGGAAGGCGAGTACATCCGGACGTAACTCGAGCGGAGGAGTCGGGCTCCGCGTTATTATTTCTGTTTAGAAGACTCCAGCTTATCCTGAGTCAATAGAATGTGAAGCATTAGTGGAAAACTAAAACCCATCCTCCCAGGATTTTTCATCGGGCTGAGAATTGTGGCACTTCTCAGCAAATGTCAGGCTTATCAGTGTTGTGAGTAAGCATCAGTTAGCTCTCACACACGCTGACTCGGTTCATTTTTCTCGGCCCTGTATGTAATATTCTCCTGGCAAGAAGCAGCTCATTTAGTAGACTGCAGCACAAATTTGTAAAAGGAGCTTGCCTCAGCGCTGATCCGAGAACCAAGAGAGATCCACACTCGATTAGACGGCTGTGGGAAGCCCTGGGTCATTCGGAGTTAAAGGGACACAAGAAATATCCATTTCTCCTTTCCAGATCGCACCCGACGCACTAATTGTAGGAAAACCTCCTTCCAAATACTCGTTTACTGAATTCAAAGCACACCAGTAGCTTCAAGAGTATTTTTGACCTGCGAGTGCTCGATGCCATCAATATTTGCAAGACGTTTTCAGCCCTTTGTAAAGATCCTTTATTTCCACCACGTAGCTTTTCTCTTTCTATTGCTGGAGGAGACCTGGCAGCATTGTGGTGAGATGTCCATTAGCATTCCGATAAAAATGCGTTGTTTGCGAGAAGAGCGGGAAGATGAGTCCAGCGTTCACCGTTCAGTGTTCGCCGCCACCGTCACAAGTGTTTACATTCAGATCTACGGTTCATTTTCTTTTGACAGAACAAAACAAAGCATGGGAATGGCGGCACTGGGTCAGATCGAAGGTTGCTCTTCCGCAGCGGCTGGTTTTCAATATCTCCTTCCTGGGGAAGGAGTTTAAGAACAGGCTGGGCACGCAGCGGTGTTTTCTTGGAATATTACTCTGTTTCCCAACAATACGTGTCTTGGGACTTTTTGAGTCACAATCCTTGGTTTTACTATTTAACAGGTTATGCTTTAACTTCTCTCCATTAACTTCCACTGTTACCCCCCGGAGCGCAAGTAAATTTTGAGCATCCATAATATCCCGTGGTAAGGGATTTTACAGCTCAATTACAAGTTTTGCAAAGAACCATCAACCAGATTAAATTGATTTCTAGTTGTTGCTTCAGAAGAGACACTAAAGGGGCTTCTCTGTTTGGAGAGAAGGCGGCGAGGGGGATTGGAGTGAGACATCAAATCCTGGCCACGGCACCAGCAGGTGGACAGTGCGGGCAGATGGACACTGGTGTGACCCAGCAGAGCATTTCTTAGGATGAGGTCACCTTAGCAGCATCTTCAGGACCCTTTCAAGAGCTCTAACAAATTTGTGAAATGTGGTTTCTCACTTGAAAGACTTTTTGCCTGCTACGTTGGGTTTTATCCATTTAATCATTCTTTTCTTCTAGTTTCTACTCGCTCAGTGGAGACTCGTGTGATGGTCTGCGGTCCACCGCTCTGCTCCTGGGGACCCTCCCAGGGATTGCTGTCACATTTACCATCTTCCAGCCCTCCTGCGGGGAGACTGATTTAAGTGACGGGTTACACACCGTAGTAGCTCCATAATTGCATATTTGTTTTCCTCCAGAGCTCTTCAGCGATTACCATATGGTCTTGGCAATTTCTGACTCTCCATCTTATCAATTAGGCCTAAAATGCATCTTATTGTCATTTAATTTGAGATGGTTCCTTACACTTGTCCCCATAAGTTTGACTCTCACGGGATAATAACCTACCTTAGCCAGAGGGAGCACCAACACAAAGCTGCGGTTTACTTTCCAACAGCAGCTTTCCTCTTACAATAATCCTTTTAGAGGCTGGTCATCTCCTGACCAAATCTCTGGAAAAGTACCTGATTCTGGCAATTCTCAAAATATTTTTACTAGTATTTTTACTGTTTCTTTAGTGAGTTTGCACCTTAAAATTTTCCCTCACCTGCCCTACAGATTTAGCTTCGCAGTTAATGCTTTTTTTCCTTTTTTTTTAAATAGTTTCCTTATTTACTCAGAAATCCCTGATTTTGAACACTCTCTTCCACTCTGCTGTTAGAATATTGCCTTTTTTAGTCTCTTGTAGAATCATTTCACTTAGTGATATCGTGCTCTGAGCTTCAGATAGGGTGTTTTTATCTAGCTTCTCATCTCCTGCATCCATATAGCAGCTGCTTTTAATTTCCTTTGAAGAAGCTCCTGCACTTCTGAATAGGTCCCACTTTTAAGGTAGGTATTACTGTGAGGTATTTGGAGGGGTGGGGGGTTGGAAATCGAATACTCCAAAGATACCGTGTCACAAATCCCTCTGAAAAAATAGATAAGGATCCCCCAAGGTGTTTTCAAAGGGAGGCTTTGGAGGAAAGAGACATCTAACACCTCCAGCTGGAAGGGGAAGGATGGGAGGACTCTGCCCTGGCACTGCAGGGACCGGGATGCTGGGGAAGGTGGGCAGAGGAACCTCCATCACCGAGCTTTCAAAAGGGCCTGTGAAGGGGCTGTACCAGGGCCAGGTAAAAGACGGGTAGAGACTGTGGAGAAGCAGCTCTCAAAGGAGGATTCACGTTGGAATCATGAGCAGGAATGAACCTGTCGGCAGAACGATACGAACTCCTTCACTCAGAGAGGGCAGCTGGAAGGTCTTCTGTTCTCACAGGCTCTCTACTCCCACACAGGCGATGTGCGTGAAGCAGAGCTGTCACTTGTGGACACTTTCAGCATGCTGCATCTCTCTTCTACTAGGCAGGCTCTGGGGAGGCCGTGGGGAGCCCGGCGTGAACATCTGTGTGCGTTTACCTACGCCACGGCTCCCACCTCTGCTGCAGGGCTCAGCACCCTCCTGGCTTACAGGAATTAGCGATTCACGGATGATGGAAAAGCCGTGTTGCTTTTCTGGGTGGTTGGCATCCAGCTCACCTGGAAGAAACTACCTCACACCAAAAAAAAGAGGGGCCAGCTCCCATGGGATGCAGCGTGGGCCATGCACCTCCCTCTGCACCGGCGAGCGTGCAGGCGGGACAGCTCTTGGGGTGCTGTCAGTGGCTGGTGTCATCCCACACTTGGATGTGACAGCGGTCAGACAACCACGGGGTACTTCGGGCACCGGTCCCTCCTCAGGGCACCGGTCCCTTCAGGCAGCTTTTTGCTCATAGATGTAGATGCCACAGAATCATTTGGTTGGAAGAGACTTCTAAGATCATCGAGTCCAAGCGTTCACCCAGCACTGCCAGGGTGCCCGTGGGGACAGGCTCCCTCCTCACGCAGGCAAGATTTACAAAACGCAATGTAAAGGGAATATAAAGCAGGGGGCTGGCAGAACCCAGGCATTGCTACGGAGCCACGACAGCTCCCAGAAACAACTCCACCAGCTGTTCCAGCCTCACAAGGGAGCCACACGCCTGTCCTGCCACAGGAATTGTGTTTCGCCTCCTGTCGCGTTGGCTTCCTGCTGGAAAGTGGTGGAGGTGATTTGAGAGTTATTTTCCCTTCCTAAAATTGGTGCTACTGTAGGTTTTTAGAGTTAGTGACCAAGAAATAAATCAGACCTCCGAGAAAAGCTGTTCTCCACTCTTCCTCCAGTGCAGCTCACTCACGCCGCTGCGCCGCAATCTGAAAAACGCCGTCTGTAATGAACACCAGCTAGTGGGAGTCTTTCCTCAGCAAGGCGTTACTGAACCCGATTGCTGTGCGGTGTCGTATGCCGGGAGGGAGCAGGGCCTTGGCTGTGTTCCTCTGCTTCGTGCAGCCATAGAAACTGTCAAGCTCAGGTGCCTCCGTGATCTCCCAGAAGCACATCTCCCTGCACCCTCTCCCGGCTACCCACTGACGTTTAAAATGTTCCGTTGTTACTGTAGCTCCGTTCTTTCAGCCTGTTTTAACGTCATCATTATTTCCGTCTCTCTAAAATGCATCTACTTATGCAATTTTAATTTTTGGGGTTTTATTTTTTTCCAAATCGATTCAGAGTGGTATGTTAACAGCTGCCTTGCCGTGGCAGTCACCTTGAGGCAATACTCCCCTGTCCTCACGATTAAGCAATGGCTCACCTCTGCGTTATAAAATCTGTGCTGCGTTGCCTTGCACCACTTCTCCTGTACGTTCACGCTTGTCTCTGCTTCTCCACCAAGAACACTTCTGACCCTGCTGTGAGTACCTGCAAAAGCAAAGGTTACCGGAAAGCAAGAACACTTTTCCACACACGAATGACTTCTAAAGGACTTTTACAGCACCCTAAGGTTAAAGGTCCAGGAAGTAGAAGAGGATCTACATTGCAGAAGATGGTGAAAAAAAGGGATGAAAGAAGAGAGAGTCATAACGACACTTGCTCACACATCAAAATTCCTGCAGCCAGCATGAAATGTATCTGCCTCTATTTTGGCAGTTTGATGATGCTTTTGATTTCCCTCCTCTGCCAGCAGTTCCGACTTCCAAACAGCACGACCACGATAATTCTACATAACAAAAACACACAGCGGAAGCGGTCCTGACTTGTTAACACGCAGCGTAGATCAGAGTTTGTTGGGTGGTTGGGGTTTTTTTGCCCTTTAGAACACTGAATTCAGGCAAAAGTTTCTGAAACACAGCAAATCATTTATACCAACGTAATGCGCATTCTTCCTCCCCTGACTCACGTACCACAGCGTTCGTACAGCTACAGGTACACTCCCCAACACGCAGGGTCACACGCCCCAGCAGAAGTGCTACAAGACAAAGCCTAACACCTGGTTTTGGTAAGATCAAACTGACAGCCCCACAGGAAATACTAAAACTCACCACACACGTGCTTCTCCTTGAGCTGAGCAAAGGTCATTCTGCGCTGTGAATAAGCCCGTGTCAACAGCGAGTATGTATTAGAGATCGGAACATGCTTTGCTGAGGAGATCCAGGCTTTCTGGGTTAAAAGGTTATGAAATTCAGTCTAATCTCTACTTCTGTTTTCTTAGATGTTCACTACCAATCTATTATAAGCAAAGAAGTCAGCGCAGCTCAAAATCCGGGTTTCCCAACCTCCTTTACATGACCCCAACCGCATTTCTACAAGACTGGTCAGACTTGCGGTTCAAACTGTTCAGAATTCTCTCAAGCCAGCCTGAAATCTCTGTTTTAAATTAAGCTGATTGGCACCATAATTTCTCAGACTGAAATAAAATCATTTCTTTTTGTGAAAACATTCCCTCCACTACTCTCTTGAGAACCGTTTGTGTCTCTGTGCTTTATCACAGGAATTTCACATTTGGCACGGGGTTCCTCCGGTGAGAGGTTTGTATCTGTTGCCTTCACAACCGTCCACAAAGTTCTTTACACTTTCAAACAACTGGAACCACCAGCAGCCACCTACGAGTCAAGCAGGATAACTAAGATACCAAAAGATTTAACACCCAGGAAAAGAAAAACAGCAGAATATTCTGAATGATTCCTAAGCACATAGAAACTACTAAGGTCATAAGTACTTGTCAATGTGAATTCCTCATGAACTAAACAAGCTGACTCAATCTAGTATTGCTCTCTGATGGATGGGACTTCGTGGATAAGGAAGAAGCAGCAGATACCACATACCTCTATGTCACTGAGGCTCCTGACACCATCATCAAAAGAAGTATGGTCAGCAGATCAGGGGAGGGTATTCTCCCTCTGCTCTGCTCTGGGGAGACCCCCCTGCAGTGCTGGGGCCAGCTCTGGGCTCCTCAGCACAGCAGAGACATGGAGCCGCTGGAGCAGGACCAGAGGAGGCCACAGCAATGACCTGAGGGTGGAATCCCTCTGCTAGAAGGACAGGGCAGAGAGTTGGGGGTGTTCAGTCTGGAGCAGAGAAGGCTCTGGGCAGACCTTAGTGCAGCCTGTCAGTGCTTCAAGGGGCCTGTCCAAAAGCTGGGGAGGGGCTGTTCAGCAGGGGCTGTTGGGACAGGACAAGGGCTGATGGGTTACACTGACAGAGGGAGATTCAGACCGGAGAGAAGGGAGAGATTGTTGACGCTGAGGGTGGTGAGACCCTGGCCCAGGTTGCCCCGAGAGGTGGCAGAAGCCCCATCCCTGGCACCATCCCAGGTCAGGTTGGCCCTTGGGGCTCTGAGCACCCTGCTCTGGTTGCAGATGTCCCTGCCCATGGCAGGGGGTAGGACTGGGTGAGCTTTGAAGGTCCAACCCAAACCAGTCTGTGATTCTGCGACTGTCCCACATGATATTCATGACTGCAAGAATGCCCTGGCTGAAATCATGACACAAATCTGGTTGGAATCCACCCTCTGAGAGTAGTTTCCGATGGTTCACTGTGAAATGTAAAGGACAAATTGCCTGGTTACTCAGCCGTTCATAAGTTCCATTCAATATTTTATTGATAGCCTGGATGAGGGAACGGACTGTGTATTTATTAAATCTGCCAAGATTAAATCTGTGAAGAGTGCCTCCAAATACATGGGGGACAGCAGCATTACAAACTTTTGACAACCTGGACAAGTTGCCTATAAATACAGGAGTCATCTCAACTGGAAAAGGCGTAGCGCTTTAACTTGGCAGGAGGAAAGTGCACAAATACTGGACAGACAACAGCTGGGCAGAAAGCAATCTGGGAGCAAAAAAAAAAACCACACATCTGAAGGTTCTAATAGATCACAAGCTGCACCGGGGTTATTGTCCTGAGCAAAGAGAAAACACTCTACGGATATATTAACAGAAGAATTACCTGCAAGACATCTCCTAGGTCCTTTTGCTGTCCTCAGTGCCACCTCAGTGCAGAGGCACGTCTAGCCTCGGGTACTGCTCCTCAGGAAAGGATGACAGGCTAAGCAACAAGAATGACAGCAATGGTTAGAGGTCTGGAGAACACGATCTGAATCAAGAACCTGAGAACAGGAGGTGCTCAAGAGAGACCGTGAAGAGATGCAATAAGAGTCCTGACAGAGTCAGGATCGGCGCAGGAACAGTCCTGATAGAAGAAAGTCTGTTACATGGAAGAGGAACAACAGTTCTGCAAATGCCAAGAGCATCATAAGCAGACCTTGTTCTGTGGGGAAGAAGGGGGTGGATTAAGTGACCAGCTGCGATATCTTCCATTTCTTCTGTTGATGCCTGTCAGAGTTTGTCCGTACTCAAGCTGTCCTGATGTACCCCAGTGACTTCATGCAGCACTTGCTCATGCACATCTACATCATTTCTGCATTAACGCCATCACTGAGGCTACAGTGTTTTACATAAGACTATCTGTCTTAGAAACACCTTATCAAAACGCTATTTGCCAAAGCGGCTCGACTAGCGACTCATTAATCAAAAGCCATTTGATAATTAGTCCTCAAATAGTAATTCAATAGAAAGGAAAATCAAGATACAAAGATTCTAGCCAGAGCAATGGGCAAATTGTAATCACTTGGCACCACTGCTCTCAGACCCAGAGAATCTAGATTAGAGCTGCTGGTGCCAGAGTCTCCCATTCCGCTGTCATAATTTCAGGAACTACTACAGTTTTAGAAAAAAAATTGTGTGTCCCTTGGGATTGTCGGTACCAGATTCTTAGAGAAGACAGCAGAGCAATGCTCTTGCCATCAGCATCCACCCCCCTCACCCCTGGCACAAAAGCAGGACCAGCACTACCCATGCCCATTATGACAGCAGAAGAGACATACTTTAAAATCTTCTCCAGATGACCTGTGACTAACACGTCTGCTTCTTAGTCACAGCTACTTCTCAGGGTGCCAAGGGAAAGCAGTGCTGCCTTATCAAATAATTATAATCAATTACCAATACTGATCAGGACCAGCTATAGCTGAGCTTCCCCCAGGATCCATCAGACTAACTGGTTGTGCTGGAAGGAGAACAAAGGTCTGTGTGCGGGTTCTGCGATTTAGGAAAACCCGGCGCCGTCTCCCTGGCATACAGTCAGTTAAATCAACACTATATAAAACCAGAAATACCACGAGCCACAGACCGTGATAGCTCTGTATAACCTTTCATCACCGTTAAACTGAGCTGAGAGAGCGGAAACCCAAAAGATTCCAGATTTATCACCTTAATTCCTTACATTTCTTCACAAGAACTCACGCTGCTGTCGTTTTCTCTTCCATTCCGATTACCTTCTTTGTAACATGTTGGCTTTCTTACTTTTACTGAATAATTCCTGGTCTATTATATCTATAATTATACTAATAATTAAGCATGCCTTTTCATCAGCCAGCAGCTAATTACTTCTGTTCCTACCCAGCTTGCTCAGAAAACACTCAGTTCATCTGTACCCGCATCACTCTCACCGTTGCTAAGCAGTCGGTGCCTGCCAGTGGTTGCACCGTAACCGGCGGTGTTCAGTTCACCCTGGCCCTTGCGGTAGCTGAGCGCTGCTGCCGTTTAGCTTCCAGTTTTGTTCTGGTAAGTGACCTTTAGTCACGGGTTGGAGACTGCGTGTCCCCACCAGTTCCAGAGCAGCTCTAGAGCTACTCCAACTGCAGGGAGCAGCCTGGAATTGGAGAGGTCCGCAAAGAACCAGCTCCCAAACCAGCCTATACCAACCACAGTCTTGGTCCTTTCTTGGCCAGACCTTATCCAAGATGATATTATATGAAAACAGAAATCATGAAGCAGTCCAGTCTCTCGATTCTCGGACATTATCACCATGAAGAACCTCTTGCATTCACACTCTGTCCTTCCAGACCCAGGGTATTCCGGATCATTCCCGTGTCTGCTAACATGAGAACTGGACATCGTCATCATGCCCCTGCTGTCTCACTCCGGTTCCACCACCACAGCGTAGATGGGCTCTTGCCCAAAAAAAAACCCACTCATGCTAGTTATTATCAAACTCTGGTAATGTGGCAACAAATCAGCCCAGATTGCTTTTTTTTTTTCCTCCCCAATTTTGTCCGTTGTAGGTTGGAGAGAGAAGCTCATGCTCCAGGGCAGGAATTCCCACCATCTCCAGCCACTGGTAAGCCACTTCCTCCCCTGTTTGTTCTCAGTTCATGAAATCAGCGGAATTAACAGTAGTTAAATGTTAATGGCTGATATTTCCAGGCTAGGCCAAAACCCTTAATCCCTCTACCTGAGTCATACTCTGAAGTGAAGAAGTGTTGGCAAACGCAGCGGTTGCGCTCGATTCCAGAGAAAGGGAATCCAAAAATGAGGAAATTTGGTAAAAAAAGCCGCTCAGAGTGGCAGCCAGGAAGGAAAAATGTTTTCAGACGGCAGGTAGACTATTTTAGGATCCTATATCGGAGGCTCAAAGCAAATGCATATAACCTGTCAAAAAAGACTTGTGAGAAAAACAAAAAGCTCGCATCATGAAACAGCGGCATCAGGGAGGCTGTTGGAAGTTAAAAGGTATCCTGCAAAAAGCTGAAGTTGTGTCTGAAAAGGGAAAACTAAAAAGAACATAAATTCTGGCAGACTAAATGTAAAAGCCCAATAACATTGACTGAAGAAAGTGTTTAGAAGCAGTTTGCTAAAGAAATAAAAAAAAAATGTAATAAATCCATCTTGAACACTTCAAGAGCAAGACGCCTGCAAGAGCCAGTGAGCTAAACTGGTATGAAAGAAGAACTCAGGAAGAAAAAAGCCATCACAAAAGATCCCAAACTCTCTTTTTTTTTTTTTTTTAAAAAAAATCTCTGTTCACCTGGAGAATCACAGAGAAACTCTGAAACCAGGGTCTTGTTGATAAGGTGTTCACAGTAGGTTTGTCTTGATTTAAGGTTGTTAAGAGTAGATGGCAAAGAAGATGAAATGAGTATCAACTTGTCGCTGGGCGCAGCTGATGCTTGTACAGGATTCCTACAGAACGTGAAACACAAATCCCCCGTACTAATACCCTTCTACGTGACCTTTCACTGAAAACTGCCACAATTACCAAAGGACTGGGGGGGAACTAATAAGAAATAAGCTTTTAAAAACAAATCCCGTGGCGATTCGAGAAACCGCAGATCGCTAAGTTTAATGTCCATACTGGTCATACTGGCTGAAGCGCCGGTAAAGACCAGAGTTAGCGAATATGTGAATACAAGTAACACATTAAGAAAAACATGAGTTCTATAAAAGGAATCTGAGCTTTCTAAATCTGCTGGAGTTCTTTGACAGAGTCAAAAGCATGTAAGTAACAGAGATCCAGCTGAGAAATTTTCCCTGCATTTCCAACTCACCACAAGCTTCCAGCAACCTCAGACATCGAAGGTCTCATCAAAGGCTCTTAAATAAAGTAAATAAAGCAAAATGTTAAATAAAGGAAACAGCTGGGACTACAGGTAAGGGTCTCACAGCCTTAAATCATGGTTTAACGCTGGGAAAAGAAGGTAAGACTGAAGGATGAGTTTTCCCAGTGGAAGATCATTGGTGGAGTCCCATGGGGATTAAGGTCCATGGTGTTTAGTGCTCAGGAGTGACCTGGAAAGTGGGTGGAACAGCCAAGATGATTTCTGATAGGAACTCAACTAATGAGGAGAATATTTACCATGAAAACTAAAAGATCCGACGACACTGAGCCACCTCATGATAAACTGGAAGATAAATTTCAGGCCTGACAACTATAATGAGGAGAAGCAACCCTAACTTCACCAACAGCGATGGGCTCTGAACTAGTGTGCACACCTTAGGAGATGCGTCTCGACGTGACAAGCGGTGGTTCTGTGAATACCTCACCGCGCTGCTCAACAGCGGTGGGAAAACGAAAGTCAAGAGTCCAGAATTCGTAGGAGAGAGAAGAATGCCTTTGCCGCTGTATGAATTCACGGAGCATCCGCTTCCTGAGTACCAAGTTCTGGTACCCTCACCTCAGAAAGACGCTGCAACAGGAAAGGGAAAAGATACGTGGCAGAACATCAAACATGGTGAGTTCGAAACTGCCTCCGCACGCAAAGCAAAGCTGGCGTGCAGAGGGTGAACGGGGCGTGATTGCTCACCATTTGTCTTCCCCAACTGTAGGGAGCGGGTCAGGCACCAGGAAGGGGAGCCAGACACCGCACAAGAGCCCTGGCGCAGGCCTTTTTGTTCGGCTGCTGAAGCCTTCGTATTCTGATGGACAAAATTTCAAGGGATGTGTGAGAGCTGCGACAGCCAGCTTTTGTGCCCAATCCCAGCATGTCTTCAGGAAAAAAAATACAAGGGGAAAAAGGAGAAACAAAAGACTGCTGTACTTGTAGTACTTCTTGTTGCCATTCCTTGGAAATCATAATTATTAGAGGTCTCCACTTCCTTTCCCATCTGCCCTCCCCAAGCTACCATTTCACAATTAAAATAAACAAACCCCCTTGTGCAGCGTTTCCGGACCCCTGACGATGGCCACCCAGCCACGGCGCTCACCAGCCTCTACAGCGACACATTTTAAGGCGGCTCCTCTCCGCTTTTTACATTTCTCTCATTTTTCCCCACTCCTTTGAGCATTGCGGGTTTGGGTTGTTAATGCAGCTCCTTCAAGGACAGCGCTACTTCTCACGCAGCGGCTAGCGCCAATTCATCCCGTACCTGGTAACGGCCTTCAACTACCAGTGAGCCATTAATAATAGACAAGCAATCATTTTAATTGCAGCCGGGTGTCTAGAATTCAGGAGCTGCACCGAGAATTCCTCCTATCTAAACTATTATTGTCCCATTGTGCATTTCGGAGTTTAGCTCTCATTAAAAGTAATAGAGGGAAATAGGCTGTAGCAAACGGAATGTGTTTGTTTTCACAGTTCACCTCCTGCTCCTCGACGCTAAACCGCGCTCTCGCTCGGTGACAAGACCGCAGCTGGTGCCATCTTTTCTTTACCTGCCGAGTGCAATATTTAGCTGGAGGGACACTGAAGTTTTCTGGTTGTTAGTTATCAGGTCACTAACTCTCACCTTATCACTTCAGTTTCTGTTCTGTTGATACAACCTGTCAGCCTTCCTTGAGTGGTTGCTGGCCCTCGGAAGAAATCACATTAAATTGGCACAAACAAGTAAATCCGGGAGGAATGTGCTCCTGACTTACCAAAGGGAAGGGAGTGGGGAGGGCTTGAATTTCGCTCCCTCTTCCTCCTTGCACGCTTGCGATGTCCGAGCGCTCAGAGCTGTGTCGAAATCCTCCCTACGGATTTAGCGGTTTGAGTCAGCTCAGGTCCCTGGATATGGCCCAGAGGAGATGTCTGCGGAGCCGGAATTGATATGTTTAAGTGCAAGAGACAATAATAATTTCTTCAAGTATCAGCTAAAAATACCCAGAAGAAAGCGGAATTCATAATGGAGATTTTAAAGATCTGTGACATACCAGAGCCTGCACGAGGGTTTTAATGAGAGAGGAGCCGATTTAATTGGTCAGTGCGAGCAGATGCTTCGCCGGGCGAGCAGGCTATAACGTCTCCCGTTCCCAGTGCCGGGAGCATCACTGCCGCGCTTAACATGGCTGCGACAAGCCCGTGTCAGAGAAGCATATCGTCAGGAGCGGGAAGAACCTTGATAATCACCGTCTCCGGGTTGTCAGATCACAGTGCTGAGTGGAGAAGGTAATTGCACCACTGACCAGCTCCCATTGCCCTTCGTGACATTATTATGCCGGGCGCGACGCTAAACCAGCCCGTTAAGTTTTGAAGTCGGTTAATGCTGTGTTAACAGGATGATGCTGAGTACCAGGGCTGAAATCCGCAGGCCTCCCCTGTGAAAACGCGCCGGGAGCGTGTCGCCGTTCGTAGGAAACCCAGAAATAACTTCCCAGACCGTTCAATTACAGGCAAACACCGACAGCGCTCCCGCCACTCGTGGCATGGCTCATCAATCAGGTTTTCTGTCACCGTGTCTCCTCTCATCGCAGTCACCAGAAGGCTCCGAGCTCCCTCCGAATCCATGTGACATTTACTGTCAGGGGCTGTCAACACCACGCGATTCTCCCAGGGCCTCTGAGTTCATCGCAAAGCCACAAGATACATCCCCAAAACGCGCTCCCAGTTCCAGCTCTGGATTACAATGACGGACTGAGGGGCTTTGCAGCACGCGGGGAAGAGCGAAACGGCAGCGCCAGCTCCAAATACCTCCTTTTCCTCTCTTCCTGCGAGAAAAATACGCCCGCATTAAGAGAGGGTTCAGGTCTATGATTAAGTTTTCCTCCAAAATGTCCCTTATAAACTAATTAAGAGAAAGACGAGCTTGTTTACCTTGAAATTTAGCCTTCCCATCTCCAGCATTGATCCTGCACTCGGGGTCTGTTTAATGACACAGTGACCTAGCGGAAAAAAACGTACAAAACTTAATAAATAGCGGTTGGCAGTATTGACGTAGCACGTGCCTGCGCACTTGGGTTTGGACAGACACGTCATAAGAAATCTAAGAAGGTAAAACAAACACATTTTCTTTGACTGCGAGCTGTGAAACCAGATCATCGGTAATCACAGCGCTTCGAGTATATTCGGTCAAAGTCGTATGGTGGGTTTTTTTAGCCATAAATTTGTGGCTTTAGAAAAAAAAACTTGTGGTGTATCAAAGCGTTACCTGTTCCACCGTGCTAAAAATGCAGGGGGAAAAAAAAACCCACACTGATGAAAACCAAAGTTACCAGAAACCACCATGAGATGAGAGGGAATGCCTCACAGGGGATAAAACTCCTGTGGCAAATGCACCTCAAGGAAATAACCAAGAACTTGGAGACTCGTTGGTTTTGCCTGGACTGAAAGAGGGGGACGGGCAGTAGCGAGTGTTTAAACCAGTGAATAAAGGAGTTCTTTCAGTTACAGGGTTTTTAAAAGACCTCAGACATGCTAGAACTGCAATGTTTTTTTCTAACTTGCCTTCTACGCCCAGCCTGGTTTCCTCTTTCCACCAAAATAAAGCTATTGCTTAAGGAGTACAGTAATTATTTCCCTAAGGAGCAACGGCTTTCTTCTCCTAGAATTACTGTGTGGTGACAAACCAAGTTTTCTCAGCCTCCGCTCCTATGCTCTGCGTGTAGATCACCACCATCTGAGCCCAACAACCCAGGCAATTTTCCAGCCAATTTCCAGGCCATTTACCCGATCCACACCTCACCAGTTTGGTAAGATGAAACTATGGGAGACCACGTCAAAAGCCTCGCTAGAGCGCAGGTAAACATCACCCACCGCCGGCCCCTTGTTCTCCCCACAGAAGGCAATCAGGCTGATTAGGCATCATCGCCCTCGTCAAATCCCGGCTGGCTCTTCCCAGTCACCTGCCTGCCCCTCACAGGATTAAAACAAAGTTTCCAGGACAAGCTGTGCCATCACCTCCCAGAGCCCCAGGCTAAACACAGCGCTTTAGGGTTGCCCAATCCTCCTTCTCGCCCTTCTTGACTGAGTATGTCAGTCATCAGAATCCTCTCCTGGTTACTGGGACCTTTCAAAGCAGCCATTCAATGACATCGGCCACTTCCTGCAGCAGCCCTGGGTATGCAAAAAAAAGAAATCCCACCAGCAGCTGTCAGCAAGACTGTAGAAAGATGCTCTGCACCCACAGCAGTTCCTCACAGCTTCTTGTCTCTTCCTGCTCAACATCCTTTCCGCTCTCTGGCTGCAGGGACACGAAGTAGCCGGACAAGCAGCAGCCCTCGTACAGAACACGTGTCCTCTCGCCTCCAGAGCTCGAGTCGCTCCTCTCCACCACACTTACTCCTTCAGCCACGTTGCTCCATGCCTCTGATCTCACCTTTCTCTTGCCCTGGACAGTCCCCATGTCTCTCAGAATCCCCCTCTCACCTCACCTTCATTCTTACCTTCTCCGTGAAGGACCCAAAGGCGCAGTGATGGCACAACGGACGTTGTTCAGCTCTGGTGGCATCCTCACGATACGAATCAAACAGATTGGCTCCGCCACCAACTCAGCGGTTGCAGAAGAGACAGAGAGTATCACACCCCAACTGGCTGGGGACTCACGAGGAATCGAGGACTAACAGCATTAAAAATACAGCGATAAGCTGAGAAGCTCTTAGATGAACCGACACCAACAAACACAGTGTAAGTTTTTGGAGCATTAATTACTGATACTGACTTGATGAGCGAGAAAATTAAGGCAAGATTATAGAGCAGAGATGCCGGTATTTCTATTTTGCATGTCATTTTCATCCCCAAACAAACAGCAGCAGCTTAGGAAATACTGGTCTACCAACACGAGACGATTACAAACAATTACTAAAACAGACAACTAAATGACTTGGTAATTGAGGCATTAAGCCAAATCTGGGGGGAAAAGGATAAAAGATTTGTGTCCCATACGACACTAGGAAAAAAAAACCAAAAGCTATGGAAAACCAAAAGAAGACAAGGAAGGGTTTAGACTGATGAAAGAGAGCGATTACGTGTCTGCTGGAAAGCCACGCTTGGAGCTGAACTTGCAGCCAGCCAAGCACGAAACACAGATAAGACCGAAGAACTGAGTCCATAATGGGAATTACCAGCAAAGAGAACAGCAAGTTCTGGACAGAGAGACAACCGGCCAGAACAACCGAGAATTTCTGTGCCTGCAGAACGAAGAAATACACACAGCAGCGCCTTGTCCAGCTGGAACGAGCTGCAATTCTCATACTCCAGCAGGAGAGCACCGGGGTGAGGAGCGGAGGAGCGAAAGTGTCTCTTTTCCTCATGCCGGCACGCGACGCTGGTGGCTGGGAACTCTGCCATCTCCCGTTCAACGCGGCTGAAACAAACACACAGCAAATACGAGCCGAGGAAGGGCCTCTGCGAGCACCGTCCATCGCAAAATCAGGGGGACTGACAGCAAGAGGGGGGCACAGATTCATACACAACCCAAACCATCATGTTTTTTCACCCATTTCCTTTCATAAACATTTTGCATTCATACTCGTTTCCCAAATATAACTAATCACATCACTGATTACAGGAGGATTAACTGACTTTCTGATCGCACCTGGAATTACTTTATTGCTCTAAGAAAAGTACCCTGCGGGGAGGCAATTTCTCCATGTCTAACCTGATCGCACCTGAATGCCCACCCGCCCTGCTGGTCCTCCCCTTAGGGCAGGAAAAGGCACCACTTATTTGGCTTATTAAGTAATTTATTAGGTTTATTAGGCTCAGGTATGCTTCAGCTTTCCCCACCACTCATTTCATATCTTCATCAATGACATAGTGGGGTCAAGGACATCCTCAGCAAGTTTTCAGATGACACACCTGAGGGCCAGGATTCATCCAGAGGGACCTGGACAAGCTGGAGAAGCCGGTCCATGTGAACCTCATGAGGTTCAACGAGACCAAGTGTGAGGTCCTGTACCTGGGTGAAATCCCTGGTATCGGCACTGGCTGAGGGTGAGGGGACGGGGAGCAGCTCTGTGGAGAAGGACTTGGTGGAAACATGGGCTGGCAGCCCAGAAGCCAACCATGACCCAGCAGCGTAGGCAGTGGGTCGAGGGAGGGGATCCTGCCCCTCTGTCCCGCTCTGGGGAGACCCCCCTGCAGCGCTGGGGCCAGCTCTGGGCTCCTCAGCCCAGCAGAGACAGGGACCTGCTGGAGCGGGGCCAGAGGAGGCCACAGCAATGACCCGAGGGTGGGACCCCTCTGCTGGGAGGAGAGGGGAGAGAGCTGGGGGTGTTCAGCCTGGAGCAGAGAAGGCTCCAGGCAGACCTTAGTGCAGCCTGTCAGTGCTTCAAGGGGCCTGTCCGAAAGCTGGGGAGGGGCTGTTCAGCAGGGGCTGTTGGGCCAGGACAAGGGCTGATGGGTTACACTGACAGAGGGAGGTTCAGACCAGAGAGAAGGGAGAGATTGTTGATGCTGAGGGTGGTGAGACCCCGGCCCAGGTTGCCCCAAGAGGTGGCAGAAGCCCCATCCCTGGCACCATGGCAGGTCAGGTTGGCCCCTGGGGCTCTGAGCACCCTGCTCTGGTTGCAGATGTCCCTGCTCCCTGCAGGGGGTTGGGCTGGGGGAGCTTTGACGGTCCCTTCAGCCCAAACCAGCCCGTGATCCTACGTGCTCATCCCGGGGCTCGGGAACTCCTCACAGAGACCCCAGAGCTGCCGCACGCCCAAGTCGTGCTTCCCAAGGGGGATTTACCCCCCTGAGCCACGGGGGGTCCCCAGGGACCCCCCCCGGGACACCCACCCACACCTACCAGGGACTCCCCCGGGCCTTCAAGGACCGTTCCAGCACCCGCTGGACCTACAAGAGACCCTGACCCACCAGGGGCTCCCCACCTCCGCCCCAGCCCGGTCCCTCCCGCCCCACAGCACGGCCCAGAGCGCCGTTCCCGCGCTCCGCGGGGCGGGCGGGCCAGGCGCCGCTCTAGCTCCTCTCTATGGTACAGCGCCGCTCTCTCCCCACCCGCCCGCTGGGCTCCGGCGCCCTGAAACCACTCCCCGACGCCCGGTCCGGGCGGGCTCCGCTCTGCCCGCAGCCCGGTGTGGGGACCGCCGCCGCCGCTGACCCGCAGGAGACCCGCTGGGACTCGCCGCTCCCCCTCGGCCGCTCCGTCCTCTCTATGGCCCAGGCCACCGTTGCTGGGCAACGCGCCCTCTCTATGGTTCGGCGGGCGGCATGTGGCGGCTGCTGCTGGGCCGCGGCCTGGGCCGCTGCTGGCCGCCCCCCGCCCGCCCCGCCTGCGCCGCCGGCCCCGCCGCCGAGCAGCCCGACAGCCGCGGGCCCAGCCCCGAGCGGTGAGTGCGGCCCAGCCCGCCGGGCCGCGGCGCCGGCCTGCTGCGAGAGCAGCGGGTGCCCCGGCCCTCGGGGCGCTGCGGGCGGCGGGGGTGGGGGGTGTCCGAGGGCTGATTTCTGGCTTCACGGTGTTTTCTGGTTGTTTTAGAGCGCCCGGTCGGCAGGATGGACGGTCCCGGGATGGCCGGGAGCGAGGAGGAAGGCAGCGGCAGCCCCTGCCCGGCCTGGTGCCCCGCTACTCCGTGCTGGAGGCGGTCACCTGGGTGAGGAGCAGCAGGCAGGGCCGGGTGGCCCTGGCCGGGAGGGCTGGCTCCGGGAGACCTCGGGGGTGGAAAAGGGGATGGGAGCTGTGGGCACTGCGAGAGCCGGCTGGGAGAGGAGCCGGCCTGGGCGGGCTGCTGGAAACGGAGCTGCATGTGGAAACAGGACAGAAAGAGGGAGTGGGGCTGTTTTCCTTGACTTGTGCCTTCTTTTCTTCAGGGAGCGCTCGGTGCGCTGCTTCTGCAGCTGGTCAGACAGATCTCGTGGCTGAGATCGCTGCCGGATGCCAGAAGAGAGCCCAGGTCTTGCTGGTTTTCCTCACTGCCCTCTCAGCAGGCAGGTTAGCAGCTCTGGCTGGGGAGAAGGGGTTGTGGGAGGGCCCGGCTGTCGGACAGGATTGGTACCTTCTGGTATGTTAACTAAGACTGGAAGAGAGCCGTGGTGAGAAGCTGACAACCAGCCCTCTGGGAAGAGTGAGAGGGCCGGTATCTGTCAGGGGAGTCTTGCAGTGTCTTAACAATTCGGCATATTCCCACTTCGCATCCCACATGCCCTCACCTTTGTTTTCTGCTCTGGACTCTGCTCCCTGAACTTTCCTCCTGCTTGGCTTTGTGGCCAGAGCAGAGAAGGACACTGAGTAGATCGACAGTCCAGTGTTGTCTCCTAAAGCAGCCACTGCACGGCTAACAGGGACTGGTTTGTGTTTCAGTGGTGACTGAAGCCTCAACCAGCTGTCCCGGTGCGCAGCTGGGGTCCCACTTCCTGCAGAAAGCAAGTCCAGAGGTCGCACCGGAGGATTCCTTCTCAGGCATCCCCTCAGGGCAAGCAGAGAGCCAGCCCTGGGCAGAAGGAGGTATGTGCAATGTGCTTTGGGGCAGAAGGACTCTGGGTCTGCGTTTCCCCAAGGCAGAGCTGGGAGCCAAGTGCAGAGCCGATAATTGACATTTGAGGAGGGAGGTTAGAGTGAAAAGACAGAACTTCAGAGATGAATCAGTCCAAAGACAGGAGGAAAAAAGCTCCTGCAGGGCAGGGAGGAGCCTTACAAGCCCTGGGCTGCCTTAGCGACCTGATTGCAGCACCCAGAGTCTGCTCTCTTATCGTGGACAGATGTTGCGGTCAGGCAGCTTTGGGCGAGCAGTGCACCAGTGATCTGGGAGACTCGTGTTTGTGGGGTGGAACTGAGGGAATGCTCTTCCTGCTGGAAGACGAGGATGCACTTCTGGGCACTTACGCTGTAGATAGGGCTGTGGAAGGAGGTATCAAAGACGTCCTTATTCAAATGAGTTTAATAAAAATAGGAAGATAGACTTGAGAAAAATGGAAGTCCGATGTGGTCGAGATAATGTAGGGTGTTGCAGGAAAGGTCAGAGGGGTTCCCCACTCTTCACTTGCTTCCAGATTTTTGGCTTTCTCCAGTGCTGGTTTAAACTACTACCCGTTGCTGCTTGTCACACCCACCTCCTGCCAGAGGTTACTGGTCCCAGCAGTCAGCAAATGGAGCCGTTTGTTTCCACGTCTCCTAATTAGCTCCAGGAAAACAGCCAGGTTAATTTACCTAAACTGCCAATTAGGCTGTTTAACCCATCTGCTTCTGCCCAGAGCAGATTAAGAAGCGCTCAGACACGCTCCCTCGCTGGCAGATCACTTGATATGGACCTCTGGGAGAAGCAGTGGGAAGTGAGTGGAGACAGTGATGCCTTCAGCTGCCCAAGGCAGTGGTAGAGTCCCCATCCCTGGAGGAGTTTCCCAGCCATGTCGGGGTGGTGCTGAGGGACAGGGGTTAGCGGTGACCTGGCAGTGCAGGGGGAATGGTTGGACTCGAGGAGCTTAAAGGTCTCTCCCACCTGAAACAATTCTGTGATCACTGAGGAGTGAACGTGTGCCTGTGTCTGACAAACGGTTTCCTACGGAGGGGCAACGGGAAGCACTTTTAGGCAAACTGCTAGATCAACCAGTGACGAGTCACTAAGGCCACACTCTGTGTTCAGATGTTCTTCAGAAGCTATGAAATGGCCAAGCTCTGTGAGCAGAAGGATAAACACTGACAAATTAGACACTGGCTTTTTAAAAGGGGGGTTGTTTGAGCCACAGAACTGCAAAAAAAGGTAATTCTGAGTTGATAGAAACTATGTTAGAGAATAGAGACAGCAGATGCGTGGAGGAGCGTGCTGTATTGAAGCATCCAGAGGTCTTGGAAGGATTGAGGAAGCCATTTCCCAGGCCAGCTTTCTCCATCACAGAGACTTCAGAGGGTGGTAAATCTGTTAAGAGTTCTTTGGAGAAGTCCACAGGCCTGTGGAGCGAGATTATCCAGTGCTGAGCTCCTGAAAATCTTCCAGCCAGGACCTAAAACAAAGCTCACTGGAGAAATAAAGCTGTTGGGAGGGAAGGCGGAGGGGCTGCTCGTGGGCCAGTAACTCCTCAAAGTTCCAGAAAGAGTTTTCACGGTGGGGAGCTGTTGCTGGTGGATTCCCCTGAGTGCCTGGTTGGAACCTGCTCTGTTCAGCACAGCCAGCAGTTCGGGGGAAAAAAGAGGTGACAGAAGAAGCAAATGGTACAAAATTATTCAGGACAGCCAAATCTGAAAGTCAGAGCGAAAGATTGTACAAGAACTCAAACCAGGGTGATCCCAAGGGAGGATAAATTAGTCCTCGCAGGGGAGTGGAGCTGTAAATACACACACGGAACCAGGAGTGTCAAATTAATTCTGTTGCAGAGGGAACATTTAAAATCACGGTGGGTATGTTGTTGATAAGGTTAAGTCAGTGCTCAGCGGCAGCGAGGCCAATTAAATGTTAATTATGGTAAAGGAAGGAGCTGAGGCCAAGAAAGCATCGTAGGTTTGTGCGAGACTGTGGTGCAGCCACATCTTGAACACTCAGGAGAAGACACTCTGTCTTGCGAATGGCAACAAAAACGGCCTGGAAAAGGATGACAAGGAGAAATTAGAGGCAGAGAGAGACTGACTCCAGCTTAAAAAAAGAAGTGGCAGAGGGTCTGCGACACTAGAAGTGTTGAGGGAAGGTGAACAAGAACAATTATTTTTCACAAGATCCATATTTGGGCAGCACAGGAGTGGTCAGGGAGCCAAGAGGCACAGACAGCACCCGTTTGGCCAGGGCAGGGGGTGAATTGTGGAACTCGCTACTACAGGCCTGAAGTATGGGTTCCAAGAAGTGATTAGGGAAAATTACACACTCCAATTAGAGTTAATCGGTGCAGCCAACCCTCCTGCTTGGAGGATCATGCAACAGCTGATTGCTGGAAAGTCCTGCCCGGAGCAGCACGACTTCAGAATCCCCATTCCTCACCCTTTCTGCCCAGGTGCCTACGAGTGTCATCATCAGAGATAACATGTGTCAGAAATTATTTGATTTTGCCCCATACCTAAGTCCTCCGGTAACGCACGTGCATCCATTTTGTGGGAACTCCTTGAGGAAAGTCGGGGTGGAGAGATTGAGAAATTTTTACTCCAGAGTCTGAAAAAACGCCCAGTTTTGTAAGTCCTGGGAATCTTTCCCTGGGAAGTTTTAAAGTGGAGCTTGGTGATGCCTTCCTGTCACAGTAGGTTTTGCTTTCCACAGAAAAAGCTGCCTAAGGTTTGGGATTTCATTTTTTTTCTGGTGTTTAGCACCCAAAAGAGGCTGAGGCTGTTAAATCAGATGGCAGTGAGTCACTGGGGAGAGCCTGGGAGTCTGGTAGCAAAGCCTTGCCATTAGAGAACAGACCTCCAGGGCTGGGAGTGGAGCGGAATGTACCTTCATTCTCCAGTTTGTTGTTCCAAAGGGCCTTCTAGAGAGAATTTCATGTCCTCTCCCTTCCTTCCAGTGTTTCAGTTAATTCCCAGATTCGCTTGGGCTGGTCTATACGTACAGTGATGATCTGTTGTCGGCTGCTTGTGATGGATCCAAACATCCTGGCTTCTCAGATGAGCCATCCCAGCTGTAACGTGTCACAGTGTGACCAAATCCATGACTTTGAGTGTGTTTAAGAAGAAAACTTTCATGCTGTTCCTTTAAAAGTTGCCTTACATGGCAAATCCTCAGCTGCGTGATCGCATCCTATTTTTTTCACACAATTCCTGCCTCACTCGAAGCTTTTTTGCCGGAAGTTAAAGGCGCAGAGAGAACGAGCAGGTGATTACAGCCTATCTCGGTGTTATGCTGCCCTGGGGAGCTGTATTTTACCTCTGGCAGAACTGTAAAATTCGTTATTTCAATTCAGAGATTACAGACGTTTCCAAAGTGTGTTTTTGTTTCAAAGCACAGTGAAACCAATTGGAAACACTAACGTTTTCCATGAGGCAGAAAGGCTGGATTTTGGCCAGCTCTTGTTGTGAATTGGTTCCTGTGAAGCCTTGGAATGTTTGGGGATGAGCAATCTAGGCCGTCTACGAGCAGATTATTAATTCCTCGTTCAGAGGTAGCTTTGAGCAATGTTTGATTAGTGCACGATGAACGGTGGGGAAAGAGAAAATATTTATTAGCTGCTGAATATGTGAGCGCTGGGCATCCAGTACAGCGAACGCCTGGAAAAAAGGGTGTGTAGTCGTGTTAACATCACAACTGAAGAGGTAGAAATAAAGTTGCACAGAAAATTCCAACAAAATTCCCGGCTTTTGCGTGCTTTGAACATAGAACCTCAGGAATAATTGAACGTGGTTGTGTGTGTGCAGTATAGCAATGAATTTCCTCAAAGCCCAGTTCCTGCGGTGTCCTGCTGAAGCTGGACAGTTCTTTGGGAAAGAGGAAACAAGCAGTTGGGGTGAACTTGTAGGAACTAACGTCAGGCTGAGGTTAATCTGAGCTGGTCGTCTCTGGTCCTGCTGCAGTGGGATGGGATTCCTGGCTTTGATTTGTCTGTTTGCCGCTGAAGGAACCTGAGCGTTGCGTCGAAGTTGTGGGCCCGGTATTGAGGCAGCTGCTCTGAGACAGGTGAGTCTGAAAGGTCATGATGTGAGGAGAGTTGATTTGAGGCTTGGTGAGAGCATTGTCCCTGCAGGAGGTGGGGCTGGCTGTCAGCATCCACAGGTCCCTGCGGTGTCTCCCAAATGATTCTTTCCGTGGTTTGTTTCTGTTTTTCATGGTCTGTCCAAATGACAGCATGTTTGCTCAGCGAACGATGAATCTCTGGTTTGGGAGTAGATGTCCACACAAAAAATGTAAAGTTTCTTGAAAGCACCGATGTACTAATGTGGTTTAATCAAATAGTTTTGAGAATTTTTAATACAGACAATTTTTTTTTTTAATGTATGGCCAAAAAAACCCAAATTGCTTCGTGAGGGAGATTCTTGAGCAAGAGATCGAGTCTTACAGGGAGAACGATCAGGTAATTTCATGCCTGATCTGTAAAGAAACATGAAGTATAACCAATAAATTCCCAGATTCTATTCCTTTGGGTGGAATGGTGAACAGAATCATGCTTGCCGTTGCCTCCTGGCTGGAGGTCGCCGTCCCCTGAGAGCAGCCGGTGTAACTGCCTGGGGAGTCACTTCCAGCAGCATTCCGTGAGGAGCAGGGTGGCTCAGCTCTGGCTGTAGATGTTTTTGTCAGATAATTCTGATTGAAAGCAGTCGGACAGTGGCTGAACTCATGGTCGTATCTAAGAGGGCAGTGAGCGGGGCACAGCTGTGATAACCTAAACCTGCATCCCGGGCGGCGTGTCTGATCATCCCCTGGCAGAAGCAGAAGTGTCCTCTGGAAGGAATTCACCTGGAAGAGGAGCCAGGGAGCAGGCGCCGAAGCGAGAGTTCTCAGCGTGATGCCCTGGGGATTGGAGCGTGGTTCTGAGACAGACAGTTAGGACTTGGGAGGAGGAGGCAGTTTTACCCTTCCTGTGACACTGGCGAGAGGGTCCGCGCTTCACTAACACGTTGGAAATTCAGGAATAGCGGCAAAAAGTCATGAAATTAATCAGCTCGGGCAGAAAAGCTTCAGATAAAGCCGTGAGCAGCGCAGCGTGTTTCGAATCGCAGGCGCGAATCAAGAGGGGTTGATTAGTCGTGTCGGGACTTTCAAAAGGAGAATGGGCTTTTTAGTGAAGAGGAGAGAAAAGCTGAGAGGAGCCAGCGCCGGGGAGCAGAATCCTGCTGTATTTTAATTTGAAATGAAGCACCGAGGTTTAAAGCAGCAATTTGGAACAAACTTGGGGGATAAGCGGGAGATTCTCGGCCTTTTCGTGTCTTCGGCTCGGGGCCGGGGGCCTGTCCAGAGGAGGGGCGTTCGCTGGCTGTGATTTACAGGACTGGATTTGCACGGCACTTGGGTGCTTTTGATGCGACGGTCCGCTTGGTCGGGTTCTTCTGTTCTTAATGTCCCTGACTGAGCGGGCGATGAGTCCTCTGGGAAAGAGCTGGGGAATAGAGAGGATGAGAGGAGGCAAAGACACAGCAATGCTTAACCCTGCTTTTTATGTTCTGGTTTTTTCATGTAGGGGAGTTCCAAATCCCAGAGAGCTCCAGCTTGGGGCCGGTTCTCTGCAGTGCAAAGGTAAACTTTCATTTTTCACCCCCTCCCTCTGCACCTGAGGCCCCTTTCCTACAGAAAGGCATCTCAGCATGACCCCAGGCCTGAGTGCTCTGCTCACACCCAGCACTGGTTGCTGCCCTCTACTTCGGCCAGACCAGAGTTCCAGGAGCTACAAACGGGCATCCCCACCCATTAAGGTGTCTGAGTAGAGAAGCACTGAAAGAAAATAGAAGAAAAAACCCCAAACCATCCAGTAGCACCAGTCTGGTCTTGTGTGTTTGCATTTCGATGCGATCTTTTGCTAGGTGATTACATGCTGTTGATGTTTTGGTTTTTACTGGGCAGCTGATGACTGGGGAAGGTGATGTCACTCCTAAAGCTGCAGATCAGGGCTGGCTCTTGTTAGAGAGGCAGAGTCTTTGGGCTTGAAGGGGGTGCATGAGCTTGACAGTCAAGGCTGCAAATTATGTTATTGTTCTTGTGATTAAACCTGCTCATTCTTTGTCTTGGGTGCAGGCAGTTCCCGATTTTAGAGGTAAATTTGGTGTTTGGTAGAGTGGGCTCCTCGTTTTGATGCAGCAGTGACCTCTGCTCCCCTGCCAGAAAGGCTTGATCTGCTGAGGGGATGAGTGTGGAGCTCCCCATCCTGGGAGGTGCCGCTTCTGCAGGACCGTACAAAGAGTTAGTAGCTCATTCATAGGTTGTGGGACAAGTCTTGGGAGAGGAGGGCAGTTGGTCCATATCTGGCTCTGGGTGCTGGCTGAGCAGGAAAGCTGTTGGGTGACGAGGGACATTTTTGCTGCATGACTTCCCGGAGCCTGTAGGCACCTCAGTGCAGAATGCACTGCTGCCGCTCGGTGGCACTATAAACTGGGACACGAGCTGGGAAGCCGAAGCTGCCGGCCAGGCTAATCCTCCTCCTACCTCCTGGAGCTGCGGTACAGTGAAAAATACTGTTCATTCCTGAGGAGGCAATGACACTGTCTGTGCTGTGCATGGTTTTGTAAGGAGCGTGCGGTGCTCGGCAAGCTGCCAGTGTGGGCTCAGCTCGAGCAGTGTGAAGTGTGTACAAATACGTCAGTGCCTGTTCAACAGAGACCAGGGCTGCTGTTGTCATGATGCAGAGAGTGAACGAGGTCTAACAATACATTGGAAGGGGGCAGTTATGAGTGGGATCAGGTATTTGCTGAATTCTGAAAGGTCTGGTGATGTCCGAGAGGCTGCTCCAAGCTCCCTGGCCAGAGGGGAGGCGAGCAATGTCCACACAGCTCCCTACTGGGTAGTGGCGTGGGATATGGAGGGGGTTTTGTGGACACATGACACCGGGTTACATCACCCTCTGGATAACTATAGTACAGTACAAATGTGTCTCCCTGCTCAGTTTCCAAGAAAGAATCTCCTGCAAATGTTTTTGCTGTTGTAACAGCTTTCTTCCTTAACTCCTCAGGGCGACCCAGCTCCACGAGGGCATTTCGAGGAAGCTGCTTTCCAATTGCAGCAGATTTTCCGGATTGACATTTCCATCGCATTGAACATCCTCGGTAACGTTGGGCTTGGATTTATTTTGTCCTTAGACCACACATTTCTCATTTTGGAGGCCCTCCAAACTGTTGCAGGTCCGGGTGAAGGCAGGGATGGCGTATACCCAAGCCGAAGCCTCCTTCCTGCAATTTCAACTGTGCTTTGAAAGATTTACTGCCCTTTGTCCCATCCTGCCACCTGATTTATATCAGCATCTTTAAATCCGGGCTTCGTTGAAACCTGCACTGTTGGAAATGAAGCCATCTCTGTCATTTTTGCGACATGAGCTGTAATATCCTCGTATCCTTTCTCATTGTCTGAGATCTCGGTCTTCCCAGCAAGCTGAAGAAGCGAGTGCAGAGCTGCAGCTCTAAGAAGAGCCGACGGAAGATACGATGGGCGAAGGAAAAAGCACCTGCCCCACTTACACCACTAGCTGCAGCGCTAGAAAACGAGCTGCTTCTGTGCAAGCGGTGCGCTGTGTCTGCCCTTAATCCTTCTTTGCAGTGAGACAACAAAAATGCCTAAAGAGCTAGGTTCCCATTTTTCCCATCAAATTTTTGGTCCTGTGGAGGGAGTGGGGCTTGGGGAGCCAGCCAGAGGGCCCAGTAACTGGGGGGAGGAGGCTGGGTCCTGTCCGTTTTCTTATACCGCTTTTACGTTGTGTTCTTCGCAGGGATTGAAAGCATGAGAGCAGGCCGTTACGGGATGGCCTATACCTGCTTCAAACTGGCAGCGGATCGAGGCTACAGCAAAGCCCAGTTCAATGTGGGTCTGTGTTACGAGCATGGCAGAGGCACGGAAAAGGACTTGGAGAAGGTATCCACCGCGTGTGGGGTTGTCTGTGTGCAGCACAGACCAGCAGAGTGGTCTTTGTTGGGTCCACAGGCCCTTTTCTGCTTTCACATGGGTGTGGCTAGCTCTGAAGTCTCGTTAGAAGATGCTGGAAATAATTTAAACTGTGGGTTTGCAGTGCTGGCTTCAGTGTCATCGATCCCCTCAGAGACGTGCTCCTGAAACCCCCTTTCTCACAGCTTCTGAGGCTGTTTCTAGGTACCCGGGCAGTGCCGTAGCACCCAGGGGAGTGCTGAGGAGAAACCTGTCATGTTACTGTATTTAAAACAGCACCAGGCGTCCTCCTCTCCATCCCAAGCCGTCCAGTCTGGGTACCTTAACTAGAGCCTGCCACCTAGTGCAGGCTGGCCACAGCCAGCATCCTCTGCAGCTGGAAAGATCTGCAGTGGTGGCTTATTTCGAGCAATTGCCCAGCTCCCCGTTGGCATGGAGTGAGCTTTGGTGTTGCTGGCCCAGTGCCACCCCCTTCAGCACCGGGAGTTTTGTCTAGGGAAGGCAGGGTGGTTAGAGGAGAGCTCTTGTATAGTCATAGTCTCACTTCAACAGTCTAATGTTCTTCAGCAGGGAATCACAAAATCGTTTTGGTTGGAAGAGACCTTCAAGCTCCTCAAATTCAACCGTTCCCCCAGCACTACCAGGTCCCCACTAACCCCTGTCCTTCAGCACCACCTCAACATGGCTGGGAAACCCCTCCAGGGATGGGGACTCCACCACTGCCCTGGGCAGCCTGCGACAGGACTGCACAACCCCAGCAGGGAAGAAATGGTTCCTCAGGGCCAACCTCAACCTCCGCCGGCACAACTTGAGGCCGTTTCCTCTTGTCCTGTCAGTTGTTCCTGAGAAGAGACCGACCCACCCCTTGCTCCAACCTCCTGTCAGGGAGTTATCGAGAGCCAGAAGGTCTCCCCTGAGTCTCCTTTTCTCCAGGCTAAACCCCCCACTGCCAGGTCCCTCAGCTGCTCCTCAGCGCACTTGTGCTCCAGACCCTGCACCAGTTTCATTGCCCTTCTCTGGACACGCTCTGGACCCTCAGTGTCCTTCTGGGAGTGAGGGGCCAAAACTGAACCTGGGATTCGAGGTGTGGCCTCCCCAGTGCAGGGGGACAATCCTTGCCCTGGTGCTGCCAGCCACACTTTCTGTGGGATGATGTGGGAGAGCTGGTGGGGTATGTGTGCACTGCTTATGGTAGACCTAGACAGAGGGGTTAAGCTTGTCCTGGCCAGAGGGGAGTCGTATCATGTTTGAGGGCATGTGTTACCTGAACCACATGAGCATGTTTCTCTTTTTCCAGGCAGCTCTTTATTACTGCCGTGCAGCCAGCAGCGGTCACCCCATGGCACAGTACCGCTACGCGAGGTACCTCTTGCGCCACAGACCTGGAGATGGATGGGACGGGCATCAGAAGGCAGTGACCCTCCTGGAGCAAGCAGCAATGTCCAGGATTATAGAGGTTAGTGTCCACAGCGTGGGATTTCATAGGAGAGAGCCAGCAGAGAGCTCTGTCTGAAGGGTTTGAACCACGAGACATTCTGGAAAGCAGCAGCTGTGGGACTGAAAGCAAAATTCTTCCTATGGATTTATGCTCCTGACAGTGTCTGGGAGGCGGCTCTGTACCCACTGCGTCAGCAGTGCTGGTTGTCTGGTTTGCTGTTGGGCTATTTAACCTGGCTCTTGGATTAGACACCATTGGCTTCGGAAAACTAACCTACAGTTGAAAATGCAGCTCCGTGTCTCATCTCTCGATTCCGAGAGTGCAGCTTGCTTTGGTGGAGGAACTTCATGAGGTGCCTGAAGTAAGAACAGATCCTCGTATTGTGTCCGTGACTTTTCAGGATGATTCAACCACATGGATCTGTGTTCTTGCCCTCCTTTCCCACTCTTCAGGAGATGTATTTAGGCATGTGCCATCCTGCGTTGCGAATGTTGGTTGTTCTGGCAGCGACTGTATCTCACGCTGTTCCGTGAAGTGCATCTGCTGTAGCTTGTGGACAGCTCACGAGTAGGAGCCGTTCTCTGGCTCTGACTCCCACAGTGCGGTTTGAAATGATACTCTGGCCCTTACAGTGATGGTGTAGTGCTGTTCAGTGCATGTACGGTGGAGTTTGTGGATCCAGTGGGATTTTTCATGTTTACTGTGTCAGACTGGTTTTTCCTAGGACAGGCTCCCCTTCTCTGCACAGGCTCCGCAGCAAGCGGGGGGCTGTACACACTTGTCTGGCCGCAGCAACCCCGGCAGTCGAGCAACCTGCAAAATCAGTAAAAGAACTGGAGAAATTAGAGAGAATCACAGAATCCTTTTGGTTGGGAGAGACCTTTAAGATGATCAAGTCCAACTGTTCCCCAGCACTGCCAGGTCACTACTAACCCCCGTCCCTCAGCACCACCTTGACACGGCTGGGAAACCCCTCCAGGGATGGAGACTCCACCACTGCCTTGGGCAGCCTGGGACAGGCCTGGACAACCCCAAGGGAAAGAAATTGTTCGTCAGGGCCAACCTCAACCTCCCCTGGTGCAACTTGAGGCCATTTCCTCTTGTGCTGTCACTTGTTCCTGGTGAGAAGAGACTGACCTGCCCCTCACTCCACCCTCCTGTCAAGTTGTCAAGAGCCAGAAGGTCTCCCCTAAGTCTCCTTTTCTCCAGGCTAAACCCACTGCCAGGTCCCTCAGCCACTCCTCAGCACCCTTGTGCTCCAGACCCTGCACCAGCTTCGATGCCCTTCTCTAGACACACTTCAGCATTTTCATGGCCTTCTTGGGGTGGATTAAGAGGGAAAATCTGGGCTAACTGATGTTGTGTGGTTTTGTTGCAGGCGCAGGCTTATCTTGGAGTCTTCTACATGAGGGGGCTGCAACCTAAGGAACAGAGAGGTCTGAAGTACCTGCTGCTGGCAGCAAAGAACGGCGTAAGTAGCCCCTTTGCCAGCTATGATCACGCTTAGTTTGTGATCCTCACGGTTTACAGGTAGAACATTTCAGGGCTCCTTCACCACAGTCTGAAAGGACAGAGTGGAGCCTTGGTTCATCTCGGGGAGGAAGAACCTACAGAACATGAGTGTAGAAACAGCTCTTAGCAGGTTGGAGTAGTTCTTCCAGCACCAGCGCTTGTATTCATCTAGCTTAACGTTACAGGTTTCCTGTTACGGAGGATCTACACCCTCTCCAGTCAAACTCTTTCACTGCCATATCATTTTGAGGACTTCGTTGTGTATCTGAATCCATTCTTCAAAACTGGCCTATTATTTCTTGCCTCCTACAGAGGAGCTGAAAAGACTATTCTGTTTCTTTGCAGGGACCTTTAACATACTTAAATACTCAAGTCCCCTTTCAGCCTTTCTCGTTGTTTGTGTTTATCCTCACGCCTCATGTTGTCTGCACCCCCAACAATTTCCGTGCTCGCTGTTGAACTTTCTCCAAGTGACGCAGGCAGTGCCCTAGTCTGGGCTCCTGAACCTTCACCGGCCCTTAGGGGAGTACGGGTGTGACATCCCACATCTTGCAGCCACGTTTCTGCATCCCACAGTTCTGTTTCTTTCCAGCACTGCGACATCATTCACTCGTTTCCAGCTCATAATAACTAGTTTTTCTCTGAAGAACTTGTTCATTTTAACTTCAGGTCCCGCAGCTTCTGTGGAATGGAAAAATAATGATCAGCTACTCCCTCTTCTCCTGGCTGATGCCTCTGATTCCGTCACCCTTTAGTGTGTCCCTTCTGAGTCACTGCAGGCTGCAGAGCGCTAGTTTGGTTTGTAGTTCAGCTGTTCCATTTTGCTTGTCAGTCTTCTCTCTATTTTTCTAATTCTCCTTTGACCACTTTAAGGTGCTTGGACTAAAACTGGGCTCCAGGCAGAGGCATGCCAGGGATGTGACCTGACGAGATCCTCTGCCTCACTCTATGTTTCCTTCCCATAATTCCTTACATTATTCCCCCTTTCACCTGCCACGGAGCAGTGATGGGGTCAGGAACTATCAGTGACTCGCAGATTTCTTTCTGTAAGCCCTACTTTGCATTTTTTGACACCTGAGTTTCCTCTGTGATTGTGTTGCCCACTCTTGGTCCTGCGAGATCTTCTCTAATTTATTCTTTATGATAAATCTACATCACTTGCAAACGTTACCACTTCAGTTTTCACCCACTTTTAGAAACGCAGACACTGTCACATGGCTGGTGAGACCTGACTAGCCCCAGCAGCTCAGACATCATGTTCATGGTGGTTGATGGAGTATTTAATAACAAACCTGCTAAAGATCTCTCATAAGTTTCATCCTCGACTCCTTTCTTCCAGCCTGGTGTCAGATGGCTGCACCATACAACGAGTCACCTCATTAAATAGATGACAACACAAGATCAGCAGGTCCCTGCAGGTCCCAGGGTACCCCCAGCAGATCAGTGCTGTGCGTGGTTTGGCACAGCCATGGCAGTTCCCAGAGCCTAATCGTTGTCCTTCCCCACCTCTGCTTCCCGACGGGCACTGACTGCGGATGTACCACAGCCAAATCTTCGGTGGCCGGCAGCTGCAGAGGCTCCCTGGGCTGTAAACCCCACACAGAAAAGGGCTCCGTGAGTGCGTTCAACTCCCGTTACCCTGGAGTATGAATTTCTGTGTAGCTGGTTGTAAAAATACTGGATGTGGGTGAAGCAAGGACAGCACCATGTAGCTCCAGCTCCAATACAAAACGTCCCGGGTTTGGTGTTTCTCTCTCGGGTTGTTGCTCTGTGCTAGAGCTGAGAGAGGTTCTCTGACAATGGCGCTTCAGAGAACTGCATTTTACTGTGGGTACCACTTTTTAACCTCCCTTATTTTATGTGTGCAACCGCAGAATATAAAAACCCTCTTAAAGAGAGTCGTTGAAGAAGGGACTCTGACCTTTCCGATTCCAGAGCGTATTGCAGTCACTTGGGCCACGCTAATTCGGGGCTCTGTTCTCCGTGTGCTCTTGTCTCCGAGGTGTTCCTCGCTCAAGAGATGGCTAGTGAGATGCTTCGTAGTTCCATAACCCCATCTCTTGTCACAGCTGAAGTGCCAATCCTTCCACATGTTTATCTCATCTCTGAAGAAATTTATTGCTATCAGAAACTGAGACTCACAACATTTTGCAGAGCACCCACTCACCGAGTTCTCCGCTTTCCTCTACTAGCTACATCCCAGACAGCAACACTTGCAATATGTTCTTCTCTCGTGGCTTTATTAAAACTTGCTACTTACTTCCTTTGTTCTTCTTTCCTGGATTTTGCAAAGCCTTGTTGAGATCCTGTTTCTGGCAGGAAACTCTTCAACTTACAGAGCTGGCTTTTGTGCTGGAAAAGGTCTGAGTGACCACTAGCCCATGCGATCTTTTCAGTGTCTTCAGGACCATCGTTTTGGGTTTCTTGCTGTCTGAGAGACCCTTTTCCTCCTGTTGGATCTCAAAGAGAAAGTGCTCAGCCGACACATAAACATGTCACGGGTTTGGATTGGGCTTTGCTGACCCATCTGCAGTGACATCCTCTGCTTTCTAGTTCATTCTCAGAGTTACATGTGCTTTTCTCCCAGCACTTAGTTGCTCGACTTCATTCCTGCTGCTTGACATTTCTTCTGGATTATAATTAGGTGGGGCCGAGCAGGATAGTGGTGCTCTGTTGAGTCTGAAGGCCTGATGACCTGATGCTGCCAAGGGGAATCTTCCAACCCTTGGCAGCAAGACCTTTTGTGGCATTTGTTGTGTTTTTGGAACTGTAGTAGGGCAGTCCCAGGGCGTGCTCAGACCTTGGGTGTGAGCAGGATGTGGGTGCAGTCAAGGCTGCCCAAGTCCCCTCAGCTCTGACCCCTGAGACAATCGGGATGCTCTGAGACAGCAGTTCCTGTGACGCAGACCTGGGTGTTGAAGGGAAATCAGTGAATTTAACTGGAAAGGGATATGAAGGAGCAGAGTCAGAGATAGCTGGTGAGAAAATCTGCTTCACTATGTGCTCAGAGAAGGGACAAAATTACTAAGGGATAGAGGAGTAAACTTCAAAGAAGGTGAGCAAAGATAGAGCAGTAAACTTGAAAGAAGGTGTTGAAGACTCTCTGTTCTCCTTTTGTGTGCTGTCGTCACTTCTCCATGGTGCGGGGCTGATGGCTGTGCTCTCTCCTGGGGCTAGGATGCCCAAAGCAGGTATCACGTGGGCGTTTGCTATGAGAAGGGCCTTGGAGTGCAGCAGAACCTGGCAGAAGCGATGCGACACTACCGACAGTCAGCTGCCGCGGGGAACAGGAACGCTCGGGAGAGGCTGCGAGTGTTAGAAGAGGAGGTGGAAGGTACCAGGGGCAGCGGGGGAAGAGAGTGTGCAGGACTGCATGGGCTAGTGACCCCATAAAAGCGGGGCCTGTATTGCCAGAGGAGAGGTAGCACAGGCCTATGGCAAGATAAAGTTCTCTTTACTGAAGGGACCACTTTTTTCTCAGTTCTTTCCACTTCTTACCAGCTATTTCCAGTTGAGATGAAGTGGAGAAGCTGTTTCCATAGTATGATCAGAAACAGTCTGGCCAGCAGGACCAGGGCAGGGATTGTGCCCCTGTACTGGGCACTGGTGAGGATACACCCCAAATACTGTGCCCACTTTTGGGCCTCTCACTCAAAGAAGGACGCTGAGGATCTGGAGCGTGTCCAGAGAAGGGCAACGAAGCTGGTGCACGGTCTGGAGCACAAGTGCACTGAGGAGCGACTGAGGGACCTGAGGGGGTTGAGCCTGGAGAAAAGGAGGCTCAGGGGAGACCTTCTCACTCTCAACAGCTCCTTGACAGGAGGTTGGAGTGAGGTGGTCGGTCTCTACCCCAGTAGCAAGCAACAGGACAAAACGAACTGGCCTCAGGTTGCACCAAGGGAGGTTGAGGTTGGACCTGAGGAACAATTTATTTACAGAAAGGATTGGAACAGGCTGCTCAGGGCAGTGGTGGAGTCCCCATCCCCAGAGGGGTTTCCCAGCCGTGTCGAGGTGCTGCTGAGGGACAGGGGTTAGTGGTGAGCTGGCAGTGCTGGGGCAATGGTTGGGCTTGATGATCTTAAAGGTCTCTCCCAACCAAAAGGATTCTGTGGTTCTGTGATTCTGTCCGTCATTAATATCTTGGTTTAATGTACTTTCAGATGTACGAGTAAAGCATCCATTCCCTTCCGGAATAAGAGCCTCTTCCTCCAGCCCCTGTTTCTGGGTTATTGATCATGTGCCTGCAGGCCACCACGCAGCCCAGCCAGGACAACCTGCCCTCACCCTGCCCCACTCTTGGAGCGCAGACAGACTCCACACGATGATGCTCAGCGGTGCAGGATGGAGCCGTGCCCTCGGAAACCGGGCAGCGCCACTGGAACTGCATCTCTTGGAGCCCCACCACTGCTGTTACTAGAGCGGTCGGTGAGTAAAGAAGCGGGCAGGAGGGAAGGCAGCCCTGCATGGTCTGGGGGGGCTGGAAGCAGGCTGGCAGGGAATGGGAAGAGAAGGCTTTCTGTAATGGAACAGGAGCCATTTTTAGATACCAGGGGTTTGAGAATAAACCTTGTGATATCTCCTGAGCCACCATGTCTTCTGGCCCTTTACCTTCCCAGACAAGGACCTTTCTTATGCTCCTACGTTTCTGCATAGAGCCACATCTAGACTTCACCACGCCACGGTGATGTGGTTTGGGGCTGTAATTCCAGTAGCCCTGCGCATCTCGCACCTAGTCACCCAGTGAGCTTTACAAGCCACCACGGGGCGATGTTGACAGCTAACGGATGAGCCTGGCCTGCACCCCCTGGGGCAATTTGATCTCCCTTCAGGGGTAGGTGTTCCCACAGTGGTTCTGCTACCAGCAAAGTCTGGGCTCGTCTCTGCTGTGGTGGTTTAATCCTGTGGTGGTTTTGTCTGCTCTCAGACCTGTGCAAGCAAGAGAGTGAGTTTTTAGGGCACAGGGTTTTGTGGGATATGGCTTATGGATCCACCTGAACCGGTGAGAGTAACGGCTGTCGTCAGCCATCCCACACCATTGCCAGTGTCCTGCGGTCCCCAGTTATTATTGCTGCCGCTCTGGCAGTGAGCGGCTCCCACAGGTACACCCCTTGGGGTCACCATGAGCAAGGTCTGCTTCTAAATTTGTATCATACATGTTTGCTAAGCACGGCAGCTCATTCTCACCAGAGCGGAGAAGGGATGCTCCCAGCAGGCAGTGACCACTGTCAGGCAGGCAGCGGCAAGCGGCTGGTATGAGAATTCCTTCCGCTGGGGCAGCCGAATCCGGAAGAAAGATGTTTGTCCACACCAGTTTAAACTGGTTCAAGGGCATCTGTACAAACCGTCCAGCTTCCTGTAGCCCTGGTGCTCTAGTGCTTTGTGTAGATCAGGCGCTGGGAAACAAAGGCAATGGCCCCATCCTGAACTTGCCGTCGTCTCCTTTCAGCAGGGGAGGGCCACAGCCAGAGCCCAGCACATCTGATTGTTCTTCTAGTCTGGTCTCCTTCTGCTCAGATCTAACTTTCTTAGACCGTTTCCTTTATCCAGCAGGATACAATTAGCAGGAAATTCCTCGGGTGGGTTTCCTATTCCGCGATAATCCACAGCACGCTTACACAGTGGTGAGGAGAGGACGGGGTGAGGGTCGGGGGGGTTGAGAGCAGTTTGCAGAATCAGGAAGTTGAACCAAGAGAGAGGAATTTGTCTCCCTTTTTTAATCTGTTTATTATAAAGTATTTTTGGTAAAGATGGTCCTTTGACAGGCACATCAGAGTGATTTCCAGAGGAAGACGTGAGGCTGTGCTGTGTGTTTGCCCTCTGTGTGTTCCCAAGGCACAGGGGAGTCCCGCAGGGCTGCGTGTCCTTACGTGGCATTATCCTAAACCTGCCTAACAGCTCACATGCACTCACACACACAGAGTGAACACCTTAATGTGGTTGAAGCATGCGACTGAGTGTTTCAAAACAGCCTTTTCACGCTTCCCTGTTCCCAGGTTGCCTTTGGCAGACTCCAGCCATCTGTTGTCTGCTCCTGGGCGAGGACTACGCTCCAAAATACACAATGGCCTCAAAAGCGAGCATGGAGAAGGACATGGTGGGCACCTAGTGCAGCCATAGGCGAGGTGCCAGGACTGATCTGGGGACGGTTTACAAAGAAACACCAAGTTCACAGCGGTAGAACCACCAAAGCTGAAAGGATGGGTGGGAGAACAGGCAGATCTCCCCTTTCAGGCTTTCTGCAGATACAAAGAGATGCCAGCGATACCGCACCTCATTCCAGAGAGGGTAGTGTTAGAAAAAACCCAATTTTATTTAAATAAGAACTGAGATCCTGGAGCCCAACTCTGCAGGACATCACAAAGTCCACGACCGCAATATGTTGTTATCCGTGGTGCACGGTCTGATCATGCGGATGGAGGTGACTGCGTTGTGGTTAATGTGACAACCCCCTTCCCCTCAACCGGCCTGCCCTAGGGAGGAAGGGGCCCTCCTGCTGCCATGGGATGAGTGTGGTGGTGAGGTGGAAGAGGAGGAAAGGTGGGAAGGCACAAACAGGCAGGTAGAAGGGAGCTGAACAAGGTGAAACCAATCATGGAGAAATTTGATGGGGTGAGGCAAAGGAAGAAATGTGCCTGTGGTGATCAGTCAAGGCGTGGATGATACAGTGACCCTGTTACAGCACATGAGTGCACCCCAAGTGCAGGTAGAAGCTCTGTCTGACTCTTCTCTCCTTACCACAGCCACCAAGCTGCCTACAGAACAGGAGCACTGTCTTCCAGTCCAAGGCTCTTCCCACGTGCTGACAGCTGCCGCAGAAGCCCCGAGCTTGTTTCGTTGTGGACTTGGACTTTCTGGGACAGAATCATTTCGAAGAGGGTGCTCATTTCCGAGAGGAAAGTGCTGGCCAGTCTTGTCCCAGAGGCATTCAAGTCAGCCCCAGCACCTTTGCCGAACGTCTCAAAGGTCCTTGGTTTCTCCTGCCTTGCAGCTTCCTCGTCCTGAGGTGAATGCGGGGAGTCGGGGGAGAAGACGTTGTCCTTGTAACTACTGGTGAGCGGCAGGGAAAGCCGAGCCACCCACGCTGGGTCTGCAGCTGTCAGCCTCTTGAGGGCCAGCTCTGGAGGGAGTGAAAACAAGGAACTGTTGGTGAGACATGGAGTAGAGGAGAGCACAGGAGAGAAGAGGAGGAGGGGGGAAGGAAAGAAGGAAAGATATTGAGAAATGAGGAGACTTCCTGAAATCACCTGAGAGGACTGATTGTAAACAGGGCTAGAGACAAGCCACCAGCAGCTTAGGAAAACCCAACCAAACTAGAACTGGTTTAAAACTCCTGGGTTTTTGTGGGTTTTGGTTTCAATGTAATAACCATTAGGATCACTTTGCTTTCTCATCTGTCGCGGCCTCAAGTGGCACTTCACTAAATTGTCAGCAAAGCCGGAGAAAGTGAAGGTTTAGGCCTGGCTAAAGGGGAGATGACAATGGAAAGTTCTCAAGGGGGAAGTTTCGGCCAGAAAGAAGGTCACTAGAGAACTTCCCTTCAGGGTCACTCAAGGGTGGGAATTTGCTGCCAAGTAGGAATATTGAGACCAAAAAGAGGTGGGTTATTGCCAAAACAATAACAACAGAAGCGGAATGAGATTCTGGGTTATAAAATGCACAGCAGGGTGGTTGAAGAGTAGTAACAAAAAAAATCGAGCTCCGAGGTAGTTGTTCATCAGTTGGGAACAGATGAGGAGCAGCAAGAGCCTGCAATGGGTGTGGGCTGCAGGCTCATCAGTAATGTGATTCTGCCCCAAAACGGGCAAATGAAATCATGCAGGGTAACGGTCCAGGTATTCCCTGTTGGCATGAGGACGTATCGTGGTCTGGCAAGCCCTGCTGAGGAGTATTACACACAAATCTGATTATCCATCCATAGCAAAGAGGCTCTGAAAGGAAAACGATCGAGATGAAAACAGGAGTGAGTCCAGGTTTACATGATGGAGGCCCCAAGAGGTGGGAGCTGCTGAGCCTAAGGAAGCAAATGCTCACCGGGGATCTGACCGCAACCTGTTGGGGTTTTTATGAGATAAACACCGGCAGAGGAAATCTTTATGCTTAAAATAGTGTTGGCAAAAGAAGAAGTGATTATAACTGGCCATGAATAAACATATGCTGGCGGTTAAGGGAAGGACCCTGTAGCTGGGGGAGCCTGGAACAGCTTCCTCCTCACACGGCAGGAAACGGAGGTTCTTGTTTTCGAAGGTAAAGATTTGCAGTTGCTAAACAAGACTGCGTGATGCCGTGCACAGGCGCTGCCTCCTGGCCCCACGCTGCTTCATTCCCAAAGCGTAACCGAGAGCCCCTGGGAGGATCGGAGCGACCCCCCGGTTTGAGAGACACTCACTTGGAGTCAGAGAGCAGCAAAACAAGTAACTGGTGTCTGGTAACAAACCCAACAGTCCCGATCAGATGGCAGGAGCTGTGTCATCATCATAACAACTGACTTGCATCCCCGCTCTAACGCACTTGTGCTGCTTCCACAAGATAATCGATACCGTGCCAGAGCCCGGGGCGTGTGGTCCTCAGTCAGTCCCTGAGACAAGTCTCCTTCCTCAGCCAGCTTATGTAATTTGTCCTTTTTTTCCCCTGAGAAACAACTGTGTGGGGCGGGATGGTGGTGAGGGCAGCTGGGAAGGAGAGCAGGGCAGATACAGCACTGCGATTTTGTTTCAGCTGAACCCCCAAATTTTTTTTGTATTGCTTAACTTCCAGGATTTCTTTCCGCAACCTCAGTATTTGCTCTCAGTCGCAGTGACTGTTCCTTAGGACATCTCCCAGGCGTGCTGAAGCCCTGTGGTTTTGCTCTAAACCATCCACAGTTCTCTCCTCCTCAGTCTGCAAAAAGCCGCTGCATTCCCTGAATATTTCGCTGCTTCAGCTCTGGAACAGGACACAACAGTAGTCGCTTTGCTGCAGGGAGAGCCAGGACTCCGAGGGCTGATGGTCCTGTGACCATGAAACCTTATCACTAGGTATGTTTAATGTGACCAATAGCTCCTTACTGCCTTATTTTAATGGTGTTTCGGGAGCGGTGGTGGGTTTTATAACCAATAAAGTTGTTTCTCCCCTCTGCTGCTGCGAGTGCTCTGTTTCGCTGGCAGGGGATAGGTGTGAAGAGACAGTGCTGAGGGTTCAGCCCACGGCCCGGTGCTCACCGGATAAACAAGCCGATAGCCGGCGGGGACAGACGACTCGTGCAGTTCCCCTCGCTGGGAATAGCACAAAGGCCCAGCCAGCCCGGGCCAGCTGCTGGGATACTGCGGAGCACAAGCAACGCTTCCTTCCTCCCTCTCTCAGGATGCAAGTCCACGTCTCTGTTTGTGTTTGGGAGAGGAGGAAGGAGACCAGCAGCTCCGTCGTCTACGCTCTGTTGCCTTTTCGGGAAGGTCTGGGCTCATGGTTAAGGTTGTTTTTCACCACTGAAGCAGGGCAGCCTCTTTTGTCATGTCCAGCACTGGTGCAGGGGCAAGAAGCCACACTGGCAGAGCCTCAGCCTGCACCACTGGTGTCCACTGTGGAATTCCAGTCACTGGGGGGCTTTCTATCAAATCCAAAAGCCTGGGTGATGGCACTTCATGGAAATGTCTCGCCATAGCACAGATTTTCTAGGATGCTGCTTGTCTGGGTGGGACTGGATCTGGACAGATCTGCTGAGCAGGTCCACCAGTCCCTTTACTGGGGACCGAGGCATGTCAGAACACCTATGGGATGGAGCTGGGCAGCCTGTTTGCTGCTTGCTCTTGGCTGCAGGACCTTTAAATCCAAGGAAGCTTGTAGCTCTCATTTCACCCAGCCTGTCCTTCGTTTGCTCCTTACTAGAATAAAAGAGCAGGAAGGCAAATGGAGAGAAGCAGCCTGGTTCTCCCGCTAAGCAAGAGCCCAGAGAATCACAGAACCATTTGGTTGGAAGAGACCTTTAAGATCATCGAGTCCAACCGTTCCCCAGCACTGCCAAGTCACCACTGACCCCTATCCCTCAGCACCACCTCGACACGGCTGGGAAACCCCTCCAGGGATGGGGACTCCACCACTGCCCTGGGCAGCCTGCGACAGGACTGCACAACCCCAGCAGGGAAGAAATGGTTCCTCAGGGCCAACCTCAACCTCCCCTGGCACAACTTGAGGCCGTTTCCTCTTGTCCTGTTGCTTGTTCCTGGGGAGAAGTGACTGACCTGCCCCTTGCTCCAACCTCCTGTCAGGGAGTTGTGGAGAGCCAGAAGGTCTCCCCTGAGCCTCCTTTTCTCCAGGATCAACCCCCCCGAGGTTCTTCAGCAGCTCCTCAGCGCACT
This sequence comes from Bucorvus abyssinicus, assembly GCA_009769605.1. Lineage (NCBI taxonomy): Eukaryota > Metazoa > Chordata > Aves > Bucerotiformes > Bucorvidae > Bucorvus > Bucorvus abyssinicus. The sequence goes on along the minus strand of CM020041.1, from coordinate 18,452,562 downwards.
TGTGCTCCAGACCCTGCTCCAGCTTCCTTGCCCTTCTCTGGACACGCTCCAGCCCCTCAGCGCTCTTCTTGGAGCGAGGGGCCCAAAACTGGACATGGTATTCAAGGTGTGGCCTCACCAGTGCCCCCAGTACAGGAGGACCATCCCTGCCCTGGTCCTGCTGGCCACACCAGTGCTGGTACATAACACCCAACTCTGGAATTAAAAGAACCACAGCAGCAAACCTCTGTGAGTTCCTCTCACTGTGGAGGAGCGCAGAGGCTCCACAATGAACTTTCTGCTACAGGACATGAGTCAGCCCGACTCTTTCAAACTAAATGCCAGCAGAAGAGATTTTTAGAACAAATCAATAAAAGGACCATGTAGAAAATGTCAGGCCCAGCTGGTGTTCACTGTGGAGTGCCAGAGGAACTCAGATATGAAACGGCTTGGTTTATTAGCTGCTGTTTGTTAACTGCTGCTGCAAATGAATGTGGGATCAGAGGAAGGGAAGGTAGAAATGGTGACATGAGGGTTTAAGCACATGAAGGTGAATCTAGTGCGGGCAGATGTGTAGAAATTGTTGCACAGGAGGCTCAGCAGGTAGCCGAGTACCTGATACTCAGACAAGAACTGACGTGACATTTGCGAGGTCGGGAAATGCATTCTGTGAATTTGTTGGCGTCTTTGGAAGAGGTGGATGAAGAGTCCTTGGTGGACAGAGGACCCTGAGCTTGCAGAAGAGACCTGCCAGGCTCACAGTGGACCAGAGCAGTCCCCGAATTGACAACCAGCTTCTGTTAGGGCCTAATACACGTTAAAAGCTGGGAAGCGGGCATAGGAATAAATAATCTTCCCCACAAAGGGAGATCATTAGTGAAGTCCCAGAGAATCCACTCAACAGAGTGATAAATGACGTGGAGGAGTGGATGGCATTGGCACTGACTCCCCTAAAACACCTAGTGACATTGAACAGAGGGTTGCTGAAGGACCTAGTAATACTGAGTGTCATCAGCAAGAAGTGGCTGGTGCATTTCTCTGTCACCAGCTGCTGGATGATTGTCATGGGAGGTGACCCATCATGTATTGATGACTCTCCCACCACGCACAGGAGGGATTTGAGAGCCCCCATGAACACTTTGGTAACAGACCTCAGCATGGAGCTTGGGCAGGACAGGAAGGAAGAACAAACCAGAAGACCTCCTTATGCCACCAGCATAGATGTGTCGTAAACACACATATTAAAATCAGTGATGGGTTGATCATAGAAGATGAGACTGGCCTAGTTCAGCCTGGTAGGAAATAGGAGCCTGATGGGGCTTAGAGGGTGTCTAACATCTTGAGGGGCTTGACTAGGACAACTCTTCACCTTTCTCACTCTGCATGGACTAGGAGACCGTGAAACAGAGGGGCTCAGGTCAGCATGGGGAGCAGATCACATGGTGCATGGATAAACTGAACTTCACCCCTACTTAACAACAGAGGTCAACCTCGCAAATCAGCTGAACATCAGCAGATACATTCATGGGAGGGAAGATCTACCGAGAGTGATTAAACATGAAAAAATCCAACACTTCCGAAAAATCCAAAAGCTCAGCAGGTCCCTTTGCCGTAAACTGCCTGGTATCAACCACACAGGATGGTCCATGCATGCTCTCCCAAGCATCTGCCACTGTCAGAGCCACCCCAGGATGAGATGTCCCCTGGCTTGCTGCAGGCCAGCCAGTTTTATCTTCTGTACGGGGTTAGTGTGTTATTAGAGGAGATCCCACTGCTGGACACCACCACCAGCCCCAGCATGCTGCCGGTAGTGCAGCCACCTCACCTGCCTGCGGTTCCAGGAGGGTCTCCAGCTCCTCTCCCACCAGCTGCTGCATGGAGAGCTCAAACCCACTCTCTGAATCACGGTCCTCTGCCTCGCTCTCGCCGTGGCCACTGTCCTTCGTGCTCAGGCAGTCGGCATCCAGCCCCGCAGCCCTGCAAGGGGGCCAGAACACTCAAAGACATGAACAAAACCACTGGACCCTCTGAAAACTGGGCCCCGGCTGGGCTAAACATGGGGCAGCTCCACATTTCTTGCCTGAGGGGGTTTTATCCTGCAGGGAGACTCTGAGCTATCAGGGAGCTGCTGGCTCTTCCCCACGGATTCAGAGGAGCTGCCCACCCACAGGACCAGGCAAGGAGCATCGCAGCCCAGACCTGCCCCAAAGCGGCTCCTCCTCCCTCTCCGTCCTCAGCAGATGGAGATGACAATGAGACAGGTGAAGAAAACTGTGTCTGCCCTTGGACTGGGCAGGTGGGGACAGGGGGCACTTGGTGAGGCAGTGATGAAGCCCTGGCTTCCTCAGGAGCATTCACTCAGATGTCAACAGTGTAATTTAATGGCAACACCATGAAGTTTGTCTCTGGGAACATCTTCAGCACAGAGCTGGGATATCTCAGTCCTTCCCATCCCTACTGGCCCAGGCACAGATGCCCCAAACTCATGTCAGCAGGCAACAGAATCTCTAGGAAAGTACCAGAACCATAAGAAAACATCCTTGCTGCTGCCTCCAAAGCTGGAACCCTCTGTGCTCATGAGTGCACCTTTCCACCACGCTTGAACACGTCGGTGTTCCCCTAGCAAGGATGGGCAGACGGTTCGTGGTCATGAAGGAATTCAGGTGAGTATGGAAGGAGCTGCCAAAGATTCCCCAAGAGGGAGGCAAAGAGCAGCCCTAGGAGGGTGCTGAGTACCAGTGGGCAGCCAGGACCGGAGGAGCACAGCCATCCCTGAAGGGAGGACCTGCCTCCCCGATCAGGTCAGCAAAACCAGGGACAAGGTTTTGCATTGTGTATCTGCTGCCTTAGTGTCTCCTGACCAGGAGGGCTCTTGGGGCCAGTGGGGCTGAAGCAGAGGCAGCAGAGACGCAGGCGATCGGGGCGTGGGGAAGGGAAGGGCTGAGAGCCGGCCTTACCTGCTGCCGTTCTTGGCCGTGTACTTGTTTCCCCTGTGGTTTGTTTTGGGCTGGAACTGGCCCTGGTGCAGCAGGGAGAGCAGCTGGGAGATTTGCTGTAAGGCAGGAAAAGCCTGTTGAGCTCTGGCGATGGCCACTCAACCTGCTTCCTGCCAGGACGTCCCCTCCGGACCCCCTCAGCCTTTTTATAGCGTTTCCTCCTCCTGCAGATGGTTCAGCATCTCCATGGAGGGGTGGAAACAAGTTGCCGGGCAGCCCCCTGGCCCCAGTGCTTTCCCTGACCCTGGGCTTGTCCCCTTCTCCCCGTGACAGCCATCCTCCACCCCAGCTGCTAGGGTGGCCTGGTGGGTGTGGGGAGAACCTGCCCATGGTGGGAAGGCCCCTGCTGCTGGGGCACCTCTGCCCAGGGCTGGGAGAGCAGCCCAAGCAAAGACCAGCAGGTTGCACGTTCCCACCACCCTCAGGTGTGCAAGATCTGGGCAAGGAAGGATTTGGTGGGGGCGGGGGGGAGCATCCACACCTCCAGCATCACACGGGGCAGCTCCTACCTGCACTGGGGGTGACTCCATCGCGAACTCCCCGCTGGGGCTCTGCTCTGCCAGTGCCACCAGCGACAGCCGGACCAGGCTCCTGAGGATGTGCTGGTGTGGCTGGGGCTGCCCAGGTCCCCCCACACCCACAGGCTGGTCGGGGGGCAGTGGGGGGTCTTCCATGATCCCCTGCGGTGGCTTCACCAAGCTCTTGCAGTGCGGTGGTACATCCTGGAGGCCCGCAGCTTCTTTCGCCGAATTTTTGAGTCTGTGGGGCTGGCAGGGCCGGCGCTGCAGAATGGGCAGGTCAAAGGTCTCCTGCTGCTCATCAGCGCCTTTTTGGGTCCTCTGATTTCTCAGGGTCCTGTAGAGAGTCGGGGTGAGGTGGAGGGGAGCCTGTGGGGAACACCCTTGCACAGGATCAGGCAGATCCTCCTGGCAGGGTTGGGGGGGCTCAGCCTCGTGCGGCCGGCCCCGGAGCAGCGGGACGAGGTGGATGTCTGTCTTCTGGATTTGCCGGTGCGGCTTCTTGAGGTGCTGCTGCCTGCGGGCATCCTCTGCCTCCCTGCAGTTGTAGGCCATGCCATCCTTCTTCTCCTTCTTACGCAAAGACAGGGTTAAAGCCAAGAGGAGAAGGCACCCGCCCAGGAGAGCAGCCAGGCAGATAACGACCACCACGGATGGGCTCAGCCACCCAGGATCCTGGGCTGAGATTTTGGAGAACGCCCCATGATGGCGGAAAACTAAGCGGACCCGGGCCAGGGTGTGCAGGGGGATGTCCCCCTCATCGCTCACCCGCACCACCAGCTCCCGCTCGCTGCCGGCGAGGCTGCTGGTGTTGCTGGCGTTGAGGAAGACTTGCCCCAAGAGAGGGTCCAGGATGAAGAGCCCGGTGTCATCCCCCGCCACCAGATCATACCGGAGAGCCCCATTGATGCCGGAGTCCACATCCCTGGCCGTGATGGTGAAGAGGAAGGGAGCACCAGCACACGACACAAGTGTCACATTGGTCACCGCTACAGTCCCTTCGGTGCTCCCATTCCCAGGGGCCACCCAGAAGCACCCTGTCTCCACGTTGACCAGGACAGAGAGCGTGGCCACACCTTCCACCAGCACCGGCGTGGTGATGACGGGCGCGTTATCGTTCCGGTCGAGCACAGCCAGCTTAATGGAGACATTGGATGCCAGCTTGGGGTTACCACCATCCTCTGCGGCCACCAGGAACTCCAGGCTCCTCACTTGCTCGTAATCAAAAGCTTGGAGGGCAAAAACATCGCCAGAGGTGGGGTCGATTGAGACCAGACCCAAAGCAGAGGAGTCCGGGATGCTGTAGGTGACTTTCCCGTTGAAACCCAGGTCGGGGTCAGTGGCACGGACAGTGAGCAAGAACGCAGGTGCTTCACTGTTCTCAGCAACAGTGACCTCGTAGGTGGCCTTCTCGAAGGAGGGGGCATTGTCATTGACATCACTGATGCAAATAGTGAGGTGCTTCAGCACGGCCAAGGAGAGGTCGCCCTGGTCCCGCACCACCAAGGTCAAGTTGTACTCGGCACGCAACTCCCTGTCCAGCGTGGCATTGGTCATCAGCACGTAGCTGTGGCTGTTGGTCCTCTTCAGCCTGAAGTGCTCGTACCCTTGGCTGAGGGAGCAATGCACTTGCCCATTGCTTCCCGAATCGGGGTCGCTGGCCGTCACCAGAGCCACAAAGCTGTCCTTGGGGAGGGCTTCGGAGAGCACTGGCACCCGCATGGCCCAGGTGACGTGGACATCAGGAGCATTGTCGTTGACATCCAGGACTTTGACCAGGATCTTGCAGTGTGCTGGGATGGGGTTGGCACCCAGGTCCCGGGCTTGCACATCCAGCTCATAGGCGTGCGTTTCCTCGTAGTCCAGCTGGTGCTTCAGGATGATGCTGCCCGTGCGGGTGTCGATGCCAAAAGCGCTCAGCACCTCCGGGGGTGCGTGCTTGCTCAGGCTATACTCAATCTCCCCATTGGGACCCTGGTCAGGGTCAGTGGCTGTGACCGTCACAAGGAGGGTCCCGGGCAGAGTGTCCTCTCGAACCTCAACCGTCAAAGAGCTCTCTGCAAAGACGGGGCTGTTATCATTGGAGTCAAGGACAATGACTTTAATTAAAGCAGTACCTGATTTTGGTGGCTCTCCATGATCAGTGGCCGTCAGGACAAGGTTGAAGGAGGAGTGCAGCTCCCGGTCCACTTCTTTAACCACGACGAGCTCCGCGTGCCTCATCCCATCGGAGCCAGAGATGACCTCCAGAGCAAAGTGCTCACTGGGGGAGAGGGCGTAGGAACAGCGGGCGTTGGGGCCAGCATCGGCGTCCAGGGCTCGGTCCAGCGGGATCCGCGTCTGCAGGGATGCACTCTCCGATATCTCCAGCTCCAACTCAGGGGTAGGGAACCACGGCGCGTTGTCATTGATGTCCAGCACTTGAACCTCCACGTGAATCAGAGCCAGGTTTCGGGCGGTCAGCACATCGAACCAGACCCAGCAGGGATTGCTGTGCCGGCACAGCTGCTCCCTGTCCACCCGCCCAGCTGTGCTGAGCACCCCGTCCCCGCTCCCCACGTGCAGTGGGAACCTCCCGGGCGTCTCCATCAGCTGGAATGTATCCGCTGCTTCGCCACTCTCGCCCCCCTCATAGTGCTCAGCCAGCGTCCCTATCACCGTCCCTAGCGGCACTTCTTCGAACACCCGGTACTGCACCGTGAATGTGGCCACCTCCTGGGCATCAGTGGAGAGGAAAAGGTACCACCACAAGGCTGGGAGATGGAGAGCAGAGCGGCTCAGCAGCAGCATGGTGCTGGCAAAGCCCACCACTCCACTGCCCTGGCACGCTGCCCCGGGCTTGCCCGCCTGCTGCCGCATACCCAGATGGTCCTTACGGCAATCACGAGTCCTCAGCATCCTCTCCCATCTCCAAGTCCCACAGGCGCCAGCCACCAGTTGGAAAGGAGAAGAAATCACGAGCAAGTCCAGTGGTTGTCCTCCGCCCCGCCATCACCAGAGGACAGCCGGGAAAGCCAGCTGCTCCCTGGGCTGAAACGCTCAGCCCGGAGCAGAGGGGACGGCCAGCGCCGCAGCTTCAGCCGGGGAGCAGCATCCGGCCAGCAGTCAGGCCGGGAGGTGGACCAGCCGTGTTTCCTATGGAAACCCCACCTACAGGAAAAGGGAGGACCAGGCTGGCACAATGCCTGGGCGGGGTGGGGGGTCGTAGGGCAGCATGCCTCCCGGTGGGGAGGAGGGTCTGGAAGTGCCCCTGGTGTCCCACCTGCAGGGACCATCACCACTGCTGGCTGTTGCCTGCAGAACATGTTTTACAGAAGGCACGTGTCCTGCAGACAGTCTGCACAGCCTTAGGCGTGCTCCGGGGAGATGTCGGCAAGGACCAGCCATGATGGGCTTCTGCTCTTACGTTCCCCATGCTGTCCAATTTCTGACTGATTTAGATTAATTTTCATTTGGTCCAAATCCAGCGTGTAATCCCTGCTCCTCCTTCTGCCTTTCGCTGTTGGTTTGGAGGGCGATGTGCCCATGTCACGTTCTCCAGCATCTGGCTTTTGATTATGTCACCGCTTCATTTTCATCTGGACACACCAAAACGAGCTAATGAATCACTGGGAGAGTTGCCACATCAAACATAGGCAGGTGGGCACAAGGGAGGAAAGGAGGCTGTGGTAGATGCGAGCTGTGTCCTGTCGAGCCTCTCCCTAACCCCTACGTCCATCTGTCCTGGCCAGCTCCCCGCTGTCTTGGCACGTGCTTTATCCCCAGCTTGGCTCTGCTTTGATTTCCCCAGCGTCACTCCTCCCGCAGCACTGATTTTGCACCCCCAGATCCCTTCTTTGCCTTATTTCAGCATCTACCCCGAGCCCCCACCTTTGAGGCTGCACAGCCGTGCCCCCCGCCCACTGGCCAGCTCTGCATGCAGAGGTAGCATGGGGGAGCAGGCAGCTGGCTGCCGGCAGAGCCCGGTCACCCTGAGCTGGGTTATACTTCCGTGGCTCAGGGTGTTTGAAGGCATTCGGCACAGGGAAGGTCACTGCCGAAGTTCCCTTGGCCGTTACAGAGTGCAGAGCATCCTTGTGGTGTGGTTTGAGTCCCACCAGCCACCTCATCTTTATCTTGGTCTCCGCATCTACCAGGCAGCCTCCAGCAGCCCTGTGGCTGCCACTGGTGTCCTGTGCCCATCTTCGCCTCTACTCCTGTTTTTCCAGCCCCTCTGTACCTCTCCCCTATTCCCATTCCTCCCTGCTCCCCTCACAGCTCTGATTTTCCTGCTGAGGCTCCCCATCACCTGCATCCTGCTCTCATCATTTCTATTATGGTAAATTTTAATGCCACAATGAACAGCAAAAGCAAAACCAACCCCGTGCCAACCAGCGCTTTCGCCCCGGGTGCTTAGTGCCACCCTCAGCACACCAGGAGGAAGGGCCAGTGCCGCTTGGCCATGGCGGGGGGTGGCAGGAGACCTGGTGCTATTCCTGGGCTCAGCCCCAGCTCCAGGTGACCTTTGCCAAGTCATTTCCCTGCTTTGTGCACTCGCTTCCTCCTGGCCTGAGCCAAGCTGGCCCACAGGCTCTCCTGGAGGGATATTCTCCTGCTCGCCGGCCGCCCACAGAGCTGCAGATGGAGAAGCGGATGTCTCCCAGCCCGTGCCCTGCTGTTGGGTGGGGAGGTGGGAAGGCTGCTTCCTTCTGGGGGGAGCCTCATCCTTCCACCTCCCTTTTTTTACGCCTTTCCTTTTCAGGGATGGGGAGGAACAGAAGAACCGCGCTGAAATATCGCCAAGGAAAGAAGATAAATACGGTGCCTAAGAACGGTGTATGTTCCCCAGAGCCTGGCAAGTCATATCTTTCTCCCCATCACCTCCCAAGCCATCTGCAGAACAAGCCAACCTCACCAAGTGCCCCATGTTTAACCCACCACTGATGCGCTGTGAGATACATTCCCCCCGACACCCGCCCCCACGTGTGCTGGACCCCACTGATGCAGCCCCCGCCCCACCAGCTGGAGGGAAGATGCCCCTTTAGGCTGCTGCAGCCTCAATCTGCTCCTTCTTCTCCCCAGAAGCAGATGGGATCTTGAGCACCAGTTTGCTCAGCCACTATAGCCGAAGGCTGATGTGACAGTCCCAGCACTGAGAGGAGAAGTCACAGTCACCGAGACGAGGGCTGTGACCCCTCCCGAGCACCGTCCCCCCCACCAGCTGTACAGACACCAGCTCCAGTGACAGATCTGGGCTGCCCAGGAGAAGAGGAGCTGGAGGAGCTAATGCATTAATTATTACAGCGCTTCAGGACTAAATCCCTATGGACTAGACCTGCGACCCTGAGCCATCGGGACATTGGCAGTTTGCAGGGAGGCTGCAGGATGCCGCAGAAGCATCGCTGAGCTGCAAACCACACCGGCGGAAGATGGGCACAGTAACGCTCACAACGAAAACAGAGAAGAAAAATGGGGCTGAGCGGAGGCTCGCCAGAAGCACAGACAGCACAGTAAGAACCGGTGCTAAAACAACGCACCGATTTAACTGATCTCCTTCCGTTTCCTGTGCACACAGGCAGGTTTCCAACACGCAGGTGCTTCAAGAGCTCCATGGGCAATGTTGTGTCCTTGAACATAAAATCTGCCCCCCCACCCCCCCACCCCGGAGGTTGGCTGCACCTAAAACCTTTCATTTAAAGCTCAGGAAGAGCATCAGTTACATTCAATTATCATGGTAGATTTCTTCAGCTTCTGTGCGATGCTCTTAGTGCCCCAAGCAGATGTAAATGCTCTTTACTGGTGTAAAAATCTGGCTCCTCTGAAGCTCAGCTGCTCTCCAGGCTCCAGAGCAAGACATGGACACGGGGGACACCCCACCCTCCACCCTCCCGGGGGAGCAGAGCTGTACCCGCGGCACCACGTGCTCGCTGTCCATCACACGGCAGAGAGAAGCCCGACCGCGTTACCTTGAGCTCCACCGCACAGCTGGAGGTCTCCAAATCCTGTCTGTCCTGTTGGGTTGCGCTTAGCTGGGGACCACATGCTGAGCTGCACCTCACCGGCACGGCGCACAGGGCAACGCAAAAATGAGAAGGGAAGAATTCTTTTATGTGCACAACTAAAGACGTACCGAGATTTGCCCTCCTTAGGGTGCTCAGGGCTCACCGTATCCTGAGGACCGTTCAGGGAAGCAGGAGTTGGTCTCATCTCTGCTCTACAGCTGCTCCATGGGGTGGGAAATGGTGGCGGAGGGTCAGCACACAGAGGCCACAGGCAACAGGAGTCACCCCGAGGTGGGACCCTGACTTCCAGGCTCAGCTCCGCTCCTCAGAGCATCATCCACAGCAGGAGGGACAGCCACGTATTGAGATGGTGCTTCTCACCAGCTGGTGCCCTGACACCAGGGGTGCTGCTTTTTACCTTCAACTGTCCCAGTTTTCAGTCCTTCAAAGACAGACTTTGCTTCTCAAGAAGAGTCACTCCCTTTTCCGTAAAAAAAATATGTTTCTTACTCCATCTCTGTGCACTTTAGGAGCTGGGTGCAAGACGCGTGTGGTGGCTCAGGACCTGCCCCATCCTCAGCTGCCTGCAGGGATTGGGGAGGCTCTTGGGGAACCTTTCTCAGGAGAAGGAAGGAAACAATTCACCCTCACTCCAAACAGCAAGTACACAAATCTGCAAGAGGTGGAGGGACCTTCTCTCTGTGCGCCCTGGCTCTCCTTGGGCTGGTCTTCTTCAAAAAATCAGAAGGTGACAGTGGCTGAAAGTGACCTCCACATGCCACCTTGTCCAGCCTCCCACACCAGTCAGGTCCCTTTAGGGCTGGCGTGCTCAGGACCTCATCCTTCACCACAGTGAAGGCTTTTCATACAATCACAGAGTGGTTTGGGCTGAAGGGAACTTCAAAGCTCGCCCAGTCCGAACCCCTGCAGGGAGCAGGGACATCTGCAACCAGAGCAGGGTGCTCAGAGCCCCAAGGGCCAACCTGACCTGGGATGGTGCCAGGGATGGGGCTTCTGCCACCTCTCGGGGCAACCTGGGCCAGGGTCTCACCACCCTCAGCATCAACAATCTCTCCCTTCTCTCTGGTCTGAATCTCCCTCTGTCAGTGTAACCCATCAGCCCTTGTCCTGTCCCAACAGCCCCTGCTGAACAGCCCCTCCCCAGCTTTTGGACAGCCCCCTTGAAGCACTGACAGGCTGCACTCAGGTCTGCCCGCAGCCTTCTCTGCTCCAGGCTGAACACCCCCGAGTCTCTGCCCGCTCCTCCCAGCAGAGGGGTCCCACCGTGGACATTTTGGCGGTCTCCTCTCTCCGTACCCTCTGACACTCCCGTCTCTCCCTGCAGCCCCCCCAGCACCGGGGAGCCCAATCCCCGGCCCGTCCCTCCCCGCACAGGCTCCCCCCAGCTGGGGGCTGGCAGTGCCGGAGGCCGGACCCCCCCAGCCCAGCCCAGCCCAGCCCGCTCCCGCTCCCGCTCCCGCTCCCGCTCCCGCTCCCGCTCCCGCTGCCGCGGGCCGCCTCCTCCAGCAGGGCCCGCTGCTGCTCCGCGCTGCCGCCGGCCCCGGCGCTCCCGGCCCCGGCCCGGGGCGGGCAGCGCGGGGCGGAGCCGCCCGGCTCTGAGCCGGCGGCAAACCCCCGGCGCGGGGCTGGCCCGGCACCGGAGGCCCCAGGCCGAGGCCCCGGCAGGCCGCCAGCCCTGCGGGGCGGCGCGGGGCGCTGCCGCGGCCGCCCTCACCCGCAGCCGCACGGTGCGCTGATTTCGCGCTGCTTGAGGCCTCCTGGGCAGCGTTTCCCCCAGCCCAGCTGCGAACCCCCGGCTCAGCGCCCCCCGCAGCGCACAGGAGCTCTGTGGAGGGCCGGTAGAGCTGCTCCCCGCTGCAGCAGGTGGACACCCCAGTCAGGAGGGCAATAAAGGAGGAGCCGGCGGTCCCTAAGCAGAACGGAGCCAACCGGCTCTCAAAAGCTTCCGAAGGCGGCGGTCGGGCTTCGAGGAGAGCGCCTGACCGCCAAGGCGCTGCCAGCTCCCGCTGGCTGTGCCCCGGGAGCATCCCACCGCAGAGGGTGCGATGGGCAGTTACGGGCGCTCCGCGGGCCTGAGGGGTCGTTGTTAAAGAGGGGAAGAACGTCCTCAGCGAAACAAACTGGGACCAGCTCCGGGGGTTGAGCAGAGAGCGATAGCGTCGGGGTAATTCGCAGCCGCTGCCGCTCGGGACGTTTGCAAAGCCTTGAGCCACGTCCTGGAGAGCAGCAGAGCCGGGAAGATGTAGAAGAGGAGAATCTAAAAATGCCGTTTGATGGAGCAGGAGAGAGCATCGAGGAGCAGAGCTGGGATGTCACCCCGGGTGTCCTTCTGGAGGAGAGAGCCGGTAGATACTGCCCCTTGCTTTTATGGTCTCGGTTGCTGTTGTTGAGCCTTAGGGAAATTTTTTCCCTGTATTTCCAAAGGTTACATCTAAACATTGCAAACAAAACATGTGGAAAAGATCCTGAAGGCCAGAACTTCAATGCTGGATCTTTCCAGAAAAGGTCCTACAGAAGAAGGGGCCGCTGACAGCCCCTGTCCTGAGCACAGGACAAATACGGGGGGAACTGGAGCCCCACCAGCACCACTGTTCACTGCCAGTTTGATTTGCTTTTAGTTTGACAACCTGAAAATGGCCTCAAGTTGCGCCAGGGGAGATTTAGGTTGGATATCAGAAAGAATTTCTTTACAGAGAGGGTTGTGAAGCATTGGAACAGGCTGCCCAGGGAGGTGGTGGAGTCCCCATCCCTGGGGGGGTTTAACAGACGTGTCGATGTGGTGCTCAGGGCCATGGTTTCGGGACCCTGGCAGTGCAGGGTGAACGGTTGGACTTGATGATCGTAAAGGTCTCTTCCAACCAGACGATTCTGCTACCTGAACAATGGCGAAGTGCTCGGCAGCAGTGGAGTTCCCCCAGTTCCTCCACCGTGTAAGTGATAGAGCTGGGCCACAGCACGCTGTCACGTAAATCAGACCTTCCCGAGTTCCCAGCGGCTGCAGATCAATGAGTTCTAGTCATAATCACCCATTTCATCTTTCTCTTTATTAATATTTAGACGTTTTTAATCTTTTCTTTGCCGCAGTCGGCAGCTGCCACGAAAGCTCCTGCTTCTCCAGTTACAGACTTTGTCTTGAGCCGAGCTGCTCCCTGTTCCAAAACGACACAACCACAACACCAAGGAGATGACACCGATGATTCACCCTGGATGGGTGGCACCATCGCAGCGCCCAGCCGCCATCCTTCAGACACAGCGTAGCCCATCTGGGTGCCAAAATACCCCCTCCTCCCCCACCCCTCCCCAAAAAAAAAGGTGTATAAATTATGTTTATTGTAAAGACCAAATTTTTCCAGCAAGTTCAACCACTTTAAATCCACCATCCAACCACTTTAAGACCATCATCTTTAAAGTAAGTGAGAAAAGAAGCTGGAAGTAAGTGAGAGGAAGGATGCTGGAGATTTGTCATGGCAGATGTACCAAAGGAACCAGTAAAAGACCCCCTTTCTTGTCCAACAGTGCACAGAGGGATCTGTGCTGGGGACATGGCTTAGGACAGACACGGATCTGGCTTTTCTGCTCGGGGATGAGGAGGGGAGAGGCAGGAACTGGGACTATTCAGCTAAATAAATCCCTGAGCGTGATCCAGAGGCTGCGCTCCCTCCCCAGGGACTGTCCTCCGAGCCCACACACTGGGGACAGGCTTTGATGTCCAGCTTCCACCGAGTGAGGAGAAACTGAGACTAATTTCTTCTCCAAAGAGATGCCCAGCACTTCTGGCAGGAGCAGGACTCCCAGGGATGAGCAGGTCACCACAGTCTGGTACCACCAGGAGCCTTACAGGGCTCGGGAGGATGTTTCACCCCTCCATCTGCTCCCTCTGTGCCACCTCAACAAGCTTCTGCCCAGGGTGACAGAGTCACATCAACATCCTTCCCAATGGAGTTGGCTATGCTGATCCCACCATCGCTCCCTCCTCAGCTGAGATGTGCCCTGTTGCTTCCAACACCAAAACCACCCAAGCCCCCAGGTCCCCAAGCAGAGCTTCCCTTGGCCCAGGGGCAGCAGGCAGTGATGGAGACAATGAAGATGACCACAATGAAGATGACCTCAGGTCTCCCCATCCCTGCTGTGGTGCATGGAGATGTGGCAGGTTCTGCCAGAGATGTGCACGTTTCTCCACCAATGCCAACACCTTGAGATGTTCAGCCAACGGCAAGGGGTGGCTGATGTGCCATTATCACATCTCCTGGACAGTGTTCCAGCCCTCCCACAGAGGAGAAGGGGCTGTGCCATGGAGGGAGAGCGGGCCTGGAGGCTTTTCTGTGCCATATGAACGGCATAATGAGGACACTGTGCATGTGGAAAGATCTTTAATCTGGAAAATGATTCCAGAGGATGCAACTTCCAGCTCCTGCCAAGGGGTCAAGCATATGCCCAGAGCTCCTTCAGCTGGGGCAAGGACAAAGACAGCTCTCCTGGGCACTCCCAGGCAGCGTAGGACAAGTAAAACCAGGGCAAGAAAAACCAGAAGAGATGCTAACACTGTCCCACGTAGGCTGACCCAGCCCCAGAGCCTGACCTGGGGACCCAGCTCTTGCCTGGGGACCCAGCTCTTGCCTGGGGACAGCGGTCCCCCTGGGCTGGACTTTTGGAGGCTGGTGATGGATCACTGCAGTGACACAACCTGAGTCTGCCTGGGGAGAGACACAGTCCAGGGGAGTTAAAACCTCCGTGAGCGGGAACCGGTGAGCCTAGAGCTGAGCTACCATCCCAGTCACTATTTTGCCAGTGGAACACGGTGCCCTGAGTCCTGCCCAGGTGGCCCACAGCCTTGTCACAGGTACGTGATCTCGATGACGTTGGGCTCAGCGCTCCCATGGGGAAGGTGGTACTTGCAGGAGCACTGGCAGCTCATGCCGGCTGTGTCCGTGCCGCCCGGCTCCAGCTGGCAGGGCTGGGCAGGCAGCTTCTTCTGGGAGCCCAGCTTCTTCCAGTCCATGAGGTGCACCCCATTGTCCAGGTCCTGCGGCATGGGCTCGTGGTAGAGGGTGATCTGGACAGTGCGGAGGTGAGGGCCGTAGTGCACCACGATGATGATGAAGACGGCCAAGAGGACGAAGATGACGACAATCATGGCTATCATGGGCAAGGCATCAGATTTCTTCGTCACGCTCCTGACAATGGAGACAGGAGTGAAGGCGGCCGCCTCCTGGGGCTCGGGCTGTCTCAGCTGGCTACCGGGCGCAGAGGTGTTCATGGCTGAGCAGGCTGACCTGGGGCAGAGAAATGAAGGGTGGAAAGGGGTGAGCACTGGGCAGAGGCTGTACGATGTCATATTTCCTGCCCTCGAGTCGGCCGCTCCTGCCTGCACTCGCAACTGCTGGGGAATGGGACTGTCCCCTAAGTGCTCCCTCCCTGGGGCTCACGGGATGGGTAAGTTTTGGTGGTTATAGCTGGGGTTGTTGGGATGGTGCCCTGGACACGATCGGGTGCCCTGCATCCCCGTGTCCTGGACACCTTCAGCATGGGTGTTCTTCCCTCCCCGCTGCACCTCGCTTGCTGGCTGCAGCCAGATAGAAATGGGGAGCCCTTCACCCTCCCCTCTTCACCCCCAGCCCCACGGTGCTAATCGAAACCCAAACCCCACGGGGACCTCCCTGGGAGACCCAACCCCACACCACAAGCCATCCCTCACATCAGCCACGAAATCCCACGGGAGGCAGCACGGGTGGGAGCAGGGGGCAACGGGGGAGAGGGGAGGGTGGGAGAGCCCTCCCCAGCCCCATGGGGGTACCTGGGCGTCCCTGCTGCGTGGGAACCATCATCTCCAGCGACGAGGCTGGGAAGCTGAAGGCAGGACCAGCAGAAAAGCCTCCGGGATGGTTCTCTGGTGTAGGTGCAGCCAGACTCACCTCAGCGGCTGCCACGTCACGCCTCGGCCCCACACCCCCTGAGATTCTCCAGGGCAGAGGAGGAAGCGCCTGCTCAACCCTCTGGTGCTCCCTTACCTAGCTCGGTGCCACATCAGCGCCGCCGCCCCCTCCCTCGCTGTCACGAACCCTCACCGGAAAAAACCCTCCTCTCGCCTGCTGCAAGACAAGCACCCTTTTGTTTGGGGAGAAACCACCTACCGCCCCTTCGGCTGCACACCCACAACCCCCGACCGCCTGACGGCAGGAAACCTTCCTTCTTCCACCGACTCGGCGTTAAAACTTAATGTGGTTGAGAAATTGGTGTAAAAAAATCACCCTCCTGCACGTGAGCCCGGCAAAGCGTACCCACACTATGCTTCAGGCTGGAAGGACCCTCGCCCCAAGAGATGATGCAGCCCCAGGGTTGGTTTTCTCTGCCGGGAGGTCCCACTGCTGCGGGAGGACCATTCATCAGCTGTGCTATGGCCAGCAGCAGTGTGAGTCCACAGCAAAGCTCTGGACCCCAGGACCAGCTTGGGGTCACAGGCAGAGCCAGCGCCAGGCTGGGATGCCCCCGAGTCTGGCAGCGGGTACCGTCCTCCTGGTCCAGGGATGCCATGTGGTCAGATCCCTCTGCCACCCGGGGTGACCCCGAGCACATCTCAGAGCAGAAAAGATGGATCCACTGGAGTTTTAGCCATTACAAAACACGTCTCCCCATCTTTCCATCCCCAAACCCCGCCGCTCTTACCTGGAGGTTCTCAGCAGACAAGCTGGGGTGAATATTTGGGCTCCGTCTTTCCTGCACATGGGAAGGACAGGATGGGAGATGCCTCTTCCCCCATCCAGCCGAGCAGCAAGCAGATGTGGCCGCACGTTAGAGCTTCTGGGCATCTGCACTCAGGATTCAGTAAAACCTTAATCTACAGCATAATCTCTGAGCATCACATCTGTGCAAGAGAGAGAAAAATGGGGCGGGGAGGCTGTGAGCCGAGGGTTTGTGAAAGCCGAGGCTGCTGGGGGACACTGGCTGGTTTCGCCCTGGTGGTCTGCTGGCCTCAGTGGGTGTTCGAAGAGACCACTGAAACTCAAGGAGCCGCGCAGCGCATGGGACAGCTCTCCTTCCGTCCCGGCCATGGAAAGCAAGGGCCTTGCCAGCAGCAGAAGACCCCACATCAACACGCTCCGTGCAGTGAACGAGCAGCTCCGTGGCCCTCGGCTGAGGCTCTGCAGCTTTGCAGGGGGCTGTGGGAGGGGGCTTGGATGCAGCCTCTCGAGCCAGGAGGCACAATCCTGTGGATTTGCATCCTGGACACCCACACGGACCCTTCAGGATGGGCATACATGGGAGCCTTTCCCACATGGGGGCTCTAAGACCCTTCTCCTCCCCCCAAATACCCATTCACGTCCAACATGGGGCAGCTCAGTACCTCTGAAGTCCAAACTATGCCACTGGGGTCAGACAGACGGACAGGACGTGCACAGGCAAGTGAGACACAAGGTTGGGGCCAAGAAACTGAACACTTCGAGCTCCTTGGGCTGGATGGGGGGGCAGAACCGGCCCAGTTTCCCAGTTCCTCCCCCGGTGAAGGAGCTGGGCTTAGGCTAAGCCAAAGCCTGCCCTGTGCTGGGTGTCCTGCGGGAAGGATGCTGCTGTTGCTGCTGGATGTTGCCAGCATCCCCGAACCAGCACATCCTGGTGCCCAGACTCGTGGGAGCCACTCAGAGAGGCGCAGGGCACCAGGCAGCGCCGGCTGCTGAGTTACCCTGGAGGAGCCGTGTTCTCAAATTCCTCCTGGGGGTGTTAAGAAATGCCCTCTCAGGTGGGAAGGGAGGACTGGCTCCTCCAGCAGCTCCTTGCCCAGGAAGGCCCAACGCAGCCTGGAGCCCTCACGGCTGTTGCAGAGCAGATTGGATCCGGGGAGCACATCCTCACCACAAACAAAGCATCACGTGAAAACCCCCAAGCACCATAAAGAAGCCACGGAGGCCCAGAGCAGGGCAAGCCCACCATGATGCCGCTCTCCCCCGCTCCGAGAGCCGAATCCCCCAACAAAGTGATGGCGAGGTTTCCTTTGCCGTCGGTAAGCGATGGCTCACATCCTCTCCGACCATAATGGGCGAAAAAACACAGTTCCCCTGTGGATTCAGCCCGTTTCCTTCTATTATTTAACAGGAAGCTCTGCGAGAGTCAGCCCAGGCAGGCAAATCGCTCCTCACCCTCTCGTCCCTCCCGGGATGGACAGAGCTTTAGCGGGGCTGCGGAGCCACAAGCCACCGCGAAGATGCTGGCTCCGTCCGTCCATCCGCTCCTCTGGCTGTTTGGCTGCGTGCTGCTCCAAGGTGGGACGCTCCGCTCGCGTGCCGGGGAGGGGGAAGCGGTGCTGGGTGGGAGGGGTTGGGGAGTCCGGCTTCGCGGTGGGCACCAAAGGGAACCGGTCAAACATTCTAACACGTAGGAGTTGCCGTCAGAGAGCTCAGCCTTTAAATTCAGGGGTGGCAGGAGTCGGGTTGCCGGGAAAAATGTGGCTGTACCAGGTTTACGGGGTTATTTGGTGGTTTCCTGGTGAACAAAAGGGGTGTTTCTGTGGAGGGTTGCGATGCTGAGGTGTTCTGTAGTCAGTGACTTCTGTCAAACAAGACTAAAGGTAGAACATTTAAATATACCGGGCGTTATTGTCCTCAAAGGTGCTTTTTCTTTGGCTGATTTTAATTTTTCCTCGTGTCAATATCAAGAACTCGTGCAAAACTCCTGCAGAACATTCCTTGTCCTTACTGTAATAATTCTGCTCCTCGGAGGTAGCTCTGCTTTAACGCCTCTTTCCCACGTGCGGGATGAAGGAACCGGTTTCCTGCTCTGAAGGGTGACAGGTTGTTTTTTCCTGCACCGTCAGGCACCTCTTGTGTCGCTGGCAGCCGTAGCAGCCAGAGGCTGGAACGCATTCGAAGGAACATAGACTGCAGAATCATCGCTGTGTCTAACAGACAGCGAAGTGTTTATTGTTAAATGATCGAAGCTGGTTTGCTGGTGGTCATGGGATTTTTAGAAGGCAGAGAATACAGAGAACGACTCCACCAGTAGCTGTGGGATTCTGGCGAAGTCAGAGCACATGGACTTGAAAATTTCTTTGTGCACTAGGGTGATCCTGCTGGCTTCAGCAGAGGGGCGAATTGTGCCTGGTGACAGATAAAGGGCTTTGAGGCCTCTTGGCTGTACTGAGACACTCCTCAGCGCCTGCCCAAAATGCTGGTTTTCTCTTAAAAGTGCTCAGTGTGGTTTGCACGGGACAGGAACGGCACTGAGGGGATCAGGCACCTTCTCTGGCTCAGCTGCACCATGCCATGACCCAGCCCCTGCCTGGTGGGACGGCAGGCTGAGAGTCACCTCCTGGCCAGGTCTGGGAAGGATGCCACCCTCCTTCCTTCGGTCCTGAGCCCCTTGTCCTCTGCCCTCTGCTGAAAGGCACGGGGCAGGGACCGTTCTCGCTGGCCATGTCGAGCAGGCAGCACCAGACCCCGGCAGGGCCAACGCCGACAGACGAGGGTACCGGCACTGCTGATGCTTGCCGTGCATCAGCGGATGCTGCAGTGGCTCCCCTCCAGCTCCCACCAAAACCACCAGCCATCCCCACCACCACGGTGCAGCGCTTGGGGGAACGCTGCTGCGCGAGGCACAGCCGCGGGCTTAGGAGACAGAGACGGCGTTGGTGGTGCCACCGGTTCCCCGATGCACGGGCAGCTGGAGAAGGGAATCAGGGGCTCTTGAAGAGACAGGAGAGCTCAGATGTCTCCCTGCACCTGAGGAGAGCGAGGTGACCTTGCAGGAGGGGCAGAATTGGCTCTGGCTGGAAACTCCGACCTGCCTGTTTCCACCCAGCCCTTTTGGGTTTGGGGGTTTTTTTACTTCATGCAAGTACATTAATTTATTACTGATGTTTTTATTTCTTCAATTAAATGTCTAAGCTGTCACAGTTATTTCTAAAGGGAGGTTCAGATGCTGTTGTTTTGAAATTGCTGAAGTGGGAGCGGCTGGAACATTTCCAACTTGTTTTTCCTCCCCCAGAAACACTTAACAGAAAATTTGTCCAAACAAACCTCTTCCTATGAACCGTTTCCATTACAATGGGCCGGCATTTTCCAGACAAAAGATTTCCACTGAAAAATTCCTCCTCAAAGCTGATGAAAACCCAGCAGGATTTTCTCACTGTCGCTCCATCCGCTGCGCTCCTTATCTGCGCCGCAGCCAGTGGATGGATAATTAATTCCACAAGAAAAACATATGAATATATGAAATGTATGAAAACATTTAAATATGTCAATATATATATTTTTTATATAATCAAAAATATGGGGTGCAGCTAGAGGACAGACACTGAGGTACCAGGGGACCTTCCATCCTTAAACCAGGTCATCTGGCACAACCTAAAGGCGATTCCTTGGCCGAGAAGAAGAGGCCAACCCTGACGTGGTGAAGGAGGAAGGGAAAGCAGGCGGCAGTTGGCAGAAATGTTTGTTCACAAAACAAGCTGCTCCCTTCTAGTAACACGAAACCCGGCAGATGACTCTGCAAATCTGACCGAAGTGGCCAGAGATGGTTTCCAGGAATTATGTCCCGTTTACAATAGGTGAGTCAACAGCAGGTGTCCTCGGAGGGG